>CAKJTW010000010.1:12500000-13750000 GCA_917880005.1 Nanger dama
ATCATAATGATTGAAATGAATGCACAAAATACTTGTTGTATAGTTACACAGCATATCTGAGACTAACTGATTAAAAAGAAAGGGTATTTCTTTCAGAATGATATGCAAATTTGTACTTTGCATTTGCACTTTATGCCAACGGTGCTACTTTTTTAAAGCACAGTTTGGATCTTATTGACAGAAATCAGTACCTAAAATTCAACATAGACAGACTAAAAATAAAAACTAGACAACATGTAAATTGACTTTCTAATATGTTTATTATACATAAGTACAAAATGGTAACTATATGGCTCATCTATACTTTGAAAAATGTCACTTATTACCCAGAAAAGAAATGAAAATCTGGTTAGTTGTAAGCCAAAACAAAAACTATTTTCATTCAATTAACATTTTTCTTTTAAAAACATTACCGGTTTACTTCAAGGCAAAACATATGATAAACATTATTAACTATTTTATAGAATCAGTTCAGTTCAGTCGCTCAATCGTGTCTGACTCTTTGTGACCCCATGAATTGCAGCACACCAGGCCTCCCTCTCCATCACCATTTCCCGGAGTTTACTCAAACTCTCGTCCATCGAGTCGGTGATGCCATCCAGCCATCTCATGCTCTGTCGTCCCCTTTTCCTCCTGCCCCCAACCCTTCCCAGAATCAGAGTCTTTTCCAGTGAGTCAAATCTTTGCATGAGGTGGCCAAAGTACTGGAGTTTCAGCTTTAGCATCATACATTCCAAAGAACACTCAGGGCTGATCTCCTTCAGATTGGACTGGTTGGATCTCCTTTCAGTCCAAGGGACTCTCAAGAGTCTTCTCCAACACCACAGTTCAAAAGCATCAATTCTTCGGCACTCAGCCTTCTTCACAGTCCAACTCACATCCATACATGACCACAGGAAAAACCATAGCCTTGACTAAATGGACGTTTGTTGGCAAAGTAGTGTCTCTGCTTTTCAATATGCTATATAGGTTGTTCATAACCCTCCTTCCAAGGAGTTAAGCGTCTTTTAATTTCATGGCTGCAGTCACCATCTGCAGTGATTTTGGAACCCCCAAAATAAAGTCTGACACTCTTTCCACTGTTTCTCCATCTATTTCCCATGAAGTGATGGGACCAGATGCCATAATCTTTGTTTTCTGAATGTTGAGCTTTAAGCTAGCTTTTCCACTCTCCTCTTTCACTTTCATCCAGAGGCTTTTAGTTCCTCTTCACTTTCTGCCATTATTTATAGCTGCAATTTCTACCTATATTTTGTGTATATATTTGAATTTCTCTTTGACATTTTGTGACCCCCATGTTCTATAGCCAACCAGACTCCTCTGTCCATGGAATTCTCCAGTCAATAATAGTGAAATAGGTAGCCATTCCCTTCTCCAGGGGGTCTTCCTGACTTGGGGATTGAACCTGGGTCTCCTTCATTGCAGGCAGATTCTTTACCTTATATTCCACGTTGTTGTCATTGTTCAGTCGCTCAGTCGTGATCCACCAGGGTAGCCATCAATAGTCTATAGTTAAGAATTATCCTTGACCAAATATTTGTCTGGCCAACTTCAGCTCCTAAGAGGCCATCTTGAAATTCTAGGAAAGTCTTGCTGGATTAGATTGTCTTTGGTTAGTTGGGGGCCTGGAACCATACTAGATAATCTACTGAAGTGATTTACAATGGAGGGTTTGTATCTTGCAGTATTAGTTCTACCTGAAGATGGGCTGGAGACTGAAGTTAGCTGAAAGGGTAGTTAATGATGTTTGTTGCTATTGTTCAGTTGCTAAGTCATGTCTGACTGTTCGTCATTCCATGAACTACACCACGCCAGGCTTCCCTGTCCTTTACTTTTTCCCTAAGTTGGCTCAAACTCACATCCATTTAATCAGTGATATCATCCAACCATCTCATTCTTCTGTCTCCCCCTTCTCCTTCTGCCCTCAATCTTTCCCAGAATCAGGGTCTTTTCCAATGATTTGTCTCTTCCCATCAGGTGGTCAAAGTATTGAGCTTCAGCTTCAACATTAGTCCTTCTGTTGAATATTTATGGTTGATTTCCTTTAGGATTGACTCGCTTGATCTCTTTGTTGTCCAAGGGACTCTCAAGAGTCTTCTCCATCACCACGGTTTGAAAGCCTACAGTTTTTGGTTCTCCAACTCTCACATCCATGGTGGCTCAGATTGTTAAGACTCTGCCCACAATGCAGGAGACCTGGGTTCAATCCTTAGGTAGGAAAGACACCCTGGATAAGGAAAGAAGGGAATGGCTACCCCTCCGGTACTCTTGCCTGAAGAATTCCATGGACAGAGGAGCCTGGGGGCTACAGTCCATGGGGTCACAAAGAGTCAGACATGTCTGAGCAACTAACACACTCACATCCACACATGACTACTGGAAAATTCTTATATTGACTACATGAAACTTTGTTGGCAAAGCAATGTCTCTGCTTTTTAATATGCTGTCTAGGTTTGTCATACCTTTGTTTTCCAAAGAGCAATCATATTTACATTAAAGGATCTGGACATCAAGGCTCCAGCAAGCTATTCTGGTGGGTGGCATTTTGAGTGTTGTCAACCATGACTGCCATGAAAGTTAGTGTTGTCCATGACTTCATGGGGAGAGGACAACTGGAAGCTCTACTTGTATATATGTTACTTTCCTGGACTTGGCCTCAAACACAACATCCCTTTTCTTGGGCTAATTTTAATCTGTATCTTTTCACTGAAATAAACTGTTAAGTGCGAGTTCTACAGCTTTCAGTCAGTTCAGTGAGTTTTCTTACAAATTACTAAAATTCAAAATGGTTCTGAGGACCCCTAAAATTTCATTTTATATCAGAAGTGGTGGTCTTGAGGATTCCTGAATTTGCAGTGGGTATCAGAGGTGAGGATGGTATTATAAATGATTTCTAAATTTTGCAAATATTAAAAGTACTTTAATTCTCATATTTATAATCCTATAACTAATGTTTATTAACTATATCTATTGATCATTTAATGCTTGTAATATACTGCTGAATTAAGTGTTATTATTGAACTCATCTTACAGATGAAGCAACTGAAGTGGCCAAGTAATTTATACTGTTTTGTGGCTGAAATCCCCCATACCAACTTAATGATGTTATTAATTCACATAATAGAAATTCCTATTTCAGAACAAGTAGAATATAAGATATAGAATGGCTCTCCTGGTGGCTCAGTGGTAAAGAATCTGCCTGCCAAGCAGGAGATGTGGGTTCCTCCCTGGGTCAGAAATATTCCCTGGAGAAGGAAATGGTCATCACTTGAGTATTCTTGACTGGAAAATCCCATATATACATAAGCCCCGAGATTTACAGTCCAAAGGGTCACAAAAGAGTCAAACATGATATAGCAACAAAAGACACAGAATATTAGTAAATTTTTAAATTTACAAACAAAAACTATATAGAAAATGTAGAAATTCCTCTCTTTGTCCTAATAAAGAAAGGAACATGTGATTTAACTGTACTTTAAAAAGATACCATCCTCATAGTAAGTTTTCTGAGACTTAATCATAAGGGAACAGAATAAAAATATAACCTTGGTGTTATTGCTTATTTTCCCATTATAACTTTCACTTCATTATCTTTCATTCTTCTTTGGATCTAATTTCCTTGGCTTTAAAAACATATATTCTTCTCAAAAGCAATTCCAGACACTTACCCAGTCAAAACTTATTCAAATCAAGAAATTCATTTATCTAGGCTAAACAAATGAACTAAATCACTCTGGATGCCCAAGATTTGTGAGTGAATGCTTATTCCACCTTAGTCGTTACATATGCCATGGACCAATAAAATCTGAAGTAAATATTAGGAAGAACAAGAGATCCACTATTAATTAAAATCAGGGCTATACTTGAGTAATCAAAGTATAGATGTACTCAATTTAGTTTGAAGAGTTATTAATGATGATCATATAAAAATGTGGCTAAAAATCACAGAGGTTTGTATTGCAATGCTACTATCATCATGTATGGATGTGAGAGTTGGAACATAAAGAAGGCTGAGTCCTGAAGAACTGATACTTTCAAACTGTGATGCTGGAGAAGGCTGTTGTGCATCCCTTGGACAGCAAGGAGATCAAACCACTAAACCCTAAGTTCAGTTCAGTTCAGTCGCTCAGTCGTGTCTGACTCTTCTCGACCCCATGAATTGCAGCACGCCAGGCCTCCCTGTCCATCACTATCTCCCGGAGTTCACTCAGACTCATTCATTGAGTCAGTGATGGGAAGTTGCAATTTATTGCACTGATAAATTAAGGGGGAAAAAGGACAATTTATCTTTATCAGTTGATACAGAAAACTCAAATGACAAAGTTTAATACTATTTAATTATTTTTTTAAATAGGACACTGAAAGATGAACTCCCCAGATCAGTAGGTGCCCAATATGCTAATGGAGATCAGTGGGGAAATAACTCCAGAAAGAATAAAAGACTGAGCCCAAGCAAAAACAACATCCAATTGTGGATGTGACTAATGATGGAAGTAAAGTCTGATGCTATAAAGTGCAATATTGCATAGCAACCAGAAATGTTAGGTCCATGCATCAAAGCAAACTGGAAGTGGTCAAACAGGAGATGGCAAGAGTGAACATCAGCATTTTAGGAATCAGTGAACTAAAATGGATTGGAATGGGTGAACTTAACTCAGATGACCATTATATCTACTACTGTGGGCAAGAATACTTTAGAATAAATGGAGTAGCCATAATGGTTAATAAGACTCTGAAATGCAGTACTTAGATGCAATCTCAAAAAAAAAAAAAAAAGAAAGATCTATTCATTTCCAAGGCAAACCAGCAATATCACAGTAATCCAAGTCTATGCTCTGACCAATAATGCTTAAGAAGCTGACATTGAATGGTTCTATGAAGACCTACAAGACCTTCTAAAGCTAACCCCCAAAAAAGATGTCCTGTTCATTATAGAGGACTGGAATGCAAAAGAAGGAAGTCAAAAAATACCTGGAGTAAAAGGCAAATTTGGCCTTGGAATACAGAATGAAGCAGGGCAAAAGCTAATAGACTTTTGCCAAGAGAACATACTGGTCATAGCAAACACCCTCTTATAACAACGCGAGACAACTTTATACATGGACATCAACAGATGGTCAACACTAAAATCTGGCTGATTATACTCTTTGCAGCCAAAGATGGAGAAACTCTATACAGTCAGCAAAAAAAAAAAAAAAAACATCGGGAGTTGACTGTGGCTCAGTTCATGAACTCCTTATTGCCAAATATAGACTTAAATTGAAGAAAGTAGGGAAAAACACTAGATTATTCAGGTATAATCTAAATCAAATCTCTTACAATAATTGGATTGAATCTACAAATAGATTTAAGGGATTAGATCTGATAGAGTGTCTGAAGAACTGTGGATGGAGGTTTGTGACACTGTACAGGAGGAAGTGATCAAGATCATCCCTAAAAAAAAAAAAAAAAGAGATGCAAAAAGGAAAAAATATTGACTGAGGGGGCCTTACAAATAGCTGATGAAAGAAGAGAAACAAAAGGCAAGGGAGAAAAGGAAAGACATACTAATTTGAATGTAGAGTTCCAAAGAATAGCAAAGAAAGACAAGAAAGCTTTCCTCAGTGGTCAATGCAAGACCATCCCTAAAAAAGAGAGATGCAAAAAGAAAAAAAAAGTTGTTTGAGGAGGCCTTACAAATAACTCAGGAAAGAAGAGAAGCAAAAGGCAAGGGAGAAAAGGAAAGATATACCCATTTGAATGTAGAGTTACAAATAATAGCAAGGAGAGACAAGAAAGCCTTCAGTGAACAAGGCAAAGAAGTAGAAGAAAACAATAGTATGGGAAAGTCTAGAGATCTCTTCAAGAAAATTAGAGATACCAAGGGAACATTTCATGAAAAGATGGACACAATAAAGGACAGAAATGTTATGGCTAACAGAAGCAAAAGATATTAAGAAGAGGTGGCAAGAATACACAGAAGAAGTATACGAAAAAAGATCTTTACGACCCAGATAGCCATGATGGTGTGATCATTCACCTAGAGTCAGACATCCTGGAATGTGAAGGCAAGTGGGCCTTAGGAAGCATCACTACAGCAAAGGTAGTGGAGGTGATGGAATTCCAGCTGAGCTATTTCAAATCCTAAAAGATGATGCTGTGAAAGTGCTGCTCTCAGTATGCCAGCAAATTTGGAAAGCTCAGCAGTGGCCACAGGACTGGAAAAGGTCACTTTTCATTCCAGTCCCAAATAAAGGCAATGTCAAAGATTGCTCAGACTACCTCACAAATGCATTCATCTCTCATGCTAGCAAAGTAATGCTTAAAATTCTCCAAGCCTGGCTTCAAAAGTAAGTGAACCATGAACTTCCAGATGTTCAAGCTGGATTTAGAAGTCAGAGAAACCAGAGATCAAATTGCCAACATCTGTTGGATCACCAAAAAAGCAAGAGTGTTCCAGAATTACATCTACTACTGCTTTATTGACTATGCAAAAGCTTTTGTCTCTGTGGATCACAAGAGACTGTGGAAAATTCTTCAAGTGATGGGAATACCAGAACACCTGACCTGCCTCCTGAGAAATATACATGCAGGTCAAGAAGCCACAGTTAGAACTGGACATGGAACAATAGACTGGTTCCAAATTGGGAAAGGAGTACATCAAGGCTGTATATTGTCACCCTGTTTATTTAACTTATATGCAGAGTACATCGTGAGAAATGCTGGACTGGATGAAGCACAAGTTGGAAACAAGATTGTTGGGTGAAACAGATATGCAGATAACATCACCCTTATGGCAGAAAGCGAAGAAGTACTAAAGAGCCTCTTGATGAAAGTGAAAGAGGACAGTCGAAAAGTTGGCTTAAAAATCAACATTCAGAAAACTAAGATCATGGCATCTGGTCTCATCACTTCATGGCAAATAAATGGAGAAACAAAGAAAACAGTGACAAACTTTATCTTTTGGGGCTCCAAAATCACTGCCAATGATGACTGAAGCCATGAACTTAAAAGACCCTCGTTCCTTGGAGGAAAATTTATGACCAACTTAGACAGCTTATTAGAAAGCAGAGACATTAGTTTGCCAACAAAAGTCCATCTAGTCAAAGCCATGGTTTTTCCAGTAGTCATGTATGGATGTGAGAGTTGGGCTATAAAGAAACCTGAGTGCTGAAGAATTGATGCTTTTTGACTGTAGTGTTGAGAGGACTCTTGAGAGCCCCTTGGACAGCAAGGACATCCAACAGTCCATCCTAAAGGAATTCAGTCCTGAATATTCATTAGGAGGACTCATGCTGAAGCTGAAACCCCAACACTTTGGCCACTTGATGAGAAGAACAGACTCCTTGGAAAAGATCCTGATGCTGGGAAAGACTGAAGGCATTAGAAGAAGGTGACGACAGAGGATGAGATGGTTGGATGGCATCACTGACTCAGTGGACATGAGTTTAGGTAAACTGCAGGAGTTGGTGATGGACAGGGAAGCCTGGTATGTTGCAGTCCATGGAATCGCAAAGAGTTGGACACCACTGGGTGACTGAAGTGAACTGAATAATTTAAAAAATAGCTAACCTAGTGGTAAATGGGAATTTTCACAATTTGATGTAAGTAATATCAAAACCAATAACAAATCTTATGCTTATTGAATAAATGTTTCATACATTTCTGTAACCTAACACAAAGATATTCATTAATGCCAAAACTGTTTAATATGATATAAGGGTCTTAGTCATCACTGTACAGAAAAATAAAAAGAAATAATGGATTGAAATATTAGAAGGTAAGAGAGATGTCTTATGATTTGTAAATGATGAAAATGTCTTTCTAGAAAATTAATGAATATTGAGTTAAAAATACAGACACCAGAATACTAAATATTATTACTTATTAGTGTCACTATATTAGTTACGTATTGCTGAGCCTGGCTTGGAGAATTTTGAGCATTACTTTACTAGCTTGTGAGATAAGTACAATTGCGCAGTAGACTGAGCATTCTTTGGCATTGCCTTTCTTTGGAACTGGAATGAAAACTGACCTTTTCCAGTCCCGTGGCCACTGCTGAGTTTTCCAAATATGCTGGAATATTGAGTGCGGCACATTTAAAGCATCATCTTTCAGGATTTGAAATAACTCAACTGGAATTTCATCACCTCCACTAGCTTTGTTCGTAGTGATGCTTTCTAAGGCCCATTTGACTTCACACTCCAGGATGTCTGGAGTGTGAGTGATCATACCATAGTGATTATCTTGGTCGTGAAGATCTTTTTGTACAGTTCTTCTGTGTATTCTTGCCACCTCTTCTTAATATCTTCTGCCTCTATTAGGTCCATACCATTTCTGTCCTTTGTTGAGTCCATCTTTGTATGAAATATTCCCTTGGTATCTCTAATTTTCTTGAGCTCTCTAGTCTTTCCCATGCTGTTGTTTTCCTCTATTTCTTTGCATTGATTGCTGAACTTCCAGATGTTCAAGCTGGTTTTAGAAAAGGCAGAGGAACCAGAGATCAAATTGCCAACATCTGCTGGATCATGGAAAAGGCAAGAGAGTTCCAGAAAAACATCTATTTCTGCTTTATTTACTATGTCAAAGCCTTTGACTGTGTGGATCACAATAAACTGTTAAAAATTCTTCAAGAGATGGGAATACCACACAACCTGACCTGCTTCTTGAGAAACCTATATGCAGGTCAGGAAGCAACAGTTAGACCTGGACATGTAACAACAGACTGGTTCCAAATTGGAAAAGGAGTACATCAAGGCTGTTTATTGTCACCCTGCTTATTTAAGTTATATGCAGAGTACATCATGAGAAACACTGGGCTGGATGAAGCACAAGATGGAATCAAGACTGCTGGGAGAAATATCAATAACCTCAGATATGCAGATGACATCACCCTTATGGAAGAAAGTGAAAGGAATGAAAAAGCCTCTTGATGAAAGTGAAAGAGGAGAGTGAAAAAGTTGACTTAAAGCTCAACAGTCAGAAAACGAGTATCATGGCATCTGGTCCCATCACTTCATGGGAAATAGATGGGGAAACAGTGGAAACAGTATCAGACTTTATTTTGGGGGCTCCAAAATCACTGTAGATGGTGATTGCAACTATGAAATTAAAAGACACTTACTCCTTGGCAGGAAAGTTATGACCAATCTAGATAGCATATTCAAAAGCAGAGACATTACTTTGCCAACAAAGGTCTATCTAGTCAAGGCTATGGTTTTTCCTGTAGTCATAGTACGGATGTGAGTTGGACTGTGAAGAGAGCTGAGTGCTGAAGAATTGATGCTTTTGAACTGTGGTGTTGGAGAAGACTCTTGAGAGTCCCTTGGACTGCAAGGAGATCCAACCAGTCCATTCTGAAGGAGATCAGCCCTGGGATGTCTTTGGAAGGAATGATGTTAAAGCTGAAACTCCAATACTTTGGTCACTTTATGTAAAGAGTTGACTCATTGGGAAAGACTGTGATGCTGGGAGGGATAGGGGGCAGGAGGAAAAGGTGACGACAGAGGATGAGATGGCTGGATGGCATCACCGACTAGATGGACGGGAGTCTTAGTGAACTCCGACAGATGGTGATGGACAGGGAGGCCTGGTGTACTGTGATTCATGCGGTCACAAAGAGTCGGACACGACTGAGTGACTGAACTGAACTGATATTTGTTACACTGTATTAGGATAAAAATTATATTGTGGTACCAGATCATTATTATTTTATGAAAATATAGAAGAAATAGGTAATAAGCATATAAAAATTTGTCATTTTAATTTCAAAACTAGAAAGGATAAAATAGCAAACAAAATATCACCAAGAAAGGGCAGCTGGCAAGACTGTCTCTCCCTCACTCTACCACGAAATTTGTAAGGTCAGATTACATCTGAATCACCTCTGTTGCCCTGGGTTGTGTTTTTATCTTGTAAGCAATCAATAAAAAGCTGAAGTGTGGCCTAGACATCAAGGGACAAATGTATGTGTTAGAATCAATCAGTGGAGATGAGCATCAGTGCTGCGAGACATGAAAATTCTACGTAATCAGTCAGTCAAGCTTTTTCACTCAGAATCTGGTATATTTCCCAACTCACAGGCTATTTATCTCACAAGAATGCAGTGAACTACAATGATATAGAAAGGAGTAAGAAAGTTTATTCATGGCACTTTCTGTCCCTGTGCTGAGGCTAAAAGCATACAAAGAAATTTTAAGATCTTTGCTTCTCTATTTCTCACAAATTTCTGCAATGTTCTAGATTCTGCCAGTAATAATATGCATGTATATTCCCATTAATTTCCTTATTTTAGTTTATTTGCTTAGAAAGAAAATATCAATCAGTACTAAATCTGAAAGCTGAGCACTTTCTCCAGTCTTCAAAAATCATTATTTTTGTTTACCTTCAACTCTGAAGGTAATTACTAAGTAAATTTACCTTCAAATTTACTTAGTATTATGTGCATAAGTCATAAAGTTTATTTTTGTGGATAATATAAATATTTATATTTATGTATAAAGGATAATATAAATATTTCTTTTAATGATCAGGCTGTAGTTGTATTTAAATCATGATTTCGGGAGTATAGAATGAAGAATGAATGATTTTTAAAAATGCACTTAAAAGTAACCAAGTTAACAAAAACTACCATTTGTGGTCAATTGTCTAGAAAACTGTTTAAGCTTCTGAAACTATATTCTTAAAATGAGCAGCTTAAATAATTCCTGAATTTTAACTAAATTTTATATGAAGACTTTTAGGAATTTGGACAAGTAAAGGTAACCATTTTGGTAGTTACCATAATAGAATAAGTTACTGTTTATATGCCAGGCCCAATACTAGTAATTTCCATGAAAATATTTACGACATTAGTATTTAAGACAAACAGGTGAAGAGAAAGTTACACCATCTAAATCTAATAATAATTTCTAATGCCTGATCATGCAGGGTGATCTATTTTTGTGTTTGCTTTTCAACAACTCAGTATGCCATATGGTATTCCTATAGGTTTGGCCAAAGAATATAGTGTTTTATATTGGCATGACACATTTGTTGCAATGTCTAGACACTATAGTAATAAGTGGTATATAAATACATAAAGTTGAGGAAAAAAAATGTGTCAATGACAAAATCATTTCTATATTCTACATTCAACATTCAATTAAGTATGTCATTTCTGACAGACAAATCTGTCTTCTTGCAGTTCTGCATTCAATACTTTACACAGCAACATGATTTTTTGATTACTTGAGCTTTAAAAATTGGCTTACGGAGAAGAACATTGAGGAAATTAAAATACTTTAAAAATAACTTTGAAAACGAGAAGCTGAGGGATGAATTGAGCCAACTGGGTGATTTGAAATCATGGATCCATTTCAAACGATCCATTTGAAATCATGGATCCATTTCAAACGTACTATTTTTTAAACATGGTTTCATTATTGATATTTACTAATATGTATGGTACAAGAGATTATCAAGTGCTGTGTCCCAGGCTGAAATCTTCTCATTCCATAAAGTAACATCCTACCAAAGGGACAGAAGAGATGAACGCAGTGTGATTATTTTCTATTTTTCTTAAACAAACTAATGAAGATCTTTAAGCCTTTTTCTAAGAATAAAGAGGTAGAAAGAAAGCAATAGCCACTGAATTTACTCAGTTACTTTCTGGAAATTATGCTGGTTTTTTCTTCACGTATCTATATAGAAAGAAACTTTTGTTTCCATGTGACAAAAGAAACAAGAAAGTTATGATAATTATCTACATGGCTCAGACTTACGCACTGAAGGATCAGATCAACACCCATCTATGGAAAGTAGTTTTTCAGATGGAAGAAATCTCCAGGGACAAAGCCCTTGCACTTTTTTCCTAGTTTGGTTGAGATATAGTTGATAAACAGTATCGCATTACTTTAAGGTGTACAACATAACGATTGACAGCATTCACTCCTGCTCAATTAGGAAGCCTAAATGGAAATCTGGGAACCACAGAGCCCATCCTAGAACTGTGCTTGGACAGTGAACCAGCAGTCCTTGAACTTTTTCATTTCCCACTCTCAAATAACAGATGCAAAACTGGAAGCAGAATGCATACTTCCTATTACTCGGAACTAGTCTGATCATCCATAGAAGCAGTGATACAGATTGACTAATCTCAATCACTTAGTGATTTTGGTTTTCCCATTTATTGCAATTAAAAATATCCAACTATGGCATAGCTTCAAGTGGGAAATCAGCTTTAAACATTCTGTATCTCTACATAATACTTCATTGATATTGGCATCAGATTAATGGATGCCTTCATGCATTGGAGAAGGAAATGGCAACCTATTCCAGTGTTCTTGCCTGGAGAATCCCAGGGATGGGGGAGCCTGGTGGGCTGCTGTCTATGGGGTCGCTAACAGTTGGACATGACTGAAGTGACTTAGCAGCAGCAGCAGTAGCAGCAGCATTCATATTGGTATTGAGAAAAATTGTTGAATTAATTATTTATATTTCTGGTGGCTTCATGTATCTTGTGTTTCCTGTCCATAAGAACAGTGTATTTTAAATACATTCCTAAATTCATCACTTTTATAAAATGACTATTTTATTTGAGGGCTTTATTCAAAAGCTTTACTCAAAGTAGCATACTTCTAGGAATGGGAATTCTCACTGGTATATCTTGGTAATTTCCTGTCATAGTATTTGATGAGTATCCAAGGTTATTTTTAATATATTCTCAATTCACAGACTGTGTTTGTTACTGACTATGTGTATGTTCTTGGGTAACTTGTTCTCTGAGTTTAATTTGCAAATGCTAATAATATAAATATGAAAAGATATTCTGAATATAAAGTATCCAGCATGAGGTATGACACATTGTACATGTTCATAAACTGATTATTCTTATCATCATATTTTACTACAAGCAAAACTCTTTAGTGTAATTACAAAACAGCATCTGGCATTCAAATTTATACTATAACATCTTAAAGCATTTCATGCAGTAATTATTTTCTGAAAAGTATTAATATCATTTTATATAACATCACTTCTATTTATGCTTAAAATATTTCCTCTGGTATAGTATTATACTAGATCTGTAAAGCAATACTGAAATAAAGTGAGTTAGAAATGATTTATCAACTAGAGACACAATAGAAGAGTAATATAAAATTCACAGTATCTTATGCACAAGTATTGGAATAAATTTAGCATCATGAGTTAGTACAAAAATGATGAGACATAATAATATTTCAGATGAGTACTTGAAGTAGGTGTCTGTTTCATTTCTGAAGGAAAGTCCAACAATATTTGATTACTCTAATATGTCTAGCTATATATTAACACCTTTGACTTTAATTTCTATGATTAAATTTTAGTACTAAGACAATTCTTTTATACTGCTTCTACTATTTACTCAATGAATAATACATTCTCCTGGAAAAATATATCTTCTGTGTCATATCAAGCTCTGTTAGAAAGGTTAATATGGTATTTTATAATGCTCAAGATGTGTGAGGTAGTGAAATTCTATTCAGACAAGCAGAAATGCCAGGGCATTTTTAATAAGACCCTAAATTAAATGCTAACATATGTTCCAAAAAAATTTCCTTTAAAAAATGGAAATGAAATGTTATGTGGGGTTTTTTGGTACTATTTCAGTTACAGATAGGATTTACTTTCGTTAAATTACCAAGGAAACTATTTTCCAGTGCCATGTAATTTCTCAATGTTAGTAATGCTAGAGAATCTAATTTATGAGTTTAGCTTATATTAACATTCTATAATAAAACAATTGTTCTTTAAAAATTTTGTTAATGTGGACAATTTTTCAAGAATTTGTTACAATATTACTTTTGTGTGATGTTTTGATTTCTTGACCTCGAGGCATGTGGGATCTCAGCTCACACCTCCTGCATTGCAAAGTAGAGTCTTAAGCACTGAACCACCAGGGAAATCTCTTAAGCAACTGTTCTTTTAATATGTTTTGCGCATAGACATTTTTTTAAATTAGGTAATATGAAATTGATCCTTAGAATTCTTAACTGTTACTAGGCATATGAAACTTAAGACAGTCATATACAAAAAATACAACTGTACTTTTTTTTTTTTTAGCTTAAATACTTTACAATATTGTATTGGTTTTGCCATACATCATCATGTATCCACCACAGGTATACACGTGTTCCCCATCCTGAACCCCCCTCCCACCTCCCTCCACATACCATCCCTCTGGGTTGTCCCAGTACATCAACCCCAAGCAGCCAGTATCATGCATTGAACCTGGGCTGGCGATTCATTTCATATATGATAGTATACATGTTTCAGTGCCATTCTCCCAAATCATCCCACCCTTTCCCTCTCTCCCACAGAGTCCAAAAGACTGTTCTATACATCTGTGTCTCTTTTGCTATCTCACATACAGGGTTATAGTTCTCATCTTCTTAAATTCCATATATATGCATTAGTATACTGCACTGGTGTTTTTCTTTCTGGATTACTTCACTCTTAAAAATAGGTTCCAGTTTCATCCACCTCATTAGAACTGATTCAAATGTATTCTTTTAATGGCTGAGCAATACTCCACTGTGTATATGTACCACAGCTTTCTTATCCATTCATCTGCTGATGGACATCTAGGTTGCTTCCATGTCCTGGCTATTATAAACAGTATTTTGAATAACAACTTTTTAAGGTGTATAACATGAGTTGATATACATATATATATATATATATATATATATATATATATATATATATATGGTGAAATGATTACTAAAGCCAAGCTAATTAACACACCCATCTTTTCACAGTCACAGCTTTGTGTGTGTGGTGGGAGCACTTGAAATCTATACTCCTAGCAAATTTCCAATATCTTCAATAGTAGTAGTAGTATTAACTAAAATAATCATGCTGAACATTATATATTTTATAGACTTACTGATCGTAAATAATTGCAATTTTGCACTCTTTGACTATTATCTCCCCATTTCCTTCACCTCTCACCCGTGGCAATCACCATCTACTACATTTGCTTCTATGTTTGACATTTTCCAGATTCCACACATAAGTGAAATAAGTTCATCACTTTTTTCCCTTTGGTGATGCTTTTTTGAAGATAATTGATAAAATTATGCATTTTCTTATGGGAATGTGGAATATTATCTGACTCTAATCCCAAAGTCTGGTTTGAGTCTCAACCAGCTTGATATATCAATAGATCATTATTTTCCCTTGTACTTCTTCAGTTCCCTGATAACTTATAGCAAATTCACTCATTTTACCCAAATGTCAATTCTACACTTTAAAGAGACAAAGAATTTATGATATGCCTGGAAATATGTTTCTATAAAAATGAATATTTTCTTTGATAGAAAACAGATTAAGATCATAATGAGGTATCAAAAAACATGCAGTAGAACATTTAAAATAAAACAATGGTGATAATATTAAATATTGGTTAGAATATTAAAAAAACTGTCATATATTGCTCGTGTGAATTCATGTTCTTAAAATTGTATAGTTCAGTTCAGTTCAGTCGCTCAGTCATGTCCAACTCTTTGCAAACCCATGAATCGCAGCACGTTAGGCCTCCCTGTCCATCACCAACTCCCGGAGTTCACTCAGACTCACGTCCATCGAGTCAGTGATGCCATCCAGCCATCTCATCCTCTGTTGTCCCCTTCTCCTCCTGCCCCCTAAATTGTATAAGCATTCTAAAAGTAACTTGGCAAATTTTAAAGCTCTAAAAATATACATTTTATATAATCTTTTAATTGCACTTCTAGGCATGTATGGAACATATGCCCAATGAAACATGTAAATGATTTTTAACTACAGTTTCATTTGTGATAGACGCCAAAGTAGAAACAATCAAAATGTCCTAGTTAAGCAAAATGTAAAACCATACAGTGGAATACTACTCAGTAAAGAAAGCTATGTACTACCAATAAACACCAACAACTTTAGTAAATATCAGAGACATACTGAATGAAAAAGGTAACATAAAATATTATTTAATTTACATAACATTCTTGAAGTAAATGATAGAGAAGAAAAAAACAATAATGAGATTGCTTGCTAGGAATTAGGGATAGTCGGTGAGGGAAAGGGTTAACATGACTACAAAGGAGCAGCATCCGGGAGATCTTACGGTGACTAAATGATACTACATATTGATTGAAGTGATGGTTGCACACATTTACCCACACATGGCAAAATGACACAGCACAGAATTATGCAGGCTATCTTTGTCATCAGTTCAATTCATTTCAGCCAATCAGTTGTGTGCAACTACTTGCGACCACCATGGAATGCAGCATGCCAGCTTTCCTGTCCATCACCGACTCCACTACCTTGCTCAAACTCATGCTCATCGAGTCGGTGATACCATCCAACCAATTCATCCTCTGTGATCCCCTTCTCCTCCTGCCTTCAATCCTTCCCAAGATCAGGGTCTTTTCCAATGAGTCAGTGCTTCACATCAGGTGGCCAAAGTATTGGAGTTTCAGCTACAGCATCAGTCCTTCCAATGAATATTCAGGGCTGATCTCCTTAGAATGGACTGTTTTGATCTCCTTGTACTCCAAGGGACTCTCAAGAGCCTTCTCCAATACCACAGTTCTAAAGCATCAACCCTTTGGCTCTGATTTTCTTTATACATCCTATCATCACATCCATACATGACTACTGGAAAAACCATGGCTTTGACTACATGGACTTTTGTTTGCAAAGTAATGTCTCTGCTTTTTAATATGCTATCTAGGTTGGTCATGGTTTTCCTTCAGAAGAGCAAGCATCTTTTAATTTCATGGCTGCAGTCACCATCTGCAGTGATTTTGGAGCCCCAAAAATAAAGTCTGACGCTGTTTCCATTATTTCCCCCGTCTATCTGCCATGAAGTGATGGGACCAGATGGTATGATCTTAGTTTTCTGAATTTTGAGTTTTAAGCCAACTTTTTCATTCTCCTCTTTCACTTTCATCAAGAGGATTTTTAGTTCTTCTTCACTTTCTGCAATAAGGGTGGTGTCATCTGCATATCTGAAGTTATTGATATTTCTCCCAGAAAGCTTGATTTCAGTTTGTGCTTCATCCATTCCAGCATTTCTCATGATGTACTCTGTATATAAGTTAAATGAGCAGGGTGACAATATACAGCCTTAATGTACTCCTTTCCAATTTGGAAACAGGCTGTTATTCCATGTCCAGGTCTAACTGTTGCTTCCTGACCTGCATATAGATTTCTCAGGGGCAGGTAGTCTGGTATTCCCATCACCTGAAGTATTTTCCACAGTCTGTTGTGATCAACACAGTCAAAAGGCTTTGGCATAGTCAATAAAGAAGAAGTTGATGGATTTTGGAACTCTCTTGCTTTTTCGATGATCCAACAGATACTGCCAATTTGATCTCTGGTTCCTCTGCCTTTTCTTTTTTTTTTTTTTTTTTCCTCTGCCTTTTCTAAATCGAGCTTGTACATCTGGAAGTTCACAGTTCACATACTGTTGACGCCTTGCTTGGAGAATTTTTAGCATTACTTTGCTAGTGTGTGAGATGAGTGCAATTGTGCAGTAGTTTGAGCATTCCTTGGCATAGCCTTTCTTTAGGACTGGACTTAAAAGTGACTTTGTCCAGCTCTGTGGTCACTGCTGAGTTTTCCAAATTTGCTGGCATATTGAGAGCAGCACTTTCACAGCATCATCTTTTAGGATTTGATTTAGCTCATCTGGAATTCCATCACCTCCACTAGCTTAGTTCACAGTGATGCTTCCTAAGGCCCACTTGCCTTCACATTCCAGGATGCCTGGTGCTCCAGGTGGGTGATTACAGCATTGTGGTTATCTGTGTCATGAAGATTTTTTTGTTCAGTTCTTCTGTGTATTCTTGCCACTTCTTCTTATCTTCTGCTTCTGCTAGGTCCATCCCATTTCTGTCTTTTAATGTGCCCATCTTTGCATGAAATGTTCCTTTGGTATCTCTAATCTTCTTGAAGTGATCACTAGTCTTTCCCATTCTATTGTTTCCCTCTATCTCTTTGCATTGATCACTAAGGAAGGTTTCTTGTCTCCTTGCTATTTTTGGAACTCTGCATTCAAACGGGTATGTCTTCCTTTTTCTCCTTTGCCTTTTGTTGTCTTCTTCCTCAGCTATTTGTAAGGCTTCCTCAGACAACTATTTTTCTTTTGTCACATTCTGGTTTTAATATCATACTATAGCTATAGAAGCTGTTACTATGAGGGCAAATGGGTGAAGAGTACACAGAGAATCTCTGTATAGGTTTTGCAGCTTCCCATGAATGTAAATATTTAAATATAAAAATTTCCAAAATTTCTAATTGGAAAATGTTGGGCAGTACAAGATTATGCCACTAGGCAGGCAAAGTTTACTCAAATTGATGTGTCATTACATTTAAACTCATTTTATTTCACTATGTAATAAAAATAATATCATGTATAATTATAATCTCAGGATATTTAAATTTTATTTAAGAACAGAGAAGATAATACTGATGCTTGCAGACCCAGAATTATGTTTTCAACATCTTCCTCACAATATTATAACTAGCTAATTAATGTTATATCTTAACATTTATCAGTTCTTGCATATTTCTTGATCAGTTGTGGATCACTTCTTATATATTTTATTTATGGGTAAGCAAGTCAATTAATTTATTTTATGGGTAAGTAAGCCAATTGCGGTACTGTGGGCAGGAATTCTGTAGAAGAAATGGAGTAGCCATCATGGTCAACAAGAGTCCAAAATGCAGTACTTGGATGCAATCTCAAAAATGACAGAATAATCTCTATTTGCTTCCAAGGCAAACCATTCAATATAATGGTAATACAAGCCTATGCCTCAATCAGTAATGCTGAAGAAGATGAAGTTGAATGGTTCTATGAAGACCTACAAGACCTTCTAGAACTAACACCTAAAAACACGTCCTTCTCATTATATGGGACTGGAACACAAAAGTAGGAAGTCAAGAAACACATGGAGTAACAGGCAAATTTGGCCTTGGAATACAGAAAGAAGCAGAGCAAAGGCTA
This sequence comes from Nanger dama, assembly GCA_917880005.1. Lineage (NCBI taxonomy): Eukaryota > Metazoa > Chordata > Mammalia > Artiodactyla > Bovidae > Nanger > Nanger dama. The sequence continues at coordinate 12,518,992 of CAKJTW010000010.1, forward strand.
ATCAAGTTTTGACAAGAGAAAACATTGCTCATACCCTCTCAAAACAACACAAGAGAAGACTCTACACATGGACATCACCAGACGATCAACACTGAAATCAAATTAATTATATTCTTTGGAACCAAAGATGGAGAAGCTCTATACAGTCAGCAAAAACAAGACCAGGAGCTGACTGTGGCTCAGATCATGAATTCCTTATTGCCAAATTCAGACTTAAATAGAAGAAAGTGGAGAAAACCACTACAGCATTCAGGTATGACCTAAATCAAATCCCTTATGGTTGTACAGTGGAAGTGACAGATTTAAGGGACTAGATTTGATAGATGGAATTGCCTGATGAACTATGGACTGAGGTTCGTGACACTGTACAAGAGACAAGGATCAAAACCATCCCCGAGGAAAAGAAATGCACAAAAGCAAAATGGCTGTCTAGGGAGGCCTTACAAGTAGCTGTGAAAAGAAGGGAAGCAAAAAGCAAAGCAGAAAAGGAAAGATATAAGCATCTGAATGCAGAGTTCCAAAGAACAGCAAGAAGAGATAAGAAGGCCTTCTTCAGTGATCAATGCAAATAAATAGAGGAAAACAACAGAATGAGGAAGACTAGTGACCTCGTCAAGAAAATTAGAGATATCAGGAGAACATTTCATGCAAAGATGGGCACAATAAAGGACAAAAGTGGTAAGGACCTAACAGAAGTAGAAGATATTAAGAAGAGGTGGCAAGATTACAATAGAAGAACTGTACAGAAAAGATCTTCATGACCAAGATAATCACGATGGTGTGATCACTCACCTAGAGCCAGACATCCCAGAATGTGAAGTCAAGTGTTCCTTAGAAAGCATCACTATGAACAAAGCTAGCGGAGGTGATGAAATTCTAGTTGAGCTGTTTCAAATCCTGAAAGATGATGCTGGGAAAGTGCTGCACTCATTATGCCAGCAAATTTGGAAAACTCAGCAGTGGCCACAGGACTTAAAAAGGTCAGTTTTCATTCCAATCCCAAAGAAAGGCAATGCCATGGAATGCTCAAACTACCGCACAATTGCACTCATCTCACATGCTAATAATCTTCAAAATTCTCAAACCCAGGCTTCAGCAATACGTGAACAGTGAACTTCCTGATGTTCAAGCTGGTTTAGAAAAGGCAGAGGAACCAGAGATCAAACTGTCAACATCCGCTGGATCATGGAAAAAGCAAGAGAGTTCCAAAAATACATCTATTTCTGCTTTATTGACTATGACAAAGCCTTTGACTGTTTAGATCACAATAAACTGTGGAAAATTCTTTAAGACATGGGAATACTAGACTACCTGACCTGCCTCTTGAGAAACCTACATGCAGTTCAGAAAGCAACAGTTAGAACTGGACATGGAACAACAGACTGGTTCCAAATAGGAAAAGGAGTATGTCAAGGCTGTATATTCTCACCCTGCTTATTTAACTTATATGCAGAGTACATCATGAGAAATGCTGAGCTGGAGGAAGCACACGCTGGAATCAAGATTGCTGGAAGAAATATCAGTAACCTCAGATATGCAGATAACACCACCCTTATGGCAGAAAGTGAAGAGGAACTAAAAATCTTCTTGATGAAAGTGAAAGAGGAGCGTGAAAAAGTTAGCTTAAGCTCAACATTCAGTAAATGAAGATCATGGCATCTGGTCCTATCACCTCATGGGAAACAGATGGAGAAACAGTGGAAACAGTGTCAGACTTTATTTTTAGGGCTCCAAAATCACTGCAGATAGTGACTGAAGCCATGAAATTATAAGACGCTTACTCCTTGCAAGGAAAGTTATGACCAGTCTAGGTAGCATATACAAAAGCTGAGACATTACATTGCCAACAAAGGTCTGTCTAATCAAGGCTATGGTTTTTCCAGTGGTCATGTATGGATGTGAGAGTTGGACTGTGAAGAAAGTTGAACACCAAATAATTGATACTTTTGAACTGTGGTGTTGGAGAAGACTCTTGTGAGTCCCTTGGACTGCAAGGAGTTCCAACTAGTCCATCTTAAAGAAGATGTGTGTTCATTGGAAGGACTGATGCTGAAGCTGAAACTTAGGCCACTACTGGAAAAGACTCTAATGTCCTGAATATTATAAACAGTGCTGCAATGAACATTGGGGTACACGTGTCTCTTTCAATTCTGGTTTCCTCAGTGTGTATGCCCAGCAACCTGAGGTGGATTCATGTTGATGTATGGCAAAACCAATACAATATTGTAAAGTAATTAACCCCCAATTAAAATAAATAAATTTATATTAAAAAATAAAATAAATTACATTATCAGAAAAAAAATAAATTAATAAACTGGAAAAAAAAAAAAGGAGATCAGCCCTGGGATTTCTTTGGAAGGAATGATACTAAAGCTGAAACTCCAATACTTTGGTCACCTTATGCAAAGAGTTGACTCATTTGAAAAGACTCTGATGCTGGGAAGGATTGGGGTAGGAGGAGAAGGGGACGACAGAGGATGAGATGGCTGGATGGCATAACTGACTCGATGGACGTGAGTCTGAGTGAACTCCGGGAGTTGGTGATGGACAGGGAGGCCTGGCGTGCTGCGATTCATGGGGTCGCAAAGAGTCGGACACGACTGAGCAACTGAACTGAACTGAACTGATGCTGGGAAGGAATGGGGGCAAGATTAGAAGGGGATGACAGAGGATGAGATGGCTGGATGGCATCATTGATTTGATGGACATGAATTTGTGTAAACTCCGGGAGTTGGTGATGGACATGGAGACCTGACGTGCTGTGGTTCATGGAGTTGCAAAGAGTCAGACACAAATGAGCAACTGAACTGAATTGAACTGAAGCCAATTAATGGGTAAGTACTGTTGTTCCCATTTTATAGAAGATGAAAGTGAATTTATAAAAGCTAAGAAATTTCCTAAAGTTATTCTAACAGGCGGCTCTAGATCCAAAATCAACACTGTTTGATTCCATAATTATAGTGGTTAATCATCGTGTGGTATTTCTATGGTAATGAGTATTTTAATTCTTGAAATATTCTAAATGTCCCTAGGAAAAATTCCATATATTCAATGTGTTTAAAAAATTATCTGTTTAAAGATAAATGTGTACTGTTTCACTTTATTCTTATCATATAATTTAAGCTTTGAATTAGTGCCCTAAAACCACCATTTTGTACATTTTCTAATTGGAATTTTTTTAAATACTCTTATTCCTTATTGTAAAATTATTTTCCTATATTTCTGAAAAACTCTTATCCATCCTCCATCCCTTCTTTATCTGTGTTATCCCTTTATAAGGTATACATTTCTAATATTGCTCAAAATGTATTGTAATTCATTTATTTACATGTCCTCTATGAAGAGATAATGAGCTTTGTTTAGAGTAGAATTACTTCCTATTCATATTTGTAGAATCTGTACTACGTACATTTTTAGCAATAGTTTGGTGAATAACATGGTGCTGCTGCTGCTGCTGCTAAGTCACTTATGTCGTGTCTGACTCTATGCGACCCCATGCTGACTGTGACTCAATAGACCACTGAAGGGATTCATAACTAACCTTCCCAAAATGTGCCACTTTGGCATGTGGATTATTCTGAACTAAAGTAATTGAGACAGGTGGGCTCGAGAGAAACTTCTGTCCTTCCCTTAATTATTTAGAAAACTTTAAATTGGAAGTCTTTCCCAGAATGAGAATTATTTCTAGAGATAAATTTGACCTGAGTGGCCCATCTGTTTGTCAGGAAAAACATCAGTTACCAAGCATCTGCCCCCTATTCTTACTGTCCTGTGAATTGCCCTTCTCCTCTTTGAAGCCCCAGGATCCTTTCCATTCAGGGGGCATATATACATATTCTCACACACACACACACACACATATATACTTCATTGTACCTTTCTGTCTTCGAATCCCTCATGTATGTGGGTTCCTGTACATAAAAAATTAAATGTGAATTTCTTCTGTCAATCTATTTCATATTAATGTTATCAGACCAGCCAAAAAAACCCTTAAAGGGTAAAGGAAGATTCTTTTTCTCCAACACCAATATCAGTATCATTTTTAACTTGAGTTGTTTCTGAGGCAATTTTATTTAACACATATCATCTTATATTTTCTCTTGTTTCTGTATAGGACTTTATTTGGAGATTCTCTGATTTTTGCCTGATTTCCAACATTCTGTAATTCCATCAGATCGGTAATTCCCTCTCCTGCTTTCTAGATTTACCATGATTTCAAACTCATAAATATTACTTTAAAATGTAGTGAATATAATTTCCTCTTTATTTAAATAATGTGCAGAAAGTATTACATGCATATATTCTATGCACTTCATTTACTTACATAAGGTAATGAATGTTAATTCTAAGTAATTTCTTGTTCCATCTTTAAGAATTTATGAACATCATTTTATTAGTATGTTTCTTTTACTACAAGCTGCTTGAGGCAAGATTATAATGGCCTTTTTCTGGTACAGAGCTTAGGCCATTAAGCTTAAGTTTAATATATAAAAGTGTTGAGAATTTTGAGAAAGGGAAGTAAAATTAAAACAAGTAGAATAAACATATATGTATGAGGGATACAAAACAGCTACTAAAAGTATGTTGGTTGAACATCACAAGTTAAACATTGGAGATTCTGTCAGTTTGTAATACCATTTCGTGATTTATATTCATTTTTAAGACGTGGCAATTAAATGATTTTGCAGAATAAAAGAATTTTTTTAAAATCCATCCATTCATTTAGTCTATCATTTATAAATATTTGAACAAAAAGCAAAACAATTAATTTCTTGACTACAGAGATCCTTAAACTTGCAGATGATTACAAGCCAAAATATTGGAAAACACTGAAAGCCTTAATGCTGATTACTGCAGTTTTTCTGTGCATGGTATAACATTGACACTTACTGTATGGAAAGCAGCTGCAGTGTTCATATGATCAAAATATGCTTTTAATAGAGTAATAGATGTGTTTGAAATAAATAGCTTACTTTAAAAAATATCTTCATAAAAGTATATGACAGTTTTCACAATTTCAAATCAAAATACTAAGGTGTACTCTTGAGAGGTTAAGATGTGTATAAAATAATGAGACTTACGCAAGATTATAGTCCCAATAGCTGTAGTTATATTATGTCTAAAATAACATTCATAATCTATATAAATAAAACAAGCTTTTAATCCAAGTATGAAGTGAAGTGAAGTTGCTCAGTCGTGTCCGACTCTTTGCGACCCCATGGACTGTAGCCCACCAGGCTTCCCTGTTCATGGGATTTTCCAGGCAATAGTACTGCAGTGGATTGCCATTTCCTTCTCCAGCAGATCTTCCCTGACCCAGGGATCGAACCTGGGTCTCCCACATTGTAGACAGACGCTTTACCGTCTGAGCCACCAGGGAAATCCTAATCCAAGTATACTTGTTTTAGTTTTTCTCTCTGCAAATAGCTTTTATCTTTAAAGTTTTTGCAAATCATTTTATGATAATATCATTGCTGTCGTTTAGTTGCCAAGTTATGTCTGACTCTGCAACCCTATGGACTATAGCTCACCAGGTGCCTCTGTTCATAGAATTTAGTTGCTATTTCATATCATAGAAGCAAGTTGCCATTTCATATCAAATCATAAAATGACTATTTTCTGTAGGGGAGAAAAAATAAATTTCCCTCTACACTTCTAGGTTGTTGGCTGAGAATAGAAGACAGATTAACAAGAGAAAAACAGAAGTTTTACGTGTATACTTCCTGTGCACATAGGGGATACCTAGGAAAACTGGGTACAAGCATACCTCAGAGATAATGTGGCTTGAGTTCCAGACCACTGCCGAAAAGTGAATAACAATATACTCACATATATTATTTTGGTTTCCCAGTGCAAACAAAAGTTACATTTACACTATACTATAATGTATTAATGTGCGATAGCATTATGTCTAAAAATCAATGCATATACCTTCATTAAATATATTTCATTGCTAAAAAATGCTAACCTTCATCTGAGTCTTCAGTGAGTCATGGTATTAACAAATGGTCCCAGCCTTCACCTTAAATACCATTTCCTTCTAAAGATAGAAGATCAGAAGACATAGTGGAGCCGGGGGTGGGGGGTGGGGGGGTGGGGGGAGGGGGGGAAGGGGGAGTCAGTTGTGGGAGATTACAGGAAAAACACAGTAAACAAGGATAGGGTTGTGAAGCAGATTTAAATCAGCTGCCCTCTCCATTGATGAGAGTTTTTAGAGATCTAGTATTCCTCCTTTTCATGGTACAGAGAGGGAGCCAACTTATAAATGGAGATTTTCCTTGTGAAAGTAAATTTATCATACAAAAGGGTAACTTCTACTAACTTTTTCAAAGTTTCTCCTGCATCTTCTGTTTCTTCAAAAATAAGCTGCTTGAGATAATCCTTAAGAAGTATATTTTGGGCTGGTATTTCTGCTCCTATTTACTTCCCTTTGGAGAATATCCTCATCTGCCAATTATAGTGAAATATGCAGATATAATACTGAGCATGTGACATGTGTCAGACAATACAGTTTTTAAAAATTCCTATCATGTAGACCATTTTCCACTTAAGTGTATGATTTCTGTAAACATAGTTTTAGAATGAGTTTTTATTTAAAAGAAAGATTCTTTAATGTGCTTATGTGCCTACTTAGCCTCCTGGGCTTGTAATAATCTTTAATACTATACAGGCCTATTTACCAGATAATCCATGTTACTTTATACAGTCTTTAAAAATCCATAGTAAAGCAAATCCTGCCCTCTAGATTCTGTACTATGCTAGATGATGTCTTCACGGAAATATGTTCTTAAATTGGATGATTACTTTAATAGCACAGCAAAGTTATGCTGTTTAAAATGGCTGCACTTCACTGTAAATGAAGTCAAACTTTCATGTAGGGTAAATACTATTAACATGAAGCAGTTTTACAGTTATTTTATGATGTCTCTCAATGCCAAAGTTTTGCACTCTCATGAAACTTTTTGGGGAAGAATTATTTCTGTAGAATTAATTATCACATCTAAGAAAGATAAAGCACAAATTCACCATAATTATCTGTATAGAGCTATACAAACCAAAAATAACAACTTCTTATTGTTGTATTTCAGTGACATTATTTGATTTTCAGAATATATATTTAACCATTTCATGTTCAATAGTGAGTGAAACATTCTCACTCTAAATTATCTTGAAGTTAACTGTGGGCAATTCTGAAATAATTATAAATATAACTGGTAAGTTAAATTTACTCTGGTTTAGTAATAGATGTAAAAATTCAGAAACTAACCAATTTTGGGAAAGACATTCCCAGTAGCTTCTATTATATGTTCACGTTTTCTAAGTAATTAGTTTTAACACAAAATTCCTAAAAATCTTAACTTTCAAGATGGAAAATATTTGAGTGCACCATTTATTTTCCAGTCACTTTAAACAAAGCACACATATAGAAAAAAAAACTTCTTTGAGGGTTCACTTACATTGCCCTAAGTATTAATTACAACGTGTGTTTAGTTACTCAGTTGTGCCCGACTCTATTGCAACTCCACGGACTGTATAGCCCGACAGGCTCCTTGGTCCATGTGATTTTCCAGGCAGGGGTATTGGAGCAGGTTTCCATTTTCTTCTGCAGAGTATCTTCCCCACTCAGGGATCCAACCTGAGTAACTGCATCTCTTCTGCTGGCAGGTGGATTCTTTAACACTGAGTCAAGAGGGAAGCCATTAAAAACAATTCCGTGTTTAAAATGGTTTCTGCAGATATGGACCTACAAATAGATTACAGTTGACCCTCCTTATACATGAATTTTACATCCCCCATTTCAACCAATGCAGATAGATTGAAAGTATTTGAAAAATTCCATGAATCTGCAAAAATCAAAATTTCAATTTGCCACACCAACAATGCTGGCAACTATCTAGATAGCATTTACATTGTATCTAGAGGTGATTTAAACAGGATAGGGGTAGGCTATATGTAAATTCCACACTATTTCATATTACGAGACTTAATCAACCATGGACTCATATCTGTTGAGGCGGCTGGGTGCTGGAACTAATCCCTTCAGATACAAGGAAGTGATTGTATTTAGCATAGGAAGACCAGGTCAGCAGTGGTGAGACTGGACTTATTTTCACGCAGCATTCTGAGGGCAAACTGACTTTGGAACAATTCTTTTCTCTGAAACTTAAAATTAACTGCTGTAGAGCAAAGAAACCATAATTTACTATCTCAAAAAATCATTTTTACTTTTGCTGCCAATGTTTCTACAGTTTCTCAATTTATTTAAAAATACATATAATTATGAGTATACTAAGGAAAAGAAGGATGGGTCTCTTTGACGACTTGTATATAAGGTGATAGTTCCTTTCATCAGTTCCTGGAATGTAGGGCAGCAGAAGAGAATCTTATTTGTGTGAATTCAAAATTTCTTTCTTCTCTCCCATATCATTCTCTTAGGGTCTGGACATTTACTACGAAGAATCTAACAATTAGATGACGTGAAATTCTGAGATATCTATAGTTATCAATACTGTATTATATACTTAGAAAGGTATATTTTATGTTAAGTGATTCTATTTAAAAAAAAGAAGTGAAGAGAGAAGGAAGAAAAACTAAGTATCAGAGGAAATTTAGGAATGTGAAAGTAAATAAAAAGATTCTGTGGCTGCTGAAAGATAAGAAAGAGCTTGAGGGAGCCACATATAAAAACTCATTTTAAGAAGCTTTAGGGAACTTCCCTGGTGGCCCAGGAGTAAAGAATCCACCCTCCAGTGCAGGGGATACCAGTTTGATGCTGTCAGGGAACTAAGATGCCACATGCCACAAGGCAACTAAGTCTGTGCACCACAGCTAGAGAAGCCTGCATGCCGCAATGAAGACCCAGCAAAGCATAAAAAAGAAAGAACAAAAGAAAGAAAGCAGCTTTGTAGTAGTATATGAATAGATTTGGGGGGTAGTTTTTTCAGCAAGTTACTGTAAACAGTTATTCACATTATTCCATAATGTCTGCTTGCTTTGTCCTTAAGTTTGACACTCTGCCAGGGTGAAGTGTTCAGCCTGAAGTGGTCAGTTTATGTGTTATGATTTTAGAGGAGTTATGAGAGCCTTTCTACATAGGTTCTTCCAGAGTGTCTCATACTGTGGTCATAAGAGCTCAGTTGTTAGGGTAAAAATCTTATTAGTATATATAAAACACAAATGATCACACTTGACATTTAAATTCACTTAATTATTCCCTTCTCTCCATTTATACTAGCTGCACCTCACAATATTTTTGCATGCATCTGCAGATACACACATACCAACCATAGATTTCTTAAATCCACTTCTGGGTGAGCTCTTATCTAGTAATAGAATACGGACAACTGAAGGTGAGTGGTTCCAATATCCACACACCTAAATATCCAGTAGCTATTTGCTTTAAAACTATATGATATCTTTACCACACGACTAAGATCTTTATGTCATTCACCTTTGTACATTATGAATCTTTCTTTTTATTGATTGTAATTTTTAATGATTTGACTGAACCATCAATCATGAGGCATTATACAACTATTACATCAATTATTCAGGTATTATAGCATTGTGTTTTAAAGTAGCATAATTAAAATGCTTGCATTAAATGTTAGCTGTACAAAACAGAATACAAAACTATCACAACAATCTAATAGTACCACCTAGGGGAAATGCATGAGGAAATCTCTCAAATATTAATAATCATGAACAATAAGGTATATGAAAATATGGTTATATTCCTCAGTTAAAAGCCTAGTGATTCCAGAACCTAAACATTTCTTTGGCTTTTGAAATAATTATTTTCCCATTTACTAAGGTTGGGACTTCCCTGGTATCTAAGATGTAAAGAATCTGACTGCAATGCCAAAGACCAGGATTCAATCCCTGGGTTGGGAAGATCCCCTGGTGAAGGAAATGGAAAACCACTCCAGTATTCTTGCCTGGAGAATTCCATGGACAGAGCTGCCTGGCAAGCTACAGTCCATGGGATTGCAGAGTCAGACACAACTGAGCGACTGACACTTTCTTTACTTAAATTAACAACTAAATAATATGACCTGATAATTATGTCAAAGTGAAGTGATTTAAATTAAATACACAATTAACTACTCATAAGATACAAAATTTAAAAGCATCATGCAATTCTAATGGATTTGTTCACACAAATGTCACCCTCAGATAGCCTTAGTCCTGTTAGCATAAAACAGTGTTTGAACATCTGCTTGAAATCTGTATTCTTTCAATGAATGCCTATTTTAGGCCAATATCTATGCAAGGCAAAACAGATTCAGTGAATTACCAATGTAAAAATCTTCTATTAGTCTAAACACAATACAAACACAGTTTTTCTTTTATATATAAAATTATTTACAAAAATGACTAAAATATTGATGAACTTACAAAAATATTTCAGAGAATTAGATGCCAATTACCTTTTTTAAAGTATTGTGGTTATGTTATTTATTACTCTTTCGGTTAAGTGTAAAGAACTACAAAGCTCAGTTCCAAATTGGGGCATATTTTCATAGAGATGAACACTTTATACTTTCAACAGCTTGAGTGCTCACCCACACTGCTGGTATAACACAGTTCCATAGCCCAATAATAATATGTTCTCCAGTTTTCACTCTTAATACAGAACATTAAATATAGCAGAACCATTAGCATTTGATGCCTCAAACTTTTTGAAGATTATGGGATAGAAAACCTTTCCTCTGTAGACTTTTGCAATATTGCTTAAAAAGTGTCAGTTTTCCTTATCCCATTGCCTCCGGGTTTTGGTCAGATTGTTGTTTAGTAGCTCAACCATTTCAGACTCTTTGCAATCCCATGGACTCAGCATACAAGACTTCCCTGTCCTTCACCAACTCCCGGAGCTTGCTCAAACTCATATCCATTGAGTCAGTGATGCCATCTAACCATCTCATTCTCTGTCATTCCCTTCTCCTACTGCCTTTACCCAGCAGCACAGTTATTTCCAATGAGTCATTTCTTCACAATAGGTGGCCAAGTTATTGGAGCTTCAGCTTCAGTATTATTCCTTGCAATGAATATTTTGGGTGGATTTTCTTTAGGATTAACTAGTTTGATCTTGCAGTCCAAGGGACTCTCAATAGTCTTTTCCAACACCACAGTTCAAAAGCATCAATTCTTTGGGGCTCAGCTTTCTTTATGGTCCAATTCTCACATCCATACATGACTACTAGAAAAACCATACTTTTGACTATACAAACCTTTGCCAGCAAGATAATGTCTCTGCTTCTTAATATGCTGTCTAGATTTGCCATGGCTTTTCTTGCAAGGAACAATTGTCTTTTAATTTCATGGCTATAGTCACCATCTGCAGTGATTTTGGAGCCCAAGAAAATAAAATTTATCACATTGTCCATTGTTTCCCCATCTATTTCCCATGAAGTGATGGGACCAGATGCCATGATCTTAGCTTTTTGAATGTTGAATTTTAAGCCAGATTTTTCACTCTCTTATTTCAACTTCATCAAGAGGATCTTTAGCTCCTCTTTGCTTTCTGCCATATGGGTGGTTTCATCTGCATATCTGAGGTTGTCGATATTTCTCCTAGCACTCTTCATTCCAGCTTTTGCTTCATCCAGCCCAGCATTTCACATGATGTACTATGCATGTAAGTTAAATAACAGGGTGACAATATACATCCTTGATGGACGCCTTTCCCAAATGTGACTATGTACAGTTCTAACTATTGCTTCTTGACCTGCAAAAGGTTTCTCAGGAGGCAGATAGGTTGGTCTGGTATTCCCAACTCTCGAAAAAATTTCCAGTTTGTTGTGATCCACACAGTCAAAGGCTTTAGTGTAGTCAATGAAGCAAAAGTAGATGCTCTTTTGGAACTCTCTATGATCCAACAGATGTTGCAAATATGATCTCTGCTTCCTCTGCCTTTTCTAAGTCCAGCTTGTACATCTGGAAGTTTTCCATTCATGTACTGTTGAAGCTTAGCTTGGGGGAGTTTAAGCATGACTTTGCTAGCATAAGAAATGAGTGCATTTCAACTGTGGTAGTTTGAACATTCTTTGGCATTGCCCTTCTTTGGGACTAAAACGAAAACTGACCTTTTCCAGTCCTATGGCCACAGCTGAGTTTTCCAAATTTACTGGCATATTGAGTGCAGCACTTTAACAGCATATTTTTTTTTAAGGATTTGAAATAATTCAGCTGAAACTCCATCATCTCCACTAGCTTTTTTCACAGTGATACTTCCTATGGCCCATTTGACTTCTCACTCCAGGATGTCTGGCTCTAGGGGAGTGATCACACCTTTTGGTATGATTCTTCTGTGTATTTTTGCCACCTCCTCTTAATAACTTCTGCTTTTGTTAGGTTTGTACCATTTCTGTCATTATTGTGCCCATCTCTACATCAAATGTTCCTTTGGTTTCTCTAATTCACTTGAAGGAACTTCTTATCTTTCCCATTCTATTGTTTTCCTCTATTTTCCTGCATTGTTCACTTACGAAGGGTTTCTTATCTCTTTCCTCTTCTTGGAACTCTGTATTCAGATAGGTATAGCTTTACTTTTGGCCTTAGCTTTTGCTTCTCTTCTTTCCTTAGCCTATTGGTAAAGTCTCCTCAGGCAACCATTTTGCCTTTTGGATTTCTTTTCCCTAAGGATGGTTTTGATCACTGCATCCTGTACAGTGTTACAAACCTGTGTCCATAGTTCTTCAGGCACTCTGTATATCAGATCTAATTACTTGAATTTATGTGTCACTTCCACTGTATAATTGTAAGGGATTTGATTCAGGTCATACCTGAATGGGCTAGTGGTTTTCCCCACATTCTTCAATTTAAGTCTGAATTTTGCAATAAGGAATTAATGATCTGAGCCAGTCAGCTCCCAGTCTTGTTTTTGCTGACTGTATAGAGCTTCTCCATCTTTGGTTGCAAAGAATATAGTAAATCTCATTTTGGTATTGACCATCAGGTGATGTCCATGTGTAGAGTTATATCTTGTGTTGTTGGAAGAGAGCATTTGCTATGACCAGTGAGTTCTCTTGGCAAAACTATGTTAGCTTTTGCTCTGCTTCATTTTATACTCTAAAGCCAATCTTGCCTTTATTCCAGGTATCTCTTGACTTCCTACTTTTGCATTCCAGTCTCCTATGATGAAAAGGACATCTTTTGGTGTTAGTTCTAGATCTTGTAGGTCTTCATAGAATCATTCAACTTCAGCTTCTTCAGCATTAGTGGTTGGAGCATAGACTTGGATTACTGTGATACTGAATGGGTTTGCCTTGAAAATGAGCAGAGATCATTCTGTTATTTTTGAGATTGCACACAAGTACTGCATTTCAGAGTCTACTCTTGACTGAGAGGGCTACTCCATTTTGTTTGATGGGATCCATCCCTATAGTAGCGGATATAATGGTCAGCTAAATTAAATTCACCAGTTCCCATCCATTTTAGGTCACTGCTTCCTAAAATGTCATTGTTTACTCTTGCCATCTCCTATTGGTCAGATAACAGGCTTGTTAGTCTGGTTACCAGTCTTACATGCAAGTATGTCAAAGCCAGAGATATACATTTAGTAATCCTGACCCCTTTCAGCACTCATACTTCAATATTTTTTTAAATTTAAGTATAAAAGGGATAAAAGAGAGCAAATAAAGCTCCTTTGTTTCTTTATAAAATGTACCCAAACTTGGTATATCCTCCATATAAAGATATATTTACCTGAATTTTCTTATTATAAAAGGTGATCAGGCCTTATTATTTCTTTCAGTGCTCATCCTAAACATCACAGCCCTAAACCCACTCTTCACATTCACTCTTTTTAGCCAGGGTTTCACAAATGTTTATCTTGCAGTGTTTTCATATCTGGGGCTTCCAGGCAGTGCTAGTGCCAATGCTAGAAACATAAGAGACACATGTTCAAACTTTGGGTCAGAAAGATTTGCTGGAGAAGGGCATGGCAACCCAGGCCAGTTTTCATCTATAAGGTAAAACTCTAGAAGGCAAGAATCATTAGCATCTTTTAAAGATTCAAAATTTGAGGCTAATACAAAGCAGTAATCTATTTATCATCTTTATCTCAGAGCTTCCCAGGTGATACAATTGGTAAAAAATCGAAAACTATAAAACACTGATGAAAGAAATCAAAGAGGACACTAATAGATGGAGAAATATACCATGTTCATGGGTCAGAAGAATCAATATAGTGAAAATGAGTATACTACCCAAAGCAATCTACAGATTCAATGCAATTCCTATCAAGTTACCAGTAGTATTTTTCACAGAACTAGATCAAATAATCTCAAGATTTGTATGGAAATACAAAAAACCTCGAATAGCCAAAGCAATCTTGAGAAAGAAGAATGGAACTGGAGGAATCAACTTGCCTGACTTCAGGCTCTACTACAAAGCCACAGTCATTAAGACAGTATGGTACTGGCACAAAGACAGAAATATAGATCAATGGAACAAAATAGAAAGCCCTGAGATAAACCCACACACCTATGGACACCTTATCTTCAACAAAGGAGGCAAGAATATACAATGGAGTAAAGATAGTCTCTTTAACAGGTGGTGCTGGGAAAACTGGTCAACCACTTGTAAAAGAATGAAACTAGATCTCTTTCTAACACCATACACAAAAATAAACTCAAAATGGATTAAAGATCTAAATGTAAGACCAGAAACTATAAAACTCCTAGAGGAAAACATAGGCAAAACACTCTCCGACATAAATCACAGCAGGATCCTCTATGATCCACCTCCCAGTATAATGGAAATAAAAGCAAAGATAAACAAATGGGATCTAATTAAAATCAAAAGCTTCTGCACAACAAAGGAAACTATAAGCAAGGTGAAAAGACAGCCTTCTGAATGGGAGAAAACAATAGCAAATGAAACAACTGACAAACAACTAATCTCAAAGATATACAAGCAACTTATGCAGCTCAACTCCAGAAAAATAAATGATCCAATAAAAAAATGGGCCAAAGAACCAAATAGGCATTTCTCCAAAGAAGACATGCGGATGGCTAACAAACACATGAAAAGATGTTCAACATCACTCATTATCAGAGAAATGCAAATCAAGACCACAATGAGGTATCATTTCACACCAGTCAGAATGGCTGCGATCCAAAAGTCTACAAGCAATAAATGCTGGAGAGGATGTGGAGAAAAGGGAACCCTCTTACACTGCTGGTGGGAATGCAAACTAGTATAGCCACTATGGAAAACAGTGTGGAGATTCCTTAAAAAATTGCAAATAGAACTGCCTTATGATCCAGCAATCCCACTGCTGGGCATACACACTGAGGAAACCAGAATTGAAAGAGACACATGTACCCCAATGTTCACTGCAGCCCTGTTTATAATAGCCAGGACATGGAAACAACCTAGATGTCCATCAGCAGATGAATGGATAAGAAAGCTGTGGTACATATACACAATGGAGTGCTACTCAGCCCTTAAAAAGAATAAATTCGACTCAGTTCTAATGAGATGGATGAAACTGGAGCCAATTATACAGAGTGAAGTAAGCCAGAAAGAAAAACACCAATACAGTATACTGACACATATATATGGAATTTAGAAAGATACTAATGATGACCCTCTATGTGAGACAACAAAAGAGACACAGAGGTATAGAATGGACTTTCGGACTCTGAGGGAGAGGGAGAGGGTGGGATGATTTGGGAGAGCAGCATTGAAACATGTATACTATCTTGTAAGAATGAAGCACCAGTCTATGTTCAATACAGGATGCAGGACGCATGGGGCTGGTGCACGGGATGATTCAGGGAGAGGATGTGGGGTGAGAGGTGGGAGGGGGCTTTGGCATTGGGAGATCGTGGACACCTGTGGCTGATTCATGTCAATGTATGGCAAAACAAATACAGTATTGTAATGTAGAATAAAGTATTAAAAAAAAAAAAAAAATAAAAACACATGTATTAAAAAAAAAAGAATCTGCCTGCCAGTGCAAGAGACACAGGAGAAATGAGTTTCATCCTAGGGCCAGGAAGATCTCTTGGAGAAGGTAATGGCAACATGTCCCAGTATTTTTTCGTGGGGGATCCCACAGACAGAGGAGCTTGGTGGACTACAGTCCATGGGACTCCAAAGAGCTGAACTGAGCAGCTGAGCATACACACACACACACACACACACACACACATACCTCAGAGTAAGCTGTTCTTTCCCAAGGATGCCATGGGGGAGGGGGGGCAGGGAATCAAATTCAGGTAGAATATGGACTTCTCATTGTCCTCATACACAAAAAAGAGTGTTATGCTCTCGTTGCCTCGCTTGGATGATTTTAACAGCTTACTAGATAGAATCTGAGATTTCTGTTTGTATTTAAAAATATGATGGAGGCTCAAGATGCAGGGAATATATGTATAATTATGGCTGTTTCCCATTGTTACATGGAATAAATCAACATTATATTGTAAAGCAACTATTCTCCAATTAAAAAAGAATAAATATAATGACATGGAGCACATTCACTTGTCTATGAACAGCTTTGTTATCAATTTTGGTGTGTATGTGGGGTCTTTATTGAATGTATTCTCTAAACTTTTTGGAACAGTTCACAAGTTCTAGAAGTCATCTTTGAAAATGTGCTGTGTTAGACTTTTTAAAAAACCAAACTTATATGTATTTAGATGGTAAAGAATTTTCCTGCAATGTGGGAGACCTGGGTTCAATCCCTGGATCAGGAAGATCACCTGGAGAAGGAAATGGCAACAACATTCCAGTATTCTTGCCTGGAGAATTCCATGGACAGAGGAGACTGATGGGTTACATTCTATGAGATCACAAAGAGTCAGACATGACTGAGCAGCCAACACATAAATGTGTCTTAACATACAAAATAAAATATGATGACATTCATAAAACTTAGATATGCAGCTTCTAGAAACAAATGGTAATGCATATTTAATAATTTGCAATGATTAAAATAAAATAGAGAAATTTAAATGATGGCAGCAAAGGAATAGTTTATACATATGTCTATGACTTTGTTTCTGCTTATTTGAAACTGTCAGAGAGAATGAGATAAACCATAAATGATGAAGGAAGAAGACATCTGAATTACTCTGGATGGCTTTTATGTTTTAAGTTCAAGAAGGCAACCACTTAAAACAGATAACCCATGTTACAATAGGATTTAATTTTTAAAAATGATACGGTAACAAGTAACTCTAGTTAATCAGAGGAATTTAGAGTAAAAACATTAAAATGCAATGGAATGATTCATTATAATTTTAAAGATGTAATCCATTAAATAGCTACACCGTTGTTTCCTAAAAAACCTTAGTGTTTAACCTATTTTTTAGTAAGAGTTTGCACATCACTAAAATGACTCAAAATAACCTCATTTAATTCCTCATGTGTATTAACTTAAATATGCAATTACCCAAATAAAAATTTAATTTCCATCTCAAAAGGCACATCATTTCCTCTCTTGCATTAAGGACAATTTTTCTTACCTTAGATTGACTGTGAATTTATATATATATATATGCAAAAAGAACAATATTAGTATAAAGGCAATATTTAATAATTTATTATGATGACTAATACTTTCTATAATAAAATATCTAATAAAATGTATCATTAGCATTTTCATTGCCTAGGATTTTAGCAATACTCTTGTAATCTAATTACATGTCCATTTCCTCTCAAGTGAAGTGAAAATTTGTCAGTCATGTCCAACTCTCTGCAGCCCCATGGACTATACAGTCCATGGAATTCTTCAGGCCAGAATATTGGAGTGGCTAGCCTTTTCCTTCTCCAGGGGATCTTCCCAAACCAGAAATTGAACTCAGGTCTCCCACATTTCAGGTGGATATTTTTACCATCTGAGCCACAAGGGAAGCCCAAGAATACTGGAGTGGGTAGCCTATCCCTGCTCCAGTGGATCTTCCCAACCCAGGAATCGAACCAGGGTCTCCTGCATTGCAGGCAGATTATTTACCATCTGAGCAATCAGGGAAGGCTTTCCCCTCAAAGTATTGTTCAAATATGAGAAACAGATGCTGTAAGGCCAATAACCTCAGATATGCAGATGACACCACCCTTATGGCAGAAAGTGAAGAGGAACTAAAAAGCCTCTTGGTGAAAGTGAAAGTGGAGAGTGAAAAAGTTGGCTTTAAGCTCAACATTCAGAAAACGAAGATCATGACATCCGGTCCCACCACTTCATGGCAAATAGATAAGGAAACAGTGGAAACAGTGCCAGACTTTAGTTTTTGGGCTCCAAAATCACTGCAGATGGTGATTGCAGCCATGAAATTAAAAGACGCTTACTCCTTGGAAGAAAAGTTAATGACCAACCTAGATAGCATATTCAAAAGCAGAGACATTACTTTGCCGACTAAGGTCCGTCTAGTCAAGGCTATGGTGTTTCCTGTGGTCATGTATGGATGTGAGAGTTGAACTGTGAAGAGGCTGAGTGCCAAAGAATTGATGCTTTTGAACTGTGGTGTTGGAGAAGACTCTTGAGAGTCCCTTGGACTACAAGGAAATCCAACCAGTCCATTCTGAAGGAGATCAGCCCTGGGATTTCTTTGGAAGGAATGATGCTAAAGCTGAAACTCCAGTACTTTGGCCACCTCATGCAAAGAGTTGACTCATTGGAGAAGACTCTGATGCTAGGAGGGATTGGGGGCAGGAGGAGAGGAGGACAACAGAGGATGAGATGGCTGGATGGCATCACTGACTCGATAGTCATGAGTCTGAGTGAATTCCAGGAGTTGGTGATGGACAGGGAGGCCTGGCGTGCTGTGATTCATAGGGTCACAAAGAGTCGGACACGACTGAGTGACTGAACTGAACTGAATTGAAGGCATAAAGACATATATATAGCACATATTTACTGTTGTGAGGAGCTTATGATATAGAGGGAAATATGAAATACAAATATGGGACTTGAAGGATGAGTTGAATACTTCTATCAGGTGAGGTAAATTTCAGAGAACTAAATAAAAAAATGAGCCCTCTAATAGAGGGACTTAGGTGCATATATAGTCAATGGAGCATATGGAAAATGGGTTTGCCCTGAAGTGGCTCTTAGAACAGCATACAAAGTTGGTACATGAAGGAAGTGCAATCTTTGTCACAAACAAAAAGCTGCAAAATCAAGAAGTAGTACCCTAACTACAGGCAAAAACATACCAGCTCAGCACCTAATGTGACTGTTTTGAAGGTATTAAAATAGAGATTCTTCCACTGTGTTAAGAAAAGAATATGGAATGACAGATACAAATTAGATACTGATGTCTCATTTCCTCTAATAAATGCTATTCGGATTTCTAGTGTGAAGCTCATAAAGCCCATAAATAATGTTATATATACATAAAAGAAGTTGTATGTACATAAAAGAAACAAAATAATTCCTATAATTTATGTTCTTATATGTTTAATGTTGCACAGGCTCTTATAGTGAAAATACATCTGGATGGCATTAAAATGTGTAATACCACAAGAAAAAAACTAGAAAAACTTTAAAGCTATATACTATAAAGCTTAGATTTAGAGTAGAGAATTAAGAAACAAGCTCATTTCAACACAAGTTAAGCTTTTATATCTGGAAACCACATGTAAGTGTGTGTTAGTCACTCAGTCAGTCATATCCTACTCTTTGCAAACCCATGGACCATAGCCTGCCAGGATCCTCTGTCCATGGAATTTCCCAGGCAAGAATATTGGAGTGGGCAGCCAATCTTTTATCCAGGGGATCTTCTCAGCTCAGGGATCCAACCCAGGTCTCCTGCACTGAAGGCAGATTCTTTCCTATCTGAGACATCTGGGAAGTCCAGAAACCACCTGCAGGGATCATCTATTATAATATTTAATTCATTAAAATAAATATTTTTAATCTAATAATTTGAAGGCAGAAGACCACCAGTTGTCTTTTTAAAATCCTTAGACACAGTGAACTTTACACTCATCACTCACATCAACCATATCATTTTACATTATTTTAAAAATACAAAACAACTTATATTCAACTGTTAGTGAAATTTGCATCCCACATACATGCTTACTCATGGATCACTTCAGCAAAGGAGGATTTTAGTAATGAAGTGAATAGGATGACTCATTCTATTAATACCAGTCTGCTTCTTTTCCAAGCCATCCCTGTCATTGTCTGTTAGGCTTATGAACAGAGTGGCCATGTTGGCAGGAATGGAGGTTATATCAGTTATCAGTTTGTGGTTCAGTTAGCATCCATGCAATAATAGCCATTATTTTCTGTTTTTAAGCCCTGAGCCATATTTTCTTCCACCTCAGTCTATGAAATAGTCACATGTAAAAATTCATAGCTACTGTATTTGGGGGTGGGATGGAGGTTTATTTTTGCATTAAAAAATTACAGAAACTCTCCAAAATGAACTTTTGATCACAGAACATAATCTTTCATTTCTTTCTGTGAAACAGAAATAATAGATATCGTGATTCTTGTGGAGAAAAAGCCATCCCTTGACCCCTTAGGGTACATAAAAAATGATTAAGGTTATTAACTGCAGTTGTATTCTGAGATAGGAAGCATAAATAGTTTTACTAAATGTGGAAATCAGAATATTACATTATCTATTTAGCAACACTTTCTATATGCATGGTTAGACAATCTTTACCAATTAAATCAATGCATTTTGAATTCTACATCTAAGCATATTACCATTAAAATCTGCTCCAGAAAAAAAAAAGGTGAACAACAAAAATTATTTCTTATGAAAATATTGTTACCATTAAAATTAGGCTAAGAAATGTGATATCATTTTTGTTGCCTTCTATCATCTCATATCTGGTCACCTGTTGGTCCGTGATATATTTTTCCCTGGTGACTCAGATGGTAAAGAACCTGCTCTCAGTGTGGGAGACCTGGGTTCAACCCTTGGGTTGGGACGATCACCTAGAGAAGGGAAGGGCAACCCACTCTAGTATTCTTAGGAAGATCCCTTGGAGAAAGGAAAGGCAACCCACTCCAGTATTTTGATCTAGAGAATTCCAGGGACTACAGTCTATACGGTTCCAAAGAGTTGGACACAGCTTAGTGATTTTCAATTCATTTCACTTCACTTCACTTCAGTCTTCTAATAGTCATTCTTTTAATCCCACTCCAAATATTACTCTGCTAAAGAAAATCATATGTTTACCTAAACTATTTAAACATTTTTTTTTCTAATTGGGCATCCTATATGTAATGTATTTTTCTCATTTATGTTGCCATGCAGTTTTCCTAAAATATCATCATATCAGAAATCTCCTAAACATTTCTTTGCACCATTTGCTTCTAGTTGCAACTCTGCTTATGCTCTAATCAACCACAAATAGGTACAGTCTCACATTGCTTGATTTTTGGCCTAATTTACAGACCAAAAAAAGTAGGAGTATTAACAATTCATGGGGGAATATTTAGTCAATATATCTTGAAAAGAAATCATTAAATTATTATTACTTTCTCCTTTCTCTCCATGGGAAATAGTCCTGACATGGTTTATAGGGTTTCTTGGGATACCCTATCAAGGACCAAGCATTAGTCACATTTATAAGTAACCAACCTAGTTCCTGCTCTTTCTCTTTCCCTGCTTCAATCTCTTGTCCCTTACTTTTTGTTCTTTGGGATGTATTACCTAAGAAAAGAGGAGCATGTAAGCTTCTAATCCAGGCTTAAGAACCCAGGCAAAGACATTAGATTTGGACTTGCATTCTCTTAAAAAAAAAAAAAAACTTTACTAACAAAAGTCCCAAATAAGACTTTAATTCAAAGGATTTCACAAGCTGAAGACTTTCTACCTTTCTGATTTACTTTTCTACATGAACTTAAACTATTACTATGAGCATCTTTCTAACACATTCTATATTAATGTTTCTCAATGTCTTTCCTTTTTCTTTGGAAATCTTACCTATCACTCCAGACTCATTTGAAAGTCTTTCACAAAGCCTTTCTGTTTTTATTTCTTTTTATTTATCTATTTTTTAATATAAATTTATTTATTTTAATTGGAGGCTAATTACTTTATAGCATTGTATTGGTTTTGCCATACATCATGAATCTGCCACAGATGTGCATGTGTTCCCCATCCTGAACCCCCTCCCACCTCCTTCCCCATACCATCCCTCTGGGTCATCCCAGTGCACCAGGCCCAAGCATCCAATATAATGCATTGAACCTGGACTGACGATTCATTTCATATATGATATTATACGTGTTTCAATGCCATTCTCCCAAGTCATCCCATCCTCTTCCTCTCCCATAGAGTCCAAAAGACTGTTCTATACATCTGTGTCTCTTTTGCCATTTCACATACAGAGTTATTATTATCATCTTTCTAAATTCCATATATATATATATATATGTGTGTGTGTGTGTGTGTGTTAGTATACTGTTTTGGTGTTTTTCTTTCTGGTTTACTTCACTCTGTATAATAGGCTCCAGTTTCATCCACCTCAGAACTGATTCAATGTATTCTTTTTAATGGCTGAGTAATACTCCATTGTGTATATGTACCACCACTTTGTTATCCATTCGTCTGCTGATGGACATCTAGGTTGCTTCCATGTCCTGGTTATTATAAACAGTGCTGTGATGAACACTGAGGTACATGTGTCTCTTTCAATTCTGGTTTCCTCAGTGTGTATGCCCAGTAGTGGGATTGCTGGGTCATAAGGCAGCTCTATTTCCAGTTTTTTAAGGAATCTCCACACTGTTTTCCATAGTGGCTGTACTAGTTTGCATTCCCACCAACAGTGTAAGAGGGTTCCCTTTTCTCCACACCCTCTCCAGCATTTATTGCTTGTAGACTTTTGGATCGCAGCCATTCTGACTGGCATGGAATGGTACCACATTGTGGTTTTGATTTGCATTTCTCTGATAATGAGTGATGTTGAGGATTTTTTCATGTGTTTGTTAGCCATCTGTGTCTTCTTTGGAGAAATGTCTGTTTAGTTCTTTGGCCCATTATTTGATTGGATTATTTATTTTTCTGGAATTGAGCTTCAGGAGTTGCTCAGGAGTATAATTTTGAGATTAGTTCTTTGGCCCATTATTTGATTGGATTATTTATTTTTCTGGAATTGAGCTTCAGGAGTTGCTCAGGAGTATAATTTTGAGATTAGTTCTTTGTCAGTTGCTTCATTTGCTTTAATTTTCTCCCATTCTGAAGACTGTCTTTTCACCTTACTTAGAATTTCCTTTGTTGTGCAGAAGGTTTTAATTTTAATTAGATCCCATTAAGGAACATACTTCAACATAATAAAAGCTATATATGACAAACCCACAGCAAACATTATCCTCAGTGGTGAAAAATTGAAAGCATTTCCCCTAAAGTCAGGAACAAGACAAGGGTGCCCACTTTCACCACTACTATTCAACATAGTTCTGGAAGTTTTGGCCACAGCAATCAGAGCAGAAAAAGAAATAAAAGGAATCCAAATTAGAAAAGAAGAAGTAAAACTCTCACTGTTTGCAGATGACATGATCCTCTACATAGAAAACCCTAAAGACCCCACAGAAAATTACTAGAGCTAATCAATGAATATAGTAAAGTTTCAGGATATAAAATCAACACACAGAAATCCCTTGTATTCCTATACACTAATAATGAGCAAGTAGAAAAAGAGAAATTAAGGAAACAATTACATTCACCATTGCAACGAAAAGAATAAAATACTTAGGAATATATCTACCTAAAGAAACTAAAGACCTATATATAGAAAACTATAAAAAAAAAAACACTGATGAAAGAAATCAAAGAGGACACTAATAGATGGAGAAATATACCATGTTCATGGATCAGAAGAATCAATATAGTGAAAATGAGTATACTACCCAAAGCAATTATAGATTCAATGCAATCTCTATCAAGCTACCAGTGGTATTTTTCACAGAGCTAGAACAAATAATTTCACAATTTGTATGGAAATACAAAAAACCTCGAATAGCCGAAGCAATCTTGAGAAAGAAGAATGGAACTGGAGGAATCACCTTGCCTGACTTCAGGCTCTACTACAAAGACACAGTCATCAAGACAGTATGGTACTCGCACAAAGACAGAAATATAGATCAATGGAACAAAATAGAAAGCCCAGAGATAAATCCACACACGTATGGACATCTTATCTTTGACAAAGGAGGCAAGAATATACAACAGATTAAAGACAATCTCTTTAGCAAGTGGTGCTCGGAAAACTGTTCAGCCACTTGTAAAAGCATGAAACTAGAACACTTTCTAACACAATAAACAAAAAGAACTATTCTAGATTTTATTAAACATTATTTTAAATTCGGCATTTCCCTCCATAAGATAAATGCACACCTGGTCTCTCTACATTGTACCATTCTTTCAAAATATACAGCTCCTGTCTGGAAGCAATTCTTCTACTAATGCATTTGTTTTTAGAGATCTGTTGTTTATGGTTGTGCTTATTTTAATTGAGACATTATGGTTCTAATTCATACCAGCTGGGTTCTCCACACTAAATAAGACAATACATAAGCTGTTTTTTACCTACAGTGATTATTGCTCTGAAAATATATATATGACACTAGGAATTTTAATAGTAAATAGTAGAATTTTCCCATTAAAAGTATTTACATAGTAAATTTTTCATGAACGTGCAAGAAAAAAGAAGCTATCATGGCAAGCTGTAATGTTTATGCAGCAGCATAATTGCTCATAATCAAATGGGAACAACTGTGAAAACAAAAGAGCCAGACAGAATACTCTGTATGCATATTATGACCTAAGCATAGCAATCAAAACCCTCAGAGATTCAAATAATGTTTACCGAGATGTTACAATATCAATGTTTATAAAATTGACTGGCAAAATGGGAAGGGGGAAAATTTTCATTCCTTAATAAATTTCTTTTAAAAATATATCTTTATCCATATAAATATACTTACAGGTAAAGCAAGTAATTAATGGATATAAATATGATTTATATGATTTGATTTCCACAGAGAAATCAAATAACTGTGCCTCAAATATTAACCATGTCAATTATTAACTATGTAAATTGTTACATCCAGCCGTCTCGTCCTCTGTCATCCTCTTCAACTCCTGCCTTCAATGTTTCCTAGCATCAGGGTCTTTTCTAATTAGTCAGCTCCTTGCATCAGGTGGCCAAAGTATTGCAGCTTCAGCTTCTGCACAAACATATTTGTCACAGTGATGACAATGATAGTAAATAAGTATCTATTAAAAACTTTTTGCTGAATTTTTAATTACCATCAGATTGCAAATTTACACTAGAATGAGAGCCTATACCTTTTAGAATCAACCCAGATTTCTTAAGTATGTACACACAATGCAGTGTTTTCCAAACCCTAAATTCAGTGTGATAATATGTGGCGTTCATAAATTAATCTAGTTACAAATAATATTTTACCTGTAGCCCCCAAAAGTTCTGGTGGTTTAGCTACTCAGTCTCTTTCTTTTTCCTTGAAAAGGCTCTAGCAGCATTTAGCAGGAATCAAAAACAGAACAAAACAAAAAGCATCAGTCTAGATTCAGTCTTTGAAGTGAAAGTAACATGGTTCATTTTCTTCTATGAAAAAAAGTGAAATTATAATACAGAGATACATGACACTGTGAAATATTTAAATACAGATGTCTTTTTTTCCCCAGTCTCTTATCATTTAGGACTGCTTAAAAACCCTAGTGTCTCTCCACACTCTGTTTTATACTCTGTTTCTAAAGCAACCTTTCTAAAATACACACGCCATTCCACAGCTTAAATAACACGGCAGCTTTTTCCTCAGGCACAGATAAAGGCCAACAACTTTAGCATTCCATACTGGGACTCTGCTAATAACGACCTCCCCACTTTCCCAACTTTAGCTCCCGTTTGTCTCATCCATGTATCTTATTATGCAGCCAAGAAGCACTATTAAAACACAATTTAAGTGTCATCAGTCTCAAAGGCATTTCTTATTCTGGCCAAACAAGGGGAAGTGCTTCTTCTCCACTTATGACCCTGATTATATCACAAGCAAGGCCATGCTACACTGGATCATCATATCTTCATATCCTCCAATAGGTTATAAACTAAGGGCAGGGAGTGCTGTATACATGTGTGTGTGTGTGTGCACACGAGTGTATATATATATTTTTAATTGGAAAAAGCCATTATTATCAGATAAATTATACTTTGTACGTAAACTCAATTTATGATAGTCTATGTCATAAAATTAATTTATTGAAGCAAAATACTAGGTGTTATATTCAATTTTGTTAAATTTACCATATTATTTGAGGATTTGTCTATCTTTAGAGATCCTCTAATTCTTTCATCTGTTGTACAATTCTTCCTGAAAAGCTTTGTAAAAATTGATTCTAGGTCTTTATCCAAGTATATTAATTAAGGACTTCAATTTTTATAAGGACAGTTTCAAAGATTTAGATTTGAGAAGCTCCCAAGAACAGTAAGTAAAGTGCTGGTCACTTGGTAATTGTTTAGTCACTAAGTTGTGTCTAACTCTTGCAGTCCCATGGAGTGTAGCTTGCCAGGTTCCTCTGTCCATGGGCTTCTCGAGGCAAGAATACTGGAGTGTTGTCATTCTTTTCTCCATGGGATCTTCCCAAACCTGGGATCTCCTACATTGCAGGCAGACTTTTTTTTTTTTTTTTTTTAACCATCTGAGCCACCAGGGAAATCTGGTGGGAAGAAAAGCTGTTTTTAAAACAATAAATTTTAAAGAAAGTCTTGACATGAATTTTAAAATGTTTCAAAGAATTGTTATTTAAACTAAGATTTTTGTAATTCTGCATTTAGTTCAGCATTTAGTTTCACTGTTGAAGGTTTAGCTAAAATGCACTATACACTATTTTTATCTATCTCTTTAGAGAAATATAGGTGGACAGACAGGGAAAGAGAGAGAGAAATAAAAGAGAGCACTGTATGACCTTTAGAGAGTTCTCACCCCCCTCTTTATTCACATTGTAGCCTAGAAATTCCTGATTTCTGTAGTACTTCTGATTCATTCCTAATTACTTCATTTTCTTACCCATAAATTCATATTTCTATATTATGCAGCTTTATTTCAATTATCTCATCAAATCAAACTTGACGAAGACTCCTGAAGGAGATTAATATGGATTAAGGGTCTATGCAATCCTTAATTACAATTAAATATATATTGACACCTATGGATTTCTGCAGACATATCAGAGTGAAGAATTCAATATTTTTTAAAAGCATAGTTTTAATTTTACAGATAGCTTAGAAAGAGTGATTTTCCTTACAGCTCTTATTTAAAGTTAGAAATGTAGTTGAATTATCCCAGAGGACCTATAATTGCTCTGAACTTATAAGAGTCTAAACTCCGAAGAACTCCTTCTGACATCAAATCACCTTATTCAATGAATAATCATTAAGTATCTTCATTTATTCACTCAGAGAATCTTAAGATTAATGTAAGGAACATGAAGTCTGGGTTCAAACAACTTTAGTGAGGTAGATTTGCCTTACAATACCACTCAGGTATCTCTAATTGCAGTAATTTGTTCACGGTTAGCAATTCTGCACTAATAGTATTTTCCCAGGAGACTGCTCTATGAATTCATAACATTCCATTTGCCTTTAGATTTTTATGATATTAAGTTGCAGGAAAAAAAATGAACCTGATTTCTAAGAAAATCAAGCTGCTAATGCCACTTGATTATTCTAGAATTCCAGTGGCACAAAATCATTTTTTCCCCCTTTAGATAAAATGTTTCTAAGGTATAATAAAATACTGAAAGGGCTGGCAGGCAAAGTAGCAAACCTTATTTGAACCAAATTAGATGTTAATTTGCCCTCTTACCACTGATTTCAAGCAACAGTATAAATTAACTGAAATACAATTTGAAGGAAAAAAATGCATACATTCAAATTATTTTGGAAAAGTTTTATAATTGAGAGAAATAGAATATTTATTTTAGCAGAACGAAAGAGCTCTGTTGCGTTTCTATATTGTCTTATAAGGTATGTTTCCTGTTATTCTCTAAAATTTTACTCTTGAAATGCTGCACGTCTTTGGCTGTATTCTGTTGTAATTATCATTTCTGTACTTGGTGGTGGCGGTTTAGTTGCTAAGTTGTATCCAACTCTTTTGCAACCCCATGGACTGCAGCCTGCCAAGCTCCTCTGTCCATAGAATTTCCCAGGCAAGAATTCTTTACCACTGAGCGACCTGGGAAGGTTGATGGTATTTTATTCACTATAAAACTCTAAACTTTAGAAAGGTTTAATCATTGTTTTATATGTCAATATAAAAGTGGAAACACTAAGAAAACATTTCCTTCATTAACTCTTTTAGGTCAACAGTGATCAAGCCTCCTTTTTCAGTGTGCATACATATTCACCTACTGTTTAGGATATTTAGTTGTTATTGTTGTTTTCTCTTGATGCAGTTCTAACTTGGTACAAATAGTGCCCCATGTCAAGTGATAACTCACCTCTTTCCACTCTCAGCACATTTCCAAAAGAAGTTCAGTCCTTTTGTTGATTATGCTTTTCAAAATCGCTGTCACAAGTTTGCCTTTTTGTCATTTAAGGCTGTCTTTGATGGGATTTACAGGCAGACCTCAGAGATACTGCTGGTTCAATTCCAGATTACCGCAATAAGGGAAATACCACAATAAAGCGAATTACAATATTTTTTTATTTCCCAGTGCATGCAAAAGTTATGTTTATTCTATACTGTGTCTGTGTGCAAGAGCATTGTCTTAAAAATGTACATACCTTAATTAAAAATACTTTGTTTTTAAAAATGTTAGCCATCAACCAAGCCTTCAGAATCCTAGTTAGGGTTAGGGTTATATAGTAATATCAAAGATCACTGACCACAGAACACTATAGCAAATAAAATAATAATGAAAAACTTGAAATACTGCAGAAATTGCTGAAATGTGACATCGAAAAAGAAAGTGAGTAAACATTTCTGGAAAAATAGCACAATAGACTTGCTCATACAGACATGCCACAAATCTTCAATTTGTAGAAAATGCAGTATCTAAAAAATGCAATAAAGGGACGCACAATGTAATGAGGTATGTATGAAATTTGTGGTTACCCTGATGTAATTTCTTAAGTCTTTCTTTTATGATTTAAGCCTTCATTAAATATATATATTATATATTTGGCTTGCCAGGTGGTGCTAATGGTAAATAATTTGCCTGCCAAAGCAGGAGATGAAAGGGACACAGGTTGGATCCCTAGGCTGGGAAGATCCACTGGAGTAGGAAGTGGCAACCACTCCAGCATTCTTGCCTGGAAAATTCCATGGACAGAGGGACAGAGGAGCCAGGTGGGCTACAGTTCAGTGGCTGCAAAGAGTCATACACAGCTGAGCACAGAGCAAATATATGTTGTTTCTTATTTTACTGTCCAACCACTTTAAATTTCACCTTCAAATGGACTTTATATAATTCTCAATATTTAGTTTTTGTTACAGTTGGCTTTCTGTTTTCAGAGATTCTGCATCTGCAGATTCAACCAATTATAGATGAAAAAATATTTTTAAAAATCCAGAAAATTCCAAAAAGCAACACTTGAAACTGCCACACATTTACATAGCATTTTCATTGTATTTACAGCTGTTTACATAGCATTTTCATTAGACTTACAGCTATTTACATAGCATTTACCTTGTATTAGGTATTACATATACCCTAGAGATGATTTAAAGTATACAGCAGAATATATTTTCATTACATACAAATAATACACCAGTTTTAATATGCCATTTTATGTGTGACTTGAGCATACTCAGATTTTGGTACCAACAGGTTTCTATATAGGCTGTCAAGAGCTTTGGTCTTATATGTGTATGGTCTTATATAAGTTCCCAGTATCCTGAAAAATAGTTTTTGTAGGGAAAATATTTTTCAGTAATACAGGAAAATGTAGGACTGACAGAAGTATTTCTACCAAACTCTTAAGTTAAATGTATTTATTTATTCATTCGTGCATTTAAGAAGACCCTTTTTATTCATTAGAAACACTGTACATCTATTTAAAATGTTGGACATTATTTTTAGGAGGAAAAAATTGACCCAAATTTAAAATAAGTTTATAAATTTGACTTTGGAATTCTGGTGCTATTCTTATGAAATTACAACAAATACATTTCAGATTCTTCAAGTACTATGTAGTCTGGAAATGAATGGAAGCAACATAGCTTTAAAAGATTTCATTCAGTGAGATAAATAAGCACATTATATACTATGAACAGAAAATTAACTCACTATTTAAATGATATACTAAAATAATTTATATACATTCATTTTTTGTAGCATCTAGAATATTAAAATAATTAAAATTTGCCAAATAATTTCATAAGTACGTTCATAAATGCTTTTTTCATTTCATCAGTAAAGCCAGTTCTTAATTTGAAGTTATATATTTCTTCTCCTTTATGTCTCTATTCGAAAAGATGCTATGGTACTAGCAGAATAGCATAATACAGTATATGGGCTCTGGTACCAGGTTACCTGGGTGGTATTACCCACTCTGCTACTTACTAACCACATGACTTTCCCATCCTTTCTGTGACTTACTGGTTTTCTCATCCATAAAATGAGGATGACAACAGTAATAACAGCCATTTCCTTCTCCAAATAATAACAGCACCTGCCTTCTGTATTTGTTGCAGAACTTCACTTATATTTGTTCACTTAAAGTGTTGCCTATAAGGCTCAGTAAATATTGTCTATCAGTGCTCATAATCTATTTTATATCTTCATTGCTCTCATCCAATCTGCTCATTTAAATTATTTTGTATGATGATCATGGCAACATTAGCTTCATTTTCAAGAATATATATTGGTTTCCTGACATAACACTCAATGTCATACAGGGTTCCATGCTAACACTACTTAAATAATGTCAATATAAGAGCAGTTGTGGTATGACTGGTTATAAAAGCAAGATCTGATGTTGTGAGAGCAGTATTGCATAGGAAGCTGCATTGTTAGGTCCATGAATCAAGGTAAAATGGAAGTGGTCAAACAGGGGATGGCAAGAATGAACATTGACATTCTAGGACAGCAAACTCAAATGGACTGGAATGGGTGAATTTAACTCAGATGACCATTCTATCTACTACTGTGGGCAGGAATCCCTTAGAAGAAATGGAGTAGCCATCATAGTCAACAAGAGTCTGAAATGCAGTACTTGGATGCAGTCTCAAAAACAACAGAATGATCTCTGCTCGTTTCGAACGTAAACCTTTCAATATCATGGTAATCCAAGTCTATGCCCTGACCAGTAATGCTGAAGCAGCTGAAGTTGAAGTTCTGTGAAGACCTATAAGACCTTTTAGAACGAACACC
Organism: Nanger dama; assembly: GCA_917880005.1. Lineage (NCBI taxonomy): Eukaryota > Metazoa > Chordata > Mammalia > Artiodactyla > Bovidae > Nanger > Nanger dama. Next base: position 12,550,308 of record CAKJTW010000010.1, read on the forward strand.
CCCAAAGATGTCCTTTTCATTATATGGGCCTGGAATGCAAAAGGAGAAAGTAAAGAAATACCTGGAGTAACAGGCAAATTTTGCCTTGGAGTACAGAATGAAGCAGGGCAAAGGCTAACAGAGTTTTGTCAAGAGAATGCACTGGTCATAGCAAAGACCCTCTTCCAACAACATAAGAGAAGACTCTACACATGGACATCACCAGATGGTTGATATTGAAATCAGATTGATTACATTTGTTGCACCCAAATATGGAGAAGCTCTATACAGTCAGAAAAAAAGAAGACTTGGAGCTGACTGTGGCTCAGATCATGAAGTCCGTATTGCCAAATTCAGACTTATATTGAAGAAAGTAGGGAAAACCACTACAGGTATAACCTAAACCATATCCCATACGATTACACAGTGGAAGTGAAAAGTAGATTTAAAGTACTAGATCTGATAGACAGAGTGCCTGATGAACTATGGATGGAAGGTCGTGACACTGTACAAGAGACAAGGATCAAGACCATCCTCAAGAAAAAGAAATGCAAAAAGGCAAAATGGCTGTCTGAGGAGACCTTACAAATAGCTGTGAAAGAAGAGTAGCAAAAAGCAAAAGAGAAAAGGAAAGATATATGCATCTAAATGCAGAGTTCCAAAGAATAGCAAGGACAGATAAGAAAGCCTTCCTCAGTGATCAATGCAAACAAATAGAGGAAAAGAATAGAATGGGAAAGGCTAGAGATCTCTTCAAGAAAATTAGAGATACAAAGGGAATAGTTCATTCAAATGCGGGCACAATAAAGGACAGAAATGGTATGGAACTAACAGAAGTAGAAGATAATTAGAAAAGGTGGCAAGAATACAAAGAAGAATTGTAAAAAAAGATCTTCATGACCTAGACAATCACGATGGTGTGAATCCTCACCTAGAGCCAGACATCCTGGAATGTGAAGTCAAGTGGACCTTAGGAAGTATAACTAAGAACAAAGCTAGTGGAGGTGATGCAATTCCAGGTGAGCTACTTCAAATCCTAAAAGACGATGCTGTGAAGGTGCTGCACTCAATATGCCAGCAAATCTGGAAAACTTAGCAGTGGCCACGGGACTGGAAAAAGTAGCTTTTAATTCCAATCCATAAAGGTAGTGAAGAATGTTCAAACTACTGCACAACTGCACTCATCTCACACGCTAATAAAGTAATGCTCAAAATTCTCCAAGCCAGGCTTCAGGAATATGTGAATCGTGAACTTCCAGATGTTCAAGCTGGATTTACAAAAGGTAGGGGAAACAGAGATCAAATTGCCAACATCCACTGGATCATCAAAAAGTATGAGAATTCCAGAAAAAAAAATCAACTTCTGCTTTATTGATATGCCAACCTTTGACTGTGCAGATCACAATAAGCTGCGGAAAATTCTTCAAGAGATTAGAATACCAGATCACTTGACATGCCTCTTGAGAAATCTGTATGCAGGTCAGTTCAGTTCAGTCGCTCAGTCGTCTCTGACTCTTTACCACTCCATGAATTGCAGCATGCCAGGCCTCCCTGTCCATCACCAACTCCCGAACTTCACTCAGATTCATGACCATCAAGTCAGTGATGCCATCCAGCCATCTCATTCTCTATTGTCCCCTTCTCCTCCTGCCCACAATCCCTCCCAGCATCAGGGTTTTTTCCAGTGAGTCAACTCTTCGCATGAGGTGGCCAAAGTACTGGAGTTTCAGCTTTAGCATCATTCCTTCCAAAGAAATCTCAGGGCTGATCTCCTTCAGAATGGACTGGTTGGATTTCCTTGCAGTCCAAGGGACTCTCAAGAGTCTTCTCCAACACCACAGTTCAAAAGCATCAATTCTTCAGTGCTCAGCCTTCTTCACAGTCCAACTCTCACATTGATACATGACCACTGGAAAAACCATAGCCTTGACTAGACGGACCTTAGTCAGCAAAGTAATGTCTCTGCTTTTGAATATGCTATCTAGGTTGGTCATAACTTTTCTTCCAAGGAGTAAGTGTCTTTTAATTTCATGGCTGCAGTCACCATCTGCAGTGATTTTGGAGCCCCCAAAATAAAGTCTGACACTGTTTCAACTGTTTCTCCATCTATTTCCCATGAAGTGACGGGACTGGATGCTATGATCTTCATTTTCTGAATGCTGAGCATTAAGCCAACTTTTTCACTCTCCTCTTTCACTTTCATCAAAAGGCTTTTTAGGTCCTCTTCACTTTCTGCCATAAGGGTGGTATCATCTGCATATCTGAGGTTATTGATATTTCTCCCGGCAATCTTGATTCCAGCTTGTGCTTCTTCCAGTTCAGCGTTTCTCATGATGTACTCTGCATATAAGTTAAATAAGCAGGGTGACAATATACAGCCTCGACACACTTTTTTTTCCTATTTGGAACCAGTCTGTTGTTCCATGTCCAGTTCTAACTGTTGCTTCCTGACCTGCACACAGATTTTTCAAGAGGCAAGTCAGGTGGTCTAGTATTCCCATCTCTTTTAGAATTTTCCACAGTTTATTGTGATCCACAGAGTCAAAGGCTTTGGGCTAGTCAATAAAGCAGAAATAAATGTTTCTCTGGAACTCTCTTGCTTTTTCCATGATCTAGTGGATGTTCGCAATTTGATCTCTGGTTCCTCTGCCTTTTCTAAAGCCAGCTTGAACATCTGAAAGTTCACAGTTCACATATTGCTGAAGCCTGGCTTGGAGAATTTTGAGCATTACTTTACTAGCATGTGAGATGAGTGCAATTTTATGGTAGTCTGAGCATTCTATGTCATTGCCTTTCTTTAGGACTGGAATGACAACTGACCTTTTCAGTCCTGTGGCCACTGCTGAGTTTTCCAAATTTGCTGGCATATTGAGTGCAGCACTTTCACAACATCATCTTTCAGGACTTGAAATAGCTCTAATGGAATTCCAAAATCTCCACTAGCTTTGTTCGTAGTGATGCTTTCTAAGGCCTATTTGACTTCACATTCCAGGATGTCTGGCTCTAGATGAGTGATCACACCATCGTGATTATCTGAGTCATAATGATCTTTTTTGTACAGTTCTTCTGTGTATTCTTGCCACCTCTTCTTAATATCTTCTGTTTCTGTTAGGTCCACACCATTTCTGTCCTTTATTGAGCCCATCTTTGCATGAAATGTTCCCTTGGTATCTCTAATTTTCTTGAAGAGATCTCTATCATTCCCATTCTGTTCTTTTCCTCTATTTCTTTCCATTGATCATTAAAGAAGACTTTCTTATTTCTTCTTGCTATTTTTTGGAACTCTGCATTCAGATACTTATATCTTTCCTTTTCTCCTTTGCTTTTCGCTTCTCTTCTTTTCACAGCTATTTGTAAGGCCTCCCCAGACAGCCATTTTGCTTTTTTTGCATTTCTTTTCCATGGGGATGGTCTTGATCCCTGTCTCCCGTACAATGTCACGAACCTCATTCCACAGTACATCAGGCACTCTATCTACCAGATCTAGGCCCTTAAATCTATGCAGGTCAGGAAGCAACAATTAGAATTGGATGTGGAACAACAGACTGGTTTAAAATTAGGAAAGGAGTACATCAAGGCTGTATACATCACGTTGCTTATTTAATTTATATGCAGAGTACATCATGAGAAATGCTGGGCTGGCTGAAGTACAAGCTGGAATCAAGATTGCTGAGAGAAATAGCAATAACCTCAGATATGCATATGACACCACCCTTATGGCAGAAAGCAAAGAACTAAGAGCCTCTTGATGAAAGTGAAAAGGAGAGTGAAAAAGTTGGCTTAAACTCAACATTCAGGAAACAAAGATCATGGCATCTAGTCCCATCACTTCAGTACAAATAGCTGGGAAAACAGTGGAAACAAGTGTCTTTTATTTTGCTACTGCTGCTGCTAAGTCGTTTCAGTCATGTCCGACTTTGTGCAACCCCAGAGACGGCAGCCCACCAGGCTCCCCCGTCCCTGGGATTCTCCAGGCAAGAACACTGGAGTGGGCTGCCATTTCCTTCTCCAATGCATGAAGGTGAAAAGAGAAAGTGAAGTCACTCAGTCATGTCTGACTCTTAGCGACCCCATGGACTGAAGCCTACCAGGCTCCTCTGTCCAAGGGATTTTCCAGGCAAGAGTACTGGAGTAGGATGCCATTGCCTTCTCTAGACTTTATTTTGGGGGCTCCAAAATCACTGCAGATGGTGGATGCAGCCATGAAATTAAAAGACCCTTACTTCTTGGAAGAAAACTTATGACCAGCCTAGACAGCACATTAAAAAGCAGAGACATTACTTTGCCATCCTAGGTCCATCTATTCAAGGTTATGGTTTTGTCAGTAATCATGTATGGATGTGAGAGTTGGACTATAAAGAAAGCTGAGCACTAAAGAATTGATGCTTTTGAACTGTGATGTTGGAGAAGACTTTTTTTTCTTTTCTTTTGGAGAAGACTCTTGAGAGTCCCTTGGATGGCAAGGAGATCTAACCAGTCCATCCTAAAGGAAATCAGTCCTGATTGCTCATTGGAAGGACTGATTTTGAAGCTGAAACTCCAATACTTTGGCTACCTGATGTGAAGAGCTGACTCATTTGAAAAGACCCTGATGCTGGGAAACATTGAGGGCAGGAAGAAAAGGGGATGACAGAGGATAAGATGATTGGATGGCATCACCAACTCAATGGACATGAATTTGAGTAAACTCCATGAGTTGGTGATGGACAGGGAGGCCTGGCATGCTGCAGTCCATGGGGTCACAAAGAGGCAGACACGACTGAGTGATTGAACTGAACTGAATATAAGAGCTGGCTAAAGCCTCCAAGTGGTCAAGGACAGGGAAGGTCTGCAGTTTGGCAAAGGCTTTAGTCATTATCTATGCCAAATTCCTGAGGTCATTTGATTACTTGTTTTCAGCTTTTAATTTTCTCTCTAATCAATGTATCATTAGGCATCATGATGCCTAAATATTTAACTCATTGAAAGTATTCAGATTAGTATTACCAATGCAAATCTGTTCCGTTATTTTCAGCTGATTTCTAACAAAGGTTTAAATGGTTAAAGAAGGCTTGGGTAGGAATGCCTAGAGTGACATTTGAGAATTCTATTCAAATTCAGATTAGTTCTACATTGTATGATATCATTACCATTCATAATTGCTGATTATAAACATAGCCATATGCTGTGAGCATTGTGGAGTGGACACAGATATTTGCCTAATCATCATCCATTCCTGCTTTCTCTTTAGTCATAGATTCTAGATTTTATCCAGGTGGCTATTCCCATGCATCATGCACACAGCTATGCATTTCATGGTAAACTGAACCTATATGCAGTCCCCAGAGAAGGCAAAGTTGGTTCAGTTCATCTTCCTTGCATTGATCAGTAAAAAGTACATTCATGTTAGTGAATTCTAATCCACAAGACATGATGGCAAGTCAGCTGGTTTGCTTCTACAAAAGCACTGATATCTTCTATAAGAAAGACTAGGAAGTTACCTTTATTCCTACTATCTATGGACATCCCTGGATCTGGATAAAACACTCAGAACTCCTTTAGACATCTTGAATGTCTAAAAAAATGTCATCAACCCTGAGAGCACTAGACTAAAATAGAGAGATCTTGGGTCATGCAAAACATAACTGAACAGCTGAAATAACAAACCTCAATGTCTACTATATCTCTGCAATTTCTATATATGTGATAATACATTTCCTCATTGATTAAGTTAGTTTAAATGAGCATTTCTTGCAATTTGCAAGGTAAAGCATCCTTAACAACACAGGATAGAAAGAATTATGTTATATTAGTTAATTCTTGCCTCACAAGACAGATAAAAGTACAAAGATTCTGGAAGGGTAAGTTAATTCAGTCAAAAGCTTTTTATTTTTAGGCTGCTGAATAATTTTGTATATTTTAAACAGTAGTAGTGATGTATTGGAGAAGACTGTTGAGAGTCCCTTGGACTGCAAGGAGATCCAACCAGGCCATCCTAAAAGGAGATCAGTCCTGGGTGTTCACTGAAGGACTGATGCTGAAGCTGAAACTCCAATACTCTGGCCACCTCATACAAAGAGTTGACTCATTGGAAAAGACCCTGATGCTGGGAGGGATTGGGAGCAGGAGGAGAAGGGGACAGCAGAGGATGAGATGGCTGGATGGCACCACTGACTCGATGGACAGGAGGTTGAGTGAACTCTAGGAGTTGGTAATGGACAGGGAGGCCTGGAATGCTGTGATTCATGGGATCACAAAGAGTCAGATACCACTGCGTGACTGAATTGAACTGAACTGATGTATTTATTTTTCAGTAATAAACTTGAAACATTTTTTAGACTTTAGGCAGAAGTTAACAAAGTTATAATATTCTCAAACATAGAAATGAATTTTAGGGATTAAAATTTATCATAAAAAATGAAAAATATCATCTGTTTATAATGACTGAACTGTTCATGTTCTCCAAACCCCAAACTACTCTGTATACTTCATACACATAATTATGATGTAGTGAGCAGAATACTCTCCTAGCATTTTTAAAAGACAGATCTTCAAGTGCACACAGTGAAGGAATGCAGTGGAAAGAACTTTTGGAAGATTTAGTGTTGGTTTTGAATTAACCAGTATGTGAACTTGACTGGAATGACCGTTAATTTCTCACATATAACATAAAATATGCTCAAATTAAATCTGAAAATTTCACCTCCTTATTAAATCATCTAAAACTTTTTTCCCCCTACATAAAACTCCAGGCAAAAGTCCGGTATACACGGGCTACAAAGTAGATGGGCTTTGGTTCCAGTGGGAACAGAGGACCTAGAGCCACTCAGTAGATATCAGCATCATACCCTGATGAAATCTGTTTCACCAAATTTTCCTTGGTGAAATCTGTAAGCTCTACTAAAGATAGTTTATATCCTCTGAACTAAGCCCTTTTCTAGCTCTTACATTATGAGTCTATAAATCAAATGGAAAATTAGTTTTTAAAATATTAGAATACATGTTGATTTTTATGTGCATCTGAGTTATTTTTCTGGTTATAGCTTAGCAAATTATTTAACTTCAGAAGAACTAGACACTCAATTTTGATAAGTAATAATTCTTTGAATTACTGTTTCTCGACCAGTGTTTTTTTCCTTAAGATCATCTCCTATAAATGATATTTTGTGTCTCTGACACTGAGCTTACATTTACACATGAGTAAATTATACAGAGTTTGGGGATTCTATATACTGTTAGAGAATTAGTAATATGTTCTGATTTTCCAACATTATAAATATAAATGGCTCTTGTTACTTTATCATCTGGGATATCAAACTTATGAATTCATTTGGATTTTTCATTTCATACAGAACCCATGAACAAAAACAAAGGTGTGACATAGAGAGGGAGACTCTACTCTTCATGTTACAGACAATGGTTTTCCTGAGCTTCATTACCCTTCACAAATCTTATAGGTTCTCTGGATTTGTTGATGACCTTTAACACAGTATTACATGTTGTTTAGTTCTCTATCTTGTAAAAATAATAGCTAGGCTTTTAAAAATAGAACTTGCTGTAACAGAATTTAAAATAGTTCATCCTTTCACACACCAATAGATCATCATGTTTTTTCATTGTGAAAATAAAATTTATTTTTAATTATTATATTCCCTATTTTTAAAGTCTTCAGTAATAAAAACAACTTGAAATACTGAATTAGCAGCAATTTTTAATTTACATTGTTACATTTTTTCATTACATTTGTTTCTATGTTTTCTAATTATTACTTGCAATAAGCAAATATTTATTTATAATCAGGAAGAACAGAAATTTTAATCAGCATATTTAATGTTATATACACCAATTGATTACAATTATGTAAAAATAATATACACAGCAAGAAGTCAGGAAGAGACTAAAAGAGTTAATAATCGTTGCCTTGGAATGATTAACTAAGGGCAAATTTCTTCTGCACATTTTTATAATTTAAATTCTCATGAAGAAATGTATTTTAATTTTATAATATAATATTGTCAAACTAACAAGATAAGTTACTTGATTTATTTAAATAATACAAAATGTTGTTTAGATGGGAAGTTTGATGAACGATATTGCATTTCCTGAAATACTAAACATTTTAAAATAATTTCTTTATGAGTGAGGCAGCCCTTTAACTTCTGGTCCTTTAGAGCAAGCTTCAGGAATTCAATTCAGGTAGTCCCAGTCACACGTAAACTTCCCCAAAACGACCCTTCATAAAGTTTCTCATAATTCATCTCTAACTTGCCCTCACCTCTGTACTTTGTTCCCACTAGAGTCTGTATCTGACTCCATACACCTGGGGCTTCAATCCGAGCTTGAACTTGTTTCCTGTTTCCATCACTTGAAATCAGTCATTTTCTATCGAAATTCATTTGGCCTTCTTCTTTTTCTTAACTCAATTTTGCCTTTGTTGTATTCTTTTGACCTGTTTTCAGCTGCTTAGATGCCAACAATTTTGTTCTTTGACCAGGCAAATGTCACTTAGCATAGAGACCGATGTGTTGTGCTGTGCTGTGCTAAGTTGCTTCAGTTTTGCCTATCTCTTTAGTACCCTTTAAACTGTAGCCCACCAGGCTTTTCTGCCCATGGGATTCACCAGGCAATAAAACTAGAGTGGGTTGCCATTTCCTCCTCCAAGGGATCTTTCCAACCCAGGGATCAAATCCACGTTTCACATCTCCTGCATTGGCAGGCAGATCTAGCACCACTTGGAAAGACCACAGAGACCAATAACATATTCTGCTAAGACCTAAATATCTTTGAAATTAACATTAAAAGGTACAGAAATGAAAATTTTACATCAGTAGTAATATAACAGTCCAAAAGATATTACAATATAATTGGTTACTCCAGTTAAAACTCTTATATAGTGTTTACACAAATTACAACTGATTTAGAGAGTATAACTATTAGGAACAGATAATAACTTAGTTATCACACTATGTTCAACAAATCATGCAATCAAAGTTCTGTAACAATAATAAGCAGAGGATGCAACTGTCTTAAATGTTTATTTATGAGATGTCTTAAATGTCTGCTATAATAAGGCATTCCTTATGATTTCTTGGTAACCAGATCTGTTTGATAGGATATTAGGTATTTTATCTTTGGCAAGGAAGATGAGGTACTTTGGTAGATTTATATGCCTAAACACATAAATATGTCTGTATTTAATGTGACTGCTGCCCACTAAACACTCAAAGCTACCATCTTCTCTAGAGACTTGCCCTTGTTGAAACGGGAGTAATCCATCCAGGTTAGAAGGGCAGTTCCAAAGAATGTTCAAATTACTGTACAGTTGGGTTTATTTCACATGTTAGCAAGGTAATGTTCAAAATCCTTCAAGCTAGGCTTTAATAATATGTGAACCAATATACAAGCTAGATTTAGAAAAGTCAGGGAAACAGATGAAATTGCCAACATATAGTGGATCATAGAAAAAGGAAGCGAATTCAAGAAAAACATCAACTTCTGCTTCACTGACTATGATAAAACCTTTGACTGTGTGGATCACAACAAACTGTGGGAAATTCTTAAAGAGATGAGAATTCTTTACTACCTTACCTGTCTCCTAAGAAACCTGTAGGCAGGTCAAGAAGCACCAGTTAGAACCAGATATGGAAAAATGGACTGGTTCAAAACTAGACAAGCAGTACATCAAGGCTGTATATTGTCACCCCGCTTATTTAACTTCTGTGCAGAGGAGATCATGCAAAATCTGGGCTGGATAAATCACAAGCTGGAATCAAGTTGCCAAAAGAAATATCAACAACATTACATATGCAGATGATACCACCTTAATGGCAGAAAGTGAAGAGGAACTAAATAACCTCTTGATGAAGGTGCAAGACAAGAGTGAAAAAGCTGGCTTAAAACTCAACATTCAGAAAACTAAGATCATGGCACCTGGCCTCATCACTTCATGGTAAATAGATGGGGAAAAAATGGAAACAGTGGCAGATATTATTTTCTTGGTCTCCAAAATCCCTACAGATGGTGACTGCAGCCATGAAATTAAAAGACACTTACTTGCTCCTTGGAAGAAACATTATGACCATCTTAGAATATTAAAAAGCAGAGATATCACTTTGCTGACAAAAGTCCATATAGTCAAAGCTATGGTTTTCCAATAGTCATGTATGGATGTGAGAGTTGGATCATAAAAAGGCTGAGTGTTGTAGAATTGATGCTTTGGAACTTTGGTGCTGGAGAAGACTCTTCAGAGCCCCTTGGACAGTAAGGAGATCAAACCAGTCAATCCTAAAGGAAACCAACCCTCCATATTCACTGGAAGGACTGATGCTGAAGCTCCAACACTCTAGCCAGCTGATACGAAGAAGCAACTCACTGGAGACCACCCTGATGCTGGGAAAGACTAAGGACAGGAGGAGAATGGGGCGACAGAGGGTGAGATGGTTGAATGGTATCGCCAACTCAAAGGAAATGAGTTTGAACAAACTCTGGGATAGTGACAGACAGGGAAGTGTGTGGTGTGCTGCAGTCTGTGGGGTCACTAAGAGTCAGACCTGACTTAGTGACTGAACAACAACAATCCCACCTCTCCCCTACAGTTTGCAGCCACTCACTGAGCCATACTAGCACGAAATCTCAGACTCCGTGCGGGACCAGCGTCATGGGGGTAATTCAGACCGCCCATACAATCAGCACTGCCAAAGGTTCAGGTGAAGCCTGGATCCAACTAATACTACACTTTTGCTTAGTTCTTTCCCTTCCCTGACCTGTCTTTACTACCTCTCTCTTAACTAGGGTCATCAGATTAAAAGAAGGACTCTGAGATAAATTTTAATTTCAAAAAATGAATACTATTTTAGTAGAAGTATGTCCTGAATATTTCATGTAAATATTCGCTGTTTATCTGAAAGTCAGATTTCACTAGGCATGCCACGCTTTTATTTGCTAAATCTCATATTCCTATTCCTGGGAGCTCTTCTTCAATAAATTATGTGTACTTGAAATTTTGCCTCAGAATCTGAATCCAACTATAGATAATGCCAATTATATACTGATAGGTTATTAAACATGTATTTCAAAACTATGTAACTCTCTAAATGCATATAAATACACCATTCAATATATATATAAACATGTGTGAGTTGTATAAAAATATATACAAAAGAGTATTCCTGGAATCATGAATCTTATGCTTCTAAAAGTTATCCATGAACAAAAGACAAATTAGTTAAAGAACCATCTGTGGAAATCTTCATTTTACACTGAAATTCTCATATTATCTGAAGTTTACAACAGAATGTTATAATTCAAGTATATAACAATAAAGATAGAGTTAGATGTATCATTGATTTTGTTCCCACAGCAGTTAAACACTCATGAGGGTTTTTTTTTTTCTTATTTTGTTTCCTTGTTTTTCACATTGATATCCACTGACTCCAAACTGACATCATGCGTAGCAAAGTGAGAAGGGGTTGAGAAATATTACAAAGGTATAGGGAAATAATTTATCAATAGGAAAACAACACTACCTATATGCACATTTCAAAAAGAAAGCAAAATGAAAACAGAAAAAGCAATCTTAGACATAGATGGAAACTACTGTTTTTTAAGTAGGCTTAAAATTAAATACATGTCAAAGTCAAGACATAAGCTTACTGGAAATCAATATTAAGGCAAAGTTGCATTCTTTCTCCTAGGAATATAGGAAGTAACAGGAACCAACTGCAACATATCCTGCATGTATGAATATTTATTATGACATTCAGTTTTAGAGTAAACGGCATATGAGTGCAACATAACAAGTGATACATTATGAGTGTGGGGTTATAAAATACAATACAAGTAGAAATAACCTTGGACTAAGAGGCAAAAAGGTTTGACATTTAACTCTCATATCAATATTGGTTACGTTGAACAAGCCATTATGGGCATTGTTTTTCTTTCTTTCTTTTTTTAATAAAATGAAGTGTATGTAATATATAGTTTTTAAAAGCTCTTCAGTTCATAAATTCTATGACCATTCAAAAAATATAATTGAGACTATCTTATTCTAATAAATTATTTTAATCTCACATTTTTCTCTAGCAATACAAAGAATGTAGTAATACAAAAAAATAAAAACCCTACATTTTAGTAAACATTTTTGGATGATAAACAGAAATATTATGTATTCTGACTCTGCAGTGAATTACTATTGTATCGCCTCCTTTGTCTTACATAATCAGACTTTAAGATGTGTAACGTCAATCCAAAAATTTTGAATTTGATAATAATATTTTCATTTATTATTTGAATGTCAAAAAGGCATACAATTTTATAATACTTTAATATTTAAACTATTAAGTCTTTGTAAGGTGATAACTACGTATATATTTACTGTTTTTCTGAAAGCATACTTACTTTAGATCTTTATATGCACTATAGGATTCAGAATCACAGTACTGTGTACTTACTGGTTAAGTGCCATGGAACATTTTATTATTAGAATGATATGGTAAATCTTTAATGTAAACTTAATTGGTTAAAAATAGATGAGAGTGTTTAATGGATCCTTCACTGAATAATTAAATATACTTATGGGAAAATAAATAGCATAGATCTATCGTACCAGCATCCTAGAGCCTTCTTTCAAACTGTAAAAACTCAAGTTCTATTGTGAGACATTGAAAAGACATGATATTACACATAAATCCTGGGGGCTGCCACAAAACCAGAGTCAGCTGTCAGAATCTATGAACCTCCAGCATCACTGACTAGGACTAACGCTTATTATTTTTAATACACTGCTATGAATTATTTCCACTGGATAATTCCTTGTCTTTGTGCTCACAATGAAGGCCAAACAAACAGTTATGGGTGGCTGGCAATAAATCTACATCTGTGAATAAACTCTCCTGGGATCCTATGAAAGACTGTAATGAATTCAACACATGGTGCTAGTCCTAGAGGCAGACACATTCACACCGTGAGGGAAGACAGTTAGGGTTTTTAATAAAAATTAAATGCTGAATCAGTGTGTGTGAAGCATTGCTGCTACTAACTGCGGCGCTCTGGATTTAAACACACACACCAGTTAAAGTGCATGAAGACATGCATTGATGAACAACTGCTAACTTGTTTCCTTTTGTTTCCAAAAATATATTTCTATGCCCAGTTATTTTTTCCAGGCAAAACATACATAATTTTAGCAGGCTATGTAGTTCAATTGCCTTTTTAAAGCAAGTAATATCTAAAATATAACTTTAGCAACTATTTTTCACTTATAGTAATAAGTCATTTTGCCTGTAGGTTACCTAATGAGAAAATTGTAAAAGATTCCTCATTTCTTTTTTTTTCTCATCAGAAAAAACAGATCATTTCTCTGATCTCTATTCTGTTCTATTTCCATGAACTGTTATTGCCAAGAGTGTAGGGGTAACTATGCCCTCACTTAATGGCTCCTGGAGAGCCACAGTTACCCCTTGGTATTCACAGGAAATTGGTTCTGGGAGACCCCTCAAACCAGCCTGATGCTCAATTTCCTCACACAAAATGCAGTAGTAAAATATTTTTTTTAAAAGTGCACTGAAAGAAAAAAACCTAATAAAGTAAAAATATGCAGTACTTAATTATGCTTTTCTTTAGCCTATACAGAGAGACAAAAATAAATGTTGTTCCAAGATAACATAGTCAGATTAAAAGGAAGGTTCATGTCAATATTGCACTTGAATCAAACTACTGCAATGTGTTTTTAGAAATACCAGGTATTTCACACAGAAGTTTAAGATTGTGATATATGTAAAACTTATTTTTGTAAATTAATTTGTCTAGAGAAGACATTCTATAAATAAAAATGTACAAATAAATACAATCTAATTATGTATCTTAACAATTAACATTTAGAATATATATTTTATATAGTTTTATATAACATGCCAGTTAGCTCAGAACAAAAGGAAAATGAATTCTATAATACATTAGCTTATTCTAGTAATGGTAATTTTTCCCAGTTTATTATGTACAGTGGTTCTTCTGGTAAAAGAGATAGACAAAGCTTTTGAGGATTTTGTGCTGAGAAAGTTGAAAGATCAGAGTGAATGCCTCTTCTCCTTTCCTTTGACATAAACCAGTAGATGTTAACAGAGGCCCTTAAATTCAACTAGATAGAATTATAGTAAGAAAAATCATGACCTTCTCTTCAAAAGTCCCTACACAAAAGTAGCTTGCACAGAAGTGTCATACAGAAAGAGTAAATCTCACTAAACAATCTTACTTTAATAAATTATCCTCACTAAATATACCTTATTAGATTATATTCATAAATAAATCTTACATTCAGTTCAGTTCAGTCCAGTCGCTCAATGTGTCCAACTCTTTGTGACCTCATGGACTGCAGCACACCAGGCCATCCTGTCCATCACCAACTCCCAGAGCTTGCTCAAACTCATGTCTGTGAGTCAGTAATGCCGTCCAACAATCTCATCCTCTGTCGTCCCCTTCTCCTCCCGCTTTCAATCTTTCCCAGCATCAGGATCTTTTCAAATGAGTAAGCTCTTCCTATCAGGTGGCTAAAGTACTGGAGTTTCAGTGTCAACATCAGCCTTCCAATGAATATTCAGGACTGATTTCTTTTAGATGGACTGTTTGGATCTCCTTACAGTCCAAGGAACTCTCAAGAGTCTTCTCCAACACCACAGTGAAAAAGCATCAATTCTTGGTCACTCAGCTTTCTTTATAGTCCAACTCTCACATCCATACATGACCACTAGAAAAACCATAGCCTTGACTAGATGGACCTTTGTTGGCAAAGTAATGTCTCTGCTTTTTAATATGCTGTCTAGATTGGTCATAACTTTTCTTCCAAGGAGCAAGTGTCTTTTAATATCATGGCTGCATTCACCATCTGCAGCGATTTTGGAGCCCCAAAATAAAAGTCTGTCACTGTTTCCAGTGTTTCCCCATCTATTTACCATGAAGTGATGGGACGAGATGCCATGATCTTAGTTTTCTGAATGATGAGTTTTGAGCCAACTTTTTCACTCTCTTCTTTCACTTTCCTCAAGAAGCTCTTTAGTTCTTCACTTTCTGACATAAGGGTGGTGTCATCTGCATATCTGAGGTTACTGATATTTTTCCCGGCAATTTGATTCCAGTTTGTGCTTCATCCAGTCCAGCATTTCTCTTGATGTACTCTGCAAATAAGTTAAATAAGTAGGGTGACAATACACAGCCTTGATGTACTCCTTTCCCAATTTGGAACCAGTCTGTTGTTTCATGTCCAGTTCTAACTGTTGCTTCTTGACCTGAATACATATTTCTAGGAGGCAGGTAAGATTGTCTGGTATTCCCATCTCTTGAAGAATTTTCCAGTTTGTTGTGATCCACACAGTCAAAGGCTTTGGCATAGTCAATAAAGCTGAAGTAGATGTTTTTCTGGAACTCTCTTGGGTTTTTTGTTTTGTTTTGTTTTTTTGATGATCCAACAGATATTGGCAATTTGATCTCTGGTTTCTTTGCCTTCTCTAAATCCAGCTTGAACATCTGGAAGTTAATGGTTCATGTACTGTTGAAGCCTGGGTTGGAGAATTTTGAAAATTACTTTGCTAGTGTGTGAGATGAGTACAATTGTACATCTTACATTAACAATTCACTGAGAGTTTTTTGGTATATAAAATAAGCATTATTTTTCCATGATTTATTTTCAAACTAAGATTTGGTAGAATCTGTTTTTATATATTTGTTGACACAATGCAGTTTAATATATATGCTTGTAGAAGTTAATACAGAAGAAAATATGGGAGTGATACTTTGCTAAACCACCCACAATAAATTGGACATGTTCCTAGAGAGATATTCACTTTCAATAGATGGTCACTTTGGGTGATAACACTACTAACCAATGCAACCTTAAGTGACGACTAGGTATACAAGGACTGTACAAAGATGCCATTAAGTAAATATCTGTTGTTTTAAGAATGGCTTACCAAAGTAGTACTAACAACTTTTCTATGGAATGATCTGGGTAACACTTCACACTGCAGCCTGCAATATCATTAGACTTTTCCATCAAGAGAATTTCTCTTGTGAATTAAAATATTTTATTAAAAGTCAATTGCAAATCTTATATCCCAACAGGTTATTGCCAACTCACCTAAACTCATTAAAGAGTAGTTTATCAAATTATTCATAAATCACAATACAAAGATTGTAACTGAATGAATAAAAAACAAGGCATTTGATGGATGACTAGAACAGTAATTTCAATCACGTTGTGCAATCAAGCATTCCTTCTGTCTTTTCATATTCTTAATTAGAAAATCTACACATTTCCTTATATCTAGTGATTCTTAAATGATGTTTTATAAGTAGATGGGTACAAATTGTTCTTTTAGGAAAACTTTTGTGTTAAAACCTGAGATATATTCCACGTCTTTGCCATCTAATAATCACGCCAATCATTACATGGCATGATTTTTCCAAGAAGAAAAATCATGCCATCTAATGGCTAACTGCTCAATTTTTATTCCTATGTTACATGTTATTTTATGTACAATCATGGGTTTTATACTATACAGTGTACTCCAAGGCTATACAGAATATGAGAGAAGAAAAAGAATCTGGAAAAATTCTTAGGAACCACCTGCACATGCCCATGTTTTGTTATGGAAGCTGTGTGGAAGGGCAAGATTTTACATCTTAAACAGGATGTGTGAAAAGCAGAAGATTTTATGTTTATAAAAATATCATTAAATATATCTAACTATATTACATATTCCAATGTAGTAAAGATTAAATTGGTGATGCTTCCCAGATGGCTCAGCAGTAAAAATCTGCCTGCCAAGCAGGAGACAAAGGTTTGTTCAGTCCCTGGGTTGAGAAGATCCCTTGGAGAAGGAAATGGCAAACTACTCTTTTCTTGCCCGGGAAATCCCAAGGACAGAGAAGTCTGATGGTCTACAGTCCATGGAGTTGCCAAGAGTCAGACATGACTTAGTGACTAAACAGAAGCAACAACGAAGATCACATCACTTATCTAGAATTAAGTGATATCTTTTCCTTAATAGTGGCCCTAATATAATGACAAAACTTTAAAAATTACTCTATATTATTGCTTACCAATAGCTTCTGAATGAATTGTCTTTTAAATTCTTTTAGAAACTTTTAGCAACTCTAGCTATTATGAACTTATATATCTAATAGATGCAGTAATTGTAGAGACCAAATGTATTTCCAATGACCATATAATTCTAAAAGGGGGACACTAAAATTTGAACACCAAAGTGTTAATTCAAAGTTTATATTTATTTTATTGTGAGAAAATTTAGGTAAATGTCATTTGAAAATGAATCACTTGAAGATGAAATAATTGTATGAGAAATTTCATATTTGGAATATTGCTCAATATATGAATATTTTGAAGTGAGAGATGCTTTGACTTTGAGAATTAACATTATCAATTCAGTAATTGAGACAGTGACATAACCTGATGGATGCCTTATATCAGTTAGTATATACAAATGTGTACTTGAGTTTAGTAATTATTTATACTAATCTGTTAGTTTATATTCATAGATTCATATTCATGTATGCAATTCTCTAAGTTTTATAAATTCATAGGTTTTTAGGGACAAAAGGTCTAGATCTTCTCATCATAATAATTATTATTGCAATGGCATCATTAATACTGCTGTTTATAATTTACTTGTTTTCCTTTGCATTTTATTAGAAAAGGCAGAAGTGTAGCTTACTTCAAAGGGAGACTTTTGAAAACAGATTTAAGAGTATCATTAAGTGTGCTTTACTTGTTAAATTTTAAAATTGTTCCTTTTAGCACAAAGATACATGATTATTTAGTTTAGTTATTCAGGATGCTTTACAAATTAAAATGGATATCAGTTACCAAAAATTATTTTGTATCCCTATGGAAGTAAATATTAAAAACAATATTAAAACATTATGTACTGAGGAAAATTTAAACATGAAATTAAGTAAGAATGCCAAAGTAATTCTAACCTTCAGCTTGAGTTTTACTGAAGGGTTAGGTAAAATATGCCTGAAGAAAAGAAAGAGATTTAGTAACCTGAAAATCATTGTCTAAATAATTTTTCAGCTTATCATTAAAGGTAAGATGGATTATATATATACCAGGCATTAAAACATTGTTAAATTTACGTTGAACTGAGAGATAGAGAGGAGACACACATACACACAAAGAGTGAGAGAAAGAGTGCTCCATTTGTACTTACTGTTTGCCTAAAACCTCTGCCTAAAATTCTCAACAAAGAACAGGGGGAAATGTACCTCATTCATCCTATTATTACAGTAAAAATACTTATTTTATATTGGATTTGCACTATGACCTAGAAGTGTTTCAGTTCAGTTCAGTTGCTCAGTCGTGTCCGACCCTTTGTGACACCATGAATCGCAGCACGCCAGGCCTCCCTGTCCATCACCAACTCCCCCAAACCCATGTCCATCGAGTCGCTGATGCCATCCAGCCATCTCATCCTCTGTCGTCCCCTTCTCCTCCTGCCTTCAATCTTTCACATCATCAGCGTATTTTCAAATGAGTCAGAACTTTGCATCAGATGGCCAAAGTATTTGAGTTCCAGCTTCAACATCAGTCCTCCCAATGAACATCCAGGACTGATCTGCTTTAGGATGGACTGGTTAGATATTCTTGCAGTCCAAGGGACTCTCAAGAGTCTTCTCCAACACCACAGTTCAAAAGCATCAATTCTTCTGCACTCAGCCTTCTTCACAGTCCAACTCTCACATCCATAACATGACCAATGGAGAAACCACAGCCTTAACTAGATGGACCTTTGTAGGCAAAGTAATGTCTCTGCTTTTTAATATGCCGTCTAAGTTGGTTATAACTTTCCTTCCAAGGAGTAAGTCTTTTAATTTCATGGCTACAATCACAATCTGCAGTGATTTTGGAGCCCAGAAAAATAAAGTCAGCCATGGTTTCCACTGTTACCCCATCTATTTACCATGAAGTGATAGGACTGGATGCCATGATCTTCGTTTTCTGAATGTTGAGCTTGAAGGCAACTTTTTCACTCTCCATTTTCACTTTAATTAAGAGGCTCTTTAGTTCTTCTTCACTTTCTGCCATAAGAGTGGCATCATCTGCATATCTGAGGTTATTGATATTTCTCCCAGCAATCTTGATTCCAGCTTGTGCTTCTTCCAGCCCAGGGTTTCTCAAGATGTACTCTGCATATAAGTTAAATAAGCAGGGTGATAGTATGCAGCCTTGACGTACTCCTTTTCCTACTTGGAACCAGTCTGTTGTTTCATGTCAAGTTTGAGCTGTTGCTTCCTGATCTGCATACAGGCCTCTCAAGAGGCAAGTCAGGTGGTCTAGTAGTCCCATCTCTTTCAGAATTTTCCACAGTTTTTGTGATTCACACAGTCAAAGTCTTTGGCAAAATCAATAAAGCAGATATAAATATTTTCTCTGGAATTTTCGTTCTTTTCCAATGATCCAGAGGATGTTGGCAATTTGATCTCTGGTTCCTCTGCCTTTTCTAAAACCAGCTTGAACATCAGGAAGTTCACGGTTCAAGTATTGCTGAAGCCTGGCTTGGAGAATTTTGAGCAGTACAATTGTGTAGTAGTTTAACCATTCTCTGGCATTGCCTTTCTTTGGGATCAGAATGAAAACTGACCTTTTCCAGTCCTGTGGCCACTGCTGAGTTTTCCAAATTTGCTGGCATATTGGGTGCAGCACTCTCACAGTATCACCTTTCAGGATTGAAATACCTCAACTGGAATTTCATCACCTCCACTAGCTTTGTTTGTAGTGATTCTTCCTAAAGCCCACTTGACTTCACATTCCAGGATGTCTGGCTCTAGGTGAGTGATCACACCATCGTGATTATCTGGGTCATGAAGATCTTTTTTGTACAGTTCTCCTGTGTATTCTTGCCACTTGTTGTTAATATTTTCTGCTTCTGTTAGGTCTCTACCATTTCTGTCCTTTATTGAGCCCATATTTGCATGAAATGTTCCCTTGGTGTCTCTAGTTTTCTTGATGAGATCTAGTCTTTCCCATTCTATGGTTTTCCTCTATTTCTGTGCATTGATCACTGAGGAAGGTTTTCTTATCTCTCCTTGCTATTCTTTGGAATTCTGCATTCAAATGAATATATCTTTCCTTTTCTCTTTGCTTTTCACTTCCCTTCTTTTCACAGCTATTTGCAAGGCCTCCTCAGACAGTCATTTTCCTTTTTTCATTTCTTTTTCTTGGGGATGGTCTTGTTTCCTGTCTCCTGTACAATGTCACAAACTTCCATCCATAGTTCACCAGGCACTCTAGCTATCAGATCTAGTCCCTTAAAACCATTTCTCCCTTCCCCTGTATTGTCATAATGGACTTTATTTAGGTCAGACTTCAATGGTCTAGTGGTTTTCTCCACTTTGTTCAATTTTAGTCTGAATTTGGCAATAAAGAGTTCATGATCTGAGCCACTGTCAGTTTCTGGTCTTGTTTTTTGCTGACTGTATAGAGCTTCTCAATATTTGGCTGCCAAGAACATAATCAATCTGATTTCAGTATCAACCATCTGGCAATGTCCAATCGTAGAGTCTTCTCTTATGTTTTTGGAAAAGGGTGTTTGCTATGACCAGTGCGTTCTCTTGGCAGAACTCTATTAGCCTTTGCTCTGCTTCTTTTTGTACTCCAAGGCCAATTTTGCCTGTTACTCCAGGTGTTTCTTGACTTTCTACTTTTGCATTTCAGGCCCCTATAATGAAAAGGATGTCTTTTTGGGTGTTATTTCTAGAAGGTCTTGTAGGTCTTCATAGATGTGTTCAACTTCAATTTATTCAGCGTTACTGGTCAGGGCATAGACTTGGATTACCGTGATATTAAATGCTTTGCCTTGGAAATGAACAGAGATCATTCTGTCACTTTTGAGATTGCATCCAAGTACTGCATTTTGACTGTTTTGTTGACTATGATGGCTACTCCATTTCTTCTGGGTGTTTTTGGAATATATATTCATAAATATCTTCACATTTGTTATGCTTTCCTGAATACTTTTAATGTGCTAAAGTTTACATAAACATTTACCTTTATAATTAAGTACAATATTCAATGATATTAATTATATTCACAACATTGTACAGTCATCAATATTGCATATTTCCAAAACTTTTTCATTACTACAAACAGTAACTTGTAACCATTTAGCAATGATTCTTATTTTGCACTCCTCCAAGTCCATAGTATAATAGGTTGCATTTTAAAATTTCACTTTTAAAACAAGGCAGTGAATTTTAATCCTTGTATTAAATTCTTTAAATAAGCATGAATTACAATTTCTCAAAGATTTCAACATACTGTCATCATTGCCTCAAGTGATGACTTGATTTGATATTCAATAAATCTTTTAAAATAACAACAAATGCTGAGTAAATCAAATATAAGTAGGTATCGACCTTTGACAACTTCTTAAGATATGGACTATCATTCTTCATATGTAAATACACAATGGTGGTGGTTTAGTCTCTAAGTAATGTCTGACTCTTGTGACCCAATGGACTGTAGCCTGCCAGGCCCTTCTGTCCATGGGATTTTCCAGGCAAGAATACTGGAGTGGGTTTTCATTTCCTTCTCCATAAACATACAATATTTATCAAAAAAAGAAAATACAGACTTTATAAATATAATGGACTTCAGAGTTTATAGAATATATAAAGTTCCCCAATAAAATCAAATGGAGTTCCATTAACCTGATATAAATTTAGTTTCAGGATTTCAAATTTCTCAATCTGTACTAATTGGATATTATTAACAGTGATATTTTATTTATTTAAATTAATTCAGTTTTCCACTCAAATATATTACTTATATACCCCTGCTAGCAGGAAATGCAATATTGACACAGAAATGCAGGTTCCTTATTTTTTAATATCAGTATTTATGTTCAATTTTTTCTATCATCATGAGACTGAAAAGCATCCTATACCAGTTGACAAACCATAAAGTATGCCTTGGGTCAGGATAGTTGTAGAGCCACATCTTCAAAAGAAGCTACTTCTTTGTCAGAAAAGAATCATTCGAGAGCCATCTGCCTGCTTATCGTTACATCTGGCCAGACTTATGTTTTAAAGGAATAGCTAACTAAATAAGGAAGAGAAGATCAAGCTAATAGACATTTCTGGCAGTCAATGAAAGGTTACAGAGGAAAAATAACCACACATGTCACAAAAGAAGCTGAGTAGTACAGGATGTTATCTAGAGCAAAGGACAACGATTAGGCCCCAGTTAGATGTTACTGAAGACATTTAATAGCAAATAGGATAAATACTGACAATTTTATAAGTGACGTAAACTCCCGCTATATTAACAAGAAAATTATATATTTTACCTAATATAATTATTTTAAAAATAACTATATTCATGTATCTCTGGGTATGTTACCAAGCTCCTAAATTCAGCATTCTGTAATTTTATTTTTTTCATCCACTCCTTAATTTGCATCAATATGTATACATTTTTCCATTTAGCAACTCTGGGTTAGAAACTGTTCTAGCCATTGAAGCTGAAGGAGAAAAAGTGATGCAATGCAAATTTTGAAAAAAAAATTGGGGGCAGTGATTTAGGGAAATAAATATGTGCAATAAATTGCAGAAAGGAATTACTATGGAAGTAAATCCAAAATGGCCGTGTTTGGGCTTATCATTTGTTTTGCTGGTAACATCCAGTATATATGACATAGGTGGGGGAAAAGTACTGAAATGCAAGTATGAAATTCTAGTTAAAACATTAGCTAAGTTTATCTAGCTCAGTGAAATCTAGAGAAGCAATTTTTAACATCCTTTGGACAACTAAATTATTTTCAAGAGTGATAGTAAAGTGAAACAAACAAACAAAAAAATGTGAACCAAATGTTTACATTTTGCAAAACGTATTAGAGAGATACTCCTTCAATAAAACTATCTTGGACTTTTCAACTGGTAAAAATTTTTTTATACTCAGTGTTTTTTTCATTTTACCTAATTTCCTAAATCTTTTGCATGTAGATGATTGTGTATATTTCTCATGATAGTATCATTTATCTTGTAAGGAATTGATTTACCCATCCAAATCTGACCAATGAATTGTGAAGGTGAATCTGATGATACGAGAAAAAGATGATTCCTTGTCATCTTTTAGATATTAAAATGCTGTGTTTGAAATTATCACAATTAATACAATGACTGGCAGATGAGAAAACTAGATTATATTTCTGGTGATATCTCAATAAAGTACATCTGAAATCTCAATAAGCTCTAAAATTTTTGTTGTATGACATGATACATAATGTATACTTTAAGCCAAATTGATTTTGTATTTCTATTGGTTGTAGGCCAAATTATCAGATTGAATATATCTAGTAATGATAAGAGAAAATTCTCTTTTTATTTTCTGTTACTACACTGATAGAATTAATGTTTATAGGTAGAGGCCATCCATTTTTATCACTTTATATATATGCATCTAGTAACTGTACCTATAAACATATAAGATTTCATTTCAATCGTAAAAAGCCAATGAGTGTTTAATAGCAAGTATTATAGATTTATCCCAACCTTAATACTGTCAATCAATTCAATAAGTTTAAGTACATATTTGTTAATAAAATCAGCTAAACTTGTATTTATCATTAAAGGTTTTCAAATGCTTTTAAATATATTTTCAATGTTTGACCTTTAAGGTTTGAAAAAGTGAAACAAAATAAATTTATTCATTTAATTTACACTGCATAATATTTAACAAAATAGTATGCTTGATATATTTTTCTCAGCATTTTTCTTTAAAAATAAACTTTTAAATATTCTCAGGGGATGAAATTATATTAACTTTAACAAATAAATGATTTATGAAGAATCATTATAATGGCTATGAAAGTGTTAGCCACCCAGTCCTGTCCACCTCTTTGTGATTCCATGGACTGCAGCCTGCCAGGCTCCTCTGCCCATGAGATTTTCGAAGCAAGAATACTGGAGTGGTTTGCCATTTCCTTCTCCAAGGGATCTTTCAGACCCAGGGACTGAACTAGGGTCTCCTGCATTACAGGCAGATTCCTCATCACCTGAGTCAGCAGGGAAGCCCATAGCTGCCAAGATTTATTTGCTTTTATGTCATTATGACAGTAACTGTACAAGTGGTATGAAATTCAGAAACAGTGTAAGTGTTAGCAGCTCAGTCTTGCGTAACTCTCAGCGAACCCATGGACTGCTACCCACCAGGTTCTTATGTCCATGGAATTCTTCAAGCAAGAATGTTTAAGTGGGCAACTATTCCCTTCTCCAGGGGATCTTCTTGACCCAGAGATTGAACCAGAGTCTCTTTAATTCAGACAGACTCTTTATTATCTCAGCCACCAGGGAGTATAAGCTACAAATGTATATACTGTCACTCTTTCCAGTATTGTCACATTACTGAAACAGTAAAAAACTGTTTCTATTTAATAAATGTTCCTAAAGTTTTGATGACTAAGACATAAAACACAGATAATTAATGATACTATATGTACTAAAATGTATATACATTCACTTTTCTAGGTAATATGTTTTTATCCTTTTTCAGTCCCATTTAGTGAAGAAAGAAATTTATCCAATGATAAGAAAAATGATAGGAAAAATAGAGGCAGAAAACAGATATTGAAAACAAGGTACTAGGTTATACTTATCAATTTTTTTACTTAGTAGCTAAAAACCATCATAATATTAAATTCCTTTGTACTTACTTTCTTATTCCATAAGATAAAGATAAAAACAGTAACTGTTAAATGGACTGTGAATTAGTACAGGTAAAAATTTATTCCAGCAGTATTTGACATAAAACTAAGGTTCAAAATTTTTTTAATTTTATAAATTCTATACACTAAAAACAATGTCGGTGTCAAATTTTTTGCCCTATATTAGTAGTTTATTTTTTTATCTTTAAAAATTATCCTCAAATATATGTCACAAAATACATAATTTTAACATTTAATAATGTTGGTTTTTATACATGTGAGTTCTTCCTTAAAATGTTATATTTGTGTGTGTGTATGTGCAAACATAAACAAATCAAATTTAATGCTAAAGCAAGGATAAAGTGAACAAAGAACTAGTAAAAAATCATGTTTATACTTCTGTAACATTTTTCATAATATGTAAGTCTTTTTTCTACAATTTTACCTAAGTGATTTTCTACTAATAATTCATAATTATTTTTGAGGAAAATGGAATTTTGTATGTGTACTGGAGTTCTCTTAAGATTTCAGTTTATTAATTTCAGACATATTCTTAATCCTTTAACAAAATTTTGCTTGAGTGAGAATTCTAGGCTGTGGAAACGGGACACAGGATAGGAAGAGTAGTAGCAACAATAACAACATTGGTAATTACATTAGCAAATAGATATTTAATGCTTCCTATATACTAAATATCTTACATATGTTATTATATTTAGTTGTCACAATAATTATATCTGGTAAATATGATTATTATTCCTTATTAGAGATGAGGATGTTGAAGCAATAAAAACTGAGTAACTTGCCAAGTTCACACAACTAGCAAGAGGTGGAGACAAGATTTCAATTAAAGTATTGTGACTGCAGTCAGTCAGTTAATCTAAACCTCTATTAGTATAATTTCCAGAAATTAATATACTTAGTTGCCACTTCACACAGATAAAAATATAAATAGCATTTGAATTGCAATTAAACTTGTAGTTTGTTAAATTAAAATAATGATGATAATTTATGAGCTTCCCTGTTGCTCAGATGATAAAGAATCTGCCTGCAATGTGTGAGACCTGGGTTCAAATCCTGGGTTGGGACGATCCCACGGAAGAGGGTATGGCAACCAACTCCAATATTCTTACCTAGAGAATCCCCATGGACAGAGGAGTCTGACAGGCTATAATCCATAGAGTTGCAAAGAGTCAGACACAACTGAGCAACCAAGCACACACAATGATGATATTTTATAACAATATAATTATAAATAGATTGTTTAATAAATGCACTATTAATATTTCATTATATATGGATGTATGTGCATCCTATATATGTGTGCATATAAGCATATACTTACAATCTCTGTAAACATAAATAAGCACATGCATATGTATGAATATACACACAAGCAAAAATACATGTATCTATCTTCTATCTATCTACCTACTTATCTATCCATACATACATATATGCACTTATATCCACATGTACCCATAAACACCTATACGTGGCTAAGATTCCTTGATTGCTTTTATTAAATGGGTGGGTGGGTATGGACCACTGATCCTATTTTACTATGTTCAAGACTGTTTCAAGAAACATTAGGTAAAATGAATAAGTTTTTTATTCAATCAATACATACACAGTTACTTATATGAGATTTTATCTTTCTTAACAATGTGTACATTCTATCTTCTTACTTAGATCTTAGTAAGGATTTTTTTAGATTCAGAATATTGTCTACAGTTTTACTTAAATTTATGGTTGTATTCCTGTCCTTCTGGCCTCTAAATCAGAAAACATATAATTTTTAGGTTGGATCAGCATTCTCTTTCCTCCATACCTATCTTTTAATTTTCTAGCTGTATCCATTCTACAGATCACGTTATTTTCCTTGTCTCTCCCTCAGTCTTCATGTTATACTTGTATATAGTTAAATTATTCCATTACTTTGTCACATCCTAAAATTAATTTCCCACAATCTCAATTTTCATTATGATTTCCAATCTGATTTTAATTTTCTCTTTGGAATTTAACCTCTTGCTTCCTTTACATTACATTGCTTTGGAAAAAATATGCATTTCCTTTTATCTTGGTACTTATGGTTTTCTGTTTCTGTTTCTTCATTTTCTTGCCTTCATGCATCATAGAGATGTACTTTCTTCCATTTCTTGCAAGCTAATTGAAATATATGGTTTTTCTCATATACCTCATAATTATTGTTCTTCTATCACATTTTGAGAAAAATGAAGCCAGCCAATATAAAAGAGCAGAAGTAATAATGCATAAAAATCTAAAATTTTGACAATGTAACATTTTACTACATATTTAAACTGTTGCTCTGAGATGCAGCAATATAAAGAAATTAAAGAACACACACAAAACAATAATGACATATTTTAAATTTGCACATTTATAAGAAAAAATATAAGCAGGCAGGTTAGGATGCTGAGAATTAAACTCTAAAAGTGCCATTTTCAAAATATCAGATTGGTCATGAATAAATTAAAAAAACTACATTACGGTCAACAGCAGGTAAAACAAATTGTGTTAATTATAATATAAAATGGCAAAGTAAAACTAATGATTTTAAAATAGAATTCAAGTCACACTTTTACCTATTTTTCTAGAAGATATTGTAATACAATTCTTTTAAGTTATTTTATTTATAGTCTTTTCTTGGAGGTAGTGGCAAAAATTCAGTTTTATCTAATAAAATCATTCTATCATATTTACATCCTAATTGTGGTGCTACCACTAAGTTTTCCCTTTACTTGTTTTTCTTTGATAACCTCTTTTAAAGGTAGTAAAACATAAAGCAGTAAAATAAATAAATAAAATCAATAATGAAGGAAGAGACACAGAAAATAATACTTAACAGATTGTCAGCTCATGAAGGTAATTTACCATCTGTAGCAAAATGATTTCTATGCACAGAAGAAATCAATACTTATCCTAGCATCATTCCCACTACACTGCAGTTTATCAGTGAACTGGATACTGTCACTTCTCATAGGCCTTAGAAAACTAGTCGCTCTCACAGGCAATATCTATTCTGCCTAAGTTTCAGCACAGCTGAAGCTGACTTAAGCAAAGCAAAGCTCTCCTGACAACTGAAGAATCGGATATGGTAATACACAAATATGATTTGTGATAAAGTTACCTGAACTAAAAACAGAAGCCAAGTGGAGCTGTGGAGATTGTAAACATTGGGAAGGGCCAAAAGAGGTTAATTACAAAGCATAAAAATGGGCTACCAAGTGCATTTGAATACTAAACACAAGCAATGCCTTTTCATTTGGGAAGAGTGTCAAACATGAGAATTAAGTTGACTCTGAATTTTCTCCTTTCTTCTCCTGCCTTCCTTCATCCATGACCATCTTTTTCTTTCTTTCTTCCTTTCTAATTATAGGAAAAATATTTCTTATATTTAGAAAAAATATTTGTAAATACAGGAAAAAATACAGTTTTCCTATATTTTTCTTCCTTTTACTATGGTGAGATTTACAAACATCTGTAGAACTTAAGTTTACCCCTTTGCCCATCTGGCAAATCTCCAAACTTGCTTTTTTTCACTTAAAAAAACACAAAACTTTATTCTTAAAAAAGTACTGTGCAACTGAAAACTTAAGACGTGGATTTAATAAACTTTAATGCTGAAATTTCCCGTTATGATCTAGAATCCAAGTTTTTTTAATAATAATGTTATATCATTATCATAAAATGAATTATTTAAATAAATCCCCACTGATGTTTTCAGGGCATGTATGTACATTGGGGCAGGTTTACACACATTATTGTAATTTAAATGATCAACTGTTAGGAACTTTAGGGTGTGGGGTAATCGCAGCAAGCAAGGATATTATAGAAACAGCCCAAGAGTTGCTGATAGATGAGCCATGTCTCTACAGAGCTGTCTGTTCTCTGTCTGATCCTAGAGCCATGCTCCAATTCATCTCCAGTTTCTCACACACTTACTGACTTTCTGAATCTGTTCTGTTCTGAATCTGTCAGGACCCTAGGGTATGAAATCATGCAACAAGGAAGGACATGGAAAAAGTAGAAAATTATAAAGATAAATTTATCTTTATATTTGTTCTCCTTCCACAGCATTTTAGGAGTTTCACTGTTATCACTAAACGGACCTGTAAAAACACTTGTTCAACATGTACCCCAATGTTCACTGCAGCACTGTTTATAATTGCCAGGCCATGGAAACAACCTAGATGTCCATCAGCAGATGAATGGATAAGAAAACTGTGGTACATATACACAATGGAGTATTACTCAGCCCTTAAAAAGAATAAATTTGACTCAGTTCTAGTGAGATGGATGAAACTGGAGCCGATTATACAGAGTGAAGTAAGCCAGAAAGAAAAACACCAATACAGTATACGGACACATATATATGGAATTTAGACAGATAGTAATGATGACCCTGTATGTGAGACAACAAAAGAGACACAGAGGTATAGAATGGACTTTTGGACTCTGAGGGAGAGGTAGAGGGTGGGATGAATTGGGAGAATGGCACTGAAATAGGTATACTATCATATAAGAAACGAAATGCCAGTCTATGTTCAATACAGGATACAGGATGCTTGGGGCTGGTGCACGGGATGATTCAGAGAGATGATATGGGGTGGGAGGTGGGAGGAGGCTTTGACATTGGTGTACACCTGTGGCTGATTCATGTCAATGTATGGCAAAACAAATACACTATTGTAACGTAGAATAAAGTATTTAAATAAATAAATAAATAAAAACACTTGTTCAACAATCATTCCCATATAAAGTTCTTTAGATAATTTGAAGTTATTTTCCCCACCTATCACACATGCAATATCTTAAGTTTTTCCTGCCTCAAAAACATTAATATTGCATATATGTGAAAAAACAGTGAAAGTGTTAGTTGCTCAGTCAGTCGTGTCTGACTTTTTGCAACCTCATGGATTGTAGCCCACCAGGCTCCTCTGTCCATGGGATTCTCCAGGCAAGAACACTGGCTTCCGTAGCCATTCCTTTCTCCAGGGTATCTTCCCAACCTAGAGATCAAACCCAGGTCGTCTCCCGCACTGCAGGCAGATTCTTTACGATCTGAGCCACCAGAGAAGCCCATTGCATACAGAGAGGGAGTCAAAATGTCAGTCACTATAATATTTTAATTTCATTTTCTGAACAACTAACTTGCTCCAGGATTGCTAGGTACAGAATAGAAAAATAAAGAGGGAAGTGGATCTGAATGTGCAATGAGACAATTGCTTCAGAATCAAGCAAGGGATACTAAAGAATTCCTGCAAAGAGATGTTCCATCAATCAATCAGTAGGAAAGTAGTGGCACACTTAAGATAATTCAGGAAGGTCTAACAAAGGGACTGATTGTCAAGCAATGTAGCAAAAATAATTTACCATAAGGGAAAACCGTTCTCTCTCTATACACCAAGTTATGAAAGGGAAGAGTGTTACACCAACATGGAACATAGGTTCATACAATTAAATGTAGTTCAATTCACTTGAGATAAAGAGCCAATCCCTCTGCAGAACATCTCCAAGTTTCTTCTGAAAACTCAGGAAGGTACCCAAAGTAATAATACCTCCTCCATTCTCTTTCTTCCTGTCATTCTCTGGCTATGTCTTCCCATGGCTGAACCCAGTCTATAGTTAGAGGACATGGAAGACAATTGATAGGCTCTACCAGGCTAGCATCCTTGAGTAAGATCATAATTGATCTTACAATAGTGAATAGGGGGCAACAGAAGCTCTAACTAGATAGGGGAATGAAAGTATGACAGTGTCCAGGTTTACTGACTCAAAACAAACCTGAGGTGAAAACGGGTGAAAAGCCTGGACTGATCATTGTTTAGGTTCTGAGTTATTATATGAACCTGATCACTTTATAGAGCCTGGTAAACCAGTTCTAAGCCCATAAATAAGACCTAATTATCAGTTAGATATCAAATTTGTAATGTATCTAATATTACCACAGGAATGGATTCCAGATAGAAACTATAACTTGATTTGAGTGAGAACCACAGGGGCAAGAAGTCAACTGAAAATCTACCAGACAAAAAAGAGGGAGCTGAAAGTGAAAGTGGGACACAGACACACACACACACACACACACACACACACATACACAAACATACACAAACACATATACAGAAAAATTAAAGATGAATTTACAACTAGCATACTCAAATCCAAAACAAAAAATGACCAACAAATAAGCAATAGAAGATATGTTTATTCTAGCAAATATTTGAGTGCAATATAGAATGCTGTAAAATAAGTGAATTTAGAATCCTGAAAAAGTATAGCATCCATACAAATAAGAAAATACTGAATTCTATTCAATAGATACAGATGAATAAGTGGAAATATCAAATTGCAGTATGTAAAATATATGTAGTCATCTAAATAATTCAATAGGCACTATAATATCTGAAACAGTCACATTCAGGTAGGGAATTAGAGAACTAAAACAGAGACTACAACCAGAATGAGATATAAAAAAATAGAAGAAGGAATAAAACCACAAAAGAGTCATCAAAAGAAATAAGTTAAGTTGGCAAACTCTAACATAATGAAGTTCTAGAAAAAGAAAATAAAAAGAAGTGATAAGGAAGTTCATTTTTAGAGGAAAAAAAAATCAAGATTTTCCAGAAATAAAATGACAGGACTACTCTGACTAAATATACATGCCATGTGCTGTAAAGGTAAATTAAAACAGATCAACAACATGTAACATTCAGAATAAAGACAGAACATAAAGATATTCAATAGAAAAGGTATATTTATCAGAAAAGTAATAGCAAGTAGGCTGACAATAGAGTTCTTGTGCAAAACAAACAAGGTAGCATTATGAAAACTTATAGAGTAAAACTTTCATTATGCTGCATAAAACTAAATGTTAAACTAGAATTCTAAATCTGCTGCAGTCAGCCCATGGGGTCGCAAAAAGTTGAATACGACTGAGGAACTGAACTGACTAAACCCTGTGAGTATCAGCAAAAAATTAAGAATAATAAACTCTTTCATAAGAACATTTAAAAGCCAAGACCATAACTGAAATAATTAACAAAGTACATAACTTAGAAGGAGGCTAAGTTTCCCAGTAAAGAATCTTCCTGCCAATGCAAGAGATGCTGGAGACATAAATTCAATCCCTGGGTCATGAAGATCCCCTGGAGTAGGAAATAGAAACCCACTTCAGTATTCTTGCATCCAAAATCCCACAGACAAAGGAGACTGGTGGGCTACAGTCCAGGCAGTCCCAAAGTGCTGGATATGAATGAACAACTGAATATACATTCATAACTTACAAGAGAAGAGAAAGTAAGAAATTTATTGGGTCTAGAAGTTATTCATGCTTGCTCATACTAACAGAGAGATAATTAACTCAGATATCAAATAATTATAATTTTTCTTAAAAAGTTGCAATCAGTTTAAAGAAACTTTTAAAAATTCTAGTTGTGTGTGTGCATGTGTGTTTGCTTAGACTGAATACTACTCTCTCTATCACTAATAGGACTTCAACTAATAACAGAATGTTCTTCATCAAATTTTTTGAATGTTAAATGAGACAACTTGGGCATTTGGAATAGTTTTAAACACCAAATAAGTAGTGGATGATAATTTTCAAATAATCCATACATTCTACTTATTTAGTAAGGGTTCATTTTTATTTGTGTGTGGGATGGAATGTATTATCCACTTAACTCAAAATTACTTTGTTTACTCTTTTATCAAGAAACATACCCACTTTCATTCACAAATTTCTTGATATATGAAACTAGATTAGGTAACCAAATCATCTAGAAGGATCACTGATACATTATCTCCAGATAATATTATTTTAAAATGTTTAATTATAATTTAATTTAAAAATAATTCCCTTATTCATGTTTTTTTTTGACCTGTTCAGTTATTTTGTAACCAATAATGTACTGTTTTCAATGTTCCAGTGTGGATAGTGGACAAGAGAAAGGTGACAAGCAAATTAGTAAATATTAAAATTTTGTCATTCATATCCTGATTAAATTTGGGAAATATGTTATTATTAATTCCATTCAATAGAAAAGTAAAGCTCATTTTTTAAAAATCCGTAATTTGTCTAAGAAACTAGAGCTAACAAGATAGAAGGTGATTTGAAACTATGTCTCCTACTTCAGAACCCACAATCAAGAAAGGAAAGATAGATCTATAGCCAGTAAACAAGTATATGCCTTGTAAGACCTTCATTTGTATGAAGTGATTTATATGTCACTTAATCAATGAAGATCCCAAACCTCATGTGACTGCATTTGCAGAAACAAAACAAAACAACTGAGAACAATGTATCTGCATGAATATATTATAGAAATGGTTATTTATCCTTTGGAGACTCTGCCTTACGTAATTACTAATACATGTATTGTTTTATATACACTGACCCTTGAACATTGGGGCATTGATCTTCATATAATTTATAGCTAGCCCTCTGTACTGTGCTTCATTCACGTCCTAGATAGAACCAACCAGAGACAGTGTAGCTCTATAGTATTTACCACGGATAAGTATCCCCACAGACGTGGATCAGCACAGTTCAAATCCATGTTGTTCAAGGGTCAGTTGTAGTTTATTCTTTATCTCATAACTCCCTTTTTATACCCCAAAAAAAAAAAAAAAGGAAACGGGGTTGGGGGAGGCACAGTTGTTACTTCTGTTTTCAGTAATTCAGGAGAGAACCCTCACAAGGCTCAGAAAAGTAAGTACACACTGGAGACCAGGTATAGGGCTTAATAATAATAGGGCAAGTAAGTACCAAATAGGGAATGGTGTCACAGATATTCCACTAGAGCTTAACAAATTCCAGAGTATAGCTCTAGGCTCATCAGTTTGAGGGCAATAGTAATTACAGTGCTAATGAATTAAATTCAAAAACAGATTTACCATTTCTATTGACATAATATTTTCTTTTTTTGTTTGCAGATACATTGTTCTCTCTAGCTATTTTAAATAATAGAAAATGTCAATCAGGAAAGGAATTTGACCTTTGGTTGATCTTGTATAATCTTGGTCATTTCAGTCAAATAGTATAACTTTCCAACAGGTCCTTGAAACAACTATTTTTCCCTTTTTTTCAAGGATGCAAAATAGGATAGTTCATGATTCTTTAAACCTTCTCAGTGGCTCCTATTGCTTCTAGTAACTAAATTTCCTGCCAAGCTTTTATTGTGAAAAAGAAACAGTAAACTATAGGTTTTGTTTTGAAAATTGGTGGGTGGAAAAAGAAATAATGTTACTTCAATTATATAATCAACTAAACCTTGATATTCTGTTTAAATGCAATTGTAAGAAAAATAAAATGCCATTTATCATTTACTGTAAACATGTAGAAATTAATAAGTCTTTGAATTGTTATGGAAGCTCATAAATGAGCTTTTAAGTAATCTTCCTTAATTTACATCTGAGATAACTGGAACTTAATTTTTCTAAAACTGATTCTTTTAACTTTTGTTAATCTTTTTTAAGAGATAACACTAAAAATTAGTTCACAGTTCAAGAGATCACATTGCCTCAAAGCAATGAGTACTGACTACAAGAATGCTTAATCTTTTGAAATTTTTAAAGATTGTTTTTGAAAATTTGAAGATATGTTTAAAAGAATATGTTTTTCATTTGGATGGATAAATTATATTACATGTTTTTAGAAATTTTAAAGGATTTTCACATGAAAAATTATTTCATTTAATCCTCACAGGGACTCCCTGATGTGTGAATCAACATGTGTGTGGCCATACTACATATTAAAATATGGAGATTTATAGAGATTTGCAGTGTTTTTACAGTTAAAAACTTAAGAAGGAAGCAATGTAACTCAAACAAATTGTTGATTTTAACTTTTCAAAAGCTTTTTCTCTTCTAATACGTACATGAATATTTGAGGACCTTTTGTAAATGTAACACCTCTAGAAGGAAATGCTCTTAAGCAGTGCACTATTGCTTTCTTATTGCTCTCAGAATAGTGTCCTGAACCTAGTAGATCTGCAACTATAATTTCAGATAAAATAAATCATTATACATCAGTATGTGTGTGATAGGTTTTACAAAAGTTAAAATCTAACTTTGGCTAACTGGTCAAAGAAAGAACAGAGATATAAAAAACCATCAGTTACTCACTTCTGTATTACAAATGCTGAACATCCATTAAATCAAAGAAATAATGTTAATGAAAATACTATAAACTTGAATTTTGAAGTGTCAAGGAAAATTAGGATTTTTTAATAAATAAAGATGATACTAATTAATGAATAATGTAAGATAAATCAATAGGATAAACTTTAAAGGCTACAAATTGAAAATTCAGTATGTAGTACTAAAATACAAATTAGAGTCAAATTCTTAGATGTCTTACCTCATACCATGCATTTCAAGGAAAGCGTATTTCCTAAAACAATTCAAATTATCTGCTACTTTGGATTATCTGCCTTCCTAGACCCTCAATGTCATAAACATTAGAAAGGTAAATGTATCATTATTACAATCAAAATCAAAACTTATATGTGGCTAACAATAAGCTGTGAAACTACTTCCTAGATTGCCAGTTTTCTGTAATTCAATTTGTGTTGCAATATATTCTGTGAACAAATATTTTCTGGTTAAGACACTCAAGGAAGTAATTTCTGACACTGATGTAAAGGGAATAACGAATAAATTTCATATGCACATGAACATTATGATAGACTACTGTAAATTCAAAATTAATGTGCCAAGTTAATTTCCTTCCTTCACCTCTGGATAATTGGCACAAATTAAATTTTATGCTAATCTGCCTGAGATGACAGCATACAATTTGCAAATTTAGAATTTTTACTGATAATGAGAAAACATATTCATACATCTGTTGCAATACAAAATGACCATAAAAATCTTTTTAACACAGTGTTTAACTGTATTATAACATATAATTAAAATTGGGAGTGTGTGGGTTTAATTCTCATCTCAGATATTGATCAATTATTAATTTTATTATTTGTACATTTTTTTCCTTGAATTGAAATAGTTGAAAATTTAGAGTACCTATATTTTGAATCTGGTGTAAAAGATTATAATATTATACTTATAGATGTAACATACTTCTTAGTTATTTCTGTGTTTGCTTTGGAATGAATATGTCTCCTTATTTTCTGATGAAAGAGTATATTTGTGAAAAAAAAAAAGAGTATATTTGTGATGCTAATACAAAAGACCCTCTGATTTTTTTTTTAAGTCAAATTTATAATATAGAATATTAACATCTACAATAAATGAAACATACATTTACACTCAGTTATTTTTCCTTACATGGAAATTGCTCTGTACATATTTATTGTTGGGTGCAGGAAATATTTCAAAATAAATAAATATTTTGTATTAAATGTACAGATCTTCTTTGAAAAGTAACTGTGATAAGCAGAATTTTGGCTTCCATCATCACCACCTCTTAGTGTAATTCCCATTATTATATGTTATGTTACATTGCAAAATGAACTTTGCAGATATAACTAAGTATACTAACAAGCTGATCTCAAAATAGGGAGATTATTCTGTATTATCTAGGTGAGTAATTACATGAGCCATTAACAGTAGAAGAGGATAGCAGAAAAGGACGCCAGAAAGAGAGGTGACCAATGGGATAATCATTAAATTCAAAGCATGAGGACTCACCATGTACCTTTTCTGAATTGAATTATAACACTGAGGGTCTAAGAAGGCAAGTGATCTTGCCATAAGACAGAAACATGCAGGCAGCTCAAGGAGCAGTCCCTGACTGACAATCAGCAAAGAAACAGGGACCTGACTCCAACAAACTCAAGGAACTGAACTGAAAAGTGAAAGTGAAGTCGCTCAATCGTGTCCTACTCCTAGGGACCTCATGGACTGCAGCCTACCAGGCTCCTCTGTCCATGGGATTTTCCAGGCAAGAGTACTGGAGTGAGATGCCATCGCTTTCTCTGGCTTATAATCTATTATTCACTAATTACCTTTCTAAAACTTTGAATTATCTTTGTCATCTATAAGGTTGTAAGTGCCTAAAATCTGTTACTTACTAACTTTCTAAAAATTTGAATTATCTTTTAGAAATCTGAAAATGTTTTGCCTATAGTAATTAAGTAATAAAAAAACAGACTTTGTATGTGTGTAGATATTTACATTGCTCTCCGAAATATTTATGATGTAGTTTCAAATTTGGTTGCTATTTTAAAAGTTAAATTAATGGAATATTAAGTTATTCTTTAAAAATTATTATAATAAAGGTTTGGAAATATTGCAGGATTCTGGTATATCCTGCTTATTTTAAGTTCCAAAATTCCATATATTTAGAAATATTTATATCAATGTTTCAATTATTTAATTAATCCAAAAATGAACATAATTTTAGTCTATAAAATACAGAGAACATGGCTACAAAAGTTGTATTAAGGAAAATATTGTTGTGCAAAGCAACTTTTGCCAGAACAATACTTACTCTTGCTCAAAAACTTTCTACTGCAGAAGAATGTAGACAGGATAGTATATAGGAATTAAATAAAGTGCCTGTGTCAAATTATTTTTCTTTATATGATATAGCCAAAGAAGATGAATATAAACTGAGAGATCAATATTATTGCTATAAAACAATAAAAAGCTAAGTTTTTATTGTTTAATATTATTATATAACAGGAGATTATTAAATAAAGAGATTGAACACAGAATTAGGAACTAGTTTCCCAATACTTCACATAGTTTAAGTTGAGAATTATTAACAGGAAAATATCCATTTTTCAAACTGAAGAATATATTTATAAATATATCATTCAGTTCAGTTCAGTTTAGTTGCTCAGTCATGTCCGACTCTTTGAGACCCCATGAACTGCAACACGCCAGGCCTCCCTGTCCATCACTAACTCCCGGAGTTCACTCAGACTCATGACCATCCAGCCGTCTCCTCTATCATCTCTTTATCCTCCTGCCCCCAATCCCTCCCAACATCAGTCTTTTCTAATGAGTAAACTCGTCACATGAGGTGGCCAAAGTACTAAAGTTTCAGCTTCAGCATCAGTCCTTCCAAAGAAATCCCAGGGCTGATCTCCTTCAGAATGGACTGGCTGGATTTCCTTGCAGTACAAGGGACTCTCAAGAGTCTTCTCCAGCACCATAGTTCAAAAGTATCAATTCTTTGGTGCTCAGCTTTCTTCACAACCCAACTCTTACACCCATACGTGACCATTGGAAAAACCACAGCCTTGACTAGATGGACTTTTGTTGGCAAAGTAACCTCTGCTTTTCAATATGTTATATAGATTGGTCATAACTTTTCTTCCAAGGAGTAAGCATCTTTTAATTTCGTGGCTGCAATCACGATCTGCAGTGATTTTGGAGCCCCCCAAAATAAAGTCTGACAATGTTGCTACTGTTTCCCCATCTATTTCCCATGAAGTGATGGGACCAGATGCCATGATCTTCGTTTTCTCAATGTTGAGCTTTAAGCCAACTTTTTCACTCTCCTCTCTCACTTTCATCAGGAGGCTTTTTAGTTCCTCTTCACTTTCTGCCATAAGGGCGGTGTCATCTGCATACCTTAAGTGAGTGATATTTCTCCCAGCAATCTTGATTCCAGCTTGTGCTTCTTCCAGCCCAGGGTTTCTCAAGATGTACTCTGCATATAAGTTAAATAAGCAGGGTGACAGTATACAGCCTTGACGTACTCCTTTTCCTACTTGGAACCAGTCTGTTGTTCTGTGTTCAGTTCTAACTGTTGCTTCCTGACATGCATACAGGTTTCTCAAGAGGCAAGTCAGGTGGTCTAGTATTCCCATCTCTTTCAGAATTTTCCACATTTGATTGTGATACACACAGTCAAAGGCTTTGGCAAAGTCAATAAAGCATAAATAAATGTTTTACTGGAACTCTTGCTTTTTCGATGATCCAGCAGATGTTGGCAATTTGCTTTTTCTAAAAACAGCTTGAACTTCAGGAAGTTCACAGTTCACGTATTGCTGAAGCCTGGCTTGGAGAATTTTGAACATTACTTTACTAGCGTGTGAAATGAGTGCAATTGTGTGGTAGTTTGGCATTGACTTTCTTTGGGATTGGAATGAAAACTGACCTTTTCCAGTCAGTGGCAGGTAGATTTAATTTTGTAGATTTATTAATAACTGTTAAATTAAGGCTGATTATTATTTACACTGCATAGTATATATAGTGAATGAATATCTAATTCAGTGATTTGTATTTGCATAGAAATTTCTTTTAGATGTATAATTTGGTCCCATTGTTTATTTGCATTACTGTATTTATACTTTATGAAATATTCTGCTGCTGCTAAGTTGCTTCAGTTGTGTCCGACTCTATGCGACCCCATAGACGGCAGCCCACCAGGCTCCCCCATCCCTGGGATTCTCCAGGCAAGAACACTGGAGTGGGTTGCCATTTCCTTCTCCAATGCATGAAAGTAAAAGTGAAAGTGAAGTCACTCAGTTGCGTCTGACTCTTAGCGACCCCATGGACTGCAGCCCACCAGGCTTCTCCATCCGTGGGATTTTCCAGGCAAGAGTAGTAGAGTGGGATGCCATTGCCTTCTCCTTATGCAATATAAACACTTCTAAAAATAAAATGTTTGCATTGCTACAGACACTGTCATTTATCCTTGGTTTATTTCACTACTGTTCTTTGAAAGGCAAATGAATGTCTTCACAAACTAGGCAAGTAACAGAAATAAAACACATGGGAAACATGTTCTATACAAAGATGTTTAAATAATCTGTTAGTGCTGGTCAAAAAGACAAAATATTCAATATGTCCTCATGCTAAATTCATCACTCAATTTACAACTTTGGGACATCTATAACTATTCTCGATTGCCTCCTATATTCTAATTTTGTCAATATCTTCTACATACACCTTTCATTAAATGATCAGCATTTCACTTAAAAAAAAATTAAGCTATATCTTCTGAAGGATATTAAAATTAATACTAGACTCCCAAAAAGAACTCTCTTCCCTCTCAGTGCACTTGATCTACTCGCAATACTGCCCAGGTGAGAAAATGAGCAAGTGGCAGCGTGCATGTGGTTGCCATTCCAGCCCTAATTCATACAGGCAGCCACTTACTCTTAAGAGTTATTTTCCAATTATTCATCTTTATTCACATTTATCATATTTTCCAATTTCTAAATCAGATCTTTGCATAGGCAAATGCGCATCTGTTATTATGTTTAGATAGATATGTTTTTTTCTACCAAAATCTACAAAGAAATTTATAAAAAAAAATAAACTTTGGAAACCCTTTTAAAATCAAAATCAAGTAGAATAATTAGTAATTATACTTTATCCAGTGACTCTGAGTTTCATTCATTATTTATTTTCAAAAACAATATTATAGTGGTTTGATTTTGCTTAAACATGACACAAAATAAATAAGAATAGATATTATTTTATATTTTCTAACTCCTGCCTGATACAAGTTATCATAACAAGATATAAAAGCACATAACGCAGATTTTACCTCATACTGGAAATGGTACTTTATTCTCCTTGACAAAGTACATTGATTCTGGAAAGCTCCTCTCTTCTTCCTCCTCATTGCCCCTAACAGTATACAGTGATCAGAGTAAAATAAGAACAAATTCATACTGAATCAAAAAGATGCTGCTAATAGTCTGTTAGAAACAAAATAAAAATTTTGATTTCTATGAAAAAATATCTGACAGGTTACACTACAGAGAGAAAAAGAAGAAATATTGGTGGACATTAAAGTAAAGACAGACTGATTAAGAGAGGATCTCTCCCAAGAGACATATTGCTCATGTAATTCTCTCTGGCAACTTGATTTAACACTTAGTTTAATAAACATCAAATAAAACATTCTAATATTTCAATATATTACAGTATTATCATCTTAAGAGAAGCCTACTTCAAGTCAGTTTTGAGACTCTTAGGATATATACACTACCAAGGGCTTGGCATTGAAAGAAGGTAAGAAATACACTAAATTGGAAAATATACACAGTGTTATCAAAGATCTGAAAAATGCTTTAAAATTATACCACATGACAACTAATGTGTGATATGCAGCCAGAATCTGAATCAAAGTAAAGTGACACAACACACAAAAATGCACATTCAAAGCAAAATTAAGGCTCACTAGATGGAGGATATATAATACTTAATACAATATTAAGGATAAATATCTTGAGTGTAAGCACTCCTCAGACAACGATTTTGCCTTTTTGCATTTCTTTTCTTGGGGATGGTTTTGATCACTGTCTCCTGTACAATGTTAGAAACCTCTTATGTGAAACTTCTTAAGTCAACGATGAAAAGAAATAGAGGAAAGCAATAGAGTGGAAAACACTAGAGATCTATTCAAGAAAATTAGAGATACCAAGGGAGCATTACATGCAAAGATGGGCACAATTAAGGACAGAAATGAAATGGACCTAACAGAGGAAGAAGATATTAAAAAGTGACAGGAATAAACAGAAGAACTATACAAAAGGTCATAATGACCTGGACAATCCTGATAGCATGATCACTCACCTAGAGCCAGACATCCTAAAGTGTGAAGTCAAATGGTCCTTAGAAAGCATTACTATGAACAAAGCTAGTGGACGTAATGGAATTCCAGATAAGTTATTTCAAATCTTAACAATTTTGCCGTTAAAGTGTCGCACTCAATATACCAGAAAATTTGGAAAACTCAGTGATGGCCAGAGGACTGGAAAAGGTCAGTTTTCATTCCAATTAGAAGAAAGGAAATACCAAAGAATGTTGAAACTACTCCACAATAGCACTCATTTCATATGCTAGCAAAGTGATGCTCAAAATTCTCCAAACTAGTCTTAAACAGTATGTGAACCGAGAAATTACAGATGTTCAAGCTATATTTAGAAAAGGAAGAGGAACCAGACATCAAATTTGCCAACATCTGTTGGATCATAGAAAAAGCAAGAGAATTCCATAAAAACATATACTTGTGGTTCACTGACTATGCTAACGTCCATGTGGATCACATAGTCAAAGCTATGGTTTTGCCAGCAGTAATGTATGGATTTGAGAGTTGGATGATAAAGAAAGCAGAGCACCAAAGAATCCATGCTTTTGAACTATGGTGTTGGAGAAGACTTGAGAGTCCCTTGGACTGCAAGGATATCAAACCATCAATCGTAAAGAAAATTAGTGCTGAATATTCATTGGAAGGTCTGATGCCAAAGCTGAAGCTCCAACATTTTGGCCACCTGATGTGAAGAACTGACTCATTGGAAAAGACCTTGATGCTGGGAAAGATTGAAGGTGGGAGGAGAAGAGGACAACAAAGGATGAGATGGTTGGATGGCATTACTGACCTGAAGGACATGAGTTTGAGCAAGCTCCAGGAATTGGTGATGGACAAGAAAGCCTGGCATGCTGCAGTCATTGGGTCGCAGAGTCAGACATGACTGAGAGACTGAACCAAACAGAATGTGGATCACAACAAACTGCAGAAAATTCTTAAAGAGATGGGAATAGCAGACCACCATAACTGCCTCCTGAGAACCTATATGCAGGTCAAGAAGCAACAGTTAGAACTAGATATGGAACAACAGATTGGTTACAAACTGGGAAAAGAGTATGAAAAGACTGTATATTGTCACTCTGCTTATTATACTCTTATGCAGTGTACACCATGCAACATGACTGGCTAGATGAAGCTCAAGCTGAAAGCAAGATTGCTGGGAGAAATGTCAATAACCATATATATGCAGACAACATCAAACTAATGGCAGAAAGCGAAAAGGAACTAAAGAGCTTCTTGATGAAGATGAAGGAGGAGAGTGAAAAAGCTGGCAAAAAATGCAGCATTCAATAAGTGAAGATCATGGCATCTGGTCCCATGAATTCTTGTCAAATAGATGGTGAAACAGCGAGTGACTTTATTTTCTTGGGCTCCAAAATCACTGTGGATGGTGACTACAGCCAGGAAATTAAAACACTTTCTCCTTGGAAGAAAAGTTATGAGAAACCTAAACAGTGCATTAAAAAGCAAAAATTTGCCAACAAAGGTCCATATAGTCAAAGCTATGGTTTTTCCAGTAGTCATGTATGGATGTGAAAGTTGGGACTATAAAGAAGGCAGAGAGCTGAATAATTGATGTTTTCAAAATGTGGTGCCCAAGAAGACTCTTGAGAATCCCTTGGAATGCAAGGAGATCAATCAAACCAGTCAGTCCTAAAGGAAATCAATCCTAAATACTCATTGGAAGGACTGATGCTGAAGCTGAAACTCCAATACTTTGGCCACCTGATACAAAGAGCTCACTTACTGGAAAATATCCTGATGCTGAGATAGACTGAAGGCTGTAGAAGAAGCGGGTAACAGAGGATGAGATGGTTGGACAGCAACACAGACTCAATGGACCTGAGTTTGAGCAAGCTCCAGGAGTTGGTAATGGACAGGGAAGCCTGGCATGCTGCAGTCCACGGGGTCACAAAGAGTCGAACATGACTGAGCGACTGAACAACAACATCATGAGTGTGATAATTTACGGTTATTTAGGAGAATGTATTTGTTTCTTGAGACAGTTGCTGAAAAATTTAGATGTCTTAAATATTTCTTAAATGATTCTGCCTGCATGTACATATGAAACGTATACAAATACAAAGAGAAATAAATCAAATGTGCTAAAATGTTATGGATTAGAAAATCTCTGTTTAAAGTGTTCACTGGAATACTCAAATAGTCAAACATTTTCCAAATTTGTAATAGAAAATTAATAAATGAATATTACATATATTTTCTACAAATAGCAGTCTAAATATTTCTCTTGAAGTTTTCAAATACTATATTATTAAAAATATATTGAATGAAAAATTAATGCTTTATTCAAAAAGATTTAGTGGATCAAATTAAGAGTTGTCCCATGGCCAAATGGCATGACATATCTAATATCACTTTCTACCTTTATAAAGTCCTTAATCAATTTTTTCTGAGATTGTATGTATTCTGCTCCTGAATTAGGATGTGAGTTTTTGATCTTACATAGCCACATTTATGATTTACTACTCTATATTTTCACATAACTATTCAAATTATTTTAATATGAGCTTCAGATAAGATGATATATCTCTGTGCAGATAATAATGACAGAATCTTCAATGAATATTTTATTTAATTAAAGGTAC
This sequence comes from Nanger dama, assembly GCA_917880005.1. Classification (NCBI taxonomy): domain Eukaryota; kingdom Metazoa; phylum Chordata; class Mammalia; order Artiodactyla; family Bovidae; genus Nanger; species Nanger dama. The sequence goes on from CAKJTW010000010.1 coordinate 12,594,131, forward strand.
AGTAAATGACACATTAAATATCCTAATTATAATGAATTATCATCCATATATCATGCAAATATTTAACAATACTATTCAGTGGATGATATGTTTCTTAAATAACCATAATATGAGGAATCTATAAGCTTCACTTCAATAATTTTATGTAAGCAAATAACAAAATTGTTTAATAATTTTATATTCTCAGTTGAATAATTCAGTTATTTTAATGTGTAAATATTTTGGAAAAATAAATATTTTCAGAAATATTCATGTTTTCATTCCATTTTTCTTCCCTCTTTCATTCTTTATGTTTCAGCTGTAAGTTGGTCTTATTCTTAATTTTACTTTTTTGTGCCTTTGTAACCTGAAGTTTCAGTACAACTTATCTGATGAAGTTTCTTACCCCAAATTTGCACCAAGAAATTTAGCTTAGGAAAAACATACACAAATGCATTTAAACAATATATTTTCTCATTTGTTGAGTTTGAGCTGAGAAAGAAGATTTACAGCCCCTAACATCTTGGAACTAGTGTAGCATTCACAGCTAAGCTTCTTGTCCTCCTGCTGAAGATAAACCATTTTTCAAATCATCAATACCAAGTAAGGCCATTCTATCACCATTATGAGTCAAAACAAACATAAGTGCTATCTATAATCATATCTGAACACAGACAGAATCATGAATATTGTCCAAAACAGAAAAGTGATCAGCATCTTCCAGTAACATGAATCACGGCTGCTTCTTTACTAATTACAGATTTATCCTTGCTCTGATTTTCCCTTCCTCTTGATAAGATTTAAAATAACCAATCATAAAAACTCCAGCTTCTTAATTCAAATAAAGACCACTTCCATAAGTCTTTCCCTAAATCATGGAACACAAGTCCAAACCTTAGAAAAAGTCATTCTAATATTGTTACCAATATGCCTCATAAGTCCCTGTGGTCAGGTGCTCCAGTGAGCTGCATGAGCAATAAAGACTGCTTGTTCTAGCTCAGATTTGTTCTTGATAACATTTGACAGAAGGGTAAGGACAGATGAATTAGAAGTTCAGAGAGTATATTACTAAGAGTATTATTTCAATGAAGTTTTGCTTTATAACAGCCAGAGTCTCCCTAGAATTTTATATTCTAACAACAAATAAAGGGCTCCACAGAAAAGCATAGTATATTAAAGGATAACGAATGAAAACAATTGGAAGCTACAACAAACGTAAATAATCGAAGGTGTAGCTTATCCTAGGTTTGATTCAAAAGTGACAGTACCACTAAAACTGTGTCTAAGTAGCAAAATTCCATTTCTAACTTAATGAGATACTTTTGATTGGTTGGATAAGAATCATATTAAGAAATTTTCATAGAATTTCTTTATTCTCCTTTTCCTTTTGTTTACTCATCTGTGGATTTTTGTGTGAAAATTAATTTAAGGAAAAGTATCAGTTAAAGACAACATGAAAATGCCATTTAAACTCTATGAAAATGGCAATGAAAGAAAAAAATCTAACAATGGCATTATTAAAGCTGAACAGCAAGCTTAACGTAACTTCACATTTAACAATGGAAATTGTTTGAAGTTTCAACTTAATGTAATTTCATAGTTATAAATTATAATTTATACACTTTTGCTTTATGAAATTTTAACTTATTATTGCTAAAAATGTGTTGAACTTATCTTTTCAGGTTAATGCTCAGCAATTATTAAGATAAATTTTAAGTTAAAAATAATTAAAAATCAGAAAAAGAACAGTGCTTTTGTCTTCAATTGCATCTCCAGGATGTTAAACCATCAGAAAAGTAATCAATGTCATATGATTAAATTGGCCTTTAATTCAGTAAAATGAACAGTCCTGCATTAGGCAAGACTTGTGCTTTGTTCAAGGGCAAGTATGTAAGTTTTGTGCGTATGTGAAAATAAAGGCATCATATAAAGGAAATCTATATCACCTGTAGTACTTGAATATGATTTAATTTCATGTGTTAACTGTTGTGAAATTTAATATTTATTTTTATATATATTTTAACAACTAGGGAAAGATCTTATTACCATGGAAAGTATCGTTTCTTGTAGCATCATCACCCAAAATCACTTTTCTCAACAGAAAATATTTATCAATTTATAAGTTTAAGTTGTGAAATCTAATGCTTACTTAGAAGAGTATTTTATTAACTAAGATGGAAATATTATATTGAAAATGACAATTGCTTCTTTTAACATTATTACCTACCATTAGCTTTTATCACCAGAAAACATGTATCCTTTTAGTAAGCTCAATTTTGTACTACATCTAGAAACTGTGTTCTCCTGGCTTACAAATATTGAGGCAACTTTTACTGGTAGTCCATTTTTTATTCTGGACGTTACTCAAGATAGGAGTGATTAGAATATATTTGCACATGTTCCACATTATAATGTGTTTCAGTGTTAAAATGGAGACATTTTACTACTTCCTGAAATTCTTGATATCCTGTTTAAAAAAAAAAATTTTTCCTGAAACTGCCCTTATCTGAACCTGAGAATATAAATTGTTTATTAAAAAAAAAACACACACACACTCTCTAATGATTGATCATTTAAAATATTTTTCTCCATGTTCTTCAATAATTTGGATGTATTGGTAAATAAAATAAAACAAAGATTTGGGAAAATTTTAAGAAGAAGTTATAATATCTAAGTCTTTTTTAACAAAAAATACTAGCTAAGTCTTTTATTATGGGAGGATGGGCAAATATGAGACTCTAATATATATGTATATACTCTAAAATATATGTATAAAAAGATAAAAACAAGTTTAGCGTAGAGAAAATAAATGTCCCATGACAGTGTTCAACATAGAATAGGCTCTTTTTATAAAACTTTTTGAATCCCTTAATAAAAAGAAAAAGACATGGCCTCATTGAAATAAAAGACAAAAGACTTAGACAAAAGAAAAAAAAGACAAAATAAATGGGACTCAGATAATATTATTTCAAATATAATTTAGGACTCCCTGGTGGCACAGTGGTCCAGATCCACCTGCCAATGCTGGAAACATGGGTTTGATCCCTGGTCCAGGAAGATCCCACGTGCCACAGCACAACAATAACCTGTGTGCCACAACTACTAAGCCCACACTCTGGAGTCCACAAACTGCAACTACTGCACCCCCATGTGCAACTACTGAAGCACATGTGGCCTATAGCCTGTGCTCCACAACACAAGAAGCCACTGCAGTGAGAAGACCACACACTGCAACAAAGAGTAGCCCCCTGCTGACCACAAGCAGAGAAAGCCCACACAGAGAGGAAGACCAACCAGAGCCCAAACACACACACACACACACAAACACACATAGAATACACACACACACACACATAGAATATACACACACACACACACATACTGAATACACACACACACACAGAATACACACACACACACACAGAATACACACACACACACAGAACACACATACACAGAATACACACACACACACATACAGAATACACACACACATACAGAATACACACACACAGAGAGAATACACACACACACACACAGAATACACACACACACACATAGAATACACACACACACAGAATAAACACACACACACACAGAATACACACACACAGAGAGAATACACACACACAGAGAATACACACACACACATACAGAATACACACACATACATACATAGAATACACACACACACATGCACACACACACACAGAATACACACACAGACACAGAATACACACACACACAAATACACACACACAAATACACACACACACATAGAATACACACACAGACACACACATATAGGATATACACACACATATAGAATTTGGGGAAAATGGAGCTAGATACACAAGAACTGTGGAAATGCTGACACATATATTTATACATACATACACAAACACACACACATGAGCAAACCATAGAGTAGAAATAAAGTCAAAAGTCATAATTGAACATAATTTTCTTCTTATTTAATTCATTTATTTGGCCATGCTATGCAGCTTGTAGGATTTTAGTTCACCAACAAGAAATAACACTTGGACCACTAGCAGCAAGAGCTGAGAGTCTAATTGGACTCCATGAAGTATTTTCTGATCATATTTTTCTGATCAAAAGTATTCCATGAATATAATTTCTGATCATAAATGAAACTTGAAATGGCAACTGATAAAGGTGTACTGTGTTCCCAGCAAAATAGTTTAAAAAAAGAGAGAGAAAATTCCAGAAAGCATTTGGAAAATTAAATAACTCAGACATCAAACACAGTAGCTAATTTAGGAACAGTTTGATCTTCCGAATCCAGATTATACTGATTCATGGATAGAAGAGAAAAAAACCTTGAAGATGGAATGAAAACACAATAAATTCACCACTTTACATAGGAAGACAACTGAAGATACCATTTTTAGTAAGTTAAATTATTGGGACACATAAATCATAACCTTTGTAAACTTGCAAAGCAATTAATATCAGGAACATTTTAAAGATTTTTACTTTCAAAAATATTGAATAAATTAAGATAGATAAAAAAACTTACACAGCACATGAAAGAATAAAAATATATATATACAAATCAGTTCAGTTCAGTCGCTCAGTCGTGTCCGACTCTTTGTGACCCCATGAATTGCAGCACGCCAGGCCTCCCTATCCATCACCATCTCTCGGAGTTCACTCAGACTCATGTCCATCGAGTCTGTGATGCCATCCAGCCATCTCATCCTCGGTCGTCCCCTTCTCCTCCTGCCCCCAATCCCTCCCAGCATCAGGGTCTTTTCCAGTGAGTCAACTCTTCACATGAGGTGGCCAAAGTAACTGAAGTTTCAGCTTTAGCATCATTCCTTCCAAAGAAATCCCAGGGTTGATCTCCTTTAGGATGGACTGGTTGGATCTCCTTGCAGTCCAAGGGACTCTCAAGAGTCTTCTCCAGCACCACAGTTCAAAAGCATCAATTCTTCAGTGCTCAGCCTTCTTCACAGTCCAACTCTCACATCCATACATGACCACAGGAAAAACCATAGCCTTGACTAGAGAGACTTTAGTCGGCAAAGTAATGTCTCTGCTTTTGAATATGCTATCTAGGTTGGTCATAACCTTTTCTTCCAAGGAGTAAGAGTCTTTTAATGTCATGGCTGCAGTCACCATCTGCAGTGACTTTGGAGCCAAAAAAAATAAAGTCTGACACTGTTTCCACTGTTTCCCCATCTATTTCCCATGGAGTGATGGGACCGGATGCCATGATCTTCGTTTTCTGAATGTTGAGCTTTAAATCAACTTTTTCACTCTCCTCTTTAACCTTCATCAAGAGGCCCTTTAGCTCCTCTTCATTTTCTGCCATAAGGCTGGTGTCATCTGCATATCTGAGGTTATTGATATTTCTCCTGGCAATCTTGATTCCAGCTTGTGTTTCTTCTAGCCCAGCGTGTGAAATGAGTGCAACTGTGTGGTAGTTTGAGCATTCTTTGGCATTGCCTTTCTTTGGAATTGGAATGAAAACTGACCTTTTCCAGTCCTGTGGCCACTGCTGGGTTTTCCAAATTTGCTGGCATATTGAGTGCAGCACTTTCACAGCATCATTTTTCAGGATTTGAAACAGCTCCACTGGAATTCCATCACCTCCACTAGCTTTGTTCGTAGTGATGTTTTCTAAGGCCCACTTGACTTCACATTCCAAGATGTCTGGCTCTAGATGAGTGATCACAACCACTATTAATAGGATAATAACATGATCAGCAAAATAATATCAAAAATAAGTTTTGCAAGTTTATAAAAATAAGTGAAACTCAGAAATGAAAATAAAGAGATGTTTACCTTGAGTTCCTAAAAGAAAGTTAAATTAAGCCTTTCTCTGTTGCATCATTTGCAAATATCTTCTCCCATTCTGTAAGTTGTCTTTTTTTTTTTTTTTTATGGTTTCCTTTGTGCAAAATGGGCTTCCCTCATAACTCAGTTGGTAAAGAATCCACCTGTAATGCAGGAGACTCCAGTTCGATTCCTGGGTTGGCGAAGATCCACTGGAGAAGGGATAGGCTACCCACTGCAGTACTGTTGGGCTTCCCTGGTGGCTCAGATGATAAAGAATCTGCTTGCAATGCGAGATGCCTAGGCTCAATCCCTGGGTTGGGAAGACTCCTTGGAGAAGAGCCTGGCAACCCACTCCAATATTCTTGCCCGGAGAATCCCCATGGACAGAGGACTGTAGCCTGGTGGGCTACAGTCCATGGGGTCGCAAAGAGTCGGACTTGACTGAGTGACTAAGCACAGCAAAGCTAGAAATTAATATTTTAAGATGATTATAGTCTTCTTCTATGAAAAATTAAAAGTCACTTTAATTATCTATAAGCTAGCCTTTGGGGTCATCACATCTTAGCAATAAAGCAGCGACAATCAAATGTCTTCAATATAAGTTTTCAATGTAAAATAAAGTATTATGCCAGTAAATATCACTGGTGTTAAGAAAAGTATATATATAAAGCCAATACATTCCACATGGATAGTATGGCTTTACTACATGAAACTTTGATAGAGGAAACAGAAAGACAAGACTCAGGTTAATATAATCTCATTAATATGACTGTGGCCTAAGAGTCTTTTCTTTAAACTCTCCAGTTACACACAAATACAATTAGCATTTTATTTAAAAGCAAAATTTATATATATATATATATATATATATATATATATATGAAAGATATGGATTGTTTTACTAGAAATGAAAATGCAGAAGTCATGGAGAAATTAGTAAACATGAAAGTACTACAGTAATCACAGTGATGTCTCTCATCATTAATTTTAAAACAAATATGCAAGAGGTATCTTATATTAATGTGGTTTTATTATTTACAGATTTTTAGATAATCTGGTGTACAAAATTCTTTGCTGAATCATGAGTGTCTCTGTATTAGCTTCTCACAAACTACAAACAGGTAATAATTTTGAAACCAAATATATGAAGAAAAAAGTATAAACTTCTCATTATTCTTTTAAATAAAAGCCAAACACAAAGTACTTGTGATAGACTTTTAAGAAAAGTGATCTTGCCATCTGCTACCCCAGTGTGGCACAATATTAAACACATCAGAGACTTGAACAGAATAAGAAGAAAAACACCTGCCCAACACATTTCCCTAACACAGTCCTTTCAATAGTTTAGAAATGAAAAGCAAGTTGAGAAGTTTTGTAAATTTTTGAGAAATCAGCATCATGTACGTCTTTTAAGAGTACTGAAACACTTTCATATAATGAGAAAGAGTATTTACTTGACAGATTAAAGAGGAACAACATTTCCTATATCAAATAGTTAAATATTAGTATAGGATCTAATGATTATTACATGACATAAAATGTACTTAGAGGTTTTTTTTTTCTGAAAACATAAAATTAGATGTTTGTCAGACATATTATAGATGTTACTATTTATAAAGCAAGATGTATTTATATGCTATTTAATTTATTTCACTTTGCAATCAGTTCATCTACACTTATAATAAGAGACTGGTTAACAAAATACTTGCTAAAACACAAAAAGATAAATTCATATACACACAAATTTGTTTATGCATTAGTTCAGATTAAAAATGACATTTAAATAATCTAGTCAATTATTCCCTTCAAAATGCAAGTGATCATGTGATGTGTTTACTATAAACTTTTTAGTTATTTTGCAATTTTCATATCTCTTCTTGATTCTTGCCTTTCTGCCAGTGATTATTATGATACCTCTTACCCTGACAGCTAAATTTGTGTTATTAGGTTGGTGCAATCATAATTGCAGTTTTGGTCAATGAATTTTAAATCGTTGTAACTAGGCTCAAACACATCTTTATTAATCAAAATAGGAACCATTACAATCAACTCATTTTTGCCAATGAAAAGTTGGCTTATAAAAATTCAGTGTTTCAAGATTTGATGAATTCTTTAAAAGCATGTGTTAGTACAGCCACTATGGAGAACAGAGTGTCAATTCCTTAAAAAACTGGAAATAGAACTGCCTTATGACCCAGCTATCCCACTGCTGGGCATACACACTGAGGAAACCAGAAATGAACGAGACACGTGTTTACCCCAGTGTTCATCGCAGCACTGTTTATAATAACCAGGACACGGAAGTAACCTAGATTTCCATCAGCAGACGATTGGATAAGGAAGCTGTGGTACATATACACAGTGGAGTATTACTCAGCCATTAAAAAGAATACATTTGAATCAGTTCTAATGAGGTGGATGAAACTAGAGCTGATTATATACAGTGAACTAAGCCAGAAAGAAAAACATCAATACAGTATACTAACACATCTATATGGAATTTAGAAAGATGGTAATGATAACCCTGTGTGCGAGACAGCAAGAGACACAGATGTATAGAACAGTCTTTTGGACTCTGTGAGAAGGCAGAGGGCGGGATGATTTGGGAGAATGGCATTGAAACATGTATAATAGCATATAAGAAATGAATCACCAGTCCAGGTTCGATGCAGGATACAGGATGCTTGGGGCTGGTGCACTGGGATGACCCAGAGAGATGGTATGAGGAGGGAGGAGGGAGGGGGGGTTCAAGATTGGGAACGCGTGTACACCAGTGGTGGATTCATATTGATGTATGGCAAAACCAATACAGTACTGTACAGCAAAATAAAATAAACAAATAAATAAAATAAACAAAAGCATATGTTCCTCGTGTTTGTTCAGAAAGCATTTTCCTTGAGAAAAATTGTTGAGAATCTTGAAGAAGTGGTAGTTGGGTGGTAAGAATGAGAGGTCAGGTGAATATGGCAGATGAGGCAAAATTTTGTAGTCTAATTTATTCAACTTTGGACTTTGGGGATTCCCTGATAGCTCAGTTGTAAAGAATATACCTGCAATGTAAGAGACCCAGATTTGATTCCTGGGTTGGGAAAACCCACTTGGAAGGGAGGGGCTACCCATTCTAGCATTCTTGGGCTTCCCCTATGGCTCAGCTGATAAAGAAACAGCCTGCATTTATGCAGGAGACCTGGGTTCAGTCTCTGGGTTAAGAAGATTCCCTGGAGAAGGGAAAGGCTACCACTCCAGTTTTCTGGCATGGAGAATTCCACGGACTATATAGCCCATGGGGTCACAAACAGTTGAACATGACTGAGTGACTTTCACTTCATTTTGAAGCATTGGTTGTGCAAACTGTGGTCAGCATTGTTGTGGAGAAGAATTGAGTCCTTTCTGTTGATCAATACCCACTGCAGGCATTGCAGTTTTTGATGCATCTTATCAATCTGCTGAGCACACTTCTCAGATGTAATGGTTTCATTGGGATTCAGAAAGGTGTAGTGGATCAGACCACCAAACAGCATCAAACCATCAAACAGTGACGGTGACCAGCTTTTGGTGCAATTCTGGGTTTGGGAAGTGCTATGGAGCTTCTAATTGGCTTCCCTGGTGGCTCAGATGATAAAGCATCCACCTGTAATGCAGGAGACCCAGGTTAGACTTTCGGGTCAGGAAGATCCCCTAGAGAAGATAATGGCCACCACTCCAATATTCTTGCCTGGAGAATCCCATAGACAGACCATGGTGTCACAAAGAGTCAGACAAGACTGAGTGACTAAACTTTCAGTTTCAGGGAGCTTCTGCATTCAGCCATGGAGCTGGTTGTCGCCAGTTGTATAAAGTCCACTTTTCATCATATGTCACAATCCTATTGAGAAATGGTTTATTGTTACTGCACAGAATAAGAGATGACACTTCAAAATGATGATTGTTTTGATTTGCAATCAGCTCACTTATCACGCTTTTTCACACTTCCTATTTGCCTCAAACGCCAAACAACCGTAATATGGTCAACATTGAGTTCTTGGGCAGCTTCCTGTGTACTAGTAAGAGGATCAGCTTTAATGATCCTCTCAACTGCTGTTGTCAGCTTCCAATGGCCAGTCACTATGCTCCTCATTGTCAAGGCTCTCATCTCTTCTTGAACCACCACCTCACTGTATGTTCATTAGCAGTTCCTGAGTCAAATGTGTGGTTGATGTTGCAAGCTGTCTGCATTGCTTTACAACTATTTTGAACTCCAATAAGAAAACCGTCAAACCTGCTTTTTGTCTAAAATCATTTCCATAGTCAAAAATAAAATATATGGCAAGTAGTAAGTCATTAGCAAAAAAACACAAATCAAGAAATGTGCATTAAACTGATATATAACATAACCACATTTAGGAAAGTATTCCAATATCAAATGGCAAAGCTTGGCAATGCAAAACTAAATACTTTTGAACCAACCTAATACTTCACTATTTTTTGTAAAGTAGGACAAGGGGTTCCTAATGCCATATTCTATACTTTGTTCTCTCCACTAAAAGCAAGTAAGTGGATTAACATGATTAAAGTGCCTTTAGGGTGCTTTGATAATTTTATAATAAAATTTTAGAATCCTGCTAATAATAGTAGATATTTTGTATGGGCTATTCTTGAGTCCAGAGAACCCATATTGTTTTAACAGAGAACAAACCTGAATCCCTATTGGATCTATTCTTTTAGCTGGCTCTGCTTCTTTGTTTTCCTCAATAAGTAAAAGAATGTTGCTTATCACCTGAAGTATACATATCAGTCCTTTCTCAAGGACTGTCTTCCAGGCTTAAAGGTTTAAAGCCATAACACTTTTTAAATCACATAAAGATAAAAGTTGCAGAACAGAAAATATCAATTTCCTTGTTGGAGGTTTATAGGCATGTTCTCAGGAGACCTGTGTGGATAGGTGAAAGAACAAAGAATTATCACACCCACTATGGGCAGGGTCTGGCCAACACCAAGAAGTTTGCAACAAAAAGACACAACCCTCTCCCTTTCAGTATAAAAGAAGTTGGAATTCTAACTCGGGTAAAATGATTCCTTGGGAAAGTAGTCCACCATCGTCTCAGTCTGCTGGCTTTACGAATAAAGTTGCTATGATATTACTTGCCCCAAAGCCTCATCTCTTTCATCCGTTTAACGGCCTGCCATGCTAAGAGTAGTATAAGCATGAACTTGGTAACATTGTTAGTTATACTGTACTGTTTCCCAATGCTTATTTTTGCATGTGTTGTTCTATATTTTATTTCAACATATATATATACATATACAGGCTTTCTAAAGTTTAGTCCCTTTGTCAATAAGCAATATTAAAATTAGAAGAATAGGAAAATAAAATGATTTTTATTCATGCTATGCTCTTCACAATGGGAAGAAAATTTATAAATACAGTTTTATTTGAAGTTTTAAACATGCTTATTACATGAGTAGTTTATCACAAATATATTGTAAGATTAAGATAAAATCATAAAAATGGTACTTAAAATGTGTACATTCCCTAGTTATTCAAAGCAAATTTACAGAGTATATTTTATATTCTACATAAACTCACTGTAAGAAAAAGACTGCTAGTAAGTATTTAATTTTTATCTACAAAAGAAAAAGTTCAAAATATTTAGATGACCAAATCATGACTAATAAGTAACAAACCATAAGTAACTTCTAGGTTTATTCTTTCTATTTCAATACTCCCTATATACCAACATACTGCACTTCATCATAAAAAGAAAAGAAATAAAAAAGAAAAGTAGTGAGGATGTATTCAATGCTTAAAGGAAAATAAACAATAGGGCCTTAAGTGACATTTCAATCAGGATATCATCCTATGTGCTATGCCAAAAAATGGGTACCTATGTTTTTCTCATGTGAAGTTTTATAATTTTTCACCTGGTATTACCATTCTAAATGCATATGACACTCATTATCAAAGTAGTAAACCAATAAAATAGAACTATACTCATTTTTATACTTATGTTAATATTAGATAATGTAATGAGAAATCCTGGGATGGATGAAGCACAAGCTGGAATCAATATTGCTAGGAGAAATATCAATAAACAGATATTCAGATGACACCACCTTTACGGCAGAAAGTGAAGAAAGAACTAAAAGAGCCTCTTGATGAAAGTGAAAGAAGAAAGTGAAAAAGTTGGCTCAAATCTCATCATTCAGAAAACTAACATCATGGCATCTGGTCCCATTATTCATGGCAAATAAATGGAGAGACAGTGAAACAGTGGCTGACTTTATTTTGGGGGACTCCAAAACCACTGCAGGTGATGACTGCAGCCATAAAATTAAAAGACGCTACTCCTTGGCAGGAAAGTTATAACCAACCTAGGCAACATATTAAAAAGCAGAGACATTATTTTTCCAACAAAGGTTCGTCTATTCAAGGCTATGGTTTTTCCAGCGGTCATGTATGGATGTGAGAGTCGGACTATAAAGAAAGCTGAGCACCAAAGAATTGATGCTCTTGAACAATGGTGTTGGAGAAGACTCTTCAGAGTCCCTTTGACTGCAAGGAGATCCAACCAGTCCATCCTAAAGGAGATAAGTCCTGAATATTCATTGGAAGGACTGATATTGAAGCTGAAACTCCAACACTTCGGCCACCTAATGTGAAGAACTGACTCATTTAAAAAGATCCTGATGTTGGGAAAGACTGAAGTTGGGAGGAGAAGGGGACAGCAGAGGATGAGATGGTTAGACAGCATCACCAACTCAGTGGACATTAGTTTGGGTGGACTCGGGGAGTTAGTGATGGACAGGGAGGCCTGGCATGCTGCAGTCCATGGGGTCACAGAGTCAGACACGACTGACTCTGAACTGAGAGACTGAACTGAACTGAGATAACGTAAATGCTCTTAAATACATCATACCATCATCAACTATTATATCAAGAAAATGTGAAGGCTATCATTCTAAAAGATCTTGATTTTAATATTGAAATAATCCAGCCTTAAAAGTTATAGGAATAAGTACTGAGAGTGTGCTCTCAAATATGAGCTCTTCAGACTTCTTCCATCTTTGGCACACAAGAGCTTCTGTAATTGTTATGCCTAAGGTATGTATATAGGGCTTGGGTAATAGAAAGAATGAGCTGGGGATGTTGCCAGAGTCACTAAAGAAACTTGGCTCTCTGAGCAACTGGTTGCCATATGCCTACATGAGATAAAGTAGAAAGAGGGAAAAAAAGGAAAACAGAAAAGAGGGGCAAAGAGGTAAATATATTATCTGACTTCTGAAGTTATTTTACCTGTTATATTCTAAGTGATGTGTTTTGAAAACTATTAGCTTAAATAAACATTGGCCTACAGAACCAAGCAATCCTTATCTTTAAAAGGGATATTTAAAAGCAAATATGAAACATCATCCTGTTATAGAGAGCAGTAGTAAACCTTTAGCTAGTATGTTTCAGATTAAATGAGTAAGAAAATATTATTTGAAGGGGAAGTAAAAAATAATGAAAGAGAGACGATTTTGCTGTAGGGTAAGAATGTTAGATGGGCACTTGAAGACAGATTAAGTATAAACTAAAATAAAAATAAAGGAAACACTGTTTTTCCTAAGTAATGAAAACTTAGAGAACCAATTAAAACAGTTTTATACTATTAAAAAATCATAAAGAAAAGTGAAAGCATGGGATTACATAATTAAATTCAGTTACAGAGAAGGCAATGGCACCCCACTCCAGTACTCTTGCCTGGAAAATCCCATGGACAGAGGAGCCTGGTGGGCTGCAGTCCATGGGGTCGCTAAGAGTCGGACACGACTGAGCGACTTCACTTTCACTTTTCACTTTCATGCATTGGAGAAGGAAATGGCAACCCACTCCAGTGTTCTTGCCTGGAAAATCCCAGGGATGGAGGGGCCTGGTGGGCTGCCGTCTGTGGGGTTGCACAGAGTCGGACACGACTGAAGCAACTTAGCAGCAGCAGCAGCACAAGAAAAAGCAACTATGTCTTCAAATAGTACAATGTGTATACTGCCTGAGGCCTTTCTGCACTTGAAGAGGAAACCTAACCACGTGAATGAGAAGCATATCAAGAGAGGGTGTGTGTGTGTGTGTGTGTGTGTGTGGTATTTGTATATGTGTGTATGTACTGAAATGACAGACATTCAGAGCTAAATGACAGGCATTAAGAGGAGACATCTCAGATTATAAGGTCAATCAGAGTGAACTGTAACTCTGATTTATTTTTTCAAAATTCTATTTTACCCCAACAAGTTTGTTGGGGTGAAACTTCTAACTTACATTAATACAGAATATTTGATTTCTAACGCTAGGCAATCAATTAAGGCAGAAAACAAAATGTAAAGAGAGGTTAAAGCGTCTGCCTCCAATGTGGGAGACCCGGGTTCGATCCCTGGGTCAGGAAGATCCCCTGGAGAAGAAAATGGCAATCCACTCCAGTATTCTTGCCTGGAGAATCTCATGGACGGAGAAGCCTAGGAGATTACAGTCCACGGGGTCAGAAAGAGCCAGACACGACTGAGCAACGTCACCTCATAAAGAAGGAAAATATGCTCATTGCATATGTTGCAATTGAAAGTCTAGAAATGTAATATGAAATACTATAAAGATAATACATATGCTGGAGTCTTTCATGGCAGAATTATAAATCCCTAATATTTAAGAAATAATCGGTTATGATATTTCAGAAATAATTTATTAAATACAAGGATATATATTTTCTTTTTCTGAACTATTTATTTTTTTTTAATTTTCAACAGAATTTCACAACTTTTTTCCCTTACTTCAATAAAGTATTACTGAGAACTAAATGGATTTGATTTTTTTCTTTTTTCTTTTTAACTTAAATTTAGTTATTTAAATTGGAGGCTAATTAGTTTATAATATTGTCTTAATTTTGCCATACATCAACATGAATCCACCACAGGTGTACATGTGTTCCCCATCCTGAACCCCCCTCCCACCTCTCTCCTCATACCATCTCTCTGGGTCATCCCAGTGCACCAGCCACAAGCATCCTGTATCCTGCATCGAACCTAGACTGCTGATTCGTTTCATATATGATATTATACATGTTCAATGCCATTCTCCCAAATCATCCTACCCTCTCCTTCTCCCACAGAGTCCAAAAGACTGTTCAATATATCTGTGTCTCTTTTGCTGTCTCACTTACAGGGTTATTGTTACCATGTTTCTAAATTCCATATATATGCATTAGTATACTGTATTGATGTTTTTCTTTCGGGCTTACTTCACTCTGTATAATAGGCTCCAGTTTCTTCCACCTTATTAAAACTAATTCAAATGTATTCATTTTAATGGCTGAGTAATACTCCATTGTGTATATATACCACAGTTTCCTTATCCATTCATCTGCTGATGGACATCTAGGTTGCTTCCGTGTCCTGGCTATTATAAACAGTGCTGTAATGAACACTGGGGTAAATTAACATTGGGGTACACAGGTCTCTTTCAATTCTGGTTTCCTCGATGTGCATGCTCAGCAGTGGGATAGCTGGGTCATAAGGCAGTTCTATTTCCAGTTTTTTAAGGAATCACCACACTGTTCTCCATAGCGGCTGTACTAGTTTGCATTCCTACCAACAGTGTAAAAGGATTCCCTTTCTCCACACCCTCTCCAGCCTTTATTGCTTGTAGACTTTTGGATTGAAGCCATTCTTACTGGTGTAAAATGGTACTTCATTATGGTTTTGATTTGCATTTCTCTGATAATGAGTAATGTTGAGCATCTTTTCATGTGTTTGTTAGCCATCTGTATGTCTTCTTTGGAGAAATGTCTGTTTAGTTCTTTGGCCCATTTTTTATTGGGTTGTTTATTTTTCTGGAATTGAGCTGCAGGAGTTGCTTGTATATTTTTGAGACTAGTTGTCAGTTGCTTCATTTGCTATTATTTTCTCCTATTCCAAAGGCTGTCTTTTCACCTTGCTTGTAGTTTCCTTTGTTGTGCAGAAGCTTTTAATTTTAATTACGTCCCATTTGTTTATTTTTGCTTTTATTTCCAATATTCTGGGAGGTGGGTCATAGAGGATCCTGCTGTGATTTATGTCGGAGAGTGTTTTGCCTATGTTTTCCTCTAGAAGTTTTATAGTTTCTGGTTTTATGTTTAGATCTTTAATCCATTTCATATCTCAAGAAACAAGAAAAATGTCAAATAAATAATCTAACTCTATACCTAAAGCAACTAGAAAAGGAAGAAATGGAGAACCCCAGGGTTAGTAGAAGGAAGGAAATCTTAAAAATTAGGGCAGAAATAAATGCAAAAGAAACAAAAGAGACCATAGCAAAAATCAACAAGGCCAAAAGCTGGTTCTTTGAAAGGATAAATAAAACTGACAAACCATTAGCCAGACACATCAAGAAACAAAGGGAGTTTAAAAACTCAAATCAATAAAATTAGAAATGAAAATGGAGAGATCACAACAGACAACACAGAAATACAACGTGGAAGAAATGGATAGATTCTTAGAAAAGTACAACTTTCCAAAACTGAACCAGGAAGAAATAGAAAATCTTAACAGACCCATCACAAGCATGGAAATTGGAAACTGTAATCAGAAATCTTCCAGCAAACAAAAATACCAGATCCAGATGTCTTCACAGCTGAATTCTACGAAAAATTTAGAGAAGAGCTAACACCAATCCTACTCAAACTCTTCCAAAAGTTGCAGAGGAAAGTAAACTTCCAAACTCACTCTGTGAGGCCACCATCACCCTAATACCAAAACCTGACAAAGATGGCACAAAATAAGAAAACTACAGGCCAATATCATTGATGAACATAGATGCAAAAATCCTTAACAAAATTCTAGCAGTCAGAATCCAACAACACATTAAAAGATCATACACCATGGCCAAGTGGGCTTTATCCCAGGGATGCAAGGATTCTTCAATATCCACAAATCAATCAATGTAATACATCACATTAACAAATTCAAAAATAAAAGCCATATGATTATCTTCATAGATGCAGAGAAAGCCTTTGACAAAATTCAACATCCATTTATGATAAAAACTCTGCAGAAAGCAGGAATATAAGGAACATACCTCAACATAATAAAAGCTATATATGACAAACCCACAGCTAACATTATCTTCAGTGGTGAAAAATTGAAAGCATTTCCCCTAAAGTCAGGAACAAGACAAGGGTGCCCACGTTCACCACTACTATTCAACATAGTTCTGGAAGTTTTGGCCACAGCAATCAGAGCAGAAAAAGAAATAAAAGGAATCCAAATTGGAAAAGAAGAAGTACAACTCTCACTGTTTGCAGATGACATGATCCTTTACATAGAAAACCCTAAAGACTCCACCAGAAAATTACTAGAACTAATCAATGAATATAGTAAAGTCACTCCAGTACTCTTGCCTGGAAAATTCCATGGACGGAAAGCCTGGTAGGCTACAGTCCATGGGGTCGCAAAGAGTCAGACACGACTGAGCGACCTCACTTTCAATTTTCATTTTCATGCGTTGGAGAAGGAAATGGCAACCCACTTCAGTGTTCTTCCCTGAAGAATCCCAGGGATGGTGGAGCCTGGTGGACTGCCGTCTTTGGGGTCACACAGAGTCGGACACGACTGAAGTGACTTAGCAGCAGCAGCAGCAGCAGGATATAAAATCAATGCACAGAAATCCCTTGCATTCCTATACACTAATAATGAGAAAATAGAAGAGAAATCAGAGAAGGCAATGGCACCCCACTCCAGTACTCTTGCCTGGAAAATCCCATGGACAGAGGAGCCTGGTGGGCTACAGTCCATGGGGTCGCTAAGAGTCGGACACAACTGAGCGACGTGACTTTCACCTTTCACTTTCATGCACTGGAGAAGGAAATGGCAACCCACTCCAGTGTTCTTGCCTGGAGAATCCCAGGGACGGGGAGCCTTATGGGCTGCCATCTATGGGGTCGCCCAGAGTCGGACACGACTGAAGCAACTTAGCAGCAGCAGAAAAAGAAATTAAGTAAACAATTCCATTCACCATTGCAACGCAAAGAATAAAATACTTAAGAATATATCTACCTAAAGAAACTGAAGACCTATATATAGAAAACTATAAAACACTGGTGAAAGAAATCAAAGAGGACACTAATGGATGGAGAAATGTACCATGTTCATGGATCAGAAGAATCAACATAGTGAAAATGAGCATACTACCCAAAGCAATCTATTAAGCTACCAGCGGTATTTTTCACTGAGCTAGAACAAACAATTTCATAATTTGTATGGAAATACAAAAAACCTCGAATAGCCAAAGCAATCTTGAGAAAGAAGAATGGAACTGGAAGAATCAACCTGCCTGACTTCAGGCTCTACTACAAAGCCTCACTTATCAAGACAGTATGGTACTGGCACAAAGACAGAAATATAGATCAATGGAACAAAATAGAAAGCCCAGGGACAAACCCACACACCTATGGACACCTTATCTTTGACAAAGGAGGCAAGAATATACCGTGGATTAAAGACTATCTCTTTAACAAGTGGTGCTGGGAAAACTGGACAACCCCTTGTAGAAGAATGAAACTAGAACACTTTCTATCACCATACATAAATATATTTTCTATACCATAATAAGAGGCTTCCCAGATGGTGCAGTGTAAAGAATCCACCTGCCAAAGCAGGAGACACAAGAGACCCAGGTTCAATCCCTAGGTTAGGAAGATCCTTTGGAGTAGGAAAAGTATCCTTGGGTCAGGAAAATTCCCTGGAGTAGAAAAAGGCAATACACTCCAGCATTCTTGCCTAGAAAATTCCAGGGACAGAGGAGCCTGGCAGGCTACAATCCATGGGGTAGCAAAGAGTCAGATGCAACTGAGCATGCACACATACCTAATAAAACAATGCACTTTCTTTTAAAAATCAACATTTTGGAGTACAACTTAACATATGATAAAGTGCACTCAGTTTAAGCATACATGTTTATGAGTTTGACAAATGTATACATCAACTTGATGGTGACTACATCAAAATATGGAGCACTTCCATAACTCTAAAAAGACCCTTTGTTTCTGTCCATAGTCAATTCTATCCCTAGCTTCAGGCAAAAACCGATCTGCTTTCTGTCACTACAGATTATACTTCTTTGTCTAGATGCTTTTCTCAGCATAATATTTTGAGATGTATGCCTCCTGTTCCTTGTATATATTGTTTATAATTTATGGTACTAAGTAATACAACATTGAATCAAAGTCAGTGGACATTCTTATCTTATTCTCAAACTTAGAAGGAAACAGTCAGACTTTTCATCTGTATTGATGGCTTGTGACTTGTTTATAGATGTCCTTTTCAGCACAGAGAACTTCATTTTAATTTGTCTAGAGCCATTATCACACATAAATATTAACTCTGTCCAAACATTTTTCTGCATCTAAAATAATTATCATTTTACTCCCTTTTCTAATAAATTATTATATTTAATAATTACAAGTACACAAGAAGTTGCCCAAATATTATTATTAAATTCTAGCAAATTAAATAATTTTAAATCAACCCCACATTCCCAAGATAAACTCCATTTAGTCACTGGTTACGATGTACTATCCTTTTATTTACTGGTTTATTAAAGAACAAATGCTCCTTAAAAATATTTATAATCATCTTTAAGAGAAAGATTGGTCTGCAGTTATCTTGTATCGTTTTTGCTTACTTTTGGTACCAAGAAATGGTGCCACATTCAGAAAAACTAAGATCATGGCATCTGGTCCCATCAATTCATGGCAAATAGATGGGGAGACAGTGGAAACAGACAAACTTTATTTTGGGGGCTCCAAAATCACTGTGAAAGGTGACTGCAGGCATGAAATTAAAAGATGTTTGTTCCTTGGAAGAAAACTTATGATCAACCTAGACAGCATATTAAATAGCAGAGACATTACATTACCAACAAAGGTCTGTCTAGTCAAAGCTATGGTTTTACCAACAGTCATGTATGGATGTGAGAGCTGGACTATAAAGAAAGTTGACTGCCAAATAATTGATGATTTTGAACTGTGGTGTTGCGGAGGACTCTTGAGGGTCCCTTGGACTGTAAGAAGAGATAACCAGTCCATCCTAAGGGAATCAGTCCTGAATATTCATTGGAAGCTCTGATGCTGAAGCTGAAACTCCAATACTTTGGCCACCTGATGCAAAGAACTGACTCATTTGAAAAGACATTGATGCTGGGAAAGATTGAAGCCAGGAGAAGGGGGACAACAGAAGATGAGATGGCTGGATGGCATCACCAACTCGATGAACATAAGTTTGAGCAAACTCTGGGAGTTAGTGAAGGACAGAGAAGCCTGGAGTGCTGCAGTCCATGGGGTTGTGAAGAGTTGGACACGACTGAGTAAATGAAATGAAATGAACTGAATTGAACTGGTACCAAGAAAACACTGGCTACCTAAAATAAAATAAGTTGAGAAGCATTTGCTTCTCTCAGTTCCGCTCAGTTCACTTATTCCAATGAATATTCAGGACTGATTTCCTTTAGAACGGACTCTTTTTATTTCATTGTTGTCCAAGGGACAAGAGTCTTCTGCAACACCACAGTTCAAAATCATCAATTCTTTAATGCTCAGATTTCTTATGGTCGAACTCTCACATCCATACATGACTACTGGAAAAATCATAGCCTTGACTACATGGACCTCTGTTGGCAAAGCAACAAGGGTCTGTTTTTTAATATGCTGTCTAGGTTGGTCAAAACTTTTCTTCCAAGGAGCAAGCATTTTTAAATTTCATGGTTGCAGTCCCCATCTGCAGTGATTTTGGAGCCCAAGAAAATACAACCTTTCACTGTTTCCTTTGCTCCTCCATCTATTTGCCATGAAGTGATGAGACTGGATGCACTGATCTTAGTTTTTGAATGCTGAGTCTTAGGCCAGCTTTTTCACTCTCCCTTCACTTTTATAAGAGGCTCTTCAGTTCCTCTTCACTTTCTGCCATAAGTGTGATGTCATCTGCAAGTCTGAAGTTATTGATATTTCTCCCAGCAGTCTTGATTCCAGCTTATGCTTCATCCAGCCTGACATTTCACATCATGTACTCTGCATATCAAGCCTTCCCTGATAGCTTGGTTGGTAAAGAATTTGCCTGCAATGCAGGAGACCCTGGTTCTATTCTTGAGTAGGGAAGATCTTCTGGAGAAGGGAAAGACCACCTACTCCACTATTCTGGCATTGAGAATTCCATGGACTCTATAGTCCACGGGATTGCAAAGAGTTGGATGACTGAGAGACTTTCACTTCACTTCACTCTGCATATAAGTTAAATAAGCAAGGTGGCAATATACAGCCTCGACATACTCCTTTCCCAATTCTGAACCAGTCTGTTGTTCCATGTCCTGTTCTACCTGTTGCTTCTTGACCTGCATACAGATTTCTCAGGAGGCAAGTAAGGTGGTCTGATATTCTTGTCTCTTTAAGAATTCTCCACAGATTGTCATGATGCACAGTCAAAAGCTTTAGAGTAGTAACTGAAACAGATGTTTTTCTGGAATTCTCTTCCTTTTTCTATGATCCAGCGGATGTTGGCAATTTGATCTCTGGCTTCTCTGCCTTTGCTAAATCCTGCTTGATCATCTGGATGTTTTCAGTATTATAAATGAGAGTTCTCAATATTAATTATAAATGTATACAAAAAATAACTATAGTTCTGTAAAGATAAAATATGAAGCTAAAGAAAGGCAAGAAGTGGGTCACAAGAACCGGCAGTTTTTAAATCATTGGAGACCACATTACAGAACCTGGGCTTAGTTCTAAGTGATTGTGAAAAATGGAAAGCATACCTGAGTTTCATGTTAAAGAACCTTTCAGCTGGGAAAGGCTAAAAGGAGGAGTTCTATTTAGACCAACCTCTCTCTAAAAATGACAGGCACTACAATATTCCCTTACAGAAATCAACACTGTGAACATGTTTTACCATTTGGAGAAGTGAGTAAAGTCATTCTTTCATGTCTGACTCTTTCCAACCCCATGGACTGTAGCCTACTAAGTTCTCCGTCCATGGGATTTTCCAGGCAAGAATAATGGAGTGGGTTGCCATTTCCTTTTCCAGGAGATCTTCCTGACCCAGGGATTGAACCTTGCTTGGTCTCCTGCATTGTAGGCAGATGCTTTACCGTCTGAGCCACCAGGGAAGTCCACAGAAGATGAGTTGCAATTCTCTGAAATTTATTTCACTTAAAGCATTTCATCTTCTAATGATGTTAACTATAATAAAGTGCACATTAAAAGTGCAGTCTTCCAAGTTAGGTAATGTAGGAGACATTATTATTTAATATCCCCAAATTTTTTAAGGCTTTTAATATAACATCATATTTTGAAACACTACCCTGAAAGATTTCCTTTGGTACACTGGTACTTGTAAAATGTAAATATTAAATTGTGATGAATAAATAAATAGCTGATCAAAAAATGGCATATACTAGGGAGAAACACAGGTTTGAAATATAAAAATGAAATAATTATTCTAGCATCAGATCTCCTAATCTACCATGAAGATCTCCTTACTTAAAAATGCTATATAGATATTCAAACAGAATAAACTATAACTTAGAAGTAGAATATGATGTCTATGATTAAATTTTCTTGTTCTGAATTGACTTCACTGGAATTACAGAAGGACTCATGAAAAAGATTAAAGGAAGATTAATTGTGAGCTTGTAGCCTTTGGGAATATGAATGGTGGATGGTAAGTAGTAATGATGAGATAAAGAAAGAAATATCCATTATTTCTACAGATTTGTAGCATTAATTCTTCTTTCTTCTCACAAAATATATGGAAAGATTATCCTATTATCTTTATCAAAATGTCCAGAATAAAAGTTTGCAGGAGTTTTTTTGTTGGGAATTATAATGCCATTTCATCTTCATGCTCTGAATTTGTTTGCTTATATGCTAGTTTTTAAACAAAACTCCATCTAAAATGCAATATTTAAGGTCACAGATTTAGTAGCATACACTTATTGAAATAGTTGGTAGATAAAAATAGGTGAAGGGAATACTAACAAAAATTTCAAATTATGTGCCTAGTTCCCAATAAGAGAACTCCTGAACACTTATATTCTGGGCATTTAGATAAAGATAATAGGATATATGCAACAATTTTAATTCAGTTCAAATATGCTGCAATTAAGAATAAGATACTGAATTATTAAATTAATCACTATCCATTGAGCTCAACTTATTAAGCTGAATTACTAATTCAGATTTAGTAAAGTATAAAGGGTTAGACTGTAGAGATCATATTTCATTTGCTTTCTTTAATAATAACTTTTGCCATATACAATGTATTATTTACTATCTCCCCATACTTGACTATGCAAGGTGATTATAGTACTTCAAACAAGGATAATTAGTTATTTTGTGTAAGGCTTACTAACTTCTAAATAAAAACAAGTAGACAGGTTTATAATGTTACTGCCAAGCTACTCCTTATTTTTGAAGTGGAGCATCTGGTTTGACTTAATTGCTAAACTTACACAGGAAATCCTTCCCGGTGTTAGATAAACAATATGTGATTGTTTTAGATGAGAAAGTGGTTGTACTGTCAAAGAAAAGAAGCTGTCTTGTTGAATGTGTATATATTATCCTCCCCATAGATACCCAAAATTAAAGAAGAAAATTAATTGTAAAAGCTCTATACATCTCTGCTAAGTGCTTCCTAAAGGATAAAAATCTATTTGACAAACAGAACACTAGATTTAATTATTTCAGAAGAAGAAAAAGATGCAGCAAAATTTAACTACTCTTCTATGAGAAGGAAGATCCACTTTCTGTAAGTCTCATGTTTATACAGCCTTCTCTGATAGCTCAGTTGGTAAAGAATCTTCCTTCAATGTGGGAGACCTAGTTTCGATCCCTGAGTTGGGAAGATCCCTGGAGAAGGGAAAGGCTACTCACTTCAGTATACTGGCCTGGAAAATTCCATGGACCATATAGTCCATGGGTCCCAAAGAGTCAGACTGTATAGTCCATGGGGTCCCAAAGAGTCAACTTAGTCGGTCCCAAAGAGTCACGACTGAATGACTTTCACTTTGATGTTTACACAGCATTTTATTTTAAAAGAAAAAGAATATAAAATTACTAATAACATTCAAACAAAAGAGATGTTAATCTTCAGAAAAATATAAACAAATGAAATTTAAGACTGACAACTACCACAAATATTTTCCTTCAATTTTTATTAGTTTCCTGTTGCTGCTGCAATAAACTACCATAAAGTTGTGATCATACTGGGCTCATCCAGATATTCCAGGACAATATCCTGAGCTGAAGACCATTAATTTAATCACAAATGTAAAGTCACTTTTCTCTTACAAGGTGATATATTCATAGGTTTCAGGGATTAATATGTGGACATCTTTGGGGGCTATGATTACTCATGGAACACAGATCAAGTGTTCTCTTTCTTGTCCACCAGATTAAGGCTGTTCTACTGGAACTGAATTTGGGTGTGATTTATCAGAAGTGAAGGAGTTATTTGGGTTTCCCTGGTGACTCAGATGGTGAAGAATTCACTTGCAATGTGGGAGACTTGGGTTGGGAAGATCCCCTGGAGAAGGGAATAGATATCCACTCTAGTATTCTGGCCTGGAGAATATCATGGACTGTATAGCCCATGGGGTAGCAAAGAGTCCAACATGACTGAACAACTTTCAGTTCATTTCACTTCAGTTTTGGGCTTCTCTGATGGCTCAGATTGTAAAGAATCTACCCACAATGCAGAAGACATGGGTCCGATCCTTAAGTCAGGAAGAGCCCCTGCAGAAGGGAATGGCAACTCACTCCAGTAATTCTTGCCTGGAGAATACCATGGACAGAGGAGTCTGGCAGGCTACTGTCCATAGGATCATAAAGTGGGACACAACTGCGAGACTATCACTTTGACATTCAAGGAGTTATTTAAATGAGTTAAAGAGTAATTAAAATGAATACAACAGAGCAATTAAAGTTTTAAATGACTGCTACATTGTATTGAGCTACATAATTCTGAAAGCAATTTATTCTTACCAACCAAGCTATTGAAGAATTTGAAATTTGGGGAATGTCAGTTTTATAATTTCATTACCCTCAGTCCGTTTCACTATTACAGATGATTGATTGATGTTGCTTTTTCTGGAACCATTAGACTTTACATAGCACACAAAATGTCTGATAGACCAAGGTACTACGTATGCTTGGGGAAGTTGAAAAGAAATATAGTCTTAACCAATTTCAGTTAAAGTGAAGTCGCTCAGTAGTGTCCAACTCTTTGTGACCCCATGGACTGTAGCCTGCCAGGCTCCTCCATCAGTCAGATTTTCCAGGCAAGAATACTGGAGTGAGCTGCTATTTCCTTCTCCAGGGGATCTTCCCGACCCAGGGACTGAACCTGGGTCTCCTGCACTACAGGCAGACTTTTTACTGTCTGAGCCACCAGGAAACCCCAATTTCAGTTAAAATAGCTGACTATTGCAAATTTTACAAAAATATGGTTGTAGGAACACATTACAAAGATCTGTCCTAGAGCTTGAATGGGACACGTTCAAATGGGGATGAGGGGTAATTCCAAAGTTTGGAGTAAAGTTAACTTCAACTCATTCCCTCATACTAAACATTCAGGTTATTTTTACTTTATTTTACTTGTTTTTTTAATGAAAAATGTTAAAATGTATAGATTTGTATCAATATCTTCATGCACATGTGTGATTATATTCTTAGGTTAGGTTGCAAGAGTAGTATCAGGATGAGTGGGATATTTAGTCCTCAAAACAAGAAACATATCAACCTCATAATCTTAAGAATAACCAACATTTAGTTGCTAAGAGCTGGACGCGACTGAGCAACTTCACTTTCACTTTTCACTGTCATGCATTGGAGAAGGAAATGGCAACCCACTCCAGTATTCTTGCGTGGAGAATCCCAGGGACAGGGGAGCCTGGTGAGCTGCCATCTATGGGGTCACACAGAATCGGACACCACTGAAGTGACTTAGTAGCAGCATAGCTATTCAAGGTCACTACTTGAATAAGTTTATTTTATTACTCAAACTTACACTTACGCCTCTCCACTGATCTAGTTGGGCTTCCCAGGTGGCATTAGTGGTAAAGAATCCACCTGCCAATACAGGAGACACCAAGAGATGCAGGTTCAATTCCTGGATCAGGAAGACCCCTGGAGGAGGAAATGACAAGCTATTCTAACATTCTCGCTGGGAAAATCCCCCAGACAGAGCAGCCTGATGGACTACAATCCATGGCGTCTCAGAGTCAGACATGACTGAGGACTGAGCATGCACATCATATACAGAATTCATCCAGTTTGTCTAAATGAGGAAGGGAGGAATACTGTGCTCTCCTGTCTGCTGGAAAATACTGAAATCCTAATGAGATGATCCTCAACCAGCTCTTCTGCAGCACCTCACATTACGGAAAATCCCAAAAGAATCACTTACAGAGATCAGGGATGTTTGCTAGAGGGAAGAACTGACACTCTATTCCCAGGTGAGAATTCTGCTTAAGTGATAGACCCATTTATTTGCCCCTGGTTACAAAAAATAGAGTTAAAATGGCAGGATAAAAAGAGGCAGAACTTACAAGATTGCTGTTGGAGACAACAACGTAGGACACATATCCTGCTGGTCAAGTAGACAGTATGGAAGGAAATGGGACCTGAGCCATCTTTCTGAAGCTTTACCCAAGAAGCCTGTCTATAGGAAGATGCTTCAGGAAGCGTTCCAGGTAGGCAAAGTTGAGATCAGGTTACAAAGGTTAGGCTTCCTTTCGATGTCCTCCATTAGGGGATCGTGAAGTAAGACAATCAGACATCATCTTTAAAGAGTTCAGTCCCAGTAGCCAGCGTATCTGCTACACAGAAGCACGTTATAGGCAGTCAATGTTACACTGAAAAGACTCACACATGACTAACAGGCTGCAACTTTGACCAGACAAGGGAAGTGATATTTATTCTGTTTTCCCTTTCCCTTCTCCTACTCCAACTGAACTGGATCCACTGAAATTTAGTAAGATAAAAAGGGCAGTCTGGATATTTCACTTGAATATGAGATTAACAATAAAAACTAAATGATTACTATAATAAGTAAAAATTATCAAATGTAGTAAGATCTGCCAACTTAGTCATTAAAGCAAAGTGAAGACCAATATAGCATAATATAGTTGAACTCACTGATTAAAATATGAAACAATATATTTATACTTTGCTAGAGAATACTTCTCACAAATTGTTACAAATATAACTACTGTAATAAAATGCATTAAAATTTAACATTTCTGATAGATACTTCTTCGTTTGCAAAAATAATGTTTCATTCTATAACCCTATTAACCACTTGCTAAAATGTTCAGTTTCTAGCACCAGTGTGGATATCATATCTTGGCAAGCCCAATATTCTATTATTATCTAGTAATGTTTCTAATGGAAGCAGTGAGCTTTTGTATCTTTATATTTTATGTGACTTTATATATGTGCTTCTATATGCTAGCGCTTTATCTATTACACCCCTTTTCATGGGAATCTATTTCCTTGATCTAAATAACTTAATATTCTCCAAACCCAAGTATCTTGCCTCAGAGATTTATAAAGTTAAATTTTTACTAGTTTGATATATTTTTATATTTTACTAGCTTGATACTGTTTCTTTTATCTCAATACAGAAAACTGACCAAGAAAACCAAAATTGAAAGAGACATGTGTACCCCAATGTTCATCGCAGTACTGTTTATAATAGCCAGGACATGGACGCAAACCTAGATGTCCATTGGCAGATGAATGAATAAGAAAGCTGTGGTACATATACACAATAGAGTATTACTCAGCCATTAAAAAGAATGCATTTGAATCAGTTCTAATGAAGTGGATGAAACTGGAGCCGATTATAC
Organism: Nanger dama; assembly: GCA_917880005.1. NCBI lineage: Eukaryota > Metazoa > Chordata > Mammalia > Artiodactyla > Bovidae > Nanger > Nanger dama. The sequence goes on from CAKJTW010000010.1 coordinate 12,621,789, forward strand.
AGAGTGAAGTAAGCCAGAAAGAAAAACATCAATACAGTATACTAACACATATATATGGAATTTAGAAAGATGGTAACAATAACCCTGTAAGAGAGACAGCAAAAGAAACACAGATGTATAGAACAGTCTTTTGACTCTGTGGGAGAGGGAAAGGATGGGATGATTTGGGGAGAATGGCACGGAAACATGTATATTATCATATATGAAATGAATCGCCAGTCCAGGTTCGATGCATGATACTGGATGCTGGCGGCTTGTGCATTGGGATGACCCAGAGGGATGGTACAGGGAGGGAAGAGGGGGGGGGGTTCAGGATGAGGAGCACGTGTATACCTGTGGCAGATTCATGTTAATGTATGGCCAAACCAATACAATATGGTATTAACCTCTAATTAAAATAAATTTATATTTTAAAGAAGAAGAAGAAAAAAAGAAAATGGTTTTGTTTTTGTTTTGCTTGACTTTTTGCATCTTAAACATTCATTCTTGGATGGGAAAAGATTAAAATTCAAATTAATTTAACAATGTGATTGCTGTTTCCCAAATTTCATTTAATTTACCTGAAAATGTGGATAAATCTCTACCTTCACCTAGATATTAACTGTATACAAAGCATAGGTTTTAATGCTGACTATATCTATTTTATTTGATCAGTGCCAGTGTTATCAAAATTGTTCCATATACTGAAAAATCTCCAAAATTTGCCGTTAAATAAGTCTCATTACTTCTCATGGCTCAGAGGTTAAAGTGTCTGCCTGCAATGCAGGAGACCTAGGTTCAGTCCCTGGGTCGAGAAAATCCCCTGGAGAAGGAAATGGCAACCCACTCCAGTATTCTTGCCTGGAGAATCCCATGGATGGAGGAGCCTGGTGGGTACAGTCCACAGGGTCGCAAAGAGTCGGACACGACTGAGAGACTTCACTTTCACTTTCAAGTCTCATTAAATAATGCAGAATTAATTAGTTAAAGATGATACTTCAGTCGGTTAATATTATTACCTAGAATAATATACTAATGGAACAGGCATAATATTTTGCATTTTAATATATTTACAGTATTGAAAACTAGTGCAATAATAGGTAACTCCAAAGCCCCTATATTTAGTTTGGAAAATGTTTCTGATGTTTGTTTTCCAATACTGCTTGGATTTCCCTTGGGGACGAATAGTAGACGGAGGTACAGACTCCTTTCTCCCTTGTGTAGACAAATGTTAAAGTTTGTTTTCATTGCCTAGAGACACGATAATTCAAAGAAATCCAGTCACATACAAGGCTTACAGTTAGGCTTTAGATACTTGGATGGTTGCTAATATTTTTAAAATATATTTATAATATGTGAGTGTTCAGTTGCTAAGTCCTGTCTGACTCTTTGTGATCCCACTGCAGCATGGGATCTTCACTGTCTCCTGAAATTTGCCCAACCCCATGTCCATTGAGTCAGTAATGCTATCTAGCCAGCCATCTCATCCTCTGCGGCCCCTTTCTCCTTTTACCTTCAATTTTTCCCAGCATCAGGGCCTTATATGCATATTAAAAAGAATCCAGTGCAATTTTTAAAAATCTAAGATTATATCAAATTTCCATATGCTTTAATTCAATAGTGATACAGTCATTAGAACAATTTCACAGGCTAAATATAATTTAATTTGTACCCTGCACTTCTTACATTTAATTTTAAAATACTTCTCTTTCTTGTTTTGATAAATTTTAATAATCAAACATATAAAAATTATTTTTAAATGGCTTGTTTCATTTATGCATTATGTGTTCTAAAATGTATTTAAAAATTCTTCAACAAGCTCTTGAAAATTTTAAAAACTTTATTTTTGCAGTTTCCAACCTTAAAGTACTTCATTTTTAATACAATGGCCTCATTCCAGTACCCTGGATCTCAAGGCATTTAGAAGCTTAATATACTAGAAGTAGATTTTCAAAATGATGGATGGATCATTAGTTGCACTGCTTCCATTATAAGTGATAGATGAGTAGAATAAACCTTGTATTTTTATATCTTTACAACTTTCTTTTAATATTACTTTTGTGTAGGATTGCATTTTAAAGCAATTATTTTGTAAGTGAAAGAATTCTGAATCACTTTTTATTCATTCTAGAACCACAAAACACATAAAGCGTTATATTACACCTTCCTATATTTCTGTACATTATTCCTTTGAGGAAGGGGAGAAGTTAAAGAAACTCTTTGGCATCAAGAGGTTCTTGTAATAATCAAGGGAGGTGTTAGCTTGAATTTCTTACCCATATTAAAATGGAGAATTGAGAGGTCCTCATTCTATGACTTAATAGCTAATGACCTTGGATAGGGCACATCCTCTCTGGGCCTTATTATTCAAATTTCTGAACAGAAGTTGAATAAATTATCCAAAGATCTTGCTTAGTTACCAAAAAAAGAGAAATCTATAAATCTAGAAGTAGAAAAATCACTTAGGAGTGTCATACACAATTCTTAATCAGTCACTTAGATTTTATATTGAGCTCATTGGCACTTGCTACAGAGCAAAGCACCTGTTAGTTAAAAATGAGAGAATGAAAGAACAATTAAGAAGTGACTTAAAAAAAGACTAAATGGGGTCTTGAAAGAACAACACTGCTTTTCAGTCATTACTTCAGCCAGAGATTGCTTGAAACATTTTTCATATGTTGTTTTTAGATCAAATATTATTCCCATTTTGTGACTGCTTTCTATTTGTAAACTCTTAAGAGACCTTATCCTCATATCTACAGCAACCAGTATAATGCCAAGGACATCATAAAAGTTCAGCAAAACTGAAACTATCAAGTACTCTCTCATATTCTTTCCTTCTGTGCCTAAAAGAACACACATATTCTGTAAATTCATTTGATATTTAGTCCAAGAAGCAACTTCAGATATTTAATGCAACTGTTATCAACAAATATATTAGAGATTAATGCTGTGAATTTAACACTGATACTTTTATAATATTATAATCATTTATAGAAATCATGATTAACTAACATTGATATGTTTTCCATTTTAAGGGTATATAAAACTGAAATTGTACTTTGAAGTAAGAGTTGTATTATTTTTATTTAACTGTTTTCTCTGCTTTACTTATCTAACAACTCCCAATATATTCAATTCATTTATTTCAGTCATCTATTTATTTTAAAATTTCCATCTATAGTTTTGAAAATGCAGAATATTTTCCCTAGACCTTTAATTTTGGAAACTTGGTTTTATGAGTTGGCCTGAAGATCATATATTCTAGAAATGGTAGCTGGTCCACGTGGAAAATTGTGGTACATTATTATATACATTTGTAAGCTATTTTAATAAAACAGTAAATCTTGATTGTATCTGTTGATTTAGACATAACATGTTAAGGTTGTCTTAATAATAAGACCAGAATAAAAATATATGAAGCATGCTTTAAAAGCATACACAATTTCACCATGCCAGCATAAATATTTGCAATCCTTTTTGTTTTCTTCTTGTCAGTCCATATGCAAGCATATCTTAAACTTTAAATGTTTCCTTCTCTCATAAATATTTTATTACTAATATTATATAATTGTACAGGTGGCTACATATTCATTTTGCATATAATTTTAATGGCTAAATTAACATTTTAGATCAAATATTATTTAGATCAAATTTGATGCATTAACGGATACTTAATGATATCCCTAGCATACAGATTCTTTTTCAGGTATGTGAAGTCACTCAGTCATGTCTGACTTTTTGCAACCCCATGGACTGTAGCCTACACTCTGTTCCATGGGATTTTCCAGTCAAGGATATTAGAGTGGGTTGCCATTTCCTTCTCCAGAGGATTTTCCTGACCCAGGGATCAAACCCGGGTCTCCCGCACTGTAGGCAGACGGTTTACCCTCTGAGCCACCAAGGAAGTCCTTTTTCAGGTATGCTATATAGTTAATACTATACCTATCTTTATGCATAAAATTTAATGTTTTTAATTCTTCATTACTGAAAAGTTCTTACAAGTGAGATCCTTATATTAACAAACAATAAAATTATTAATTAACATGTATTTGAAAGTAAGGTTTCGAAAATAATTCTCTTCCAATTTTTTCCCCAAACCTAGACATACAGTTCAATCAGAAAAATATCTAGTGAAAATTACATAACTTAGCGTGAGACTAATTGTTTTGAAGTTACTATTTCTTTTATTCCTCACAATTTATTTTCTGGGCAAGTTTAATGGTTATTCTCTTGAGGAACACCTATTGTGGGTGGCTTCAGTAACCTAGGCATTTAAATTTTCTAAGAATCTTGTTGCCATAGTGATCACGGAATCTAAGTTAGTACAGTAAAAAGAACAAAATATAAGACTACATTTTTAAAAGCCAATACTTAAATTATTTCTCTAAGTTCAGATGTTTCTTTGGACCTGGGGAATAAACTTTTAGAATCACTCTATAATTTGCAAAGAGAAAATACATTTTACCAAAACAATGGGTTAAATTTGAAATTCTATTTTCTATAACATTGTCTGAACCACATATTTTAAAGTGTTTATTTGTAAGTTTGATACATGCAATAAGTACAAATATACAATTGAAACAGGAAAATTTTAGCATAAAAATTTTAGATGATATAATTTATAATTTATGTTTTAGGAAAATACATATTTGAGATTAATGTTAATTACTGAGTTAACTAAAACTCTGGATAATTATTTTTTGTAATTTAAAACAACTTTAAATTCATTGATGAATTACCATGAACATAAGTACATTAAAGAGACCAAAAACTGGAAACCAGGTACATAGGAAGTGTCAACGTCAGCAGTTTCACTGAGTGCTTCTACAAAGTCTAAGGTTTTGAGCCACAGCTTTACCATCATACAGATTACAGAAAACAGGACCATAACAGGAGGCACCCACGGTGTGAAACTAACAAGAAATTTTCACTTGAGCTGGAACATATGGGCTGAAACAAGCAAAACAGGACAAGAAATACAGTATTCCTTTCCCAACCCTTCTCAAACTGCCTCTTCTAAATGTTGACAGACAGGAATATTGCCAATATCTGTCTTGACACTGCACAAATGGAAAAAGAAAAACTACAAGTATCATTTGAAACTTTAATATAATCTCTGAAAGAGTCAGTATTCGCTTTACAGGGAATGTTCAAAAACTGTTATTTGAAAGAATTTGATGTAAAATTGTCCCAAATTGGTAGACAGAAGTAAACACCATATGAACTCAACCTCAGCTCAGGATATAAAGAATGCCAATAAATGAAGTCCAAAAGAAAATCAGTACCTCATTATAATAGGAAATAAATCAACAGAGAAGCAAAAACACCTTCACACAGACAGACGCACACACAAACAGAGAAGGTGCCATACATAAAAGTTAATATAAACAACAGCAGAAACAGACATTCAAAGATTTTAGCTACTGTAATTATTAGAAACAAATTTAAGAAAAATTATTTTTTCTAAAGAAATACAAGAGAAATTTGAAAACAAATACAACTCCTATGTCTTTAAATTATAACTAGATTTTTTAATGGATAAAATAGTAGTTTATATAGAATTGATGAAAGAGAGAACTGGAAAAATGACCCAACGAAATTGTTTATATTTCTGCCTAGACATATAAAAGTGGTTTATATTACATTGAAGAAACAGAGATAAGGCTTGACAAACATCTGAACAGAGCTCTGGAAGGCAATAACAAGGCAATATTCAAAGAGATAAGCTGAGTGCTTTCCAGAAATTTTGAAAAATGTTATAATCAGGTCTGGGAGTCATTCATTCCCAATGAGGATAGTTAATGAGAAATACACATCTAGACATACCAGAGTGAAATGGCAAAAAAAAAAAAAAGAAAGAAAATATAAAGCAGCTTCAAAGAGAAGGTAATTAAACTGGCCAATGATTTGTCACTGGAAACAACAGAAGGCAGATGATACTGAAGAAATATCCTTAAAGAGGAGATAATTACCAGTCAATAATCTCTATATAGCAAAATTGCCTTTATGAATGATTTAAATATAAAGATTCTTCAGGAAAAAAAATGGGAAAATAGAATTTAATTACACAAATATATTCACCAAAGCAAATTTTTAGGAATATTTTTCAGAAAGAGAAAATTGGCCCTAAGTTAAGTAAGCTATTAAAGCAAAAACAAATTTTGCGTTAGATAAGAAAATGTGTCTGTAAATAATTTAAACAGTCATTTATTTTATGAGGCAATATGCATGTCTAATTTAGAGAGGCAAGTTAGAACTTAAATCCTAGATAGTAACAGTCAAAGCAGATCAGGGACACGATGACAGATAAAAGACAAAGTTTCAGACCTTTTTATTATCTGAGATGAAGAAAAGCCACTTCAGTTCAGTCGCTCAGTCGTGTCCGACTCTTTGCGACCCCATGAATCGCAGCACGCCAGGCCCCCTGTCCATCACCATCTCCCGGAGTTCACTCAGACTCAATGTTCATTGCTGCCATTCAGCACATTTGAATGTGTTAAGGAAATGATTTCCTTGTGGCTCACATGGTGAAACGGCTGCCTGCAGTGTGGGAGACTTGGGTTCAATTCCTGGATTGGGAAGATCTGGGTTTAGTCCTTGGGCTGGGAGGATCTCCTGGAGAAGAAAATAGCAACCCACTCCAATATTCTTGCCTGGAAAATCCCATGGACAGAGGAGCCTGGCAGGCTACAGTATATGAGGTTACAAAGAGTTGGACACGACTGAAGAACTAACACACAAGTAAATCATGGTATAATGAGCCTAGGAAAACTAACATAATAAAAGAAATACCTAAATCCTAAATAATTAGATAAATAATATAAAAACAAAATGTTAAAACTCCTCCAATTCAAAACAAAGCAAGAGTAAGTAGGAGGAGGACAAGAAAAAGTTTAAAAAAGAAATAGTACATTATAAAATTATAGAAATAGGTTCAAATATAACACTAATCACCCTAAATATAAGTGGATAAACACAGTTTCTATGGGAATGTTGAAAATGCTATTTTAGGTCCAAGTAGTAGACTGGGAAGGAAAGTTTTCAACCCAATAATGGTCTTTAACACATAAACACAACTACCAAAAAATATATTTCAAGTCAAAGTCTTTTATTTTAATTCTCTGAAGGTCCTAAGGAGTGAGCTACACAGTTTCAATGAAGTTCCAATCACCTAACTGTGAGGGTAAAAAGTGAACAAATATAACAAAAGAAAATGAAATTTTTAGAAGATAGAATAAAATATCTCTGCTCAATAGAATTTTTTGTGGCTATGAAAATATACTAATTTACTCTGCTCAATATGGTAACCAGAAATCATGGACTAGTAGGCACTTGAAATCAGGCTCAGTCAGTTTAGTTCAGTTGCTCAGTCATGTCTGACTCTGCGATCCCATGGACTACAGCAAGCCAGGTCTCCCTGTCCATCACCAACTCCTGCAGCTTGCTCAAAATCATGGCCATCGAGTTGGTGATTCCATCCAACCATATCATCCTCTGTTGTCCCCCTCTCTTCTTGCCTCAGTCTTTCCCAGAATCAGGGTCTTTTCCAATGAGTCAGTTCTTCACATCAGGTGGCCAAAGTATTGGAGTTTCAGCTTCAGCATTAATCCTTCCAATGAATATTCAGGACTGATTTCCTTTAGGACTGACTGGTTGGATCTCCTTGCAGTCCAAGGGACTTTCAAGAGTCTTCTTCAATACCACAGTTCACAAGCATCAATTCTTTGGTGCTCAGTTTTCTTCATGGTCCAATTCTCACACCCATACATGACCACTGGAAAAACCACAGCTTTGACTAGACGGACCTTTGTCAGCAAATATGCTATTGGTTACTATATTAGACAGTGAAGATATAGAAGACTCTATTACTTCTGGTTAGAGAATAATTTTTCAAGCAATTTACAAAAAACAAGGAATATAAGAAAAATATTGGTAAATACAAGTTCAATAAAACAAATAATAATGCAGAAATCAGTGAATGTATTTTCAACACATAAAATCAACACAGGATTATACAATGAGCCTTCAACCAAAACCAAGATAGGATTCCAGCATATATATATATCAAATAAAGAAAAATTCAAATATGCACAAATGTTAGTAGATATTTAGTACCACAGAGACTCCAATCTACTATGGTTTAGATAGTAACTACTACAATCTCTTTGGAAAATGCTGCTTGATAAACTTAAATGTTTACATATGCTGCATTGAGCCATTACATGTCTAGGTATATACCAAGAAGAAACTCATGTTTCTTTTGATCTAGGTACTTTTATTCCACATCCTTCTAGCAACAAAAATAGCTTTCTTCTTTGAAACTTGAAAATGATGTACATGGAAACATAGGATAAAATCAAGAATTTGTCAATTTTTTTCTGGATCCTTCTATATAATCTATCACTTTTGCCACCTTCAAACAGTATGCAAAAACAAAACAAATAAAACTATTATTTGGAGTCAAATCAAAGTCTTTATAACATAGTAAACTCAGATAAGTCCTCTTTCGTTGTTGACTATCTCGAGTCACAGGCACTACTCTCCATAGGAAATAATGGAAATCATCCTTGGCGTCATTCCTGCCTTTACTTTCCATTTCTAGTTATTCCCGCAATCAAGCTGACCAACATTATCCTCGAATTCATGGTCTTCTTTCCACTTTGAATATCCCAACTCAAGTTCAAACTTTTCTCATTACAGGTATGAATTACTGCAATACTTTTTATATAGCCAACTCATATACACTTAATATCTTCTATTCTTTATTCTATAGTGAGAAAGAACTTTTAAAAACACAAATAGAGCAGTTACATAAGCATGCCTAAAGATTCAGAATTGGTTTATTTGAACACATTGCTTTCAGGGAAAAGTACAGCTCTGTATAGTCTTATATGAATAGTTTTGCATATCTGGTTCTCAACTAACTTGGGGATTTCATAGTAAACAAGCCTCTTTAACTCAGCTATACATAGGTCTTTTTCAGGATTCTCAAATCCAAAATCATTACAGACAATGACTGCACCCACAAAATTAAAAGATGCTTACTCCTTGGAAGAAAAGCTATGACAAACCTACACAGCATATTAAAAAGCAGAGATATCACTTTGCCAATAACAATCTGTATAGTCAAAGCTGTGGTTTTTTCAGTAGTCATGTACAGATGTGAGAGCTGGACAATAAAACAAAAGCTGAGCACTGAAGAATTGATGTTTTTGAAAGCAATGCTGAAGAAGACTCTGGAGAGTCCTTTGGACAGCAAGAAATAAAACCAGATAATCTTAAAGGAAACCAACCCTGAATATTCATTGGAAGGACTGATGCTGAAGCTGAAGCTCCAATACTTTGGTCATATGATGTGAAGAGCTGACTCACTGGAAAAGACCCTGATGCTAGAGAAGATTGAAGGCAGGAGGAGAAGGGGATGACGGGATGAGATGGTTGGATGGCACCACTGACTCAACGGACATGAGTTTGAGCAAACTCTGGGAGATGGTGAAGGACAGGGAAGCTTGGCATGTTGTAGTCCATGGGGTCACAAAGAGTCAGACATGACCTTGCGACTGAACAACAGATAAACCATGCTCCCTTTCTGATATGGGATATTCAGTGACACTTAACCCCAGCCCCAATCCTTCAACCTACTTGAAGTTAACTTCTACTTATCCTTTTGCTAGTATCCATGTCTGTGCTCTATAAATCCTATTATAGCTTCTCATAGCACAAAGCTCTTCTCTTATAAAGCTCTTAAAACAACAGTAATGCTAGATTTGCTTTTGTAACTGTGTGGATTAATGCCTGTCTAATGGTGAAGGACAGGAAAGCCTGGCATTCTGCAGTCGTGGGGTCACAAAGAATTGGAACGGAGTGACTGAACAACAACTGTCTAACTCAGCAGATGCAAGTTCCATGAAGTTGAAACAGTTGATGTTTGTGTTTATTTTTCCCAGAGTTGTGACAGATATATGTGGGAAACTATGTTAAATAAATATTTAATGAACCAATTTTCCTTTCTCTGTTTAAACTCCTCCTAAACTCTCCAGGCGAGTTGAAGGTCACTACTTCACTACCATTACGGTTAAATGAATTCAGAATTCCAAGACTGGCAGTTCTCAATAATTGGGCTTTTGACCCAGCTGAAATAATAACTTGAACAGCTTCCTAAAATGAAACTGTCCCTAGTCTTCTTTAATTATCAAGTAAAATTAAATGACGCTTAACTTACACATGTGAGGTCCATTTCATATATTTACTCGTGGGTGCATGTGCATGCTAAGTCACTTCAGTGGTGTCCAACTCTGTGACACTATGCACTGCAGCTCGCCAGGCTTCTCAGGCCATGGGATTCTCCAGGCAAGAAAACTGGAGTGGGTTGCCATGCCTTCCTCCAGGGGATCATCCTGACTCAGGGATTGAACTTGCATCTCTTACGTCTTTTGAATTGGCGAGAGGGTTCTTTGCCACTAGCGCCACCTGGGAAGCCCAAGTTTACTTATATATTCAGTATCTAACAAATGTGAATCTCACATTAATTATTAGACAGGTTCAGTATGGGGATGGTGTAGATGCAATTAATTTCAAGGGAAGACCTCTTGAAAAATGATACAATTTTTTTAGGGTAAAAATGGATCGCAAATGTGAAAGTTTTCAGTAAAAATACGAAGTATTTAAGTAACAAAATGTTTTTGTGTAAAACAGCTTTCAAAGCACAATAAAGGGAAATATAATTTAAATGAAATATAAATTCATCTTCCTAATAGATAGCACTAAGTCACAATATTTTTTTTTCTGGAAAAGGCACAATATGAAATTTTGATAAACTGATTAAATTCAATTGTATTATGATTCACTTTCATGTACTAACTAGAGTAGTCAAGATAGACCATCTTAATGATAAGAATTCTGTGGGGCCCTAAATGGGAAACCTTAAAAACAAAGGGGCTAGCTTTGGGGTTGAAAACCTAAGATGGCGCCTGGCGGAAGAGATGGGGGCAGGGTCTATGTTGTCTGTCAAAGTTTTTAATTGGCTCTCTTGATTTCTGTGCACATAGACAGTGTGTGATCTCTATAGACTCCTGTTATGATGAAGGTGACAATTTGACCTTTAATGTGATTGGTGCAACTATGGAAAGTCCCTCCTAAAACCCTCCTGTTTGTCTATATAAGTTGGGAGTTTGCAACAATAAACCGGAACTGCTTTGACGGAACCCCTGTCGCGTCTGATTGTCTCTCGCTCGCCGAGGGGCTGGGTTGGCGGACAGCAGGCTCACCTCTCCTCGGGAACCCCTCGGCTTTGCTGAGGGAAGTTCCACTGCCTCCGCTCTTTCTGCGGAGCGCCCCCGCAGAAACTGGCGCCCAACGTGGGGCGTGAAGCGGACGGACGGAGGTGGTGTCACCGTGCGGCTCTGAAAGAGGAGCAACGAGGGACCCTAGCAGAGTCACAGCACGGAGCTCCCTTTAGAGGAGTATCGCCCGAGGTAATCCGGATTTCGAAGTGGGCCCCCTCCTTTATGAGGGAAGTGCCAAAAACTCTCTTATTTTCCTTCTCCTCTTCTTTCCTGATCCGTCCTTAATTCTTTCTTTCTGGAGTTTCAGTGAACAGGCGAACGGTTGTGGAGGCAATTGATAAGTCCTGGCTAGGGCCGCTCTCTGGCGGACTTTGAAGGCCCCGCAACAGGTAAGCCTCAGTAACTAGAGCCCGACCGGGTGAAACTCCCCTTTAATCTTTCTTAACTGAGGACGTGGCCTAGAATCTTCCCTGTGGGCACCGGTCAGGCACCTAAAGGCCATTAGGGCGCCTGCCACTTGAAGACTCCCGTGACAGGATAAGGGGGTCACGGAATGGGCTAGAAACATCTAGGGTGCCCGCCCCCAGCAAGAAAACTTCCGTGCAACGACGCAGGCACATAAACGGTTCCAAAAGCATACCCTAAGCCCAACTTTCTGGCCGCCACCACTCCCGGTAGGATTTTTGGTGGTTGTCCTCAGTGACTTTTCTGTCTATTCTCTCTCAGCAGCATGGGAAGTAACATTAGCAAGTCTGATGAGCCTGCCCTCAAGGCGCTGAGATACTTGCTCATAAGCAGGGGACTTGAGATTTCTGATGCTCAGACTATTAAGGTCTGGGGGACCATTGTACCGTTGGCCCCCTGGGTGGCTTTAGCTAAACTGTTCTCTTGGGATACTTGGGATCGAGTACAAACCCTTGCTAGGCAGAGAGAGGCTCGATACGGTGAGGAGCCCCCTTAGGGTTCTGTCTGATCATTTCGGCCCTCAAGCTCTGTTTTTCACGGAGCGAGGAGCATGTCACTGATACGAGTGCCCCCAAAATCAAAATCAGAAAAACAATGGGAAAAATTTGATGAGGAACGAGTCACATCAGACCAGGATATAGCAAAAGACACTGCAGGGAATAAAGACTCTAGAGCAAATAGTGGGCCATGGGAGCCTTTCGGGGATGATAAAGGGGCAGAAAAGAATAGAGACTCCTCTGATGCCTCAGGACCGGGAGCCCAGGGGAGAGATCTGTGCCCCTCCCTGCTTCCCCCATTTGAGGAAGTTTCGGGAGCACCTTGGGTGGGAGAGACAATGAGGTCACCTTGGAAAGGGAGAACCTACCCCGGGGACCCTTGGGGATCCCTAATGCCCTTTACCGGCCCGACTCAAGCCTTTCCTGTAAATGTTAACCCGGGAGGGGGGGAATAGCCTGGCAGCCTGGTACCCCTGGGAGGCCAATGATTTAAAAGAGGTAAAAAAGGCAGTGGCAGAGGATGGCCCAAACTCCCCGTGGGTAAAAACTATTCTCCAGGGCCTAGCTCATCAACCACAAGAGGGACACTTTAAGAAGGGGTGCCCTCAAGGCGGGGGAAAGACCTACTGGTCGGAGACCTCCCACTATCCCATTTTTGTACCCCATTTTAAGGGTCATCAAGATTTACCTGGATTGCTTTCAATGGGAAATTCCCAGCAGCCTCCCTTACAATCCAAGCTTATAACTTACAAGATGCCTATGATCTTCATGATCTTACTCATATAAATTGGAGAGGGCTACATAAAAGGTTCCCACAGATTCCTATTAGAGAATTAAAGAAAAGTATACATACTTGTAAATCCTGTCTTCCTTATTTACAAGTACCGCCTTTACAGCCCCCAGGAGTAAACCCTCGAGGGCTAAAACCCAATGTGCTGTGGCAAACTGATGTAACCCATTATTCTCCTTTTGAAAAACTTAAGTGCCACCATCAAAATTTAAAGGCTCAATTACAAAAACAAAAAGGGGGAATAAGCCCTCACCAGCAACTTGGAATGGCACTCTTTAAACATTTTAAATTTTTCAAAAATGAACGATACCATGTTTTCAAAAACATTGGTCCACCAAGAAATAAAACCTGAAATACAAGTGAGATGGAAAGATCCCATCACTGGTCAGTGGAAGGGGCCTGATCCACTCCTTACAATGGGGAGAGGATTCGGATGCATATTCCCCATTGGGGACCCCAGCCCTATATGGGTGCCAGCAAGGAATCTTAAATTTACACAAGAGAGAGGTCAAATCTCAAAACCTGACACAGATTAAAGAGACATTCACATATTGAGCCCAAGAACAAAAAGTTCTTGAGGCGATCTTTTCTTCCCTTTCAGATCATCAATGCGACAACCCTGCTGGACACTGCTCCTGGTGATCGTCGGATTACCTAGCCTCTCCGTGCTGACCTTCCTCATTGCCATGGCTATGCAAAAGTTTTTAAAATCTTTGAAGCCTGGGTTTAACGACATACAAGGCCATCAACCATGAGGGTACAACAGTGTCAGCATCTGTGCTGGGAGTTCAACAAGCTCAGACCATCGAGGTTATAAACAACACATCCACTGCCTCTGCTCAAGGATTTCAAACCAGCTCGAACACCTGAGATCTGCTATGATGGGACTCCAACAACAGCTTGATATCCATGCTCTCCACGCCAGAGCGATCGAGACGTTGAGTGTTCTGGGCGCTCATAGACTGCGACGTGTGAGATACCCCAGCTTTTGTCTGACAGCTTTTCCAGTGTTAAATGAGACTCTAACAGGTGAAAAAGGGAGCAATGGATCTATGGGACTGGATACACAGTCCATTTACCTGGTTTAAAAATGCCTTCTATTTGCTTGTTTTTGTTATTCTGCTTGTTGTAGTGTTAAAAAGGTTATGCTTGCCCAGGTCATGAAAGAGGAGCCCCACGTTGGGGACCCACAAAACCCCTGGATTAATTTAGCCCTTCAAGAGATTAACCGAGACAGATAAATAAAAATAAGAGTTCTAGATGCCCATCATCTAGAGAGATTCCGCCTAGCCCCCAGGAGGTGGCTGGATAGCCAATGACGGGTAAGACCCTCAGAGGAGGGCAACCTAAGACAGGCACAGCCACGAGAGGGGCTGGCGAGGCTGGAGGTTGGCCGCCTACAGCTTTATGCCTTGCTCTACAGAACAGCAACACAAATGTCTCGAGGGCTTAAATAAAATTAAAAAAAAGGGGGGGATATGGGGACCTAAATGGGAAACCTTAAAAACAAAGGGGCTAGCTTTGTGGTCGAAAACCTAAGATGGCGCCTGGCGGAAGAGATGGGGGCAGGGTCTATGTTGTCTGTCAAAGTTTTTAATTGGCTCTCTTGATTTCTGTGCACATAGACAGTGCAGTGTGTGATCTCCATAGACTCCTGTTATAATGAAGGTGACAATTTGACCTTTAATGTGATTGGTGCAACTATGGAAAGTCCCTCCTAAAACCCTCCTGTTTGTCTATATAAGTTGGGAGTTTGCAACAATAAACCGGAACTGCTTTGACGGAACCCCTGTCGCGTCTGATTGTCTCTCGCTCGCCGAGGGGCTGGGTTGGCGGACAGCAGGCTCACCTCTCCTTGGGAACACCTCGGCTTTGCTGAGGGAAGTTCCACTGCCTCCGCTCTTTCTGCGGAGCGCCCCCGCAGAATTCATGTTAAATAGAGCATAAGTAATAAATTTCCTATTTAGCCTTCTCTACCATTGGTATTATATCAGACTAGATTGCTAGCATTCAGTTCAGTCGCTCAGTTGACTCTTCGTGACCCCATGAACTGCAACACATCAGGTCTCCCTGTCCATCACCAACTCCCAGAGTCCACACAAACTCATGTCCATTGAGTCCGTGATAGCATCTAACCACCTCATCCTAGCTGTCCCCTTCTCCTCCTGCCCTCAATCTTTCCCAACATCAGGGTCTTTTCAAATGAGTCAGTTCTTCACATCAGGTGGCCAAAATACTAGAGTTTCAGCTTCAACATCAGTCTTTCCAATGAACACCCAGGACTGATCTTCTTTAAGATGGACTAGCTGGACCTCACTGCAGTCCAAAGGAATCTCAAGCGTCTTCTCCAACAACACAGTTCAAAAGCATCAATTCTTCGTTTCTCAGCTTTCTTTATAGTTCAACTCTAACATCCATACATAACTAATCGAAAACCATAGCCTTGACTAGACGGACATTTGTTGGAAACGTAATGTCTCTGCTTTTTAATATGCTGTCTAGGTTGCTCATAACTTTCCTTCCAAGGAGTAAGTGATTTTGGAGCCCCCCAAAATAAAATCTGACACTTTCCCCTCTTTCCCCATCTATTTGCCATGATCTTTGTTTTCTGAATGTTGAGCTTTAAGCCAACTTTTTCACTCTCCTCTTTCACTGTCATCAAGAGGCTCTTTAGCTCTTCTTCACTTTCTGCCGTTAGGGTGGTGTCATCTGCATATCTGAGGTTATTGATATTTCTCCAGGCAATCTTGATTCCAGCTTGTGCTTCATCCATCCCAGCATTTTTCATGATGTACTCTGCATAGAAGTTAAGTAAGCAGGGTGACAATATACAGCCTTGATATACTCCTTTTCCTATTTGGAATCAGTCTGTTGTTCCATGTCCAGTTCTAACTGTTGCTTTCTGACCTGCATACAGGTTTCTCAAGAGGCAGTTAAGGTGGTCTGGTATTCCCATCTCCTTCAGAATTTTCCACAGTTTATTGTGGATCCACACAGTCAAAGGCTTTGGCATAGTCAATGAAGCAGAAATATATCTTTTTCTGGAACTCTCTTGCTCTTTCCATGATTCAGTAGGTGTTGGCAATTTGTTCTCTGGTTCCTCTGCCTTTTCTAAAACCAACTTGAACATCTGGAAGTTCAGTTCACGTATTACTGAAGCCTAGCTTGCAGAATTTTGCACATTACTTTACTAGCATGTGAGATGAGTGCAATTGTGTGGTGGTAGTCTGAGCATTCTTTGGCATTGCCTTTCTTTGGGATTGGAATGAAAGCAGACTTTTTCCAGTCCTGTGGCCACTGCTGAGTTTTCCAAATGTGCTGACATATTGAGTGCAGCACTTTCACAGCATCATCTTTCAGGATGTGAAATAGCTCAACTGGACTTCCATCACCTCCACTAGCTTTGTTCATAGTGATGCTTCCTAAGACCCACTTGACTTCACCTTCCAGGATGTCTGGCTCTAGGTGAGTGATCACACCATCGTGATTATCTGAGTCATGAAGATCTTTTTGTACAGTTCTTTGTATTGAAGCCACCTCTTTTCCATATCTTCTGCTTCTGTCAGGTCCATATCATTTCTGTCCTTTATTGACCACATCTTTGCATGAAATGTTCCCTTTGTATCTCTAATTTTCTTGAAGAGACCTCTAGTCTTTCCTATTCAATTTTTTCCCTCTATTTCTTTGCACTGATCACTGAGGAAGGCTTTGTTATCTCTCCTTGCTATTCTTTGGCACTCTGCATTCAAATGGGTATATCTTGCCTTTTCTCCTTTGCTTTTCATTTCTCTTTTCACAACTATTTGTAAGGCTTCCTCAGACAGCCATTTTGCTTTTTTGCACTTCTTTTCTTGGGGATGGTCTTGATCCCTATCTCCTGTACAATGTTACGAACCTCTGTCCATAGTTCATCAGGCACTCTGTCTATCAGATCTAGTCCCTTAAACCTATTTCTCACTTCCACTGTATAATCCATCTTAAGATATGTTTTTGTTTTATTGAATGTTTACTCATTGTAATTGGGTCTAAAATAGACACTGGGATAGATTTTATGTAGAGATACATCCTGAAGTGAAGTGAAGTGAAGTCACTCAGTCATGCCCAACTCTTTGCAACCCCATGGACAGTAGCCTGCACCAAGCTCCTCCATCCATGGGATTTTCTAGGCAAGAGTACTGGAGTGGGTTGCCATTTTCCTTCTCCAAGGAATCTTCCAGACCCAGGGATTGAACCCAGGTCTCCCGCATTGTAGACAAAGGCTTTACTGTCTGAGCCACCAGGGAAGTCCAGATACATCCTAGGTACTATCAATTTATCTACTGATTAAGAAGTATACAGCTGCTAAGTCGCTGCAGTCATGTCTGACTCTGTGCGACCCCATAGACAGCAGCCAACTAGGCTCCGCTGTCCCTAGGATTCTCCAGGCACGAACACTAGAGTGGGTTGCCATTTCCTGTTCCAATGCATGAAAGTAAAAAGTGAAAGTGAAGTCTCATAGTCATGTCTGACTCTTAGCGACCCCATGGACTGCAGCCTACCAGGCTCCTCCATCCATGGGATTTTCCAGGCAAGAGTACTGGAGTGGGTTGCCACTGCCTTCTTTGATGCATTTACTGTTAATGGGTCTTAATTCTTATTTTCTGATGTTACATAATATATATTATGATTGTATTGATATTTAAATGTCTTATTATCTCCTGATATTTATCTTCATTTTTACAACATTAAATTATTTATGTAAATGACCATTTGTAGGAAATAAAATAACTCTGATTAGTATAATTTCTGTCTATGAAAAATTGTTAAGTTACACTGTTTGCTTAATTTGCATTGTGGATCTGTTTTTAAAATGACCTGTTAATCTGATACCATGGTTAGGGTCTATGTTTTCATTTTCATAAAGACATCATTTCTAGGTTTGTGACACTACAAAAACTGTAAAAAGAACAGCATTCATAGATAAATATAACCACTTCTTAACTGTTAGGCACATATTCTGAACACTGAAGAAATTCTATTTGTATGTCATTCAGATTCAGAAATAACTGTTGATAGTAAAATGTACATATCTTTTCACAAGGCTAAGGAAACAACTTAAACTTCCCAAGCTTAGGTGTAGGATGAAAATGTGGATTTTAAGTAACATCAGGTATTAAGAATCCAAAAGACTTTTAAGGTGGTCCACTGGTTAAGAATCTGACTTGCAATGTAGGAGATACCGGTACAATCCTCGTCCAGGAGGCTCCCACATGCCTCAGAGCAACTAATCTCATGTGCCACAGCTACTGAACACAGGCTCTAGAGCCTGCAAGCCACGACTACTGAGCGCGTGCTGCAACACTGAAGCCCATGTGCCTCGAGCCTGTGCTCCACATCAAGAGGAGCCACTGCAAGGAGAGACCTGGGCACTGCAATAACGAGTAGCCCCCATTCACGACGACCACAGAAAGCCCACATGCAGCGATGCAGCCCCGCCACAACCAAGAAGTAATAGTAAATAAATAAATACTTCTTAAAAATAGCTTTAAAAGTCCTAGAAGCACAAATTCTCTCAAATGTTTTCATGAAGTCTTTAATAGAGTTTAAAACCGAAGAATGGCATGTAGAGATTTGTCAAATTTACATTTTTACTCCATCTACAATGCTAGCCATACACTACTGAAGATGAACTCCAAATACAACTTAACCATACCAGAGACTAGGAGATTATAAGCAAAAAGACTGTAAAATTACTCTGCCCTCCAAGTATTGTATATTAAGAAATCCTCACTATTAGGGCATCTGCTATAGTTTAGTTGTTGAAAATTCAAATAAAGTATGTATGATTTTTAATTTAAACTAATCTCTAGGAATAATATTAACTGTAAATACTAGCAACATTGCTTCAAATAAACTGATGCAAGAATATAGATATTACTGATTGATAAACATCAATTATATACATCAACTTATTCCACTCAACCTTATAAAAGCTAAATAGCTTGAAACAAGTTTTGCGAAAATATGTTCACTTAAAAATTGTGTTTTTATCTAGCTATTTATCTACCTCTCCATCTGTCTATTTTTTCATTTTAAATGACAACTTATTTATGTTTTATTCATCTTTATGTAACATAAATAATAAGTCACTTTATAGGTTATCTTGACAATACAGATCCAATTGATAACTGTTCTTATCAATCTGAATGTAAAACATTACACTGTATAATAATTTTTAAGCCTCAAGTTTATCTTACTTTTCTAATAAATTTTAATACAAAGAATTCTTAATGGAAAGATGAAAGAAAGGCAATATTAACTGCTTAATAATTTTTTATAATCTGAAAACTATTTTTGTAAAATGTAAATTTAAAAATTATATCCCTTACACTGTATTATTAGAATTGACACACGTTTATTATTGTGTCTGTCTTCCCACCACTATCAGCTGGATTCCTAACATTTTCAACTGGATAGTATTTTTCTGCTAGTACCATAAGTGTTTCTTGGTATAATAAACGTATCCTGCTTATTTTAAGGATTAGAAGTTATAGGAGAACATTCCTAACACAGATAGAACAATCACTTAGTGCTATATGTAATAAAATACTGAAATCCAATATGCAGAAGCAGTTTGCATGCCATTTACCCACCCTTATTGACCAAAGTGGTAGGCTTTTTCGAACTTTATAATGCAGCATTATTTATCATTAATTAAATAAGCTGATATTCTTCCTTGTTATAAATGTAAAAATTATTTCTTAATGATACCAAGTTTCCATGAAGGTTGTTGCATAAATAAAACAAATGGAAAACAGTTGTTTAGGAAGAAAAAGTATAGCAGTTCCTCATAGAAAAAAAATATAATCTAGTAGTCTACAAGTTAGAACAGTACAGATGGAGTCCCATTTTTTAGTTAAAACCTGGGAATTACATTACAAATAATTCAAAAACATATGAAAGTATGTGTTTTCTCCAGAATGTAAGTAATCCAAGATGGCACATGAACTCATTCTTTCATAATCACTGCTGCTGCTCTTAGAAAATATGACACTGACTTATTAGATCCCTCACATGCAGCCATGCATGTATATTTTCACAGAAATTTAGATACTTAAGATTACATATGCACCAAAGTGAAATTAGAAACTTTCACAAAAAGCTAGAAACACTGTATTTACAGATAGACTTTAGATTTATAGCACTTTCAGACCTATTTTTTATTGTGGTAAAAGGCATATAAATCTACCAATTTAATATTTCTGAAGTCTACAACTCACAGGTATTAAGTGCATTAACATTGCTGCACAGTCTTTTT
The DNA here is from genome assembly GCA_917880005.1 of Nanger dama. Lineage (NCBI taxonomy): Eukaryota > Metazoa > Chordata > Mammalia > Artiodactyla > Bovidae > Nanger > Nanger dama. The sequence goes on from CAKJTW010000010.1 coordinate 12,642,105, forward strand.
TTTTTCTTCTTTTTCTTTTTCTTATTTTTTAGGTTTATTTATTTTTTAATACTTTATTCTACATTACAATACTGTATTTGTTTTGCTGAATAAAATGGGAATCCAAACTGCTTTAATCTACAATTATCTAATCTGATAAATACAGATGGTCAATGGGTGAGCATGATTTTCACCACTCTTGCCAATCAATTATAGGGAATTCTGACACAATTGTTAAGACTTCTGGAAAAAGCAGTCATATTTAAGAATCTTCAGACCATTTGGTGGATTGTCCAAACAAACATATTGATTTTTTGATACTATTCTGTCTTCTAACTATGTTTTCCCCTTAAAATCATATCCTTTACTTCACTAGTGGAATGTTACCAGCTGTGTAATGATTTGCATTTAACTATCCCCCATTCATAAGTTAACATTATAATCTTGCTATTGATATTTGCCACAGAGTACATACAAGGTGTATGTCTCTGTGTGTGTGTGTACATGCATTTCTTCTCTTTCTTTAAAATGATAAGCACCATAATGACAATCATACTTTCAACTGTGATGGCCTTCCATTTGTGTTAAACGATGGGTTCAGACATAATCTTTTAAAAACATGTATTACTGCGATGTTCAGCAGGCGAATTTATAAAAGCTTGGCATTCTCTTTTTATAACCATTAATCTGATCCTAAGAAATACACAAAAGTCAATAAAACAAATGTTTCTTGTAACAACTAACATAAATATAAATAATGTGACATGTCCTTGTTTAAAATTTACATATATTTAGTAGAACAACACAATATACTTAAAATCTTGAATAATCTCTGAAATGTTTCCAAATCTTGTTAGCCACTGCTCCGAATACAGCAGTTTTATCCAAAGTAAAAGGTATACTGTTAGGGAATATTTCTCCGTTATTTTATATTTGAGAGCCTTTTTTTTTCCTGCTCTGCAAATAAATTTGTCAGTATTATTCTTTTATGCAGGCATTAAAACATAATTTTTTAATTTAATGTTAGGTTTTCACTTTAAACATTTATTTATATCAAATTTTCACAGTCTTTTATTCTCTTATTTTATAAATATTAAGCTCTCCTTTACTTCTGAATTTTAAGGGTGAAATCTTAGACACACAATAGTATATGGATTCTGATTAAGAAACAGCTAAAAAATGTTCAAACATTTTTGGTTACCTTTTCCATGGCTAGAATAAGAACAGTACACTTTATTCTCTTATTTTATAAATATTAAGCTCTCCTTTACTTCTGAATTTTAAGGGTGAAATCTTAGACACACAATAGTATATGGATTCTCATTAAGAAACAGCTAAAAAATGTTCAAACATTTTTGGTTACCTTTTCCATGGCTAGAATAAGAACAGTACACTACAAAGTACTGTTGCTACATACCCACTATTCACTTTTCCAGAAAATAATGACTTTTGCCTGCCTAATAGCATACGCCTTTTAGTTCGTGTAGCACTGCTGCTGATGGGGGAACAGATTGTTCCAATTCCTGGTTTCTCAGTGCAGTATCATGAATTTGTCATTTGGGCATCTCTTCTTCAAATGCCATTTTTTAGTGTGCTTTATAGGCAATAACTGAATGGCATTCCATTTACTAAAATTTTTCTTTAGAATTTGTTTCCCAGCTCCAGACCATTTTTCTTCCTTAGTTTTCTTTTTTAAATAAAAATTTATTTAATTGGAGGCTAATTACAATATTGTATTGGTTTGCCATTTATGTTTATTTAAATTAGTCTCTACAGACTAATTTAAAGTAACTCATTCTTAGTTGATTCTAAAAATACACATACACACCCTCTACTAGATCTTTAATTTCTAAACATCTTTGTATTGTTTACAAATACTATCACAGACCTGAAAATTATCCTCCAAAGATTTGTTTTGGAAAGTCATTGTTAATCTCTACAGATACAGCATAAACAAATGTCCATGGATAGACATCAAATCATCTAGTTTAGAACTGAATACAAAAATGAATAAGAATACAATGGATTTAAGAAGTGTCAACTTACAACTAAAAGTAGAAAAACTAGCAGAATTCTCTTTTTATTGAAAATGTATAATGATGATGGAATTTACTTCATTGAAGAAGTAAAGGTCTAGCTTTGTATCCAGATTATTCAGTAGTATATACTGTAAGTCCTTTCTAAATCCCAGCTGGGTCCTCAGGTAGAGAGGAAAGCACAAAAAATGGAATGATGAAAAATGACAGGCTAATACCAACGCATATCTCCTCACCCTGACCTTATTTGTGATATTTAAATCCGTATGTCTAACTGCATGTCTGAAATATCTGTGAAAAGCACTTCTTGTTCAACATGTCTAAAAACACACTTACAATATTTATATCATTACCTCTTATGCTAGTGAATGGTACTCACACTTGTACATGCTACAAGAGAGTAATTTAGAGCATCTCAGCATATCATTTGATTTCATTTCTCACATAACATTTGTTATATATCCTCCTGATTTCATTTAGTGTGTGTGTGTGTGTGTGTATAAAATCTATACACATCTTGCAGAATATATATATTCTTTAAATCTAAGCTATTTTAGCTTAGACTTCTGCAATCGCCCTTAGCTTGTACGTCAACATCCATTACGGTATCCACCCCATGCTATCTTTCCCAACACTGAGCTGAATCAATATTTTTAAAAAGGAATCAAATCATTTGTTCACTTAACCTTATAAGAATAACCAAATTTTACATTTTCTTGATTTATGCACAGCTAGTTTCTAACCTGGGCTTCCCTGGTAGCTCAGTGTAAAGAATCCTTCTGCCAGTGAGGGAGACACAGTTCCACTTCCTGGGTCAGGAAGATGCCCTGGAGAAGGAAACGGCAACCTACAATAGTATTCTTGCCTGGGAAATCCCATGGACAGAGGAGCCTGGCCAGCTAAAGTACATGGGGCCACAAAAGAGTTGGACACAACTTCGCAACTAAACAAAACAACATTGTCTCACCTTCATCAACTCCTCACCAAGTCCTCAGTCTCTAGTCATACTGGTTTTCCTTAAAGATGCTGAACTTCCTCTCTCCAAAAGTCACACACTCATTCTGATAGCTCTGATTGAATCCCAGGCTTCCTTATATTCCACCCTAGATCCATACCCCACTGCACATGCTCTCATTCTGCCTGTACTTTCCTTCATGGCACTTAAGACAGATTGCAGTAGTAAGTACTAAGGACTGAACAGTATTCTTCAAAAAGATACATTGAAGTCCTAACTCTCAGTATCTTATACTGACCTTATTTGGAAATAGGATCTTAACAGATGCAATTATTCAAGATGACAAAAATAAAATAGGATGAGCTTTAACCCAAGAATGACCTGTGTTTTATAAGAAAAGAAGCAAAGAAACACAGGAAGAAGATCAACTGAAGATTGACAAAGGTATATATACAAAGAAACAAAGATACCATGTGAGTTCAGTTCAGTCATTCAGTTGTGTCCAACTCTTTGCAACCCCATGAATCACAGCACAACAGGCCTCCCTGTCCATCACCAACTCTCCGGGTTCACTCAGACTCACGTCCAACGAGTCGGTGATGCCATCCAGTCATCTCATCCTCTGTCGTCCCCTTCTCCTCTTGCCACCAATCCCTCCCAGCATCAGTGTCTTTTACTATGAGTCAGTTCTTCACATGAGGTGGCCAAAGTATTGGAGTTTCAGCTTTAGCATCAGTCCTTCCTATGAACACCCAGGACTGATTTCCTTATGATGGACTAGTTGGATCTCTTTGCAGTCCAAGGGACTCTCAAGAGTCTTCTCCAACACTACAGTTCAAAAGCATCACTTCTTCGGTGCTCAGCCTTCTTCACAGTCCAACTCTCACATCCATACATGACCACAGGAAAAACCATAGCCTTGACTAGACGGACTTTAGTCAGCAAAATAACGCCTCTGCTTTTGAATATACTATCTAGGTTGGTCATAACTTTCCTACCAAGGAATAAGCATCTTTTAATTTCATGGCTGCAATCACCATCTGCAGTGATTTTGGAGCCCAAAAAATAAAGTCTGACATTGTTTCCACTGTTTCCCCATCTATTTCCTATGAAGTGATGGGACCAGATGCCATGATCTTTGTATTCTGAATGCTGAGCTTTAAGCCAACTTTTTCACTCTCCTCTTTCACTTTCATCAAGAGGCTTTTTAGTTCCTCTTCATTTTCTGCCATAAGGGTGGTGTCATCAGCATATCTGAGGTTATTGATATTTCTCCCAGCAATCTTGATTCCAGCTTGTGTTTCTTCCAGCCCAGCATTTCTCATGATGTACTCTGATATAAGTTAAATAAGCAAGGTGACAATATACAGCCTATACGTACTCCTTTTCCTGTCTGGAATCAGTCTGTTGTTCCATGTCCAGTTCTAACTGTTGCTTCCTGACCCGCAAATAGGACTCTCAAGAGGCAGGTCAGGTGGTCTGGTATTCCCATCTCCTTCAGAATTTTCCAAAGTTTATTGTGATCCACACAGTCAAAGGCTTTGGCATAGTCAATAAAACAGATATAGATGTTTTTTCTGGAACTCTCTCGCTTTTTCCATGATTCATCGGATGTTGGCAATTTGATCTCTGGTTCCTCTTTTTAAAAACCAGCTTGAACATCTGGAAGTTCACAGTTCACGTACTGCTAAAGCCTCTCTTGGAGAATTTTTAGCATTATTTACTAGCATGTGAGATGAGTGCAATTGTGTGGTAGTTTGAGCATTCTTTGGTATTGCCTTTCATTGGAATTGGAATGAAAACTGATCTTTTCCAGGCCTGTGGCCACTGCTGAGTTTTCCAATTTGCTAGCATATTGAGTGCAGCACTTTCTCAGCATCATCTTTCAGGATTTGAAACAACTCAACTGGAATTCCATCACCTCCACTAGCTTTGTTCATAGTGATGCTTTCTAAGGCCCACTTGACTTCACATTCCAAGATGTCTTGCTCTAAGTGAGTGATCACACCATCGTGATTATCTGGCCTTGAAGATATTTTTTGTACAGTTCTTCTGTGTATTCTTGCCACTTCTTCTTAATGTTTTCTGCTTCTCTTAGGTCCACACGATTTCTGTCTTTTATTGAGTCCATCTTTGCATGAAATGTGCCCTTGGTATCTCTAATTTTCTTGAAGAGATCTTTAGTCTTTCCCTTTCTGTTGTTTTCCTCTATTTCTTTGCATTGATCACTGAGGAAGGCTTTCTTATCTCTCCTTGCTATTCTTTGGAACTCTCCATTCAAATGGGTATATCTTTCCTTTTCTCCATTGCTTTTCACTTCTCTTTTTTTCACAGCTATTTGTAAGGCCTCCTCAGACAGCCATTTTGCTTTTTTGTATTTCTTTTTCTTGGGGATGGTCTTGATCCCTTTCTCCTGTACAGTGTAACGACCCTCATCCATAGTACATCAGGCACTCTGTCTATCAGATCTAGTCCCTTAAATCTATTTGTCACTTTCACTGTATAATCATAAGGGATTTGATTAGGTCATACCTGAATGGTCTAGTGGTTTTCCCTACTTTCTTCAATTTAAGTCTGAATTTGGCAATAAGGTGTGAAGATATCATGTGAATATGAATATCATGTGAAGATGAAGGTAAATACTGAAGTCCTGCTACCACAATCTAGAGAATACCTGAAGCTACCAGGAGCTAAAAGAGGGAAGGAAGAGTCCCTTCCTAGAGTGCAGAGGAGCAAAGCCTTGCCCATATCTTGATTTCTGACTTCTGGCTTCAAACTGTGAGAATAAACTTCTGTTGTTATAAGCCATGCAGTTTGTGGTTCTGTGTTATGGCCGTTCAAGCAACCTAAAATAACACACTTAGAGATCAACACTCACCTTCCCTGCTAGACTGTGAGTTTCATGATGGCAGGAAACTTGTGTACTTTTGCTCACTATTACATTTCTAGCACCTAACCCACAATAGGTACTTATTATTTCACCCACATAAAACACTGGTTTATATTTGGTTTTAATGCAAAATATATAAAACGTCAGTGTGTTCTGAAAGCAACTTTAACACTAATTTAATAATAGGTTATGTACTATTGAAATTGACATAAAAACCAAAATAAGTTTGATACAGCCCAAATGACTATACTGAGCGACTGTACTTTCACTTTCACAATGTAACATACTATAATATAATAGTGGAGAAGGAAAAAGCAACCCACTCCAGTATTCTTGTCTGGAAAATTTTATGGATAGAACATCCTGGAGGGCTACCATTCATGGGGTCGCAAAGGAGTCTGACATGACTTAGTGACTAGAAATATATAATATAAATCAGTTTCAATAAATAAGGTGAAGTTTTATTGAAAGAGAAAGGCAGGCTTTTCATTCAGCATTTTACATATAATTTTAAATACAGTATTGTATTAATATTCAGTGCAAAGTGAGGTTCCTATTGTTGTAGAGAATTTGTCTCAATAGGCTCCATTTTTCCAGGTCCTGATGCGGTACTTAGCACATTATAAGGTTCCAATTTGACTCAATCTCTGATGACTATTCAAACAGCATTTTTAAAAAGTACAGTCAGAAAGCTATATATTGTTCTGTGGGGAAAGATGTATGTCATAAGAAGAAAGACTGCCTATCTCATGACATAATATAAATATGAAAATAATGAAAAATAGATTTAAACTACTAACAGTATACTTATTTCCAGATCTGCTATTATTATTGCACTCTATCAATGAATTTCACATGTAAGAGACAGGCTACCACAGTGAATATGAGCTCTTGCTCTTGAGACAGATTACTTGAATTTCAGTGATACCTTTAAGTTAGATAAAAATCAAAATACCTTCCAAATAGGGTTGCTGTGAAGATTAATATGTTAATTCAAACAAATTGCTTGGAAATGTGTCTAGAACATACCATGTACAAATTGATGCTCAATTGTAAAACTGCAGGGTGCATCGAAAGTGTGACATTTCATAATGTCCAAGGCAAACAACATTACAGTTTTTCTTTAAAAATGATACAGTCTTGGCTATTATAAACAGTGCTGCGATGAACATTGGGGTACACGTGTCTCTTTCGATTCTGGTTTCCTTAGTGTGTATGCCGGTAGGGGGAGGGAGGAGGGAGGGGGTTTCAGGATGAGAAACACATGTATACCTGTGGCGGATTCATGTTGATATATGGCAAAACCAATGCAATATTGTAAAGTAATTGACCTCCAATTAAAATAAGTAAATTTATATTTTAAAAAATGATACAGTCTTTGGCTATAATAAAATGTTTTATTTCATTCAACTCTTTTTCCTTATACTAATGCAGTCTCTGAATTTGCTTGATAGCACAATCCTATTAACAAAAGACTTTCAAGCTAATATATCAACATAAACATGCATTTCTACACCGAATAAAACAGTATAAAAACATTTTAACTGAGACAATCACAAATATAAAGATTACTTTTCATATTTCCACTTGCTTCCTATGAAGTATAATATATTGTATACTTTCTAGGGTGCATGCCCCCTACTCTACAGACCACTGCATTACACAGTTTTAGAAGCATAGAACCAAGTCTTTATTGCCTTCCATTGTATTAATAGTGAGTGCAGAATCTGATACACATAGGTAATCAATTGTATTGCAGAAAGATAGAAACAAATGGATATATACATATATATATATACCCCAGAGAAGATAAATTCTTTTTAAGCATCATACATAATTATTCAGAAACTAAATTTTAATTAACTCAGTCTTCAAATTCTCAATCCAATTCTCTTTGACTTATGCCAACTTAAAGTGTAAAGTGTAGTCACTCAGTCATGTCCGACTCTTTGCGACCCCATGGACTGTAGCCTACGAGGCTTCTCCCTCCATGGGATTCTCCAGGCAAGAGTACTGGAACGGGTTGCCATTTCTTGCCAACTTAACCATCTAAATATATAGATGAAAGATACAATACAATCTATGCAAATATATGGACAATATAATAAGCATTTAATGCAGATGAATAGAAAATAATTTGTTACTGAGACTAATACACAAGTTTATAATGTATTTTACTAGAAAATTATCAGGGTTCTAAATTTTGATCTTAAGTATCTAAATATTTTAAAAAATTATCAGATAGCATTGTTAAAAATAGAAAGAAAATATTTAACCAGAAAGTAGCTTTTCTAAATGATTCTAAGTAAAGTTAGATATAGGAAAAATGTTTGGGAAAATATAACAAAATTTCCAAGAGTAATTTACATGTCTATGATATTTACTTTCTAATTTTCTAAAGTTTCAAAACATAAATTAATAGCAATGTATATTTGTCTGTGTCTATCTATCAGTTAACTACCTACTTATGTCCCAGTAATCCATTCATTGTTCTTGATAACAAGAAGTTAAATTTATAGAAAAATAATTCCACTAAAATCCAAATATTCAATTGTGAAATTAATGACATCTACTTCTTTTTAAATATCTACTATAATTGAAAATAATAATCTACCTTTACCTTGGATTTTGAAGTTTTAAAAATGTCTGTAGGGTTTTAATGTTTATAACTAATGGAATGGATCAAGTAATTATGACACAATAATAATTACAACTCTTCTTTATTACATCTCACTTTAATTACTATTTTTCATCTTTTATTTGAAATCTCTTTTCCTGTCTCTCCACTTGTCTTGTGATACTCTCCTTGAGGATAACTTTCATCAGGCTCAAGCAAGGAGAATAGGTGTGATTTCACACCCTGAAGACTAAGCAACTACTAGAGGAGAAAAGGAAAATCATCAGATCATGTTACCACTCTGTTGAATTCATATTTGATGAGTAAACACATGAGTACATTTGCCAATTTTTAATGAGAGACAATTCCTAAAATAAAAATCAAATCACTTATCTTCCTCCCTGTTGGTAAAATGCAATCTTATTTTCACAGACAGTCTTCCTTTCATTGAAAATCATAGCTGTCCCTTCCTTTTTTTTATGAATCAATTTTCAAAAATAGTAATTTTTATCTTTATGAGCCAATTTATTTAATAGAAAATAAAGCAGTGTATTTTACTTTATATTTGTAGAAATCTCTGTCACACAATTTGTCCCTCTAAATTTATATTAAAGTTACTGAATTCTAATTTCATTGTGTGAAATATTTGGCACACAAAATAAATATGAAGGATTTATAGATAGTAACTTAAGTTATGATTAAATGCGATTATTCTGTTCTTCATATGTTTCTGTACAAAGTGTCTTTAATAGTTTGTATTTTTAGTTTATTCAAATAGTATTCACTATTGATCTGTCAAACCTATAAAATTATGTGATATAAAATTAAAATTTATAAAAGCTACAATATTTATTTGCCCAGTAATATTTACTTTTGGAAATGAATATTTAATTTCTAATTTGAGATATTTTTGTTATTAAGTATAGATTTAATACAAACAGTTTAAAGGATAGAATGGAGAACATGTATTTTGCTAGTAATTTCTAAAATTGGCATTATATACTAAACAGAACTCTCAGTTATAGTATTCTCTGTAAAATGGAAAGGCTTATAGCATTACTATCATAAAAACATATAAGTAGATACCACTTATTGTGATTGTGACTGTAACACAACTTAGGACAAAATTAGACTGAAGCACTCATAAGCTTTCATAATCTCTGTAAAGATCTACAGAGTCTCTTCAATTCTTCACAAGTATCACAGAATGGCAGAAATCATGGTACCTGCCTGATTAAAAGTCATATGCTTTCTATATTACAAATACATATTTACATAAAATACAACCTTACATAATTACACAAAATATGAGTGGTGAAGAATTAATGTTTTTGAACTGTGATGTTGAGGAAGACTTTTGAGGGTCCCTTGGACTGCAAGGAAATCAAGCCAGTCAATCCTAAAGGAAATCAGTCCTTTAGGATTGATATTCAGTGAAAGGACTGATACTGCAGCTGAAACTCCAATACTTTGACGACCTCATGAGAAGAACTGACTCCTTGGAAAAGACCCTAAAGCTGGGAAAGACTGAAGGCAGGAGAAAGGGGATAGATAACAGAGGATGAGATGGTTGGATGGCATCACCAACTCAATGGACATAGTTTGAGCAGGCTACGGGAGTTTGTGATGGACAGGGAAGCTTGGCATGCTGCAGTCCATGGGACTGCAAAGAATCAGACATGACTGAGCAACTAAACTGAATAGAACTTATGACCTTACAAGAAATGTGATGCAGGGATTTTATTTTTAGCCATACAGTTTTTGTTTCTAGCTTCTGTTTTGTAATGAATTAGACTGACTTCCTTTATTCTCTAGATCCAAAAGTTCCTATAATTTCTCAGCATAAAGACCACCTTAATCCTTAAAAATATTCCTCATCTCTTCAGATCCCAGATACTCCAGAATAGCTTGTATCTACATTTAAAGTTTTTATATTGAACACACACACACACACACACACACAAACACACATACACATACACACCCAGAGTTTAGTTAGTCTTGGGTCAAACTGGTGAGGATAGAGTAGAAAGTTCTTTACAAATCATACCAAAGGGCTGCTCAAAGGCTCCTTTCTGTTCACACATCACAAGGTGCTTTTCTCATTGCCCCTCCCATTCCCTGTTCCTCTTCTCTGCAGCACAGCCAGCAATTAAGGGAAAATAAATTTAGACGCACCAGCATTTTACCAAAAGATATATTAAAAGGTTTCAGATCTTTTCATTTTCTTGTACTCTCCCTGAAAATAATGTTCTGAGAAAGATGAGAGGATAGCCTACACATTATGAACTGTCTAAAGCTGAAAGCCAACCCTCTACAAATGTGTGCTGCAAAGCCCAGTGATTAGAAAATGTACAGCTTCTCTTATCTTATTTCTATAAAGGAAAAACCCAATAACATATGCTGGAATATGATGGTGCTCTCTCAGCTATAAATAACTTGCAGATAATTTATCATCTGCTTTAGTTTGAGAACTTTTATTACTCTTAATAGTAAATAGAAGATTGCAAACACTAAAAATGAACAAAGCTGGGGAAGAAATTTCAAAGTGACTTGAAAATATAAAATACATCCTAAGCCCTGAATTTTACTAAAATAATATTTTTTAGTAAAAGTATATTTTTTCCTGCCTTGGTGCACTATGTAATGTATACAGAAACACACCATTTGACACAAATTATTTAGTCTAATTAACTAGTTCTGTTCTGTTACCTATAAGAAGAAAAAGGTACCTTAATTTGTCTTCATTGAACACTGCTGCTAAGTTGCTTCAGTAATGTCCGACTCTGTGTTACTCAGAGACGGCAGCCCAGAAGGCTCCTCCGTCCCTCGGACTCTCCAGGCAAGAATACTGGAGTGGGTTGCCATTTCCTTCTCCAGTGCATGAAAGTAAAAAGTCAAAGTGAAGTCGCTCAGTCATGCCCACTCTTAGCGACCCCATGGACTGAGGAGCCTGGTAGGGATTTTCCAGGCAAGAGTACTGGAGTGAGGCGCCATCGCCTTCTCTTCACTGAACACTAGTGATAAGCAAATGCACAGTAATGCAAATTTTAATTAAAGGTCCAGACATTGGTAATAAAAATAGGAAACAGAAAGATGAAAGAATAAACATACTTTTTAAAAATAAAGCCATGATATTTGGGGAAAATAGTTATGGATTTATATATACATTTCCTAATTCTGAATCTCTATAACTGGTATAGCATAAATTTTAGAATATAAAAATGAGGTATTCATTATTTCTGTGCTAAACTAAACAAAATGTAATAGACATGGACATATGTATGTTAAATCTTAATGTTCACATTCACTCTCCATAGTGTTCACAAGACAGCTATGAATTTAAAACAACTCCAAGGACCTTGATAAGTTCTAAAACTAAATCTTCTCATTTATAAGTCACAACTGTAACAACAGTTAAAGAGTTGCTGAAATAACTAAATGAAATGAAATATTTTAATGAGCACTCAAAAACTGAAAACTTTCATTAAATGAGTTGATTTCTTCTTAGGATTTGAAAATGCAGTTTGAAAACATGACTTAGACAAGGTTAATCAAAGACACTTAGATGACTTATCAAACTATATTAAATAACTGACAATTACATAGTTGCTATTGTAGAAATTGACTGTGATGGTATCATAATCACATTATAAACAAATTCTAAACAATGATAAATGGTAATGACATATATATAAATAATAAGAATACCAAAGTTTATAAATAAAATATGTAATTGAATTTGAATCTCAGAAGTCATTGAGGTATATCATCTGATAATAAGGATGTAACTAAGATATATGATTTTACTTCCCTGGTGGCTCAGATGGAAAAAGCATGTCTACCATGCAGGAGAAACTGAAAGTGAAAGTGAAAGTGAAGTCGCTCAGTCGTGTCTGACTTTTGCAACCCCATGGACTGTAGCCCACCAGGCTTCCTCATCCATGGAATTTTCAAGGCAAGAGTACTGGAGTGGGTTGCCATTTCTTTCTCCAGGGGATCTTCCCAACCCAGGGATCGAACCCAGGTCTCCTGCATTGCAGGCAGACACTTTATTGTCTGATCCAGGTTCGATCCCTGGATTGGGAAGATCCCCTGGAGAAGGAAATGGCAACCCATTCTAGTACTCTTGCCTTGAAAATTCCATGGATGAGGAAGCCTGGTGGGCTACAGTCCATGGGGTTGCAAAAGTCGGACACGACTGAGCAACTTCACTTTCACTTTCTTTCCAGTTTATCAATGTTAAACCTTTGATATACTTCTCATAAAAGTGCATACTATCACCCTGTATTTCATATAACTATTTACCTTTACATCTTTTTATTTTGTAAATTACCTCATGTTTATACATTTACTAGCTCAACCACTTGCTTTGCTACTCAAAACAATAATTTAAAAAAGCATAAATGCATTACTACCCTTAATTTCTACATGAAATAATACATTGAAAGCATAGTTGAAAAGGAAATTGGCTAACCTAACTAAATTGTCTCGAGGCAGAACCTAGAACTAGACAGTTTTTCTGCTTACAACATAGAGTCTTACATTTTCATCTCTTCTGTAGATGTACTCTACTAAATTTTAAGATTATGTCCTTTAGTTATTTTGTACCTAAACTTTTTTACTAATGTAATTTTTCTTTACAATGAAACAAATGCATTTTTACTAGCTTTCCAAAGGACTACTTGAAGGCAGGCGTAGGATGAAGAGGCGTGTTGGGCAGAGAAACTAAGAAGGACAGAGGAGAACAGGGCCTTGTCTCTCACACTAAGTATGAATGTATGACATCTAAGCATCCTTCTGGAGCAAGACCATTGATACCAAACCAGATGCGGTTTATTCTAGGACAGTGAAAATCATCTGTGGCTCTTAGGAAAGCTAGATTCCTGGTCCTCACCATTGATATTAAGATTTAGTAGTTATGAAGTGAAGTCCAGGATGTTATTTTCCAAATCTTCAGGTGATAATTATGATCACCTAGTTGGGTATCTGTATACTACAGGTCTTCAGTTTTCCTGCAAAGGATAAAATAGGCGATTCACTCATAGGCCATATATAAATACTAAATTTTATACTCAATTATCTGGCCTTTCATTGGACTCCCTAAAGCACCTATACTCTCTTTTATTTGGCATCTCTCATGTTCTGTCTGAAAAACAGAAGTCCATGTATTGGCTTTGGAAAGGAGGAAAAACATGTCTTCTTTAGGTATCAATAATGGTAAAAATGATAACTTTGATAATGTGCCAGTCACTGAAGCAGAGAATTCCCTTATATTATTTTACCCTTAAAACCGTCCTGTTCACATGTACCCATTTTAAAGCATTTCATCAGAAATTACATATAATTTATGCAATATGGTTAAAATAGTGAAGTTGCTCAGTCATTTCCCACTCTTTGCAACCTCACGGACTGTAGACTGCCAGGCTCCTCTGCTCATGGGATTTTCCAGTCAAGTGGGTTGCCATTTCCTTCTCCAGAGGATCTTCCCAACCCAAGGATTGGTCCTGGGTTTCCTACATTGCAAGCAGACTCTTTACCATCTTCACCAGGGAAACCCATGGTTAAAATAACACTTGCTGTACATCAGAAGCTAGATGAATTACAACTTTTGTTATTTTTAGGTATAGATTTAGTTATAGAAACAGAGGTTAAATAACTTGCCCAGGTTACACACCCAGATTTAAACAAAGGTGTCACTATGTCCTGGGATTATCCCAGGCAAACCTGAATAACAATTAAACATTCCATAATAATTATTTTTTTTAAAGGAAGGAGAATGGTCAGAAGCAGAGGAGAGAGTGAAACACTGTCAAAATGCTCTAGATGTAAAACCCAGCAAATGTTTCACATCCTCAGAAAAAAAAAAAAAAAAAAAAAAACCTACAGTTCTACAGTTGTCCTAATTCTAGTCAGGTTTCTCTCAGCTAAAAATAACCAAAATTAACTCATTAAATGAAGCGTAAGATACATTTATTGGAAGACTATTAGGTAGCTGACAGATTCAAAGGTGACCCTGTTAGAGGAGGCTTGTTGAGGAACCAAAACCAGCAATGTTTGGGCAAAATTCTGCCACTAAAATAGCTTGGAACACTGCAGCTGGATCTTCAGCCCCAGGAACTTTTCACAGACAAGGCATGGCTGGTATGTGGCCACTGGAAACACACTGTGGCTCCCTTCTCCTTTTCATCTACTGAAGCTGCCTCAAGCGATCTCCCCTGGACCCTGTGCCGCCCTTCTTCCATGATTTAGCTAAACTCAAACTGCCAAAATGTGGGGAGAAAGAATAACTACATCCATTTTATTACTGTATATTTTTATGGTTGATCCCATATCACTGTTATTGAAAAACAGCAAACCAGAACATTTAATACATCTTTAGATAACATTCTCATAAGAACCAACAGATCCTAAAGGAAAGTGGGTGTCAAGCCAGGGTGGAGAATGAGGAAACAATCTAGGCAGATTCCTGTCACTCTAAATGTTTCTCTGTTTAGCAGGATAACCATATAGATTATCATCCAAGTCAGAATAATTCTAAGAGTTAAAGGCAGTGCCATACCAGGACAACAATGTAAACTGGGATAATCCCAGGCAAACCTGAATGAACCATCATCTAACTGTTTAAACTGATATACATTCATATATTGGCTTATAGTCTTCTTTATTGCCAAAGAAGAACTAACGATCTTTCTTTCTCTTCCTTGCTTACCTTTTCCTTTCTTTCTTTCTCCATCCTTTCTCTCTCTTTCTTTCTCTGTCTCTCTCTCCTTCTCTCTTTCTTTGTGTCTGCTTAGGGGTGTATTCAGTGGTGTGCAACTCGCCACCCCATGGGCTATAACCCACCAGTCAGGCTCCTCTGTCTATGGAATTTTCCAGGCAAGTATACTGGAGCAGGTTGTCATTTCCTTCTCCAGGGGATCTTCCCAATCCAGGGATCAAATCTGTGTCTTTTTCATCTCTTACACTGGCAAGTGGATTCCTTTTCACTGCACCACCTGGGAAGCCATCTCTCTCTATTTATTTTTAATTCCGAGGATTGTGGCCATCCAGTGGAACATTGGCCATTAAGTTGTTTCAGATTTCTCAAAATCATTCCAGTATTATTTTCAGATCTCTGATATTATATCTGGTGGCTGAGGTGGAGGGGAAGGGGAGTTCTCAACTGCTTTTCAAGTAAATCATCATTTTGCTGTCTGGATCTGGCCAGAACTGCTAGTAGAATTTTATGTGCTGCCTGAGAAACAAACATGCAGACAGCCTGAAACTGGAAAAATTATATTCTCTCTGTTCATCTAGAATACAGTGAGAGTGTAGTAAGAGAGAAATTAGAGAGAAAGAGAGAAGGAAGGAGGCAGGGGAGCGGTTAGAGGGGTAGACAGAGAGAGAGCAGGTGTGTGCTTGATTTTACTGTGTGTGAACATGTCTATTTTGCCTGTGTCCAAGAACAGATATTGTACTTATTTTATGCAAGGTACTGAGAGAAAAGAGATGAATTTCTCACAAGACCTATAGTTTCTATAGCTGACATAATTGTATTGGCACTTTATTAATACATCAAAATAGTTGGCATATTTAATGCCTATAAGGTGAATAATTACTCACAGTATAGCATATATAAACTGAATTATTGATACAGTATTTTAATTAAAATAATTTAACATTATAAGTAAACAATAATCTCTGTAGTTTTTTTCCTTACATCATCAAATCATGCTTACAAGAGGATCAATCTGTTTTGATTCACTATTATTATTACTATGACTACTATTTAGGTCACGAACACTTTCTGTGGAATAATAGGCTAACAGATTGTCTTAAATGTGGCTCTCCAGGACAGCAATATCTAACGTGCAACATCTAAAATTTTATTAATATTATTCTACCTAAAAAAAAAAACCTTGGGAGTTTTTGAGTAGCAGCAGATATCATAGTATCAACTCCTATAAATCTTGATCCATAAAAATGCATCTTTCATGTTGTATCAATAATTTCACAATGATTAGTAACACAAGCAGACCAGTTTGTGTTATTTCAAGCAATGTATACGTTTCCCCTAGGAAACCTAATCCCAATTTCTGTGGAGGAAACTCCATTAAATTTTAGTAAAACTGGGAAACTTGAGTCTCAGATATTTTTTAACTATTCTCTAATATCATGTGTCAATCATGAAATTAATGGTTAGATTTCACAATTTCACATTTTTTATTTTGTTCTATAGCTATTTTTAACAAATAATGGTCATTATAGTCCACTTTTCTTTTGCTTAATAATGCAGTCCCTGAAAATGTCAATCAAATTTAATTACAAATTAACTATAACAACTAATTGTAAGATAACTATGACATAAATGGGGTATTAAGAATCATAAATCTAGTAGGTTGGAGGTACTTAGTAGAAGAAACCAAAAATATCAAATTCAAGAATAAAAACCGACACTTTCACAGCCAAGAGTGATAATATAATAGGCCATGGTTAGACATCAAGGCTATGCGAGCTCCATATTACTACATGTATCTCATGTGACTGAAGCAGAGAATGGCCAAGAATAATTATTTGAGGAAGTACATAAATAAACTATATAGCAAATACATCGTATCTGTTTTGCATATCTGTACTAACTTGTCGATCAGTAAAATTTTAAAGTGACTTTTGGTTAATAAACTGTGATGACCCTATAGATGACAAATTTATTAATGCATGATTATTTGCTATGCCTGTCTATATGAGCAAGAGGAAATGTTATGTCTCCCCCTAGTGTAAATATTAACTTTGTAACACCAGAACTGTAGTGATCCAAGACATTGCAAAGGAATCACAGCTACTGAAATTATTGATGAGAGTTAAAAGAAATTCCAAGCTTTTCTTAAGAACCAGCATCCTAGGAGTACAAAATATGTTTCATGTACTTTACGAGCCAAAGGAATCTCTTATATCTAAAGTGTTCATAAGATTTTCATTTCTTTATCTACTGGAATATTTAGAGCCCAATCCATTTTTAAGGGAGATTTCATGACTCTTGGGGTGAAGATAAACATGTAAGAAGTGTCATGGATAAACAGGGAAAAAAGGAAATCTTGATACTATTCAATACTAAAACTGTTCAAATTATGTAAATTTATACATACTGAGGGGCTTCCCTGATAGCTCAGTTGACAAAAAATCTACCTTGCATGCAGGAGACCCCAGTTCGATTCCTAGGTCTGGAAGATCCCCTGGAGAAGGGATACACTAGCCACTCCAGTATTCTTGGGCTTCCCTTGTGGCTCAGCTGGTAAAGAAACTGCCTGCAATGTGGGAGACCTGGGTTCTATCCCTGGGTTGGGAAGAATCCCTGGAGAAGGGAAAGGCTACCCACTCCAGTATTCTGGCCTTAGAGAAGTCCATGGACTGTCTAGTCCATGGTGTCACAAAGAGCTGGACATGACTGAGCGATTTTCACTTCTCATACATACTGAATTGAACAAATGAGATTCTAGATATGAATGTTCTAGCGTGAAATATTGTCAACCGCTACCCTCATTTATTGGGAGTTTATTAGTGTCAAAGCTTGAGTGAATTACTTTGCTTGCTTCACCTCATTTGATACGTAAATCTATTTCCTAGGTAGGCATTGATATTAATATCATCTCTCTTTAAGGATAATGCAACTGATAGAGAGGTGAACTTCACCGAGATTATAAAGCTAGTGACAGGTTGTAGAAGATTTAGCTTTTCTGATCAGTTACCTCTTTTTATTATTAACATAACACTTATTTTCTTGAGCTTAGTAATGTGCCTGGCTTAATTAATACTGTTTCCATTATTTCCTGTACTTGAGTGGTCCTATAACACATCTTCAGCCAAAGAGATATAAGCAAACACTCTTGAGCAGGACTTCTTTAAAAAAGAATATTCAACTTTTCATCTGTCCTCTTTACTCATTTTTTCTAACTTAGAATGTAAATGGCTGGAGCATTAATCACCTTACAAATGAAGGGAAAAATACAAATAAAATCAGGGTCTTTAGTCTTGATAATCTTAAGCCACTTTATATCAAAATATACATAGTTTCATATTTTAAGTATATTAAAAATTTTATATAAAACACTATATAGGTACAAAGTTGATATTTGGGATTCTGGTTACTAAAAGTCTTACTCTCTATTAATTGATACAGGGGTCTATTTAGGATCTGAGCCCAAGTCCATCTGGTTATAAAATATGCTTTCAACCAGCATATTTCCCCTGATACGCTTGGAGGCCACTATATCATGTCACTTGAGACTCTTTCATTAAACAAGGAGAGAATTCCATATTATATCCCATCTTCCTGTCTTTGACCACTTGTAAGTAAAATCAGGTTCAAATCTCTCATCATTAATCCCTTCTTTCTCTGTAATTGGTCTCACTTCCTTCTCTATTACTTATTGTCCAAAACTCTTGCTTTTCCATAATTCAATGAGTTTGGCAACTTTTGAAATTTCCTCCAAACAAAATTTGCTTGTTTCACATCAAATTCTTTAGGTGTTTCCTATCTGAAGGACAAAAACAAGGCAATTTGGCTAGGGTAACCTTGAATCACTGTTAATGCACTGACCTTCCCCAAACCCCTACTCCCAGGGGCTGAATATGGAAGGAAATTTGTGCACTAGAACTAACAATGCCCCTCTGACAGGATAATTCAACAAGGGTCAGGAAAAAGATCTGAAGCTCAGAAAAGGGCTGTGTATAATTTAGATGGTAAAGAATCTGCCTGCAATATGGGAGAGACCCGGGATTCGATCCCCGGTGTGGGAAGATCCCCTGGAGGGGGCAGGGCAGGGGGGAATGGCAATCCACTCCAGTATTCTTGCCTAGAGGAATCTCCATGGGCAGAGGAGCCCAGCAGGCTACAGTCCATGAGGGTTTGCAAAGAGTCAGACACTTCTGAGTGACTAAGCACACACATAATTCAGTGTTAAAGGAGGCATCCAAGTTGCCCAAGAACTCTTGAGTACCTCCCACAGGATTTCTCCTCTGTCCTGGTTCACCACGCACTGCTAATCACTAACTGCACTGGGATTATCAGAACCCATTTTAAACTACCCTGTATTTCTAATAATATCAGTTGCCACAAGAACCCCAGAATTTCCAAATTTTTCATTTCCTGGACTTCAATCTCCATTGGATTATGTTATATCCT
This sequence comes from Nanger dama, assembly GCA_917880005.1. Lineage (NCBI taxonomy): Eukaryota > Metazoa > Chordata > Mammalia > Artiodactyla > Bovidae > Nanger > Nanger dama. The sequence goes on from CAKJTW010000010.1 coordinate 12,661,746, forward strand.
CTTTTATGACAAAATTCTCTATATCACTACATGTCTTAAAATATTTTTTGTGTCTTGAATTCAGAAGGGTACCTTATCAATGAAATCTCTATAGCTTCAGAGTTTTCACTGAAGTTTCACGTCACCATTTTGCTGAAGTTTGTCTCTCTTGAAAATCCTTTCTTCTGTATCTCTCTTAAGAGACAGGTGACTATTTATCTCCAAGAGTCCTCCTGAGGAAGTGCCACCACAAGATAATATCGTCCACACTCCAGCTTGGTAATCTTCAATCATTCTCTTCCCTTCCCTCATCCCTAAAACTCCCCAGCTTTGGAATTCATTTCCGTGAAATGCTCCTCTGATGGTCTTGCCTTGCAACCATCCATGTCATATTTGAGAAAGGAAAGAGCAGCCCCGGGGAACTGTCAGGCACACTTGTCTAGTTCCAAAAGTAAGGTATGGTTCTGTGATCAAACATACACAGGCTCACAGTCCACTAATACTAGACAAGGTCACTGATGAGTACAAAGCTAAGTAGGAAAAACAAGACCACTTTGCGATCGTGTTTGGGGACAGACAAAAACAAACGCACTGTTTTTGTTATGAAACATCCCCATCTGTCAGCCAAAACAAGCAAAAGCTGCTTCCTTACCAACTACAGCTTTACCCTAACTCTGTTCCTCTTGCCTCTTAGAGAAAAAGCATTAAGACAACCAATCACAGAACTGGCCCTTCATTCTCACAGAACAACCCAGAATAAAACAGTATTTTAATAAACCAGAAAAGCACCTCCCACAATCCCCAAACCTATAAAATTCACCCTTATTCCCTCTTCATGAGATGTATCAAGGTTGCCCTTGGAGTGCAGTTCACCTTGTTCCAACAAGGGCCAGTATGCAGTATGTCCCGCTTGGTTCAACTAATGTGATGTTACTGGTAGTTTCTGGCTGGTAATATATTTTTCATGAAGACATTTTTTAAAATAAAATTTAAGTTCTTCATTACTCAGCCACCCATTAAAGGCAACTTTCTTAAATTTAGGTTACCAAAATGTATACTTTCGATATTAAGTTTAAAAATACTTTCTCTCATTTAAAGATGGCCTGATTTCTTAATGTACAATAAATGCATGTATGATTAGTTACTGAAGTTGAGCAGATAAGAAGAATATATTTAACAGTTTTATAAAGGTTTATGGGAAAAGGCAGGCTTCCCTGATAGCTCAGTTAGTAAAAAAATCCGCCTGCAGTGCAGGAGACCCTGGTTTGATTCCTGGGTCGGGAAGATCCACTGGAAAAGGGATAGGCTACCCACTCCAATATTCTTGGGCTTCCCTTGTGGCTCAGTTGGTAAAGAATCTGCCCACAATGCAGGGGACCTGGGTTCCATTCTTGGGTTGGGAAGATCCCCTGGAGAAGGAAATGATAACCCACTCCAGTACCACCACCGAGAGAATCCCATGGGCAGAGGAGCTGGTGTGTTACGGTCTGTGGGCTCACAAAGGGCCAGACACACCGAGCAATTACTTCTTTCATTCACTTCACTCTGGCTGACACCTAAAACCAGTCACCACACTCAGCATAGCTCATTTTTCTAAAGCTATGTAAGTAAAGAGTGTTTTCTTACTATTTGAATAGAGCATTGTCATCATAAACATTTAATACATTAAATGTACTTACACTAGGAAAGTATATAACTTTTTCCTAATGGTGCCAAACCATTATGAAGGAGTCCAGAGTACTACATCAGGTAATGGACTCTGCTATTTTGACAACTAGGACTGAGTTTTAATTATTTATTATCCCACTTTATCTTATACTGTGCTAGGAAGTATAGTGTAATACATTTATAAAATTAATGACTTTGCCAGTTGAAAACACAATCACAATATTGTATACATGCAAAGAATTTTCTCAGCAGCAACGGATAATTTAGATGAGATAAAACAGATCAAATGGTTTCAGGCTAAGATTTTAGAGAATAGAATTAATAAAATTATTGACTTTGTGGTCTGAGCCACCAGGGAAACCCCAAGAATACTGGAGGGGTAGATTCAAGTCTCCCGCATTTCAGGCAGATTGATTACAGCCTGAGTCACCAGGGAGGCCCAATATTGTAATTAGCAGTATAAAAAAGTGACAAATATAAATAATTTTGCTATGAATTGTGGCTTCAGCATACTACAGGTTAAAAGAATATTTTTCTTTCTTTCTGGAAGGATACTCAAGCTCTTTATATACAACAAATACCTTCAATAATAATATCTCAGGTAAATAAGATCACTGGAGAAAATTATTTCAACCCTGTATTATGATTACATTTATTAAAAGCTATGATTTCCCCTGTATATAATACTTTCAAAAACTATTTTCTAAGTATAATATATGAGTTAAACATGTTTATCAAAAGTATAAGTTAAAGAATAAAATTACATTCAAAATTAATTTTTTAAAAGACCAAAAACAACACAAATTACCAAAAACACCAGTGGTCTAAGTGAAAGTTTACCTAGATATATGATCTGGAAAATACTGTAAAGCAGTCCAGCCAATATATAGTAAACAGTACAGAAAGATGAATATGTGGAAAACTTTTCAGAAGACTCCTGTCTACCTAAAAGTTGGTACCATGGAGGGCAGAATGACAAAAATGTTTCTGTCTACCCTTATGTAAAATTTGGTTCTCAGACTAAACAAGGGATGGAAAATTCAAGTGCCTTCATTGATCAGGACTGTATAATTAAATAAACTTATACAACAGTAAAAACAAAAACAGTATAAGCAGTAGCAAACTGTGAAGTGTATTCCTCTTTGAATGGTATTTAAGCTCAAATATGTTAAAACACAGTGCATACTCAAGAAACTACTTCTGCCACCTGAATTTGGTCCTGCATACAACTATCTGAAACCTCTGGATTAGTGGTCTCCAAAATTCTTGCTGTATTTTCAGCAAAAAGTACTAACAGTCATCAGTAAACTAGAAAATACTGGTGCATAACAGAGAAGTTATGTCACAGGATAGCATGTCACTATTTGAATTTCAACTATCAAAAATGACTTATATAATATTTGATAAACCAAAAGGATATGTTGGAATCATAGCTATTACTTGACAACATTTGTCTTAAAATACTGCTTACATCTTTGAATAGGCTATAATATCAATATTTCAATCTTATTTTCCTCACTCCAATAATGTGTTCTGAAAATGCACATGCTGTAAAGCTCTGCTGGAATAAAAACAAGTAAGGCAAAGAATATATGACACCTTAAGTTCAGAAAAGTGAGACACAAGATGGTCTTTGACTCTGAATGCATGATAGTGTAAGAGACTTGGAAAAAATATATAACTGACTATACAACTAAGTCTATAACGTGGGGAAGTTTAGCCATATATTATTCACCCTAATCCACCTTTATTTTTGACCATTCTTGAGGATATTAATCTAACAATGATAACATCTCAGTAGCATAAATTTAACAATTTGTTTCTTTAGTCTTAGGCACAATCCTAAATGTGCCACATAAATGGGTTTTAGTGAGTGCTGAAACCTTTTAAAGTATAGACTGTAGGAGATACAGAAATGTGTAAGGGAATGACATAATACTATTATAATGATAATGAGAGCAAGTTCATAGAGTATATTTCAAAGACCTATCTAATTTTAGTGAGTTCCTATATACACAAAGGAAAAATCCAAGAGATTTTTCATACTTTCAAAATGAATATATACAAAAATACCTTGAGTAACAAGAACATATAAACTTGTCAAAATTTGTGAATATTTTTTCAACATATTCAAAATGAACAGGCACATACATGAATACATCTTAACACAATATTTAGTGCATAATGCTTAGCACAGATCCTGTAGTGCCTAGACTAGTGCTTTGCAATTAAAGCATCTCAGTAAATCTGAATGAACTAAATAACAATATGTTTAGAATGATTAATAAGTCAATACATCTTTTCTTAACAAACCTGGTACTAAATATTTTGGAAATGGAGGACAGCCTTCAGAAGCAAGGTTTAGGCAAGACAAAAATTATCCATGTTCACATACTGGAAGACAAGAAATAAAATAAATTTGAATTCAAACTATTCTGTGAGTCTGATACTATTTATTCACACCTAAAGATAAGTGGAAAAGAAGAATGTCCTCAAACAATAGATGACACCAACACCTCTTTATCAGTATGGAGATTATGGTACCAATTGCTATAGATTCTCTAATTTAGCATAAAAATTATGAAGAAAATTTGTCTAGAGTCAGGAAATCTGCATTATAATAGTGGCTCACTTTTTGACCTCAAATCAGCACTTCTTTTTCTGAATTTCATAGTCTACACAGACATAAAACTCTGGTGAAATAAAAAAATGCTGGCAAACTGACAATGCAATAAACAAATTAGTAATGATTTCCAAAGTTCCACAAACTCCAAATTCCATAATAAAAGTGATTACATACATATGTAAATTCTTTCTTAAAATATTTTTTAATATTTTGTATTACAATTTTTAAATAATTAGGGAAAAAAAACTTTTGTGGATCAATTGCAAAATATAAATATAAAAGAATGTCTTTATCCAATAAACAAATGTATACACAATGGTGGTTTGAGATAATCTAAGTAAAAACAATGAGAATACATGATGGTAAACTTTATTCACAATTATTAAACCACATAACTTATTTAGACATATTCTGGAGCACTAATAAAATATTAGCTAATTTTTTATTCCATGGAATTAAGCTATATCACAGATATGATACTGTTTACAACAGAAATCATCACAAGTAGAATGACCTTTGTCTTTGAAGATAAGACCTTGCAAAATGGAGATTTGTGTATTTTCAGTTGAAATTGTGAAGAGAAGTATATTTAAAGGCTCAGGAATAGGGTCAAGGTTAACAATAGGCTTAGTCATTAAGTATCCTTAAAAATTTATTGTATGAGTGATATAATATGACTTTTGGAAAGGTCTGTACATTTTTATAATCTCCTCAGTACGAATATGAATTCTGGATTTAGGACTAAAGCAATTAATCAATGTCATTAAACATTGAGTTTTATTCTGTAAGTAAATTTATAGATAACTTCTAATTCATGAAAGAACACTGTATCAACAATTACAGCCAATCTTAAATCAGTTCAATAATTTTAAAGACTATAAAATAATGTTTTAAAGCTATGAATTTAAAAAATATTCAGAATATCCATTTGCTTTCCAGTGGCTGAAAATGATTGGAATTTCTTTGGAAAAAAAATCCCTAAATGGATTTTACATTTTAAGTAAAAGTTTTTTCCTGAAATAGGAAAAAAAAACTTGAGATATTATTAAAATTCTTTAAACTTAACAAATTTTAAAATGCAAAAATGTGATGATGTTTTTAAAGGCAAAGTTCACAATATGTTAAAATGAAATAGGCAAAAAAGTAAAAAGATCTCATAACTTCACTCTATGACATGACAGTATAAATCCTTACATGAAAATTGTGGAACATATATATTTGTAAGATAATATTTGTGCTTCTTATTAAGGTTGTTATTTCTGATAAGCCCCAGGTTAAGTTTACTGTTTTTAGCTTGTAGTAAGTTTTAATTTATAATACGCTCTCATAGCATCCTACTTGCTGTAAAGAATACAGTTTTTGGTAAGTATAGAAAAGTATTTAATTAAAAAATTCATTTATGAATATATTTAGAATCTCTTCTATTATAAAACAGGTATGAGTCTCATTCTCTTCAATAACAAATCATCAAAAGATACAGAAAGCAAACATATGAAATATATTATTTTTAAATTAATATTTTCAATTATGGAATAACCATATATGAAAATCTACATCATTTCAGTCAGTATAAATCTCTTGCACAGGAAACACAAACTTGGGCAGTTTGTAAGCACAACGTTGAAGGATTAGCTATGAAGTTCATATAATTTTTTTTACTATAAATAAGAGAAATATGATAGACCTATTTCTAAGTCTTTTTCATGGAATTTGTTGCTTCTGACATTTGCATATATTTAGATTTATTAATGTAATTTAGATAGCTTCATTTAAACATTTATCTTAATTTGAAGATAAAACAGGCAGGTCTACACTTTATCTTTTGTCAACATGAGTGATAAAGAACTAATCAACTTCAAACATACAACAAATATCAGCCTAATCAAGTTCAATCATTGTTGGAAGCCCAAAGTTGACTTAAGAATCAAAATTACGGAATTTTAACAAGTTGAGTTTTGGCAAATTTTTTTTTTTTCCCTATGAACTTTATTTCCTGGTTTTATTACCTACACCATTATTATAATTATGCAGATGAGATCTTGTTGAGTAATTCTGTCTTTTCTTATAAGTGAAACATGACTTAAAAACAAACCAATGCAAACTTTCTTCAAAACAAAGTGTTTCCCCCTAAAAAAATTACCTTTACATATTGTTGAGTTCTCTGAGTCTAGCCAGAACATTTTCCATCATTCCCTCAGCCTGTGCCTATTGCTCTATATGGTACTCTACTGGAAGACCACAGAAGAGTATTTTCTTTGATCAATAACAGTAAACAATCTTATCCAGACAAGAATAAAAGCAATAAACTAACTCTGTTTCTTTATGTCTTAAATGAGCTGAGAGGAAGGTGTCCAAGAGATTTCAAGGGAGAAAAGAAAATAATCAAATAAATCACATCAATGTCAGAATTCACTTAAAACTTCAGAAGAGAACTTTTCATTCTTAGAAAACACATGCACAGCACATTTTAAAAAAATTATGTAGAATATTTTAAGATATATAAAGAAATGCAAGTTAAGAATACTCTTTTGGACTAATTGAGTCTGTCCTTACACTTCTCTACTTATTCAGGGCTAAGCAATCATCACTTTGTATGGTGGGGGTGGGGGGTGTTGCTTGCTAAAGGAACCAGACTTTAGTGATGCATATATTTGCATACCATCGCCTCACTCTGGCTCTACTCTGCCTTAACTAAACCTAATAAGTCTTCCCTCCTAATAAGCCTTCCCTATACTTTCTTTTTTTTTTTTTCTTTATTGAAGTGCATACTTCTCAGGAGATAGAGGACTTGCGAATCAGTTCTTCAAGGAGGTTTTGTAGCTAAGAGGGAATGGGAAAGGAAAAAGTAAGAGCTGTGGCCTTTACTGTCTTAATGCTCAGCACATTTCTCACCAATCAGGAGTCCTCTTCATACAAGAATGCTGAAAAAGCAGCTCTGTGGTCCAGTGAGAACCTTCCAGGACTGCACGAGCTCTGTCTGGCACGTTTTTCCTTTTGGGCTTTGACTGTGTCAGAATGCTCACCGCACACACTTATCTACAACCTCTTTTGAGTCAATAGCTTAAAGTTGATGGCCTGGGGTTCTGTAGTCACTCTGTTAAGCTCTGTACTGACAACTTCTCACTAGAGAAGTTTGCTGCCAGTCCTTCCAGAGACAGCCTGAACACAAACTCCTGACACCATCACTCAATCCCGCCACTTGCCCCGGGCCACCAGTCACATGGCTCTCTGCCTCCATAAAGACATTCACATCCTAATTCACCTTCAGCTTCCTAAACCGACGGAGGTTATAGGGTCACTTGGGGTTAGGGTTGTTTCCGTTTCTTTCTTAAAAGAGGTCCTGTTAACACAATTTGCATCAAATAAGAAGAACCTGGGAATTTTCACCGGTGCAAATGAGGTGGAGAGTCCGGAGCGTTGGGTGAAGCGTAAACCAAAGCCTTGGATCACCGTTTCTCTGAGATTCCTGCCTTCTTCTACACCAAATTCTTACCCCACGCCCACAAGATAAAGAAACGAATATACCGTAAACCAGACTGAACAGCGACACCCCAAAGCCTCACAGTAACCTCAATCCTCTAAATGCCCTCTTAAACAGGAGAGAGAGGAGAGAAGCGATTACCAGAGTTTTGTTCCCGTTCTTGCTGAGAGGGCCCCGGAAAACTCCCTTGATGTTGCGAAAGTGTCCGTTGCTGAGATGCGTGGAGCTGATGACAATGTAGTAACACTCCATGGGGCAGCCGCCGCCTCCTCCGCCGCAGCCGCCGCTTCCATGCACCCCGCGCCCGCCGCCGCAGCGCGCCGGGGCCGGGGAGGGTGGGTGAGGGACCCGCTAGGAGGGCGAACCGCCGCCTCTCTCGCACGCCCTCCGGAGACAGGCTCACTACGCGCTTCTGCCCTGCGCGCCGCGGCTCCTCCGCCTCTGCATGCCCGCCGCGCTCTCCCTAGCAGGCTCTGCTGCTCTCCTAATTTCGCCTAAGGGCGATGCGCCCCGCGGGAGGATCCCGGGCTGGGAGGGGCCGGACAGGCGGAGAGGAGACCTGCGCGAGTCAGTGCCGGCCGCGCGGCCGAGCGAAGCCGGGCAGCGGGAGCCGCCCGAGCGGCGGCGGCGGCGGCTGCGGCGGCAGCGGCAGCAGCATCCCCCGCGCTCGGCGCCTGCACTCGGAGTTGCCGCTGCTGGCAGGCATGAGTGTTATTATATTGAGCGGCGTTGCCGGTCCATTGCACTGAGCCAATGGCAGGGAGCCACTGGGCTGATACTGAGAGCTGTCAGAGGAGTACATCTGTCACCCGCGGCCTCCCCCCGCACTCCCCCGCCGCCGCCGCCGCCGGGACCCACGGCCGCGCCGGGCCGGGCGCGAGTGGGAGCGCGCGGCAAGCCGGCCGCCCCCGCGCGGCGCCGCGGCGGCAGAGGGCCAGGGACGCGACGGGCACCGCGGGCGGGCGGCAGAGCGGCCCGCGACCGAGAAGTGGGAGACTCCTCGAAGGTGGGGGGCGGAGGGGAGAATGTGGAGACCCGGAGATTTCTTGCCTAGCAGTCGGGGAAGGAGGGAGGAGACGATCAGGGGGATAAATAAATTAATAATTCAGGATGAAAAGCCAACCGCTTCCAACTGCCACTGCCGTGTTTCCAGGCAGGTGCCAGCAGCTGCTTCTCTCTTGAGATAGTTGCTACCCATTTGGGTTTGGCTTATTTGATTTTATTTGGTTTTTAATGTGGTGTTTAGGATGGAGGCTGAATCCTTTGGAGAGTCTTAAGAGAAAGAAAATGTCCCTCCACCCACCACCACGCATTTGTAGAGATCAGAGGGATTTGTGTTGATAGTTTGAGGGGTGGGGAGGGATACGAGTGAAGGGGATAAGAGGAAAAAGATTCTTGGCTCCTGTGCTTCTCGACCCGGAGTTCCCCTCACCCACGTCCCCTGAGAACCTGGGTTCTTCCTAAATTGCCAAAGCAGAACGGAAAGCGATGCTTTGCCGCAAAGAAGCTGCTGCTACGAGCTTGCTTTGTATTTCTGTACAGGTCTTTTCCCGCTACCGAGAGTGGTAGCAAACAAAAGCCTTTGCCCTAGAAGCGACCTGAAAGGAAAATCTCTCTCAAAGGAACTAATGGGTTCGTTAGGCAAGTAGGGATGGGTTCTGCCGCGTTCCCTGAAGAGAAACCACCGCGCAGGCTTGTAAGGGGGCAAGGTAGTCGTCGGTCTGAATGTGCCCTCCTACCCTGCCTCTCACCTAGTCAATTCTCTTTGTGTAAGTTTAACTCCTTGTAGGTGGTAGGGTGAGCGCATCCCATCAGGTATATATACGACTCATTAGTCCGCACTTAAAAAGATCGATAATAGTAGGAGGCTGGGAGATGGTGCCTTCAATGGATTTACTGAAGGCTTTATGTTCCTCTTGCCTTGAATGGCTTAATTGGTTAAAGCAGATTCCAGCCATTCTGATGCTCCTGTGTCAGAGCATACTGCACTTTGATCTAAAGTATGTTGATCTTGTTTATTTGAAGGTCAGGAATTCAAAACAGTCCATTTTGAGTGTCCCCTATATATGATTTTATATAGCAGTGACTCTGCAAACCACAATATGGTCCTTAAATGAATCTGCCAGTTTGAATTCACTCTTTGAAAGAGGAAGAACAGAGAGAGAAAAAGAGTATTGTAAGAAAGGCAATAGTCATGTGAGTAATTTATAACTTCCAGGGGTATAAGAGGGGAGTGCTAGATTCATCCAAGGGAAAATCTCCATGTGCCATGATTCAGTTCAAACAAAGAAAAAAGTTGGTATGAATTGATCAAAGCTCATTATGAAGTGTCACAGTTATTTAAAGGTACTTGGCTAAATTTCTCAGATATCCACTTGGGGGAGTATGGAAGTCCTAGGAGAAAGAGAAAGCAAGAATTTACAAAACTTCTATACTCTGTGGAACAGATCCCTAAATAATTTGTTACAATTCACTATGAATGCAATCTTATAAAAATAATTAATTGATCTCCTCACCAACTACTGTGTGCAAATCAAATACGTTTTGGCTCCTTCGATTACAATTATTTTTATTTTTACTTTATGTTTTGAGGATGCAGGCATTCTCTGTACATATCACTTTGGGAACAGTTCATGACCTATATTATTTTCATTATGTCTTTTTAAGTTTTGGAAACGTACAGTTGTTAGACGGGAGACAGAATCTTCGTTTTTACTGACTGAAACTAAAGAATTCCAGAAAGAAATGGACGATACCCCATAGTGAAAGAACCGAATAGTGTAGTGTTCCTGTGTGTGAAAAGTGAAAGTCACTCAGTCCCATCTGACTCTTTGGGACCTCATGGACTATACAGTCCTTGGAATTCTCCAAGCCAGAATACCAGAGTGGATAGCCCTTCCCTTCTCCAGGGGAACTTCCCAACCCAAGGATTAAACCCAGGTCTCCTGAATTGCAGGCAGATTCTTTCCCAGCTGAGCCACAAGGAAAGCCCAAGAGTATTGGAGCGGGTAGCTTATGCAAGTCATATAATCTAAGCTAGATTTTTTGTAATATTTTTCTCTCAAAGTACTTCTTACAAAATGTTCAGACCTGTCTGTATCAGGAAGCTCAAGTTTCATTTCAGGAACTACAATTACATGAATGCCCCATGGAGCAGAATATCATCTATATAGAATGCCGTATTGTGTTTCTAATGGCAAAGTTAACATATAATATATACCATACATATGACATATATATACACGTATATGATGATGTGTATATCCTAAAAATAAACTTTAGTAAAATAATCTCAGAAAAGATTCACTTTACTGTCGTAATAGTCTACTTTTGCCACTTACAAGCTTGAGGATGTGATGGAGTAGTTTTTGACTGCAAAATCTAAACCTGTATACAATGGTGAAAAACATAATGTAGATTTGTTGCTAATACATGGAGGATGCTGAGTTAAAAGGAATGTAGTTTCTTTACATAAAATGTATCCTTTTTTTCTCTACACATGAAGTAATTTATCTCAGCATTACTTGATGCTAAATATAATCCAAGATTCTATACCTCACCTTGAGCTTGCGCAGACATATTTCAGAAGAAAGTGCAGATTCAATTCCTTTTATTTATGCTCATTTCAATCGAGTAGCCATATCCATAATGGTCATTCAAATAAAACTACTAATCACACTATGTGGTATTCATTATGCCATTACCAATGAGCTTTGTTGCAGTTGAACTCATCACTACATCAAATCTTAAAATTCAAGAGAAAAGTAAGCCACTACCATGTGCATTCTGGCTTCTAATAACAATAAACAATTCCTAAGCATAATGGAATTCTTCTATTAAAATGTGAATTTTTTTCTTTGAATTTTGCTAAAAATGAACAGAGAAGTCAAGAAGGAAATTAGGACTTTCCCACCATTTTAGAGAGAAAGCATACCTTTATGTGGCAATAAATTAAAATTAGTAAATGATGATAAGGACTTCACTGGTAGGTCAGATGTTAAAAAATCTGCTTATAGTGCAGGAAACCCAGGTTTGATCCCTGGGTCAGGAAGATTCCCTAGAATAGGGCATGGCAACCCACTCTAGTATTCTTGCCTGGAGAATTCCATGGACAGACCATGTGGTCGCAAAGAGTCAGACATGACTGAGCAACTAACACAGTACAACAAACGATAAATTATTGTGAACTTCCATTTTGCTCTTTCCATTTCTTTCCTTTTACCATGGTCCAAAGGAAGTAAGTACATAAGTATCTTTAAATATTTTACTGTGCTGAAATCTCTTTGATATACATGGTCTGTTGCCATTATTTCAAACAATTTCTGACGTTGGCTATTTCTATGGAACAATACCACTCAATTAAAAAAATAAAGATTTCCCTTTCAAAGACTTAGAAAATTTATATTGTCAGCCATCTAACTGCTATTGTAAATGTGCAGAATCAATATTTTTAATCGTAAAATTTAAAAACATATTTTATGGGATAACTATAGATCCCTTGGGTTTATTACCAACTAACCAGCAGAAAAAAATTACAATTAATAAACATTTAAGTAGTTGACATTCTTAAAAAAAAAAACCTGCAGTTCATATTTTGCCACACCTCACTTCATGGCTCAGTGGTAAAGAATTCACCTACCATTGCAGGAGACACAAGTTTGATCCCTGGGTCAGGAAGATCCATCCCCTAGAGAAGGAAATGGCAACCCACTCCAGTATTATTGTATAGGAAGTCCCAAGAACAGAGGAGCCTAGTGGGCTAAAGTCCACGGAGTTGCAAGGAGTAATAACTGGGAGACTAAACAACACTTTAACTTACCCTTTCTACAGGTGTGGTTTCCTCTTTCCATCACTGTGATTCACATCAAGAGCCTTTTGCTCTGTGCCTATAATAATTAACCTTACTCTTGTTCCTCATTTCCTTTTGCTTTGTCCAAATGCATAGCAACTGAGCATTGTTCCTGATCTGTTCCTGTCTCACACAAAATTTCAAAACAATGTTACTGCCATGAAATGTAAAACCAAAGTTCTGCCTTCTGCCCCAGACCAGTGGCTGGCCCTTGCATCCTGAATCCCTGTTGTGATTCTTTCTGTCCAGTTTTTCCAGAGGAAGTAAAACTTCCCTCAGTTTGCCTACTGCTGTTTGAGACCATATGCTGCTACCTTCGCATAGATTTCCTGCTTTCTGTCATTACAATCGCAGAATGCTTTTACTCCATCTGGATAACTTCCCATTGCTAACATAAAAGATCCACAAATTCGATCAGCCTCTGGGTTCCAACAACTCAGCCTTATCTTACCTTACGTGAGCTTCTGTGAATCTAGTTTCTGTTCTTATGTCATCTTTAAAAAAAAAAGAAGCATATTTCTGTGCTATTCAAAAGTGTCTGTGATGTAATCTTAGTGATTACAGAACACATAATTGGAATTTAGAAATTTCCTGTTCATTACTATCATAATCTAACAGTATATATAATTAAATTTTGTTATTATTATATCTCTTTTGTTTGCATTCATGTTTGTGATTACATTGATGTCAGGTATTACTGCTTTTATTGTTTTGGACTAATGAGGAAATATCTAGGAACTTAACATATAAGTGTTTTGTTTATTCTAAGATGAGATCAAATGATGTCATGGCATGCTATATGAACAAAGATATGGCATAAAATGGAGAAAAGTGGTGAGAGAACTGTATCACATACAGTATTCATATTCACTCTACTCATCAGACATACTTAGATCAGTATTGACACAAATTCTCATAAACATATCCATGTTTGAGATAGGATTTGGTTTAAGGAAAGTAACATCATCTGTTGTATTAAATTAAGATTGATAATTTGGACATTTTTTCAGTTGTATTTTTATTTGATTTCTATTTCTGTTTTGTATTTACATAAGAACTATAAGCATATGGGGTTTTATAATTAGTTTGATATTAACATATTTCAGTAAAATGATGTTACTAGTGAACTTAATCTATGCTAGATAATCTTTAAGAAATATCTATATGTTATTTAAGTATGAAAAAATTTTATATTCCAATCATGGGATAAGTATTGAATAACCATTAATGACTTTATCTGAAGCTGACACTATTATGGTACCATCTGAAAGAAGATAGAGTCGGACACAACTGAAGCGACTTAGCAGCAGCAGCAGCAGTGACTTTTTAAAGTAATTTCCAGTTAATTATTACTTACAAGTAGTCCTAGCTCCCTTTTCCTGTTTCTGTATCTTAAATCTGCTGGATTTAAATGTGGGACCTATTAAAAACAAATACAAATTTTAACAAATCTTATACCCCATCAATTGTAAGATGTATTCTTTTTATCTCCACTATAAATAAGGCATAATACCAATTAACTGCAAGAAGCCACTGATTTTAAGATATCTGAATTACAGAGATGTTAAAAACATAAAGCCACATAATAATTAATGATATATTAAACATAAATTTAGGCAGACACTTTCACAGTTAATACTTAAACAGAAATTACTTTTAAGATGTGTCAACTAAAACAACTGTGGAATATGGTCAAGTAATGATTCAATTTTCTTAACTTCAGTTATTTTACCTCTAAAAGAAAGGGGAAAAGCCAAATATGATCCTATGTATTGTCAAGATTTAATTTTTCTGATACTTGGCAATTTTTCTAGAGCTGATATTGGTCAAGCCTGGCAGAACAGAGCACCATTTTAATTTCCTACTTCAGGATGTGTATCTTAAATATGTGGTGGACATCCAGAAATTGTGGAAATGTGTGAATTGATCCAAATGTAAATAGGCAAATCTTATAAGTTTGTTAATTGCAAGCCTGTGCTGTGCTGTGCTTAGTCGCTCAGTCATGTCTGACTCTTTTCAACCCTGTGGACCAGGTTTTTCTGTCCATGGGATTCACTTGGCAAGAATACTGAAGTGGGTTGCCATGACCTCCTCCAGGAGATCTTCCCAACTAAGGGATCGAACCCAGGTCTCCTGCATTGCAGGCAAATTTTTACTGTCTGAGCCACCAGGGAAGCCCGGGTTTAACCCTAGGAAGAATATTAAGCAATTTATATTATCTCTAAAAATAATGGTAGATCACCTATTGGCCAATATATTTATCAAATAATGGTAATCAATTTAACCTTTTTATTCACTTACTTTTCAATTATAATAAGTAACAATGGGATAGATGCCAGAAAATGTTAATTTAAGAGTCAAAGCCACATATCTAATATGTTGCCAAATGAATTAATATAATTGGATGCTATAATAACTAATTTACCAAAAGGAATAACATTAAGATATCTTATTGTAAATCAGGGAAGAGATGATCAATTATTATATTCCCATGCTTTACAGTCTTTTTGGAAAGCAATTTGGCAGCATAACTTTTGACCTAGACATTTCATTCCTAGGACTCTTTACATTGAATAAAGGGATACTCAAGAATACTTCACACAACACTGCTTAATTGTTCATAGTTATAAAAATGAAAACAGAGGCAATATCAGTAAGGGTAGATTTTGCATTTATTGAAGTAAGCTATATCTGTACCCATTGATTTGGTATTATTTTCTAGTTGTTTTATTTCATATGAAATGTGGTGCACAAATGAAAGAACAGTATTAAATAGGATCTGGTTTTGTATTTTAAAAAAACCAAGATTGCATATATATTTGTAAAATAAGCAAGCATGAATATAGGCAAGGGTATTATATGTAGGTTGTTAACATTCTTTAATGTCAGGCATGAGGGATAATAAGGGATTAGAAGAGAAGGAAAAAGCTAGGGAAGTAGAAGAAAAAAGATAAGACTGAGATGCATTCACATACAGACACTTATCTGGGTAAAAAAACAGAAAAAGGAAAGAAAAAAAAAAGAGAGAGGGAGGGAAGATACAACTATCACCATAGTTAGTATGTGAAGAATTACAGGTGATAGATGAAAGCAGGGGGAATATTGGGAAGATCCTAACGTGAAACCAGTGGTAGGTAGTGATGAGGATGAGGGAATGAATTTGGGAAATGCTTTAGAACTACAGTTGGCATGATTTACTGATAGACTGGATATGGAGTGATGAAAAGACTAACACAGAAAAACTGAAAATTTTGCCTGAGCAAATAAAGGTTACTGGTGCATCTTACTGAGATGAGGACGTCTAGGGAGAAATATTATTAGGTCACTGTCAGTCGCTCAGACGTGTCTGACTCTTTGTGACCCCATAGACTGTAGCCTGCCAGGCTCCTGTGTCCGTGGAATCCTCTATGCACGAATACTGGAGTGGGTTACCATTCCCTTCTCCAGGGGATGTTCTCAAACCAGGGATTGAACCCGGGCCTCTTGCGTCACAGGCAGATTCTTCTCCATCTGATCCACCAGGGTAGTCTACTATTATTAGGTTAGAAGAGATGCTAAATTTTAGATTTTTAACAAGATTGAGATGCATTTCAGATGAACTAGTGGAGAGAATAGAAGTGGTCAGGTACAGATTAAGGAGTCAGGGTCAGATATCCATCTAAGGTGACTGGCATATTGGTGCAATTTACAGACAAAAGACTGTATAAGATCACATGAGAACACGTGTAGATAGAGAACTCCAGGACAGATAACAGTTGACTCTGAAAAGCAGTTTTAACAGAAGACAGAGAATAAGCTGCCACTGGGGCTCAAAACAAAGTGAACATGATCCATTGGAAGCTCTCCCTTCCAGGAAAAAAAAAGGTAGAATTTAAGGAGAGATTGATCAACCATGAACCATGAGGCGTGCTGTTAATAGCTCAAGTAAGATGAGATCAGAGAGGTGATTGCCAGTTGTACACATTGAAAATCATGCGTGACCTTGAAAAAGCAGTTTCTGGAATATACCAGAAAGATTGTGAAAAATTTACAAGAAAACAATTAATTCTGAAACCAAGCTAAGAAATCAAGCATGTGTCCTATTTGTATGAGAGAAATTTTGTGGAAATATTGCTATACGTAGACAGATATGATGAGATTTAAGAATATAATAGAAGATCAAGACTCAATATTGTCTTTTAATACAACCTATATGTACTTGAAAGAGCTTCCCGGGTGGCTCAGTGGTAAGGAATCTGCTTGCAATGCAAGAAAAGCAGGAGATCCCTAAACTGGGAAGATCATCTGGAGAAGGAAATAGCAATACACTCCAGTTTTCTTGCCTGAAAAATCCCATGGACAAAGGACCCTGGAGGGCTCACAAAAGAGTCAGACATGACTTAGTGACTAAACAAGGGCATATATACTTGAACTCCCCTCTTCTCCAGTAAACCTTTTGCTAATAAGTGAAAGAGGATGTGGACACTTTCACTGAGGTTTTCAGTTTACATATGGTCATATTGATTTAGAACCAAATAAACATAAATTTAAACTATGCATTTTTATTAACTTATTAAATTGCTTTATAAATTATTTCACAGGAATCATGAGATAATGGTAAAATGGAGATTTCATATAATTCAGATGGGAATATTAGTAGTATAATATTTATGAAAATGAATTTGAAAATATGTATCATAAACCTCACCACCATTCATAAATTTGTCTATCAAATGAACCAGTTCCCTACTAAAATTGATTGTTCCGTGGTGGGCTCCTGAACCAAGCAAGTCTGAGAATATCTTACTAAGTTTCATGATGGGCCAATATTATTTTGTGTGTCAGGCCTCTAAAAGCCTAGAAAGATTCATGTCAATGTATGACAAACCCACCACAATATTGCAAAGTAATTAACCTCCAATTAAAATACTTAAAAATAAAAACACAAAGCCTAGAAAGAAGTGATCGACATTATTATCTCAATGTATCCTTTTTCTATATAGATTAAGAAAGGTGAATATTTGTACAGATATACTTTAAGACCTACTTGCTTTCACATGTTTCTATGTGATAGATAACTCAGAACCTGTATGATGGAATTAGCTGTTAGTATGAACTGGATTTTTTTATAGCTAATTGACTCTACAGCATTCAGGTTTTAAACACGCTCATGAGGATTCTGCATTTTAGTTAGGAATCTTACAGTTAAGAAATCAACTATTTATTTTCCAGGCATGCACATGATAGACAAATGGGCTTCCCAAGTGGCTCAGTGATTAAAAAGTTGCCTTCCAGTGCAGGGAGACATGGGTTCTATCCTGGGTTCAAGAAGACCCCTGAATTGGAAACTGCAACCCAATCCAGTCTTGTAGAAAAGAGTCAGATATGACTGAGCAACTGAGCTTGTATGACACACAAACACTATGTCTAATGTCTAATGTGAAGTCGCTCAGTCGTGTCCAACTCTTTGCGATCCCATAGACTGTAGCCTACCAGGCTCCTCTGTCCATGGGATTTTCCAGGCAATAGTACTGGAGTGGATTTCCATTTCCTTCTCCAAGGGATCTTCCCAACCCAGGGATCAAACCCAGGACACCCACATCGCAGACAGATGCTTTACCATCTGAGCTACCAGGGAAGTAAGAACACTATAAACAATAAAAATTCAAATAATGGAAAATGGTTAAATAATACATATAATCCAAAATATATACTATTGCAAACAATATTATATTTTAGTGCCTAAAAACTGACCATGAATAAAATGTTATAAGAATGACAGACATAAAATTGAATCTATATGTACAAAAGAACAGCCCTATGCACATAAAAATATATACAAAAATGTGACTTCACCATATTACAACAATTCATTAATAGAAAAATATCTCAATGCTAAAACTATAATTATTTTTATTTTAACATTTTTGCAGGTGTTCGTATTTTAAGTGGATAGTTTTCCTTTCAGTTCAGTTCAGTTGCTCAGTTGTGTCCAACTCTTCATGACGCCATGAGTCCCAGCATGCCAGGCCTCCCTGTCCACCAACTCCCAAAGTTTATCCAAACTCATGTCCATCGAGTCGGTGATGCCATTCAGCCATCTCATCCTCAGTTGTCCCCTTCTCCTCCTGCCCCCAATCCCTCCCAGCATCAGGGTCTTCTTTTCCAATGAGTCAGCTCTTCACATAAGGTGGCCAAAGTATTGGAGTTTCAGCTTCAGCATCATTCCTTCCAATGAACACCCAGGACTGATATTTAGGATGGACTGATTGGATCTTGCAGTCCAAGGGACTCTCAAGAATCTTCTCCAACACCGCAGTTCAAAAGCATCAATTCTTCAGTGCTCAGCTTTCTTCACAATCCAACTCTCACATCCATACATGATGCTGCTGCTGCTGCTAAGTCGCATCAGTCGTGTCTGACTCTGTGCGACCCCATAGACTACAGACCACCAGGCTCCCTCTTCCCTGGGATTCTCCTGGCAAGAATACTGGAGTGGGTTGCCATTTCCTTCTCCAATGCATGAAAGTGAAAAGTGAAAATGAAGTCGCTCAGTGGTGTCTGACCCTCAGCGACCCCATGGACTGTAGCCTACCAGGCTCCTCCGTCCATGGGATTCTCCAGGCAAGAGTACTGGAGACATGACTACTGGAAAACCATAGCTTTGACTACATAGACCTTTGTTAGCAAAGTAATGTCTCTGCGTTTTAATATGCTATCTAGGTTGGCCATAACTTTCTTTCCCAGGATTAAGCATCTTTTAATTTCATGGCTGCAATCACCAGTGATTTTGGAGCCCCCTCAAAAAAAATTCTGACACTGTTTCCCCTCTATTTCCCATGAAGTGATGGGACCAGATGCCATAATCTTAGTTTTCTGAATGTTGTACTTTAAGCCAACTTTTTCACTCTCCTCTTTCACTTTCATCAAGAGGCTTTTTAGCTCCTCTTCACTTTCTGCCATAAGGGTGGTGTCATCTGCATATCTGAGATTATTGATATTTCTCCTGGCAATCTTGATTCCAGCTTGTGCTTCTTCCAGCCCAGTGTTTCTCATGATGTACTCTGCAAATAAGTTAAATATCAGGGTGACAATATACAGCCTTGACGTACTCCTTTTCCTATTTGGAACCAGTCTGTTGTTCCATGTCCAGTTCTAACTGTTGCTTCCTGACCTGCATATAGGTTTCTCAAGAGGCAGGTCAAGTGGCCTGGTATTCCCACCTCTTTCAGAATTTTCCACAGTTTATTGTGATCCACACAGTCAAAGGTAAAAATATCTATTTTTACTAAGTATTAAGTTTTAGAAAAACAAATTCTTTCAGTTTAGAAAAAGTAAAAATAAGAAAAAGAGAAACTATAGAAATATAAATAGAAAACATTAGTTATCTGAAAAATATGTTTTTCTATAAACATGAATGTTAATAATTTAAATTAGCCTAAGCAAGGTAAAGATTTTCAGATTATAAACTAACCAGCAACATTTCTAAATATACAGTGATATAGAATTTGAAAGTAAACAGATGGATGAAGATAAAAATAAAATTGGAACAGAAAGAAACACTACTACCCTATGAAATAGTATTTAATGCCAAAAACATTGAAGAGTACAGTTGATTAAGAAAATATTATAGTTACAAACATCTATGCACCAAATAACATAAGAGCAAAATTTATAAAGCAAAAAGTTTTTTAGAAATAAGCAAAACATATAAAGAGATAATTCATAAAAGATATATGAATAAACATAAGATATTATTGACTCACTTTTTCTATCAGATTAGCCAAAATAAAAGTTGATAGCATATAGTAGTCTTTTAGGGCTTCCCTGGTGGCTCAGTGATAAAGAGTCCACCTGCCAATCCAGAAGACATAGATTTGATCCCTGGGTTGGGAAGACCCCTGGAGAAGGAAATGGTAACCCACTCCAATATTTCTGCCTGGGAAATCCCATGGATAGAAGGCCACAGTCCAAGGGGCCACAAAAGAGTCAGACATGACTTAGTTTCTAAAAACAACAACTAACCTTTTAAGGATAGTTGTAATATAAATTGATGCAATTGTTTGAAGTTCAAGTTGGTTTCGTTCATAAAACTGTGAAATGTACATATTACATGACTCAGCCATTCTATTTCTTGCAGACTATTACATAGAAATAATATCACAAAGAAGTAAAACAATAGGCACAAAGTCCTCACTGCAGAATATCTGTTATATTTAAAATTTAAAAATAATATATTCATAAAGGAGCAGAAATAGCAGAAATTATTAAAAATGCATGAAATGGTATATTAGATGTTGTATATTGAGAGATCAGTTCTTAAAAATAGTTATTTCTCTAATAATTATGTAGGTTTTTCATCCAAGTATATAAAAACTAATAAGTACAGTGTTATTTCATTTTGGTATAAATAATTTAGCATATGTACTTCACACAGACAAACATGTGACTGCTGATTAGCACAGAGGAAAGACAAAAAGACTGGATATGCAGCAGAAATTAGAGCTGATTATCAGCTGTCACTATTAAGTTGAATGGTTTAGGGGCAAGAGGAAGATTGGGTGAAGGCAGCCTTCATTTCTCAAAAGATAATGTTCTAATGGTTATAAGTGTAGATGTAAAAAAATTGTTTTTTAGGATTTTCAAAGAAATTAAGAAACTTTTTTGCCTGTTTAAATTAACCTCATGCAATTAAGTTATTTATCTGTTTAGAGTCCCCTAACAATATGAAGTCACCTGAAGAGCGTCCGTTTTTCCTGTTTGGCTCACCATTGCCTCTCCAGGACACTGAAGAGTATCTTGAAGTTAGAATGTGCTCAGTAATTATTGCTGACTGACTGAGTTACAAGAAAACAAGTACTTCTCCCTATGGTAAATCTCTTTATTTTAATTTTTATATCAACAAATGTGTCTTTCTATTTACGAACATTAGAACATCAAGTCAATTAAGTTTCCTGGTATATTAATGAGAATAAACATAAAATCTCTAAAAATACCCCAAAACAACAAAAAATTAAGCAAAAAAGTTTATTCCTCTCATTCATGATAGTTATTGTATGGGTTTTCCAAGACAAGTAATGTCAGTAATCCAGGATCTTCTGCCTTTGGTGTTCTGCCATGCTAAACATGCAGCTTCCATCTCATAATACAGGGTAGCTGCTCTTGCCTCCATCATTGTATACCTGTTTCAGCAAATTCAAAGGTGAGAAGGGCAAATGGAGAGCATTGCCCTTCCCTTTAAGAGAATGGCTTTTAACATATGACACTTTTATTCTCATATTTAATAGTCTGTAAGTTTCTTATAGTCACACAAAGCTGCAATTGCAGGTTTGAGAATGTACTGCTTGACTACATACCTAACTAAAATTTGAGTTGTACTATTAAAAAAAGAAAAGAGAATTGAAATTGATATTGCAACATCAAGTTCCTAAAATTGATGGGGCAATTTAATTTAGAGATATGTAACTGTGAGGAACTGATTTTTAAAAATTCTTCTGTGACTTATGCTAATATATGAGCTTCATAATTGACTAATAAACAATTTACCCATTCATCTTCCTTCGTTCATAAAGGTAATGTATTTAAGCCTTGAAAACATATATCCTAATATCAACTGATTTGAGTTTAAGATTTTAAACTTTTTTGGAATATGTTTTGTGGCAGAGAGATTTATTGGATCCAGCTGTCTTTGACTGCAAGTCCTATTCGGAAGATTTCTCATTACTGTTGCCCAACCTTAATCATAAGTCATTTAAAATAAGAGTATATGAACTATACTAAGCTATATTAAACCTTTTTCTTAATTTTAATAATCAGTATTTTAGCATTAACTAGGGCCACTATTCTTTGAAATATTTTGTTTTACTTGTTAATTCACAGCTTCACAGTGGTGCTTCCCAGGTGGCACAATGGTAAAAAATCCACCTATCAATTCAGGAGAGGCAGGAAACATGGTTTGATCCCTGAGTTGGGAAGATGCCCTGGAGTAGGAAATAGCAACTCACTCCAATATTCTTGCCTAGGGAATCCTATGGACAGTGGAGCCTGGTGGGCTATAGTACATGGGTTTGAAAGAGTCGGGCACGACTGAGCAATTGAACACACACAGCCTCAGAGATGAGACTAAAAGCTTTACCTAGAGCTGTAGTTTCATGGTTCTCAAACTTTAACCTGCAGCACAATCACCCGGAGTACTTGTGAAAACACAGATTTCTGGATCCAACGAAAAAGTTTCTGGTTCAGTAACTAGGTCCTAGGAAATGTCTAATTAATTTCTAGAAATTTTCCAGGTGATACTGAGGCTGCTGATTCCTAGTCTGGAGACCACATTTTGAGAACTTTACATCTTTATAGCCACAGTTCTGACTGTGGCAAATTCTTTCTCTGTACAGAGCTATTGTTTCTAAGAACTCTGAAATTAAAACCACAGTCTTTTCAAGATCTGGGCAAAGAGATTTTGATTGTTGTCACCACTTCATCATAAACACATGACATATTATTGCTTGATCATTTAAGTTTTCACTTTTCAATCAAATAATGATTGTTAGACAACTTAAGTTATTTCAAATTTTATCCTAAATTATACAAAATCAGTCTATAAAAGTACAGTATCTTAAGTAATAATAATAATGAGGAAAGTCATTATAAGGATACTGATAAACAGTATGGTGTCATATCAAAATACTGTAATATAAATGCTGTTCTAAAATTCAATATCAAAATATCTGATACATGTATAACTACACCAAGACTTTATTTAAATTAAAAAAATGATCACAGTAATAATATAGAAGAATTAGGTAGGTATAAAAATAAGCATTACAGCCAAGTTCAGAATTTTTAGAGAATGGGCTTATACAGTCAAAGAAACAAGTGTCAAAAAGATAAATAATAACTATCAATAATAAATGGAGAAAATAGATTGAAAACCTTGAAAGAAACCATGGTATTTTAGATTCTCATTTTGTTTTACTGAGTATTTTCACTTGGTTATTACTGGAAAGATGTGAGTGTAACAGGCAGGAAGGCCAGGGTTCTCCAAACGGAGGAAATTAGGCTGCAAGTGTCACATTTTTATCTCTCTCTTAAGCGACAGAAGGAAACAAGCTAGTGTTATATTTTTTCCCCTTCTCTATACAAATTTACAAAGGAGCTTCTCTTAAAATTCTGTGTTGCCATAATGACACCTGGTTCCACCTGAGCTTAACTTTCCTCAAACCTTGAGCTAACCAATGCATTTTTCTTATGGAAATGTTTGTCTTAAGCTATGTTAATGTACTATATATTTACCCTAGACTCTGTCTTCAAGTCTGTTTTGCCTAAATGCTCAGAACCAACTTGACAAACCAGTATGTTATACTCATACGTTGTTCACCTAATCTATGTTAATGAAACAATATATTTGTAAGGAAATCTGCCTTTCTTCAAGATTTTTGTCAATCATTTTATGGCCTGGGATGACACCGGGGCCATTCTCTGAGTTTTGAGACATTTTCTTTCTCTAATTAGCAACTGCTAGTAGCTTTATAACATCCAGCTAAAGACTAGCACAGGGTTACTCTTTCTGCCCCCTTCTGATGTCTATGTCAGAAGCTTTCTCTATCTCTTTTATATTTTATTAAAACATTATTACACAAAAGCTCTGAGCGATCAACCCTCCTCTCTGGCCCCAGATTGAATTCTTCTCCTCTGGAGGCCAAGAATCCCGACATCTTTTGTGGTTCAGCGACAACCTTTCAGAAGTATAGCTGCAAATTTCATTAAGCCATTCCTTGTAGCATTAATTTTCTCTGGCCAGTTATGAGGGGAAAAAGAAGCTATTAAATTTCCAGATGATTAAGAAATTGTTTCATACATTTTGCTTTTAATTTAAGGCATATTTCTGTTTTATATTAACTTTTACATGAAAATCTGAAACAGTTTATAAGTTAAGTAGGGGGTAGCAACCTACATGATAATGATAGGACTATAGTATGGCAAACATATTATGTAAAAATTTGAAACTAAACCCATGTTTATTTTATTTTCATTGATATAAATTTTTAGTTTAGTTTTAAGTTTACAGAAAAAGTGAGCAAAAGTCGACAGTTTTCGTCAAACCTTCCCCACTCCTTGTCCCTACCCAAAATTACCTGATAAGAATAATTTTCATTAGTGTAGTATGTTTATTGAAAGTAATGAGACAGTATTGATACATTATGATCAAATAACTCTCCATTTATTTTAAGGTTCACTCTGTGTTGTACAGTTCTGTGTGTTTTGTCAAATCCATGATGTCATGATTATAGTATCATCAGAATATTTTCACTCCAAAATATTTCCTATGCTTTGCACATTTATTTATCCCTTCCTTCAGTCTTCAATCACTGGAGACACATTTTTTTTTAAACTGCCTTTATAATTTTTGTACTTTTGCAGAATATCACATAGTTGAAATCATAGAGAATGTAGCTTTTCAGACAAGCATCTTTCACTTAGCATTTTGCATTTAAGAGGGCCTCCATGTCTCTCTCTTTTTTTAATGGCTTGGGTGGCTCATTTCTTTTTTTTTTTAATTACTGAATAATATTCCACTATACTGATGTATCACAGATTGTTTACTCATTCAACTCTTGAAGGACATCTTGGTCGCTTTCAAGTTTTGGTAATTTTGAATAAAGCTGCTATAAACTTTTGTATGTTAGTTTTTTGTGTGGACATTCATTTTGAATTCTTTTGGGTAAATGCCTAAGAGCATAATTGCTGGATCATATGCTAAGACTATATTTAGTTTTTATAAGAAACAGCCAAACTGTCTTTTTAAGTGGTTGTAGGATTTTGCATTCCCAGGAGCAATGAATGAGATTTCCTTCTGCTCTACAACTTTGCCAGCATTTATTGTTGTTATATTTGGATTTCAGCCATTTTGATAAGTATATTGGGGTATCTCATTTTTAAATAATCAGTCCCCAAATTACAGATGATATAAAGTATCTGTTTATGTCTTTGGACAGGGGCTTGCATAGCTAAATGAAGTTTGAGCCATGCTTCGAAGAGCCACCCAAGACATACGGGTCATGTGAAGAGTTTAGACAAAATGCTGTCCACTGGAGGAGGGAATGGTATACCTCTCCAGTAGTCTTGCTGTGAGAAGCCGTGAACAGCATGAAAAGGCAAAAACATATGACAGCAGGAGATGATCCCCCAATCAGAGTGTATCCAACATCCTACTGGGGAAGAGCAGAGGGCAATTACTAATAGCTCCAGAAAGAATGAAGCAGCTGGGCCAAAGCAGAAATGATGTTCAGATGTGGATGTGTCTGGCAGTGAAAGTAAAGTCCAATACTGTAAAGAACAATAAGAATAAGAATGTAGAATGTTAGATCTTTAAATCAAGGTAAATTGGAAGTGGTCAAGGAGGAGATGAAACTATGAACCATGAAAATATGAGCCATGCTGGGTAGGGCCCCCCAAGATGTATGGGTCATGATGGAGAGTTCTGACAAAACGTCTGCCGGAGAAGGGAATGGCAGACCACTTCAGTATTCTTGCCTTGAGAACCCCATGAACAGTATGAAAAGGCAAAAAACTGTGACAGTGAAATATGAACTCCCTAGGTCAGTAAGTGCCTAATATGCTACTGGAGAAGAGTGTAGCAATAGCTCCAGAAAGAATGAAAAGACAGAGCCAAAGCAAAAACAACACACAGTTGTGGATATCACTGGCAATGGAAGTAAAGTCTGATGTTGTCCAGGGTCCATAAGACCCTGGAATGTTAGGTCCATGAATCAAGGTAAATTAGAAGTGGTCTAACAGGATATGGCAAGAGTGAACATTGATATTTTAGGCATCACTGAACTAAAATAGACTGGAATGGGTGAATTTAATTCAGATGAACATTATATCTACTATTGTGGGCAAGAATCCTGTAGAAGAAATGGAGAAGCCCTCTTAGTCAACAAAAGATTCTGAAATGCAGTAAGTGGATGCAATCTCAAAAACAACAGTGATCTCTGTTCGTCTCCAAGGCAAACCATTCAATATAACAATAATCCAATTCTCTGCACCCAACCAGTAACACTGAAGAAGCTGAAGTTGAACTGTTCTATGAAGACCTACAAGACATTCTAGAACTAGCACCCAAAGAAGATATCCTTTTCATCATAGTGGACTGGAATGCAAAAGTAAGAAGTCAAGAGATACCTGGAGTAACAGACAAATTTTGCCTTGGAGTACAGAATGAAGCAGATCAAAGGCTAATAGAGTTTTGCCAAGAGAACACACTGGTCATAGTAAACACCCTCTTTCAACAACACAAGAGAAGGCTCCACACATGGACATCATCAGCTGGTCAATACTGAAATCAGACTGATTATATTCTTTGCAGCCAAAGATGGAGAACCTCTATACCATCAGCAAATACAATACTGGGAGCTGATGGTGGCTTAGATCATGAATCTTTATTGCCAAATTCAGACTTAAATTGAAGAAAGTAGAAAAAACCACTAGACCATACAGGTATGACTTAAATCAAATTCTTTATGATTATACAGTGAAAGTGACAAATAGATTCAAGGGATTAGATATGATAGAATGCCAGAAGGAGTATGGATAGAGGTTTGTGATATTATACAGGAGGCAGTGATCAAGACCATACCAAATAAAAAGAAATGCAAAAAGGCAAAATGGTTGTCTGAGCTGACATTACAAATAGCTGAGAAAAGAATAGAAGCAAAAGGCAAAGGAGAAAAGGAAAGTTATACACATTTGAATGCAGAGTTCCAAAGAATGGCAGGGAGACATAAGAAAACTTCTTCAGTGATCAATGCAAAGAAATAGAGGCAAACAATAGAATGAGAAAGACCACAGATCTCTTTTAGAAAATTAGTGATGCCAAGGAAACATTACATGCAAAGATGAGCACAATAAAGGACAGAAATGGTATACACCTAACAGAAGCAGAAGATATTAAGAAGAGGATAAGAATACACAGAAGAACTATACTAAAAAGATCTTCAATACCCAGATAACCACAATGGTGTGATCACTCACCTAGAGCCAGACATCCTGTAATGTGAAGTCAAGTGGGCCTTTAGAAACATTACTATGAACAAAGCTAGTGGAGGTGATAGAATTCCAATTGAGCTATTTCAAATTCTAAAAGATGAGGCTGTGAAATTGCTGCACTCAATAAGCTAGTAAACTTGGAAAAGATCAGTTTTCATTCCAACCCCAAAGAAGAAAAATGCCAAAGAATATTCAGACTACTGCACAATTGCAATCTCACACTCTAGCAAAGTAATGCACAAAATTCTCCAAGCCAGGCTTCATCAGTCTGTGAACCATGAACTTCAGGTTGTTCAAGCTGAATTTAGAAAAAGCAGAGGAAGCAAAGATCAAATTGTCAACATCCGTTGGATCATAGAAAAAACAAGAGAATTCCAGAAAAAAACTTCTGCTTTATTGATTGTGCCAAAACCTGTGACTGTGTGGGATCACAACGAACTGTGGACAATTTTTCAAAGGATGGGAATACCAGACCACCTAACCCACCTCCTGGGAAACCTTATGCAGATCAAGAAGCAACAGTTAGTACCTGGCATGGAACAACAGACTGGTTCCAAATAGGAAGAGTACGTCAAGGCTGTATATTGTCACCCTGTTAATTTAACTTATATGCACAGTACACACTGTGAAATGCTGGGTTGAATGAAGCACAATATGGAATGAAGATTGCCAGGAGAAATATCTATAACCTTAGATACACAAATGCCACCACCCTTATGGCAGAAAGTGAAGAGGAACTGAAGAGCCTGTTGATGAAAGTGAAAGAAGAGAGTGGAAGGGCTGGCTTAAAACTCAACATTCAGAAAACTAAGATCATGGCATCCAGTCCCATCACTTCATGGCAAATATTTGTAAAAAAAAAAAAAAATGGAAACAGTGAAACACTTTATTTTGGGGATTCAAAAATCACAGCAGATGGTGACTGCAGTCATGAAATTAAAGATGCTTGCTCCTTGGAAGAAAAGCTATGACCAACCTAGGCAGTGTATTAAAAAGTAGAGACATTACTTTGCCAACAAAGTCTGTATAGTCAAAGCTATGGATTTGATTATACAGTAGCCATATATGGATGTGAGAGTTGGACCATCAAGAAAGCTGGACACTAAAGAATTGATACTTTTGAACTGTGGTGTGGAGAAAACTTGAAAGTCCGTTGGACTGCAAGGAGATCCAACCAGTTAATCCTAAAGGAAATCAGTCCTGAATATTCCTTGGAAGGACTGATGCTGAAGCTGAAGCTATGATACTTTGGCCTCCTGATGCAAAGAACTGACTTTTCAGAAACGTCCTGATGCTGCTAAGATTGAAGGCAGGAGAACAGGACAACAGTGGATGAAAGGGTTGGATGGCATCACCGACTCAATGGACATGAGTTTGAGCAAGCTTCAGGAGTTGGTGATGAACAGGGAAGCCTGATGTGCTGCAGTCTATGGGGTCGCAAAATGCCATCATGACTGAGCTACTGAAATGACTGACTGAGCGACTGAAATGACTGCTGAGTGACTGAAATGACTGACTGACTGAAGCTAACCAAAGCAGAAGATATTAAGAAGAGGTGGCAAGAATACACAAATGTGTTAGTCGCTCAGTTGTGTCCGACTCTCTGTGATCACCCACTAGTCTCCTCTGTCCATGGAATTCTCCAGACAAAATCACTGGAGTGGGTTGCCATTTCCTCCTCCAAGAATACACAAAAGAACTATACAAAAAGGTTAATGACCCTATAACCACGATGGTGTAATTACTTACTTAGAGCCAGACATCCTGGAATGTGAAGTTAAGTGGGCCTTAGGAAGCATCACTACAAACAAAACTAGTGGAGTTGATGGAATTCAAGTTGAGCTTATTTCAAATCCTAAAAGATGATGCTGTTAAAGTGCTGCACTCAATATGCAAGCAAATTTGAAAAATAAGTAATGGCCGAGGACTGGAAAATGTCAGTTTTCAGCCCAGTTACAAAGAAAGGCAGTGCCAAAGAATGTTTAAACCACTGCAATCATTGTGCTCATTTCTCATGCTAGTAAGTTTATGCTCAACTTCTTCAATCTAGGCCCCAGCACCACATGAACCAAGAACATCTAAATGTTCCGGCTGGGTTTAGAAAAGGCAGAGGAACCATAGATCCCATTGCCAGCATTCACTGAATCATGGAGAAAGAAAGTGAATGCCAGAAAAATATCTACTTCTAATTCATTGACTATGCTAAAGCCTTTGACTGTGTGGGTTGCTGGGGTCCAGCCCCAGTGGATCCAGGGTAATTTGAGGGGGAGACAGAGTAGGCGTCCTAGAAAAAAACTTATTTAATTACAGATATATAGAGAGATTAGAAATGGATAGTGTAGTAGGAAGATTAGTGGAGAAAAAGAGGCTAAATAACTTGGTTTAAGTGGAATACCAATCACCACCTATGTAGGTCACAGGCGTCTTTCCATTCTCCCAAGGGAGAGGAGGCACTGAGGCCTCCCTGGTCCAATCTTAGAAGCCCAGGCAAAATTAGCAAGCTTGGTGAGTACCCACATTCCAGATGGGAATTCAGCCAGAAAAATGGGGAGCAAGAAAGAAAAAAACATCCAGAAACTGATCCGATTTATTTTTTAGGTTTGCTTATATACCTTTTGTTACACATAGAGCCAAATGGAAATTTTAAAGTCACGCAGGGGTCAGCAGTCCTGACCTTTATCAAAATCAGGTACTTTACATAAAAAAAGGTCTTAGGGGTTTTACATCATCTTCTGGCCATGAGGCCTGCTGACATTTTACTTCCCTTTCTTTCTGATAACCAAAACACTTATTTTTTCCAAGGGTGTTTTTCTTAAACCAGGCGCCATCCTCTGAAGGTAGCAGATAAAGTTGCATTCCTATAGGGTGAGGGTGTAATGGGTCACAAGCAAGAAAGGAATTTATTTAACCCAAAGTTAACATGATTAATCTTAAAGGTTAATACTTATTTCTCCTATATGCTTGTTATATTCATTATAAGGGCAGGGAATATGGAGATTTAGCAGCAAACATCAGTCCAACAAATTAAAACCCTTCACCAATGTTCCCCTTAAGATCTATTTAGTCTTAAGATAGTGATAAAGTTACATTTTTACATAGCAAGGACACAGTGATTTATAACAAAGTACAGTGATCTATAACAAAAGAGAAAATTCATTAACTCAAAAAGTCTAGTATTGCTAACATCAAAAACTATATTTCCTTTTCTATATTCCAAATACATTGATTAATATATTCCCAGGTGCCTAAGGATATGGAGGCCTGGCAGCAATCATTGACTCAACAATGAGAAAAGCCCTATGCTAATTAAGACTTTCAAAATACTCCAAACTCTCTGTGCTGTTTATGGTTGAGAGGTTGTCACACAAGCTAGTCTGTCAGCAGAGAGGTTTGACCTGAGACACCCTTGTCACACCCAGGGCAGGGAATTAGCAGCAATTATTGACATAACAAATGAAAAAAACCCTTCACCAATATAATTCCTAACCAACCCACTATACTAATAATCTCTAACTTCTCAAAAGAATTTGCCTTTAGTAAGTCTAAAACATCTCGTGCCTCTCACAGTTGGGAGGCTGTAAACAATCACATGTGGCCAGACGAACCTGTACAGGCAGGCTAGATAACCTTCAGAGGAGTTAGTAAGTTGAAACACTCTTGTCACACCCAGGAATTTTTATTGACTTGGAGCTGCATGTTTACTCCTTCTCCGAGAGAAACAGTGGGGAACAGCCTCCCCATAAAGTCGGAGATGTAGGTGAGAGCATGAAACAGTAAAGTAGGTAGACTCTGGTTTTGGGGGTAGATACTTGGGAACAGGGGGTTTCCTGAGGCTTGATCACGCCTTTGCATATGCCAAGCCTCCTTCCTCATGACCTTTGCCATGGGTGTAGTTCCTCACGCTGGCTCCCGGCAGTGGGTCACAACATTGATCTGTTGGAAGTCTGTGGAAAATCCTTGCTGCTGCTGCTGCTAAGTCACTTCAGTCATGTCCGACTCAGTGTGATCCCATAGACAGTAGCCCACCAGGCTCCCCCGTCCCTGGGATTCTCCAGGCAAGAACACTGGAGTGGGTTGCCATGTCCTTCTCCAATGCATGAAAGTGAAAAGTGAAAGTGAAGTCACTCAGTCATGTCCGACTCTTAGCGACCCCATGGAGTACAGCCCACTAGGCTCCTCCGTCCATTGGATTTTCCAGGCAAGAGTACTGGAGTGGGGTGCCATTGGGAATGGAAATACCAGGCCATCTTACCTGTCTCCTGAAAAACCTGTATGCAAGTCAAGAAGTAACAGTTAGACCCTTACATGGTCTGGAGTGGGTTGCCATTGCCTTCTCCAGAAGAGGTCTCTAGTCTTTCCTATTCTATTGTTTTCTTTTACTACTTTTCATTGTTCATTTAAGAAGTCTTTCTAATCTCTCCTTGTTATTCTCTGGAACTCTCCATTCAGTTGGGTATATCATTCCCTTTCTCTTTTGCCTTTTACTCCTCTTACTCCCCTTACATGGAACAACTGACTGGTTTAAAATAGGGAACTTAAGGAGCTATATTGTAACTCTGCTAATTTAATTTTTATGCAGAGTTCAGTTTAGTTCAGTAGTTGCAACCCCATGGACTGCAGAATGCCAGGCCTCCCTCCAGGCCTCCCTGTCCAAATCAACTTTTGGAATTTACCCAAACTCATGTCCATTGAGTCAGTGATGCTATCCAACCATCTCTTCCTCTGTCGTCCCCTTCTCCAACCTTCAGTCTTTTGCAGCACTGGGGTCTTTTCAAACGAGTCAGTGGCAAAGGCAACTGATACAAAGGCATCAGGTAGCTGAAGTATTGGCGTTTCAGACTCAGCATCAGTACTTTCAGTGGTACACCGTGCAAAAGCTGGGGATGAATCGCAGGCTGGAACCAAGATTGCGAGGAGAGATATCAACAACTTCCTATATGCAGATAATACCACTATAATGGAAGAAAGTGAAGAGGAATTAAAGAGCCTCTTGATAAAGTTGAAAGAGGAGAGTGAAAAAGCTGGCTAAAAACTCAACTGCTGGGGTCCAGTCCCTGCAGGATCCAGGGGAACCCGAAGGAGAAACGGCGTCGGTGGATGATTTAGAGAGAGATAAGGAAAGAATGTTGTAGATAAGAAAACAGAGGAGAGAAAGAGGCTGATACTCCTTGGTTTACACAGAAAGCTAATAAAGTCTTAGAAGCCCAGGAAGGAAAGTGAACGCAGAGAGCCTCTGTGTTCCAATGGATCAGCCTGAAAAAAGAGGGAGGGAGAGGGAGAGAGAAAGAAAGAAAGAAAAACATGGGGTGACCAAGCTTCTTCGAGTGAGGCCCCTTATTTTATTTTCAAAAGGGACTTTTATACCTTGACTTGTACACAGAGGGAAATGAAAGATGTAAAGTCATACAGAATCAGCCCAAACATTACATCTTTTGTCTTTATCAAAACCAGGATTTTTTCTGCATACATTTCCCATAAACAATATTATGTACATTATCTT
The DNA here is from genome assembly GCA_917880005.1 of Nanger dama. Classification (NCBI taxonomy): domain Eukaryota; kingdom Metazoa; phylum Chordata; class Mammalia; order Artiodactyla; family Bovidae; genus Nanger; species Nanger dama. The sequence continues at coordinate 12,694,873 of CAKJTW010000010.1, forward strand.
CTGGCCTTGGAGGCCTGTGAACATTTTATGACCCTCTTTTGATAAAGGCTGCTCAATCAGAAAACTTATTTTCCCTTGAAATGTTTTTTTCTTTGTATTTCTAATCTATGTCAGCCTCAGAAAATGCTAAACAGAGTTACATTTCTCACGGAGCAAAGGTGCAGTGAGTTACAGCAAAGAAAGAACCAATTAGCTCAAAGGTCTGATGTGGTTAATTTCAAGGCTACACTTGTTTTTCTTACATTCCAACTATGTTAACTAATGCACTCCCAGGAGCACAGTGGATAAGAGATATGGGAACTTAGCAACAAGCATTGGCCCAGTAATTAAATCCTACACCAGCACTACTCTAATAACTTTTAACTCTTTGAAAGGCTCTATGTTTTAGGCTTCCCATGCCTCTCACAGTTGGGAGGCTGTGAATAATCACATGCATGGCTGCAAGAGTTTGGATAAACCTGCCAAGCAAGCTAGAATGCTAACAGAGGAGTTTTGATTTGTAATATTCCTCTCATGTCCAGGAGACTTATTAGCTAGAGCCCTAAGTTGATTTTCTCCAGAGAAAGGTGGTCAGGGATAGCCCCCTGTATGTCAAGAAAGTTGGTGAAAGGCACAAAATAGTAAGACAGACAGATTCTGGTTTTGGGATAGATGCTCAAGCAGGGGGTCCCTCGAGGCCTGACCTCACCTTTGCCCATCAGGCCTCTCCCTCATGCCCTTTGCCATGGGCAGGATTCCCCACACTGGCTCCCAGCACTCAACTGTCAAATATTATCTAGTTCCATCACTTCATGGCAAATAGATGGGGAAAAAGTGGAAGTAGTGACAGGTTTTATTTTATTGGCCTCAAAAATCACTGTAGATGGTGACTGCAGCCATTAAAAGATGCTTGTTCCTTGGAAGAAAAGCTGTGAGCAGCCTAGACAGCATATTAAAAGCAAAGATATCACTTTGCTGACAAAGGTCCATATAGTCAAAGCTATGATTTTTCAAGTAGTCATGTACAGATATCAGAGTTGGACCATAAAGAAGGCTGAGGGCAAAACAGCTGTTGACCATAAAGAAGGCTGAGTGCAAAACAGCTGATGTTTTTGAGTTGTGGTGCTGGAGAAGACTCTTGAGAGTGCCTTGGACAGCAAAGATATCAAACCAGTCAATCCTAAAGGAGATCAGCTTTGAATATTCATTGACAGGATTGATTCTGAAACTGAAGCGCCAATACTTTGGCCACCTCATATGAAGGGCCAACTCATTGGAAAACACCCTGATGCTGGAAATGATTGAAGTTAAAAAGAAAAGAGGACTACAGAAGATAAGATGATTAGATCGCATCACTGTCTCAATGGATGTGAGTTTGGGCGATCTCCTGGTGATAGTGAAGGACAAGGAAGCCTGGTATTCTGCAGTCCATGAGGTCACAAAGGCTAGACAGGACTTAACAGCTGAACAATGGCAACAATAAAAGATTAAGTTCCAGTAGTAAAATCATCCTCATATTCTAATCAATTTTTTTATCTGTAGAATATATATTATATATATATATTCCATTTGTGTGGATAAATGTAATGTATTGATATAAACAGCCATGGATATTTGTATAACTGTATAGAAAATATTTAAATAATCTCTCTCATATGGGAAATTTGTCATCTCTCAACAGAAATATTTATTTAATGAAATTATATCATTAATGAAATTATATCATTTTAATGCATCTATATGCTGTTATTGGCATTTGTTTTGCCAATAAAATTATACTTTATTCATTCTAGAAAGTGATGGGAAGGCAACTGTAACTATTCTGGGGAGACAGTTGAGAATTTTGTTCATATAGAACACTCTGTGTTTTACAACCAAGTAAGCAGCTAATCAAAATGCACTTTCCAAGTCTTAGCTAATAATTTATCCCTATGCAATACTTGAAGACAGTAAAGACAGTTATCATTTTAATACTTTCTTCAATGAAAATGATTAGCTTAAAGTGAAGTCATAGAAATCATATCAATTACTGATTGACTATCAGGAAAATTTTGCTAGGTAATTAACTGGGAAGTGGCATATTTTTCCAGTATTGTGAAATAATATTCCTCCCTCAATGACTCCAGTGCTGCATAATGAACTTGACTATCATCCTTTATTTGTATTCATACATACAAATTTGCACAGTTGCTGTCCAGCTCTCTTGTAAAGAAAAGGCTGGGAGATTGTCACTATCTCCTATCCCATATTAAATTTAAAATATAAGAAAACATAAAACCTTTCAAATAGCCATGTTGAACAAAAACAATAAAGCTTAGCTCTCAGTGAAACTCACTTTCAAGAAGTCTAGATCAGAAACTCAGTTAATATCAACACCAAACACAGTGAAGGTAGTTCTAGAACTCAATTTGGTATTCTGAAACCATAGATGTACTCTAAGTAAACAGGTACTTGAATGTGAATGCAAAGACTTTTATGATTATGGACCTGGGAAACTCTTCCATGATTCCATGGCTTATCTTTCATGAAATGTAGCAGTGAGGTATGATGGTCAACAGGCAGAAGATACATTCATACAAGCAGCAGCAGACGAGAGACAAGAGCTATGGTTAGCAAGGGAATGAGGTCAGGAGGGACAGGGGAATTCTTCAAAACCACTTCTTTCCTCAGCTTTTAGTATTGTTAAAGCATTTGGCTTTTTCATTTCTAACAGGCAGCTGCTGGAATATCAGCAGCAATTGAGGTACATAGGCAATAGGGTGGCAATTGAGATAAAAGGGAAGTGCTGCCCATAGATCAGTACTTATAGTTTAGTCTATAAGAATGAATGACTCGTGTTACTCTAAGCAGCGGCAGTTGAACTAAAAGGAATTATTATTCATAAAAGTATATTAACCAACCTGAGGATTCATAGAAATAGGTAGACTTGTGCCAGCTGCAAAATACTAGAATCCTCATTAACAAGTGGGAGATTGCTTGTACTACCATTTGGACTGTAATGTAAACATTCAGCTTCCCATATGGCTCATTGGTAAAGAATAACCTGCCAATGCAGAAGACACCAGAGATGCGGGTTTGATCCCTGAGTTAGGAAGATCCCCTGGAAGAGGGCATGGCATCCCAGCACAATATTCTTGCCTGGGAAAGCCCATGGACAGAGGAGCCTGACAGGCTGCAGTCCATGGCGTCACAAGAGTCAGATGCTACTGAACAACTGAGGACGCATGCACCTAAATGTGATATCCTTTTGCCAATAAACTAGTGATGCATAGGGAAATACAAATGAATCATATATCATGGAAACCCAAGCATTTTATCAAATTGCACCTCCTCTTTCTCTATGTTTATATATTTCATTGAGAAGTGACTGCCCTCTTTGCAATTCTATCAAAAAGCAGAGAGAAATAATAGTAAAAATAATGTACACTGTACCTAAAACTCCAAATGCATTATCTTATTTACCTTTCACAAGAACATCAAAATTAACATTTCTATTTGTATTTTATAGGTAGAAAAATGGATGTTCAAATAACTGGCATAGTTAAGACTGATAGCCTGGAGTTAAAACACTCAAATACTATTACAATCATATCTCAGATGTGATGTTTAATATCACAAAATATTAATATGCTTAATAAGTTTAGCTTGGCAATAATTAATTAATGTTATTACTCTTCATGTCAATAACATACCTTTTCCAATACATGTAACTATACTTGTTTATAGTGGATTATCATTATAGAACATCATATAAATATGTTATTCCAAACTAGCACATATATACATACATATTGGTTTAATTTGATCCATTAATACAAAATCATACTTGAGAAAATGTACATGAATGCACAGTATTTTATTTTAATAATCAAGTAGCTCATTTTAATTGATTCTTACAGTTGCTTTTTTAATCACATAAAAAGTGAGAAACCTATATGATTTTGCAGTCACTCTATTAATTCAATATAATATGGACAATTTTTATGTTAAAAATTGAACAGAATTGAATTAAAATGAAAGAGCCATGTTAAGTATTAGTCAGGTAAAAGTACCATATTTGATGCAAAATAAATTTAATATCCTTATTTTACGTCCTACAACAAAATTAGCAAACAAAATTAACCTAGAGCAAAATTAGTTATGTTTATGATAGCATATTTTATACTTTGAAAATCTGAAATGCCACTAAAAAACAGAATGACATACAAAAACAGCAACTGATACTGGCTAAACAGATTAATTGTTTCAATTGAAACCAAAAACTTTACACTGTAAGTATTAATTTGGGTATTTCCAGTATGATAAAATTTTTACATGGCTAGAAATGAAAAGCTGAATTTACTACATTGTCTCAGTTTCAAATTTTCTAGGTTACCAGTTCTATCCAGCTGTCTGTATTGAATAAAAGAAAATATCTTACTTTTATTAGAAACAGAGCGTTTAATTGTGGTATAAGAGTATGAATAAAGAATTGCATGTTCACAGTAAGTCATAAGTAATGACAGGATTAGACAAGTCAGAGGATGCGAAGACTGGGAATCTATTTAGACAAGAGGAATACAGTGGGGTATCACAAATATAAGTAGTCAGCAAATTCGAGGTCAAAGTTCTTTTCACGAAATGCAGGCAATTTGATTAGCCGTAAGAAGAATTAGGAAGACATGGTAAATGGGGGTTTGAATCCAAGGACTAGAAATCCATCAATATAGAATAGATAGGTCTGAAATGTATACTTAGGAGGATGCAGATAGATGAACATTAGAATGATTATGGAATAAGAGGGAAAGAAGGATGAGGGAAGGAAAAAAAATGCCTCAATTTCAAGGAGTCTAGACAAGGAATTTTTTTTTTTTCTGCTGAGTAGAACTAGATTCTTTCTTGATAGTTATAACAGTGTTATTAAAAATGCAAAGGCAGTAAAAAGCTCACAGATTTATAACCAAGGGTTATATAAAGGTGCTGGATCCTTGCCAGCTAGTATAAATTTTCAAGCTCTCTAGTAAAATAGGATGAACTACATGACGTATGACTTCCTCATTTAATGTAGAAATAACTTGTATTTTCACTGTAATGAAATATATGTGGAGCAGAGGGTGATGGGTGTTATTTATCTTCCCATTTGTGATTGTGTCATCATGAAACATAGAGATGTAAACTTTGTTACGATTGATAGGTTAAATGACTGACCTGTCATATTTCCAATAAATACTTGAGAAAATTTTCAAGTATCTGATTTACACTGTCTTTTTGCCAATTTGAGGATCATAGGAAAGGCTTTTTTTTAGCTGTAAAACACTTGGTTCAAATGAAGCCTTATGCTGTTATAAGCTAACCCAGCTGAAGTCTGGAGTTAGGATCCAGAGCTCATCAAAGTACAGGAACAGTATTCTACAAAGCCCATTTTGAAGTCCACTTGTCTAAGAAATAGAGGAAGGTCACCAATAAATTGTTGCTGAATTGAGAAATCTCATTCAATCTAATCTCTGAAAATTAATCATGAATTAAATGTAAAACATTTACTCAAAAATATTTATCACAATGTCTTATTATTTTTGTTCATGTTATTTGTTTTGCTTATTTTTATTGTCTTTTAAACTTGGCATCCTCTTTCTAAACTGTGACAGCAATACACTGAAATGGTACCTAGGTTCTTAAAAAAATATTGTATATTTGAAAGTTTTAAAAATTATAAGAAAAATATTGTAGAGGGCTAAGAAAAGGATCCAAAGGATAAAAGGTATTACTTAATATTAATACATTAATAAAAATAAATTTAATTCTCCACCATAAGTAATAAAAAAAATTACTGGTGATGACACATCTGTGACTGTGTCTTAGACTGATTCCATTATAGAGTATGGAGCTTCTGACATTAGTGAGAAAGAGTGCTAGAATAGCACATATCAGAGTTATACTCTTTACTGAAAAGATAAAAATATGGAAGTACTCTAATACAAAAGTTAATAAAAATTGAAGATAATTAAAATTATGTTGGTCGGATCTCACAAATGCATAGAATACAAGGCAGATAGAGATAAAGAATAAAGAACAGGAGGAAAGTTCAAGCTAGGACAGGATCGACAGCTGAAATCCAAACAGCATTTTCCATGCAAATATAAGAGATGCAAATGTGGAGAAAAGTCAGGCATTCGCCAGAAGGTCTATGCCAGGTTTGGTGGCTTTTAGGTCCTGAAAGGAACTGATAATGAAGGACACAAGATCCAAAGGTAGGGTTTTGAAGAGTAAGACAGTTTCCTACTAGATCCTGTTTTAGAGTGACAAAGAAAGTAGTAGATCAATGTGGATATTCAGGCAGTACAAAATTAACACTCATTGACCTATTAGCAGTGCTTGAATATTCCTCTCCAACTTCTCATTAAAACACCAAATAAAAACAGTGTAGAACAAATTGATCCAAACTAGCAATTATACCGAATATCAAATCACAAAGCTGACCAGGAAGGTATGAAAGTGTTCATTTTACACCATTGATTTATGTTTAAAAATGTACAGTTAGATTGCCTGTGATATAGGCTAAATTAATAAAGTAGCCTGAATTTAACAATGGAGAATGACATTTCAAAGTTTGGTGGATACAAAAAGGAAGCATTACAATATCTTCCAGTGAATATCACTCTACAAAGAAGGAAAAGGCTTTTCCTCAAGTTTTCCTCTGCAATGCTGCATAAACCCTTTAAGTTAGTGTTTTCTTAAAAAGAGAAAATTTTTGACATAATATTTCTATACTGAGATAAAATATTCATGCAAAATATCAATAGAAAGCCATTTAATTTATGCAAGACCATGTCTATTTATTAATCCAGACGTAAAAGACAGTTTAATATTGGAGTCAAACAATATATTGTATCATAAGGTCAAATGAGAATACACTTTTATACAATGCAACTTCATCCTCAGGAGATTTGCTTATGGAAATATCATTTATATATAATCTACTTGTTATTATGGAATTCAAGACATATCATTTACCATATAGCTAAGAAATAATTTATCTGCCATCATTAGAGATTTAAGTATTCTCGTTAATTTTCAATACCCTTAAAATTTTAGAAACTCATTAATTTAAAATATATTAAAAGCATCTGCACAACAAAGGAAATTATAAGCAAGATGAAAAGACAGCCTTCAGAATGGGAGAAAATAATAGCAAATGAAGCAACTGACAAACAACTAATCTCAAAAATATACAAGCAACTCCTGAAGCTCAATTCCAGAAAAATAAATGACACAATGAAAAAAATGGGCCAAAGAACTAAATAGACATTTCCCCAAAGAAGACATACAGATGGCTAACAAACACATGAAAAGATCACTCGTTTTCAGAGAAAGGCATATCAAAACCACAATGAGGTACCATTTCATGCCAGTCAGAATGGCTGCTATCCAAAAGCCTACAAGCAATAAATGCTGGAAAGGTTGTGGAGAAAAGAAAACCCTCTTACACTGTTGGTGGGAATGCAAACTAGTACAGCCACTATGGAAAAGAGTGTGGAGATTCCTTAAAAAACTGGAAATAGAACTGCCTTATGACCCAGCAATCCCACTTCTACACACCAAGGAAACCAGAATTGGAAGAGACACGTGTACCCCAATGTTCATCACAGCACTGCTTATAATAGCCAGGACATGGAAGCATCTAGGGTCCATCAGCAGATGAATGGATAAGAAAGTGGTGGTACATATACACAATGGAGTATTACTCAGCCATTAAAAAGAATACATTTGAATCAGTTCTAATGAGGTGGATGAAACTGGAACCTATTGTACAGAGTGATGTAAGCCAGAAAGAAAAGCACCAATACAGTATACTAATGCATAGATATGGAATTTAGAAAGATGGCAATGATAACCCTGTATGCGAGACAGCAAAGGGACACAGATGTATAGAACAGTCTTTTGGACTCTGTGGGAGAGGGCGAGGGTGGGATGATTTGGGAGAAGGGCATTGAAACATGTATAATATCATATATGAAATGAATCGCCAGTCCAGGTCCAATGCCTGATACAGGATGCTTGGGGCTGGTGCACTGGGATGACCCAGAGGGATGGTATGAGGAGGGAGGTGGGTTCAGGATGGAGAACATGTGTACACATGTGGCAGATTCATGTTGATGTATGGCAAAACCAATACAATATTGCAAAGTAGCTAGCCTCTAAATAAATTTATAATAAAAATTAAAAAAACATTAAAAATAAAATATATTACATACTTCACTGACAGTAAACAGAGTATAATAATATAATTTGGTATGTTAATAAATTTAGAGTTGTCATTATGAATATCATTACTATGCTCTTTTATAATGACAACTTTGTGTTATCTGTTCAAGACCCAAATATGTGACACTCTGTACAATATACACAGTTCAGCAGAAGAATGGCAAATTATTATTTGATGCTGAACCTCAGTATCTTTTCTCTTTATGTTGCTCTTTTTAATTCACTGCTAATTCAAAATTGTATGTTTATTTTGCTTCCTCTGTTTACCCCAAATTTGTTGAACTCTAGTTTTAAAAGAAAAAGAAGAATAACTAATGACTTTCCAGGCAACCACAAACCTGTTATAATTTTTAAATCAACTTTCTAGTTTTAAAATGGATCATCATTTACAGAAAAACTGTGAAAATAGTATAAGTTCTCATATACCACACATCTAGCTTCTTTTACTATTAAAGCCTACATTTTATGGTCTTTGTGTCACACTTAACAAATAGTGATACATTATTATTAAAAAAAAATTATACAAAATGATTCCACCATCCTAGAGAAAATAAAAATCCCCTGTGCTTTATGTATTCAACCTGACTCCCACCAAACCATTGGAAACCATTAATCTGTTAATGGTCTCTTGTAGCTTTACTTTCTCCAGAAATGTCAGGTAAATTGAACGATAGACCACATAGCCTTTCAAGTTTAGTGTCTTTCATTTAGTAATATGTGTTTAAGATTCACTCATAAAAAATAAAAGATTCATCCAGGTCCTTGTATGGCTTGACAGTTCATTGTCTGTTTCTACGTAATAATATTCTATTGTTATCCAGGCACTCACTGAAAGACATTTTGGTTGTTTCCAGCCTTTGGCAATTATAAATAAAGCTGTTATAAGCATTTTCAAGAAAGTTTTAATGTGGACATACATACATTTTCAAATCACACTGGACAAATAGCTAGGATTATTCCATAAATGTCAATTCTACCAAGTTGATTGATATTGCTATTCCAATCTTCTGTATCCTTACTGATTTTCTGTCAACTTGACCTATCAATAACAGAAGGCGGAGTTTTGAAGACTCCAGCTGTAAGCGTGGATTATTTATTTTGCTTTAATCATATCAGCTTGCCTCATGTATTAATACTTAGACACTGCTACTAGTTGCATATGTGTCTAGGGTTTCTTCTATTTTTGGATGATGTATTCCTTTATCATTATGTAGTGCCCTTTCAAAATTCCTGATAATTTTCTTGTTCTGAAGGCAATTTTGTATAAAGTTAATACAGCTACACAGATTTATTTTGATTTGCATTATCATGTTAACTCTTGTAGCCCTACAGGCTTCCCTTGTAGCCCAGTTGGTGAAGAATCTGCCTGCAGTGCAGGAGACCCGGCTTCAATCCCTGGGTCAGGAAGATCCCCTGGAGAAGGAAATGGCAACCCACTCTAGTATCCTTGCCTGGAAAATCTCGTGAACACAGGAGCCTGGTGGACTGCAGTATGTGGGGTCACAAAGAGTCAGGCACGACTGAGCCACTAACACCTACTTATCATGTGTTGACTCTATCTCTTTACTTTCAACGTATCACACTACATACTTCCACATAGGTTTATTCTAGTCAACATATAGCGTATTTTTAATACACTGACACTTTTTAAAAATTGAAGTACAGTTGCTATACAGTATTAGATAAGTTACAGGTATACAATATATAGTCATTCTCAATTTTTAATGGTTATACTCCATTTACAGTTATTATAAAATATTGGCTATATTCCCTATGTTGTACAACATATTCTTGTAGCTTATTTTATATCTGATAGATTGTACCTTTTCCACCCCTACCGCTATATTGCACCTCATCCCTGTCCTCTCCCCACAGGTAATCTCTAGTTTATTCTCTATATTTATGAGTCTGCTTCTTTTTGATATATTCACTAGCTTATGTATATTTTAGATTCCACATATAAGTGAAATTATGCAGCATTTGTCTTTCTTTGTCTGACTTTATTTAGCATAATGCCCTCCAAGTACACACTATTTGTTTTTCAATTTGGATATTTAGATCATTAAATTTAAGTCATGTTACATATACTTGGATCAATATGTAACATCATGGCTAATGTTTTTTCCTCTGTCCCATTTATTTCTTATTTATTTTTCTTGCTCTTTTTCTTGCTTCTCTGATTTTAACTAACAATTTATATGATTAGGTCTTCCCTGATAGCTCAGTTGGTAAAGAATCCACCTGCAATGCAGGAGACACTAGTTCAATTCCTGGGTTGGGAAGATCAGCTGGAGAAGGGATAGGCTACCCATTCCAGTATTCTTGGGCTTCCCTTGTGCCTCAGCTGGTAAAGAATCCACCTGCAATGTGGGAGATCTGGGCTTGATCCCTGGGTTGGGAAGATCCCTTGGGGAAGGGCAAGGCTACTCACTCCAGTATTCTGGCCCAGAGAATTCTATAGAAAGTGTATTTCCTTCTAATTTTTTTCCAGTAATTATAACTCCTGTGGTAAAACTCTTCTTTTATATAGATCCATGTTTCTGGCGTATGTCATATTCTTCTGTCTGAAAACCTCTTTTTACCATTCCTTACAGGAAGATATGCTGGCAATGAAGTCCCATGTTTTCTATGTCTTTTACTTTGAAGAATAATTTTACTATGTATAGAATTCTATATTCGTAGTCTTCTTTCACTACATTTTCTTTTTACTTACCTAATTTTCACAAGAATTTTCTGTAATTCTTACCCTTGTACCAGTATAAATAAGCTCCACACCTTGACTTCTTTCAAAAAAGCTTTTTGGCAGTGGCTTGAGTTTTTTTTAATTGGTATTTATCCTGACTTTGCTATGTTCTCTGAGATTCAGGCACCTGATTGATGTCTGTCATTAATTTTATCAGTCAGTTCAGTTGCTCAGTCATGTCTGACTCTTTGCGACCCCATGAACTGCAGGACACCAGGCCTCCCTGTCCATCACCAACTCCTGGAGCTTACTCAAACTCATGTCCATTGAGTCAGTAATGCCATCCAACCATCTCATCCTCTGTTGTTCCATTTATATCTTGCCTTCAATCTTTCCCAGCATCAGGGTCTTTTCAGAGGAGTCAGCTCTTCACATCAGGTGGTCAAAGTATTGGAGTTTCAGTTTCAACATCAGTTCTTCCAATGAATATTCAGCACTGATTTCCTTTAGGATGGACTGATTGGATCTCTTTGAAGTCCAATGGACTCTCAAGAATCTTCTCCAAAATCACAGTTCAAAAGCATCAGTTCTTGGGTGTTCAGCTTTCTTTTTGGTCCAACTCTCACATCCATACATGACTACTGGAAATACCATAGCCTTGACTAGAGGGACCTTTGTTGGCAAAGTATCTGCTTTTAATATGCTGTCTAGGTTGGTCATAGCTTTTCGTCCAAGAGGCAGGCATCTTTTAATTTCATGGCTACAATCACCATTTGCAGTGATTTTGGAGCTCCCCAAAATAAAATCTCTCACTGTTTTTATTATTTCCCCATCTATTTCCCATCAAGTGATGGGACCAGATGCCATGATCTTAGTTTTTTAAATGTTGAGCTTTAAGCCAGCTTTTTCACTCCCCTCTTTCACCTTCATCAAAAGGCTCTTTGGTTCTATACTTTTCAGTAATTATTACTTCACATATTTCTTAAGGTCTGTTCTCTCATTGCTCTCTTTTGGTGTTCCAATTACATGTGGGTTTTATCTTCTGATCTATCCTACAGTTCTTGGACATTTTATATTTTATTTATTCTTTTTTATTTTTGCATTTTAGTTTGGTGTGGTGATATTAGAATTATTATAAATCCCTATCATTTAATTTCAACATCTGTGTCACATTTAATATGATTCCAATGATGCCTTTGTTTATTCAGAATATGTTTTTTTTTCCCTTGCCTATTTGGCATGCCTTTTGATTTTGCTATTGTTAAAATCTAGGCATATTATAATGCTCAGTAATAGGTAACTGTCAGGTAAGAGGGTTTGAGATAGTAAATAAGCCTTTAGCAAGAGCATCAATCAATCTTAAAGGAAATCAACCCTGAATACTCATGGGGAGGACTGGTCTGAAGCTAAAACTCTGATACTTTGGCCACTTGATGTGAACAAGCAGTGATGCAAATGAGGTGACTCGTTCAAAAGACTCTGATGCTGGGAAAGATTGAAGGCAAAAGTAGAAGATAGAAGCAGAGGATAAGATGGTTGAGATAACATCACCCACTCAATGGACATGAACTTGGGAAAACTCCAGGGGATAGTGACGGACAAGGAGGAGTGATGTGCTGCAGTCCACAGGGTCACAAAGAGTTGAACACAGTGACTGAATGACCACAGTGAGCATTTATGTTTATTATGCTGAGTTAGACTGTGATTAATGCTTGCTGTATCTACCTTCACAAGCGTTTTGTGAATGATGTAGGTTTACTTTCTCTTTCCCTGCTCTCTTATTAGACATTTCCCCCAATCTATTTTCTTAAAACTCTAACCCTTGTTGACTATTCCCTGTGTCTTATGTGATATTAGAAGGGTAGAGGAAGGTGGAGGAAGTAACATGCTCTTCTCTGGCTGGCATAAGGCTCTAATAAATTATTTTCCCTTAGAGAGTGGGCTTTTGTACAGAGAAGTCAGGTTGTATCACACAATTATTACTCTTTCTCTCCTATGCACATTCTACAAGGACCTCCTTCTCAGATCTTGATCATGAGAAACTAGTGGGGTTATTGGAGATCAGGCCCACAAAGGTAAGAGGACCCACTAAAAGTACATGCCCTCAGGATTTTCCCATTCTTTAGGCTACAATAAGAAACTACTCTGTTACAATTCAGTGATTTGTGAAAATTAGCATTTATATGTTCCTGTCAATTTGTAGCTCCAGTGATTTTTTTTCTCCAAGTAAGCAGATCTCAGTTGTGGCTCTCTGAATGCATCTCTCTCTCCAGTTTTCAGGGTGATGATTTGCCTTGAAACATGATTTCTCTGATGGGTCCAATAAAAATTAGATTTCCTTTTTTGTTTTTTTTTGCTTTCTTAGGTTAACCTTGTTGTAGAGATGGATGTATCAAATCCACACTGTTTACATCTTGGAAATGAAGCAATAAATCTGTTATTTTTAAGATTCAATGCCATTTTACTTGAATGGCTAAAGTATGTATATTGTGTGGCGGAGAATGAGCTGGGGCATGACAGCACTATTTGGAGGAACAGAAATAGGTGTTACAGTAATTTTTGTTGACTTTTAAGAATTTTTTTACTTTATTTTTAGATAATAGCCATTCTGGAACAATGAAGATTTCTGAAGTCTATCAAAAGCATATAATTATATATAAAAATTTTACCTGCAAAAAAGAAAAAAACTAAAAACTCACAAATGTTTTTTGTTTGGTTGGCTTTTACTTTCCTAATTAGACCATGAATACCTCCAGGGGTATGAAAAACTACCAGATGAAAGTGGCATATTTTTCTTGAAGGTTTGGTAAAATCTCCTTAGTAAAACATAGTAAATATTATATACCAAATGAATACAAAAATTAGTGTAAGCATTGATAATAAGACATGAGCCTGGGAAACTGTGTGGTTTGAGCTATGCTCCCCTGATCTTCCATGTGTACTTTACTCTCCTTTGTTATTAAGGACACTTTGATGAAAATTTTGCAGATTCTTCATTTACAAATTAGAAGTTTTTGAGAGGTGATTATTCTTCACATGAAGTTTCCTAAATGTTTCTAATTACTTTCTCTCTCCCTTTCCAAAAACCTGCATTATTGGTTTTACTCTAGAAGTAAAAGTGGTATATATATATAATTATTTTAGAATCATGCTTTTAAAGAGTAAAAATATGCTTCATAACCCTTTGCCAGTTACTTCTCTTGAAAGCTTTTTGATCAAATATTTTTTCAGTGGTTTAATTCATAACAGAATCTTAAATGGGTAAAACAGTATTTTTAAAAAAAATTATTTTTTTGCCCCAATACATCAGAGGCATAAGATACTATATCCAATGACATGCCAGTGGAGATGCTCTTCATCTGCCTTATTATAAAAATTCATTCCCATCTGCTTGAAATTGCTTAGTACAGGTCTTAAGTTTTTTTGCTTTCTATAAAAATGTGAATTTTTCTCGAATTTTATCTACTAAGGAATAAACTTAAATAGCTTAATGACCAGAACAAGACACTCCTTCCCAATATTTTGGCGCTTCTCAAAAGACTCAATTTTAAAACTTTTTCTACTTAATAAAAAGAGATAGTGACTTATTTGTATTATTCATTTCTTGTTCTTTATTACTGATAAAATATAAGAAAGGAGCATCCTATGAATATCCTCATATCTAAGCCTTCAAATAAATTAGACATTGTTTGGCTTTTATAAACCTATATATGTTTATAGTTTATTGAATTCTTTTTTTTTTTTTTTACTTAATCTATATGTTAACCTTTAAAAAGTATTAAAACAAATTTTAGATCTAAAGAAGAGTCTCTTTAACCATTTTGGAATACTTTAAGCATGATAGTAAAAATTTACAGTACTTTTAGTGCACAATATACATTTCTCCTACAAAATGATCACTTTTCTTTATTACTTTAGATATATTTTACAGAAGTTGTATGTAGTCTTTCACAAATTACTTGGTCTGGCAGTCTCAAGAGTGGATAAGCTTCTCTGAAGTGAACTTCTAGAAAATTTTCTCTAGCATAAACCTTTGATAAATAAAGATTGAAGCTCTTTTGTGTTTATTTAGAAGTCATAAGTACTGGTGTGTCTCATAATAACAAAATTTAACCCTTTAATTTTACATGTGAGTTTCAAGGATACTAATAAACAATTGCTAAATTCTGTTTCTTCTGCATTTTATTGAAACTAGAGACATTCTTTAAGGCTATAATCAATATGATACTAGAAGAATCTTTTAACAAATTAGGTCAGTGTTTAGTAGAAAGTTAATTAATTTATATAAAGCATCATTATTTTCATTTAATTGTTTTTGGGAGATATCTAGCAATAACATATGAAGAAAGTATATGACTGCCTCTAATCTGAATCTCAACATATGATGGATTAGAACTGTGAAAAATAATACAGCTCTGAAATTATTCCCTAAAACTAAAACTGCAGTAAAAAAAAAAGAAAGAAAAAAAATGTTTTCCTTAATACAGAATTTTTGTATTTTTTCCCTGAATACAGAAGAATTGATGCTTTTGAACTGTGATGTTGGAGAAGACTCTTGAGAGTCCCTTGGACTGCAAGGAGATCCAACCAGTCCATCCTAAAGGAGATCAGTCCTGGGTATTCACTGGAAGGATTGATGTTGAAGCTGAAACTCCAATACTTTGGCCACCTGATGTGAAGAACTGACTCATTTGAAAAGACCCTGATGCTGGGAAAGATTGAAGGCAGCAGAAGGGGACGACAGAGGATGAGATGGTTGGATGGCATCACTGACTTAATGGACATGAATTTGAGTAAACTCCAGGAGTTGGTGATGGACAGGGAGGCCTGGCATGCCACAGTCCATGGGATCACACAGAGTCGGACATGACTGAGTGACTGAACTGAACTGACAGCGTTTTTATTGTAATCATTATATTGATTTCAAAGGAGTGTTAAACCTGCGATAGTCTTTGGATATTTCAACTTGGCTAGTCTATAATTCTGTTATCCAAAAGCAAATCTAGGTGTTGATATGAAGGTATTTTGTCAATGTGATTAGAGTCCATACTTAGCTGATGCTAAGTAAGGAAGATTAATTTAGGTTATCAGGTGGGCCTGATTCTTCCAGCAGAAAAGCCTTAAGAGCTGAGGTTTCCCTAATGAAGTGTAAATTCTGCCCATGGACAGCAACTTCAGTTTATGACTGGGAGTATTAGCCAGCCCTTCCTAACAACCTGATCTCTGGATTTTGAACTTACAAAGCCAGCTCCACAATTGTTTAAGCCAATTCTATGCAGTAAATTGCTTAATATGTAGCCCCTCCTGGGTTTCTTCTGAATCCTGATATACTATAAAAACAAAAAACACAAATTGCAATCACTTAGTAAATATCAGTTGAATTAATCAATTTATTTTAGGCTTTTTATGTGTACCATTTCTAAAGTCCTTATTGAATTTGTTACAATATCACCTCTGTTTTGTATTTTGTCTTTTTTCTTTTTTTTTTTTGGCCATAAAGTATGTGGGATCTTAGCTCCCCTGACTTGGAAGGCAAAGTCTTAACCACTGGAACACCAGGGAAGTACCTCTGTTTAATTTAAATTTTGTAGTTAATGGTCAGTGGAATTCTTGAATAAACTTTTTATTATGACCTCTATGATAAACATTTTAAAACAACAAAGATATTTTCTTTGTTTTAAACTTCTCTAAGAGTTATGATGCTCATAGAATAAATTTTCCCTTTTTCGTTTGTACCATTCTACAACATTTGAGGAATAAATCAAATAATGTATGGAGAATCTGTATGGTGAATCACATTGTCAGAGATTGTCTTTGCCATAAGCCAAAATACAGAGGCATCCTGTTCAAAACAGTTTTGCTATGGGCTTCAAATTACCATGTGTGAGCCAAAGAGAAGAAAATACTTTTTAGGATCAATTATTTCTTATCTAGTAATTTTCATCCTGCTAGAAAACCTTATATATACATATATATATATGTACATATACATATATGTGTACATGTACATATATACGTATGTACATATATATGTATATATACATATATACATATATGTGTATATGTACATATATATGTATATGTACATATATATGTACATATATATATGTACATGTACATATACATATATATATACACACACATATATATATGTGACAAATGTGGTTTGCCAATAGTTCCACATATATTCTTTACAAGCTACACCTCAAGGGGAGAATTTTAGATAGAAACAAAGGAAACTCCATCATTTACATTTAATATGTCTAGGAGGGAATATGCAAATCACCTAATAGACTTTACTGAAATATATTAATTTCATTAAATGATTGCAGGTGCAAAATTTTAAATTAATTATGCATTTGTAATTTCTGTTTATGTGTGTGTTAGTCACTGAGTCGTGTTCAACTCTTTGTGACACCATGGGCTACAGCCCACCAGGCTCCTCTGTCCATGAAACTTTCAAGGCAAGAATAATGGAGTGAGTTGCCATTCCTTTCTCCAGGGATCTCCCAAACCCAGGGATTGAACCCAGGTCTCCTGCCTTGCAGACAGATTCTTTACGATCTGAGCCACTAGGGAAGCCCAAATTCTGGATATAATAAATGTAAAATTGAAATCTATTATGTTTAATCTATATTTAAAAAATAACTCAAATATGTATAGATAATTAGGATGTATTTTCCAGGCTGAAATTTATAGTGTTCATCAGATAATAATTGTGTTTTAATTAAAATCCTTGAGGATTTAATTATGACTTTCTCCCCAACTTTTTCATCACTTTGTGTTTAAATGTTCATTTTAAAATATTTGTTTAGAACTTGAAAACTGTCTTCACTTGGAAGCTATATTTATTAAAACAAAAATAAAATGATAACTGACAAAAACATTTGAGCCATAACATTAATTTGTTCTTTTCATACATATCTAATATCCTATGCATTATTCTGTGTTAAGCACTGAAAATAAAAAGAGTGAACAATATCATGTG
This sequence comes from Nanger dama, assembly GCA_917880005.1. Lineage (NCBI taxonomy): Eukaryota > Metazoa > Chordata > Mammalia > Artiodactyla > Bovidae > Nanger > Nanger dama. The sequence continues at coordinate 12,712,764 of CAKJTW010000010.1, forward strand.
TTTCTTGAAGAAACTCATGTGTGAGTGACAGAAAGTATCCTTATCTAAGAATCTGTCTAATTTTTCTCTATTCAAAGATACTCAGCACCATAACAGTTAAATTTTCAGTTCTATGTCCCTTACGGACAATTTAGTGTGTTTATCAAGAAAGTATAGGCCTCAGAGGATGCGTACTTGCAAAATATATTTCTCATTTCTGTGAAAAAAACTCCTTTTCTGTAAAATGATAAGGTGATGGTTCATCCCACTCTTCAAAGACAGTTACTCAAAAGAAAAACTAATCTTTCTTTTCTTGTATTTCACCTTCATACACCTTATTGTTCTTGGCTTTTAACTAGGTTTGGGTTTCAGCGTGACTTAGAGAGACATGGGAGCAAGATATTTCCTCAATTTCTGAATGTATAGTTAAAATAGTTATCATAAGAAATTGAATCATTACTTTGACACATGGACAGAAAGCTATCATGGTAAGAACAGCAAAGTGGAAGAAAATTAAGTTTCTCCTCTTTGCCAAATAATATACCAATAAACAGTGCAATATCCCTCAGGGAATAATAGAGAATAGCACTATATTTAAAATTTTGAAAGGCACAGAAGTGACAATACATTCTAAATTTCTTTTTATTCCCTCCTTTGTTGGCATGTGCATGCTTGCAGCGTTGCTCAGTCCTGTCTGACTCTTTGCAACTATATGGACTGTAGCCTGCCAGGCTCCTCTGTCCATGGAATTTTCCAAGCAAGAATATTGAAGTGGGTTTCCATTTCTTACTCCAAGGGATCTTCTTGACCCAGGGGTTGAATTTGCATCTCTTGCATTGGCAAGCAGATTCTTTACCACCGACTCATCTGGAATCCTAAAAATTTGTTCTATGATAAATAGTTCAATAATTGTCTTTAAAGGACAACTTATTGCTTAATAGTTTTATATAGATGAAGCAATAGTCATTGACTGAAGAATACAATGTGGAATTTAAAAATGTTAAAATAAAAAACAGATTTCTGTTTTAACCCATTTAATTTTTATAAGACAAAAAGGGATGTTAAGTTCCGCCAAACAGTGATTTAAATCACAAATTTCCAAATATCTGAAGATTTTAATCAATATTTTTTAACAATTGTAGATCCTCTTTAGTTGTTAAAGTATAAATCTGGAGAATTTAATTTTAATAAGAGTGCTAGAAGAAGCTATGACAAATGGAGACATCATGCTGAAAAGCAGAGACATTACTCTGCCAACAAAGGTCCGTATAGTCAAGGCTATGTGGTCATGTAGGGTTGTGAAAGCTGGGCCATAAAGAAGGCAGAGCATCGAAGAATTGATGCCTTCAAACTATAGTGTCGAAGAAGACTCCTGATAGTCCCTTGGAAGCAAGGAGATCAAACCCGTCAATCTTAAGGAAATCATCCTTGAATACTCATTTTAAGAACTGATATTGAAGTTGAAACTCCAGTATTTTGGAAATCTGATGCAAAGAGTTGAGTCATTTAAAAGTCCTTGATACTGGGAAAGTTTGAGGGCAAAAGACGAAGAAAGTCACCAGAGGATGAGATGGCTGGAAGCCATCAATGATGCAATGGATGAACTTGGGCAAACTTTGGGAGATGGTGAGGATCAGAGAAGCCTGGCATGCTGCAGTCCACGGGATCTCAGAGTCAGACATAACTGGGTGACTGAACAACAACAACAACAACTAGAACAAGACTGATGTTTAAGTTTAAATGGTTGTATTACATTTTGCTGTTAGTTTTATACACTCGTTTTCAGTTAATGAAATTCTTGCTTTTTTCCTTCTCTTATAGTATTATTTTGTGTATGAAAATTATCCTAATGAGAAAAATATGAAACATGTTTATAAAAATACTACTCCCTTGCTTTACTTTTTAAACTACATATAAAAGTATCAGTTAGTGCTCAAGGGCTTTTGAATAGAAAAATTATCATGTAAATTTCACCAAGTGGCTCATGTATGTGCAGTAAATAATTTTACTCATTTAATGGATGCAAGAGGGAAAGGAATTTCTGAATTTATTTTTAGTATGTTTTAACCATCAATGAGTTATGTGAAATTGTGAATCATGCTTTATATCCCACTTGTATGGTGCCAAATCTGTTCAGATATTAAAGCTAGCTCTCAGAGGCATCCTGAAAATGTTTACCCTATAGCTTAGACTGTGTCCATATGTTAGCAAAGTACTGTTTAAATTGGTAGCGAACATAACCTTTCCATCTACAACAAAAATATGCACTAAAAAAATCATTCATGCAATGCTAAAAACTGATAGCTTTTATTGGACTTTCTGTTCACTCTTCATCCTAAAATTTTGTGTTACTATATTTTACTACCATGAGACTTTATGTCCTTGAAATCCAAATGCTCTAGTTAACACTATAAACCAAGATCCAGAAATTATTGAGTAAGTTCCTGACGTTAAAATATCAGATCATTTGGTTCAAACAACTGTCATTATTATAATGTTTTTTAGAAAAATATGCTTTTGAGATCATGCTTACAGAACATACTCATGATTTCAATTCCACACAATATTCTAATTCCATAAGGTGTGTGGGTGGCTATTTCAAATTGACATAGTTTTGTGTTATTTTTTACATGCAAAATTATTATCAGATGGAGGGGAAATTAGATATTCTAAATGTGATGGAAAAAAAAAACCCTCAGTGTTCTTGACTTATATCACCAACTGCTAGCTACTGCTAAAATGTATCCATTTTTGGAAAATGAACAACCTTGACAGCATTGATAGTCTTAATAAAAATAAAAATAGAACTTTCTCAAAATATCTGAACAAAATTCTTCTGATAACTGGCTGGATGTATGAGAAAAATTTTTAACTGACCCATGATACTTACTGACAAATATTTTCTAAAATACAATCATAGATATTAATATAAATGAGTATTTTTAGATTGATCTTATGAAATATCTTGATACACATCATAGTAACAATAAAAATAACACTTTACAGAACATTTTATCCCTAGTTTTCAATCATTGGATATTTCAATTGATAGGAAATTAAGCATCTTTGGTCAAGTAAGGACATATCAATATGCTTACCTATGATATAATATATCATAATGTAGAATAAATTCAATAACCTTAACAATCTGTTTTACAAGGCAACTGAAATATGTTAGTTATTTTGTCAGGTTATCAAGGATATAAAGTTTTGAATATTAGTGGTTCTATAAAATAATGAGGTTATAAACATTTTAAGAACTTTAATGAGAGAATTTGAATGATATCATAGGCAGAAATGCTCACTACATGTTCACTGTGTTCCTCCATGTTAGAGGTTTTTGATCTTTTTTCCTAATCTGATATGGGAATACATAGCATATTGTTAGTGCTTTATTTTTCATTTTCCCTGAATTCTAGTGAAGGAAATGGATTCCTTGTTATCTAGAATTTTGTTTGCTTGCAAAACTTATTTTTGTTCTCTCTTCTACAAATATTCATTTTATATCTCTAATGTGATTTTCCATTAATTGGTTTTGTCACTGCATTGTATTCTTGCTATATTACTGATTTTAATTCCTTGTCTGTCAATATTATCTAGCTTTAAAACAGTTATTTTTCAGTCTGTTATGGTGATAAACAGCAAGCAAAACAGAGCAGTTCAACTCTCTCTGCATGGAGAACTCTTTACTAGTTAGTTAAATCACACTGTTCATCTAGTTTAGGATGATTTCTGGGCAGCAGTGCCACCAGAGATCCTAGTTCTAAGGACCCCTGAAGACATAAGGTCTCTGAAGACATGATAATCCTCTATATCGTCAGGTTGTCTTAACCTCTCAATCCCTCTCCATCAAAACAATTCATATCTGTAGCTACATATTCAAGAAGGAGGAAGGTATGGTCCAAATTTCTAATCCCCAAAATTCTCCAAGATGACCATCCATCTTTGATTTAGTGGCTGAATTGCTCCAGTTGAAAGTTGATAGATCTCAGCAAGATGGATTTAAGTCAACATCTTTATCGAAACCCCAAATCATCTTGATGATTTTAAAAATAAACTTAAATTGTTGCTGTACAAAATAAGACACAAGATTACATCCTTTCACTCCACAGTTATTGAATATATGTGTCTCATATTACATTATTAAAAATAAATTAGCTTTCAAGCCTGAAGCATACACTTGCTCACCCTCTGGGAATATCAGTTGCTTGCATCTTTCAGTTACTAAGCGCAGAAGGCTGCTACCAGTGCACTAAGCGACAGAATAATCTCTGTTCATCTCCAAGGCAAACCATTCAATATCATGGTAATCCAACTCTATGCCCCAACCAGTAGTGATGAACAAGCTGAAACTGAATGGTTCTATGAAGACCTACAAGACCTTTTAGACTAACATCCGAAAAAGATATTCTTTTTCATTATAGGGAATGGAATACAAAAGTAAGAAGTCAAGAAACACCTGGAGTAACAGGCAAATATTGCCTTAAAATGCAGAATGAAGCAGGGCAAAGACTAATAGAGTATTGCCAAGAAAATGTACTGGTCATAGCAACACCTTCTTCCAGCAACACAAGAGAAGACTCTACACATGGACATCACCAGATGGTCAACACCGAAATCAGATTGATTATATTCTATGCAGCCAAAGATGGAGAAGCTCTATCCAGTCAACAAAAATAAGACCAGGAGCTGACTGTGGCTCAGATCATGAACTCCTTATTACCAAATTCAGACTTAAATTGAAGAAACTAGGGAAAACCGCTAGACCATTCAGGTATGACCTAAGTCAAATCCCTTATGATTATACGGTGGAAGTGAGAAACAGATTTAAGGGCCTAGATCTAATAGATAGAGTGCCTGATGAACTATGGATTGAGGTTCGTGACACTGTACAGGAAACAGGGATCAAGACCATCCCCATGGAAAAGAAATACAAAAAAGCAAAATGGTTGTCTAGGGAGGCTGTACTAACAGCTGAGAAAAGAAGAGAAGTGAAAAAAAAAAAAGGAGAAAAGGAAAGATATAAGCATCTGAATGCAGAGTTCTAAAAAATAGCAAGAAGAGATAAGAAAGCCTTTTTTCAGAGATCAATGCAAAGAAATAGAGGAAAAGAAGAGAAAAGGGAAGACTAGAGATCTTTGCAAGAAAATTAGAGATACCAAGGGAACATTTCATGCAAAGATGGGCTCAATACAGGACAGAAAAAAATATGCACCTAACAGAAGCAGAAGATATTGAGAACAGGTGGCAAGAATACACAGAAGAACTGTACAAAAAAAAAAATGTTCATGACCCAGATAATCATGATGGTGTGATCACTCATCTAGAGCCAGACATCCTGGAATGTGAAGTCAAGTGGGCCTTAGAAAGCATCACTATGAACAAAGGTAGTGGACGTGATGGCATTCCAGTTGAGCTATTTCAAATCCTAAAAGATGATGCTGTAAAAGTGCTGCACTCAATATGCCAGCAAATTTGGAAAAACTCAGCAGTGGCCACAGGACTGGAAAAGGTCAGTTTTCATTCCAATTCCAAAGAAAGGCAATGCCAAAGAATGCTCAAACTACCACACAATTGCACTCATCTCAAATGCTAGCAAAGTAATGCTCAAAATTCTCCAAGCCAGGCTTCAGTAATATGTGAACCATGAACTCCCTGATGTTCAAGCTGGTCTTAGAAAAGGCAGAGGAACCAGAGATCAAATTTCCAATTCTGCTGGATCACGGAAAAAGGAAGAGAGTTCCAGAAAAACATCTATTTCTGCTTTATTGACTATGCCAAAGCCTTTGACTGTGTGGATCACAATAAACTGTGGAAGTTTCTGAGAGAGATGGGAATACCAGACCACCCGATCTGTCTCTTGAGAAATCTGTATGCAGGTCAGGAAGCAACAGTTCAAACTGGACATGGAACAGACTGGTTCCAAATAGGAAAAGGAGTACATCAAAGTTGTACATTGTCACCCTTCTTATTTAACTTATATGAAGAGTACCTCATGAGAAACGCTGGACTGAAAGAAACACAAGCTGGAATCAAGATTGCTGGGAGAAATATTAATAACTTCAGATATGCAGATGACACCACCCTTATGGCAGAAAGTGAAGAGGCACTAAAAGCCTCTTGATGAAAGTGAACGAGGAGAGTGAAAAAGTTGGCTTAAAGCTCAACATTCAGAAAACGAAGATCATGGCATGTGATCCCATCACTTCATGGGAAGTAGATGGGGAAACAGTGGAAACAGTGTCAGACTTTATTTTTGGGGGGCTCCAAAATCACTGCAGATGGTGATTGCAGCCATGAAATTAAAAGACGCTTATGCCTTGGAAGAAAAGTTATGACCAACCTAGTTGCATATTTAAAAGCAGAGACATTACTTTGCCGACTAAGGTTCATCTAGTCAAGGCTATGGTTTTTCTTGTGGTCATGTATGAATATGAGAGTTGGACTGTGAAGAAGGCTGAGTGCTGAAGAATTGATGCTTTTGAACTATGGTGCTGAAGAAGACTCTTGAGAGTCCCATGAACTGCACGGACATCCAACCAATCCATTCTGAGGGAGATCATCCCTGGGATATCTTTGGAAGGAATGATGCTAAAGCTGAAACTCCAGTACTTTGGCTACCTCATGCGAAGTGTTGATTCACTGGAAGAGACTTTGATGCTGGGAGGGATTGGGGGCAGGAAGAGAAAGGGACGACCTAGGATGAGATGGCTGGATAGCATCACTGACTTGATGGATGTCAATCTGAGTGAACTCCAGGAGATGGTGATAGACAGGGAGGCCTGGCATGCTGCGATTCATGGAGTCTCATAGTGTCGGACACGACTGAGCAACTGAACTGAACTGAACTGAATTGTACCTCTCAGCTAAGTCCTGTTCCTTTAATTAACCTTTGTTATAAAAATTTGTTTTGTCTATGCTTATATCTAATCTTGGGTCAGTTTGCCTTCAACGGTTTGCAGATGTAGAGCAATTTCGGAACAACATTAAACCATCAAATCCTCAAGCTCCCTCATGGGATTGGCTGAAGACTTTGTTGTGATTACTTCGTACCTCATCTTCTCTCTTTGCCCAATTCTATTTCTAACTCCTCCTCACATGTATTGATATTGAGATCATACACAAGTGAGTCTCTGAATTCAAATCTCTATGTCAGTTTATTTTTGGAAACACAGTTGCACATTGCTCATTACCAATCTTAAAATACACTAACTCACATGCTTTTACAAACTTCAGTATTACTCTTCAGCCAAATAAATTATTTTTGAAGCAGAAAAAAATAAACATGGGGAATACTGAATTAGTCAACTATCATTATGAAACAAATGAAAAATAGAAATAACTATGAAGAATAGAAAAAACCATAATCACACTTTATAACCTACTTGGTAGTCAAGTAGCTAATTAACATTGTTGTGAATCCAGAGATAGAAGGAGCATTCAAGGCTAAATTTCAAGCAATAATTTATCTAAATGCCCCAAATAAAGACCTGACCACAAGGAATAAAACCTGGCAGTTGATTCTTTTTATGGCTCCTCAAACTATAATAAAATTGAAATTAGGCATAAGCAATGTTTAGTAATTTAGCAATTTTAGTATTCAGGGCCTCCCTGGTGGCTCAGTGGTAAAGAATCTGCCTGCCAATGCAGGATGTGTGGATTTGATCCCTGGGTCAGGAGATGCCCTGGAGAGAGAAATGGCAACCTACTCCAGTATTCTTGCCTTTCAAATCTCATGGAGAAAGGCACTTGGCAGGCAATATAGTCCATGGAGTCGCAAAAGAGTTGGACACTATTTAGCGACTAAACAACAATGTTTAGTAATGCTAACGAAGGATCATTAGGACAAGCACTGAGGGTGGTATAATATGACCCATCTGGTCTAAAAGGATTTATAATTTAAGAGGAGATAAAGAGTTTCTGTGTAATAAAAACTACGTTAAAATCATAGGGGGTTAAAAAGTCTCTGACTTAGCAAGTATAACTTTGAAAAATTAAAGTGTCAGTCAAATTACAAATATTGAAAATAAATAAATAAATAAAACTAAATATCCTAAGGGAATCAATAAGGTCCCAGATCTTGATCAAAATTCATGGACTTCAAAACTCATGTTGTTTAAAGCTGACTGTTCTGAGGTGGTTATCCTTTCCTTGTTGCTTTTATAGGATTAGAGCAAAGCAAATAAGGTATCATGACAAATATTTGTATAAACCTATTCAAAATAATCAGTCATATATTAAATTGTATTGTAAATGACTTAAGATGAGCTGTGTTTAATAAAATTTCATATTTATAAAAATTAATTTAGAACTAACAACCAAAAAAGATGTCCTTTTCATTATAGGGGACTGGAATGCTAAAGTAGGAACTCAAGAAACACCTGGAGTAACAGGCAAATTTGGCCTTGGAATGCAGAATGAAGCAGGGCAATGACTAATAGAGTTTTGCCAAGAAAAAGCACTGGTCATAGCAAACACCCTCTTCCAACAACACAAGAGAAGATTCTACACATGAACATCACCAGATGGTCAACACCGAAATCAGATTGATTATATTCCATGCAGCCAAAGATGGAGAAGCTTTATCCAGTCAACAAAAACAAGACCAGGAGCTGACTGTGGCTCAGATCATGAACTCCTTATTACCAAATTCAGACTTGAATTGAAGAAAGTAGGGTAAGCCACTAGACCATTCAGGTATGACCTAAATCAAATCCCTTAAGATTATACAGTGAAACTGAGAAATAGATTTAAGGGCCTAGATCTAATAGATAGAGTGTCTGATGAACTATGGCTTGAGGTTCGTAACATTGTATGGGAGACAGGGATCAAGACCATCCTTATGGAAAAGAAATGCAAAAAAGCAAAATGGCTGCCTGGGGAGGCCTTACAAATAGCCGTGAAAAGACAAGAGGTGAAAAGCAAAGGAGAAAAACAAAGATATAAGCATCTGAATGAACAGTTCCAAAGAATAGCAAGAAGAGATAAGAAAGCCTTCTTCAGGGATCAATGCAAAGAAATAGAGGAAAAGAACAGAATGGGAAAGACTAGAGATCTCTTCAAGAAAATTAGAGATACCAAGAGAGCATTTCATGAAAAGATGGGCTCGATAAAGGACAGAAATGCTCTGGACCTAACAGAAGCAGAAGATATTAAGAAGAGGTGGCAAGAATACACAGAAGATCTGTACAAAAAGATCTTCATGACCCAGATAATCATGATGATGTGACCGTTAATCTAGAGCTAGACATCTTGGAATGTGAAGTCAAGTGGGCCTTAGAAATCATCACTACAAACAAAGCTAGTGGAAGTGACAGAATTCCAGTTGAGTTATTTCAAATCCTGAAAGATGATGCTGTAAAAGTGCTGCAGTCAATATACCAGCAAATTTGGAAAACTCAGCAGTGGCCACAGGACTGGAAAAGGTCAATATTCATTCCAGTCCCAAAGAAAGGCAATGCCAAAGAATGCTCAAACTACCGCACAGTTGCACTCATCTCACATGCTAGTAAAGTAATGCTCAAAATTCTCCAAGCCAGGCTTCAACAATACGTGAACCATGAACTCCTGTGGGGGCGCTCCGCAGAAAGAGTAGAGGCAGTGGAACTTCCCTAAGCAAAGCCGAGGGGTTCCTGAGGAGAGGTGAGTTGCTGTCCGCCAATCCAGCCCCTCTGCAAGCGAGAGACAATCAGATGTGACAGGGGTTCCATCGAAGCAGTTCAGCTTTATTGTTGCAAATTCCCAGCTTATATAGACAAACAGGAGGGTTTTAGGAGGGACTTTCCATAGTTGCACCAATCACGTTAAAGGTCAAATTGTCATGTCCCTTCATTATAACAGGAGTCTATGGAGATCACACACTGTCTACATGCATGGAAATCAAGAGAGCCAATCAAGAAACTCTCACAGACAGCAGAGACCCTGCCCCCATCTTTCTTTTCCGCCAGGCGCCATCTTAGGTTTTCGACCACAAAGCTAGCCCCTTTGTTTTTAAGGTTTCCCATTTAGGGCCCCACATATTCCCCCCCACCTTTTTTTAAATTTTATTTAAGCCCTCGAGACATTTGTATTGCTGTTCTGTAGAGCAAGGCATAAAGCTGTAGGCGGCCAACCTCCAGCCTCGCCAGCCCCTCTCGTGGCTGTGCCTGTCTTAGGTTGCCCTCCTCTGAGGGTCTTACCCGTCATTGGCTATCCAGCCACCTCCTGGGGGCTAGGCGGAATCTCTCTAGATGATGGGCATCTAGAACTCTTTTTTTTTTTTTTTTAATTTATCTGTCTCGGTTAATCTCTTGAAGGGCTAAATTAATCCAGGGGTTTTGTGGGTCCCCAACGTGGGGCTCCTCTTCCATGATCTGGGCAAGGATAACCTTTTTTAACACTACAACAAGCAAAACAACAAAAACAAACAAATAGAAGGTATTTTAAACCAGGTGAATGGACTGTGTATCCAGTCCCATAGATCCATTGCTCCCTTTTTTAACTGTTAGAGTCTCATTTAACACTGAAAAAGCTGTCAGACAAAAGCTGGGGTATCTCACGTCACAGTCTTTGAGCGCCAGAACACAACGCCTCAATCGCTCTGGCGTGGAGATCAAGCTGTTGCTGGAGTCCCGTCATGGCGGATCTCAGGTGTTTGAGCTGGTTTGAAATCCTTGAACAGAGGCAGTGGGTATGTTGTTTATAAACTTGATGGTCTGAGCTTGTTGAACTCCCAGCACGGATGCTGACACTGTTGTACCGTCATGGTTGATGGCCTTGTGTGTCGTTAAACCCAGGCTGCAAAGATTTTAAAAACTCTTGCACAGCCATGGCAATAATGAAGGTCAGCAAGGAGAGGACAGGTAATCCAACGATCACCAGGAGCAGTGTCCACCAGGGTCGCTGCATAGATGATCTGAAAGGGAAGAAAAGATCGCCTCAAGAACTTTTGTTCTTGGGCTCAATATGTGAATGTCTCTTTAATCTGTGTCAGTGTTTGAGGTTTGACCTCTCTCTTGTGGTGTAAATTTAAGATTCCTTGCTGGCACCCATATAGGGCTGGGGTCCCCAATGGGGAAGATACATCCGAATCCTCTCCCCATTGTAAGGAGTGGATCGGGCCCCTTCCACTGACCGGTGATGGGGTCTTTCCATCTCACTTGTATTTCAGGTTTTATTTCTTGATTAGACCAATGTTTCTGAAAACATGGTATCGGTTCATTTTTTGAAAAATTTAAAATGTTTAGAGTAAAGAGTGCCATTCCAAGTTGCTGGTGAGGGCTTATTTCCCCTTTTTGTTTTTGTAATTGAGCCTTTAAATTTTGATGGTGGCGCTTAAGTTTTCCCAAAGGGGAATAATAGGTTACATCCGTTTGCCACAGCACATTGGGTTTTAGCCCTCGAGGGTTTACTCCTGGGGGCTGTAAAGGCGGTACTTGTAAATAAGGAAGACAGGATTTACAAGTATGTATAGTTTTTTTTTTTAATTTTCTAATAGGGATCTGTAGTAACCTTTTATGTAGCCCTCTCTAATTTATATGAGTAAGATCGTGAAGATCATAGGCATCTTGTAAGTTATAAGCTTGGATTGTAAAGGAGGCCACTCTATCGGCCAGGGAATTTCCCATTGAAAGCAATCCAGGTAAATCTTGATGACCCCTAAGATGGTGTACATAAATGGGATAGTGGGAGGTCTCCGACCGGTAGGTCTTTCCCCACCTTGCAGGCACTTCTTCTTAAAGTGTCCCTCTTGTGGTTGATGAGCCAGCCCCTGGAGAATAGTTTTTGCCCTCGGGGAGTTTGGGCCATTCTCTGCCACTGCCTTTTGAGCTCTTTTAAATCATTGGCCTCCCAGGGGGTACCCAGGCTGCAGGCCTATTCCCCCCAGGTTAACATTTACAGGAAAGGCTTGAGTCGGGTCGGTAAAGGGCAGTGGGGATCCCCAAGTGTCCCCGGGATAGGTTCCTCCCTTTCCAAGGTGACCTCATTGTCTCTCCCACCCAAGGTTCTCCTGAAACTTCCTCAAATGGGGGAGGCAGGGGAGGAGCACAGATCTCACCCCTGGGCTCCCGGTTCCGAGGCATCAGAGGAGTCTCTAATTTTTCTGCCCTTTTATCATCCCCGAAAGGCTCCCATGGCCCACTATTCACTCTAGAGTCTTTATTCCCTACAGTCTCTTTTGCTAGTCAAACTTTTCCCATTTTTTTTCTGATTTTGAATTTGGGGCACTCGTATCAGTGACATGCTCCTGACTCAGTGAAAAGCAGAGCTTGAGGGCAGAAATGATCAGACAGAACCCTAAGGGGGGCTCCTCACCGTATCGAGCCTCTCGCTGCCTAGCAAGGGTTTGCACTTGATCCCAAGTGTCCCAAGAGAACATATTATCTGAAGCAACCCAGGAGGCCAACCGTACAATGGTCCCCCAGATGTTAATGGCCTGAGCATCAGAAATCTCAAGTCCCCTGCTTATGAGCATATATCTCAGTGCCTTGAGTGTAGGCTCAGACTTGCTAATGTTATTTCCCATGCTGCTGAGAGAGAATATAAAGAAAAGTCACTGAGGACAACCACCAAAAATCTTACCAGGAGTGGTGGCGGCCAGAAAGTTGGGCTTATGGTATGCTTTTGGAATTTATGTGCCTGTGTCGTTGCACAGAAGTTTTCTTGTTGCACCCTAGAGGTTTCTAGCCTGTTCCGTGACCCCCTTATCCTGTCACGGGAGTCTTCAAGTGGCAGGCGCCCTAATGGCCTTTAAGTGCCTGACCCGTGCCCACAGGGAAGATTCTAGGCCACGACCTCAGTTAAGAAAGATTAAAGGGGAGTTTCACCCGGTTGGGCTCTAGTTACTGAGGCTTACCTGTTGCGGGGCCTTCAAAGTCTGCCAGAGAGTGGCCCTAGCCAGGACTTATCAGTTGCCTCCACAACTGTTCGCCTGTTCACTGAAACTCTGGAAAGAAGAATTAAGGACAGATCAGAAAAGAAGAGGAGAAGGAAAATAAGTCAGGAGAGTTTTTGGCACTTCCCTCATAAAGGAGGGGGGCCCACCTTGAAGTCCAGATTACCTCGGGTAATACTCCTCTAAAGGGAGCTCCGTGCTGTGATCAGCCTAGGGTCCTTCAGCCCTTCTGCGAGCGAGAGACAATCAGACGCGACAGGGGTTCCGTCGAAGCAGTTCCGCTTTATCACTGCAAATTCCCAGCTTATATAGACAAACAGGAGGGTTTTAGGAGGGACTTTCCATAGTTGCACCAATCACGTTAAAGGTCAAATTGTCATGTCCCTTCATTATAACAGGAGTCTATGGAGATCACACACTGTCTACATGCATGGAAATCAAGAGAGCCAATCAAGAAACTCTGACAGACAACATAGACCCTGCCCCCATCTCTTCCGCCAGGCGCTATCTTAGATTTTTGACCATAAAGCTAGCCCCTTTGTTTTTAAGGTTTCCCATTTAGGGCCCCACAAACTCCCTGATGTTCAAGCTGGTTTTAGAAAAGGCAGAGGAACTAGAGATCAAATTGCCAACATCTGCTGGATCATGGAAAAAGCAAGAGAGTTCCAGAAAAACATCTATTTCTGCTTTATTGACTATGTCAAAGCCTTTGACTGTGTGGATCACAATAAACTGTGGAAGTTTCTGAGAAAGATGGGAATACCAGACCACCTGACCTGCCTCTTGAGAAACCTATATGCACGTCAGGAAGCAACAGTTAGAACTGGACATGGAACAACAGACTGGTTCCAAATAGGAAAAGGAGTATGTCAAGGCTGTATATTGTCACCCTGCTTATTTAACTTATATGCAGAGTACATCATGAGAAACGCTGGACTGGAGGAAACACAAGCTGGAATCAAGATTGCCGGGGGAAATATCAGTAACCTCAGATATGCAGATGACACCATCCTTATGGCAGAAATTGAAGAGGAACTAAAAGCCTCTTGATGAAAGTGAAAGAGGAGAGCGAAAAAGTTGGCTTAAATCTCAACATTCAGAAAACGATGATCATGGCATCCGGTCCCATCACTTCATGGGAAATAGATGGGGAAACAGTGGAAACAGTGTCAGACTTTATTTTTTGGGGGAGGGGGCTCCAAAATTACTGCAGATGGTGATTGCAGCCATGAAATTAGAAGATGCTTACTCCTTAGAAGGAAAGTTATGACCAACCTAGATAGTATATTCAAAAGCAGAGACATTACTTTGCCAACTAAGGTTCGTCTAGTCAAGGCTATGGTTTTTCCTGTGGTCATGTATGGATGTGAGAGTTGGACTGTGAAGAAGACTGAGCGCCGAAGAATTGATGCTTTTGAACTGAGGTGTTGAAGAAGACTTGAGCGTCCCTTGGACTGCAAGGAGATCCAACCAGTCAATTCTGAAGGAGATCATCCCTGGGATATCTTTGGAAGGAATGATGCTAAAGCTGAAACTACAGTACTTTGGCCACCTCATGCGAAGAGTTGACTCATTGTAAAAGACTCTGATGCTGGGAGGGATTGGGGGCAGGAAGAGAAGGGGACCACTGAGGATGAGATGGCTGAATGGCATAAGGGACTCGATGGACTTGAGTCTGAGTGAACTCTGAGAGATGGTGATGAACAGGGAGGCCTGGCATGATGCGATTCATAGGGTCACTGAGTTGGACATGACTGAGCGACTGAACTGAACTGAACTGAATTTTGAACTTTAGTATATTGATACATGTGCATTAAATAAATTCTACATTAAAAATGCATTTAACACAGAAATGTAGGTGATTTTTTCCGAATACATAACTTCTTGTTTATTAAAGAAAAGTACAAAAGCTTTTAAATATTTTTATACATTTGATATATAATTTACTTTTTAGCAGTATTTGCATAGTGATTATAATACTAATATCATAAAAGGAATCTTTTTCCAAATTCACTTTTAAATGTTGCACCAAAACTTCATACGCTGTGGTAATGCTGATTTAATATATTCCTCACCTGAATTGAAGGCACTCATTCATTACTCCCATCACATACTCTTACATCTCATCTAAGAATTGCATCTTTTCTAATATTCAGTATTTGACATGCTAATAAGAGTTAACCAAACATTTTCCCATTTAGCTGTTGCCAAAACTCACCCCTCTCTCATTTTTATATTTGCTGTAGAAATGAAAGAATGACCAATTTGCAAATAAATGAGTGTTTTCCCATCAGACACATTACAATGTACAACTATATTGGGATCACTTTTTAAAAATAAAAAGACTTTTTTCCCCCATAGAACAATGCAGTCACAGTTTATGTGCTAAAAATAAGTTCTAATTCAGACAAGGTGTTATAAGCCTTTATATGTTCTTTATTACATTCTGTTAACATCATGCTCACTTCCTGTCTTGCTAACATAGACAACTATATTTTAATCTAAATTCTCTATCACTAGAATTTAAGGAATCATGGTATCTATATTTTGTCAAAGAGGCTGTCTTTTTTGGAGAAACATAAGATCATAGTTTATAGTTAAACTGATGCTTTAATTAAAGTAAAATTCTGATATTTTAAGCATTGAGATGCAAACCAAACTATTTTCATCTCAATTAACCGTGATTGCTGAATTCTATTCCTCTTAGAGTCAGTCTCCTCTGCATTGCCCTGATCAGATACACATGTTCCAGCCACCCTCCCCCAACTCATGGGCAATTCTGCCCATTAAAATTATTAGTGAATTTGATTTTAAAGGCATGTGACTTCAAAAACCTTTAAAGAAAAGGCAATATCTTTTAAGAAACACAGTACAGATAATGTGTTCGGAGCCAGAAGGTATTAATTTTAATTCTGGATTTCACTTCTATTAATTTTTGTGTGCTAAGTTGATTCAGTTGTGTCTGATTCTTTGCGATCCCATGCATTGTAACTCACAAGGCTCCTCTGTCCATGGGATTCTCCAGGCAAGAATACTGGAGTAAGTTGCCATTTCCTCCTCCAGGGGATCTTTCCAACCCAGAGATCAAACCCTTGTCTCTCGTGTCTCCTGCATTGACAGAAAAATCCTTTAGACAAATAAATATACATGTCTTATACAGCATAAGATACTTCCTTGGGATGGAAATATAATAATAATAATAGCTAGCATATATTAAGCACTTAAGGCACCTACTATCTTTTAGGAACTAAACCATTTACTTGCTTATATCATTTAAACTCACAACAACCATATAAGATTTGGCATTATTAAATCCCCAGTTTCCAGATACATAAATTGGAAATAGCAATACTTGTCCTTCTTATTCTTTAGCATTAATATAAATGAGAATTTAAATTTGGTTAATATAAATGAGACTGTCTCCCAAAAACTCACTGTTCTTTCTCCTCCTGCCCCCTTCTCTGTTCTAGACCACCTGTCCTCTTCACAAATTTATTGATATATATATTTACCTGCTTAACCAATGAAAGAGCTTCAGTCTTCAGAGAGAGGCCCAGGTCCAAGGTATCTTAGCAGCATAATACAAAACAATCTAGGAACTTGAGAAAAAGTGAAAGAAATGGAGGAAGGAGTAGTGTGAGCACTTCAGAAGGAAAACATAGTTCCTCAGGTTGTGGAAGTGAAGGGAGCAGAGATATATACCAGTGCCACTGTTCTCATAGAAACCCCATCCCTCATAGTGATGGTAGACAGACTGTTTGGGGTGAGATTTTAATGTGATATTTTGATTTATTTTATATATATGTATATGCATATATTAGGGCTTCCCTCATAGCTCAGTTGGTAAAGAATCTGCCTAAAATGCAGGAGACCCAGGTTCAATTCCTGGGTCAGAAAGATTCTCTGGAGAAAGGAAATAGCAACCGACTCCAGTATTCTTGCCTGGAGAATCTCATGGACAGAGGAACCTGGCAGGCTACAGTCCATGGGATCATAAGAGTTGGACACGACGGACACCACTTAGAATCTAAACCACCACCACCACATGCATACATTATTCTGATGACTAAATTATATTTCTCATATATATTTGCTCTTCACCCATGGTGTCTGACTCACAGGCCTTAAATCCATTAAAATTTCCTAAGTGTTGTGAGGTGTTTTGGTTATGTTAATGAGGCAACTTTTGGAAAACACCTGAGCCTAGGTGCTAGTTGCCAATGAAGACAAAATTGTAACAGTTTAGGCACTAAGTTGCGACTGACTCTTTGTGACCGTGTGGACTGCAGCATGCCAGGCTTTCCTGTTCTCCACCGTCTTCTGAAGTTTGCTCAAAAGGTGGGGGGTGGGGGGGTGGCGTGGGGGGCGGCGATAGAGGATGAGATGGTTGGTTGGATGGCATCACTAACTCAAAGAACATGAGTTTGACCAAATATTCTAATTAGGGAGTAGGAACTATCAGGCCCACTCCTGACCTCAGTTCAGTCCAGTTCAGTTCAATTGCCCAGTCACGTCCAAATCTTTGAGACCCCATGATTCTTCAGTTCTATCGTTTAATAATATATAAGTAATCTAGTAAATAAAATATTCTTTTTTAATATAAATTTATTTATTTTAATTGGAGGTTAATTACTTTACAATATTGTATTAGCTTTGCCATATATCAACATGAATCTGCCACAGTATACACGTGTTCTCCATTCGTGTGGGTGATCTCAGTGCACCAGCCCGAAGCATCCTGTATCCTGCATCAAATCTGGACTGGCGATTAGTTTCTTATATGATACTATACATGTTTCAATGCCATTCTCCCAAATAATCTCACCCTCCCCTTTTCCTACAGAGTCCAAAAGACTGTTCTATACATCTGTGTCTCTTTTGCTGTCTTGCATACAGGGTTATCATTACCATCTTTCTAAATTCTGTATATTTGTCTTAGTATACTGTATTGGTGCTTTTCTTTCTGGCTTACTTCACTCTGTATAATCGGCTCCAGTTTCATCCACCTCATTAGAACTGATTCAAATGTATTCTTTTTAATGGCTGAGTAATACTCCATTGTGTATATGTACTACCACTTTCTTATCCATTCGTCTGCTGATGGACATCTAGGTTGTTTCCATGTCCTGGCTACTATAAACAGTGCTGTGATGAACATTGGGGTACACGTGTCTCTTTCAGTTCTGGTTTCCTTGATGTGTATGCCCAGCAGTGGGATTGCTGGGTCATAAGGCAGTTCTATTTCCAGTTTTTAAGGAATCTCCACACTGTTCTCCATAGTGGCTGTACTAGTTTGCATTCCCACCAACAGTGTAAGAGGGTTCCCTTTTCTACATACCTTCTCCAGCATTTATTGCTTGTAGACTTTGAATCGCAGCCATTCTGACTGGCGTGAAATGGTACATCATTATGGTTTTGATTTGCATTTCTCTGATAATGAATGATGTTGAGCAACTTTTCATGTGTTTGTTAGCCATCTGTATGTCTTCTTTGGAGAAATGTCTGTTTAGTTCTTTGGCCCATTTTTTGACTGGGTCATTTATTTCTCTGGAATTGAGCTGCAGGAGTTTCTTGTATATTTTTGAGATTAGTTGTTTGTCAGTTGCTTCATTTGCTATTATTTTCTCCCATTCTGAAGGCTGTCTTTTCACCTTGCTTGTAGTTTCCTTTATTGTGCAGAAGCTTTTAAATTTAATTAAGTCCCAGTTGTTTATTTTTGCTTTTATTTCCAATATTCTGGGAGGTGGATCATAGAGGATCCTGCTGTGATTTATGTTGGAGAGTGTTTTGCTTATGTTCTCCTATAGGAGTTTTATAGTTTCTGGTCTTACGTTTAAATCTTTAATCCATTTTGAGTTTATTTTTGTGTATGGTGTTAGAAAGTATTCTAGTTTCATTCTTTTACAAGTGGTTGACCAGTTATCCCAGCACCACTTGTTAAAGAGATTGTCTTTAATCCATTGTATATTCTTGCCTCCTTTGTCAAAGATAAGGTGTCCATAGGTATGTGGATTTTTCTCTGGACTTTCTATTTTATTCCGTTGATCTATTTTTCTGTCTTTGTAAGTGTTACTGTTTTGATAAGTGTGGCTTTGTAGTAGAGCCTGAAGTCAGGCAGGTTGATTCCTCCAGTTCCATTCTGTTTCTCAAGATTGCTTTGGCTATTTACGTTTTTTATATTTCCATACAAATTGTGAATTTGTTCTAGCTCTTTGAAAAATACCATTGGTAGCTGGATAGGGATTGCATTGATTCTATAGATTGCTTTGGGTAGTATACTCATTTCACTATATTGATTCTTCTGATCCATGAACATGGTATATTTCTCCATCTATTAGTGTCCTCTTTGATCTCTTTCACCAGTGTTTTATAGTTTTCTATATATAGGTCTTTAGTTTCTTTAGGTAGATATATTCCTAAGTATCTTATTATTTTTGTTGCAATGGTGAATGGAATTGTTTACTTAATTTCTCTTTCTCTTTTCTCATTATTAGTGTATAAGAATGCAAGGGATTTCTGTGTGTTGAATTTATATCTTGCAACTTACTATATTCATTGATTAGCTCTAGTAATTTTCTAGTGTTCAGTTCAGTTCAGTTCAGTTGCTCAGTCGTGTCCGACTCTTTGCGACCCCATGAATCGCAGCATGCCAGGCCTCCCTGTTCATTACCATCTCACGGAGTTCACTCAGACTTAATCGCCCATCGAGTCTGTGATGCCATCCAGCCATCTCATATTCAGTCATCCCCTTCTCCTCCTGCCCGCAATCCCTCCCAGGATTAGAGTCTTTTCCAATGAGTCAACTGTTCACATGAGGTGGCCAAAGTACTGGAGTTTCAGCTTTAGCATCATTCCTTCCAAAGAAATCCGAAGGTTGATCTTCAGAATGGACTGGTTGGAACTCCTTGCAGTTCAAGGGACTCTCAAGAGTCTTCTCCAACACCACAGTTCAAAAGCATCAGTTCTTTGGCACTCAGCCTTCTTCACAGTCCAACTCTCACATCCATACATGATCACTGGAAAAAACATAGCCTTGACTAGACGGACCTTAGTCGGCAAAGTAATGTCTCTGTTTTTGAATATACTATCTAGGTTGGTAATAACTTTCCTTCCAAGGAGTAAGCTTCTTCTAATTTCATGGCTTCAATCACCATCTGCAGTGATTTTGGAGCCCCCGAAAATGAAGTCTGAGACTGTTTCCACTGTTTCCCTATCTATTTCCTATGAAGTGATGGGATCAGATGCCATGATCTTCGTTTTCTGAATGTTGAGCTTTAAACCAACTTTTTCACTCTCCTATTTCACTTTCATTAAGAGGCTTTTTAGTTCCTCTTCACTTTCTGCCATAAGGGTGGTGTCATTTGCCTATCTCAGGTTATTGATATTTCTCCCAGCAATCTTGATTTCAGCTTTTGTTTCTTCCAGTCCAGCGTTTCTCATGATGTACTCTGCATAGAAGTTAAATAAGCAGGGTGACAATGTACAGCCTTGATGTACTCCTTTTCCTATTTGGAACCAGTCTGTTGTTCCATGTCCAGTTCAAACTGTTGCTTCCTGACCTGCATACAGATTTCTCAAGAGGCAGGTCAGGTGGTCTGGTATTCCCATCTCTTTCAGAATTTTCCATAGTTTATTGTGATCCACACAGTCAAAGGCTTTGGCATAATCAATAAAGCAGAAATAAATGTTTTTCTGGAACTCTCTTGCTTTTTTGATGATCTAGCGGATGTTGATCTCTGGTTCCTCTGCTTTTTCTAAAACCAGCTTAAACATCAAGGAGTTCATGGTTCACGTATTGCTGAAGCCTGGCTTGGAGAATTTTGAGCATTACTTTACTAGGATGTGAGATGAGTGCAGTTGTGGGTTTGTCATATATAGCATTTATTATGTTGAGGTATATTCCTTCTTTCCTGCTTTCTGAAGAGTTTTTTTTTATTGTAAATGCATACTGAATTTTGTCAAAGGATATCTCTGCATCTGTTGAGATAATCATATGGCTTTTATTTTTCAATTTGTTAATGTGGTGTATTAAATCGATTAATTTGTGGATATTGAAGAATCCTTGCATCCTTGGGATAAAGCCCACTTGATCATGGTGTATAATCTTCAAAATGTGTTGTTGGATTCTGATTGCTAGAATTTTATTAAGGATTTTTGCATGTATGTTCATTAGTGATATTGGCCTGTAGTTTTTTTTTTTTTTTTTGTGGCATCTTTGTCAGGTTTTGGTATTAGGATGATAGTGGCCTCATAGAATGAGTTTGGAAGTTTACCTTCCTCTGCAATTTTCTGGGAGAGTTTGAGTAGGATAGATGTTAGCGCTTTAAATTTTTGGTAGAATTCAGCTGTGAAGCTGTCTGGACCTGGGCTTTTGTTTGCTAGAAGATTTCTGATTACAGTTTCAATTTCCGTGCTAGTGATAAGTCTGTTAAGATTTTCTATTTCTTCCTGGTTCAGTTTTGGAAAGTTGTACTTTTCTAAGAATTTGTCCATTTCTTCCACGTTGTCCATTTTATTGGCATATAGTTGCTGATAGTAGTCTCTTACAATTGTTTGTATTTCTGTGTTGTCTGTTGTGATCTCTCCATTTTCATTTCTAATTTTATTGATTTGATTTTTCTCCCTTTGTTTCTTGATGAGTCTGGCTAATGGTTTGTCAATTTTATTTATCCTTTCAAAGAACCAGCTTTTGGCTTTGTTGATTTTTGCTATGGTCTCTTGTTTCTTTCGCATTTATTTCTGCCCTAATTTTTAGGATTTCTTTCCTTCTACTAACTCTTGGGTTCTTAATTTCTTCCTTTTCTAATTGCTTTAGGTGTAGAATTAGGTTATTAATTTGACTTTTTTCTTGTTTCTTGAGGTATGCCTGTATTGCTATGAACTTTCCCCTTAGCACTGCTTTTACAGTTCCCACAGGTTTTGGGTTGTTGTGTTTTCATTTTCATTCATTTCGATGCATATTTTGATTTCTTTTTGATTTCTTCTGTGATTTGTTGGTTATTCAGTAGCATGTTGTTCAGCCTCCATATGTTGGAATTTTTAATAATTTTTCTCCTGTAATTGAGATCTAATCTTACTGCATTGTGGTCAGAAAAGATGCTTGAAATGATTTCAATTTTTTTGAATTTACCAAGGCTAGATCTTTGGCCCAGGATGTGATCTTTTGTGAGTTTTTGAAAATTAATTGATCCTGAGGAGTAAGTCAGTCAATCACAACTACAGGGAACAATTCAGCCTAATGACTGGCATCTACAATCCAGGACTCATGGGAACCTTCAGCCTGTAGCTGGTGGGTGAGAAGCACAGGTAATAACCTTGGCTTGTGTCTGACATCTGAAGTAGGTAGTGATACAGTGTTGTATTAATAGAACTGAATCCTTAACTTATGGAATCTGATGATATCATGGGGTAGATAGTTTGAGAATTGAGGTATATTGTAGATACATAGGTATTGTCATCAAGTCTTGCTTGGTGATATCAGGAACTCCCCCAGTAATGGAATTGAGTACAGAATACTTTGGACTCTATTGTGGTTAGATAGAAATTATTTCAAAATGTGTATATCTGAATTCTTTCCAAGTGAAAATATTGACCATAATCCCAAATGATGGTTTATTTGCCATCAATTTCAGATCTCAGCTCAAGTGCCAGTTTCACAGTGAATATTCAGATGATCCTCTCACCAATATGTTAGATTTCTTACTTATATGCTGTCATAATTTATAGTTGAATACTTATTTGTATGTTTACTGAATTAAAGAATGTTTCCCTCACTAGACTGTATGTTCCCTAAAAGAGGAACTGAGTCTGATTTTACTTTCAGGCTTAGTCTAGGGCCAAAAACAGTAGTCAACAAATATTTGTTTAATGAATAAAATTATAATTTGCGATACAGCACCTGGTATAGTTCCTATTCACATATAATGTATAATATATAACAAAATACATAATGTGAACTACTTAATATATTTACCTTAATATATGTATACTATTTAATGTGCAAAAGGAAGAGATTGCTGACTACTTGACTGACAGACATTTGTCATTCAGTTTAATGGCAACTATTATTTTATTCAGGGCAGTGACTGTCTGATTAAAAGATCTTATTCCTTGAATCTCTCAGAGTTAGTTGTGACCAGTGAGATAGAAGCAGATGCATTCTCTAAGATTTCTTGGAAAATTTTCTAAGAAAGATGACTCAAATGTGTAGTGTCTATATTTTTCTATTTTACTCTGTGTGCCTTTTTTTTTTTTTTTTTTCCAGAACTGCTTAAAATTTGAGCAAGATGACTTGAGGTAACTTGGACTGTGGCATGATCTTGAGGATATTAGCCATAGGTTAGAATTAAGTATCACAAAGCTACAAGGAGGGTACACTAATCAGTCTACTTTATAATTTTTTACTCAAGAAACAAAATTATACTCTTTATATACAATCAATATATTACTTGGTAAAATTACTGCAGTTGTAATGACTGAATATTCTGTAACAGGAAATGTGGTAGAGTAAGCATTCAGGGATTAGTTGAATTGTCAACTAGTAAAATAATGATGTGCTGACTGGAAAATCTATCTTGAAGAGATGAGAAATAATATGGGACTGTAAATTGGTGTAGTCATTATGGAAAACAGTACAGAGTTTCCTCAAAATATTAAAATTAATAATAGAACTTCTATGCATATGTGAATTCATACTAACTTGCTTCAGTCATGTCCAACTCTCTGTGATCCAAGGACTATATCCTACTTTGTCCATGGGATTCTCCAGTCAGCAGTACTGGAGTGGGCTACTATGCCCTTTTGCAGGGGATCTTCCAGATCCAGGGACTGAACCCGTGTTTCCTGCAGTTCTGCATTGCAGGCAGATTCTTTACTGCTGAGCCACTAGTAACACAATGGAATATTGCTTAGACATAAAAAATAAAATAAAATTCTGCCATCTGCAACAACATGGGTGACCTAGAGAATATTACACTACTGAAATAAATCAGACAAAGACAAATTCTGTATGTTATCACTTGTATGTAGAATCTAAAAAATAAGAAAAATGAATATGTATATATATAAATATATATATATATGAAATAGAAATAGACTCTAAGATATAAAGATCAAACTAATTCATACCAGATGGGCCAGGGGTGGGGGAAGAAGCAAGACAGGGGTGTGGATTAAGAGATACAAACTACTGTGTATGAAATAGATAAGATACAAGGATATATTTTAGAGAACATGGAAACAGTCATTGTATAATAACCTTAAATGGATTATAATTTCTAAAATGATTGAGTAACTATATTTGTACACTTGAAATTAATGTTACATTTAAATCACCTATACTTCAATAAAAAAGAGAAATGATTCATAATAAACTGTGATTTAATTTGGCAAAAGGAGATGCATTTATTATATTGTTTTCTGGAGAAGGATTGCAACAACAGAAACTTCTAAGAATGTGTAGTTTTAGGTAAAATGAGATTTTTAAAAGATATGTTGAAATTAAACTAATGGTATAACAGGTTAAGGTATTTAATATGCACAACTGGAATGCTAGAACTCACTGAATATAACACATCAGTTTACAAAAATGCTTCTCAATCATTTCTGGCAGGGGACTTGGAGGGAATTTAGTTCTGATAAATGCTCTGCTCACCAGAGCATTTCTATAAAAGTGTATTTATATAAACAGAGTATTTATGTATTCCTATAAACAGTGCTCACCAGTACACTCTGGAAATTGTTCCTTAATTTTTTTCTTTAAGAGAAATACATATAACATAAAATTAACCATTTAAAGTGAAGAACTTGGGTATTCCAGTGACTAAGACTGTAATCCCAATGTAGGAGGCCTTAGTTTTATCCCTGATTAGGGAAATAAATCCCACGTACAGCAGCTAAAGTCCACATGCTTCAACTAAAAAGCTCACATGCTGCAGAGAAAATTGAAGATCCTGCATGCCACAACTAAGGCTGGCTTCAGCCAAATAAATAAATCTTTTTTAAAAAATGAAATGAACAAGTGAGTGGTATTTAGAGCTTACAGTATTATACAACCATCGTTTCTATCAAGTTTCAAAAGGTTCTCATCACTCCTAAATAAAATCCCATACTTACTGAGCAGTTCTTTATCATTTTCCTGACTGCTGATCTGCTTCTGTCTCTATTAACTTATCTGTTCTAGATATGCCATACAAATGAAATAAAGTCATGTGTCTTTCACTTAGCATAACATTTTTGAGGTTAAATATAGCATATATTATTACTCCATCCCTTTTGGGCTGCTTTATTCTTTAAACTCATCTTTTTGCTCATATGAAAGTGAAAGTCACCCAGTCATGTCTGACTCTTTGTGACCCCATGGGCTATACTGTCCACAAAATTCTCCAGGCCAGAATACTGGAGTGAGTAGCATTTCCCTTCTCCAGGGGAATCTTCCCATCCCAGGGATCAAACCCAGGTCTCCTGCATTGTAAGCGAATTCTTTGTCAGTGAGCCACAAGGGAAGCTTTTTGTTCATGTGGGAAAATATATTAGTTTTCCTTTAAATGATTTTATGCTCCCCATTTCACTAGATCCGCTAGGTTCTCTGATGCCCTGGAAATAACTTGTCTTCAACTTTGATGTCTTTGCTAGTGCACTTCCAACTACCAAAGTTCTTTTCCTTCCCTACACCACAGATAGAAATTCTTATGTTGCTTAGCCAGCTCCTATCTTACTTGATCCATTGAAATTCACTTAGCATTTCTCAGAGGAAAAGTTCTTTAGAAATGAGTCTTACAATAACTTATTCTGTCAATTAAATATTATTGAGACTCTATCATATCTCCATGTGTACTGTGGGGCCCTAAATGGGAAACCTTAAAAACAAAGGTGCTAGCTTTGCAGTCGAAAACCTAAGATGGCGCCTGGTGGAAGAGATGGGGGCGTGGTCTGTGTTGCTTGTCAAAGTTTTTTGATTGGCTCTCTTGATTTCCATGCATGTAGACAGTGTGTGATCTCCATAGACTCCTGTTATAATGAAGGGACATGACAATTTGACCTTTAATGTGATTGGTGCAAATATGGAAAGTCCCTCCTAAAACCCTCCTGTTTGTCTATGTAAGCTGGGAGTTTGCAACAGTAAACCGGAACTGCTTTGACGGAACCCCTGTCGCGTCTGATTGTCTCTCGCTGCCCTAGGGGCTGGGTTGGCGGGCAGCAGGCTCACCTCTCCTCCGGACCCCTCGGCTTTGCTGAGGGAAGTTCCACTGCCTCTACTCTTTCTGCGGAGCACCCCCACAGTGTACTGAAAACTTTTAAGGGCAGAAATCATATAACTTATTTTTACGTCATACTTTACAATTTCCAATGCATTTCAAATGACTGTAAGAAAAAGCACAATTTATAGACTTAAAAAAGGCCTTGCAGAGTGCAAGTGTGCTGCTGTGGCTTTCAGTGAAGCAAGTATCAATGCTCAGGCTTGGCAAATCAAGCTCCAGAAATTCCCACAACATGGGAGCTTGGTTGCCAGGTATTTACCGCTTCTGAAGGCCCCAACAAGTATGACTTCTGGAGGCTCTTGATCCTCAATTTGGGACTCTTTGCTGCCAGAATTTGGCTGTCCAGGACCAGGAATGGCAACTCTGCCTGGCATGGAAACCCTGTATTGTACTTAAACTTTCCATAACAGAGCCTCCAATCTGAAACCATCACAAGACTTGCCCTGAAGGCAGCTGAAATTGGATTCAGATGGAAATCTTTCCTTTCCTACCTGATTTCCTTTTCTTTTCTGAGTCCACTCAGGTCACTCTTTTCTGATCAGCCAGCAGGCTTTAGCTAAAGCGTTGTCCTTTCTTATGTAGAATTCTGTACTTAGTTCCTAGGTTTCTGCAGGGGATGATCTTTACTCTTTTCCTAAGCTATGATCTAGTGACGTTTTAACAAATAAAGACTGTACACAAAGACAAAGACACACATAGAAAATACATAAAAGTTGCATTGTCATTTTAATTTTCTATTTACAAAATATTTGCTTATAATATACATTGCCTCAATTTACTTGTCTTGGATATCAGAGTAGAGGTTACTAGTCCTAAATTTTGAACTAAAATTTTTTCACCGCAGACTCATTTACTATTATTAATTGGCAGGACAGAACCTGAAAAATGGACTTTTACCTATAGAGTGTGCACATAGTTCAGTCTAAAAAATATGGTAGAACATGCATAATTTGCTTTATTGTTTGTTATAACTCAATTTACTTTGAAGCCTATTTGGCCTGAATGCTACAAGCTTAATTAAATTAAGATCAGTGGGATTTGTCTAGTGACAAAAACTTTATGGTGGTAGTGGTGAACTGCTTCTTGTCCTCAATTTCACATGACCATGAGGAGAGCTGAAGCAACTTTCATCATTTTACTGTTGGGCTCCAAAAACTGTTTCTTAGTTATTATCATTCTTATTGACAAAACTTCTTTCAACACCCATGGTTCTGTCTGTGACCATTTATTATTATTTTTTCATTCTTAGAGAACTGCAACCTTTGTGGTGCCCACAACATGAAGGAGCACAGAAGAGACTTTGCAAGTTCCTCAACTTCCTGTGTATCTGCTGTGGTTAATTTTCCTTCAGTGTCTTGCAGCCTTGATTGAATTTGCCTAGTAATGTGGGGAAAGGATTTCTCTTCTGAGAGTTCATAAACTTAAAAAAAAAAAAACTCAGGTGCTCTAGTTAGGTTAAGACTCCAAGCTCCCAATACAGGAGACTGGGATTGACCCCTGATCAGGGAACTAGATTCTACATGTTGCAATGAAGAACTTGCATACTCCAATTAAGATCCCACAGCCTGCACTAAGACCTGAAGCAGCCAAATAAGTAAATACATGAAAAAATAAATAACAAGACCTTATAATAAATCAGCTTTTATTGAGGTATAATGACATATACAATTAGATATCTAAAGTATAGGCTGTGGTGACTTAATACACATATACACTGTAAAGAGATTCACACTCACCTGAATGACCTTCCCACTTATTTGCCCCAGCCCCAGCTAATGATTATTCTAATCTTTCAGTTCAGTTTAGTTGCCTAGTCGTGTTCGACGCTTTGCAACCTCATGAACTGCAGCATGCCAGGCCTCCCTGTCCATCATCAACTCCTGAAATTTACCCAAACTCATGTTTATTGAGTCAGTGATGACATCCAGCCATCTCATCCTCTGTCATCCCCTTCTCTTCCTGACCCCAACCCCTCCCAGCATCAGAGTCTTTTCCAATGAGTCAACCCTTCCCATGAGGTGGCCAAAGTACTGGAGTTTCACCTTCAGCATCAGTCCTTTCAATGAACACCCAGGCCTTACAAATAGCTGTGAAAAGAAGAGAGGCAGAAAGCAAAGGAGAAAAGGAAAGATATAAGCATCTGAATGCAGAATTCCAAAGAATCGCAAGAAGAGATAAGAAAGCCTTCTTCAGTGATCAATGCAAAGAAATAGAGGAAAACAACAGAATGGGAAAGACTACAGATCTATTCAAGAAAATTAGAGATACCAAGGGAATATTTCATGCAAAGATGGGCTCGATAAAGGACAAAAATGGTATAGACCTAACAGAAGCAGAAGATATCAAGAAGACTTGGCAAGAATACCCAGAAGAACTGTACAAAAAAGATGTTCATGACCCAGATAATCACGCTGGTGTGATCACTCATCTAGAGCCAGACATCTTGGAATGTGAAGTCAAGTGGGCCTTAGAAAACATCATTACGAACAAAGCTTGTGGAGGTGATGGAATTCCAGTTGAGCTAACTCTGAAAGATGATGCTGTGAAAGTACTGCACTCAGTATGCCAGCAAATTTGGAAAACTCAGCAGTGGCCACAGGATGTGAAAAGGTCAATTTTCATTCCAGTCCTAAAGAAAAGCAATGCCAAAGAATGCTCAAGTTCAGTTCAGTTCAGTCGCTCAGTCATGTCCGACTCTTTGCGACCCCATGAATCACAGCACACCAGGCCTCCTTGTTCATCACCAACTCCAGAAGTTCAGTCAGACTCACATTCATAGAGTCCGTGATGCCATCCAGCCACCTCATCCTCGGTCATCCCCTTCTCCTCCTGTCCCCAATCCCTCCCAGCAGCAGAGTCTTTTCCAGTGAGTCAACTCTTCACATGAGGTGGCCAAAGTACTGGAGTTTCAGCGTTAGCATCATTTCTTCTGGAAGAAATCCCAGGGCTGATCTCCTTCAGAATAGACTGGTTGGATCTCCTTGCAGTCCAAG
The DNA here is from genome assembly GCA_917880005.1 of Nanger dama. Taxonomy (NCBI): domain Eukaryota; kingdom Metazoa; phylum Chordata; class Mammalia; order Artiodactyla; family Bovidae; genus Nanger; species Nanger dama. The sequence continues at coordinate 12,741,869 of CAKJTW010000010.1, forward strand.
GGACTCTCAAGAGTCTTCTCCAACACCACAGTTCAAAAGCATAAATTCTTTGGCACTCAGCCTTCTTCACAATCCAACTCTCACATCCATACATGATCACTGGAAAAAACATTGCTTTGACTAGACGGACCTTTGTTGGCAAAGTAATGTCTCTGCTTTTGAATATGCTATCTAGGTTTGTCATAACTTTTCTTCCAAAGAGTAAGCGTCTTTTAATTTCATAGCTGCAGTCACTATCTGCAGTGATTTTGGAGCACCCAAAAATAAAGTCTGACACTGTTTCCACTGTTTCCCCATCTATTTCCCATGAAGTGATGGGACTGAATGCCATGATCTTCGTTTTCTGGATGTTGAACTTTAAGCCAACTTTTTCGCTCTCCTCTTTCACTTTCATCAGGAGGCTTTTTAGCTCCTCTTCACTTTCTGCCATAAGGGTGGTGTCATCTGCATATCTGAGGTTATTGATATTTCTCCCGGCAATCTTGATTACAGCTTGTGTTTCCTCCAGTCCAGCGTTTCTTATGATGTACTCTGCATATAAGTTAAATAAGCACGGAGACAATATACAGCCTTGACATACTCCTTTTCCTATTTGGAACCAGTCTGTTGTTTCATGTCCATTTCGAACTGTTGCTTCCTGACCTGCATACAGGTTTCTTAAGAGGCAGGTTAGGTGGTCTGGTATTCCCATCTCTCTCAGAAACTTCCACAGTTTATTGTGATCCACACAATCAAAGGCTTTGGCATAGTCAATAAAGCAGAAACATGTTTTTCTGGAACTCTCTTGCTTTTTCCATGATCCAGCGGATGTTGGCAATTTGATCTCTGGTTCCTCTGCCTTTTCTGGAAACCAGCTTGAACATTAGGGAGTTCATGGTTCATGTATTGCTGAAGCCTGGCTTGGAGAATTTTGAGCACTTCTTTACTAGCATGTGAGATGAGTGCAATTGTGCGGTAGTTTGAGCATTCTTTGGCATTGCCTTTCTTTGGGATTGGAATGAAAACTGACCTTTTCCAGTCCTGTGGCCACTGCTGAGTTTTCCAAATTTGCTGGCATATTGAGTGCAGCACTTTCACAGCATCATCTTTCAGGATTTGCACTCATCTCACTGGTGGGCTGCAGTCCATGGGGTCGCTGAGTCAGACAGTACTGAGTGGCTTCCCTTTCACTTTTCACTTTCATGCATTGGAGAAAGAAATGGCAAGCCACTCCAGTATTCTTGCCTGGAGAATCCCAGGGACTGGAGAGCCTGGTGAGCTGCCATCTGTGAGGTCTCACAGTGTCGGCCACTACTGAGCTACTGAACTGAACTGAACCTGTTGATGTTCCCTCTTCCCGTTTCCTTTTTGACCACTTCCAATTTGCCTTGATTCATGGACCTAACATTCCAGGTTCCCGGATGCATTATTGCTCTTTATAGCATCGGACCTTATTTCCATCACCGGTCAATTCCAGAACTGTGTGTTGTTTTTGCTTTGGCTCCATCCCTTTATTCTTTTTGGAGTTCTTTCTCCACTCATCTCCAGTAGCATATTGGGCACCTATTGACCTGTGGAATTCATCTTTCAACGTCCTATCTTTTTGCCTTTTCTTACTGTTCATGGGGTTCTCAAAGCAAGAATAATGAAATGGCTTGCCATTCCCTTCTCCAGTTTGTTTTGTCAGAACTCTCCTCCATGGCCCGTCTGTCTTTGGTGGCCCTACACAACATGGCTCACAGTTTCACTGAGGTAGACATGGCTGTGGTCCTTGTGGTCAGAACGGTTATTTTTCTGTGAAAGTGGTTTTCAGTCTGTTATCCTTCTGATGGAGAAGGATAAGAAGCTATGAAGCTTCTTGATGGGAGAGACTGACTGAGGGGGAAATTGGATCTTGTTCTGATGGGCAGGGCCATGCTCAGTAAATCTGTAATCCAATTTTCTGTTGATGGGCTGGGCTCTGTTCCTTCCCTGTTATTCACCTGGGGCCGAACTATGGTGGAGGTAATGAAGATAATGGTGACCTCTTTCAAAGAGTCCCATGCAGACACTGCTACACTCAGTGCCCCTAACTCTGGAACAGGCCATCGCAGACCCATGCTTCCACCAGAGACTCCTAGACTCTATGGGCAAGTCTGGGTCAGTCTCTTGTGGGGTCATTGCTCCTTTCTCCTGGGTCCTGGTGCACACACAGTTTTGTTTGTGCCCTCCAAGAGTCTGTGTCCCCAGCCCTGTGTAAGTTCTGATGGTTCTATGGTGGGGTTAATGGTGACCTCCTCCAAGAGGGCTTATGCCATACTCAGGTCTCCTGCACCCAGAGCCCCTGCCCCTGCAGCAGTTCACTGCTGACCCATACATCCTCAGCAGACAGTCAAACACAGTTCTGACTCAGTCTCTGTGCAGTCTCTGGGTCCTTGTGTGCACAAGTTATGTTTCAGCCCTCTGAGCATCTTTGATGGGTATGGGGTTTGATTCTTAAGGAGATTTTGCCCCTCCTATCATCTTGCTAGGGCTTTTCCTTTGCCCTTGAATGTGGGCTATCTCCTCACAGTTTCAAGGCACTGTCAAAAGACTGAGGAGTAGGTGGTTCCCCAATTGTTGGAATGATCCTCCCACTCGTTAGCATATGAAATCACCCAGTTCATAAAAAACTAAACACACCACATTCCATGGCTGCCCCACTTGCCCTCTGTGAGGCTCCACACCCTATGGAGTGTTCTTCTCTCTAAATCTGAATCAATCTACCTCTTACCTATCACTGTGTCTCTCACTGAACTTTTTCAGTGAGACATCAAGAACCTGAGCTTCAATAGGTCCTGAAGCCAGGCACTGTGTGTTTTGGCAGACTCAAGTGCCAGTTGCATATGAATGAGTGAGAAAACATAGCACAGAGTCCCTGCCACGTGGGTTCGAATCCCAATCTTAAGTAAGCAGTTTCAAGCACAACTTTTAGAAATGGAGAGATGATGATCTGCCCAATATTTTGTAAGCAGTGGCATAGATGGAGAGAGGAGCTTAAGGATGGGAGGAAAAAGCAATTGGAAAAAATGTACCAAGGAATCCACTTCATAACTTGCCAAAAAATCTGCTAAAACCTTGACAGGTGCTCACAGTTTTCATTGGCCTGATCCTTGGCACAAAGAAGGTTAAGGACAGAAGAACTCCCACATGCTTGGGCAACACCTACTAAGGCACAGTAGACAGTAGAGCCTTTGGGACATCCTGGAGCACCCAGAGCCCCTTACATGTTCATGGGAAGTCTGAAGAAATAAGAAATAAAAAACTGTAAAAGAATTAAGATTTTGTTAGCCGTATGTCCTTCCAGCCACAGGAGTGAGGACCTCCTGCTTTAACTGGAGATCTTCTGGAATCTGAGACTGCACCATGTGAGCTTTCTGCTGAGTTTGTTTTTATTGTCCCAGTTTCTAGTACACTGGGATTCTTGTCACTGCCCCTGTGCTGGTTTTATTTTTTTTCATGTTCAGTTTCCACCATTGGAGCTTTTGCTGATTTGGGCTTCTTCTGTGCTTGTCTTCCATCTCACAGGGGCTGAGTGGAGGTTTTTACAGCCAGGTTAAATCTGAGTCATGGCACCATAGTGAGTGTAATTTCCTCAGTTCTGTCTCACTGCAGCAAAAATTTGAAACAACAGACGAACCAGTTTTACAGCTCTGTGTTACAGCTCAGTTTTATTTGGCAAGCAAAGAAAAATACATCCTCGAGGCATGATGGTGGGTGAACAGAAATAACCAAAACAAAGAGAAGATTCAGCTCAGTTTTTCTCTTCTTTTTATGTTTTTTTTTTTTTTTGTCTCCTCCCTCTGAGCCTGCCCTATGTAAACTGGGCTAGCCAGGAGGCTCTTTGCTCCACCTGAAGTCCTCACTCTGGTCCTTGGACCTTCTTTTGTTTTATTTTTGTGGACTTTCCCTTCTTCGTCTTTTAGCCACCACCATTTTGGACTCCTTTTTCTTATTCTATCTACTGGGCTCCAAAATCGCTGCAGATGGTGACTGCAGCCATGAAATTAAAAGACACTTACTCCTTGGAAGAAAAGTTATGACCAACCTAGATAGTATATTCAAAAGCAGAGACATTACTTTGCCAACTAAGGTTCGTCTAGTCAAGGCTATGGTTTTTCCAGTAGTCATGTTTAGATGTGAGAGTTGGACTGTGAAGAAGGCTGAGTGCTGAAGAATTGATGCGTTTGAACTGTGGTGTTGGAGAAGACTCTTGAGAGTCCCTTGGACTGCAAGGAGATTCAATCAGTCCATTCTGAATGAGATCAGCCCTGAGATTTCTTTGGAAGGACTGATGCTAAAGCTGAAACTCCAGTACTTTGGCCACCTCATGTGAAGAGTTGACTCATTGGAAAAGACTCTGATGCTGGGAGGGATTGGGGGCAGGAGGAGAAGGGGACGACAGAGGATGAGATGGCTGAATGGCATCACGGACTTGATGGACGCAAGTCTGAGTGAACTCCAGGAGTTGGTGATGAACAGAGAGGCCTGGCGTGCTGTGATTCATGGGGTCGCAAAGAATCGGACACGGCTGAGTGACTGAAATGAACTGAACTGAACAATGCCAATGTGACTTCAATTCTCCAATAACTGCTAATCTCCCACTCTGCCCTGGGAGTGAAGGCTGATGTCATGTCCTGCTCACTGTCTGCCACACAGAGTGCAGTGTTGCTCTAGAACCTCGCTTCAGACAGGTAGGCTTCTCAGTAAATATTAAACTGTTGATGTCTGTTGCTAACTCCAGATACTTTCTTTAGTAAGGAAGCTAGGCCAGTACAGGGTTTGTGGGCCTTAGCTGTGCAACCAAACCATTGTGGGAGCAGCAAGGGAGACTGAGGACACTCCCATGAGTGCCAAGATGCTTGGAAATAAGGATGGGAATGAAAAGTTGTGGGGAGCCATCCACTACCATTTAGGGCCTGAAAGTTACAACATGGGTGTAATCCTGGGGTGGCCATCCATTAATGTGGAGCCTGAAAGTTGCAGGGGTAATTTCAAAAGCTGTGGGGAAAATCTCAAAAGTTGTGGCAAAATCTCCACTCATATCTCAGACCTCTGGTAGCTGTTCTTGATGAAAGGTGTGGGGCCCTAAATGGGAAACCTTAAAAGCAAAGGGGCTAGCTTTGCGGTCGAAAACCTAAGATGGTGCCTGGCGGAAGAGATGGGGGCAGGGTCTATGTTGTCTGTCAAAGTTTTTAATTGGCTCTCTTGATTTCTGTGCACATAGACAGTGTGTGATCTCTATAGACTCCTGTTATAATGAAGGTGACAATTTGACCTTTAATGTGATTGGTGCAACTATGGAAAGTCCCTCCTAAAACCCTCCTGTTTGTCTATATAAAGTTGGGAGTTTGCAATAATAAACCGGAACCGCTTCGACGGAACCCCTGTCGCATCTGATTGTCTCTCGCTCGCCGAGGGGCTGGGTTGGCGGACAGCAGGCTCACCTCTCCTCGGGAACCCCTCGGCTTTGCTGAGGGAAGTTCCACTGCCTCCGCTCTTTCTGCGGAGGGCCCCCGCAGAATGAGGTCTTCAAGAGGGTACAGAGAACTCTGAGACACCTCCAAGGGTGTTGCAGAGATATTGGCAACTGTTACAATGGGGAGATAGAAGTTAGACAGATAAGTCAATGGCCACAGCTATGGACTGGTTGTTGCTTTTTGTAATCAAGAGAGGCCACAGAGTCTTGGGTCAACAGCTGAGGCAAAGGTTAACTTGAATGCTGATCCTTGTTCCTCTGTAACTGAGGCATGCAAATGTGAGTGAATGGTATGTATTATTGTCTATTATTGTTATTTATTTAAGCTGAATTTGCTATTTGGAAAATGAAAAAAAAAAAGAAAAGAAAAAGAAAAAGCATGGAAAATGGCCAAAATGGGAATGTCTTGACATTCTAAAACTGCTTTTGCAAATACCTTAGAAGAATTTAGCTTTCTAAAAGGAACTGGTATTTCTTTTCTTGTGTCTTTGAGATGTAAATAATCTACCCGGGCCCCTAACCCTGAGCGTGAAGGAGAAAACTTCTTAAACTTTAAGTAGGAAAACTGTGAGATTATGAGATCTTTGTGTCTATATAGGTATATGTATGTCTATGTGTCAATTTATATATATGAGAGGTATCTGCTTCCAAATGGCATCGCTAAAATTAGTTTGTGTATAAACTATGTTTAGTCAGCTTGAAATAAAATATACACATATTAATTCTCACAATTACAAAAGAATGAATTTCAGCTTCATGTGGCTTGGGAAATATTTAGTACTGAATTGATATTTGGTATTGTAGCTACTTAAGCTCCTTGGTTTGACTGATATTGATATGTTTTTAGAGTCATCAATATTATAAGACTTCTGTTGTACCTAGATTTAATAGAGGTCAAATAAGATGTTCTTATATCTGTTACAAATATGTCAGCAGGGAAAATAACTTGATATGATGAAACTAAGTAAATGTAAATGAGAAAACATTTTATGTAAATTCTACAGGAATTTATGGGGAATGTCTAAAATGGTCTCTCCAGATTTTGGTAATTTAAAGCTAAGTGAAATAAAGAAAATTCATTAATTATCTGGGTCATTTCAAATAAGATAAAATATTGAAACATTGGTTGTTAGATGGGTCTAAATTTACCTACCATTGTCTTCTTAGGAGAAGAAGACTACAGCATGATAGTTACAATCCAAAAATGCTAATATGATAAGCAGTTCATAATTATATGTTTCTTGGTTTTTGCCAGAGATTAAGGTTTTTGAGTGCTATTATAATCAATCAAATTTTGGTTGCTCTAATCAAGTTTCTTTGTGAATTACATTGTCATTAAGTGTTTAGACATACTTAAGTTTTGTGTGATGGACAGGGAGCCTGGCATGCTGCGATCCATGGGGTTGCAAAGAGTCGGACATGACTGACTGAGTCGGACATGACTGAGTGACTGAACTGAACTTAACTGAAGTTTTGTGTTATCTATAGACAGTTATAGAGGTCTTACTCCTTGGAAGAAAAGTTATGACCAACCTAGATAGCATATTCAAAAACAGAGACATTACTTTGCTGACTAAGGTCCGTTTAGTCAAGGCTATGTTTTTCCTGTGGTCATGTACGGATGTGAGAATTGGCCTGTGAAGAAGGTTGAGCACCGAAGAACTGATGCATTTGAACTGTGGTGTTGGAGAAGACTCTTGAGAGTCCCTTGGACTGCAAGGAGATCTAACCAATCTATTATGAAGGAGATCAACCCTGGGATTTCTTTGGAAGGAATGATGCTAAAGCTGAAACTCCAGTACTTTGGCCACCTCATGCAAAGAATTGACTCATTGGAAAAGACTCTGCTGCTGGGAGGGATTGGGGGCAGGAGGAGAAGGGGACAACAGAGGATGAGATGGCTGGATGGCATCATGGACTCGATGGACATGAGTCTGGGTGAACTCTAGGAGTTGATGATGGACAGGGAGGCCCGGCATGTTGTGATTCATGGGGTCGCAAAGAGTCACACACGACTGAGCGACTGAACTGAACTGAACTGATAGAGGTCAGGGGAGATGGCCGAGAGGAGGTACCTCACATCTGTGGTCAGGAGCAGCAGTGGAGATGAGCTACCCTCTATCCAAGGTCAGGGGTGGCGGCTGAGAGTGCCACGCTGAGACAGCGCAGGAGCAGCCTAAAAGAGCTAACCCATGCCTGAGGCCAGGGCTGGTGGCCTAGAGGAGCAACCCCACATCCAAAGAGCAGTGGCTGAGTGGACACAGGAGGTCCTAGAGGAGCTATTCCACATTCAAAGTCAGGAAGGGTGGTGGTGAGGAGATAACCCTCGTCCAAGGTAAGAAGCAGTGGCAGCGCTTTGCTAGAGCAGCTGTGAAGAGATACCTTACATCCAAGGTAAGAGACACCCAAGTAAGATGGTAGGTGTTGCAAGAGGGCATCAGAAGGCAGACACACTGAAACCATACTCACAGAAAACTAGTCAATCTAATCACACTAGAACCAGAGCCTTGTCTAACTCAATGAAACTATGCCATGTCCAAGGAGTTACCCAAGATGGGTGGGTCATGGTGGAGAGGACTGACAGAATGTGGTCCACTGGAGAAGGGAATGGCAAACCACTTCAGTATTCTTGCCTCGAGAACCCCATGAACAGTATGAAAAGGCAAAATGATAGGATACTGAGAGAAGAAGTCCCCAGGTCAGTAGGTGCCCATTATGCTACTGGAGATCAGAGGAGAAATAACTCCAGAAAGAATGAAGGGATGGAGCCAAAGTAAAACCAATACCCAATTGTGTGTGGCTGGTTCAATGTTGTAAAGAGCAATATTGGATAGGAACCTGGAATGTCAGGTCCATGAATCAAGGCAAATTGGAAGTGGTCAAACAAGAGATGGCGAGGGTGAACGTTGACATTCTAGGAATCAGTGAACTAAAATGGACTTGAATGGGTGAATTTAACTCAGATGACCATTATATCTATTACTGCAGGCAGGAATCCCTTAAAAGAGATGAAGTAGACATCCTGGTCAACAAAAGAGTCCAAAATGCAGTACTTGGGTATAATCTCGGAAACGACAGAATGATCTCTGTTCATTTCCAAGGCAAACCATTCAATATCACGGTAATCCAAGTCTATGCCCCAACCAGTAATGCTGAAGAAGCTGAAGTTGAATGGTTCTATGAAGACTTACAAGACATTTAAGAATTAATACCCCCAAAAATATCCTTTTCATTATATGGGACTGGAATGCAAAAGTAAGAAGTCAAGAAACAGCTGAAGTAACAGGCAAATTTGGCCTTGGAATACAGAATGAAGCAGGGCAAAGACTAATAGAATTTTGCCAAGAAAATGCACAGGTCATAGCAAACATCCTCTTCCAACAACACAAGAGAAGACTCTACACATGGACATCACCATATAGTCAACATCAAAATCAGATTGATTATATTCTTTGAAGCCTAAGATGGTGAAGCTCTATACAGTCAACAAAAACATGACCAGGAGCAGCATGTGGCTCAGATCATGAACTCCTTATTGCCAAATTCAGACTGAAATTGAAGAAAGTAGGGAAAACCACTAGACCATTCAGGTATGACTTAAATCAAATCCCTTATGATTATACAGTAAAAGTGAGAAATAGACTTAAGGGGCTAGATCTGATAGTTACAGTGCCTGATGAGCTAGGGACTGAGGTTCGTGACAGTGTATGGGAGACAGGGATCAAGACCATCCTCATGGAAAAGAAATGCAAAAAAGCAAAGTGACTGCCTGAGGAGGCCTTACAAATAGCTGTGAAAAGAAGAGAAGTGAAAAGCAAAGGAGAAAAGGAAAGATATAAGCATCTGAATTCAGAGTTCCAAAGAATAGCAAGAAGAGATAAGAAAGCCTTCCTCAGTGATCAATGAAAAGAAATAGAGGAAAAGAACAGAATGGGAGACTATAGATGTCTTCAAAAAAATTAAAGATACCAAGGGAGCATTTCATACAAATGGGCTTGATAATGGACCTAACAGAAGCGGAAGATATTAAAAAGAAGTGGCAAGAATACACAGAAGAACTGTACAAAAAAAGATGTTCATGACCAAGATAATCATGATGGTGTGATCACTAATCTAGAGCCAGACATCCTGGAATGTGAAGTCAAGTGGGCCTTAGAAAGCATCACTATGAAGAAAGGTAGTCGAGGTGATGGAATTCCAGTTGAGCTCTTTCAAATCCTGAAAGATGATGCTGTGAAACTCCTGCACTCAATATGCCAGCAAACTTGGAAAACTCAGCAGTGGCCACAGGACTGGAAAAGGTCAGTTTGCATTCCAGTCCCAAAGAAAGGCGATGCCAAAGTTCAAACTACCACACAATTGCACTCGTCTCACACGCTAGTAAAGTAATGCTCAAAATTCTCCAAGCCAGGCTTCAGCAATACGTGAACCATGAACTCCCTGATGTTTAAGCTGGTCTTAGAAAAGGCAGAGGAACCAGAGATCAAATTGCCAGCATCCGCTGGAACATGGAAAAACAAGAGAGTTCCAGAAAACATCTATTTCTGCTTTATTGAAAATGCTAAAGCCTTTGATTGTGTAGACCACAATAAACTCTGGAAAATTCTGAAGGAGATGGGAACACTAGACCACATAACCTGCCTCTTGAGAAACCTATATACAAGTCAGGAAGCAAAATTCTAACTGGACATGGAACAGACTGGTTCCAAATAGGAAAAGGAGTACGTCAAGGCTGTATATTTAACCCTGCTTATTTAACTCATACGCAGAGTACATCATGAGAAACGCTGGACTGGAGGAAACACAAGCTGGAATCAAGATGGCTGGGAGAAATATCAATAACCTCAGATATGCAGATGACACCACCCTTATGGCAGAAAGTGAAGAGGAGCCAAAAGCCTCTTGATGAAAGTGAAAGAGGAGAGTGAAAAAGTTGGCTTAAAGCTCAATATTTAGAAAACGATGATCATGGCATCCGGTCCCATCACTTCATGGGAAATAGAAGGGGAAACAGTGGAAACAGTGTCAGACTTTATTTTATGGGGACTCCAAAATCACTGTGGATGGTGACTACAGCCATGAAATTAAAAGAGGCTTACTCCTGGGAAGAAAAGTTATGACCAACCTATATAGCCTTATGACCAACCTAGATAACATATTCAAAAGTAGAGACATTACTTTGCCAACAAAGGTCCGTCTAGTCAAGGCAATGGTTTTCCCAGTGGTCATGTACGCATATGAGAGTAGGACTGTGAAGAAAACCGAGCGCCAAAGAATTGATGCTTTTGAACTGTGGTGTTTGAGAAGACTTTTGAGAGTCCCTTGGACTGCAAGGAGATCCAACCAGTCCATTCTGAAGGGGATATTCCCTGGGATTTCTTTGGAAGGAATGATGCTAAAGCTGAAACTCCAGTACTTTGCCCACGTCATGCAAAGAGTTGACTCATTGAGAAGACTCATGCTGGAAGGGATTGAGGGCAGCGGAAGAACGGGACAACCAAGGATGAGATGGCTGGATGGCATCACTGACTCGATGGACGTGATTCTAAGTGAACTTTGAGCATTGGTGATGGACAGGGAGGCCAAAAAGTTGGACATGACTGAGAGACTGAACTGAACTGAACAGAATGGAACTGAACTGGCAGACAATTATTGTTTTATTCTGAATTTGTAAAACTGCTTCATTTTCAAGAAGATTCAGAAGAGGGACCTTTGGACAAATACAGGTTTCCAATAAATTTTAGGTGTTACAGTAACCATTCAGCATGAAGACATTTGTATGATTGTGTACATCTTTTTATAAAGTTGAAGAAACTTCCCTGTATTCCTACTTTGCTGAGAGCTTTACCATAGAGATGCTGTATTTTTAAAAATTATTTTCTGCATCAACTGAGATAATATATATTTTTAAATTTATCATGTTGATGTGGCATATATTGACTTTCAAATGTTGAACCCCAACCCTAATTAATTGACCTTGGTTGTCATGTATATTTGTTTTATATGTTATTGAATTCAGTTTGATATTATTATTAGGGGTATAAGATATATATAGGTTTGTAGTTTTACTCTTCTGTAATTTTGGATTCAATTTGCAATTATTTTGGGGAGTATTTCATTTATGGTAATATATGTGTTTGTGTGTGTGTGTCTGTGTGTCTGTAGCTTTCCTCTCTTACAATGTGTCAAGATATTTCTGATGTTATTGAATGATTAGAAAATGTTCTCTCTGCTTCTGTTTTCTAGAAGAGCTTAAATATAATTATCCTCCTTTCTTTCTTAAATATTTGGAAATATGGCCATTAAAACCATTAGACTGTGCATTATGTTTTTTGAATTTTGTTCATTATTGATTGAATATTACAATAGATATAGCCATTGAGATTATCTACTACTCCTCTGTGAGTCTTGGTAGTTTGTGTCTTTCAAGTTATTAATCCATTTCATCTAAGTGATTAAATTTGTGGGCATATAGCTTTCATAGCATTTCTTTATTATCCTTCCCTTCTAATGTTCATGTGATCATGAGTTGTGATGTCCCTCTTTCATTTCAGAAAGAGGAAATACTTGTAATATGCGTTTTCTCTCTTCACTTTTTGGTTAGCCTTGCAGAGATCAAGCATTTTAATATTATTTTTATTAAATATTAATATTTCTAAAGTAAAATTTACTGAATCAACCAATTTTGGGCTTCATTAATAGTCACCATTGTTTTCTCAATTCTTATTGATTTCTGCCAAAATTATTTCTTCAGCTTTTTTTTGGCTTAAATTGTTCTTCTTTTTCTAGTTTCCTAGGATGGCAGTGGAGGGCACTTGGTTAATATTCTCTTCTATATTCTATGGTATGCTTTAAAACCTCCCTCTAAGCATTGCTTTCACTGCATCTACTTTTTATAACTATATTTCTAAATATATTTAGCTCAAAATATTTTTAAATTTCTCTGGAAACTTTTGCTTTGGTTCATATGCTATTTACAAGTGTTCTTTCTGCAAAAATTGAGATTTTCTATATCTCGTCCTGGTTTTGATTTCAGTTTAATACCCATATAGTCTGAGAACACAGGTAATTTTACTTCTACTATTTTAAATTTATTAAAATGTGTTTCGGTCCCCAAAATGTGGCATATATTGCTAAATATTCCATATAAGCTTGAGAAGATTGTGCATTCTCTTGTTGGATGAAGTATTTCATAAATGCAAATTAGATCAAGTAGAATGCTATTCATGTCGACTGTATCTTTACTGATTTTCTGCTTTCTAGATAATTTCTGACAGAGGATTCCTGAGAGTCTTCACTTATAATAGTAGATTTATTTCTCCATTAAGTTTTGTTAGTTTTGCTTCATGTATTTTGACTCTCCATTGTTAAGTGCATATAAATACATTTGTACGGTGAATATATATGCATATTACATTTTCTTAGATAACTGACCCCTTTGTCACTATGTAATGCTCCTTTTAACTTAAACAATAAAGACTACTGTGATAGCTGTATTGAATATTTTCAGACTAAAGACTGATCATCCTTTTCACTATTATTAGCATTTTATATTGTATTAATGTAAGCAAACTAGCCTAATTATATTACTCATTATTTCAACATCATTTTTTCTCCAAAGAATTTTATGACTCAATATTAGAGTTATTTCACCCCCATCTTTACTTAAATTGCAGATGTAAGCATCTTCAAAAAAGCTGAGTACATCTGACTTTGATGCCTTGCTAAAATGTTTTTATAGAAATAAGACCTCTAAATAAGTAGCTTTCTAACAATGCATATCTTAAAGAACATACCCTTGGAAGTGGTCTAATGTTCCAGTATATGCTAATTTATTCCCCTAAATAGGGATATTTGGTTTTTTATTGTTTCTTTTATTCATTGGTCCTGAGTAGATTAATGCAAATAAGATAAATGTACCTTAATATCTCAACAGTTAGTATGAAAAAGGAAGACAACAGATAGATAACAAGACACATTACTTTTATGTGAATACTGATGTGTGATGTCCCCCATTTTCTTTTTCTTTCACAAGGTTACTTTGACAATTCAGTTTTTTTTTTTCCTAATTATTATTCCATGTGAATTTTAGGAGTTTTTTCTATTTCTATGAAATGTAACTGGAATTTTGACAGATGACTTTGGGTCATTAACAATAATACAACAACAAAAATTAACAATATTAATTCTTCCACTGTATAAATACAGAATATCCTTCCATTGATTTATGTCTTCTCTTTTCATCAATGTTGTATGGTTTTCAATGTATAGACTTTTCACCTCTTTGGTTAAATTTACTTCTAAGTATTTTATTTTTTTAATGCTACTGCAAGAGAGATTGTTCTTTTTAAATTTGGAAGGGTGTATATGAAAATGCAACAGATTTTTCTATGTTGATTTAGATTCTGCAACTTTAATGCATTTAATAGTTTTAACAGTGTTTCAGAGTCTTTAGGATTTTCTATGAGTATTAAATATTGTCATCTGCAGACAGACAATTTTTACTTTTATATTTGGATGACTTTCATTTCTATTTTTTGTGTAATTGCTCTGACTTGGTCTTCCAGTACTATACTTGGTTTTTATTTCAAATCATAGTTATTCATATAGTTCAATGATATTCCCTGTCTTCCCTTTCATATCCACTCTGCACTTAGCTCAACTTTGCTCTAATGAGGAAACTCTAGGTCTGAATTATTCAACTTTCTATTCCTTTCTGCTTTCAGTTTTGTTGGCTTTTTCAGAAATTTTTTAAAAGTATCTTCTTCTTTTGACATTCTATATGTTTGAAAATGATGTTAGGTAAATATTTGTTTCAGCATTGAAGGTGCTCCTGAATTATGCTTTAGATAAAATTAATTTATGCAGTTGGCAATTTGCCAAATTACCTTGTATCATATTGCAGATGTGAGTTTGACATCTCACTATTTATTCATTAAAATATTATTGACCATATACTATATGCCAGGTGAGGTTCTAGTCAAGAATATAAAAGTCACACTCAATAATAAATACAATTGCCTGAGGTCCTTTTATTATGAAACACCAAAAACATTAATATTTCAGAAGCAAAGCCTCAAATCAATGGCTATAGCATAACTGCCATTCACTGACCTATTTAAACAAACAATAAACAGTAGTGGGAAACCTTCACAGAAACAAGCTGAATATTCATTCTACTAGTGATATCTAATGGAGAAGGCAATGGCAACCCACTCCAGTACTCTTGCCTGGAAAATCCCATTGAGGTGGAGCCTGGTAGGCTGCAAATCCATGGGGTCGCTAAGAGTCGACACGACTGAGAAACTTTTCTTTCACTTTTCCTTTCATGCATTGGAGAAGGAAATGGCAACCCACTCCAGTGTTCTTGCCTGGAGAAACACAGGGACGGGGGAGCCTGGTGGGCTGCCATCTATGGGTTCGCACAGAGCCAGAGACGACTGAAACGACTTGGCAGAAGCGGTGATATCTAAAATTCGCTGATAAATCAATTTCATTCATTCAATCAGTCGCTCAGTCGTGTCTGACTCTTTGCGACCCCATGAATCACAGCACGCCAGGCTTCCCTGTTCATTACTATCTCCCGGAGTTCACTCAGACTCACGTCCATCGCGTCTGTGATGCCATCCAGCCATGTCATCCTCGGTCATCCCCTTCTCCTCCTGCCCCCAAACCCTCGCAGCATGAGAGTCTTTTCCAGTGAGTCAACTCTTCTCATTAGGTGGCCAAAGTACTGGAGTTTCAGCTTTAGCATCATTCCTTGCAAAGAAATCCCAGGGTTGATCTCCTTCAGAATGGACTGGTTGGACCTCCTTGGGAGCCCCCCAAAATAAAGTCTGACACTTTTCCCACTGTTTCTGCATCTATTTCCCATGAAGTGATGGGACCGGATGCCATGATCTTTGTTTTCTGAATGTTGAGCTTTAAGCCAACTTCTTCATTCTCAACTTTCACTTTCATTAAGAGGCTTTTAGTTTCTCTTCACTTTCTGGCATAAGGGTAGTGTCATCTGCATATCTCAGGTTATTGATATTTCTCCTGGCAGTCTTGATTCCAGCTTGTGTTTCTTTCAGTCCATCATTTCTCATGATGTACTCTGCATAGAAGTTAAATAAGCAGGGTGACAATATACAGCCTTGACATACTCCTTTTCCTATTTGAAACCAGTCTGTTGTTCCATATTCAGTTCTAACTGTTGCTTCCTGACCTGCATACAGATTTCTCAAGAGACAGGTCAGGTGGTCTGGTATTCCCATCTCTTTCAGAATCTTCCACAGTATTTTGTGATCTACACAGTCAAAGGCTTTGACGTAGTCAATAAAGCAGAAATAGATCCAGCGGATGTTGGCAATTTGATCTCTGGTTACTCTGCCTTTTCTAAAACCAGCTTGAAAATCTGGAAGTTCACGGTTCACATGTTGCTGAATCCTGGCTTGGAGAATTTTGAGCATTACTTTACTAGCATGTGAGATGAGTACAATTGTGCAGTAGTTTGAGTATTCTTTGACATTGCCTTTCTTTGGGATTGGAATGAAAACTGATCTTTTCCAGTCCTGTGGCCACTGCTGAGATTTCTAAATTTGCTGGCATGTTGAGTGCAGCACTTTTACAGTATCATCTTTCAGGATTTGAAAGAACTCAACTGGAATTCTATCACCTCCACTAGCTTTGTTCATAGTGATGCTTTCCAAGGCCCACTTGACTTCACATTCCGGGATGTCTAGCTCTAGATGAGTGGTCACACCATCGTGATTTTCTGGATCATGAAAATCTTTTTTGTTCAGTTTTTCTGCATATTCTTGCCACTTCTTCTTAATATCTTCTGCTTCTCTTAGGTCCATACCATTTCTGTCCTTTATCGAGCCCATCTTTGCATGAAATGCTCCCTTGGTATCTCTAATTTTCTTGAAGAGATCTCTAGTCTTTCCCATTCTGTTCTTTTCCTCTATTTCTTTGCATTGATCACTGAAGAAGGCTTTCTTATCTCTTCTTGCTATTCTTTGGAACTCTGCATTCAGATGCTTATATCTTTCCTTTTCTCCTTTGTTTTTCGCCTCTCTTCTTTCCACAGTTTAGGTCAATATAATTCTTTACTTCCAATTCCCTGAAGAAATCACATTTCTGAATTTTAAAAATACTATTACTTCTACTTTATTTTTGGAGAGTTGTTGCATTGAAAACATTGTTTTGGAGGACAGTAGTATCTTCTATAAAACTTAATTGAGACTTTTTTTTTAACTTTTCTAAAATTTCTCATATTAGCCAAATAGTAATTATATGTATAATTTAGTTTCAAAGGTTTGCTTTCTTTATCTCTGAACTTTACCCCTTTTAAAAATTTAACTCTATAAATTACGTCATTTCCTCCACCCCACAGGGATATCAAGAGCTTCAAGTTGAATTTAAAGTTAAACCTAATAGGACTCATTAACTACTCTTTTTAACTTATGATTTTACTCTTTTAAATAAAATTAAAATTTTAAATTGCTTTTGTGGGGATTTATTTATTTATATTGCAAGTGTTAAAGAAACCTTGCCAGTTTTTCTTTTGTAAAAATATATTTTAAAATTTATTGTCATGTTCCATGTTTGGGGGAAAAAAAGAATAGCAACATGGATTGGTATTGGAGTAAATGATATTTATAAAACTGCCAATTCTGTACATCTAGGATATCAGTTTTAATCTTTGAAAAATTGGGACAAAATCAACATAAACAAGAAAATATAGTTGAAGCTTAGGGATCTGCTAATCATTAAAAAATGCTAGGATCTGTGAATTTAATTTTTGCTCTTAATGGTAGTATCTTCTGCTATACTCTATCATTCTACACTAGGATATGGAGTAAGCTTTTACAGAAATGTCACATACAAAAAGATTAAAACGATAAAAAAGTTTAAGCTTTCTAGCTTAAGAACAAGAGTAAAAGTTAAGTAAAGTACAAATTGCTATGTGTTTAAAGTTTCCAATTTTTACTCCAAAGAGGCAAAAATGTTTGAAACATTTATAGACTTTTTGATATTAAGCTAACAATATAAATAGGAATGATTGCTTTTCCTACCAAAGAGCTGTGAACCTAAAGTATGACATTGCATCTGTTATTGGAAATTTCCAATGAATTTTGAGATTCAAGAAAATATAAAGATCAAATATTTCATAAATGTACTGAAGTAGGTTCCATACTGCCACTAAACTAATGAGAACATTCAAGAACACAAGACTTTATGCTCATATAATTTTAAAACTGAAATAGACCATATAAATCACACTTGAATTATAATGTACATGCCATTTTTCACATCCACTGTCTATTCTTCACTCTATAAACAGCAATCTAACCTCACACAACCCTTTTATTAAACCATTCTAACCTTTTTTGGATGTAAACTGAAGAATATGGCCACCACAGCTCATTTCCCTTCTTCAGGGGAAGGATTTTTATAAGATCTGATTAATCAGTACTGTGACTACCCCTTGGCCAATTGGAATATATATATTCCACTATGTTATATAACTATTAAATATAATACGTAAACACATTTCTCTTTATTTTATAAACATAAATATATATACTTTCTAATATGTTTTATAAAATTGGAATGTGTGTATATGTTTACATGTGTATGTAACATATATAACATATATATGTTTTATATGTTATATAATCAAGGGATAGAGAAGTCATTTGGTATATACAGGTTAGTGATAAGTTCCTGGTATTGTAAAAACTTGCAAATATTTGTAGCCATGTTTTTCTTTCCTGTAATATAAAGAAAGTATATCTGCAGTATGAGATACTAAGGTTGACATAAAATGAATCAAATTATTAGAGAAACAGACCAACCTGATCATAATATCTAAATCTTCGAATCCATTGGTTTCACATTGTGTCTTTTTAGTTATAAGAGCAATGTATTTGGTTTGCCCAAGCCAATTTGACCTCAAGTTCACTAACTTTTGGTTAAATAAAATTTTTCTGATTATTCTATACAATAGAGCTCCTACCGTTTTTATTTTTAATAATATGTAACCCAGAACATACTCATTTATTTCACCTTTCATTTATCTTTTTCTTACAGGAACAGAATCATTCAGGTAACTTGGCAAAGTTTCATCAAAGTTTGGATATTGGGCATTTAAACATTTGTTCATTTGAAAATAAAATGATATCTAAGCTAATTTTCATTTCACACTGGGAAATGGGGAATAATTTTTTGATTAGAGGGCAAAATGAGGGTTTACTATTCTGAAGTAGAATGTTTCACTAACAGTTGTGTGGCCAATGCAGCTTTAGTGGACAAAGGAAAGAGAGGATGGTTAAAGTTGAGGTCAGTTTTGAGAGCCCTGAATCTCATTCCATATGTGAGCTGGGACTCCAACCCAGGCTTTTGATCAAAGTCCTGATGTATTCTGGCTTATACATTGAAAGGACCACCCCAACAGTTTCAGCAAATATAAAGTGTGGAAAATAATACTATTAATAACTAAAACATGGGCTTATGTGCCAGGTGCTGTCTAAGTGCTTTCTATATGATAGTTCACATAATCCTCATAATATAACTATCAACTAGATGGGCTTCCATTTTCCCATTTTACAGATGAAGAAACCAAGACACAGAGAGGTTAATAACTTCCCTAGAATTGCACAGCTAATAGTTGTTAGGAAATATAGCTGCCATATCATGTCTTACCAACTATAATACATGGTTGAACATATAATATTTACAGAAAAATTTGTAGGAGTTTTCAGAGAATGCCTGAGATAACCCATATGCAAGACTAGAAGAAAGTTTTGGCACAGACAGTTCAAGAGAAGTTAACTATTAAAAGTTTAAGCACACAGAGCTTAAGAGAAGTTAACAATGATCATCTCCTTTGTTCTGTTAGACCTCACGGCCTTTTCCAGAGATCAGTCGCCCAAGAGATCGCCAAGACATGGACTCGATGCAAACTGCAAGAGGATTTATTAGGCTGGCGTGCCGGAGTTCGAACACCACTAGGGAAGAACGAACCCTGAACATTGGTTACAGAGCAGTTTTTAAGCACTAAAACCACAAACAGGTACAGCTAGGGTGGAGCGGCCTGATTGGTGTACAGGTCTTTGATATTTTCAGGGATAGGTCCATTTGTTATCAGGCCAAAACGGCTGAATGGTTTTTGAGGTAAACATCTCCCCGAAAGCCTCCCGGAGGCTGCATTCCTGAGAGATGAGCTCCTTACACATTCTTGAGATAAAGGTCTGTCTTAAGATTAACTAGAGGGCCTGTTGCCCTAAGGCTCTAGTAAATTTTAACCTCTTTTTTTTTTTTATTATTTACCTTTCCTCTCATTCCCCTCTTCTTTTTGTCTGGATTTCAATCCTGAAATCATGGGCCAAGGTCCCTCTGAAGTAGCGCTGCATACTGTTGTCTTAGCATGAGCACCTGTACAGCACTTATCCGATCTCGGATGAATGAAATTAACCGGTTGAGAATACAAGGCCCTATAGTGAGGAGGAGGAGTAAAATAATTAATGGCCCCACTAGAGTAGAAATTAGGGTGGCAAACCATGGGGTGCGGTTGAACCAGGACTCAAACCACCCTTGGGCACTCTCTCTTTCTTTTGTCTGTTTGCCAATCTTTCTCTCAATTTATTCATGGAGTCAGTGATGACTCCAGAGTGGTCTACGTAAAAACAGCATTCCTCTCTGAGGGCCGCACACAAGCCTCCTTCTTTTAAGAACAGAAGGTCCAGGCCTCTCCGATTCTGCATCACTACCTCAGATAGAGAGGTCAGAGATTCTTTTAGTTTAGTAATAGAATCTTCTAGGACTCGTAGGTCCGCATCTATGGCCTGCTGTAAACTGGCATAATACTGGGGCTGTTGGATGAGGGCTGCCGTGCCGGTTCCAACCCCAGCCGCCACTCCGAGGCCCAAGAGGGCTGCCAGGGTGAGAGTCACCAGCTCTCTCTTAGCTCAGTGGCCGCCCTCATAAGCCTCCAAGAAGGACTCATCAGAGTGATAGAGGAGTCGGGGCACCAGCTGCACCAGAACACAGAAGTCAGTTGATCTATTAAATATTGCCATAGACACGCAGGGTGTGAGACCTGTCTTACACGCCCACCAACCATCTCCGGGGGAATGAAATATCCCCGTATAGCTGAGGGTCTTATCAATGCTTTTACAAAGGTGAGATTGGTGAGGAGCAGGTGAGCCTATACATAATCCCTGGCCCGTCACAGCCGAAAGGGTGAGTCTGACTGTTCCCTGTTGCTGCCACCTACAATAGCTGGGGGAAGGGGAGCTGTTTACCTTCCCAACCATCCCTGAGGCTTCGTACTAAGGTGGGGGAGCTGTATAGCAGAGCAAACAAGACTTAGTGGCTTCCAGGTTGGTGGCATTTAAGACTCTGAAAGCACTGTCTACAAGGGTCAGCATTCTGTCCTGACTTGAGGATATGTCATAGGGAGCCACCTGGGGAGGGACTATTGTGGTTCCTTCTGCTGTTTTTGGTTTTTGACCTTCTTTAGAGGGAGCCGGTTCTCGGGGGTTCAGAACTAAGTTGAGACCAACGGGTTGAGGGGGTGGAGAGTCCACTTTTAATCTAATGGAGAATATGAGGCCATGGTAATGGCTTTTATATAGCCATAGGCCCCACGAAAAACCCCTGATCCATTCTGTAGTTTGCCTCTGTTTTGCCGTATCAGAAAACTGAATATGGAGTGGATTGCACCATGACTTGCATGTATACACATCTTGATGATGCGTATAATTGGCCTTGACTGTAATAAGGTCCCAACTAGAAGATGGCCTCCAGTAAACATCACCTGTAGTCTCACAACCCCAGTGTCAACAATAGAAATCATCTACATCCCCACAATTGCTTAAGGCTCGTTCTCTATGAGGCCCCGGGCATACATATAGAGTATAAGTTCTTAGCACACTCCTTCTGATTAGACTGGCGCAACCCCCTCTACAGTTTGAGCAGCCGCCACCGAAGTCATCAAACTCATCTACGTCAGGGGTGGACATCCGGGGAGCTTCATGGAGGTCAGAGTGCCCTTTAAGGTCCCAGCTGGCAGGCACCCCTATCGCCAGTTGACAGAGGTCTGGGTATAGGTCGGGCCACCAGGTGGTCGGTGGGGCAATATGAGTATTAGACCACACGACCCTCCCCGCCTGTGAAACTACTTGCCAAGTCAGTTGTTGAGGCTGGTGGGGATTTGACGCACTCACAGCTGGGAGGATCAGGAAGAGGGCTGCGAGTCCAAAGATCGGCAGAGCTTGAGCTTTAAGGGGTGGGAAGTACGGTGCACTCTTCATTTAGATGACGGTTCTGGAGCAGCTTTGCTGTGGGAGGCGTGGATCCAGGAGGAGATTCCGTCGACCTTAACGGCAGTGGGGGTGGTGAGCAGGACGATGTAGGGTCCCTTCCACCGAGGCTCTAGGTTCTGTTGCCGGTGTTGATGGACGTAAACCGAGTCCCCTACTTGGAACGGGTGGGCCTCTCCTGGGGTTCCGGGCTGGTAAGCCTCGCGAGCTGGGTCCACACTGCTCTCTGGACCAACTGGAGACCTATGAGCCTAGCACATAAACTCTTGTTATTAAATTTAGGAGGATCAAATTTTTCTCTAATGGAGAGGATGGGGGAGGCGACCCATGCAGGATCTCGAAAGGTGTTAAGCCGAAGTGGGAAGGGGTGTTTCTCACCCTGAACAGGGCGAAGGGAAGGAGCACCATCCAGTCAGTACTGCCAGTCTCCAAGGACAATTTAGTTAGGGTCTCTTTTAGAGTTCTATTCATCCTCTCTACCTGTCCTGAACTCTGGGGTCTGTATGCACAATGTAATTTCCAATTTGTCCCCAGAAACCTAGCCACTTCCTGGCTTACTTGGGCGGTGAAGGCTGGCCCATTATTTGACCCTATCACCTTCGGAGACCCAAAACGCGAGAAGATCTCTTCTAAAATTTTCTTGGCCACCATGAGTGCATTTTCGTTTCTGGTGGGGAAAGCCTCTACCCACCCTGAGAAGGTATCTACAAAGACCAATAAATATTTGTTGCCATACCTTGCGGGGGCATACTTCGGTGAAGTCCACTTCCCAGTAAACTCCCAGTCTGTCTCTGTGCAGCCGCTTACCTTGGCCTGCTTTGTTCTGACTAACATTTACTTCTTGGCAAGGTTTTCAGTTCTGGACTATCTGTTCAGCCAATTTGACAAACCCCGGCACCTCATACCTTGTCTTGTTTAAAAGGGAGACCAGCTTTTAGTTCCTAAATGAGTCCATTGGTGCATTTGTTCTAACATTTCTTTGGCCTCTTTTGCCTCCATAACCTGTTTTCTTTTTGGTTGTGGGGAGGGGCTGCTCTCGGAGTGAGTGACTAGCAGTTCTGAAATCTCGTCCCCTGTTGCCACTTCTCGCGCGACCTGATCTGCCATGTTGTTTCCCTTTGTCACTGGGGACTGATTTTTCTGATGCCCAGGGCAATGGATTATACTGACCTTCTTGGGTAGCATAAGGGCTGCTAGCAACTCTAGGATCTCGTCTTTATTTTTAATTTCTTTACCAGCCGATGTAAGGAGCCCCCTTTGCTGATATATGGCTCCATGCACATGCGCAGTAGCGAAGGCATATCTACTGTCAGTGTAGATGTTAACCCGTTTTCCTTCTGCCAGTTGGAGAGCCTTTGTGAGGGCTATTAGCTCGGCTCTTTGGGCTGATGTTCCTTGTGGGAGGGCAGTCGCCCAAACCACACTAGTCCCATCTACCACCGTGACACCAGCCCATCGCTTACCTTCTTTGAGGAAGCTGCTTCCGTCCGTGTACCACGTCACCTCAGCATCCCGAAGCAGCTGGTTGGAAAGATCTTTGCGGGTTCCGTGGATGTCAGCCAGCACTTCTTGGCAGTTATGTGTCACCTCGGTTTGGCTGGGGTCCGGTAACAGCGTGGCAGGATTGAGCCCCGTCGCTGGTGTGAATCTGATTCGCTCAGAGTTCAGGAGCAAAGCCTGGTAGTGGGTCACTCTGGCGTTGGTCAGCCATCTCTCAGGGGGCTGTCGAATCACGCTTTCTAGGGCATGGGGCGCAGTGACGATCAAGTTCTGCCCTAGAGTCAGCTTGTCTGCGTCCTTCACTAGAACTGCCACGACTGCCACTATATGCAATTTGGCCAGCCGGCAGCCACAGGGTCCAGTTTCTTTGACAGATATGCCACAGGCCGGTTCCATGGCCCCAGCTTTTGAGTGAGGACCCCTTTGGCAATGCCATTATTTTCAGCCACATAGAGATGCAACGGCTTGTTCACATCTGGGAGTCCCAGGGCAGGAGCTGACAACAAGGCACGCTTAATGTTGTCAAAAGCCTTTTGCTCGCTTTCTCCCCAGACGAAGGGTGTACTGCCCTTTGTCAGGGGGTACAAGGGAGTGGCCATCTCCGCGAACCCCAGAATCCAGAGCCTGCAGAACCCTGCAGTACCCAGGAACTCCCTGACTTGCCGAGGGTTCCCGGGGGCTGGTACTCTGGCCACCACCTCTTTTCTGACCTCCGAGAGCCATCGCCTCCTGTCTCTGAGTTGGTACCCCAGGTAACTGACCTGTTGCCGGCAGATCTGGGCCTTCTTGGCAGAGGCACGGTAACCGAGGGTGCCGAGCTCGGTCAGCAAGGTCTCAGTCCCCTTTCTGCATTCTTCTGCAGTATCAGCGGCCAGGAGCAAGTTATCTACATATTGGAGCAAAGTTACCTGGGGGTTTGTGGCACGGAAATGTGCAAGGTCCTGGTGGAGGGCTTCGTCAAAGATTGTTGGCGAGTTTTTGAATCCTTGCGGCAGCCTAGTCCACGTCAGCTGTCCGGAGAGTCCTGTAAGGGGGTCTTTCCACTCAAAAGCGAAAATAGGCTAGCTAACGGGGCTAAGTCGTAGGCAGAAGAAGTCTAAGACAGTATACCACTTCCGGCTGGGGGAAGTGTACTCAGCAGGTTCTAGGGGTTAGGCACCGTTGGGTGTAGGTCGGTCACCTGTTTGTTGACTTCTCTCAGGTCCTGTACAGGCCGGTAGTCGCCTGTTCCGGGTTTGCGAACTGGGGGCAGGGGGGTGTTCCAGGCTGACTGGCATTTTATTAGTATGCCTAATTTGAGGAGCCGCTGAATGTGAGGGCGAATTCCGTCTCTGGCCTCACTGCTCATCGGGTACTGATGGACAGATGCGGGCGTAGAGGAGGCCTCGATTTCCACCACCACTGGGGGCTGCCGGACCGCCATCCCTATGCCTGAAACTTCAGCCCAGGCTAGAGGAGTTTTAATCAGCCATTCCTGCATATCAGTGGCCTCAGGGAGGGGCCTTCAAACAGCCTGTGTTCATCTTCTAGTTTTAAAGTCAGAACCTGTAGTGGCCTCCCCTTCCCGTCTGTCACCGTGGTGGCACCTTAGGTGTGAAAATGGATCTGGGCCCCCACTTTTGTGAGCAAGTCCCATCCTAACAAGAGGTAAGGGCATTCGGGAATCACAAGGAACGAGTGGTATACCCAGCCCACGCCGAGGTCTACTGTTCTTTGGGTAGTCCATGGGTACTGCTGGTACCCTGTAGCGCCCTGTACCCAAGCCTTCTTTGTAGACAACGTCCCTTCTGACTGTAACAGGACCGAGTGTTGGGCTCCAGTGTCTACCAGGAACTGCACAGGCTTCCCCTCCACCTTGAGAGTTACCCTAGGCTCGGGAGGGGGTCCGAGCCCCGTCTCCCCTAATCCTCTTCCTCCAGAGCTAGGATCTTGTTGGGAGTGGAGGGCCTTCCCCTCTTCTTTTTGGGGCAGTCTCTGAGCCAATGTCCCTTTTCTTTGCAGTATGCACACTGGTCTTTATCTAGAGGTGGCCTAGTTCCTGCTTTACTCCCCCTGCGGTCTTTTTCTTCAGCCTTATCTCTCCCTTTTTCCTCTCTAATTACCGTGGCCAAAATCTTAGTTAAGTTTCTCTCTTGTCTCTTTTCTCTCTCTAGCTCTCTTTCATCTTGTTCTTTTCTTTTTCTCTCCTCTTTTTCTTCTTCCGTCTCCCTCTTATTGAACACTTTGTCTGCTTTTCTAACCAGATCCTGAAGGGAGAATCCTTGTAACCCATCTAGTCTCTGTAATTTCTTTCTGATGTCTGAGGCTGACTGGTCAATAAAAGCCATTTCTATAGTTGCTCTATGCTCCTCAGACGTGGGGTCATAGGGAGTAAATCGTCTGAATGCCTCCATTAGTCTATCTAAAAACACAGTTGGTGACTCAGTGGATCCCTGAGTCACTTCTCTTACCTTGGCCAGATTTGTGGGGCGTCTTGCAGCCCCTTGGAGACCCACCACCAGAGCCTGGCGATAGACCCTCAGGTGCTCCCTACCTTCTGGGGGATTGTAGTCCCAGTTGGGTCTCGTCAGCAGAAAACCAGCATCTATCTCATTGGCTAGTGCCGTGGGGCACCCGTTGTCTCCGGGCACATTTTTCCGGGCTTCCAGCAATACCCGCTGCCTCTCCTCGGTTGTGAGGAGAGTCTGTAACAATTGTTGGCAGTCATCCCAAGTGGGCTGGTGTGAGAAAACAAGGGATTCTATTAGAGAAGTTAGCGCTTGTGGGTTATCGGAGAATGAAGGGTTATGAGTCTTCCAATTATAGAAGTCTGAGGCGGAAAACAGCCAATATTGGAGCGGCTGATTTCCATGGTTATCAAGGGGGGCCATACTCCCAGAGGGGAAGGACGGCAGAGGATTCTGGGGTGGCCACTTGGCAGCTTCGCGTCCCCGCTGCTTGGCTCAACTCCCCCTCGTCCAGGGTGGGCTCGGACGGTGCAGTTGGCTGAGTTGCTGGGGCCATGGGGCGTGGGTCCAGAGAGGGGACTAATGCCTGTGGGTAGGGCAGGGGGCGTCCAGGAGTAGGAGATCGGTCTGGGTATCTGGGTATATCTTCTTGGCAGGAGCTTTTTCTTTTTCTTCCTTTTTCTCTGCTGGTTTCAAGGCGAAAATCCCCACAGCGGGTCCCGACGCCGTTCCTGTGGAAAGAACAAAGGGCCGGACCCACACCGGGGGAGAGGACCAGGTCCTCCCATGCCATAATATAGGGCACCTGGTCCGGGTGTCCATGGGGCCCAAGGGTAAAAACTACAGCCTTGACTAGGCTGACCTGTTCTGAGGAGAAAGAACCTTCGGGTGGCCACCCTGTCTGAAAACTGGGCCATTCTGCTGAGCACAGGGTCTGCCACTTTCCCTTCTTAACCCTTACTGAAAGGTTATGTGCCCTGGTCTTAACTTCAGTCCAATGACTTGTTGTTAATGACAAAGGGGTAGTCACCGTCTGTCCCATTGTCAAGTCGTCTGGGGACGCCACAGAAAAGACAAGTTAGGAGAGAGACAAACAAAGCCAAGACAAAAAAAAAAGAGCGGTCTCCGCGTGTCTGACCAAAAACAGAAGAAACTACAGATGGGAGCCCCACCAGAGGCTCCGCCTGATTCCGGACGAAGGGGGGTCAAATTCTTCCAGACTGACGTCTTGGGCGTCCCCAAGGATCGTCACGGATCTGCCTCTCAGGCAGATTTCAGAAAATTCAGAAAACCAGAGTCAGGCAGACGTGCGAGCGGTACCTTAATTCTGAGCGAAAACAGAGCCAACACGACAGGAACACACACAAGGAACACACAACAGAGCTCAAGTGTACCTCCAAATCCGGGCATCAGGGAGATCTGAGATGGGCGAGCGATCCCGGATGAGCCCCCAAAATGTTAGACCTCACGGCCTTTTCCAGAGATCAGTCGCCCAAGAGATCGCCAAGACACGGACTTGATGCAAACCACAAGAGGATTTATTAGGCCGGCGCGCCGGGTTCCGAACACCACTAGGGAAGAACGAACCCTGAACATTGGTTACAGAGCAGTTTTTAAGCACTAAAACCACAAACAGGTACAGCTAGGGTGGAGCGGCCTGATTGGTGTACAGGTCTTTGATATTTTCAGGGATAGGTCCATTTGTTATCAGGCCAAAACGGCTGAATGGTTTTTGAGGTAAACATCTCCTGGAAAGCCTCCCGGAGGCTGCATTCCTGAGAGATGAGCTCCTTACACATTCTTGAGATAAAGGTCTGTCTTAAGATTAACTAGAGGGCCTGTTGCCTTAAGGCTCTAGTAAATTTTAACCCTTTTTTTTTAAAAATTATTATTATTTACCTTTCCTCTCAGTTCCATCTCTCATCATTCTCACTTTTTCTTTTATATGTATACCATATATCTATGCTTTCCCTTATTCTTGGGTTTTTGCAAACACTATTCCATCTTTAACTTCCTTTTTACCTAGATAAATTTCAGTAGTCCCTAGCAAATGTTCTGTGAATGTGGTTTCCATTCTGTCTACCCTCTTATGGATAAGGATAAGAAACTTGTGGAAGCTTCCTAAAGAGACACTGACTGCATTGGAATCTGGGTCTTTCTCTGATGGGTGTGGCCAAGCTCAGTAAATCTTTAATCTGATTTTCTGTTGATGGGTGGGGCTATGTTTTCTCCCACCTGGGGCTTAACTAGGGTAGGGGTATGGTAGGGGTAATGGTGGTAATGGTGATCTCCTTCAAAAGGACTTATGCCAGATCACCCCGTGGCTCCCAGGACTGTCGTATTCAGTGCTTCTGACAGGCCACTGTCAACCCATAACTCCACCACAGACTCCTGGGCACTCACAGGCAAGTCTGGTTCAGTATCTTGTGGAGTCACTGCTTCTTTCTCCTGGGTACTGGTGTGCACAATGTTTTGTTTGTGCCCTCCAAAAGTCTGTTTCCCCGGTCTGTGGAAGTTCTGTAATCAAATCCCACTGACTTTCAAAGTCAAATTCCCTGGGGGTTCTCAGTCCCATTGCCAGATTGCCAGGACAGGGAATCTCTTGTGGGACCTAGAACGTTTGCAACAGTGTAAGAACATCCCAAAGAAAGGCAATGCCAAAGAATGATCAAATTGCTCAGCAATTACACTCATCTCACATGCTAGTAAAAAGTAATGCTCAAAATTCTCCAAGCCAGGCTTCAACAATACATAAACTATGAACTCCAGATGTTCAAGTTGATTTTAGAAAAGACAGAAGAACCAGAGATCAAATTGACAACATCCATTGGATAATCGAAAAAGCAAGAGAGTGCCAGAAAAAAACATCGATTTCTGCTTTATTGACTATGCCAAATCATTTGACTGCATGGATCACAACAAACTGGAAAATTCTGAAAAAGATGGGAATACCAGACCACCTGACCTGCCTATTGAGAAACCTGTATGCAGATCAGGAAGCAACAGTTAGAATTGGACATAGAACAACAGACTGGTTCCAAATTGGGAAAGGAGTACGCCAAGGCTGTATATTTTCACCCTGCTTACTTAATGTGGCTCAGAGGTTAAAGCGTCTGCCTCCAATGTGGGAGACCCAGGTTCGATCCCTGGGTTGGGAAGACTCCCCTGGAGAAGGAAATGGTAACCCACTCCAGTATTCTTACTTGGAGAATCCCATGGATGGAGAAGCCTGGTAGGCTACAGTTCATGGGGTTGCAAAGAGTCGGACACGACTGAGCGACTTCACTTACTTAACATATATGGAGAGTACATCATGAGAAACACTGGGCTGGAGGAAGCACAAGCTGGAATCAAAATTTCCGGAAGAAATATCAATAACCTCAGATATACAGATGACACCATTCTTATGGCAGAAAGCAAAGAAGACCTAAAGAGCTTCTTGATGAAAGTGAGAGGAGAGTGAAAAAGCTGGCTTAAAACTTCACATTGAAAAACAAAGATTATGGCATCTGGTTCCATCACTCATGGCAAATAGATGGGAGAAGCAATGGAAACAGTGAGAGACTTTATTTTCTTGGGCTCCAAAATTACTGTATATGGTGACTGTAGCCATATACTTAAAAGATGTTTGCTCCTTGGAAGAAAAGCAATGACAAAACTAGACAGTATATTAAGAAACAGAGACATTACTTTGCCAACAAAGGTCCGTTTCATCAAATCTATGGTTTTTCCAGTAGTTGTGTATGGATGTGAGAGCTGGACCATAAGGAAAGCTGAGCACTGAAGAATTAATGCTTTACACTGTGGTGCTGGAGAAGTTCAAGGAGATTTACACAATCAATCCTAAGTAAAATCAATCCTGAATATTCATTGGAAGGACTGATGCTGAAGTTAAAGCACAAATACTTTGGTCACATGATGTGAAGAACTGACTCCTTAGAGAATACCCATCACTGGGAAAGACTGCAGGCAGAAAGAGAAGGGGATGACAGAGAATGAGATGGTTGGATGGCATCACTGACTCAGTGGACATGTTTGAGCAAGTTCTGGGAGTTGGTGATGGACACGGAAGCCTGACTTGCTGCAATGCATGGATTCTCAAAGAGTCAGACACAACTGAGGGGCTGAACTGAATGGAGTTAATGTTCTAAGATATGAAACTCCTAAACTTCTCAAAGGACATGAGATAATTCTGTATATATGCCCATACACTTTATCATAATATTTATCACAGTTCATTGAAATATCTTTTAAGATTGTGTGAATTCTGCACTAGTGGTATGATTCCCTCTGAAACAAAAGCAGTGCCTATTAAGTCATTTTGAGTATTTTACACATCTAATGAGAATGCTCTAGGAGATGACGATTGACAGGGAGGCCTGCTGTGCTGCAGTTCATGGGGTCGCAAAGAGTCAGACACGACTGAGTGATTGAACTGAACTGAACTGAATGAGAATGGACTTTGATCAGTTCTTCTTGAAATAACAAATTAGTTTGTGATGAAGATATATACCTTTAAGAAATTAGTATTAGGCCCATTTTTTAATTGGTTTGTTTATTTTTCTGGAATTGAGCTGCATAAGATGCTTGTATATCTTTGAGATTAGTTGTTTGTCAGTTGTTTCATTTGCTATTTTTTTCTCCCATTCAGAAGGCTGTCTTTTCACCTTGCTTATAGTTTCCTTTGTTGTGCAGAAGCTTTTAATTTTAATTAGATCCCATTTGTTTATTTTTCCTTTTATTTCCATTATACTGGGAGGTGGATCATAGAGGATCGTGCTGTGATTTATGTCGGAGAGTGTTTTGCCTATGTTTTCCTCTAGGAGTTTTATAGTTTCTGGTCTTATATTTAGATCTTTAATCCATTTTGAGTTTATTTTTGTGTATGGTGTTAGAAAGAGGTCTAGTTTCATTCTTTTACAAGTGGTTGACCAGTTTTCCCAGCACCACCTGTTAAAGAGACTGTCTTTACTCCATTGTATATTCTTGCCTCCTTTGTCAAAGATAAGGTGTCCATAAGTGTGTGGGTTTATCTCAGGGCTTTCTATTTTGTTCCATTGATCTATATTTCTGTCTTTGTGCCAGTACCATACTGTCTTAATGACTGTGGCTTTGTAGTAGAGCCTGAAGTCAGGCAAGTTAATTCCTCCAGTTCCATTCTTTCTCAAGATTGCTTTGGCTATTTGAGGGTTTTTTGTAATTTCATACAAATCTTGAGATTATTTGATCTAGTTCTGTGAAAAATACTGCTGGTAACTTGATAGGAATTGCATTGAATCTGTAGATTGCTTTGGGTAGTATACTCATTTTCACTATATTGACTCTTCTGACCCAAAAATGGACCAAAGAACTAAATAGGCATTTCTCCAAAGAAGACATATGGATGGCTAACAAACACATGAAAAGATGCTCAACATCACTCATTATCAGAGAAATGCAAATCAAGACCACAGTGAGGTACCAGTTCACACCAGTCAGAATGGCTGTGATCCAAAAGTCTACAAGCAATAAATGCTGGAGAGGATGTGGACAAAAGGGAACTCTCTTACACTGCTGGTGGGAATGCAAACTAGTACAGCCACTATGGAAAACAGTGTGGAGATTCCTTAAAAATTGCAAATAGAACTTCCTTATGTCCCAGCAATCCCACTGCTGGTCATACACTGAGGAAACCAGAATTGAAAGAGACACATGTACCCCAATGTTCACTGCAGCACTGTTTATAATAGCCAGGACATGGAAGCAACCTAGATGTCCATCAGCAGATGAATGGATAAGAAAGCTGTGGTACATATACACAATGGAGTACTACTCAGCCCTTAAAAAGAATAAATTTGACTCAGTTCTAATGAGATGGATGAAATTGGAGCCGATTATACAGAGTGAAGTAAGCCAGAAAGAAAAACACCAATACAGTATACTGACACATATATATGGAATTTAGAAAGATAGTAATGATGACCTCTATGTGAGACAACAAAAGAGACACAGAGGTATAGAATGGACTTTTGGCCTCTGAGGGAGAGGGAAAGTGTGGGATGATTTGGGAGAATAGCATTGAAACATGTATACTATCTTGTAAGAAATGAAGCGCCAATCTATGTTCAATACAGGATACACGATGCATATGGCTGGTGCACAGGATGATTCAGGAGATGATATGCAGTGGGAGGTGGGAGGGGGCTTCAGCATTGGGAGATCGTGTACACCTGTGGCTGATTCATGTCAACGTTTGGCAAAACAAATACAGTATTGTAATGTAGAATAAAGTATTTTTTAAAAAAAATTAGTGTTAAGAACTTCTCTGACAGTCCAGGGTTTAGAATTCTGCACCTCCATTAAAGGGACCTGGGTTTGATCTCTGGTGGGGGAACTAAAATCCCATAAGTGGCATGGTGCAGCTGAAAAACCACAAAAGCATAAGTGTTAAGTAAATCTGAACTTATCTATACATTTATTTATTTACATATGTGATTTCCATGAAAAATTAATCAAAATTAGAAATTGTGCATAAATATTACAGAAAATATGAAACAATGTATTTTTAGTGGTGGAGTCATGTCAAGGTATGGCAAAATCAATACAGTATTGTAAAGTAAAAAAAATTAAAAAAAAAGAATGAAAAACAAAAAAATTAAAGAAGAAACACCAAAATAAATTTTCCTGTCAGTTTCCAAAAAAAGAACAAATTAGCCAGCAATCCCAATGCTGGACATACACACCGAGGAAACCAGAATTGAAAGAGATATGTATACCCCAATGTTCATCACAGCACTATTTATGATAGCCAGGACATGGAAGCAACCTAGATGTCCATCAGCAGATGAATGGATAAGAAAGCTGTGGTTGATATACACAATGGAGTATTACTCAGCCATTAAAAATAATACATTTGAATTAGTTCTAATGAGATGGATGAAACTGGATCCTATTATACAGAGTGAAGTAAGGCAAAAGAAAAACACCAATACAGTATACTAACACATACATATGGAATTTAGAAAGATGGTAACAATAACCCTGTAAGAGAAACAGCAAAAGAGACACAGATGTATAGAACAGTCTTTTGGACTCTGTGAGAGAGGGAAATCCCATTTAAGATATTTTAACATATATAAATACAAGTTACAATTGTATCTCATATTATCACATATCTTTTGTGGTATCTAAGTACATAGAAAGACAAGAGTGGACTATGGGTTTAAAAATAATCATGTACTTATTTAGCATATTGAGTTAAAAATTTAAATTTGTAACCAAACAGCTAAGAAAGTTCTTATGTAGTTTTTCTGTTAAAATAATTTACTTCATTAAAATTAAGATGAGAAAAAAAGAAAATCAATGTGATGCAACCAATAAAACTGAATTTTTAAAAATCAATCATTTGAAATTTAAATTATTATGCTACCACTTATCTTCAGAAGTCACTTAACTATCTATGCTGAGATTTTATTTAACTGAACTTACTTCTTTTGAACATGACTTATGTCAGCTACCTCCTAATATTTGCACAGATCAAATAGTGTAATGTGGTTTTAAGTGCCTTGAGGATTTAAGCAAATGTAAATTCTCATATAAACTAAAGAGCTTGTGCATATTTACATAGTTCACCATTGAATTATTGTGGTTATTATAACCAAAGACACAAACACAAAAATACACAAGTAGAAAGAAAAATGAAATATGTCATATTTATGTACAAAAAGTATTTTTATTTTCTCTAGAAAGATAATTTATGAAAGCAGGGATTGCCACTAGCATTAACTTACTTTGAGTTAGATCTCCTTATTTATATTTTTAGTTTATAACTTTTCCCCCTTTAACACTCATCACAGTTAATAAATGTCTTCCTGGTTGCATTATCAGTTCAGTTCAGTCATTCAGTTGTGTCTGACTCTTTGCAATCCAATAGAATGCAGCACTCCAGGCCTCCCTGTCCATTACCAACTCCCGCAGCTTGCTCAAACCCATGTCCATGAGTCGATGATGCTATCCAACTATCTCCTCATTCTCTGTTGTCCCCTTCTCCACCTGCATTTACTCTTTCCCATCATCAGGGTTTTTTCCTTTCTTTCTTTTAATTTAAATGTATTTATTTTAACTGGAAGCTAATTACTTTATAATATTGTATTGGTTCCACCACACATCAACATGAATCCACCATGGGTGTACACGTGTTCCCCATCCTAAAACCCCCTCCCACCTCCCCCCCTGTACCATCCCTCTGGGTCATCCCAGTGCACCAGCCCCAAGGATCCTGTATCAAACCTGGACTGGCAATTCATTTCTTATATGATATTATACATGTTTCCATGACATTCCCCCAAATCATCCAACCCTCTCCCTCTCCCACAGAGTCCAAAAGACTGTTCTGTACATCTGTGTCTCTTTTGCTGTCTCACATACAGGGTTATCATTACAATCTTTCTAAATTCCATATATATGCATTAGTATACTATATTGGTGTTTTTCTTTCTGGCTTACTTTACCCTGTATAATAGGCTCCAGTTTCATCCACCTCATTAGAACTTATTCAAATGTATCCTTTTAAATGGCTGATCCTGTATGACCCACCTCCCAGAATATTGGAAATAAAAGCAAAAATAAACAAATGAGACCTAATTAAAATTAAAAGCTTTTGCACAACAAAGAAAACTATAAGCAAGGTGAAAAGACAGCCTTCTGAATGGGAGAAAATAATAGCAAATGAAGCAACTGAGAAAGAACTAATCTCAAAAAAATACACAAGCAACTCCTGCAGCTCAATTCCAAAAAAATAAACGACCCAATCAAAAAAATGGGCCAAAGAACTAAACAGACATTTCTCCAAAGAAGACATACAGATGACTAACAAACACATGAAAAACTGCTCAACCTCACTCATTATCAGAGAAATGCAAATCAAAAACCACAGTGAGGTACCATTTCACACCAGTCAGAATGGCTGCTATGGAAAAGTCTATAAGCAATAAATGCTGGAGAGGGTGTGGAGCAAAGGGAACCTTTTACATTGTTGGTGGGAATGCAAACTAATACAGCCAATATGGAGAACAGTGTGGAGATTCCTTAAAAAACTGGAGATAGAACTGCCTTGCTGCTGCTGCTGCTGCTAAGTTACTTCAGTCGTGTCCGACTCTGTGCGACCCCCCGAGACGGCAGCCCACCAGGCTCCCCAGTCCCTGGGATTCTCCAGGCAAGAACACTGTGGTGGGTATGACCCAGCAATCCCACTGCTGGGCATATACACGGAGGAAACCAGAACTGAGACATGTGTACCCCAGTGTTCATCGCAGCACTGTTTATAATAGCCAGAACATGGAAGCAACCTAGATGTCCATCAGCAGATGAATGGATAAGAAAGCTGTGGTACATATACACAATGGAGTATTACTCAGGGTCTTTTCAAATGAGTTAGTTATTTGCACCAGGAGTCCAAAGGATTGGAGTTTCAGCTTCAGCATCAGTCCTTCTAGTGAATATTCAGGACTGTTTTCCTTTAGGATGGATTGGTTGGATCTCCTTGCAGTCCAAAGGACTCTCAAGAGGCTTCTCCAATACCACAGTTCAAAAGCATCAATTCTTCAGTGCTCTGCTTTCTTTATAGTCCAACTCTCACATCGATACATGACTACTGGAAAAATCATAGCTTTAAATAGATGGACCTTTGTTGGCAAACTAATGTCTCCACTTTTTAATATCTGTCTAGATTAGTCATAGCTTTTCTTCCAAGGAGCAAGAGTGTTTTCATTTTATGCCTGCAGTCATCATCTGCAGTGATTTTTGGAACTGAAAAAAATTAATAAATAAAGTCTCTCACTGTTTCCATTGCTTCTCCCATCTATTTGCCACGAAGTGATGGGACTGGATGCCATGATCTTAGATTTTTGAATGTTGAATTTTAAACTAGTTTTTTCACTCTCCTCTTTCACTTTCATCAAGAAGCTCTTTAGTTCTTTGTTGTTTTCTGCCCTAAGAATGGTGTCATCTGTGTATCTGAGATTATTGATATTTCTCCCAGCAATCTTGTTTCCAACCTGTGTTTCATCCAGCCATTATAATGTAATGGCTATATTATAAGTCACATTTAATCAGTGCCTGGCTCATAGCAGATCCTTAAATGTGACGATTAAGTGAATGTACAAATGCAAACAACACCAGTGTTGTGAAGTGAACTGTATGCTCCTCTCAAAGTCAGGTTTTGCAGCCCTAGCTCTTATTATGACTGTATTTTGGAGATAAGAACTTTATGTATAATAAGACCTTTTAATCTTATATAATTAAGATTTTAAAAGATCATAGTTCAGTTCAGTTCAGTTCAGTCGCTCAGTCGTGTCTGACTCTTTGCCACCCCATGAATCACAGCACGCCAGGCCTCCCTGTCCATCACCAGCTCCCGGAGTTCACTCAGACTCCCGTCCATCGAGTCAGTGATGCCATCCAGCCATCTCATCCTCTGTCATTCCCTTCTCCTCCTGCCCCCAATCCCTCCCAGCATCAGAGTCTTGTAAGGATGGGGCAAATCTAGTGAAGCAGATATAGTATACCTGCCTCTGTCTCTCTTCTTCCTCTTCTTCTCAGTGAAGGCACAGAGAACAGTTTGTATGCCAACATAGTGAGAAGATGGCAGTCTACAAGTCAGTAGAGAGGTCTCAACAGAAAACAACTCTGATCTTGATCTTGATCTTCTAGCCTCCAGAACTGTGAGAAAATAGATATATAAATGTCTGTTGTTCAAGTCATCTAGTCTGTGATATTTTGATATGTAGAAGAATAATACAGCAATCATCAACACATTATACGTATCTTTTCCCTTAGGAATCATATTATTCTTAGTGTATAAGGTTAAGGCCATCATAATTTTTAAATTATATATATATATATATATATATATATATATATATACACACACACACACATATATTTGTTAGGTATGTTCACATTTCCCTAGAATTTGTAAACAAATTGTTATAAAGACAATATAAATGACAGTAAGATTCCCCAAATACTTTGAATATTCATTAAACTTTCTCAAACTTACTCAAAATTCCTAGGTATTACCATTTAATAAGAACATTAGCTACTTGAATATAGTGTAATAGACAATGACCCAGAAAATAAAGAAAAAACAAAAGTTAATCTTTTTATTTTGTGTTGCTTCTAACCTCTAGTTTCACTTTTTCTCTGACTTGCAATGGGCCATAAACAAAAAGGGAGTAATATTTTCTAAAGATGGACTCCAGTGTTTAAAATCCCAAGAAACCTACAGATAGAAGTAATGATTTTTACATAATAAAATGGAATTTATATGAAACAATCAGAAATTATGAGCTGATCACAAAGCTCTTGTATTTTTAAAGTGTATTTCATATCTGAATAATAAAACCTCAATAATCATCACAGTTAAAAAGCGAAATGTTGCTATTGAACAATGAAGCAATTTTCAGAAGGAGTTTAGGCCAAGAGGATGTGAATAAAGTTTACTGCTCTAGGGATACAAAAAGATTATTATTTTAGTCAACTTTAATAGAAATGTCATTTTCTATTAAAATTTTTGCCATGGCTGCAAGAGCTAGAAAATCTTAGTTACTTATATTTGTTCCAAAAAAAGAAAAAGAAAAACAGAAAAAAATAGTCAACAAAATCAATGGCCCATTTTATGTTTCCTAAGTAGACCACCAAAAATCAACCTTAAACTTTTATAGCCTGTGAATGTAAGGGTGTATTTCATCTGAATGAGTTTTCACTCTAGTGCCTGATGCCGTTTAAAGTGAAATTATGTTTGATGTGTGTGTGCCTCTGTGTTTGTGTTCAAGAACCTTTCTATTCAATAAAGAAACATCTTCATTGTTGTTGTTCAGTAACTCAGTCATGTCCAACCCATTCTGCATGACTGTAGAAAGTAAGGCTTCCATGTACTTCACCATCTACCGGAGCTTGCTCAAACTCATGCCAATTGAGTTGGTGATGCTATCCAACCATCTTGTCCTCTGTCCCTTTTCCTCCTACCTTCAATTTTTTACAGCATTAGGGTCTTTTCTAATGAGTCCGCTTTTTGCATCAAGTGGCCAAAGTATTGGAGCTTCCGCTTCAGCATCAGTCCTTCCAATGAATATTCAGGACTGATTTCCTTTAGCATTGACTGGTTAGATCTCCTTGCGGTCCAAGGGACTCTCAAGAGTCTTCTCCAACACCACAGTTCAAAAGCATCAATTCTTTGGTGCTCAACCTTCTTTATGGTCCAACTGTCATGTCTATACATGACTACTGGAAAACCATAGCTTTGACTCTCCAGAACTTTGTCAGCAAAGTAATGTCTCTGCATTTTAATATGCTGTGTAGGTTTGTCATTGCTTTTCTTCCAAGGAGCAAGCGCCTTAATTTCAAGACTGCAGTCACCATCTGCAGTGATTTTGGAGCCCAAGAAACTAAATCTGTCACTGTTTCCATTTTTCCCCATCTATTTGCCATGAAGAGATGGGAGGATTCCATGATCCTCATTTTTTGAATATTGAGTTCAAGTCAGCCTTTTCACTGTCCTCTTTTACTTTCAACAAGTGGTTCTTTAGTTCCTCCTTGCTTTCTGCCATAAGGGTGGTGTCATATGCATGTCTGAGATTGGTGATATTTCTCCTGGTAATCTTGATTCCAGCTGTGCTTCATCCAGCCCAGCATTTCACATGATGTACTCTGCATATAAACTAAATAAGTGGGATGACAATATTCAGCCTTGATATACTCCTTTTCCCAATTTTGAACGAGTCCATTGTTCTACCTCTGATTCTAACTGTTCCTCTTGACATGCATACAGATTTTTCAGGAGGCAGGTAAGGTGATCTGATATTCCCATCTCTTTAAGAATTTTCCACAGTTTGTTTTCTACCACACAGTTAAAAGCTTTGGTGTAGTCAATGAAGCAGAAGTATGTTTTTCTGAAATTGTCTTGCTTTTTCTATGATACAGTGGAATTTGACAATTTGATCTCTGGTTCCTTTGTCTTTTCTAAGTCCAGCTTGAACACCTGGAATTTCTTGGTTCATGTACTATTGAAGCCTAACTTGGATAATTTTGAGCATTACTTTGAAAGCATGTGAAATGAGAGCAACTGTGTAGAAGTTTGAACAGTCTTTGGCATTGCCCATCTTTAAGACTGGAATGAAACCTGATCTTTTCTAGTCCTGTAGCCACTGCTGTGTTTTCCAAATTTCCTGGCATATCGAGTGCAACACTTTCAGAGCACTATCTTTTAGGATTTGAAATAGCTCACCTGCAATTCCATCATCTCCTCTAGCTTTGTTCATCGTGATAATTCTTCCAAAGGCCCACTTGACTTTGCACTGCAAGATGTCTGGATCTAGGTCAGTGATCGCACATTGTGGTTATCTGATTTATTAAGATCCTTTTTCAAATAGCTCTTCTGTGTATTCTTGCCACCTCTTCTTAATATCTTCTGCTTCTTCATACTATTTCAGTCATTAATCTGTCCATCATTGCATGAAATATTCCCTTGGTATTTGTAATTGTCTTGAAGAGATCTCTAGTCTTTTCCATTCTATTGTTTTCCTCTATTTCTTATCATTGTTCACTTAAGAAGACTTTCTTATCTCTCCATGCTATTCTTTGGAACTCTGAATATGATGCATCTATCTTTCTTTTTCTCATTTGAATTTCACTTCTCTTCTTTTCTCAGCTATTTGTAAGACCTAAGAATTCTCTGCTGGCTCAGACAGTAAAGAATTTGCCTGCAATGTGGGAGAACCAGGTTTGGTCCCTGGGTTGGTAAGATCCCCTGGAGAAAGACATACAGCAACCCACTCCAGTATTCTTGCCTGGAAAATCTCATGGATGGAGAACTCTGGCAAGATACAGTCCAAGGGGTCACAAAGAGTGAGACATGACTGAGCGAATTCACTTTCTTTCCTCAGACAACCATTTTGTCTTTTTGAGATTCTTTTTTGGGGGATGATTTTGATCACCCTCCCGTAGAATATTACAAACCTTCATCTATAGTTCTTCAGACACTCTTTCTATCAGTTCTAATACTTTGAATCTATGTCTTACTTCCACCGTGTAATTGTAAGGGATTTGATTAAGGACCTACCTGAATGGCCTAGTCGTTTTCTCTTCTTCAATTTAAGTCTGAATTTGGCAATAAGGAATTTATGCCCTGAGCCACAGTAGGCTCCAAGTCTTGTTTTTGCTGTCTGTATAGAGATTCTCCATCTTTGGCGCAAGGAATATAATCAATCTGTTTTGATGTTGACCATCTGGAGATGTCCATGTGTAGAGTTGTCTCTTGGGTTGTTGGAAGAGGGTGTTTGCCAGAGACCAGCTCCAGCAGCCAGGGAATCGGCCTGAAGGGGTGAGCGATGTCGGCAGAGAATGATGTAGTCTCTGACTCATAGTAGGGAACTACATGTTTATTTCAAGTTTCAGGTTCTCTTTTATACCTTGACAAAAGCGTTAGGTCAGAGGTTTGACATTTTTAGTTTTCCCCACCCAGATTTACTGTACTTAACTTGTGATTACATTGCAACTCATGCTACATTCCTCAGTTTATTTCTTATCTTTCTAAATCCTGTCTGCCCCTAGCATCTTTAGATCATTATCTCCTAAAAAAGCTTCTAGCTATTCTTAATTATTCCTAAACCTTAAACTCAGTAATCTTCTTTTGCCATAAACATTTCCCTCACAAACAGGTCTCAGATAACAATCCTTCCCATGGCCTCAAGCTGCAGCCTATATGCTCACACTGGAACCTTCTTTGTAAAATCCTTGAATAAATGTCAAGGGTTATTTTATAGATTATTTTCTGGGCACAACTGTAGACGGCTTTGTGCTTTCTCATGCTTCTCTCTAGCACCTTAACATTCTTTCCAGCCAACTCAACCAAAGAAAGGAAAAAACAAGTCAGAATCACAAGGCTTAACTCCTTCAACGCGGGGCTGTGTCTATGAGATGAGGAGAGGGGGTTGAGGCCATGCCTCCATTTTGTCAGTAATGCCTAGCGTGGCTCTTGACAGGTGTTTCCTATGAACAGTGCATTCTTTTGGCAAGGTCTCTTAGCCTTTCCCCTGTTTTTTACTCTGAGGCCAAAGTTGCCTGTTACTCCAAGTATCTCTTGACTTCCTATTTTGTATTCCAGTCCCTTATGGCGAAAAGTATATCTTTTTGGGTGTTAGTTCTAGATCTTTTTCATAGAACCATTCAATTTCAGTTTCTTTGGCATTAATAGTTAAGGCATAGATTTGAATTACCATAATATTGAACAATTTTCCTTGGAAACAAAGATCATTCTGACGTTTTTGAGATTGTACCCAATTATTGCATTTTAGACTCTTTGGTGCTTGTGAGGGCTACTCCATATCTTCTAAGGGATTCCTGCCCACTGTAGTAAATATAATGGCCATCTGAATTAAGTTACATGATATTCAATTTTGAGTGAGCCACATTTAACCAATAATGTATTGTTCATTTTTACATATTATAATTCTTCTCTGTACCATATACCATATGGGCCAGTTTACACATATCTCAAATCTCTACCAAAAATGTACCAGATAGAAATTATCCTCATTTCACATGTATGGCCACTCTGAAACCTGGAAACCTGTTTAGCTATTGAACTGAGATTATTAGACCATGTATATACTATATCATAAGTGATTATCACAAGATGGTAAGCATTAACATGATACATCTCATATCAGTGATTTACCATCATGATCAGAATAGTAAAACCTTCTGCAGCTTGTTCATAATTAAATCACTTATTTTATATATTTTAAAATTAAGCACAACATTTCATTAACTTCTATTCAACATGAACACTTTAATTTTTTTTTCCTGTTTTGAATTTCCTTCTTTTTATGATCTGGCAAATAAAAGAATATGTGCTTTACTTCTGTTTAATTTTTATGTGTATTCTTTATTATTTTACTACATATATCTATGCATATTTATGTACATTTGTCATTTATAATTGAGTACAAATGCAGTAAAGTAATTTTTTCAAATTTAATTATAGGACAATAGTTAAAAAAAAAAAAAAGAGAGAGTTCTGTAAAATTCAATGGGCCAGATGTATTACCAAGCAGAGCTAAGATTCTTCTTTCACTTGAACCATTTGCCCTGACTGCTTTGACATTATTAAATAATACTTAGATCCTGGAAAGATGTGAGGCATTTAAATATTATAACAGATGAAAACACATTTTGGGAACTTAATTTGTATTAAAAAATTATTATATCTAAAAATATCTAGGTTATTTTTTTCCTCTGGTTTCTTCCTCTCAATAGATTGCCTTTAATTTGTACGAGACTTTGCTTTGGCAGTGTTGCTTCAAAATGAAAAACTTCATTGTTAACAGTGCAATTACATCATGTGGGCATGTCTTTTTGCCACTGTCATTTTCTGTCTATAGGGTAACCTCTTTGAATATGGGCATTTTGAAGTATTTATTTTATGTCAATACGTTAAAAACAAAGCATACTTTA
This sequence comes from Nanger dama, assembly GCA_917880005.1. Lineage (NCBI taxonomy): Eukaryota > Metazoa > Chordata > Mammalia > Artiodactyla > Bovidae > Nanger > Nanger dama. Next base: position 12,784,096 of record CAKJTW010000010.1, read on the forward strand.
AAAATCTAATTGGAAATGTAATTGCATTGATCCATAGTTTTCTATGTCTGGCGTATAAATTATAGCATCCTTGAAAAGGCATTATAAACCTAACATCCCCAGATAATTTTAACAATATAAGATATTTTAGTATAGAGGTATTAAAGCAGTAAGAATCATAGTTATCTGAAGTAGCTACTTCCTTCTTCTTCTTCTTCTTTTAAATAATAGAATGTGCCAAAAGCTGAACTGGTTTCTAATGCTATAGAGTCTTAGGGATCTTAGATAGCTTTTCTTTTGATGACCACCTGTGACATCCAGTAAATCATTTTGAAGTTTTTAATTTGGAACTTAATAAGGATTTTTTTCTTCGTCTTTATGGCCATGTGTTTGCTGGACATCATCCAGGAGATGCTACAGAATATTAATCTCTAAGTTTCTTTGTCACTTGGCATAGAACAAGTTTCACCCAGTTTTTTAATAGATGTTTTTCTATCTATAACTTTCAGAAAGTGGAAGACCTTAATAATGAAACCTCATTCTATAGAAAAAAAAACCTTTTATAAAATAAATATCCATTGATACATACTCTATCACAAAGCCTGGACTCTGGAGAATAAATAATGAAAATAATTATTTATGAATCTTGATTCCATGAGTTTATGGTGTACCAAGAAAAATAAACACTACTCAATCAGCAAAAATGCATCAATAAATTAACTGCTCTGAGAAGATTTAATTATTTCTGCAAACCTTTGCATAACTGGAGAAATTAAAAGTAATAAGTAATGGCAAAATACAGATTAATTAAATGATGAAAATAATTCTTCTAAAACTATATATTTTCTTGTTTTAAAGAAAACTCATCTGATTTTATTAACTTCACATTTTCTGGAAATTCTGTATTTATATAGAAAGTGAAAGTAAAAGTGAAGTCGCTCAGTCGTGTCTGACTCTTTGTGACCTGTGGACTGTAGCTCACCAAGCTCCTCCATCCATGGGATTCTCCAGGCAAGAATACTGGAGTGGGTTGCCATTTCCTTCTCCAGGGGATCTTCCTGACCCAGGGCTCGAACCCAGGTCTCCCACATTGCAGAAAGACGCTTTAACTTCTGCACCACCAGGGAAGCCCGTATTTATATAATATAGAGCCAAATATTTTCTTTCCTAAAACCATCTTAGCTTTGCCATGGACAGGTGCTTTTGTGTATGTATACACACTTGTGCATTCTTCAGTTCAGTCGCTTAGTTGTGTCCAACTTTGTGACTCCAAGGACTGCAGCATGCCAGGCCTCCCTGTCCATCATCAACTCCTGGAGCTTGCTCAAAATCATGTCCATCAAGTCAGTGATGTCATCCAACCATCTCATCCTCTGTCATCCCCTTCTCCTTTTGCCTTCAATCTTTCTCAGGATCAGGGTCTTTTCCAATGAGTCAGTTCTTTGCATCAGCTGACCAAAATATTGGAGTTTCAGCTACAGCATCAGTCCTTCCAATGAATATTCAGGACTGGTTTCCTTTAGGATGAACTGGTTGGATCTCCTTGCAGTCCAAGGGACTCTCAAGATCTTTTCTAACACCATAGTTCAAAAAGCATCAGTTCTTTAGTGTTCAGCTTTCTTTATAGTCCAACTCTCACATTCATACATGACCACTGGAAAAACCATAGCTTTGACTAGATGAACTTTTGTCAGCAGTATAATGTCTTGGCTTTTGAATATGCTATCTAGGTTGGTCATAGCTTTTCTTCCAAGGAGCAAGTATCTTTTAATTTCACGGCTGCAGTCACCATCTGCAGTGATTCTTAGACGCATTCTTATGTGCATTCTTAAATGCCTATAATTTTGTAAAGACAGTATTTTGCATTACCTTAATCCTATGATTTCATCCAACTTGTTAAAAAGTCCCTAGTTTGTTAGGAACAATATTCATAAGAACTATGTTTTAAAAAATTGCCTAATGAAATTACAGAGAAGTTGGTTTCTTTGTTCAATTTTTGAATGATTAGCAATGTGCATGAACAATAAAGTGCTTCATATTGATTAGAAAGAGAATTGTCAAGGAAGAAATCATCTTAAGTAAATGTCTTAGAAAAGGCATAAAACAATTGTTTTTGCCTCTCCTCTCATATGGTCATTTTATTAAAGTGAATGCACTTATAATAGTAAAAGACATCTGTTTGCACTTTTCTACAACTGTGGTTGCTCAGTTCATATCATTGTCAACAACAGTTTTATACAGAAATGTGTTCATTTTGTTATGGTGCTAGTAATACAAACTAATACAGGTTGTACCAGTTTTTTTATGACTGCTGAAACTAAAGACCACAAATGTAGTGACTTAGAACAACACAAATTTATTACAGTTCAGGAGTTCATAAATCTGAAACAGGTCTCATGGGGCTAAAATCAAGATAGTGTCAGGGCTGCATTCCTTCTGTGGGTTCTAACAGACTCCAACCCCTGGCCTCTTTCAGCTTGTAGGGTCCACTCACTTTCCCTGACTAATGGAAGTCTTCCTCAAACCAATCAGTTTCCTCCAACCAATTGCACTTAGAATTAATCATTCTGACTATAACTCTTCCACCTATCTTCCTCTTCCACTTTAAAGGACTCCTGTGATTACACTGGGTCCATCTCAGTAATTCAGGATACTCTCACTATTTTAAGCTCTGCTGATAAACAACCTTAATTCCATCTGCTGTAATTCCCCTTTGCCATGTAACCTAACATAGTTATCAGGTTCTGGTGATTAAGAGGTGGACATCTTTGAGGATATTTATTGTTCCTATCAAGTAGAGTAACTGTTAAATCCTAAATGAATTGGTGCCTTAGATGGTAAAGAATCGGCCTGCAATGCAGGAGACCAGGTTCGATCTCTGGGTCAGGAAGCTTTCCTGGAGAAGGGATGGATTAACCACTCCAGTATTCTTTCCTAGAGAATAGCACGGACAGTCTACAGTCTGGTTCAGTTCAGTCAATTCAGTCATGTCTGACTTTGCAAACCCATGAATCGCAGCACGCCAGGCCTCCCTGTCCATCACCAACTCCTGGAGTTCACTCAGACTCACGCCTATCAAGTCAGTGATGACACCCAGCCATCTCATCCTCTGTCGTCCCCTTCTCCTCCTGCCCCCAAATCCCTCCCAGCATCAGAGTCTTTTCCAATGAGTCAACTCTTCGCATGAGGTGGCCAAAGTACTGAAGTGTCAGCTTTAGCATCATTCCTTCCAAAGAACACCCAGGGTTGATCTCCTTCAGAATGGGCTGGTTGGATCTCCTTGCAGTCCAAGGGACTCTCAAGAGTCTTCTCTAACACCACAGTTCAAAAGCATCAATTCTTTGGCACTCAGCCTTCTTCACAGTCCAACTCTCACATCCATACATGATTACTGGAAAAACCTTAGTCTTGACTAGACAGATCTTAGTCGGCAAAGTAATATCTCTGCTATCTAGGTTGGTCATAACTTTTCTTCCAAGGAGTAAGTGTCTTTTAATTTCATGGCTGCAATCACCATCTGCAGTGATTTTGGAGCACAAAAAGATAAAGTTTGATGCTGTTTCCACTGTTTCCCCATCTATTTCCCATGAAGTGATGGGACCGGATGCCATGATCTTTGTTTCTGAATGTTGAGCTTTAAGCCAACTTTTTCACTCTCCTCTTTCACTTTCATCAAGAGGCTTTTTAGTTCCTCTTTACTTTCTGCCATAAGGTGGTGTCATCTGCATATCTGAGGCTGTTGATATTTCTCCCGGCAATCTTGATTCCAGCTTGTGTTTCTTCTAGTCCAGTGTTTCTCATGAAGTACTCTGCATATAAGTTAAATAAGCAGGGTGACAATAGGGTTGCAAAGAGTTGGACACGACTGAGTGACTAACACTTTCACTTTCATTGTTCCTTCCAAGTACTTGTGCTAAATTGGGTAACTGTTAAATCCTGAATGAATTATTCATATAAATTATGTTGATGAATAACTATTTATTATTGGTCTAACTATGTGTCTAGTTATATGGTAGATACTAAAGTAAATTGTGTTTAAAAACCTACCTATTTACTTATGTTCCACATGGTAGAAAAAAAAAAATTGAGAGTTCTAATCTTGTAGGATTTGTAGCCCAAATAAAACCGTTTTCAAAATGCACACATAAAATAAAATTCATAATACATTTGTAGAGGACTTTTCAAGAATTTTCAAGTTTTTTCAGCATTCTTGATTTAGTTCTTAAAAAGAAAATGTAAAATAGACTAGCAAGATAAAGTATCACAATCTCATATAATAAATAGGGAAAAGAAACTCAGTTTAAAGAACTGACAGCATTATAAAGAAGTAAGATTTAATCTTCCAGACCTTCCACAAAACTCATTCTGTTAAAAGCTGGGTTTGGTAAATACTTGGCTGGCCTTACTGTCAATTTAATCTCTTAGAAGCCAGAAAGACTGATGAGAAGAATTGCTATTTGGTACTTAATTCCAGCCAATAAGAAGTAACTGACTGGCCCAGAAGTTGAAATGACAGAAAATCTGGAAGAGATTCAGTTTGAACACTTAGAATTTATTATTGTCAAGTTGGTTACTTGAGTCTAGGCAAATACACACCCTTCAAAAGGGGAAAAAAAAAAATATATATATATATATATTTTAAATTCTCAGAGATTAATAACTACAGAAACAATTGAAGTTTCAACGTTTGTAAGGTAATATAGGGTTCATTAGCTTTCCTGATAGCTCAGTTGGTAAAGAATCCACCTGCAATGCAGGAAGCCCAAGTTCAGTTCCTGGGTGGGAAAGATCCACTGGCAAAGGGATAGACTACCCACTCTAGTATTCTTGGGCTTTCCTTGTGCTCAGATGGTAAAGAATCTGCCTGCAATGTGGGAGATCGGGGTTGGGAAGATCCCCTGGAGAAAGGAAAGAGTATCCACCCCAGCATTCTTGCCTGGAGAATTCCATGGATTTTATAATCTATGGGGTCACAAAGAATTGTATGTGACTGGGCAACTTTCACTTTTCATAGGATTCATTAACAGGAAACAAAATAATAATGGATTGCTTTCACAAATAACTTCTGAAGATACAGTCACAAATCCTGAGAGGAAAAATTAGTAAGGGTATCTGAAGAGTTCAGTTATTAAAATTAAATATGAAAAACAGTAACAAAATATTCAAAGTAATTATAGCAAATTGACATTAACTTATAAAGATTTTTAAGCAAAATTTGTATGAAATAAATGAAATGATATTAAGTGACCATAAAATTATTTCTTAAATTATATTTATAATGAAACAATACTGAAAACAAAACCCAGGTTAGTTTAAGATAATGGTTTATTACTAATGTATTAAATATGAGTAAAAGCTTACAACAGTTTTCAGCTTTTTCTGGCCACATGGATGGCCACCCAGACAATAAAAAGCAGACTCTACATTGGTAAAAAGTGATATGAAGCCTAAGATAGATGGCTTTTAAAAAGGATATTTTTGCAGAACACTTATTTGCTCTCTAAAAATGCAAATCTCTTGGCTTGGATGACATCCATTCAGAGATGCTGAGAAAGAAATTGAAGATGAAATCTCTGAATAGCTGTCAGTTTCCTTAGAAATATTAAGAAGATAAAGAGAAGGGCTGGGAGACAGAATAAAATGATGTCACAACTTTCAAACAGAAACAATGTGAATTTTTCTACATTACATAATGTGATGCAGTTAGTGCAACATACTAAAATATTGACTATTTAAATTTGATTTTTTATCATTTAGAAAACAACAGTCTTTGAAAGAAAATTTTTAAATTGGTAAAAGAAAATAAAGATTAACTACATGTTATTTATAAGTGATCCACTCAAAATAAAATAATGCTAAATGGTGGGGAAAGAAATATAATAAATATACCATGAAAAAACTAGCACAACAAATATGCATTGGTATAACAAAAGGCTATTGGGTAAAACAATATATATAGAATGGATTCTATGGGGGAAACTGGTATTAAAAGGCTATTCAAGACATCAGTATTTAATTTCCATTCTATGTATCTCCAGTTGAATTTTGACATATACCATTTATTTATAGTTATTTAAAAGAAAAGAGCAGATAGTGTCTTACATTAAAATATTTAACAAAAATAAAGTGATTAATTCTGTATGATACTGACAGTGGAAAAAGGAAACAAATAATTACAATTGCAAATAATAAAATGTCCTGTATTAACATAAGAATGTCATTTAACTCAGTGGTGATACTGTGCTTATTCAAAAACAATAGTTGAAATAATGATTATATATTTAGAAATAAAGTACTTGGCTACTTCTCCAAATACTATAGCAAAATCACATTTGAGATTTGTTAAGATGTCAATGTACTTTAAATAAATACTAGGTGCAAACTAGAATACACATGAATATTTTTATAAAATTGAATCTAGGAAATTTTCTAAATGACAGTAAGGTAGAAGCAGCATTTGTATCCATAGAAATTATCTTCAATAAATATTTATTGGAAACTTAAAATGTCCAATATGCTACTGCAAATCAGTGGAGAAATAACTCCAAAAGAATGAAGGGATGGAACCAAAACAAAAACCATACCCAGTTGTGGATGTGAGGGTGGTAGAAAAAAGCTCCACTGCTGTAAAGAGCAATATTGCATAAGAACCTAGAATGTCAGGTCCATGAATCAAGGCAAATTCAGTTCAGTTCAGTCCAGTTGCTCAGTTGTGTCTGACTCTTTACAACCCCATGAATCGCAGCACACCAGGCCTCCCTGTCCATCACCAACTATTGGAGTTCACTCAGATTCACATCCATCGAGTCAGTGATGCCATTCAGGCATCTCATCCTCTGTCGTCCCCTTCTCCTCCTGCCGTTGATCCCTCCCAGCATCAGAATCTTTTCCACTGAGTCAACTCTTCACATGAGGTGGCCAAAGTACTGGAGTTTCAGCTTTAGCATCATTCCTTCCAAAGAAATCCCAGGGTTGATCTCCTTCAGAATGGGCTGGTTGGATCTCCTTGCAGTGCAAGGGACTCTCAAGAGTCTTCTCCAAGACCACAGTTCAAAAGCATCAATTCTTCAGCACTCAGCCTTCTTCACAGTCCAACTCTCACATCCATACATGACCAATGGGAAACCCATAGCCTTGACTAGACGGACCTTAGTCGGCAAAGTAATGACTCTGCTTTTGAATATGCTATCTAAGTTGGTCATAACTTTTCTTCCAAGGAGTAAGCTTTTTATTTTTTGTATTTTTTAAATTTCATAGCTGCAGTCACCATCTGCAATGATTTTGTAGCCCCCCAAAATAAAGTCTGACACTGTTTCCACTGTTTCCCCATCTATTTCCCATGAAGTGATGGGACTGGATGCCATGATCCTCATTTTCTGAATGCTGAGCTTTAAGCCAACTTTTTCACTTTCCTTTTTCACTTTCATCAAGAGGCTTTTTAGCTCTTCTTCACTTTCTGCCATAGGCTGGTGTCATCTGCATATCTGAGGTTATTGATATTTCTCCTGGCAATCTTGATTCCAGCTTGTGTTTCTTCCAGTCCAGCGTTTCACATGATGCAGTCTGCATAGAAGTTAAATAAGCAGGGTGACAATATACAGTCTATACGTACTCCTTTCCCTCTTTGGAACCAGTCTGTTCTTCCATGTCCAGTTCTAACTGCTGCTTCCTCACCTGCATACAGATTTCTCAAGAAGCAGGTCAGGTGGTCTGGTATTCCCATCTCTCTCAAAAGTTTCTACAGTTTACTGTGATCCAGTCAAAGGCTTTGGCATAGTCAATAAAGCAAGAATAGATGTTTTTCTGGAACTCTCTTCCTTTTTCAATGATCCAACAGATGTTGGCAATTTGATCTCTGGTTCCTCTGCCTTTTTAAAACCAGCTTGAACATCAGGAAGTTCATGGTTCACAGCTGAAGCCTGGCTTGGAGAATTTTGAGCATTACTTTACTAGCATGTGAGATGAGTGCAATTGTGTGGTAGTTTGAGCATTTTTGGCATTGCCTTTCTTTGGGATTGGAATGAAAACTGACCTTTCCCAGTCCTGTGGCCACTGCTGAGTTTTCCAAATTTTCTGGCATATTGAGTGCAGCACTTTCACAGCATCACCTTTCAGGATTTGAAATAGCTCAACTGGAATTCCATCACTTCCACTAGCTTTGTTCGTAGTGATGCTTTCTAAGGCCCACTTGACTTCACATTCCATGATGTCTGGCTCTACATGAGTGATCACACCATTGATTATCCAGGTCACGAAAATCTTTTTGTACAGTTCTTCTGTGTATTCTTTCCACCTCTTCTAATATCTTCTGCTTCTGTTAGGTCCATACCATTTTTGTGCTTTATTGAGCCCATCTTTGCATGAAATGTTCCCTTGGTATCTCTAATTTTCTTGAAGACATCTCTAGTCTTTCCCATTCTGTCGTTTTCCTCTATTTCTTTGCATTGATCACTGAAGAAGGATTTCTTGTCTCTCCTTGCTATTCTTTGGAATTCTGCATTCTGATGTTTATATCTTTCCTTTTCTCCGTTGTTTTTCAATATTCTTCTTTTCACAGCTATTTGTAAGGCCTCCTCAGACAGCCATTTTGCTTTTTTTCATTTCTTTTCCATGGGGATGGTCTTGATCCTTGTCTCCTGTACAATGTCACGAACCTCATTCCATAGTTCATCAGGCACTCTATCTATTAGATCTAGGCCCTTAAATTTATTTCTCACTTCCACTGTATAATCATAAGGGATTTGATTTAGGTGATACCTGAGTAGTCTAGCAGTTTTCCCTACTTCCTTCAATTTAAGTCTGAATTTGGTAATAAGGAGTTCATGATCTGAGCCACAGTCAGCTCCTGATCTTGTTTTTGTTGACTGGATAGAGCTTCTTCATCTTTGGCTGCAAAGAATATAATCAATCTGATTTCAGTGTTGACTGTCTGGTGATGTCCATGTGTAGAGTCTTCTCTTGTGTTGTTGGAAGAAGGTGTTTGCTATAACCAGTGCATTTTCTTGCAAAACTCTATTAATCTCTGTCCTGCTTTATTCCGTATTCCAAGGTAAAATTTGCCTGTTAATCCAGGTGTTTCTTGACTTCTTACTTTTGCATTCCAGTCCGCTATAATGAAAAGGACATATTTTTTAGTTGTTAGTTCTAAGAGGTCTTGTAGGTCTACATAAATCCATTCAAATTTAGCTTCTTCAGCATTACTAGTTGAGGCATAGTCTTGGATTAACATGATATTGAATGTTTTGCCTTGGAGACAGAGATCATTCTGTCATTTTTGAGCTTGCATCCAAGTACTGCATTTCAGATCCTTTTGTTGATCATGATGGCTATTCCATTTCTTCTGAGGGATTCCTGCCCGCAGTAGTAGATATAATGGTCATCTGAGTTAAATTCACACATTCCAGTCCATTTTATTTCACTGATTCCTAGAATGTCGATGTTCACTCTTGCCATATCTTGTTTGACCACTTCCAATTTCCCTTGATTCATAGACCTGACATTCCAGGTACCTATGCAGTATTGTTCTTTACAGCATTGAACCTTGCTTCTATCACCAGTCACATCCACACCTGGGTATTGTTTTTGCTTTGGCTCAATCCTTTCACTCTTTCTAGTTATTTTTCCACTGATCTCCAGTAGCATATTGGGCACCTACTCACCTGGGGAGTCCCTCTTTCAGCATCATATAATTTTGCCTTTTCATGCTGTTCATGGGGTTCTCAAGGCAAGAATACAGAAGTGGTTTGCCATTCCCTTCTCCAGTGGACCACATTCTGTCAGACCTCTCCACCATGACCCCCATCTTGGGTTGCCCCACGGGCATGACTTAGTTTCACTGAGTTAGAGAAGGCTGTGGTCCTAGTGTGATGAGACTGACTAGTTTTCTGTGAGTATGATTTCAGTGTGTCTGCCCTCTGATGCCTTCTTCCAACACCTACCATCTTATTTGGGCTTCTCTTACCTTGGGCTTGAGGTATCTCTTCATGGCTACTCAGCAAAGTGCAGCCACTGCTCCTTGCCTTGGATGAGGGGTATCTCCTCACTGCTGCTCTTCCTGACTTTCAACATGGGATGGCTCCTTTCCGCCCTCCTGTGCCCAAGCAGCCATGGCTCCTTGGATGTGGGGTTGCTCCTCCCGGTCGCCTCCCTGGCCTCCGGCATGAGGTTGCTCCTCCTGGCTGCCGTCCCTGGCTTCGGGTGCCGCCCCTGGCCGCAGACGTGGGGTGGCTTCTCTTGGCTGCGACACCTGACCTCGAACGTGGAGTAGCTCCTCTCAGTCGTCACCACCAACCCCAGACACGGGGTAGCTTCCTCCCAGCCGCAGTCTCTGACCTCACACATGGGGTAGCTCATCTTGGCCATTCCCACGCTATCGCAGCCTGGCACTCTAGGCTGCTGCCTCTGACCTCAGCCGTGGGTTAGCTCCTCTTGGCCGTGCTTAGTGCACCAGCTGCACTTAGTGCACCGGCCACAGCCACCTGCAGAAGATGGCAAGAGTGAATATCAACATTCTAGGAATCAGCAAACTAAATTGGACTGGAATGGGTGAATTTAACTCAGATGACCATTATATCTACTGCTGTGGGCAGGACTCCCTCAGAAGAAATGGTGTAGCCAACATGGTCAACAAGAGAGTCCGAAATGCAGTACTTGGGTGCAGTCTCAGAAATGACAGAATGATCTCTGTTCATTTCCAAAGCAAACCATTCAATATCGCAGTAATCAAAGTCTATGCACCAACCAATAATGTTGAAGAAGCTGAAGTTGAATGGTTCTATGAAGACCTACAAGACCTTTTAGAGTTAACACCCAAACAAGATGTCCTTTTCATTATAGGGGACTGGAATGCAAAAGTAAGAAGTCAGGAAACACCTGGATTAACAGGCAAATTTTGCCTTGGAATACGGAATGAAGCAGGGCAAAGACTAATAGAGTTTGCCAAGAAAATGCACTGGTTATAGCAAAAGCCCTCTTCCAACAACACAAGGAAGACTCTACACATGGACATCACCAGACAGTCAACACCGAAATCAGATTGGTTATATTCTTTGCAGCCAAAAATGGGGAAGCTCTATAGAGTCAGCAAAAACAAGACCAGGAGCTGACTGTGGCTCAGATCATGAACTCCTTATCACCAAATTCAGACTTAAATTGAAGAAAGTAGGGAAAACCACTAGACCATTTAGGTATGACTTATGTCAAATCCCTTATGATTATACAGTGGAAATGAGAAATAGATTTAAGAGACTAGATCTGATAGATACGGTGCCTGATGAATTATGGATGGAGTTTCATGACATTGTACAGGAGACGGGGATCAAGACCATCCCTATGGAAAAGAAATGCAAAAAGAAAAATGGCTGTCTGAGGACTTACAAATAGCTATGAAAAGAAGAGAATTGAAAAACAAAGAAGAAAAGGAAAGATATAAGCATCTGAATGCAGAATTCCAAAGAATAGCAAGAAGAGATAAGAAAGCATTCCTTAGCAATCAATGCAAAGAAATAGAGGAAACCAACACAGTGGGAAAGACTAGAGATGTCTTCAAGAAAATTAGAGCTACCAAGGGAATATTTCATGCAAAGATGGGCTCGATAAAGGACAGAAATGGTATGGATCTAACAGAAGCAGAAGATATTGAGAACAGGTGGCAAGAATACACAGAAGAACTGTACAGAAAAGATCTTTGTGACCAGGGTAATCATGACGGTGTGATCACTCACCTTGAGCCAGACATCCTGGAATGTGAAATCAAGTAGGCCTTAGAAAGCATCATTACGAACAAAGCTAGTGGAGGTGATGGCATTCCAGTTGAGCTATTTCTAATCTTGAAATATGATGCTGTGAAAGTGCTGCACTCAATACACCAGTGAATTTGGAAATCTCAGCAGTGGCCACAGGAGTGAAAAAGGTCCATTTTTATTTCAATCCCAAAGAAAGGCAATGCCAAAGAATGCTCAAACTACTGCACAATTTCACTCATTTCCTATGCTAGTAAAGTAATGCTCAAAATTCTCCAAGCCAGGCTTCAGCAATATGTGAACTGTGAACTTCCTGATGTTCAAGCCAGATTTAGAAAAGGCAGAGGAATCAGTTATTAAATTGCTAACATCTGCTGGATAATGGAAAAAGCAAGAGAGTTCCATTAAAAAAACAAACAAAACACATCTATTTCTGCTTTATTGACTATGCCAAAGCCTTTGACTGTGTGGATCACAATAAACTGTGGAAAATTCTGATCAAAATAAACTGTGGAAAAGAGATGAGAATACCAGATCTCCTGACCTGCCTCTTGAGAAACCTATAGGCAGGTCAAGAAGCAACAGTTAAAACTGGACATGGAACAACAGACCGGTTCCTAATACAAAAAGGAGTATGTCAAGGCTGTATATTGTCACCTGCTTATTTAACCTCTATGCAGAGTACATCATGAGAAATGCTGGGCTGAAAGAAGCACAAGCTGGAATCAAGATTGCCGGGAGAAATATCAATAACCTCAGATATGCCGCTGACACCAGCCTTATGGCAGAGAGTGAAGAGAAACTAAAATCCTCTTGATGAAAGTGCAAGCGGAGAGTGAAAAATTTAGCCTAAAGCTCAACATTCAGAAAACAAAGATCATGGCATCCAATCCCATCACTTCACGGGAAATAGATGGGGAAACAGTGGGAACAGTGTCAGACTTTATTTTGGGGGGCTCCAAAATCTTTGCAGATGGTGACTGCAGCCATGAAGTTAAAAGACGCTTACTCCTTGGAAGAAAAGTTATGACCGACTTTGATAGCATATTCAAAAGCAGAGGCATTACTTTGCCCTCAAAGGTCTATCCAGTCAAGGCTATGGTTTTTCCAGTGGTCATGTATGGCTGTGAGAGTTGTACTGTGAAGAAGGCTGAGAGTCGAAAAATTGATGCTTTTGAACTGTGGTGTTGGAGAAGACTCTTGAGAGTCCCTTGGACTGCAAGGAGATCCAACCAGTCCATTCTGAAGGAGATCAACCCTGGGTGTTCTTTGGAAGGAATGATTCTAAAGCTGAAACTCCAGTATTTTGGCCACCTCATGCGAAGAGTTGACTCATTGGAAAAGACTCTGATGCTGGGAGGGATTGGGGGCAGGAGGAGAAGGGGATGACAGAGGATGAAATGGCTGAATGGCATCCCTCACTCGATGGACATGAGTCTGAGTGAACTCCAGGAGTTGGTGATGTATAGAGAGGCTTGGCTTGCTGCGATTCATGGGGTTGCAAAGAGTCAGACAGGACGGATCGACTCAACTGAACTGAACTAATATGTTTCAGGCAATAGTTCCTGTGGATGTAATAATAAACAAAATAGACATGATCCCTGATTCATTACCTACAATGGATTTCCTGCAGCTGAGGAATATGGGATATTCAGAAATCAGAAATAGTAATAGAATAACATTTTCATACTTGCTGTGACTAACATGCCCAAATCCATATTATTGATATCTTTTATTTGTATTTAAGACAATTCTATTTTTAAACCTTTCAGAAAACATTATTTATAAGTGTGTGGGTCTACATTTACTTATAATACAGGGTTTTTTTAATGTAAAATGAAAATAAGGATTAAATGAAAAATTTAAAAGTTGAGTTTCTAGGAATCAGCATATATACAAAACAAGAAGAAAACTAACCGTTTTCAATATTCTAAACATCGTTGATTTATACTGAAAAATACACTGATTATTGATTACATTAAATGCAGCTGATCAGAGATAAGAATGGCTAATATTATAAGTCCAGTCTTACATATCTGTATGTATGGCCTAGCTAAATACTTACTTTAATTTTTTTAATTTAAAAAAAATAAAGTACAGTTGATTTGTAATTATTGTGTTAGTTTCAATGGTACAGTAGTTTATACATATACACATGTTTTTCAGACTCTTTTCTCTTATACGTTATTATGAAATGTTGAGTAAAGACCCTGTGTTGTACAGTATATACTCTTGATTATCTGTTTTCTGTAGAGAGAGGTATATCTTTTTTTTTTAATGTATGCTTCTTTTTTATTTTTTTAATTTTATTTTTACTTTAATCTACTTTACCATACTGTATTGGTTTTGCCATACATTGACATGAATTAGCCACAGGTGTACATGAACTCCCAATCCTGAAACCCCCTCTCATCTCCTACCCCATATCATCTCTCTGGATCATCCCCGTGCACCAGCCCCAAGCATCCTATATCCTGTACTGAACATAGACTGGTACTACATTTCTTACATGATAATATACATGTTTCAATGCCATTCTCCCAAATCACCCCACCCTCTCCCTCTCCCTCAGAGACCAAAAGTCCATTCTATACATCTGTGTCTCTTTTGTTGTCTCACATACAGGGTCACTATTAATATCTTTCTAAATTAGTATACTCTATTGGTGTTTTTCTTTCTGGCTTACTTCACTCTGTATAATCGGCTCCAGTTTCATCCATCTCATTAGAACTGATTCAAATTTATTCTTTTTAAGGGCTGGGTAATACTCCATTGTGTATATGTACCACAGCTTTCTTATCCATTCATCTGCTGATGGACATCTGGGTTGTTTCCATGTCCTGGCTATTATGAACAATGCTGCAGTGAACATTGGGGTACATGTGTCTCTTTCAATTCTGGTTTCCTTGGTGTGTATGACCAGCAGTGGGATTGCTGGGACATAAGGAAGTTCTATTTGCAATTTTTAAGGAATCTCCACACTGTTTTCCATAGTGGCTGTACTAGTTTGCATTCCCACCAACAGTGTAAGAGGGTTCCCTTCTCTCCACATCCTCTCCAGCATTTATTGCTTGTAGATTTTTGGATCACAGCCATTCTGACTGATGTGAAATGGTACCTCATTGTGGCCTTGATTTGCATTTCTCTGATAATGAGTGATGTTGAACATCTTTTCATGTGTCTGTTAGCCATCCGTATGTCTTCTTTGGAGAAATGCCTATTTAGTTCTTTGGCCCATTTTTTTGATTGGATCATTTATTTTTCTGGAGTTGAGCTGCATAAGTTGCTTGCATATTTTTGAGATTAGTTGTTTGTCAGTTGCTTCATTTGCTATTGTTTTCTCCCATTCAGAAGGCTGTCTTTTCACCTTGCTTATAGTTTCCTTTGTTGTGCAGAAGCTTTTAATTTTAATTAGATTCCATTTGTTTATTTTTGCCTTTATGTCCAGTATTCTGGGAGGTGGATCATAGAGGATCCTGCTGTGATTTATGTCAGAGAGTGTTTTGCCTATGTTTTAACACCACACACAAAAATAAACTCAAAATGGATTAAAGATCTAAACATAAGACCAGAAACTATAAAACTCCTAGAGATAGGTATATCTTAAACCCAAACTTCTCATTTATCTCTCCCCTGACCTTTTCCCTATGGTAGCCATAATCTTGTTTTCTATGTCTTTGGGTCAATTTCTATTTTGTATACAAGTTTATTTGTACTTTTTGAGATTGCATATGTAAGAGATATCATATATATTTTTTTCTCTCTCGCTTACTTTACATAGAATGATCTCTAGGTCCTTCCATGTTGCTGCAAAGGGCATTATTTTATTATTTTTCACGTTTGAGTAATATACCACTATATATGTATCACACCTTCTTTATCCACTCCTCTGTCCGTCAACACTTAGTTTGTTTCCACATCTTGACTGTTGTAGATAGTGCTAAAATGTTCATTTTGCATTGATTGCTGGTTGTTAAGTTTTTTCAGTTATGTCTGAATCTTTGCCAAATTGGGACTGGTTCCAAATTGGGAAAGAATATGTCAAGGCTGTATATTGTAATCCTGCTTATTTAACTTATATGCAGAGTACACCATGAAAAATGCTGGGCTGTATAAAGCACAAGCTGGAATCAAGATTGCTGGAAAATACATCAATAACCTGATATGCAGATTACACCACCCTTATGGCAGAAAGTGAAGAAGAACTCAAGAGTTTTTGAAGAAAGTAAGAGAGTGAAAAAGTTGGCTTAATGTTCAGCATTCAAAAATCTAAGATCATGGCATCTGGTCCATCAATTTGAGGCAAATAGATGGGGAAACAATGAAAACAGTGACTGACTTTATTTTGGGGGACTACGAAATCACTGCAGATGGTGACGGTAGCCATGAAATTAAAAGATGCTTACTCCTTGGAAGAAAAGTTATGACCAACCTAGAGAGCATATTGAAAAGCAGAGACTTTGCCAACAGAGGTTCATCTAGTCAAATCTATGGTTGTTCCAGTAGTCATGTATGGATGTAAGAATTGGACCATAAAGAAAGCTGTGCACCAAAGAACTGATGCTTTTCAACTGTGATGTTGGAGAATGCTCTTGAGAATCCCTTGGCCTGCAAGGAGATCAAATCAGTCAATCCTAAAGGAAATAATTCCTGAATATTCATTGGAAGGACTGATGACAAAGCTGAAATTCCAATACTTTGGCCATCTGATGTGAAGAACTGACTCCTTGGAAAAGACTCGGATGCTGGGAAAGGTTGAAGGCAGGAGGAGAAGGGGACAATTGAGGATGAGATGGTTAGATGGCATCACCAATTAGATGGATGTGAGTTTGAGCAACTCCAGGAGTTGGTGATGGACAGGGAAGCCTGGCATGCTGCAGTCCATGGGGTCACAAAGAGTCAAACAGAACTGAGCAACTGAACTACACTGACTGGACTGTAGCCCACCAGGCTCCTCTGTCCATGGGGTTCTCCAGGAAAGAATATTAGAGTGGATTGCCATGTCCTCCTCCAGGGGATCTCCTTGATCCAGGGATTAAACCAAAGTCTCTTATGTCTCTTGAATTGGCAGGTATGTTCTTTACCACGAGTGCCAACTGGGAAGCCCTAAAATGAACAAGACTCATCTAACTTTTTGAATTATGGTTTCTCCAGGTATAATAAATCCCTTACCATACAAATGAGTTCCATTCTGTGAGCAAATTTTAAGTCCAAAAAAATTAGCCTAGGTACCCAACATGATTGACTATATAGTATGTACTCTAATAGATTTGATACTTTTCACACAAGTAATACATTTTAAAAAATACAGAAATTAAACAATTTTTAATCTTACAGTATAGTGCATTGAAAAGTACAGTAGTACAGTACAACAGCTGGTACACGGGTGTTGGCATTGAGTGACCAGGCAAGAAGAGTTACTGATTGGAGGAGGGAGACGGGGTGGGAGACGGTATAGCTGAAGGATCATCAGCAATAGGACACAGAGGGCAAGCTGCAATCTCACTCACCCCTGACGGTGATGACACAGTTTTTGCTTCTTTGCTAGATTCAGTTCTATCTATCCTCTTGAGAAAATAGTCCAGCCATGTCTGAGCAGTAGCTCTTTTTCTCTCATCATAGATGATATGCTCACATTGCATTGCATTCTGAATAGCTGCTGCAGCCTCCGTGTACTGTTTTATCCTAGGGCCCTGTGCCTCAAAAGCCGGTATACCTCCTCAAATAAAGAAAATCCCCATGCTCTTTACTTCATTATGAATCTCTCCAGTCCTTTGGTTATTTCCTCTTGTCTCTTTTCATCCTTTCTCTGGACCCCCAATTCCATCAGGTCTTCATTATTAAATTCTTCATGTTGCACAGTAAGGAGTTCGATGAAATCATCTTGCAGTTCTAGCTCCAGCTTCTTACTGAAGGTCACTAAGTTGCTGAAGACCTCTTCTGACTCCTTTTGACTCCTCATCCACATTCTCAAATCCATGAAAATCTTGAACAGACTGTGACCAAGGTTATTCCAAACTCCATTCATGGTGATGGCCATAATACCACACAAAGCAATGGTTTTTTATGGCCTTGTAGATGTTATAGTCCTTCCAAAATTGTCACAAGGTTGTTTCTGATTCATCACTCACTTCTACTGCCTGAAGAAAAGTGTGATATAAATAATATTTCTTGCAGGTCTCTAACTTCTTGGTTCATATGTTTGATGAACAATGTAGTAGTTGGTGGCAGATGTGCTACTTTGATGTTGGGATGAAAATCATCCATCAATGGGGGTGGCCTGGAGCATTGTTGAGCAGAAAAAGAATGTTCTTTAAGCAATATTTCTCTACTTACAGGATAAATTGATGGAAAAATAAGTCCTGGAAAATGGTCTGTGTAACCCAGATTTTGGGGTTACTTTTCCAAACAGCAGAAAGAGGGCCCTTGGCTATGTTTTTAAGGGCTTTTGGGTTCTCTGAATGATAAATTAAAAGAGGGTTCAGCTTTATATTGCTGGAAGCATTGCCACCAAGCAACAGAGTTAACCTATCCTTTGTTGCTTTATAGCCTGGCATCAACTTTTCCACCTTATGGATGTGGCTTCTCTCTGGCATCCTCTTCATGTACAATACAGTCCTGCTGCTTGGGTAAATAAGCAAATTCATCAATACTTTCTCAAAGTGTTTCAGGAAATTCTGGGCAGCTACCATATCTACACTCTCTGCTTTGCCACTTACTTTTATGTTGAGAGGAATGGCTCTACCCTAGAACCAATGAAACTATCCATGTCTGACATTAAAGGATATGCCCTCTGATTCTTCATGTTTGTTTTTCAAGTTTTCATAAAGGCTTTTAGTTTTCTCTTGAACAAACATTAACCTGATGCTCATCCTGCATCTTCATTCTGAGAGGTTTCTCCATCCATTTCTTTTCCACATTTCTTCAGTACTGTTGCTGACATCATCAGTATAGCAAACTTAACATGTTTCATGATTAGCTCCTTGTTCTTTAGAATCATGCTGATGGTTAAACAATTCATGTTATAAGAATGACCAGTGCCTACCATCTTTTTACTTGCTCCACTATCTCAATTATTTTCATTTTTGTTTCCATTGTTACCTCTTGGTACTTCTTAGGAGAAACAGCTATTTTAGCACAGTTGCTTTTATGTTTGCTTTGGACATCATGAGCTTGAGATAAAGATACTGTATTCTATATAATACTGTAAAGTACACAGAAGAACTCATAAGGGATGCATGTACATGATCACATGGTTGGGCAAGTGAATGCACATTCACATCTTTAAAAGTTTGCAATTTGAATATTTGTATGTAACGGACTTACTGTGTATGGCCAAGAGTAGGAATTCAGATTCAAGTGGCAGGTCTACTTTAAATTTTTAAGGAATGTCTATATTGTTCTCCTGGAGAAGGCAATGGTAACCCACTCCAGTACTCTTGCCTGGAAAATCCCATGGACAGAGGAGCCTGGTAGGCTACAGTCCATGGGATCACTGAGGGTCAGACACGACTGAGTGACTTCACTTTCACTTTCATGCACTGGAGAAGGAAATGGCAACTCACTCCAGTATTCTTGCCTGGAGAATCCCAGGGATGGGTAGCCTGGTGGGCTGCCGTCTGTGGGGTCACACAGAGTTGGACATGACTGAAGTGACTTAGCAGTAGCAGCAGCATACTGTTCTCCATAGTGACTACATCAGATTCAGTTCAGTTCAGTCCCTCAGTCGTGTCCGACTCTTTGTGACCCCATGAATCGCAGCACGCCAGGCCTCCTTGCTTATCACCATCTCTCGGAGTTCACTCAGACTCACGTCCATAGAGTCGGTGATGCCATCCAGCCATCTCATCCTCGGTCGTCCCCTTCTCCTCCTGCCCCCAATCCCTCCCAGCATCAGAGTCTTTTCCAATGAGTCAACTCTTCGCATGAGGTGGCCAAAGTACTGAAGTTTCAGCTTTAGCATCATTCCTTCCAAAGAAATCCCAGGGTTGATCTCCTTCAGAATGGACTGGTTGGATCTCCTTGCAGTCCAACGGACTCTCAGATTACAAACCCACAAATAATGTAGAAAATTTTCATTTTCTCCACACCTCCTCCAGCATCTAGTATTTGTTGACATTTTGATGGTGTGATGTGATATCTCATTGGAGTTTTGATTTACATTTCTCTAAAAATTAATGTATTGCTATAAACTTCTCTTTTGAACTGATTTTGCTACATTCCATAGGCTTTGGGTTGTCATATTTTCACTTGTCTCTAGGTAATTTTTGAATTCCTTTTGACTTCTTTTGAATTTTTCTTTGAATTTCTTTTTGATTCATTCGTTTAGAGTATAGTGTTTAGCTCTATGTGTTATGTTTGTGTATTTTACAGGGCTTTGTTCTTATGGTTGACTTCTAATCTCGTTGTGATCAGAAAAGATGCTTCATAGCCTAATATGGGGCTCAGAACTCTCAGTCCTATGGGAGAACATCTGTTATGTGGTTATTCTCCTGTTTGTAGGCCACACATCCCGGGCTATTGGATTTGATTATATCAGGAGTGTGCCCTGCTACTGTCTGGTTTTGTCTTTTTTTTTTTTTTTTTGGTAGGTTCCAGTCTTTTGTTTAAGTGAAGTGAAATTGTGAAGTCAGTCGTGTCTGACTATTTGTGAACCCCTGGACTGTAGCTTAGCAGGTTCCACAATCCATGGGATTTTCCAGGCAAGAATAGTAGAGTGGGTTGTGATTTCCTTCTCCAGGAGATATTCCGAATCCAGGGATTAAACCCGGGTCTCCCACATGTTAGGCATTGTAGGCAGACGCTTTACTGTTTGAGCCACCAGGGAAGATCCTTTTGTTTTTTTAATCAATAGTTATTCAGCAGTTTGTTTGATTTTGGTGTTCTTCTGAAAGGAGGTGAGCTTCTACTCTATCACCTTGTCTCCCATCCAGATATTTACTTTAAATATTACTTTAAAACACTAAATTTTAATCTAATTTTTAATTTAATGTTGCCATCATATTTTATTTTTAACGTTTATTTTTATTATTAACAAGATAAAATGCTATATATATAAAATTGTGGTCTGCTGGAGAAGGGATTGGCAAACCACTTCAGTATTCTTGACTTGAGAACCGCATAAACAGTATGAAAAGGCAAAATGATAGGATACTGAAAGAGGAACTCCCCAGGTTGGTAGGTGCCCAATATGCTACTGGACATCAGTGAAGAAATAACTCCAGAAAGAATAAAGGGATGATGCCAAAGCAAAAACAATACCCAGTTGTGGATGTGACTGGTAATAGAAGCAAGGTCCAGTGCTGTAAAGAGCAATATTGCATAGGAACCTGGAATGTCAGGTCCATGAATCAAGGCAAATTGGAAGCAGTCAAACAGGAGATGGCAAGAGTGAACATCAACATTCTAGGAATCAGCAAACTAAAATGGACTGGAATGGGTGAATTTAACTCAGATGACCATTATATCTACTACTTCAGGCAGGAATCCCTCAGAAGAAATGGAGTAGCCAACATGGTCAACAAAAGAGTCCAAAATGCAGTACTTGGATACAGTCTCAAAAAGGACAGAATGATCTCTGTTCGTTTCCAAGGCAAACCATTTGGTATCACAGTTATTCAAGTCTATGCCTCAACCAGTAACACTGAAGAAGCTGAAGGTGAATAGTTCTTTGACGACGTACAAGATCTTTTAGAACTAACACCCAAAACAGATGTCCTTTTCATTATAGGGGACTGGAATGCGAAAGTAGGAACTCAAGAGACACCTGAAGTAACAGGCAAATTTGGCCTTGGAATAGGGAATGAAGCAGGGCAAAGACTAACAGACTTTTGCCAAGAAAATGCATTGGTCATAGCAAAAACCCTCTTACAACAACACAAGAGAAGACTCTACACATGGACATCACCAGATGGTCAACACTGAAATCAGATTGATTATATTCTATGCAGCCAACGACAGAGAAGCTCTATACAGTCAACAAAAACAAGATCAGGAGCTGACTGTGGCTCAGATCATGAACTCCTTATTACCAAATTCAGACTTAAATTGAAGAAAGTAGGGAAAACCAGTAGATCATTCAGGTTATTACCAAATTCAGGCTTAAATTGAAGAAAGTAGGGAAAACCACTAGACCTTTCAGGTATGACCTAAATCAAATCCCTTATGATTATACAGTGGAAGTGAGAAAGAGATTTAAGGGACTAGATTTGATAGACAGAGTGTCTGATGAACTATGAACTGAGGTTTGTGACATTGTACAGGAGACAGGGATCAAGACCATCCCCTAGAAAAGAAATGCAAAAAGCAAAATGGCTATCTGGAGAGGCCTTACAAATAGCTGTGAAAAGAAGAGAATTGAAAAGCAAAGGAGAAAAGGAAAGAAATAAGCATCTGAATGTAGAGTTTCAAAGAATAGCAAGGAGAGACAAGAAATCCTTCTTCAGTGATCAATGTAAAGAAACAGAGGAAAACAACAGAATGGGAAAGACTAGAGATCTCTTCAAGAAAATTAGAGATACCAAAGGAACATTTCATGCAAAGATGGGACAGAAGTGGTATGGACCTAACAGAAGCACAACATATTAAGAAGAGGTGGCAAGAAGAAATGTACAAAAAGATCTTCACAAGAACATCATGATGGTGTGATCACTCATCTAGAGCCAGACATCCTGGAATGTGAAGTCAAGTGGGCCTTAGCAAGCATCACTACAAACAAAGCTAGTGGAGGTGATGGCATTCCCATTGAGCTATTTCAAATCCTGAAAGATGATGCTGTAAAAGTGCTGCACTCAATATGCCAGCAAATTTGGAAATTTCAGCAGTGACCACAGGACTGGAAAAGGTCAGTTTTCATTCCAACCCCAAAGAAAGGCAATACCAAGGAAAGCTCAAACTACTGCACAATTGCACTCATCTCACACGGTAGTCAAGTAATGCCCAAAATTCTCCAAGTCAGGCTTCAGCAATGCGTGAACTGTGAACTTCCAGATGTTCAAGCTGGTCTTAGAAAAGGAAGAGGAACCAGAGATCAAATTGCCAACATCTGCTGGATTATTGAAAAAGCAAGAGAGTTCCAGGAAAACATCTATTTTTGCTTTATTGACTATGCCAAAGCCTTTGACTGTGTGGATCACAATATACTGGAAAATTCTGAAAGAGATGGGAATACCAGACCACCTGACCTGCCTCTTGAGAAATCTGTATGCAGGTCAGGAAGCAACAGCTAGAACTGGACATGGGACAACAGACTGGTTCCAAATAGGAAAAGGAGTGTGTCAAGGCTGTGTATTGTCACCCTGCTTATTTAACTTGTATGCAGAGTACATCATGAGAAACGCTGGGCTGGAAGAAGCACAAGCTGGAATCAAGATTGCTGGGAGAAATATAAATAACCTCAGATATGCATATGATACCACCGTTATGGTAGAAAGTGAAGAGGAACTCAAAAGCCTCTTGAAGAAAGTGAAAGTAGAGAGTGAAAAAGTTGGCTTAAAGCTCAACATTCAGAAAACGAAGATCATGGCAACTAGTACCATCACTTCATGGGAAATAGATGGGGAAACAGTGTCAGACTTTATTTTGGGGGCTCCAAAATCACTGCAGATGATGCCTCCAGCCATGAAATTAAAAGACGCTTACTTCTTGGAAGAAAAGTTATGACCAATCTAGATAGCATATTCAAAAGCAGAGACATTACTTTGCCAACTAAGGTCCGTCTAGTCAAGGCTATGTTTTTTCCAATAGTCATGTATGGATGTGAGAATTTGACTGTGAAGAAGGCTGAGCTCTGAAGAATTGATGCGTTTGAACTGTGGTGTTGGAGAAGACTCTTGAGAGTCCTTTGGATTGCAAGGAGATCCAACCAGTCCATTCTGAAGGAGATAAGCCATGGGATTTCTTTGGAAAGAATGATGTTAAAGCTGGAACTCCAGTACTTTGGCCACCTCATGTGAAGTGTTGACTCATTGGAAAAGACTCTGATGTTGGGAAGAATTGGGGTCAGGAGGAGAAGGTGATGACAGAGGATGAGATGGCTGGACGGCATCACTGACTTGATGGATACAAGTCTGAGTGAACTCTTGGAGTTGGTGATGGACAGGGGAGGCATGACGTGGTGTGATTCTTGGAGTTGCAAAGAGTCAGATGTGACTGAGTGACTGAACTGAACGGACTGATTTTCTGTCTTTTAACAGTGACCCAAAATCCCTCTTCCCAGGTTCAAGCAGTCTTATATCCTCAACTGTCGTTGGTAGTAATTAATTATATTTATCTATTACATATTATCTATTATATATATTATAGATATATAATAGATATAATACATAATATAATATTATCTATTATATTTATTATCTATTATATTTATCTATTATATATTTAATTACATTTCAGTTTTATATATTGTTCAACTTCCCATATTTTACATAAGGATATGTTACTTATATACCTCCCTTATACATGCATTCTCTTTCTCTCTCTCTTTACATTACTTCACTTTATTCTCAGTTTTGACAATATAAACAGTTTATGCAGATGCACCAGAAAGTAAACTCTGCCTTCAATAATAATAATAATAAAAAAGTTATAACTTTCATTGAGACAATTTAGGTCACAAGCAGCTATCAGAAACAGTACAAAGAGACCTTGTATAAACTTTGCCCAATTTTTCCCAATGTTAATATTTGTAAGATACTATAGTATCTTACTACAAACTATAAATTGACCTAGGTATAATCCACCCGTCTTAATCAGATTTCCCCAATATATAATTCTTAGTGTGTAGTTTTTGATCAAGTCAGCTCACTTCTTGCTCACTCTGGATCCTATGATCAGATAAGTCAGTTAATACTTGTTCATATGGTTTTTAACTTGATATTTTATAAGAGACCTTGTTGTGTGTTTGGTCTGAAGAATTAATACCATTCTTAATCCTTTACAGCAATTAATGTGGGATGTTACAAGGAGTAGAGAGAAATATGTACACTCAGTTTTATGTAGTCAGAGGTTATCTCCTACTTCTGTAGAATCCACATTCCACACTGAGAATTATAAATCATTTTTCATTATAACATATAGACTTTTGAAAGGTTGTTGCTGATCCATGAAAAGACAGTGGGATTCTTGGCCTCCAGAAGAGAAGAATTCAATGTGGGGCCAGAAATATGGCTTGATCACTCAGAGCTTTTGTGTAATAGAATTTTATTAAAGCATAAAAAGGATACAGAAAGCTTCTGACAGAGACATCAGAAGGGGGCAGAAAGAGTACCCCATTGCTAATGTTAGCAATGGAGTTATACACCTTTTAATTAGTTATTACAATAAATCAAAAAAATGTCTCATTTGTGAAAATTTTACCAGACCTACTCCAACAATTTACATTTTAGGACAACAAGATTAGAATTTAACAATAGAAAGATCCTCCAGACCCACTCCCATAATACACACTCTAAAATATCAGGATTAGTCAGAAGGTTTTCAGGATGGAGAAACTGTCCTCCAGCCAGATACACTGTTGTTGTATAATCCCTAGTGCAGAGTTTAAACTGAGTTGTGTAATTGATTGAGACTAAGGAATGCAGAGATATTACTTTGCCAACAAAAGTCAGCCTAGTCAAGGCTATGGTTTCCCCAGTGGTCATGTATGGATGGGAGAGTTGGACTGTGAAGAAAGCTGACTGCCAAAGAATTGATGCTTTTGAACTGTGGTGTTGGAGAAGATTCTTGAGAGTCCCTTGGACTGCAAGGAGATACAACCAGTCCATCCTAAAGGAGATCAGTCCTGGGTGTTCATTGGAAGGACTGATGCTGAGGCTGAAACTCCAATACTTTGGCCACCTCATGTGAAGAGTTGACTCACTGGAAAAGAGCCTAATGCTGGGAGGGATTGGGCGCAGGAGGAGAAGAGGACGACAGAGGATGAGATACCTTGATGGCATCACTGACTCTATGCACATGAATTTGGGTGAACTCTAAGAGTTGGTGATGGACAGGAAGGCTTGGCATGCTGCAGTTCATGGGGTCACAAAGAGTCGGACATGACTGAGCAAGTTAACTGAATTGAACTGAAGGAATGCAGAGGGAAAAAAAAGTTTATCCTTTTCTCCTCCTTGAGAATTCCATACCCCCAATTACCACTTTGAGAGCCCCAGACCCCTTTCTCCTCCTTAGGGACCCTGAACTTCTTATCAGTCTGCCTAGGTTTGACTCCTCTCTCACTTTCATACCCTATTTCACATATCTTGATCTCAGTTACTACATGGTGCTGCTACCTGCTAGCTAACATTTAAGTTTCAATCTTAATATCAAAATTCCAGAGATATTTCCAGTAATTGAAGTTATGTATATCTGGTTTGTTTTTTGTTTAATTTACTTATTTTTTTAGTCATCTGAAAAAATGAGCAGCAACCAGTATGGTTTTCCACAATTGCTAGCAAGTCACTTTTTAGATAGACAGATTTAAGGAAAAGTATCTATTTGAAAAATGTGTGGACAAGGAAAAACTATAGAGACAGTAAAAGGAGCAATGGTTTCCAGGGGTTGGGATGAGATGAGAGAAATAAAAAGCAGGACACAGAGGATTTTTAGGTCAGTGAAAATTCTCTGTATGAAATTATAATGATGGATACATTTGTCCAAACCCATAAAATGTATAACACCAAGAGTGAACCCTAGATAAACTATGGATTTTGGCTGATTATGATGTATCAATGTAACTTCATCAGTTGTAACAAACGTATGTCCCTGGGGGTCGTTGATAGTGGGAAAGACTGGGCATATGGCAGGGGTAAGTTGTATAAGGAAAGCTTCTCAAACTTTCTCTTAATTTTACTGTGAACATAAAACTACTCTAAAATATACTTTTTAAAATTAAATGTATGGACAATGAACCAAAAGCATATTAATATATGTCTTTAATTTTCTTCTGGCTTAAACTTCTAAAAAATAAAAGAAATGATGTGGAATTAAAGATTACATCTGTAACAGTATTAGAAATCAAGAAGAGATGATAGCAGAAGGCCAGAATTTAGAAATTTCCTGAAATATGAAAAAATGTTAAATTGAGGAGTAGAGGAAGCCAGAGACCAAACCTAGCCCAAAAGAGAACTTCCGTTGAGTCAGAGCACAGGGAGGCAATTATGGGAGTGCTGAAAGCCTGAAGTTAATGATCCAAAGGAGACTGACAGGTCAACCTCTCCCTTTGTGGTACTGAGCAGCCAAATCATACGAAATTCTCACTGGCTTAGAGAACACCAAGAGTGATAAAATTCTGCCTCCTCTGAACTTTAGGAGACAAATTGCCAAGAACACCTGCTTGAAAACACAGCCCATTTCTCTGCTGTAGGAGAGACATTCCATGATATAAGTTGCATTCCAAAAACAAGCTGACCAAATACAATTCAGAACAACCAACACACCAATACAAAGATGTGGCATCTTGAATGTTTAAGTAACTTCTATGAACCTTTTAGAAAACTAAAAGGAAGAAGAAAAGTTAAAAATAAGCAAAAGTCTAGAAAAAGTTTTCCCAAGAGAAAGCCAGAATGACCATAAATATATGATGTTTAGCATTATTATAGAGAAATATTTTATAAAGTGAAAAAAGCAAAATAAAACAAAATCTATCATTTCTAAAGTGAAGAAAATTTTAAAAGTAAACAGTCCTAAGAATAGGTTTGCAGGAAAAATAAATTTTGCATAAAAATGGTGAGAAAGTAAAGTGTTACAATCACTCTTGAGAGCTTGCAAAATAGTAAACCAGATGCAGGTACTGTGCCATACAGCAATTCCATTAAAGATATGCCTTACAGGAATTCTTATACCTGTGAACATGAGTAAAGGCACCAGGATTTCCTCAGTAGGGCTGTTATTAATAGCAAACCTATGGAGAAAAATATTTAGTTATTATTTACATGTAGTAATGCTCAACATACAAATACTGAAACATAGTGATGGATTGAAAGCAAGTTACACCTGTCTCTATCAGTCAGTTCAGTCTCAGTCATGTCCAACTCCTTACCACCCCATGAATCACAGCACGCCAGGCCTCCCTGTCCATTACCATCTCCCAGAGTTCACTCAGACTCATTGAGTCGGTGATGCCATTCAGCCACCTCATCCTCGGGCATCCTCTTTTCCTGCCTCCAATCCCTCCCAGCATCAGAGTGTTTTCCAATAAGTCAACACTTCAAATGAGGTGGCCAAAGTACTGGAGTTTCAGCTTTAGCATCATTCCTTCCAAAGAACACCCAGGTCTGATCTCCTTTGGTATGAACTGGTTGGATCTCCTTAAGGGACACTCAAGAGTCTTTTCCAACATCACAGTTCAAAAGCATCAATTCTTCGATGCTCAGCTTTCTTCACAGTACAATTCTCACATCCATACATGACCACTGGAAAAACCATAGCCTTGACTAAATGGACCTTTGTTGGCAAAGTAATGTCTCTGCCTTTCAGTATGCTATCTAGTTTGGTCATACCTTTTCTTCCAAGGAGTAAGCGTCTTCTAATTTCATGGCTGTAGTGACCATCTGCAGTGATTTTGGAGCCCAGAAAGATAAAGTCTGACACTGTTTCCACTGTTTCCCCATCTATTTCCCGTGAAGTGATAGGGCCAGATGCCATGATCTTTGTTTTCTGAATGTTGAGCTTTAAGCCACCTTTTTCACTCTCCTCTTTCACTTTCATCAAGAGGCTTTTTAGTTCCTCTTCACTTTATGCCATAAGGGTGGTGTCATTTACATATCTGAGGTTATTGATATTTCTCCTGGCAATCTTGATTCCAGCTTGTGCTTCTTCTAGCCCAGGGTTTCTCATGATGCACTCTGCATAGAGGTTAAATAAGCAGGGTGACAATATACAGCCTTGACATACTCCTTTTCCTATTTGGAACCAGTCTGTTGTTCCATCTCCAGTTATAACTGTTGCTTCCTGCCCTGACCTGCATACAGGTTTCTCAAGAGGCAGGTCAGGTGGTTTGGTATTCCCATCTCTTTCAGAATTTTCCACAGTTTATTGTGATCCACACAGTCAAAGGCTTTGGCATAGTCAATAAAGCAGAAATAGATGTTTTTCTGGAACTCTCTTTCTTTTTCGATAATCCAACGGATGTTGGCAATTTGATCTCTGGTTCTTCTGCCTTTTCTAAAAATAGCTGAGTGAGCAATATTGCATAGGAACCTGGATGTTAGGTCCATGAATCAAGGCAAATTGCAGGTGGTCAAACAGAAGATGGCAAGAGTGTACACTGACATTCTAGAAATCAGCAAACTAAAATGGACTGGAATGGATGAATTTAACTCAGATGACCATTATATATACTACTGTGGGTAGGAATCCCTGAGAAGAAATGAAGTAGCAATCCTGGTCAACAAAAGAGTTCAAAATACAGTACTTGGATGCAATTTCAGAAATGACAGAATGATCTCTGTTCTTTTCCAAGACAAACCATTCAATATCACAGTAATCCAAGTCTATGCCCCAACCAGTAACACTGAAGAAACTGAAGTTGAATGGTTCTGTGAAGACCTACAAGACCTTTTAGAACTAACACCCCAAAAAGATGCCCTTTTCATTAGAGGGGACTGGAATGCAAAAATAGGAAGTCAAGAAACAGAGTAACCGGCAAATTTGGCCTTGGTCCCATCACTTCATGGGAAATAGATGGGGAAACAGTGGAAACAGTGTCAGACTTTATTTTGGGGGCTCCAATATCACTGCAGATGGTGACTGCAGCCATGAAATTAAAAGACACTCCTTGGAAGAAAAGTTATGACCAATCTAGATAGCATATTCAAAAGCAGAGTCATTACTTTGCCGACTAAGGTCCGTCTAGTCAAGGCTATGATTTTTCCTGTGGTCATGTATGGATGTGAGAGTTGGACTGTGAAGAAAGCTGAGCATCGAAGAATTGATGCTTTTGAACTGTGGTGTTGGAGAAGACTCTTGAGAGTCCCTTGGACTGCAAGGAGATCCAACCAGTCCATTCTGAAGGAGATAAGCCCTGGGATTTCTTTAGAAGGAATGATGCTAAAGCTGAAACTCCAGTACTTTGGCCACCTCATGTGAAGTGTTGACTCATTGGAAAAGACTTTGATTCTGGGAGGGACTGGGAGCAGGGGGAGAAGGGGACGACAGAGGATGAGATGGCTGGATGGCATCACTGACTTGTTTGACATGAGTCTGAGTGAACTCCGGAAGTTGGTGATGGACAGGGAGGCCTCAGACATGACTGAGCGACTGAACTGAACTGATAAGGAATGAAGCAGGACAAAGACTAATAGAATTTGGCCAAGAAATCGCACTGGTCATAGCAAACACCCTCTTCCAACAACACAAGAGAAGACTCTACACATGGACATCACCAGATGGTCTACATTGAAATCAGATTGATTATATTCTTTGCAGCCAAAGATGGAGAAGCTTATACAATCAGCAAAAACAAGACCGGGTGCTGACTGTGGCTCAGATCATGATCTCCTTATTGCCAAATTCAGACTTAAATTGTATAAAGTAGGGAAAACCACTAGACCATTCAGGTATGACCTAAATCAAATCCCTTATGATTATACAGTGGAAGTGAGAAATAGATTTAAAGGCCTAGGTCTGATAGATAGAGTGCCTGATGAACTATGGACTGAGGTTTGTGACATTGTACAGGAGACAGGGATCAAGACCATGCCAATGGAAAGGAAATGCAAAAAAGCAAAATGGTTGTCTGAGGAGGCCTTACAAATAGCTGTGAAAAGAAGAGAAGCGAAAAGTAAAGGAGAAAAAGGAAAGATATAAGCATCTGAATGCAGAGTTCCAGAGAATAGCAAGGAGAGATAAGGCCTTCCTCAGTAATCAATGCAAAGAAATAGAGGAAAACAACAGAATGGGAAAGACTAGAGATTGCTTCAAGAAAATTAGAGATACCAAAGGGAAAATTTCAAGCAAACATGGGCTCGATATAGGACAGAAATGGTAGGGACCTAACAGAAGCAGAAGATATTAAGAAGAGGTGGCAGAAATACACGAAAAAGTGTACAAAAAGATCTTCATGACCCAGATAATCATGATGGTATGATCACTCACCTAGAGCCAGACATCCTGGAAGGTGAAGTCAAGTGGGCCTTAGGAAGCATCACTACAAACAAAGCTAGTGGAGGTGATGGAATTCCAGTTGAGCTATTTCAAATCCTAAAAGATGATGCTATGAAAGTGCTGCACTCAATATACCAGGAAATCTGGAAAACTCAGCAGTGGCCACAGGACTGGAAAAGTTAGTTTTCATTCCAATCTCAAAGAAAGGCAATGCTAAAGAATGCTCAAACTTGGCTGTATGGAATAACTTAAAAAACACATACACAATATTATCAATGCTCAAGTATATGAAAAAGTGTAAACGCTTCAGCAAGAGTAATGGTAATCTCTAGGAAAAGAAGGACAATGGTATCAGAATAGGATTAAATATCATTTCATCATTTTTACAACTTTTACTTAAAACTCTTTTTCTGAAAAAGATGTGACAAATACATTTATTAAATATGCATAGTGGCTATATAGGTGTTTAAAATTGTTTTCTGCTCTCTATGTTCAATATATTGCCAGTAAAATTACATTAGAAATTTAAAATATATCCACTCAGAATCCTTCACAAGGACATTTATAAGCAGCTTTATGCATATTTCCCAGAACTTGGAAGTGACCAAGATGTCCTTCAGTAGGTGAATATCCAGACAATGGAAATTTTTGATGTTAAAAAGAAATGTGCTATCATAGCATGGAAAGATAGGATGGAAAGTTAAATGCTTTTTACAGTGTGAGAAATGCCAATCTAGAAAATCTACATACTGTATGTCATTCTAGAAAAGACAGAAGTATAAAGACAGTAGAAAGATCAGTGGTTATAAGAGGTTGGCTTGGGGACAGAAGGAAGAATCAGCTGAGTACAGAAGATCTTTAGGACAGTGAGAATACTGTATATTATAATTATGGGTATAAATCACTATATATTGTCCCAAACTCATAGGATGTACAACATCGAGAGTGAAACATTGCTGATACTGTTCAGTCACTAAGTTGTGTCTGACTCTTTGTGACCCAATGAGCATGCCAGGATTCCCTGTTCTTCACTATCTCCCAGAGTTTGCTCAAACTCACGTCCATCGAGTCAGTGATGCCACCAAACCATGTCATCCTCTGTCACTCTCTTCTCTTGCCATCAAACTTTCCCAGTGTCAGGGTCTTTTCTAATCATTAGGTTCCTTCCATCAGGTGTCCACAGTGTTAGAGTTTAGCATCAGTCCTTCTAATGAATATGCAGGGTTGATTTCCTTTAGGATTGATTGCTTTAATCTCCTTGCTGTCCTAGAAACTTGCAAGAGTCTTCTCCAGCACCATAGTTTGAAAACATTAATTCTTTGGTACTCAGCCTTCTTTATGGCCCAACTCTCACATCCATATCTGACTACTGGAAAAACCATAGCTTTTACTATATGGACCTTTGTTGGCAAACGATACACACCACTATATACTTGTCTGAACTCATAGAATGTACAACATCGAGAGTGCACATTAAAGTAAACAATAGATTTACAAAGTGATTATGTATATCAGTGTTACTTCATCAGTCACAGCAAATGCAGAACTCTGGTGGGAAATGTTAACAATGGGAAAGGCTAGGTATGCATGGCAGTAGGGAGTCACATATACATAGCTTCCCCCACCACCATTTATTTTTTTTTGCTGTGAATCTAAAACTAATCTAAAAAAATTAAACTTTTTTAAAAACACCCCATCACATTAAAAATACTACATCATTAAATGCAAAACTTTCAAAACTGCTCTTAAAAAGAGCAAAGAAGAAAGTAATAAATGAGGACACTGGGAGCAACCTGCCAAATCATGTTGGATGTAGCCAAAGAGATGTTCAGAAGAAAATATATTGCCTTAAAAGCACTCTGTAAAATGAGAAATTGTATTTGTAAGTGAAATAAACTTTTAGCTCTAAAAGTTAGAGTTAGGCATGAAAATGGAAATCCAAACTTAATACAAAGGAAACAGCCTAGCATTATGGTTAAAATTGGCTTCCAGAGTCAGGTTACCTTGATTTTGAGTTCAGGCTCTGCTAACCACCAGCTGTAAAACACTGGGAAATTTATTTAACTAGCTTTCCCTCAGTTTCTCCATCTTTTTAAATGGAATTATAATAGTATCTTCTTCATAAAACTAATAAGAATTTAACGTGTTTATACTGTGATAGCACTTAAAACACTGGCTCATAGAGTCAAAGAACTTAATAGAGAAGATAATAGAAGTTAACTAAGTGAAATAAAAATGCACGCTGAGCTGGATACATAAATAAAACCAAATGCTTAAATCTAATAAGATAATAAATGTTTGGTAAGTTCAATTGAAAATAAAAAATAAAAAGATATCAAACAAAGATAAACAAAATTAGGAACAAGGAGGCTGATACAACATTTTAATATTGAAGGAATAAGACAAGGAATTGCTGTGGATACATGTGTAGCTCATTGAACATTTGGTGGATTCTCTTATCACATTTTGAAACAAAACAAAGGCAGAACTAATTAGAGTACTATCGAGCAGTACACTGTTTGCCTTTTAAAACTTTAGTGATGATTGTGTTAAATACATTTAAATTATTTCTATGAAACTCAAGGAAAATTAATATCAGCAGAAAAAATATAACAGAAAGATATTTTATTCAATATAATTTTAAGGGTCTTATTTCCTCATCACTGAACAAGACACCTAACTTGTTCAGGGTGTGATCCTAGTTGAATATGTAATGTAGCAAGTTCCTTTTTACCAATGTTATGGCCTTGAACAAAGGTAGGATCTCTCCTAAAATGAATAATTGTTTCTATTCACATGATGAAGCATAGAAGTGGTATAGTTTTGATGCATATGAGAGTCAGTTTCAGTGTATGCACTGAGCAGGTAAATTGGGTTTTAGAGATAATCCTATCTGAAAAAATAATAAAATCAATTCCTGTGGTACATTCCATATGGCCCAGCAAAGAAAGAGCCATTTGCTAATGGTCACATGCAATGAGCATAAGTAGTGTTTGGGATATCGACTTTCAGAATTCATTTATTATAAATACATACTAATTTGAAATGTTATTAGACTACTAAAATGAAAACTATTGGTTTATGGCTAATAATAGAAAATGATGAGAGTAGGCATGAAATTACACAAGGGAAAACAATGGACTAAAACAAGAAGATCAAGAAAAGAAACTTGGAATCAACCAGGTTTAAACAGAAGATATAGGAGACCAAGGGAAATTATAAGTCCTGGCAAAGAGACGGGAGACTGGCATTTGGAAAGATAGGTGAAGAGATGCATATAATTGTATAACTGTTACATTGCATACACTGAGATAAGAAACAAAAAATCAAGATGGGTATTACTAGTAATGTTAGAGGTCACAGAGAAGTCTAATAAAAGGAGAAATGAAAGGGCCCCTTTTGTTTTAGAATTTAAGAATTGGTGGTTATTTGTAATGAGAACAATATCATCCACTGCCATCTTGCCCTGCAGAGACTCATTCTTACTGGGAGATTGGGTCTATAAATAGCAACAAGTTTGGTGATAAGTAAATTTAATAATAGGTTTCCCAGGTGGTGCAGTAGTAAAGAATCTGCCTGCCAATGCAAGAGACACAGGATTCAGAAGTTCAATCCCTGGGTCAGGAAGATCCTCTAGAGTAGGAAATGGTAACTGACTGCAGTATTCTTGCCTGAGAATTCCATGGACAGAGCCTGGTGGGCCACAGGCTATCACACAGCCAGACATGACTGAGCAACTGAGCAAAACACTAATAACACAGACTAGAAACCGTGGAACCTTGGACACAGAAAATCTGAAGCCTATTGCTCACAGTTCAGAAAGATATATAAAATGTGTTTGATTCATTTTACTATGTTCCTCATCCATAATGATAACCATTTATGTCCATTTTGGTCACATAAGTATATTTGATATTTGTTCTTTCATTTCCACCCTGAATCTATCATCACTTCTTATCACATTACTATAGTGGCTTCTAAAATGATGTTTGCTTCAGTTTTACCTCATTGTCATCCAATGTCCAAGAACTTCCAGAATGATCTTTCCATAAACCTGAGTGTAAAATACCCTTAATTAAAACTATAGAGTTTAGATTAATTCAGTTCAGTTCAGTTGCTCAGTCGTGTCCGACTCTTTGCGACCCCTGCAGCACGCCAGGCCTCCCTGTCCATCACTATCTCCCAGAGTTCACTCAAACTCACGTTCATTGAGTTGGTGATGCCATCCAGCCATCTCGTCCTCTGTCGTCCCCTTCTCCTTCTGCCCACAATCCCTCCCAGCATCAAAATCTTTTCCAATGTGTCAACTTTTCTCATGAGGTGGCCAAAGTACTGGAGTTTCAGCTTTAGCATCATTCCTTCCAAAGAAATCCCAGGGCTGATCTCCTTTAGAATGGACTGGTCGGATCTCCTTGCAGTCCAAGGGACTCTCAAGAGTCTCTCCAACACCACAGATTAATTACCATCATACAAAAA
Source organism: Nanger dama (assembly GCA_917880005.1). Taxonomy (NCBI): domain Eukaryota; kingdom Metazoa; phylum Chordata; class Mammalia; order Artiodactyla; family Bovidae; genus Nanger; species Nanger dama. The sequence continues at coordinate 12,819,375 of CAKJTW010000010.1, forward strand.
AGCCTTCAATTACCTGGTCTGGGTCTGTGAAATCATGGAAATCTGAGCAATTCTCTGTCATCATAACCTTTGTTGCACTCTTTTTGTCTTTCCTGTCTCCTTTAGTTAGTTAGATGTTATTCTTTTTAGCTCCTCATTTTAAAGCAATGCCTGGAATATGTTACCATGAATTATTTTATTTCTCACTCTGTAAATCCTTCTCATTTATTTTGTAACTGGAAGTTTGTACTTCATAGTTTTTGATGGGTTGAATATAAAAGTACATAAAAACTTTTGGGAATGTTTACTTTTGTCTGCCTGTTCATATACTATTTAAATAAAATTATAAAATGAATGAACACTGAATAAGTTAAATGACTAATAAACTTCCTATTGTACATCATTTTTCATAGCCTTTATCCCTTGGACTGAAAGGAGATCCAATCAGTCCATCCTAAAGGATATCAGTTCTGAGTGTTCATTGAAAGGACTGATCTTGAAGCTGAAACTCCAATACTTTGGCCACCTGATGTGAAGAGCTGACTCATTTGAAAAGACCCCTGATGCTGGGAAAGATTGAGGGCAGGAGGAGAAGGGGATGACAGAAGATGAGGTGATTGGATGGCATCATTGACTGAATGGATTTGAATTTGGGTAAACTCTCAGATTTGGCGATGGACAGGTAAGCCTGCCATCCTATGGTCCATGGTATTGCAGAGAGTCGGACATGACTGAGTGACTGAACTGAACTGATCTCTTCATATAATTTTCAGCAGCTATACATGTTACTTCGGAGAAGGCAATGGCATCCCACTCCAGTACTCTTGCCTGGAAAATCCCATGGATGGAGGAGCCTGGTAGGCTGCAGTCCATGGGGTCGTGAAGTCGAACACGACTGAGTGACTTCACTCTCACTTTTCACTTTCATGCATTGGAGAAGGAAATGGCAACCCACTACAGTGTTCTTGCCTAGAGAATCCCAGAGACGGGGGAGCCTGGTGGGCTGCCGTCTATGGGGTCACACAGAGTTGGACACGACTGAAGCAACTTAGCAGCAGCAGCAGCAGCAGCAGCATACATGTTACTTATTTTTAATACTTATAGCAGAAAAATAAATGAAGAACAGTATCTCTTTTAATCCATATTCCTTCTGGTACGTGAGAAACACACATTCTTATCCAGATTTTAGTCAGCAGATTAATTTAGCTGAAGCTTCCCAGAGGACTCTGGCATGTAAGTTTGTCCCTGGAGAGAATTTTAGAAACATGATAACAACTCCAAGTAAAAAGAACATACTTTCTCAGATTTTTCTATTGACAATACCATAACTTCCAAATAATTAAGGAACAGAGAAACTTTGAATCATTTATCCTAGAATGTACAGGCTCTGCTCTCTCTCCATTAGTGACTGAGCCATGAGTTTTAAAGAAATAAGACCAAAACACATATATAAGTACAATAAATTAGATATAATTTTGAAGTAGATAATGTATATATAATGTATGTACTATGTAAAAAGTTTGATAGTTCATAAAAAAAGTAGAATTTCCACATACCTAACAATCTTAACCTCCTTGGTAGCTCAAATGGTAAAGAGTTCATCTGCAGTGCAGGAGACACAGATTCAATCACTGGATTGGGAAATTCCCCTGGATAAGGAATTGGTTACCCACTCCAGTATTCTTGCCTGGAGAATTCCATCAAAAGAGGAGCCTGGAAGGCTATAGTCTCTGGGATTGCAGAGTCAGAGATGAGTGAATAACTAACAATAATCACTTCTAGGTTTATATTCAAAATAATTGAAAGCAGGATCTAGAAGAGATATTTGTATATCCATATTCATAGTAGATTTATTTGCGATAGCCAGAGGGTTGAAGCAAGCCAAATGTCCATGATCAGGTAAACAGGAAAAAAAAATGTTGTATACACATAAATGGAATATTATTCACCCTTTAAAAAGAAGGCAATTGTATCACATTCTGCAACATGGGTGAACATTGAGGATATTACGCTGTTATATAAACCAATCACAAATATATAAATGCTGCATGATTTGACTTATATAAGGTATCTTAAATAGTGAAATTCATGGGAACAGAAAGTAAAATATTGGTTCCCAGGGGCTTAAGGTAAGGAGAAGATGGGGAGATGTTATTTAATTGGTATAGAGTTCAGTTTTGCAAGATGTGAAAATTTTGGAGACTGGTTAGACAAAAATGTGAATATACTTATTACTGAATTGCACACTTAAAAATGATTAAGAAGGTAAATTTTATGTTACCTACTCTGATTGGGGGCAGGAGGAGAAGGGGACGACAGAGGATGAGATGGCTGGATGGCATCACTGACTCGATGAACGTGAGTTTGAGTGAACGTCGGGAGATAGTGATGGACAGGGAGGCCTGGCGTGCTGCGATTCACGGGATGGCAAAGAGTCGAATACGACTGAGCGATTGGACTGAACTGAACTCTTTACTATGGGCTTCTCAGGTGGTGCAGTGGTATAAATACCAGCCTGCTAATGTAGGACACGTGGATTTGATCCCTGGGCTTGAAAGATCCTCCTTGGTAGGAAATGGCAACCCTCTTCAGTATTCTTGCCTGGAAAATTCTGTGGACAGAGGAGCCTGGTGGCTACAGTCCATGGGGTCACAGAGAGCTGGATGTGACTGAGCACATACGGACTTTTTACAATTAACAATTTTAAAATATTATATATATATGTGAATGACCAGTGCATTCTTTTGGCAAAAATCTATTAGCCTTTGCCATGCTTCATTCTGTACTCCAAGGCCAAATTTGCCTGTTACTCCAGGTATTTCTTGACTTCCTACTTTTGCATTCCAGTCCCTTATAATGAAAAGGACATCTTTTTTGCGTGTTAGTTCTAGAAGGTCTTGTAGGTCTTCATAGAACCATTCTACTTCAGCTTCTTCATCATTACTGGTTTGGGCATAGACTTGGATTACTGTGATACTGAATGGTTTGCCTTGGAATTGAACAGAGATGATGCTGTTGTTTTTGAGACTGCATCCAAGAACTTCATTTCAGACTCTTTTGCTGACTATGATGGCTACTACAGTTTTCCTAAGGAATTCTTGCCCACAGTAGATATAATGGCCATTTGAGTTAAATTCACCCGTTTTAGTCCATTTTAGTTCCCTGATTCCTAACATGTCAATGTTCAATCTTGCCATCTCCTGTTTGACCACTTCCAATTTGCCTTGATTCTGACATTCCAGGTTCCTATGTAATATTGTTCTTTAAAGCATCAGACTTTGATTCTATTACTAGTGACATCCAAAGCTTTTTTTTTTTTTGCTTTGGCTCTGTCTCTTCATTCTTTCTGAAGTTATTTCTGCACTGATTTCCAGTAGCATACGGAGCACCCACCAACCCATGGAGTTCATCTTTCAATGTCCTATCTTTTTGCCTTTTCATACTGTTCATGGGGTTCTCAAGGCAAGAATACTGAAGTGATTTGCCATTCCCTTCTCCAGTAGACCACATTGTGTCAGAATTCTCCACCATGTCCCATCTGTCTTGGGTGGTCCCTACACGACATGGTTCATAGTTTCATTAAATTAGACAAGGCTGTGGTCCATATGATCAGATTGGTTAGTTTTCTGTGATTGCAGTTTTCAGTCTGTCTTCTCTCTGATGGAGAAGGATAAGAGGCCTATGGAACTTCCTGAAAGGAGAAACTGACTAAAGGGGAAACTGATTCTTGTTCTGATGGGTGGGGCATGCTCAGTTCAGTTCAGTCACTCAATTGTGTCTGATGCTTTGAGACCCCATGAATCACAGCACGCCAGGCCTCCCTGTTCATCACCAACTCCCGGAGTTCACTCAGACTCACGTCCATCGAGTCAGTGATACCATCCAGCCATCTCATCCTCTGTTGTCCCCTTCTCCTCCTGCCCCCAATCCCTCCCAGCATCAGAGACTTTTACAATGAGTCAACTCTTCACATGAGGTGGCCAAAGTACTGGAGTTTCAGCTTTAGCATCATTCCTTGCAAAGAAATCCCAGGGTTGATCTCCTTCAGAATGGACTGGTTGGATCTCCTTGCAGGCCAAGGGACTCTCAAGAGTCTTCTCCAACACCACAGTTCAAAAGCATCAATTCTTCGGCGCTCAGCCTTCTTCACAGTCCAACTCTCACATCCATACATAACCACAGGAAAACCCACAGCCTTGACCAGATGGACCTTAGTCGGCAAAGTGATGTCTCTGCTTTTGAATATGCTAACTATGTTAGTCATAACTTTTCTTTCAATGAGTAAACATCTTTTAATTTCATGGCTGCAATCACCATCTGCAGTGATTTGGGAGCCCCCAAAATAAAGTCTGACACTGTTTCCACTGTTCCCCATCTATTTCCCATGAAGTGATGGGATCAGATGCCATGATCTTTGTTTTCTGAATGTTGAGCTTTAAGACAACTTTTTCACTCTCTACTTTTCCTTTCATCAAGAAGCTTTTTAGCTCCTGTTCACTTTCTGCCATAAGGGTGGTGTCATCTGCATATCTCAGGTTATTGATATTTCTCCTGGCAGTCTTGATTCCAGCTTGTGTTTCTTCCAGTCCAACGTTTCTCATGATGTATTTTGCATATAAGTTAAATAAGCAGGGTGACAATATATAGCTTTGACGTAGTCCTTTTCCTATTTGAAATGAGTCTGTTGTTCCATGTCCAGTTCTAACTGTTGCTTCCTGACCTGCATACACATTTCTCAAGAGGCAGGTCAGGTGGTCTGGTGTTCTCTTGTCTTTCAGAATTTTCCACAGTTTATTGTGATTCACACAGTCAAAGGCTTTAGCTAGTCAATAAAGCAGAAATAGATGTTTTTCTGGAACTCTCTTGCTTTTTCCATGATCCATGCTCAGTAAACCTTTAATCCAATTTTTTGTTGATCGGTGGAGCTGTGTTCCTTGCCTGCTGTTTACCTGGGGCCAAACTATAGTGGAAATACTAAAGATAATGGAGACCTCCTTCAAAATATCCCATGCACATACTGCGACACTTGGTGCCCTAACTCTGCAGCAGGCCACCACTGACCCACGCTTCTGCTGGAGTCTCCTAGACACTCCAGGGCAATTCTGGGTCAGTCTCTTGTTGGGTTACTGCTCCTTTCTCCTGGATTCTGATACACACAGGCTTTGTGTGTGCCCTCCAAGAGTCTGTTTTTCAGTCCTGCGTAAGTTCTGGCAGCTCTATTGTGGGGTTAATGGTGACCTCCTCCAAGAGGGCTTATGCCATACCAAGTCTGCTGCACCCAGAGCCCCTGTTCCTGTGGCAGTCCACTGCTGACCTGTACCTCCACAGGAGACACTCAAATACAGTTCTGTCTCAGTCTCTGTGAAGTTCCTGGGTCCTGGTGTGCACAAGGTTTGTTTGAGCCCTCTGAGCATCTCTGGGGGAAATGGGGTTTGATTATAAATGTGAATTCACCTCTCCTACCACCTTGATAGGCTCTTCCTTTGCCCTTGGATGTGGTTATCTCTTCACAACTGCTCCAGGGCCTACCATCTTGCTGGGGATTCTTGGACCTTGGACGTGGGGTATATCCTCAGGGCTGCTCCAGAGAAGCACAACCACCACTCCACCTTTGAGGAGGGGTATATCATAGGGGGTCATAGCAAACACCATCTTCCAACAACACAAGGAACACTCTACACATGGACATCACCAGATGGTCAATACCAAAATCAGATTGATTATAACTTTTACATCCAAAGATGAAGAAGCTCTACACTGCTCTATACAGTTTCTAAACATAAGCTCTATACAGAAGCTTCTATACAGAAGCTCTATACAGTCAGCAAAACCAAGACCAGGAGCAGACTGTGGCTCAGATCATGAACTTCTTATTGCCAAATTCAGAATTAATTCAGAATTAAATTGAAAAAGTAAGGAAAACCACTAGAACATTCAGATATGATCTAAATCAAATCCCGTATAATCGTACAGTGGAAGGGAGAAATAGATTCAAGGGATTAGATCTGATAGACAGAGTTGAACTGTGGATGAATGTTCGTGACATTGTACAGGAGACAGGGATCAAAAGCATCCCAAGAAAAAGAAAAGCAAAAGCAAAATGGCTGTACGAGGAGGCCTTACAAATAGCTGTGAAAAGAAGAGAAGCAAAAAGCAAAGGAGAAAAAAGGTATACCCATTTGAATGCAGGTTTCCAAAGAATAGCAAGAAGAGATAAGAAAGCCTTCCTCAGCAATCAATATAAAGAATCAGAGGAAAAAAAAATAGAATGGGAAAGACTAGCCATCTCCTCAAGAAAATTAGAGATACCAAGAGAACATTTCATGCAAAGATGGGTTCAATAAGGGGAAGAAATGGTATGGACCTAACAGAAGCAGAAGATATTAAGAATTGGTGGCTAGAATACACAGAAGAACTGTACAAAAAGATTTTTATGACCCAGATAATTATGAAAGTGTGATCACTCACATAGAGCCAGACATCCTGGAATCTGAAATCAAGTGGACTTTAAGAAGCATCACTATGAACAAAGCTAATGGAGGTGATGAAATTCCAGGTGAGCTATTACAAATCCTAAAAGATAAAGCTGTGAAAGTGCTGCACTCACTATGCCAGCAAATTTGGAAAACTCAGAAGTATCCACAGGACTGGAAAAGAACAGTTTTCATTCCAGTCACTAAGAAAGGCAATGCCAAAGAATGCACAAACTACCACACAATTCCACTCATCTCACACACTAATAAAATGATGCACAAAATTCTCCAAGCCAAGCTTCAACAGTATGTGAACCATGAACTTCCAGATGTTGAAGCTGGTTTTGGAAAAAGTAGAGGAACCAGAGACCAGACCAAATTGCCAACATCCACTGGATCATCAAAAAAGCAAGAGTTCCAGAAAAACATCTATTTCTGCTTAATTAATTATGCTAAAGCCTTTGACTGTGTGGATCACAATAAACTGTAGAAAATTCTGAAAGAGATGGGAATAACAGACCATCTGACCTGCCTCCTGAGAAACTTGTATGCAGGTCAGGAAACAACAGACTGGTTGCTGGACATGGAACAACAGACTGGTTCGAAGTAGGAAAAGGAGTATGTTAAGGCTATATATTGTCATCCTGCTTATTTAACTTATATGCAGTGTATATCATGAGAAATGCTGGCCTGGAGGAAGCACAAGCTGGAATCAAGATTTCCAGGAGAAATATCAAAAACTTCATATATGCAGATGACACTACCCTTATGGTAGAAGTTGAAGAAGAGCTAAAGAGCCTCTTGATGAAAGTGAAAGAGGAGAGTGAAAAAGTTGGCTTAAAACTCAATATTCAGAAAACTAAGATCATGGCATCTGGTCCCATCACTTCATGGCAAATAGATGGGGAGACACTAGAAAACAACAACGGACTTTATTTTTTTGAGCTCCAAAATCACTACAGATGGTGATTGCAACCATGAAAAAAAGACACTTGCTCCTTGAAAGGAAAGTCATGACCAACCTAGACAGCATATTAAAAAACAGAGACGTTACTTTGCCAACAATGGTCCATATACTCAAGGCTAGGTTTTTTCCAGTAGTCATGTATGGATGTGAGAGAAGAACTATGAAGAAAGTTGAGCACTGAATAATTGATGCCTCTGAACTGTATTATTGGAGAAGACTCTTGAGAGTCCCTTGGACTGCAAGGAAATCCAATCAGTCCATCTAAAAGAAATCAGTCCTGATATTCATTGGGAGGACTGATGTTGAACCTGAAACTCCAATACTTTGGGCATCTGATGCAAAAAGCTGGTTCATTGGAAAAGACCCTGATGCTAGGAACTGTGAAGGCAGAAGGAGAAGGGGATGACTGAGCATGACATGGTTGGATGGCATCACTGACTCAATGGGCATGAGTTTGCTTAAACTCCAGCAGTTGGTCATGGACAGAGGGGCCTGGCATGTTGTGGTCCATTGGGTCACAAAGAGTTGGACATGACTGAATGACTGATCTGTACTGATATAAATGTAAATATATCAAATACACAAATATTTCCATAAATTATAAACTTTTAGACTTGAATAGGACTTTAAGTATCATTTAATTCAATATGTGTCATTCTCTCACATGACAAAATTAACACAGAGAAAATAATGTGCTTTGGAGAATAACACCTAGATCTTTAGTGCAAAAAAAAATCTTTTGTGTCTCATTAAAATTGAAGTTCCTACTTTTAGGTTTTTTTTTAATATTTATATCAAACAAGCATATGTAGCTTTCTATTTTAAAGTGTTTTCCTCTTATATTAAGTATATTTTATTTAATTCTTTGTTTCTCAAGTAAAAATATTTGTAAAATGTCTCTACTCATTTCTCTATTCTTTCTATGTAATGTGAAGAGTGGTTATTTTGCCATAGCAATTTTGCAGAAGTCATTGCTTTTTTGGGCATATGTTTATTCTAAGTTAATTATTTCTATTCCTTTGGCATAATTCATAATAAAATGAGCTTCATCATGTCAGGTGTTTACTCAGTGAACTCAGCTCATTTCCCTCACTCCTCCCTTTCTGCAGCAGAGATAATTTAACACTAAGAATTTTAAATTTGCCCTGCAGGGAAAAGAAAAGGAAAAATCCCCTTCTTATGAAAGAAGCCAGGACTATAAATTGCAAAATAAGCATCCTATAAAAGTTGCTTGGGTTTGGATTTACAACATCTGCTGCCGTTAATATTAACAAGTCCTTGCATGCACTCTCAGTTGCTCAGTTGTGTTCAACTCTTTGAGACCCCATGGACTATAGCCCACCAGGCTCTCCATCCATGGGATTCTCCAAGCAAGAATACTGGAGTGGGCTGCCAATTTCTTCTCCTTGGGATCTTCCTGATCCAGGAGTCAAACCTGCAGCTTCTGCATTGGCAGGTGGAGTCTTTAACCCTGAGCCACCTGGGAAGGCCCAACAAGTCCTTTACCCAAGGTTAACAGGAGATTAAGTAGAATAAACCCCTAGGATTTTATAATGTATTTCTAAGATTTAGTAAATTTAACTTTAGGATTACAAACAAGTATTATTCATATTACACAATCTCTCTTTTAGACTACTCACTTGATATCCTCTTCTACTTAATTAGTTGGTCACATCATAAACAGGAAGCACTGTAGACTCCAGGAAGTAGGGAACGTATGGATAAGTTAATGGAAAAGTTTAAAAGATTGTATTTCATTTTCTTCTTCCCAAATTTCAAAGGCCTTTCAAAATACATTTCTCTCAATTTATAGGATTAATGTATTTCCCTTTAACGATAATTTTCCCTTCCTGCCTTTTTCCTTCACTTTCTCATAACAGAATAAGAAAAGAATGTGTAGAAATATAAAGCCAGATATGTAGAAGATGCTTTTGTATCTGAGAAAATTGCCATATTACTGAATATCCAGAAATAGAATTAATGCCAGACTCAGGTGGAGACAGTACTTTTGCATTTGGACTACTTTGAAGGAACCAAAGTGAAGTTGCTCAGTCGTGTCTGACTCTGTGTGACCCCATGGACTGCAGTCCACCAGGCCCCTCCGTCCATGGGATTTTCCAGGCAAGAGTACTGGAGTGGGGTGCCATTGCCTTCTCCAAAGGGAGTAGGAATCTTTGTTAGTATTAAACATCATCTTTAACAAGTTAGTACTTATTAAAAGCAGCATAGCCCTATGCCTGGTGAGCTGCCATCTATGGGGTCGCAGAGTTGGACACGACGGAGGCAACTTAGCAGCAGCAGCAGCAGCAGTGCTATGGAAACACTTCCCACATTTGCAAGCAAATTCTTTAACGTCTGAGCCACCAGGGAAGCACCTACAATTTTGTAATTGAATATAATTGAAATTTAGTTTTGATTTTATGTAAAAATATCTATAGAATTATGGTTGAACATTTTAATAAGAAACTTGATATCTATTTTAATGAAAAGGAGAAATTAAACAAAAGTTCTCATTTTTTAACATAGATTCAGTCAGGAGTTGGAAAGGTAGGGATAATAGAGTATGAATCTACATAATAATTATTTTAGAATTTCATGCTGCCCTCACTGGTGACATGATTAAACCTATTAATTAACAAATATTTAAGTATGTGTAGTAGGGTTAGTGCCCAAGTTCAAAATTTGTCAAAGGTTAGCAAGTAGACCATCACTTCATATTTACAAAACTAAAATGGTTTATAGATGTGGCCTCTGTTGTCAAAGGAAATTTAAGCTTCCACTACAGAGTATTTATTGTTCTTGTTTAGTGGGTAAATTGTGTCTGACTCTTTTGCAACCCCACTGACTATAGCTCACCAGGCTCCTCTGTCCATGGGATTTCTTGAGCAAGAATGATGGGGTGGGTTGCCATTCCCTTCTCCAGGGGTCTTTCCAACCCAGGGATTGAACTCACATCTCTGAGTCTCCTGTATTGGCAAATGGATTCTTTACCACTGAGCAATCTGGGAAGCCAAGTATAGAATATACAAAATATATAAATATACATAGGCATAATTATTTTCAACATTAACCCTATTAAGTAGGAAAAATCATTCATACACAGAACATTTCAAAGAAATAAACATGTTAAATATTTAGGAAGGCAATAAGTTCAAAAAGCATGAGATATTACAGTTATTCAAAAAGCGTGATCTCTAAACCAACAAGTTTGGTGGTGACTCCATTGAAAATTCATTGAAATTATCTGAAAATTATGAAATTATTAAAAACAAAAATTGAAAGTCTAGACTTTGAAGAAAAGAAAGGTGTATTCTAAATTTCTGTACCTATGTCTTATTAAGGTCCCTCTAGTCAAGGCTATGGTTCTTCCAGTGGTCCTGGATGGATGTGAGAGTTGGACTGTGAAGAAAGCTGAGTGCCGAAGAATTGATGCTTTTGAACTGTGATGTTAGAGAAGACTCTTGAGAGTCCTTGGGACTGCAAGCAGATCCAATTAGTCCATTCTAAAGGAGACCAGTCCTGGGTGTTCATTGGAAGGATTGATGCTGATGCTGAAACTCCAATACTTTGGCCACCTCGGGTGAAGAGTTGACTCATTGGAAAAGACTCCGACACTGGGAGGGACTGGGAGCAGGAGAAGAGGACGACAGAGGATGAGATGGCTGGATGGAATCACCGACTCGATGGACATGAGTTTGGGTGTACTCTGGGAGATGGTGATGAACAGGGGGCTTGGCATGCTGCAATCACGGTGTTGCAAAGAGTCGGACACGACTGAGTGAACTGAACTGAACTGATGTCTTTAAAAATGGGTAATGATTGCTCTTATTTCAGCATCACTTGAAGTGAATCAATTTGCTTCTGTTTATTACAGAAACTTTTTCAGTTACTTTTTTTTTTAATGTGAGAAAGGGACTTAATTTCTGGTATATGGCTTTGAACTTTTTCTTTTAGGGAACTACTCAATCCCCTACAGGGAAGTCTTGGTTTGACCCTAGCCACTACTCCCAAGGTCAGGGGAGCAGCAGTAGGAACAAGAGCAATAACAGGTAAGCACTGGACTTAGACCTTCCTGGATACATTTAGAATTAGTCTTTGATGCAGGGACTCATCTCTTCTGTTCCACTGGCTTTTGTTCCCTGAGCCCTTTGAATTACACTACACTCAGTTCTACTTGACTCACCTTTCTGGAGTGTTCATTCTAAACTTTATGCTCTTCCTATTCAATACCTTCTTTTTCCCCATCCTGGGAAAGCTACATATTGGGTATTTTGTGTGTGTGTGTAAATATTTAAAAAAAAAAAAAAAAACACCTAAAGGAAGGAACTGCTATCTTAGTGAGATATGAAGAGTTTTACACCAATTCATGAAATCTCATTTTGTTGAAAGGGTAAAGGAAACCACTCTGGTGGTTAGAGGATTGAGAATGAAATACTAAGGACTAAAGTTTTAAAAGATAGTTGCAGAAAAAGAAACCCTGGACAAAACTGAGATAGAATAATACAAACTCCTTCTATCTCTAGATTGAGATTCCATCTCAAGATTACAAGAGAATGGTGTATGAACTCACTATAATTAAATATTTTGTAATACATAAGTGATTTTTTTTTCTAAGGTATTTGAAAGATGGTTACAAAATCCAAGGTCGTGGTTAATTATTCAAAGGGTTAGTGAATTTGAAGTAAGCTGAACACTAACTGCCATTTTAAGAATACTTCACTCAAGCTGAGTGGAAATATGAACTAATACAAAATGATGATTCTTTGAAGAAAATCAATTACAAATAAACACTAAAATAAAATTAGATATAAGCTTTATTAAACTCTAACAGGCTTAAATAATGTGCTTGCAATTTGATAAATAATTGACTTCTCATCTTATTTATTCAGGTTATAACAACACTTTGGTATTTTTTTTCCTTTTTATTTTATAAGTACTTTAACCCATAATGACATCTATGAATATAAGAGCTAATGAAAAGAAGGGGTATATTAAGTCCGCTACTTACATCTAGTTTAACTGAAAAAAAAATAGCAGTCAAAGGAAGAAAATTAAATAAAATGTAAGATGAGAGCATGAAGATGGTTGAAAGGGAAAAAGGGCAAGAAGCATCAATAGTTGCAGAAATATTCAAGTTGTGTTCATATTAATCTATAAAGCTGAACTTCTAAGAGTACTATTTATACAATAGTGCTATGTGTAAACAATATCAATTCTTTAACCTGAGCTCTTGTTAAACACAGTTTTGGACAGAACTTTTACAAAATAAAATTTAATTTTTTAACAGTTTCATGTCTGTTTTTACAAATACTCTGTAAAATGCATACTCTGTTAAGAAATGTGAACAGTTGGGGATTGCATGCTCTCCATTCCTCTCTTTACATTAGTGCATTTTCCCAAGGCAGTATTCACATCAGCTACTATTACAATGCATTTGATAAAATAAGTCTCACTTGATGTACTTTTTCTCATTCACTCATAAAGCATTGAATGTTTCCCATGTGCTGGTACTAAGAATGCAGATATAAAAGAGCAAGATCTAAAGGCATGTGAGATCACGACAATATGAGTTATAATAAAGTGGTTGGTTGCAAACTCATACAATCATAGAGTCAGTATGGATCTCTGATTTACCCTCCTCTAAAAATATTATGAGTATTATTATTTCAGATTAAAATTTCAGTCCTTGTAAGGGATCTGATGACTGTGGCTCAGATGATGAACTCCTTATTGCAAAATTAGACTTAAATTGAAGAAAGAAGGAAAACCACTAGATCATTCAGGTATGACCGAAATCAAATACCCTGCAATTATACAGTGGAAGTGACAAATAGATTCAAGGGATTATATCTCATAGACTCTGTGAAGAATTTTGGACAGAGGTTCACGACATTGTATAGGAGGCAGTGATCTAGACCAGCCATAAGAAAAAAAAAAAAATGCAAAAAGGCAAAATGGTTCTCTGAAGAGGACTTACAAATAGCTGAAAAAGAAGAGAAGCTAAAGGTAAAGGAGAAAAACAAAGATATATGTATCTGAATGCACATTTCCAAAGAATAGCAAGGAGAGATAAGAAAGTCTTCCTCAGTGATCAATGCAAAGAAATAGAGGGGGAAAAACGGGAAAGACTAGAGATCTCTTCAAGAAAATTAAAGATACCAAGGGAACATTTCATGCAAAGATGGGCTCAATAAAGGACAGAAATGGTCTGGACCTAACAGAAACAGAAGATATTAAGAAGAGGTGGCAAGAATACACAGAAGAACTGTACAAAAAGATCTTCATGACCCAGATAAGCACGATGGTGTGATCACTCACCTAGCGCCAGACATCCTGGAGTCTGAAGTCAAGTGGGCCTTAGGAAGCATCACTATGAACAAAGATGGAATTCCAGTTGAACTATTTCAAATTCCAAAAGATGAAGTTGTGAAAGTGCTGCATTCAAAATGCCAGCAAATTTGGAAAACTCAGCAGTGGGCACAGGGATGGAAAGGGTCTGTTTTCATTACAATCACTAAGAAAGACAACAACAAAGAATGCTCAGACTACTGCACAATTGCACTCACATGCTAGCAAAGTAATGCTCAAAATTCTCCAAGCCAGACTTCAATAGTATGTGAACTGTGAACTTCCATATGTTGAAGCTGGTTTTGGAAAAGGCAGAGGAACCAGAGATCAAATTGCCAACATCCTTTGGATCTTCTAAAAAGCTACAGAGTTCCAGTAAAACATCTATTTCTGCTTTGACTGTGCCAAAGCCTATGACTATGTGAATCACCACAAACTGTGGAAAATTCTTCAAGACATGGGAATACTAGACCACCTAACTTGCCTCTTGAGAAACCTGTATGGCAGGTCAGGAAACAACAGTTAGAACTGGACATGGGACAGCAGACTGGTTCCAAATTGGAAAAGGAGTACGTCAAGGCTGTATATTGTCATCCTGCTTATTTAACTTCTATGCTGAGTACATCTTGAGAAACGCTGGGCTGGATGAAGCACAGGCTGGAATCAAGATTGCCAGGAGAAGCATCAGTAACCTCAGACATGCAGGTGATGCCACCCTTATGGCAGAAAGTGAAGAGGAACTAAAGAGCCTCTTGATGAAAGTGAAAGAAGAGAGTGAAAATGTTGGCTTAAGGCTCTACATTCAGAAAACAGACCATGGCATCCGGTCCCATCACCTCATGGATAAATAGATGGGGAAACAATGGAAACAGTGAGAGATCTTATTTTGGGGGCTCCAAAATCACTACAGATGGTGACTGTAGCCATGAAATTAAAAGATGTTTACTCCTTGGAAGAAAAGCTATGACCTACCAAGACACTGTATTAAAAAGCAGAGACATTACTTTTTCATCAAAGGCCCATCTAGTCTAAGCTATGGTTTTTCCAGTAATTGTTTATGGATGTTAAAGTTGGACTGAAAAGAAAGCTGAGTGCCAAAGAACTGATACTCTTGAACTGTGGTGTTGGAGAAGACTCTTGCGAGTTCTTTGGACTGTGAGGAGATCCAATCCATCAATTCTAAAAGAAATCAGTCCTGAATATTCATTGAAAGGACTGATGGTGAAGCTGAAACTCCAATCTTTTGGCCACCTGATGTAAAAAACTGACTCATTGGAAGAGATGCTGATGCTAGCAAAGATTGAAGTTGGGAGGAGAAGGAGATGACAGAGGATAAGATAGTTGGAAGACATCATCAATTCAATGGGCATGAGTTTTATAAGCTCTAGGAGTTGGTTATGTACAGGGTAGCCTGACATGTGGCTGTCCATGTTGTCACAAAGAGTCGGACACCACTGAGCAATTGAACTTAACTGAACTGAATTTTAATTGGGTAATGTACTGAAAAACAAATGTGAAACAATATGGCCTATTGATTTTTCAGTATCCTAGGAGAAAAGCCATGAAGCCGTGCTGAAACTACTGATAACTGATTCTGAAAGCATTGTGTAGATTGTGACTAGGATTCTTAGGAATCTCTTTAGAGACAGAGGGAGAGAAACAGAGATAGAGAGAGAAAAATAGAAAGTACCCAACATTAAGCTAGCAAAATAATAAATTCTAAAACATCACTTATTCATGAACATGCACAGCAGCATAGTTGTAATTGGAAAAGAAGTTGATACTACCACTTCAGAAAATCACAGAATTACTAAGTAAAACAAGGGCTTCTCTGATGGCTCAGATGGTAAGGAATCTACTTGCAGTGCAAGAGACCAATGTTTGATTCTTGGTTTGGTAAGAACTCCTGGAGAAGGTAATGGCAAGCCCACTTCATTATTTTGAGTTTCATGAATAGAGGAGCCTGGAGGACTATAGTCATGAGGGTTGCAAAGAGTTGGATACTACTGAGCACCTAGAACTAAGTGAAATAGAAATTGAACATGCCCATATTTCATCAACATTATTAATATCAATATTTATTCTATAGAAATCCTTGTGTAACACAAAAAACCCCAAATACCCAAATATCCACTGATAGATTAAATATACTATATCTTTTTATGCTTATACTAGATGGGACATCCTACAACAGTGAAAATCAAGGTGAGGTTCATGTATCAATTTGGAGGAGCATGAATTTAATTATTAATCTAAAAGCAAAGTGTGAAAAATACCAAATGATTCTCTCCATTTACGTTAAAAAATTAAAAGTGAATAATGTGTATATGAAAATATAACAACATTTTAAATAAAGGAAAGGGATGAATAATAAAAAAAAATTATATTGGTTACTTCTGGGGAGGAGGGAGGTAGGGGATGAAAATGGAGACTAGCACATGGTAAACATGGTAAATTGATAAAATGGTATTTACAAGGTTCACTTTCTCATGTGGAATATTGAATAGAAAGATGTTAATTTTCTTCTTAAAGCATCCATATATGTATATGCTCTTTTATATGTTCAATATATTTCATAATAAATATTCTACAAAGAATAAATATATATATACTGAATAACTAAAAGAGAGTCTGATGAGTTACAGACTTGATGGAAAGATGTCTTTCAAATTCTGTACTCAAGAAAGTTGACATTGTTTCTCCAGTATGGGCTCTGCAAAGAAAATTACAACTTAAAATCCTTTCATAGTGGGCATATCTTGCCTTTGATAGTACTGATAAGCTCTCCAATACAAATTTTCATTCTTAATGCAGTGTTAAAATCCATTTTACTCTAGTAGAATGTTGGTGATACCACCTTTTACAGCTAGACTATGTCTCCATATTGACTACCATGTATCCAGTTTTGAAAAATCCTAGTAAAGTCTGACAGATTAAAAACTTTAACAAAAACAAAGTAATAGCTAAATTGAACATAGCTGTAACTTGAATATTTGTGACAGAAATAGGCATGCTAAAAATATGGTGTTTTATGAAAACTCCTTAGAAAAGTACATTGCTTTTGGCAATTGATAAGCAATTATCTTGCAAAATAAAATTTTATAGTGACATTTGAAAGGGGTTCTCCAAATAGAACTTCTTTTACAAGTGGCTAATTGTAGTTTGGATGGACAGTTTGGCATTTAAAATTGAAGTTCAAGTTAGTTTATAAAACCAATTACACCAATAGTTATTATTATTTTTTTAATGTACAGTTTTACCCTAGAAAGTGATTTAGAGGATATAGAGAGCTTAGAAACAACACACATAAAAACTCTAATAAAGCAAGATTCCTATGGGTGCAGGAATCCTGTGGGCCTCCCATGTCTATCATACAAAGCTGTTGCTAAAAACGCAAGGACACAATGAGATGTTTTTCTTTTTTTTCCATTTTGATGATATATATATAAATATATAGTGATCTCTTAATTTCTATCACAATTTTTGAACTTAACTATATTGATGCAAAATAACTTACTGCATTGACAAATTATATATAACTTTTTATTGACCTGGTAGCCAAACTTCAATATTTAAATTGAAGATAGTGGACAATTTTGAGAATTTTTACTTATTGGAGTATAACTGCTTTACAATGTTGTTTTAGTTTCTGCTCTACAACAATGTGAATTAGTTATATGTATATATATATATTAATATATACCTTCCCTTGAGCCTTTCTTCCACCACCACCATTCCTAATATTGATCCCTCCATTCTGATAGGTACTTAATAAAGATCTGTTAGATTATTTTATCATCTGAGCCACTGAGGAAGCCCTGATAAGATTACTTTAAATGAAAAAAATAAGATCATTTACACACCCACGGTATGGCTTTTTTTTTTTTACATAAATTTACTCTAAGCAGAACATCCATATAAACATAAAATTTAAAAAAATCATAATTTACTTAGTTCATGTAAGTGAAGAGTTGGAGGAGAGAGGTTCAGAAAATGGAAACCCATATTATTTTTGCATGAACTTAAATACCTAATTCCCTTAATATTTACTTGTTAAGAACTTACTGTGTTGGTACAAGAACATTACAGAGACTGATAGTACAAAGTCTTTGGCCTTATGTGTTTTCTATTCAGAGAGAGAGCAAAAAATGAGAATAAGGAAATATATGTTCATGTATATAAAACATGTACCATGAACCATATCTACATCCTCAGACTTTAAATCATGACAGAACTAAAGTCTTTCCCTTGGGCTTCCATTCAGTCAGGTATTGCAGAGATGATTCCATCTGTTTTCGAGTACCTAATCCTCTTGCTCAACCACCTGGTAAATAGCTCCCCATCCAAAGTCCTCCAGAGGAGACTCCATTTACTTCCTAGACAGTCTTACATGCTCTGCATGTCCCCACTGCACTTGCATATTTTTCCCTTACTACAGTTTTTTCCTACTCCTACATGATGATTGCAAACACGGATTGAGTATATGTATATTTTATATTTTCTAGCAACTACTAGGCAATTAGAAACAATGTGGATAACTTAGTCAATTGTATAAAGGTCTAAATTTCTAATGAAATAACATTTGCTGATATTAAATTAATCACAGAAATAAAATTGAATACTTATTTGGATAGTATTTTCTGCAAGTTTAAGTTTTGGAACAGATTTGTCCTTACAGACTTTAATAAAAAGCTGCCTACGGTGGCTCAGATGGTAAAGCATCTGCCTGCAATGCAGGAGACCAGGGTTCAATCCCTGGGTCAGGAAGATCCCCTGAAGAAGGAAATGGCAACCCACTCCAGTATTCTTGCTTCGGAAATCCCATGGACAGAGGAGGTGGGTAGGCTACAGTTCATGGGGTCACAAAGAGTTGGACATGACTGAGTGACTTCACTTTTTATGATAACACACAACATCCTTGGATTAAAAAAACACTGGTCTGATCTTGGACAATGTTTTAATCTTGGACAATATTTTAATTTAAGTGTTCTCTTCTTAAAGGGTAAGAAGGAATAGATTTTGCCCTACTTATGATAGAATTATTGTGATAAAAGATAAACATGGTGCAGTCACTGGGAAAATTAAAACTCTTATTATTAAATGAGTATTAATAAATAATGAAAATAGAAATTTAATATAGTATGGATATATCAAAGAAATGGCCTGGTATCTCAGATTTCTTAAATTGGGAAAATATAAATTGTGTGCATGAAGATAGGGAAGAATGGATGCATTTTTAACTACCTAAGAGTAAAATGGAATTTTCCTAAGCAACAGATTTGGAATTACAATGGATGATTTATAAATTATATTGTGAAATTTTTGCTTTGCAAAAATATTAGTAAAACATTTCTAGCTGTCTAAAATATCATTAAAACCGGAAAAACCCCTCCAAATAGATAGCATCCATCAGTAGTCAAAAATGTAGATCTCTTACATTAACTATAATGCTCATTTGTTAAAAGGCAGTTCAGTTCATTTCAGCCGCTCTGTCGTGTCTGACTTTGTGACTCCATGGACTGCAGCACAGCAGGCCTCCCTGTCCATCGCTAGCTCCTGGATTTTACTCCAACTCATGTCCATTGAGTCCGTGATGACAAAAAAACACATTGCTTCAATAGATGCTAGTTTTACCAAGGAACAACCCAGGCCTCCATAAGTATTTATTTTAAAAACAACTTAGTATTTATAAATTATACACAAACGTTTAATAAACATCTTTACTGCAACCAATTTGAAATAATTTTAAGACCACATATTAAGTGAATAAAGATATAAATGAATCAGGACCATAATGGAATAGCCACATATTGTAAATAATTATGATATTACAATTTAGCTAGCCATCATAAACATCTCTTATTTACTTTTGGTCTTTAGAATGTGGTACTTTACAAATATTTTTATTTAAAAGTCAAAAAACATAAATCAACTATTTAAAAATAAGATGTGATTTTGATGATAATATATAAATCAAACATGAATGGTAATATTTGCCATGGGAACATCTTTTAACATGCTGTCTAGCTGACAAGAGTAAGTATAACCTGTTATCAAGAAATTATTTTAGCATTTTGCATTTCTCTTTTGCGACCAACTGAAAAAGATTAGTTATGCTTACTTTCAGCAGTGTAATGGCGGTGAAATAAAGTGCCATTTAAGCATCAAATTATCATTAAAAATTCTATGTGCCAATGTATCATTCACAAATTATACCCACTAAATTGCTGATGCACTATGGTATTTATCTGGTACCTAAGACACATATTCAGAAGACCTGGGTTTGAGTTTCTGCTGAAAGTGAAGTCGCTCAGTCATGTCCAACTCTTTGTGACCCCATGGACTATAGCCTATCAGGCTTTTCAGTTCATGGAATTTTCCAGGCAAGAGTACTGGAGTGGGTTGCCATTTCCTTCTCTATGGGATCTTTCCAACCCAGGGATTGAACCCAGGTCTCCTGCTTTGCAGGCAGACACTTTTACTGTCTGAGGCACCAGGGAAGTCCACGAGTTTCTGCTGAACCTATATTAACTGTGATTTTGGGTAAAAACTTTGTTTCTGAAACAGAAATTTCTCATCTAAAATGGAAGTAAAATGCACCTTTTAAAATGTTCTATTAAAACAGATAATGTAGTATGCACATGCACACACATTAGCAAGACAAAATTAACTCAGAATGTGTCTTAGTGACTTATTGATGATTTTGTTAAGAATTTTCCAAACTTTTGTGCTTCTCATTGATGCTTTTAAGCAGCAATATTGTGCTTCTTAAAAAGTTACCCTGAACTTTTCCAGGAATCATCTGGAAAAAATGAATGGAATTGCTTTAGAAGTTAGTTTTGACTGCTTTTGCTGGTTATGTATTATCAACTTTTATTTATATATATTCATATTCAACATCTCTCCACTATGCTTTGTTCAATTAATCATTAATTAGGATATGCTGTGTACCAGGAAATATCCTAGATCCTAGGGAATATTGAGAGAGTGAAAGGCAAAAAGCACAGTGCCTAACCTCCTAGAAATCATAGAACAGTGAGGGAGACAACTGTTAATTAAGGAACAAATTAAATGTTGAATTGCAACTGTAATCAATATAAGGCTGTAACTATTAAATAAAATCTTATTTCTACTATGTCTGACCAGGTTAGGAAGATCAGAGAATTCCAGAGAATAGAATATTTGAGATGAGATTTAAATGATGTGTAGTAATCACATAGGTGAAAAGGACTGGTTGTTAAAGAGAAGAGTGTTCCAAAAAGTAAGAGTAGCATCTGTAGGCTTCTTGAGCCAGGGAAAGCTGTGTGTTTGATGAACTGAAAGATCACTGTGGCAGGTGTGTGATGAGACTACTACAAAGGGAGAATTTTTGCTCTATTTCAGTCCTTTATAGTATCCCAACTCAGTACCTCTAGGTTCTAGGCCACTAAATTCTACGAGTCATTCACTTTGCATCATTGCTTGGCTTCATTTCCTCGGAACAATAGTTTAGTAATGTTTGATTTATGCCATATTCCAGTTACAGCACAATATTAGACCTTCTATCTTGGGTTCTTGATTTTTTTAAAATATTTTACTTTATTTTACGATACTGTATTGGTTTTGCCATACATCAACATGAATCCACCACGGGTGTACATGAGTTCCTAATCCTGAACCCCCCTCGCACCTCCCTCCCTATACCATCTCTCTGGGTCACCCCAGTGCACCAGACCCAAGGATCAAGAAGGGAAACAAGTCTCTTCTCTTTTCCATCACCTCAACACAAGTCAGTGCATGTACTCTCTGCAGGATTTCCTTACCTTACATCATGCTCGTACCAGTACATTTTTTAACCCACTCATTTCTTAAAATGCAATAAATTACATCTGCCTATTTCTTTAAAGAACATATAGTAAACATGGCTGACTTGTCTTTTGTAAGAAAGGAATGCACACTTTTCTTACACTCACATCAAATGATCAAAGAGCATCCCTTGTCTTTACATAAGCATGGTCTACACACTAATGTGAAAAACTCCTATGTCCTACATAGTTCTATTTTTAGTAAATTTGATTAGATCCTTGGAACCCCCTAGTGTCTCAGTGTGGTCAGTAGCTATCTGTTAAACATGGAAATGATGTTTTCTTTCTCACTATAGGAATAGAGTGAGAGAGGATAATTTTACACTTGTATACTTGCATATTAGCTTTACTTGCTGGAAGAGTATGACAATCTTTCTAAGGGATCTAGTAGGTTTGGCAGATGTGCTAATTGGAAAACAGCCAACTGCATCACCCTTGATAATTTTCCACTGAAGTCCATTCTCTGTTTTCCTAGTTATGACTTGGCATGGTTTTAAGTTTATACCTTATGTAACTTCAAACCAGACCAGGAATGGCATTCCAAATTAGATCTATACCTGGAACGGTTTTCTTTAGACAAAATTACAAAGTACAGAGGAGAGGGCAATGGCAACCCACTCCAGTACTCTTGCCTGGAAAATCCCATGGGTGGAGGAGCCTGGTGGGCTGTAGTCCATGGGGTCACAAAGAGTTGGACACTTACTGAGCGACTTTACGTCACTTTTCACTTTCATGCATTGGAGAAGGAAATGGCAACCCACTCCAGTGTTCTTGCCTGAAGAATCTCAGGGATGGTGGAGCCTGGTGGGCTGACATCTGTGAGGCTGCACAGAGTCGGACACGACTGAAGCGACTTAGCAACAGCTTCGTTAAGTACAGAAAGTGCTTCTTCAGTGACCATATAATTCAATATCTGCAGAATTAAGATTTTTGATGGTATTCTTTCTTTCTCTAAAGCCCTAGCACAGATTTTGTTCCTTATTTAATCTCCTCATATGGTGATTTTTAAAAAATATAAATTTATTTATTTTAATTGGAGGTTAATTACTTTACAATATTGTATTGGTTTTGCCATACATCAATATGAATCCGTCACAGGTATACACGTGTTCTCCATCCTGAACCCCCTCCCTCCTCCCTCCCTGTACCATTCCTCTGGGCCATCTAAGTGCATATGGTGATTTTTCGAATTCCATCATTTTTTCTATATGTATATTTTTCATTTCATATATTATATTATACATGTTTCAATGCCATTCTCCTAAATCATCCCACTCTCTCCCTCTCCCTCTCCCACAGAGTCCAAAAGACTATTTTATGCATCTGTGTCTCTTTTGCTGTTTCGCACACAGGGTTATCTTACCATCTTTCTAAATTCCATATATATGCATTAGTATACTGTATTGGTGTGACTGAATATCTGCTGTAAGGAAAAGCTTTCTCTTGATTAATTTGTTTCAGAATGATCTCATTGATTCTTATTTTAGTCAATTAGTTATAATTCTTCACTAGTATTACTTATTTTGATGCTCAAATTTTCCCAAGCTTGGGCAGTGGAGTCCCTTTATATGACTTCTGTGTTCATTGACATGCCCTTATCAATCGCTAAAGGCTACCTTGTTTTCTTTCACTACAGAAATATTCTAGGTATATCTTCTACTTTTCCTGCATTTTGTCTAAAATCAGTTGGTTCTCATAATAATTGACTTGGGCAATAATCACTAATGTATATTAAAATTAGTGATGAAAATTTGAAGAATAATAAGATAATTACTTAGTCCAACTCTTTGTGACCCCATGAACTATACCCCCACTAGGCTCCTCTGTCCATGGAATTCTCCAGGCAAGAAGGTAGCCATTCCTTTCTCCGGGAGATCTTCCCCACAAAGGTATTGGACCCAGGTCTCTTGCATTACAGGTAGATGTTTTACCATCTGAGCCACCAGGGAATCCCTCAGTTAAATATTTACTTAGTCTCAAAGTTCCTCCCACAGCATCCAATAGCAAGATGCTTTTAATTACAATGAAAAAAACAGTCATTTAACAATGAAGAAAACTAGCAAACACCATCTTAATCAAGTGATCAAAGAAGGACCATCACCAGTAAGTGATAAAACAAAAATGTATTCCTTATGGTATGCTGAACAAAAAAGGATCCAGCACTGGGAATGTGGTACTTTTCGAAATATATATAAAAATAATCTAAACATCAAGTAAATCATACCTAAAATATACTCTACAAAATAACTGACCTGCTTTTGACAAGTCAATCTCATGACACACAAGGAGAAACTTGTAGATTAAAGAGACTGAAAACTCCTAACAAATTAATTTAATCATACTCTGGGGTTTTCTTTTCTGTGACATTATTTTTGAAACAATTATTAAACTGTCAAATCTCATTAAATACTGAAGAATATATATTTCTTTAATGTTAATTTTGATTATAGTTACTGGTCTGAATTAATGTGAAGGTGTCTTGCTTTTAGAAAGTAAACAATAAAATATTTAGAAATAAATAGGAAACTTAACTGCAACTTCGTTTCATGAGGGTAAATATGATAAAACTATGTCAAATATGATAAAATATTTGGTAAATCTCAATAAAGAGATACCAAAATTATTTGTACTACTCTTGTAACATTTTGTATGTCTGAAACTGAATATTGTGCTAAAATAATCAAAGAAAAATACAAAGGAAACTAATAGCATTTTCAGAAAGTGTGATTTCTACTTGGAATGACATGCACTGTGTTACTGGGCATCTCAGAAGTTCTATATATATTTTTTTTTCTTTCCATTAAATAAGTAACAATCCTCAAAGGAAGCTAATCATGAATCTAATATTTTTTAAAAATTTATTGATTATAGTAACTCATTCAAATTTTATGTGTTTTAATTGGAACAATATTGGAATTTCAGGGAGATCTTAGAGAAGTTTCACTAATTTATAAAATAAAATAACTGAACAAGGTAACAAATTTTAAAAACGAAACAGAGAGGAAATCACTGCTGTAACTGATTCCAGCATCTTACTGACATTAGCAGAAAGAAGGAACTCAGAAGGACTTTCTCTATTAATTATTCACAGCCCAAGGCTGCAAAGCTTTAAAAAGGAACTTAAGATCAACTTAAATCAGGTCATATTTCTCACTAAACTATCTCTCTCCACTAATGATGGAGTGTATTATTTTTTTCTACTTACCTTTCTTCTTCTACATTTGTCGGGAACTATTGGGCCCTGAAGATACATCTGGCCAAAAAAAAAAAAAGTTGAACTTTAACAAATGATTTAGCATATTTTTAACATAAAAATTATCAATTTATATTTTCTGTTTATAGTTTTGAATATTTCTATAAGCATTATCTGCCATGAAAATTGTGGGTCACCCACTCTAGTATTATAAGGGTATAAAGAAACATCTATTTCTGCTTTATTGACTATGCAAAAGCCTTTGACTGTGTGGATCACAATAAACTGGAAAATTCTGAAAGAGATGGGAATACCAGACCACCTGACCTGCCTCTTGAGAAACCTGTATGCAGGTCAGGAAGCAACAGTTAGAACTGGGAACAACAGACTGGTTCCAAATAGGAAAAGGAGTACGTCAAGGCTGTATATTGTCACCCTACTTATTTAACTTATATGCAGAGTACAACATACAAAACGCTGGGCTGGAAGAAGCACAAGCTGGAATCAAGATTGCCGGGGAAATATCAGT
This sequence comes from Nanger dama, assembly GCA_917880005.1. Classification (NCBI taxonomy): domain Eukaryota; kingdom Metazoa; phylum Chordata; class Mammalia; order Artiodactyla; family Bovidae; genus Nanger; species Nanger dama. The sequence goes on from CAKJTW010000010.1 coordinate 12,844,708, forward strand.
AACCTCAGATATGCAGATGACACAACCCTTATGGCAGAAAGTGAAGAGGAACACAAAAGCCTCTTGATGAAAGTGAAAGAGGAGAGTGAAAAAGTTGGCTTAACGCTCAACATTCAGAAAACAAAGATCATGGCATCTGGTCCCATCAGTTCACGGGAAATAGATGAGGAAACAGTGGAAACAGTATCAGATTTTAATTTGGGGGGCTCCAAAATCACTGCAGATGCTGACTGCAGCCATGAAATTAAAAGATGCTGACTCCTGGGAAGGAAAGTTATGACCAACCTAGATAGCATGTTGAAAAGCATAGACATTATTTTGCCAACAAAGTTCGGTCTAGTCAAGGCTATTGTTTTTCCAGTGGTCATGTACGGCTGTGAGAATTGGACTGTGAAGAAAGCTGAACACTGAAGAACTGATGCTTTTGAACTGTGGTGTTGGAGAAGACTCTTGAGAGTCCGTTGGACTGCAAGGAGATCCAACCAGTCCATTCTACAGGAGATCGGTCCTGGGTGTTCTTTGGAAGGACTGATGCTATAGCTGAAACGCTGATACTTTGGCCACCTCATGCAAAGAGTTGACTCATTGGAAAAGACCCTGATGCTGGGAGGGATTGGGGGCCGGAGGAGAAGGGGATGACAGAGGATGAGATGGCTGGATGGCATCACGGACTCGATGGACGTGAGTCTGAGAGCACTCCGGGAGTTGGTGATGGACAGGGAGGCCTGGTGTGCTGCAATTCATAGGGTCGCACAGAATCTGACACGACTGAGTTACTGAACTGAACTGAACTGAACTGATGCATCCTCAGTCTCTGTCATGTCTGACTCTTTGTAAAGACTTAGATTGTAGTCCACCAGGCACTCTGTCTATTGGATTTTTCAGGGAAGATTGCACGAGTGAGTTGCCATTTCCTTCTCCAGGGCATCTTCCCAACCCAGGGTTCAAACTGGTATACCCTGAGTCTCCTGCATTGCAGGCAGTTCCTTTACCATCTGGGAAACCTCCTAGTACTTTATACTTTGATATAAATTGGAAGATTTTTCCACCTGACATTTAGTATATCAAAATATATGAGGGATTTTTTTTTTAATTCTTAGAAATATTATGGAATTAAGAAAAGAAAACCAGCAGTATGGTTACAAGACAAATTATACAATAGCATATCTAGTACTGAAATTAGACTACAAAACATTGTATGATATCTACAATGACTCAAAATAGGTTTATTATTATTCCTTAGCTGCTTTTCTCCTGTACATATTTAATCATTGATTAACTAATTTTAATCTCTTCAGAATATAACTGATAAGTATGTTCTGAAGTTATACTAGGATGACTTTGCCTAGTGAAAGTCACTCAGTCATGTCAAACTCTTTGTGTCCTCCTTGGAATTCTCCAGGACAGAATACTGGAGTGGGTAGCTTTTCCCTTTTCCATGGGATCTTTCAAATCCGGGGATCGAACCCAGGTCTCCCACATTGCAAGCAGATCCTTTATCAGCTGAGCCACTTTATATCAGCTTGGTTCCATTTATTTAACTTTACATATTTAAAAAATATTTAAGAAATTACAAAAAGTTAAACAGATGTCAGTTTGAGGTATAACTAAAAACACACTACCTCCTTACGGAAATTAGTGTCCAAATATGTTATTATGCATTTTGCATTCTACCTTACAAATTCAATGGAGTGAAATTTTGGTCAGGTACTTTTCTTAAGTAATTTCCTAATTTCTAATTTGGCCAGATTGGTTCAAACTGTTTCATAGTATACCCCCATAGGGAAATGCTCTGTTTCCCCAATATTTGTCTTCACCATACTGTTTAGCATAATTTTGTCTCCCTTCCATCTTCATAATTATCTTTTTGTTTTTTAAAGGCTTTAGTTTCCTGGGAATCCTATAATTATCAAGTCAACCTATACAAATTGGTTTGTAGTGTCAATCAAACCAACATTAGCTTGTGACTCAGAATATACTGCTGACTCCTACTCAGGTTAGATTAGGGATTATTGATAGAACCGCTCTTCATATAATAGCACAGGATGTATCATGGAACTTTAGGTGGGCATGAAGGACATATGTCTTCTTTGTCATGGGAAGAGGAAAAAAAAATATGAATCAGTGGAATCAATATTGGCTGTTTCCAAAGGTCTAAATCTTGTTAAAGATATTGCCAGGAGTAAGTTACAGAGGAAGAGAATGGAAAATGAAGTTGCAAAATTGAGATTTTTATCAGTGGTAGACCAAGTTGTAATAACAGTCATTTTCAATGTTCATCAATGGGAAAGGCAATTAACTGGCGATGGTACACAAGCTGTTGGAATACAGGGTATCATACACAGCAAGTTTAAGATGTTCTATAGATCATGGGAATCTGATGTTTTTAGAGGATAACTGTGAATCAGGGAAAGGATGACTGGTTTATTGAGTTTTTATAACTGGAAGTCCCTTGTCTATGCCACCCCCACAGTTCCAGGCAAATTTGAACAGTTGATCACCTTAGGTGAATGAGTGTGAGAGTAGGAGTGAAAAAGGTAGCATTTCATAAAGAGCAAGAATTCTGGAGTAGGGAATGGCAACCCACTCCTGTATTCTTGCCTGGAGAATTCCATGGAAAAAGGAGCCTGGCAGGATATAGTCCATGGGATCACAAAGAGCTGGACATGACTAAGTGACTAACACCCACAAGAATTCTGTAGGAAAAAGAAAGTAAGACTGTCAGGAAGTGGAAATGAAAGTGAGGAAGAATCTTCTCTTCTCGATATATATCACTTAGGATGAAAAATGCAAACCAATGTTGAGGAGACAGTGAAGATGTTTTTAAAGAGCATATGAGATTTAATTAAGACAGGCTATCTAGGTAGCTCAGCTGATTAAGAATCCACCTGCAATGCAGGAGACCCCAGTTTGAGTCCTGGGTCAGTAAGATTCCCTGGAGAAGGAATAGGCTACCCACTCCAGTATTATTGGGCTTCTCTGGTGGCTCAGAGGGTAAAGAATCTGCCTGCAATGTGGGAGACCTGAGTTCGACCCCTGGGTTGGGAAGGCTCCCTGGAGGAAGGCATGGCAACCCACTCCAGTATTCTTGCCTGGAGAATCCCCAGGGACAGAGGAGACTGCTGGGCTATAGTTCATGGGGTAGCAAAGAGTTGGACATGACTGAGCGACTAAGCACAGCACACCACAGGCTATCTAGGGATACACTGTGATATTGTTGAAGCCAAAGTGGTTGTGCTAAGAGAGCAGAAATTGATGAGACTTTAGTGCAAAGGTAGTGGAGAGAGAGGAAAGAATGGAGGACAAGGAGACACCATAAATAAATTTATGGAGAACTGTAGGATTTAGTTCAGATGATATATAATGAGCAAAATGATAAATGATGAATTTTATGGTGACTGAGATATACAGGGAAAAGCGGTAGAATCATTTATTGTAGACTCTTTAGAAAAATGGGGCTGTAAAATTATGGCCAGGAATGTTTTATTTGGTGGTACATTGACTTCTGAGCCTCTACCTCTTGTGCTGCACAAGGTGCTATTTCAGCTTATTAAGAATTTTTTCCAGCTTCCCTGGATGGTATGATTAAGGTGAGAGGAGCTTCTCCCTGAGTCTGTTGTTCCAAGGAGCAGAGAGGAGGCTGCTTCTCTCTTGCTCTGACATGCATCTACTAGTCGGGCTGAAGCAGGTACCCATGATGTAACTGTCCACCTGGAATTAAACACAGGGATAATAGTGAACTCCCAGTGCTGTACTCTGTTGACTCCCTTGATCCACAATAAGTTGCTATATATTGATATTTTTCTATTCTCTTCATTCAGCTGATGTTGGAAACAACAAAAATAAGCAATCCATGTCACAGTTTGCTCTTTAAAATACAATTTTAAACAGTAGAAATCTCACACAATTTTAATTTGCAAGAATAATTGAGAAAGGTTTGGGCTTCAAACTCTTAAGATAACTTTTATATGTGTCTTTCCATCATTCATCTGAATAAGGGAAAACATTGCTGTTATATGACTAGTTCATATAAGCTTTTAATAGCTTTGGATTTTCTTTTGAAAAAGAATGCTAGATAAATCACTTCTTTTAACTACTGAATATTTAACACTATTGCTTTTCATGTTGCTGACATAATCAGTAAAAACTGTGCTTGTTGGTTTAGCTGCTTCCAGAGCACTATTATACATTCTTTCTCACATTATCTGAATTAATACTTGGTATCCACACTTGATGTTTCCTGGAAATGTAAATGATATCTATTATCTTCTTATTAGATGTATTTGATGTGATCAGATACCACAAAGTAATTTACTAATAAAATTAAGTAGATAGATTTTTCCACTAGCGGACGGTAAGACTGAGGAGCAATTGTTCAATAATAGGAAATAGAAATTACTTGAATCATAACCTTTTTATTTTTATTTTCACAAATAGAATAAATCCCTGGTAGACACTAGATTGAGAGGGAGCTTAATATAATTATGTACCTGTGAAATTATTACCAGCTTTGACAGAAATGCCTCTGAGAAATTTAATAACTCAATTAATGTCAAGGGATCTTATATGCATTTTACAAGTAGAGAAAAACTCCAAGAAAGAAAATCTGTGCACAGTAATATCTTTGCATTTGATATAAAAATGGGTAGCAAACATATAAAAGATGCTTATTGTTACCATTATCAGGGAAATGCAAATCAAAACCATAATGAGATACCACTTCATACCCACTAGGATCAGTTCAGTTCAGTTCAGTTGCTCAGACATGTCTGACTCTTTGCGACCCCATGAATCGCAACATGCCAGGCCTCCCCTGTCCATCACCAATTCCCAGAGTTCACTCAAACTCACGTCCATCGAGTCGGTGATGCCATCCAGCCATCTCATCCTCGGTCGTCCCCTTCTCCTCCTGCCCCCAATCCCTCCCAGCATCAGAGTCTTTTCCAATGAGTCAACTCTTCACGTGAGGTGGCCAAAGTCCTAGAGTTTCAGCTTTAGCATCATTCCTTCCAAAGAAATCCCAGGGCTGATCTCCTTCAGAATGGACTGGTTGGATCTCCTTGCAGTCCAAGGGACTCTCAAGAGTCTTCTCCAACACCACAGTTCAAAAGCATCAATTCTTCAGCACTCAGCCTTCTTCACAGTCCAACTCTCACATCCATACATGACCACAGGAAAAATCATAGCCTTGACTAGACGGACCTTTGTTGGCAAAGTAATGTCTCTGCTTTTGAATATACTATTTAGGTTGGTCATAACTTTTCTTCAAGGAGTAAGCGTCTTTTAATCTCATGGCTGCAGTCACCATCTGCAGTGATTTTGGTGCCCCTCCCCCATCAAAAAAAAATAAAGTCTTACACTGTTTCCTTTCTTTCCCCATCTATTTCCCATGGTGATGGGACCAGATGCCATGATCTTCATTTTCTGAATGTTGAGCTTTAAGCCACCTTTTTCACTCTTCTCTTTCACTTTCATCAAGAGGCTTTTGAGTTTCTCTTCACTTTCTGCCATAAGGGTGGTGTCATCTGCGTATCTGAGGTTATTGATATTCTCCCGGCAATCTTGATCCCAGCTTGTGCTTCCTCCAGCCCAGCGTATCTCATGATGCACTCTGCATATAAGTTAAATAAGCAGGGTGACAATATACAGCCTTGACGTACTCCTTTCCCAATTTGGAACCAGCCTGTTGTTCTATGTCCAGTTCTAACTGTTGTTTCCTGACCTGCATACAGGTTTCTCAAGAGGCAGGTCAGGTGGTCTGGTATTTCCATGTGTTTCAGAATTTTCCACAGTTTATTGTGATCTACACAGTCAAAGGTGGGCTTCCCTGGTGGCTCAGAGGTTAAAACATCTGCCTCCAGTGCGGGAGACCCGAGATCGATCCCTGGATCAGGAAGATCCCCTGGGGAAGGAAATGGCAACCCACTCCAGTATTCTTGCCTGGAGAATCCCATGGACAGAGGAGCTTGGTAGGCTACAGTCCATGGGGTCACAAAGAGTCGGACACGACTGAGTGACTTCACTTTCACACAGTCAAAGGCTTTGGCATAGTCAATAAAGCAGAAATAGATGTTTTTCTAGAACTCTCTTGCTTTTTCCATGATCCAGCAGATGTTGGCAATTTGATCTCTGGTTCCTCTGCCTTTTCTAAAACCAGCTTGAATACCTGGAAGTTCACGGTTAAAGTATTATTGAAGCCTGGCTTGGAGAATTTTGAGTATTACTTTACTAGCATGTGAGATGAGTGCAATTGTGTGGTAGTTTGAGCATTCTTTGGCATTGCCTTTCTTTAGTTTCTTTCTAAAATTTTTGGGTTCTTTCTAAGCCCACTAGGTTAGCTATTATTAAAATAATAACAAGTGATAGTGAGGAAGTGGACAAATTGGAACTTCTGTGCAGCTTCTGGTGGGAATGTCAAATTTTGAAGCCCCTATGGGTAATAGTATGGTCGTTTCTCAAATAATCGAAAAACAAAAGAAAGAAACAGTTACTATATGATATAGCAATTGCACTTTTGAGGAGTTTATCCAAACAACAACAACAAAACCTGACAACAGGGACTCTAACAGATATTTGTACATCCATGGTCATAACAGTACTTTTCACAATAGCCAGATAATTGATTTAATCCAAGTATCGATCACCAGATAAAGGAATAAACAAATGCAGTCTGTGTATACAGTGGCGTGTTCTTCAGACTTAAGGGAAGGAAATTTTTTCACATGCTCCAACATGAATGAACCTTGAAGATACTATAAGTGAAAAAAGTCAGTTCCCAAAAACAAATACTGTTTGATTCCTTTCAGAGAAGATACATTTTTGCTGTTCAGTTACTTAGTTGTGTCCGCTTTAGCAACCCCATGGACTGCAGCATGACAGGTTTCCTTGTCCTTCACTATCCCCCAGAGTTTGCTCAATTTCATGTCTATTGAATTAGTGATGCTAACTAACAATCTCAGGCTCTGCTATGCTCTTTTCCTTTTGCCTTCATCTCTTGCAGCATCAGGGTCTTTTCCAATGAGTTGGAACTTTGCATCAAGTGGCCAAAGTATTGGAGCTTCAGCATCAGTCTTTCCAATGAATATTCAGGGTTGATTTTCTATAGGATTGACTACGTTGACCTCCATACTGTCCAAGGGACCTCAAGAGTCTTCTCTAGCACCGCAGTTTGTAAGCATCAATTCTTCAGCACTCAGCCTTCTTTATGGTTCAACTCTCACATCCATACATGACTACTGGAAAAACCGTAGCTTTGACTATATGGATTATTGTCAGCAAAGTGATGTCTCGGGGGCAAGGCTATTGAGAAAGGCCTCATCCTGGATCTTGCTGGTCACTGACAATATTGACTTGAAGATCTCTCACTTCCATTAGTCTGAGACTCACCACCCTGAGAGATAAAATCTCTCTTTGATAAACATTCAATATGGTTAGATTTTAATCTTCAAGAATGTTGAAGTTGTTCTAACCCCTTATTGACTTTCTGTATATTAAACCAAGATTTTTCAAAACTCAGCACTCTTGACATGTAGCACTGGATTACTCATTGTGTGAGAGATTCTGTGCACAGGATGGTTAGCAGCCTCCTGGACCCTACTAGATGCCTGTAGCACACCCTTCCCAGTTGTGACAATCAGAAACTGTCTTTAGGCATTATTAGATGCCCCATGGTGGGGCCAATACATCTCTGGTTTGAGGCCTCTTATTTATTCCGATGTGCTTGTTTCCTAGTTTAGAAATCAAAGAGAAACCCAATTTCAATTTTTTTATGTTGTAGTTGCTGTGTACTAACAGCACATGTGTGATGGATTTTTCTAAACTGTGTGGTTTGTTTTAGCATGAAAGTTGCTCTGTACTTGTATTATAAAGAAATTGTGGCATCTAGTTAAGATTACTTCTTTAAAAAACGATTTCCTATGTTCATTACCAGAAAGACACTTTAAGCAATCAATTTCCCCTTAATTTTGTGTTTCTTGTCCTCACTTCCCCCAGCTACTGGCCCATTTCTCTCCCAGCTTTTAACGTAAAACTGCTTCAAGGAGTTTTCCTTGTTTGCTGTCTTCAATTTCTTTCCCCCAGTTTCTGGCCTGGTTTTGCTTCTATTGTTTCACTGAGAATGCTCTAAATCATCAGTTGCCTTCAGTGTTAGTTCTCTAGGCTCAGCTCACTTGACTGTCAGCACTGTAGAACACACATAACTTCCATCATTAAAAAACAATGTCTTTGTTTTCCTGAACAGTTGCTTGGTTCTTCTCCACAGCACACTTCTTACTTTCCTTTGCTTCTTTCTCCAGATTCCCCAGACTGCTTTTCCTGCACACAAAGTCTTAGTCCTCAGACATCTCCCTCTTTTCAATTCACAATCCTTTGTTAATGATCCTTTTTATTATCATCACATCAACATAAAAATAATTCTCAAACATAAATATTTAGTCAGGCCTCATTTCTAAACTTTAGATGTAGAATTTAAATGCTTACCTGACAACTTCACTTTGATATCTAAAACATATCTCAAACATCTTCCAGCCAATGTTAAATTCCTGAAAAGCCTTCCCCTAGCCTTTGGTCCTCTGTTTCCCTCTGATTCAATTACTTTTAATTCCAAAATATATTAAGGCTATATCCACTTATCATAATCCACTCTGCTCCCAATTGCTGCAATCTACACTAATCTCTTCTAGAATATTGGAATAGCTTCCTAATAGCTTTTTTTGCTTTAACGTCTGATTCTATGCAGTCTAGTTTCAACACAGATGTCAGAATGATCCTATTGAATACAGGTCACATTTTTTTTTTTTCTTTTTAAGTTTTCCTAGGACAAGACATGTTTCAGCAATACATGAACTGTGAACTTCTTGATGTTCAAGCTGGTTTTAGGAAAGGCAGAGGAACCAGAGATCAAATTGACAACACCCGCTGGATCATGGAAAAAGCAAGAGTTCCAGAGAAACATCTATTTCTGCTTTATTGACTATGCCAAAGCCTTTGACTGTGTGAATCACAATAAACTGTGGAAAATTCTGAGAGAGGTAGGAATACCAGACCACCTAATCTGCCTCTTGAGAAATTTGTATGCAGGTCAGGAAACAACAGTTAGAACTGGACATGGAACAACAGACTGGTTCCAAATAGGAAAAGGAGTGTGTCAAGGCTGTGTATTGTCACCCTGCTTCTTTAACTTCTATACAGAGTACATCATGAGAAATGCTGGGCTGGAAGAAGCACAAGCTGGAATCAAGATTGCTGGGAGAAATATCGATAAACTCAGATATGCAGATGATACGACCCTTATGCCAGAAAGTGAAGAGGGACTCAAAAGCCTCTTGATGAAAGTGAAAGAGGAGAGTGAAAAAGGTGGCTTAAAGCTCAGCACTCAGAAAATGAAGTTCATGGCGTCTGGTCCCATCACTTCATGGGAAATAGATGGGAAAACTGTCAGACTTTATTTTTTGGGCTCCAAAATCACTGCAGATAGTGACTGCAGCCATGAAATTAAAAGAAGCTTACTCCTTGGAAGAAAATTAAGACCAACTTAGATAGCATATTCAAAAGCAGAGACATCACTTTGCCAACTAAGGTCCATCTAATCAAGGCTATGGTTTTTCCAGTGGTCATGTATGGATGTGAGAGTTGGACTGTGAAGAAGGTTGAGCGCCGAAGAATTGATGCTTTTGAACTGTGGTGTTGGGGAAGACTCTTGAGAGTCCCCTGGACTGCAAAGAGATCCAACCAGTCCATTCTGAAGGAGATCAACCCTGGGATTTCTTTGGAAGGAACGATGCTAAAGCTGAAACTCCAGTACTTTGGCCACCTTATGCGAAGAGTTGACTCATTGGAAAAGACTCTGCTGCTGGGAGGGATTGGGGGCAGGAGGAGAAGGGGACGACCGAGGGTGAGATGGCACTGACTCAATGAATGTGAATCTGAGTGAACTCTGGGAGTTGGTGATGGACAGGGAGGCCTGGCGTGCTGCAATTCATGGGGTCGCAAAGAGTTGGACACGACTGAGCGACTGAACTGAACTGAGGGCCTACAAGGCCTAAAAGATTTAATATCCAGTTCACCTTCTGACCGAAGCCCCTAAACACTCATTCTTTCCCAATTCTCTCAGAGACACTTGCTTACTGTTTCTTGATCAAACTGATCATGCCTCTGCTTCAAGTTTATGGCATTTTACTGTTCCCTCTATCTTGAAGAAATTTTCTTTGATAAATTCATATATTTACAGAACCCATTCTCTCATTTCCTTTAGGTCAGTCCTTAAATATAATCTTTTCAGTGAATCTTTTCAGGCCACTTTATCTGAAATTTCAACAGCCTCCTACACACTCACAAGCACATCCCACCCCTTATCTGTTTATTTTACTCCTTTGCATTATTTACCATACAAAATATGGTCAGGAATCTTGTTTACTGCTAGCAAACCTGTGCCTAAGATAATATCTGGTACATATTTGATCCTTGGAGAATACAAGTTTTAAACTGAATATGTCAACTCACACACAGATTTTTCATTAGTAATTACTACAGTACTGTACAATCTGTATGTGGTTGGTTGAATTCAAGGATGTGGAACCAGGTATACAAAGAGTCAACTATAAGTCATGCTCAGATTTCTGATCATGCAAAGGGTTGGTGCCCCTAAACTTTGAGTTGTTCAGGAGTCAACTGAATATGGTTTAAATGAATGAAAAATTGAGAATGTTTTAATGATTGAGTCAATGACTTCTCAAACTTGTTGTTAGAAAATTGTTCTTTCTTATTTTTAATTCTTTCAGTGCTTCTTAGTTTCATGCTGCATGTCTTTTCCTATTTATTTTCTAGACTAGAATTGCCAGATATGTTTTATTGCATAGGTCTTTTGAATCATTTTATTTGTTTGTTTGGATATCTCCTTATATGAGCAGAAATTTGTTGCTATTTGTGTTAATTTGACTCATCAGAGAAACAGATGACACCAGGGTGGCAGTGTAAGAGATTTATTAGGAATAGTGCCTATGAAGGGAAACAGGAGGAAATGGGGAGTCTGGGAGAGCCATCAGACTGATCTCAGGTGGCCTTGGCCTGCAGCAGCTTGAAACAGGGTTTTGGTTCCTTGGCCAGAGATTGAGCTTGGGCCAGGGCAGTGTGAACACTAAATCCTAGCTATTAGACCATGGATCAGTGACAGGGCCCTAGCTCTTCAGCTTTGCAAAAATAATTCCTACAAGACAGAAAGTAGTGAAACAAGTAAAGTGATTATTAGGAGGAAAAAGCATATAGTGTGTGTGAATAGACACATAGGCAGACTCAGAGACACATCACACCCTCATGGTAATTTAAATCACTTATGTGGGTCATTTCTTTTTCTTTAAGATGTAGTTTTTTTTTTTAATTTATTTTTACTTTATTCTACATTACAATGCTGTATTGGTTTTGCCATACATTGATATGAATCAGCCACAGGTGTACATGAGCTCCCAATCCTCAAACCCCCACCCATCTCCCACCCCATTTCTTTTGGATTTCTTTGGCCAGTCATTTTAATTTGCCTGGTTCTCAGTTTGTATTTGGTACATCTCAGGATCCTCCAACACATGCGTGGGGCTCTCTTAACCAAGTTGGATTCCAGCCAAGAGACCTATGGTAGCTTAGCATCATTCCCATTTTGACCCAAGGAACTTTCTAATCGAGATGGTCTCTTGACTTTGTGAAATGTGTAGTCTCATCTTTTATTTGTCTACCTCCTGCCTCAAGACCACGATGCAGTTTTAATCCTAAGTGAAGGAGAAAATGAAATGAGGAAAGTTGGGTGGAAGTATCTTAGACTACTAAGCAATTCTAATAGTACTGAGGTTATCAGAGAACTCTTGAGCCAAAGTCACCCCTCAGAGGTACGCTGCCTCCCTCAGGAACAGCCCTTGGGATCCCTCATCCTTCTGGAACATTGGCTAGGAGCAGCTCGTGTAAAATGTGGCTTCAGATGGAATGCTGGGATTTTAAAGAGCAGCAACTGAACCACTGCAATTACACTTTTGGCAGGGAGTCAGAGATCACTAAGGCACATGTTCATGACTGCAGTATATTGGCTTTATATCACAGTATTTTTGCTTTTTAAAAATCAATAAATTCCTTCAAATTTCCTTAAATTTATTTCGTTGTTATTTTCCTATGGATTTGAGTTAACATCTTAGAATTGAAGGCAAAAATTGTCACATCACACTACTGTAGGTCTCTGAATGGCTCCTCTTTATAATAATAGTAATAAAGTTTGCTCCACTGCTATCCCCAAACATCTCTACACTGCTTTCCTGGCTCTCTGCCCCTTCTCCATGTCCCATCAAGTTTCCAGGTCCCAGTTAGAACTCTGTCTAGCCCTGGCAGTAAAGCTCTACTTTCTGACCACAAAACACAATGACTCCTGGATGACTCAGCTCCTATACTGTCCCTTTTCCTAGCTCACACTGGCAAAACACAGCCATAACTGCTGCAGCTATCAAGTTATTCCCAAGTTCATCATTGCTTTTTATCCAAGAACAGCAATTTAATGTTAACTCTTTCATGAGAGCCTTTCCTCAGCCCCTATAATGGGATGCAGTGTGACGTCCTGGAACCAGCCTTGACTTTGAAGCCAGATGAGCTTCTGTACTGCTGTGTTTTAGCAAATGCTTTAACTTCTCCTCACCTTTCTCACATGAAAATTCAGGCTAAATCTTCAATTCTCACCTCTCAGGGGGTGCTGAGAGGATCACATGAGATAAGGGGAAAGGACTTTATAAATAAAGCTAAATAAATATGTTCATAACATTATGAGAACAGATCCCACCTATGGAAAATTATATGGTTTCTTAAGACATTTATTATATAATCTCATTGGAACAGAGAAACACTCAGAAATAACAAAAAGTACATGAGGAAAAGTCTGTTCATTGTCTATCCAAAACAAGTTCCTTGCTTTCCTACTAGCAGTGGCGCTATATTTCCTGTTATATACAGACATCTCTTGATCTCAGGGCAATGTTAGCCCAAGGAGAACATGTTTGAGATTTGTATGCTTTTTGTTGAAGATCTGACTCCAACTTTAATTGCTGCATTTCTAACTCAACAAACTACTAGGGTTTATCAGGGATTAAAAACAGGGGAAAAAAAGCCTCCATAAGATATAATAGTTATATATATTGCTAACCTCACTGTGTTTAGGTATTAGAGAGATTCAGTAAGGTGTTCCCCAGAGAACAGAACCAATAGTTTGTTTTTACGGAGATTTATTACAGTCATTGGCTCATGGGATTATGGAGGTCCATAATCTGCTGTTTGCAAGCTGCAGGATCATGAAAGCCAGTCGTGTAATTTAGTCCAAAGTCCCAGGAGTGTGTGTCATTAAGTCTTGGTTCAAATAGAAAGGCACAAGAACCAGGGTTTCTTATTTCTGAGGGAAGAAGAAAATGGATGCCTCAACTTAAATGGACAGAAATTTGACCTTCTACTTTTCATTTTATTTAGGCCCTCAATGGTTCGGATGATGCCCTCTCATATCGATGAGGGTAATCTTTACTCAGTCTGCAAATTCAGATTATAATCTCTTCTGTAAACACCTCCACAAACAGACTCAGAAACAATGTCTTATTCTTTGGTTAAAGTATGAATAAGCATTCCTTAGCCCAGTCAAGTTGACATATAAAATTAACCATCTCAATTAACAATACCACTTTGAATAATTTTTCATAAAGCGGCATCAGAGTCAGCATACAATAAAAATCGATGATTTGCTAGGTTTTCTGGGTCAGAATCATACCCATCCGTAGATACTAGAATACCAAGTTTAAATGTTGTTGTTTACCTGTTAATAAATTCACTGAAGGCTGTATTTTTCTGTTTAATATTTCCTCTGCTCACAAATATTTGGGTATGTACTACTCTCAGTTTTTGTCTTTTTCACATAATGTTCTTTTATTCCTTTACAGTTAAATAACTATTTAAACAAATATATTACAATTTCCAAATTAGTTATTTTTATTGGAGATAGGATGGTTAAAATATTTTGGTAATTTTAATTTTATTGCATTATTCTCTGATAATATGGATACTATGATTGCTGCTTTAAAAAAACAATATATTGTTATGGCATATTACACTGGCAATTTATATGAACATCTCATACATTTTGGAGACAATGTTGTCTTCAAGTTGTTTATTGGATACACAATTTAAAATACTTAATGCTCACTGGATATGAATCTCAGGCTATAAAAGTCAAGTGTGCAAGAAATGTCATTTTATTAACTGTGAAAACTGGATTTTGGATTTAAGTTTCTGTTCTGTTAAGCTAGAGTAGAAACATCAATCTTTGTTTTAGGGGTTTTCTCCCCCACCTCTAGATCTCCGGCATGTAGCTTCTATCAAGATATTGGTGGTATAAAGTGGGGACTAGGGTCCTTTGCTCATTGGTTTTTAATATAAACAGAGGAGACACTTATCATTCCATTTCAGGACTGAGTTCCCCACCCCTGTTCATGTCACACATAGAAAATAAGAATATTGTGAGGATGACTATGCTTCATTATAGCTCTGAGAATATGTTGGTTCAATCTCCTCTACTTTAGGACCCAAAGATGTGTCCTATTTCTCCTCCTCTCATGTATCCTTTCATCCTGTGTAATACTCTGAATTGTCTGGGTGAAGAAATTTATTACCTACAAGAGCAGGGGGATGGAAGGACATGTAAGGAATGAAATGTTAAGATTAGCATCTCACAATATTATGCCACATTCTTAAAAAAAAAAATACTACATGTTTTCTAGATTCAGCTAACCACCAAAATATCTTATGCAATGTATCAATTTTCTTATGCTCACCATTAAAGTTAAGATACAAAACTGGCCTGGTAGAAATTTCACTAAAACACTAAATCTCAAAAGAATTTTGGAAAAGGAAAATTTACCTGGTGTAAGACAGCTGTGCTCAGTCTCTTCAGTCGTGTCTGACTCTGTGAGCCCATGGACTGTAGCCCGCCAGGCTCCTCTGTCCATGGGGTTCTCTAGGCAAGAATGCTGGAGTGGGTTTCCATTTCTTCCTCCAGGGAATCTTCCTGACCCACAGATTGAACTAATGGAGTCAATTATTTAGTAAATGTAGTCTGATTATATTTTCATTATATACAAAGTCCTTAGTCCTCACAGTTCATGTGTTTGCCCTTGAACAAAGGTAGCCTTGCTAGATGATAGATTAGTAGAACGGCCACTAGCCTGTATTAGTGACAAGCTGTCATAGTCGATCCTATGTTTGTAGCTGGCATGTGAGAAGAAATGGAAGCTGTCATGTGAGAAGAAATAAAGTATTATGGATCCATAAGAACTTCAGACCTCATTTCTCTCTGATTCAAACAGATTATTTACATGTGGTCTAATCTGAACATATACAATCTGTAGGTTATTTCCCCATGGTTTTAGTTCATCATGACATTTTCCTTTTTCACTGAAACATGGCAAAAAAGAATATGTGATTTTGAAAATTCCATGGTGAGGAAGAAGCATTTCATTCTGATGTAGGCAATCTACTTTCTAGTGTTGCTCTAAAGTTGGATTGCTTTTTCCAAGAGTCAGTTTCTCTATGAATCTAAGAAAGGCCCTACTGGGGACAAATGTGAGTGGTGACTGGTTGGCATTGTGGAGTTTCTTTAACTTAGAATCTGATTCTTGAAGCTATTTGACTTCCCTGACATCTACAAAGTTTTGGTCAGGATTTCTAATTCCTAAAATATCTCTGTCTGTCTCAGACATGGCTACTGCTGTGCCTACATCTGTGACTAGCTTCCCTTGTCCATGGGGCTAAGAAATCAATGCAATATTATTCCTTTCTTTACTTGGTCACTGAGAAAAATCTGTGTGGGTTTTACTTGTTTACATTAAGCTCAAAGCAGAGCTTGGCAAAACCTGCTCTGAATGGTTCAGATCCAGGTATCATTAACAGAACTCAGATCAGTGTCCTTCTCACTCCAGAAAAGAATTTAGTTCTTTTGGAAGTCAATGAGAAAGGGTCCTTAAAATTCACGTTCTACCTCAGTGTCTTTCCAGATATTCTGCCAGGAATGAGAAAAATTGTCTTTTACTTCATCAAGGTTGTAATATCCCCCTGCTTCTTTTCATTTTCACCAATGCTGCTTCACCTGCTCAGGAGGTATAAAATACTTACCAGTATTTGTTCACAGTCATTCTCTTAACAATCCCCTAGATTCATCAAAAGTAGCATTAACTTAAATATTTGACCTAAGAGCTAGGTTTTAATTTTTTTCCCTCTGGTAATCAAAATATTATTATTATTATTATTAATAAAAGAATTCAGCCTGTTCACATTTGATACAACCATTAATGAAATTGATTTTTTAGATTGATTTATTTGATTTTTATGGATTTTATTCTTTTTATTATCAGTTTATGTTTATTTATTTTATATATTTTTGTTTTTACTTCTGTTAGCTTATTTAAGTGTTAGCCATCCCCTTTTGCTTCTTCTCTGTTTTTTTGAAATTTGGAAGTTCTACTGAACTTTCCCACTTCTCCACCCACCATCTTAAAAGATGAAACATTTGAAGTATTATTACTTTCCCATTCTCACTGCACATCAACAAATACAAGTGAAGCATTTTAATTTCCCTTTGAGTCATTCGTATCTCTTCAATTGCATTTTCTTTCATGCTAACATAATCTACTTGAACTGTAAACTAGAAATAGTTATAAACTTTTTTCCTTCTGTTTGTGTCACTTTAGTCAGATTCCTTTTCAAGTCTCTTTCTCAGAAAGAATATGAGAGAAATATATTTTTAAAACCTTCATATTTGCCAACAGAACTTTCTTTCATCTGAATAGAAGACTAATAGCTAGCTATGAGACCCTTGCATTGCTATACTATTCTCTTTATCGATATCTACCCACTAATCATTTAATTTTCAATTTGGAAATAAAGTATCTAATGCTAGTTTGATACTTTTAAGTAACATGTTATGAAATCTTACATGATTGTAAAAAAAATACTCTTCTTGTTCTTGGAATTTATGAATTACACCATTAGTAACCCACTCCAGTACTCTTGCCTGGAAAATCCCATGGACAGAGGAGCCTGGTAGGCTGCAGTCCATGGGGTTGCTAAGAGTCGGGCACGACTGAAGTGACTTAGCAGCAGCAGCAGCAAACATATATTCAGGTATGAACATATATAACTTGTCTTTGCAGCCAAAGATGGAGAAGCTCTATACAGTCAGCAAAAACAAGGCCAGGAACTGACTGTGGTTCAGATCATGAACTCCTTGATGCCAAAGTCAGACTTAAACTGAAGAAAGTAGGGAAAACCATTAGAACATTCAGGTATGACCTAAATGAAATCCCTTAAGATTATACAGTGGAAGTGAGAAATAGATCTAGGGATTAGATCTAATAGAGTGTATGGTGAACTATGGATGGAAGTTCCTGACACTGTACAGGATACAGGGATCAAAAGGAAGCCTTACAAATAGCTGTGAAAAGAAAGAAGTGAAAAGTAAAGGAGAAAGGAAAGATTTACCATTTGAATGCAGAGTTCCAAAGAATAGCAAGGAGAGATAAGAAAGCCTTCCTCAGTGATCAACGCAAAGAAATAGAGGAAAACAACAGAATGGGAAAGACTAGAGATCTCTTCAAGAAAATTAGAGATATGAAGGGGACATTTCATGAAAAGATGGGCACAATAAAGGACAGAAATGGTATGGACCTGACAGAAGCAGAAGATATGGAAAAGAGGTGGCAAGAATAAAGAAGAACTATACAAAAAGATCTTCATGACCCAGATAATCATGATGGTGTGATCACTCACCTAAAACCAGATATCCAGGAATTTGAATTCAAGTGGGCCTTAGGAAGCATCACTACGAACAAAGCTAGTGGAGGTGGTGGAATTCTAGTTGAGCTATTTCAAATTCTAAAAGATGATGCTGTGAGAATGCTGCACTCAATAAGTCAGCAAATTTGGAAAACTCAGCAGTGGCCACAGGACTGGAAAAGGTCAGTTTTCATTCCAATCCCAAATAAAGGCAATGCCAAAGAATGCTCAAACTACTGAATAATTGCACTCATCTCACACACTAATAAAATAATGCTCCAAATTCTCCAAGCTAGGCTTCAACAGTATATGAACTGTAAACTTCCAGATTTTCAAGTTGGTTTTAGAAAAGGCAGAGGAACCAGAGATCAAATTGCCAACATCTGCTGGATCATTGAAAAAGCAAGAGAGTTCCAGAAAAACATCTATTTCTGCTTTATTGACTATGCCAAAGCCTTTGACTGTGTGGATCACAATAAACTGTAGTAAATTCTGAAATAGATATGAATGCCAGACCACCTGACCTGCCTCCTGAGAAACCTGTATGCAGGTCAGAAAGCAAGTTAGAACTGGACATGGAACAACAGACTGGTTCCAAATCTGGAAAGTAGTACATCAAGGCTGTATATTGTCACTTTGCTTATGTAACTTATATGCAGAGTACATCATGAGAAACAGTGGGCTGGATGAAGCACAAGACGATATCAAGATTGTCAGGAGAAATATCAGTAACCTCAGACACACAGATGACACCACCCTTATGGCAGAAATGAAGAACTTAAGAGGCTCTTGATGAAAGTGAAAGAGGAGAGTGAAAATGTTCACTTAAAGCTCAAGATTCAGAAAACTAAAATCATGGCATCCGGTCCCATCTCTTCATGGCAAATAGATGAGGAAACAGTGGAAACAGTGAGAGACTACTTTGGGGGCTCTAAAATTACTGCAGATGGTGACTGTAGCCATGAAATTAGAAAACTTTTACTCCTTGGAAAGAAAGTTATGACCGACCTAGACAGCATATTAAAAAGCAGAGACATTACTTTCCAGCAAAGGTCCATCTAGTCAAAGCTATGATTTTTCCAGTAGTCATGTATGGATATGAGTTGGACCATAAAGGAAGATGAACACCAAAGAATTGATGCTTTTGAGCTGTTTGTTGGAGAAGACTCTTGGCAGTCCTTTGGCTTTCAAGGAGGTCCAACCAGTCCATCCTAATGGAAATCAGTCCTGAATGTTCATTGGAAGGACTGATGTTGAACTGAAACTCTAATAGTTTGGCCACCTGATATGAAGCGCTGACTCATTTGAAAAGGCCCTGATGCCAGGAAAGATTGAATGTGGGAGAAAAAGGGGATGACAGAGCATCAGATGGTTGGATGGCATCACTGACTCAATGGTCTTATGTTTGGGTAAACTCTGGGGGTCGGTGATGGACAGGGAGGCCTGGCATGCTGCATCTATGGCATCGCAAAGAGTTGTACACAACTGAGTGACTGAACTGAACTGAACTGCACTGAACTTGTCTTTAGTTGGTGAACATTTGCTTTTTATTAATTCAATTATTTTCTGAATGCAGGAAAAATTTTGTATACTTTATTTTATTCTTTAATTAGCAACTTGATTAGCATTACTTGCTTATCTCAATGTGTTATTTCTTTTAAAAAATACTGTTGCTCTTCTAGATCTGTTTTTAAATGCACATGTTTTTTTCCTTGCATTATTTTTGAGTAATTTTACGTTATCTTTGAGTAATTTTGTTTTCTACTATGCTAATTAAAGTTAACTATAACCTTCTTCCATGTCAGCCAGCATGCTAATTACTAAATTTTTGTAGATTATAAATAACTTGAGTTCCAGAAAGTCTTTGCTTGTGTGTTTACATTACTTGTGCTCATGCTCATTTGCTAAATTGTGTCCAACTCTTTGCAACTCCACGGACTGTGGTCTGCCAGTCTTCTTTTTCCATAGGATTTCCCAGGCAAGAATACTGCAGTGGGTTGCCATTTCCATCTCCAAGGGATCTTGCAGACTTAGGGACTGACCAGAGTCTCCTGGATTGGCAGACCACCACGGAAGCCTGTAGACATTACTACAGTCTTCTAAATTCTTATATTATATCTGATCAGTGTATCACTGTCTAATGATAGCTCTCTATTTCTTATTAACCAACTCTTCTGTGTGGTCAATTTGATCTTTCTATCTGTGGCTGATGAATCCCAAAGATGAATTTTGTTTTCCTTAGTTCCTTCTCACCGGAAGTAGATTCTGCAGGAAAGATTACTCTATGTCTAAGAACTTCCAGATGTTCAAGTTGGTTTTAGAAAAGGCAGAGGAACCACAGATTAAATTGTCAACATCTGCTGGATCATCAAAAAAAGCAAGAGAGTTCCAGAAAAACATCTATTTCTACTTTATTGACTATGTCAAAGCCTTCGACTGTGTGGATCACACTGTGGAAAATTCTGAAACAGATGGGAATACCAGACCACCTGACCTGTCTCTTGAGAAACCTATATGCAGGTCAGAAAGCAACAGAACTGCAAATGGAACAACAGACTGGTTCCAAATAGGAAAAGGAGTACATCAAGGCTGTATATTGTCACCCTGCTTATTTAACTTCTATGCAGAGTACATGAGAAACTATGGGCGGTTAAGAAGCACAAGCTGGAATCAAGATTGCCGGGAGAAATATCGATAACCTCAGATATGCATATGATACGGCCCTTATGGCAGAAAGTGAAGAACTGAAAAACCTCTTCATGAAAGTGAAAGAGGAGAGTGAAAAAGTTGGATTAAAGCTCAACATTCAGAAAAGGAAGATCATGGCATCTGGTCCCATCACTTCATGGGAAATAGATGGGGAAACAGTGGCTATTTTTTTGGGCTCTAAAATTACTGCAGATGGTGACTACAGTCGTTAAATTAAAAGATGCTTACTCCTTGGAAGGAAAGTTATGACCAACCTAGATAGCATATTGAAAAGCAGAGACATTACTTTGCCAACAAAGTTCCATCTAGTCAAGGCTATGGTTTTTCCAGTGGTCATGTATGGATGTGAGAGTTGGACTGTCAAGAAAGCTGAGCACTGAAGAACTGATGCTTTTGAACTGTGGTGTTGGAGAAGACTCTTGAGAGTCCCTTGGACTGCAAGGAGATTCAACCAGTCCATTCTAAAGGAAATCAGTCCTAGGTGTTTATTGGAAGGACTGATGCTGAAGCTGAAACTCCACTACTTTGGCCACCTCATGTGAAGAGTTGACTCGTTGGAAAAGACTCTGATGCTAGGAGGGATCGGGGGCTGGAGGAGAAGTGGATGACAGAGGATGATGGCTGGATGGCATTATCGACTCAATGGACATGAGTTTCAGTGAATTCCAGGAGTTGGTGATGGACCGGGAGGCCTGGCGTGCTACGATTCATGGGGTCACAAAGAGTCGGACACGACTGAGCCACTGAACTGAACTGAACTGAAACAGTTTGGAAGACATGATGTCTCTGCTTATGTAGGTCAACATTGCTCCTAATAGAAAGTTGTGGCCCCTCAAACTAAACATTTGTAATTCTCCACTAAAAATGCCTCAATGTCTATATATCAGGATCCAATCAGTAAAACAGAGTTCATTCTGGCTATTTCAAAATAAGGGATTTAATACACTGAATCTGCTCACTGGTAATAGAAGGCTGAAAGATCCAAAAACAGTGGAATAGTTCAGAGTGAGGACTTTGGAGATGGAGCTGCTGTTGCTGAGTAGGGGCTTTTCTAACAGTAACACATGAGGACCTAAATGGTACTATATTTTGAGATGTCTGTTACTAATGTGAAAAGGAACTATAAATAAGGATAGAGTACTTTCTTTTTCTTCAAACTTCTACAACCTGATCAGTGTCTTACAATGTCTAAACACATCTGTATGCAAATTGGCCAAGAAGTCTACAATTAGAAATTTGCCAGAGTCAATACTTTAAGCCAGTGTAGAAAAATAGGCTTGGTACTTCAGGGGCAAGAAATTAAAGTAACAATGTTAGAAGTCAGCAAAGGCTGCAAACACTGTAAAAGGTATGAGTACTAACAGGAAGATATTCTTGACTATCATGGCCAGAGTGGATACCATAAAAGTATTGCCTCTGTAGCTTCTTAGAGTACATAAAGACTTACCAGTTTCTCACTCATTTTAGTATATTTTGGAGAAATATCAGAGAATATGGAGCTTTATTCAATGTACTAGCATGAATACACATTCTTCTCTATAGAGTATCATAATAGGCAAATTATTTTAAGATAAAATATTTAATATGTTGAAAATGTAGAGGAAGATTAGAAATGTATTGATTTTCTAAAAGAAATAATAAATTTTGTTTTTATTTTCATGTCATGATTTAAAATGTCTTATAAATCATATCAATTTGAAATTAAATTTATTAAAGAGAGTTAGATTAGTGTGATATTTTAGCATTGGTTTTCTGGCAATTTCTTAAAAACATAGAATATTCTGGAAGCAACCTAGGTGTCCATCAGCAGATGAATGGATAAGAAAGCTGTGGTACATATACACAATGGAGTATTACACAGCCATTTAAAAGAATACATTTGAATCAGTTCTAATGAGGTGGTTGAAACTGGAGCCTATTATACAGAGTGAAGTAAGCCAGAAAGAAAAACACCAATACAGTATACTAATGCATATATATATATATATATATATATATATATGGAAATTAGAAAGATGGTAATGATAACCCTGTATGCAAGAATGCAAAAGAGACACAGATGTATAGAACAGTCATTTGGACTCTGTGGGAGAGGGAGAGGGTGGGATGATTTGGGAGAAGGGCATTGAAACATGTATAATATCATATATGAAATGAATCTCCAGTCCAGGTTCGATGCATGATACTGGATGCTTGGGGCTGGTGCACTGGAGACGACCCAGAGGGATGGTATATGGAGGCGGGGGGTGGTTCAGGATGGGGAACACGTGTATACTTGTGGTGTATTCATGCTGAAGTATGGAAAAACCAATACAATATTGTAAAGTAATTAACCTACAATTAAAATAAATGAATTTATATTTTAAAATAGAATATTCTTTTAAGCTGTATCCTAAGCATCAAACGAAATGATTCTGTATATTTGTTGAACTAAATTTTCAGAGTAATAGTTTTGAAATAGTTTTGACTAATAATCAGTAGCTTATTAATGTAGCTTGATTAGTTTGCTTATGTATTACTTATGCATTATGTATTACTTGGTGACTTAATGAAATTAATTGTATTTGTTCTTGTACATCCCATTCTTTACCTCAGATAACCAAGGAAGTAAAAAGGTTATTTGTGTTTCCTTGCTGCTGCTGCTGCTAAGTCACTTCAGTCGTGTCTGACTCTGTGCAACCCCATAGATGGCAGCCCACCAGGCTCCCCCATCCTTGGGAATCTCCAGGCAAGAACACTGGAGTGGGTGGCCATTTCTTTCTCCAATACATGAAAGTGAAAGTGAAGTCTCTCAGTCGTGCCCGACTCTTAGCGACCCCATGGATGGCAGCCTACCAGGCTCCTCTGTCCATGGGGTTTTCCAGGCAAGAGTGGGTTGCTATTGCCTTCTCTGGTTGTTGCCTTACTCTTAGACAGATAGGAAGAATGGTGACAAGTCCTTTTCTAACATGCATATATGGAAACTCTTTTACTTTGTAAGAATGTTTTGTACTGGAATTTATGAAAAATCTCAAGATAACTGACAACTACCATTTGTTTTTGCTGTTTGCTGATCACTTACATGTCATTTTTGTAGTTTCTGTAGTTCAGCAATAATTCTAATACCACATTTAAGGATTATTCTATATATGGATTATTAGTGTAAACCAATATCCAGTGCTTCTAGGGGAAATAAATTAATGGAGAATAAACAGATGAACAGGTTTAAAAAAGAGTAAAGTAAATGCATTTTTCAGGTAGTTAAAATTCTGTTCTTGGGAAATTTAAAGACTAAAGGGCATCACAGTCTAAAAAGACTTCCTTAATCTGAATATTTAAACTTGACCTCTTTTAAACTTATTTTAGTATAATTCAAACTAAAATAATAGTCTAAAATTTGATCAGAAGCTGCTGATTAAAAAGAACCACTTAAATCATTTATATTACACAAATCTCTTTAATCATTGTATTAATCAAGCAATACATATTCATTGAAGTTACCTATTTTGTGACTACAAAGGCAACACCTATTTTTATATAAAATTAACTATTATAATTTGCTAAGAAAATATTTTGAAAATTCCCTTCTTCACAACCCTGAGTTAAACATTGCTTTCAATTTGGCAAGCATGTCTGTACAATTCTGTATGCAAACTTGTATATATATATTTCAATATTTATATCATGGATCTACGATATATGAGGAGAAGGCAATGGCACCCCACTCCAGTATTCCTGCCTGGAAAATCCCATGGACAGAGGAGCCTGGTAGGCTGCAGTCCATGGGGTTGTGAAGAGTTGGACACGACTGAACGACTTCACTTTCACTTTTCACTTCCATGCATTGGAGAAGGAAATGGCAACCCACTCCAGTGTTCTTGCTTGGAGAATCCCAGGGACAGGGGAGCCTCGTGGGCTGCCGTCTATGGGGTTGCACAGAGTCAGACACGACTGAAGTGACTTAGCAGCAGCATGATATATGAATTCTTGATATACATGCTATATAAAATATTCATTTATTTTGCTTATATACCATGACTTTCTTTACATACCCATTAAGGGATATAGATGATTTTCTAATGTCTATACAGTGCTCTATTGCGTTTATCATAATTTTAGTAAGTGTTCTCATATTCAGATGATCACTTTGCAGTTTTTAGCACTATTATATGCCTTACTATGGTGAACAAACCTGAACACAGTTTTTAAGTTCTTGTTCAATTATATGCTTAAAATAATTTCTAGGAGTAAGATTAGAAAATCAAGTATATATACAACTGTTGATAGCATGACATTAAACTATTTTTAAAAAGGATTTTACAAGTTTAATCATTAGAAAACAATTTATGAAGTACTCATTTCACTCAACTCTCAACTATATTCACTATGGCTAATTCAGAGCACTAGGGTTCCTCAGTCTGGCACTATTGTTATTTTGGGCTGGATAATTCTTTATTATAATTTGGAAAAAAAGTGTGCAAATATTTTAAACTAGTCTATGATAACTTTTACAAGTTTTTCTTACTTTTCTATGATTATCTTTTTATATACATATATAATGTACATATATATGATTCAAAATTATAAAAATATCATGTATTTTTTAATATTCAATGGTTTTACTTGTTTCTTTAGCATAGACATATTTTTTTGTTTGTTTGTTTGTTTGCTTTTTTGGTAAAGACAATATTTAAGTATCCCCATATACTTAACTGACACACCAAACACCTAGTCAGCTGAACAATATTCATTAAAGTTTTATTTCAGTCATGATTGAAATGGAAATATACTCCATATACTTAGGATTGTATTTTAATTACACACTCTTATTCATTAAATTGTTTGCCTATTCTGGCATAACTACTAAATATTTTTATTTTTTAAATTTTATTTTTACCTTATTCTACATTACAATATTTTAACGTAGAATATTGTATTGGTTTTGCCACACATTGACATGAATCAGCCACAGGTGTGCACGATCTCCCAATGCCGAAGCCCCCTCCCACCTCCCACCCCATATCATCTCTTTGGATCATTCCATGCACCAGCCCCAAGCATCCTGTATCCTGTATTGAACATAGACTGGCGCTTCGTTTCTTACATGATGGTATACATGTTTCAGTGCCATTCTCACAAATCATCCCACCCTCTCCCTCTCCCTCAGAGGCCAAAAGTCCGTTCTATACCTCTGTGTCTCTTTTGTTGTCTCACATACAGAGTCATCATTACTATCTTTCTAAATTCCATATATATGTTTCAGTATACTGTATTGGTGTTTTTCTTTCTGGCTTACTTCACTTTGTATAATCGGCTCCAGTTTCATCCATCTCATTAGAACTGAGTCAAATTTATTCTTTTTAAGGGCTGAGTAATTCTTCATTGTGTATATGTACCACAGCTTTCTTATCCATTCATCTGCTGATGGACATCTAGGTTGTTTCCATGTCCTGGCTATTATAAACAATGCTGCAATGAACATTGGGGTACATGTGTCTCTTTCAATTCTGGTTTCCTTGATGTGTATGCCCAGCAGTGGGATTGCTGGGTCATAAGGCAGTTCTATTTGCAATTTTTAAAGGAATCTCCACACTGTTTTCCATAGTGGCTGTACTAGTTTGCATTCCCACCAACAGTGTAAGAGGATTGCCTTTTCTCCACATCCTCTCCAGCATTTATTGCTTGTAGACTTTTGGATCGCAGCCATTCTGACTGGTGTGAAATGGTACCTCATTGTGGTCTTGATTTGCATTTCTCTGATAATGAGTGATGTTGAGCATCTTTTCATGTGTTTGTTAGCCATCTGTATGTCTTCTTTGGCTAAATGCCTATTTAGTTCTTTGGCCCATTTTTTGATTGGATCATTTATTTTTCTGGAGTTGAGTTGTATATTTTTGAGATTAGTTGTCAGTTGCTTCATTTGCTATTGTTTTCTCCCATTTGGAAGGCTGTCTTTTCACCTTACTTATAGTTTCTTTTGTTGTGCAGAGCTTTTAATTTTAATTAGATTCCATTTGTTTATTTTTGCTTTTATTTCCATTATACTGGGAGGTGGATCATAAGAGGATCCTGCTGTGATTTATGTCAGAGAGTGTTTTGCCTATGTTTTCCTCTAGGAGTTTTATAGTTTCTGGTCTTACATTTAGATCTTTAATCCATTTTGAGTTTATTTTTGTGTGTGGTGTTAGAAAGTGATCTAGTTTCATTCTTTTACAAGTGGTGTACCAGTTTTCCCAGCACCACTTGTTAAAGAGATTGTCTTTACTCCATTGTATATTCTTGCCTCCTTTGTTGAAGATAAGGTGTCCATAGGTGTGTGGATTTATCTCAGGGCTTTCTATTTTGTTCCATTGATCTATATTTCTGCCTTTGAACCAGTACCATACTGTCTTAATGACTGAGCCTGAAGTCAGGCGAGTTGATTCTTCCAGTTCCATTCTTCTTTCTCAAGATTGCTTTTGCTATTTGAGGTTTTTTGCCTTTCCATACAAATCTTGAAATTATTTGTTCTAGTTCTGTGAAAAATACTGTTGGTAGCTTGATAGGAATTGCATTGAATCTGTAGATTGCTTTGGGTAGTATACTCATTTTCACGATATTGACTCTTCAATCCATGCACATGGTATATTTCTACATCTATTAGTGTCCTCTTTGATTTCTTTCATCAGTGTTTTATAGTTTTCGATATATAGGTCTTTAGTTTCTTTAGATAGGTACATTTCTAAGTATTTTATTCTTTTCGTTGCAATGGTGAATGGAATTATTTCCTTAACTTCTTTTTTCTACTTTCTCATTATTAGTGTATAGGAATGCAAGGGATTTCTGAGTGTTGATTTTCTATCCTGCAACTTTACTATATTCATTGATTAGCTCTAGTAGTTTTCTGGTGGAGTCTTTAGGATTTTCTATGTAGAGGATCATGTCATCTGAAAACAGTGAGAGTTTTACTTCTTTTCCAATTTGGATTCCTTTTATTTCTTTTTCTGCTCTGATTGCTGTGGCCAAAACTTCCAGAATTATATTGAATAGTAGTGGTGAAAGTGGGCACCCTTGTCTTGTTCCTGACTTTAGGGGAAATGCTTTCAATTTTTCACATTGAGGATAATGTTTGCTGTGGGTTTGTCATATATAGCTTTTATTATGTTGAGGTACGTTCCTTCTATTCCTGCTTTCTGGAGCGTTTTTTATCATAAATGGATGTTGAATTTTGTCAAAGGCCTTCTCCGCATCTATTGAGATAATCATATGACTTTTATTTTTCAATTTGTTAATGTGGTGAATTACACTGATTGATTTGCGGACATTGAAGAACCCTTGCATCCCTGGGATAAAGCCCACTTGGTCATGATGTATGATCTTTTTAATGTGTTGTTGGATTCTGATTGCTAGAATTTTGTTAAGGATTTTTGCATCTATGTTCATCAGTGATATTGGCCTGTGGTTTTGTGTGTGTGTGTGTGTGTGGCATCTTTGTCAGGTTTTGGTATTAGGGTGATGGTGGCCTCATAGGATGAGTTTGGAAGTTTACCTTCCTCTGCAATTTTCTGGAATAGTTTCAGTAAGATAGGTGTTAGCTCTTCTCGGAATTTTTGGTAGAATTCAACTGTGAAGCCATCTGGACCTGGGCTTTTGTTTGCTGGAAGATTTCTGATTACAGTTTCAATTTCCATGCTTGTGATGAGTCTGTTAAGATTTTCTGTTTCTTGGTGGTTCAGTTTTAGAAAGTTGTACTTTTCTAAGAATTTGTCCATTTCTTCCAAGTTGTCCATTTTATTGGCATATAATTGCTGATAGTAGTCTCTTATGATTCTTTGTATTTCTGTGTTGTCTGTCATGATCTCTCCATTTTCATTTCTAATTTTATTGATTTGATTTTTTTTCTCTTTGTTTCTTGATGAGTCTGGCTAATGGTTTGTCAATTTTATTTATCTTTTCAAAGAACCAGCTTTTTGCTTTGTTGATTTTTGCTATGGTGTCTTTTGTTTCTTTTGCATTTATTTCTGCCCTAATTTTTAAGATTTCTTTCTTTCTAGTAAATGGCAACAGGAACATACTTATCAATAATTACCTTAAATGTAAGTGGATTGAATGCCCCAACCAAAAGGCAAAGACTGGCTGAATGGATACAAAAACAAGATCCCTATATATGTTGCCTACAAGAGATCCACCTCAAAACAACGGACACATACAGACTGAAAGTGAAGGGCCGGAGAAAGATATTCCATGGAAATAGAGACCAAAAGAAAGCAGGAGTAGCAATACTCATATCCAATAACATAGACTTTAAAACAAAGGCTGTGAAAAGAGACAAAGAAGGCCACTACATAATGATTAAAGGATCAATCCAAGAAGAAGATATAACAATTATAAATATACATACACTCAACATAGGAGCACCGCAATATATAAGACAAATGCTAACAAGCATGAAAGGGGAAATTAATAATAACACAGTAATAGTGGGAGACTCTAATACCCCACTCACACCTATGGACAGATCAACTAAACAGAAAATTAACAAAGAAACACAAACTTTAAATGATACAATAGACCAGTTAGACCTAATTTATATCTATAGGACATTTCACCCCAAAACAATGAATTTCACCTTTTTATTAAGTGCTTATGGAACCTTTTCCAGGATAGATCACATCCTGGGCCATAAATCTAACGTTGATAAACTCAAAAAAATTGAAATCATTCCAAGCATCTTCTCTGACCATAATGCACTAAAGTTAGATCTCAATTACAGGAGAAAAACTATTAAAAATTCCAACATTTGGAGGCTGAACAACACCCTTCTGAATAACCAACAAATCACAGAAGAAATCAAAATATGCATAGAAATGAATGAAAATGAAAACACAACAATCCAAAACCTGTGGGACACTATAAAAGCAGTGCTAAGAGGAAAGTTCATAGCAATACAGGCATACCTCAAAAAAACAAGAAAAAAGCCAAATAAATAACCTAACTCTACACCTAAAGAAACTAGAAAAGGAAGAAATAGAGAACCCCAGAGTTAGTAGAAAGAAAAATTTAAAATTTTACTGATTAATATGATTTGTTTTCTATTTCGAGAATTTTTCTTACTGGAAGATAATTGATTCAACTCTAATGTGTTGGTTCAATCTCCATTTTTATTCAGGAAAGAGAATTATTTCTAGTTTCAATATATGTAGATTTGAATATATTATATGTTGGCGTTGGGAAAAGCTTAGTTATTATTAGGAAAAATAACTGCAAAATTTCTGGAGTATAAATAGTATTTTATTTTGCTGTGTATTCAGCAAAAGAATATTTCTTTTAAGAGTTTTAAAAAGAAAACAAAATTAATATATTTTATTTGCATTAGTCAAGTAATTTTAAATATATAATGGAACTTGAAGTACTTTCTAGAAGTCAGATTTCTGAGGTTCACAATCAGCCTACATATTAGGGGAAAACTTACTGGATTCCATAAATATAAGCTTCTGAAATTAGGCATAAGTACTCTATTCTTGGTGAAAGGTCAGAAAAAATAATGTTGTCTACTCAAGGGAAAAAGTATCTAGATAAGCCAATAGAAGAAAAGAAGTCTGGCTTTAAATGTAATTTTGGAAGTAGAATTTTGGAAACAGATTTTAGAATTTATGAAATGAATAGCTTAGAAACTGAGGCAGGTAGTACTGAAATCGAATTATCACAAATTAAGAAATTATAAAATAATGAATATATGGATGCATAATAATAAATTCACAATTTGACATACTTGGTACCCTCTCATTAGGCATTTGTAAATTTGAAACTATTTATCTTGCCAGGAACCGCTCATTTATTCAGTTAGAATGGATGCCCTCCTCATGAGGGAAAATGTTAATAAGTTACATAACTTTTTAAAATTTCTTTTTAAAATTTAAAATCAAACTGATGAATAATAAACCCATAGTGGATTTATGTTGATGTATGGCAAAACCAATACGATGTTGTAATTAGCCTCCAATTAAAATAAATAAATTTATATTTTAAAAAAGTTTTAAAGCTTTTAAAAGGTGGTGGCTCAGATAGTAAAGAATCTGCCTGCAATATGGGAGATGTGGGTTCAATTTCTAGGTCAAGGAGATTCCCTGGAGAAGGAGATGGCAACCCCACTTCAGTATTCCTGCCTGGAGAATCCCGTGGACAGAGGAGCCTGGCGGGCTACAGTCTATGGGACTGCAAAGGACTGGACACAACTGAGTGATTAACACTTTCATCTATATTCTAATTGCACTGAAACATATATATGTCCATATATATCAAAGTGATGTTAGTTGTGTCTGACTCTTTGCAACCCATGGACTGTAGCCTGTCAGGAATATGTGTTGCTGTGCTTAGTCACTCACTCACACTTAGTCACCTGTGTCCGACTCTTTGCAACCCCTTTGAATATAGCCTGCCAGACTCCTCTGTCCATGGACATTCTCCAGGCAAGAACACTGGAGTGGGTTGCATGCCTTCCTCCAGGGGATCTTCCCAACACAACTCAGGTCTCCCATATTGCAGGCAGATTCTTTGCCATCTGAATCACCAGGGAAGCCCAAGAATACGGCGACCTTCCTGACCCAGGAATTGCACTGGGGTCTCCTACATTATAGGCGTATTCTTTACCAGATGAGCTACCAGGGAAACCCATATATATTGGTGATGGACAGGGAGGATTGGTGTGCTACAGGCCATGGGGTCACAGTGTCGGACACAAATGAGCAGCTGAACTGACTGACTGATATAAATTTAATTATGATACATTGTTCATGAAGAAAAATTGAATTTGATAGTATGACTAGCATATTTATTATTCTCATTCATTTACATATCTCTCAAGCACTTATTTGCCAGGATTGTTCCTTCTTCGGGAACAATTTTATACACTAAAAATACAAACAATAATTTCAAAATATAACTGTTTTAGATTTAACTCATTAAGGATATATATGTAGCAGCATATTTACAGTCACCAAAATATATCTTATATCTATGATGCTTATATATCGATTAACAAAACATATTTTGATAATGTGAAAAAAAATGTTCCTCACTATTACATTTAAGACTGTGGGTCTTTTGAAGCTTTTTCTCTTTATCTTTGGTTTTGGCAGTTTATATACACTTAAGGATGTGTATGTGTGTGCATGTGTGTGTGTATGTCTTGACCTTAATTCTGCTAGGTATGTCCTGAGTTTCCTAAATCTGAGATTTAGTATCTGTCATTAACTATATAAAGGTCCCAGCCATTTGTTACTTCAGTTATCTCTTCTGCTCCAATAAGTCTTTCTTTTCTTGCTAGTATTCCGTTTACACATGTGAGATTCAGACCCATTTTATATTGTCCCCCATTTCTCAAAATGCAGTTTCATTATTTTTTAAATTCTTTTTAGACTTTGCATTTTATCTTGGGAAGCTTTTATTGACCTACCTTCAAGTTCACTCTTATGTTTTCAGATTGTGTTGCATCTACGTGAGCTCACCAGATTTTCATTCAATCTTTCTGTTGCTTTGTTTTCCATTTCTATCATTTCTTTTTCTTTCTGTCTCATGGCTTACATTACCCATCTGCTTTGTGTTGTGCACTTTTTCCATTAGAGTCCTTAATATATTACTCATAATTATTTTAATGATTTGTCTGATAATTTTTGCATTTGTGTCATATATAATTCTGGTTCCAATGATTGTTTTGTCTCTTCAGAGTGTTTTCCCTTGCTTTTCGACATGCTTACTGTTTCTTGTTGTTGCTGACATCCAGATATGCATTGAGTAACATATATTAAGTTAAATAGAATTTAGTATGAAGACTGATATTAATCTGGCTAGGAACTGGGCTCTGTGTAATGTTTGTTGTAGTTATAGGTTTCAGAGACTTCTACTTCCTTTGGTGTTCTTGCTTGTCCATAATTTATTTTAAACTCTCCTTAGTAAGATTCTTTGTCTTGCAGCTAGGTCATATAAGATGCAGTACTATTGTATTAGGTCTCTGTTGGTATGATGGTAAAGTGTAGGAAAGGGTGAACATTTTATAATCTTCTGGTTAAATGTCAGTCTTTTAATGGGTCTGAATCTCAGAGTTGTGACCTTCTCAAGTGTTTCTCCACTGATAGCTTATTTTCCCCTAAGCTCTTCTCCTTGGGAACTTCCCTGGTGGCTCAGACTGTTAAAAATTTGCCTGCAATGCTACTGCTGCTGCGGCTAAGTTGCTTCAGTCGTGTCTAACTCTGTGCTACCCCATAGATGGCAGCCCACCAGGCTTCCCTGTCGCAGGGATTCTCCAGGCAAGAACACTGGAGTGGGTTGCCTGCAATGCAGGAGACCCATATTTGATCCTGGGTTGGGAAGATCCTCTGGAGAAGGAATGGCAACCCACTCCAGTATTCTTGCCTGGAGAATTGCCTGGAGAGACGAGCCTACTCCTGGTTCTAAATTCCTACTATGTTTCCTTGAGGTCTAACTTCTGTTGATTGCTTCACAACCACATTAAATAAGACATAAAGAAGACTTGAGGATGGACTGGGGAGGGATACCATTTCCCTAGCAGGCATAAAGGTTTAGAATTTAGCTCTGGCAATGTGACTTCCCCTGAAGTGTAGGTCTTTTCTATGGAGAAGGCTCTGGCCTATATCACTACAATTCTTCCTCTCCCTAGCCAGAGCCACAAGGACTTTTTCTTGAGCCTCATGGTGAAAACCTGATAGAGCTGATGGGAGAAAAACTCATGAAAGTGTTGGGGTTCCCACTAAGATTTCAGCCCCAGTAGTTTTTCTCTCACATACTAGTCTGCACTTAGTCTCCAGCAGTACATACAGGTTACCATATAAATGTTTATACAATTTCAGGGTTTGGTGGCTTTTGTTCCACATAAGCAGGTCTTAGCTGAAACTCTGCTTTTCTAGTCTTTGGATTTCAGGTTGTATGCCATTTGCCCCACAACTTCATTTCTTTGAAAAGTCTTAGAAAAGTTATGGATTTTCTTAGCTTTTTCTTATTGTTAACTACAGAAGTAATGACTCCCCAATCTCTTTTTGGGAAATGAAAATATGGACATCTTTTTGGAGGTTTTGATGCTTTTGATAATTTAATAAATTAGTCTTTATACTTTTCTTTTCTTTTTCTTTTTTTTTTTTGGCATGTCATGTGGCATGTGGGATCTTAGTTTCCCAACCAGGAATCGAACCCAAATCCCCTGCATTGGAAGCATGGAGACCTAACCACTGAATCACCAGGGAAGTCCCAGTCTTTACTCTTTGATGATTAATAAGTGAGTCTTTTCTTATCCTGTCTCTCTCTCTATATATATACATATATATATGACAATTTTGCTATAAACCTGAGACTGCTCTAAAACTTAAATTTATTAATTGGAAATAATAAAATTTCAAATACATATTTCATGTTTTCAGGCTTCCCAGGTGGCACTAGTGGTAAAGAACCTGCCTGCCAAGCAGGACACATAAGAGATGTGGGTTTATCTCTGGGTTGTAAAGATACCTTGGAAGAGAAAATGGCAACCCACTCCAGTATTCTTGCCTGAGTATCCCATGGACAGAGCAGCCTGGTGGGCTACAGTCCATAGGGTGACAAAGAGTTGAACACAACTTAAGTGACTTAGCATGGACATTACATTTTCCAATAAGAATTAAAATATTACTTTCATAGAGATTACTGAGTAGATGTTTAGTAACAAAAGAAACTGTTTTGCATTTAATGCTTCTGAGGTATGTAGGGCACTTTTAGGTACCCATTTATGATGCATACAGAGCTAGAATCATATTCAACAGTGAAAAGCTGAAAATTTTCCTCAAATTTAGGAACAAAACAGTGCCTACTCTAACCACTTCTTTAACACAATATTGGAAATCTTAACCAAGGAAATCAGACAAGAAGAATAAAAAGTAACAGAATTGTAAGGAAAGAAGATTGTCACTATTTGCAGATGACATGATACTATATACAGAAAACCCTAAAGTTGACACCAAAACTATTAAAAATAATAAATGAATTCAATAAAATTGCAGGGTACACTATTAATATACAGAAATCTGTTGTTTTTCCATGGACTAATAATGAACTACCAGATAGAGAAAGCAAAAAGTAACATTTAAAGTCACACCAAAAAAAAAAAAATACCTAGGAATAAACTTAACCAAGGAGGTGAAAGATCTGAATTCTGAAAGCTGCAAAACATTGATGAAGGAAATTGAAGATGATACAAAGAAATAGAAAAATACCCTATGCTCTTGGAAGAACTAATACTGCCAAATTACCATACTACAGATTCAATGCAATATCTATCAAAGTACCCATGTCGCTTTTACAGACCTAGAACATATAATCTTAAAATTCATATGGAACAGAGAAGACATTGAGTGGTCAAACCCTGGAGAAAAAAAGAATGAAGTTGGAGATATTGCAAATCCTGATTTCAGACTATACTACAAAGATACAGTGATCAAAATAGCATGGTACTGGCACAAGAATGTATGCATATACCAATGATAAAAGAGAGCCCAGAAATAAACCCACACACCTATGATCAGTTAATCTATGAGAAAGGAGGTAAGAATATAGAATGGAGAAAATACTTTAATAAATGATTCTGGGGAAACTGGACAGCTGTATGTTAAAGAAAGGAATTAGAACATACCCTTACACCATATTTTCTTGGGCTCCAAAATCACTGCAGATGGTGTCTGCAGCTCTGAAATTAAAGATGCTTGTTCCTTGGAAGAAAGGCTGTGACAAAGCTAAACAACATATTAAAAAGCAGAGACATTACTTTTGGCGACAAAAGTCCATATAGTCAAAGCTATGGTTTTTTTCCAATAATCTTGTATGGATGTAAGAATTGGACAATAAAGAAAGCTGAGCACCAAAGAATTGATGCTTTTGAACTGTGGTGCTGGAGAAGAGTCTTGAGAGTCTCTTGGACAGCAAGGAGACCAAACCAGTCAATCCTAAAGAAAATCAGTCCTGAATATTCATTGGAAGGGCTGATGCTAAAGCTGAAGCTCCAAAACTTTGGTCACCTGATGTGAAGAATTGACTCATTGGAAAAGACCCTGATGCTGGGAAAATTGAAGGCAGGAGGAAAAAGAGATGACAGAAGATGAGACTCTTGGATGGTATCACTGACTTAATGGACATGAGTTTGAGCAAGTCCCAGGAGCTGGTGATAGACAGGGAAGACTGACATGTTGCATCCTATGGGAATGCAAAGAGTTGTACATGATTGAGCAACTGAACTTACACCATATACAAAAATAAACTCTAAATGGATTGAGTACCTAAATGTAAGACCTGAAACTATCAAACTCTTAGAAGAGAATATAAGCAAAACCCCTTGACATAAATTGTATTGTAGCAATGTTTTCTGGATCTGTCTGCTTTGGTAAAAAAAAAAAAAAAGTAATAAAAATCGAGTCTAATTAAACTTTAGAGTTTTTGCACAGCAAAGAAAATCACTGACAAAATTAAATACAACCTACTGAATAGGAGAAAATACTTGCCAGTGATATGACTGCCAAGTGGATAATATCCAAAATATATGAATAGCTCATATAATTCCATATCAAAAAGCACAATCAAAAAATGAGAAGACATGAATAGACATTTTCCCAAAGAAGGTATACAGATGGCTAATAGGCACACAAAAATGTGTTCTATATTTCTTTAATTATTCAGTTCAGTTCAGTTCCGTTCAGTTCAGTTCAGTCTCTCAGTCGTGTCCGATTCTTTGCGACCCCATGAATTGTAGCACGCCAGGCCTCCCAGTCCATCACCAACTCCCGGACTTCACTCAAACTCACGTCCATCAAGTTGGTGATGCCATCCAGCCATTTCATCTTCTGTCGTCCCCTTCTCCTCCTTCCCCCAATCCCTCCCAGCATCAGAGTCTTTTCCAATGAGTCAACTCTTCACATGAGGTGGCCAAAGTACTTGAGTTTCAGCTTTAGCATCAGTTCTTCCAAAGAACACCCAGCACTGATCTGCTTTAGAACGGACTGGTTGTATCTCCTTGCAGTCCAAGGGACTCTCAAGAATGTTGTCCAACACCACAGTTCAAAAGCATCAGATCTTTGGTGCTCAGCTTTGAGAATGCAAGGGGAGTGGGTGGGATGATTTGGGAGAATGGTATTGAAACATGTATAATATCATATATGAAACGAATCACCAGTTCAGGTTCGATGCATGATACTGGGTGCTTGGGGCTGGTGCACTGGGACAACTCAGAGGGATGGTACGGGGCAGGAGGAAGGAGAGGGGTTCAGGATGGGGAACACATGTATACCTGTGGTGGATTCATGTAAAAGTATGGCAAAACCAATACAATATTGTAAAGTAGTTAAAAAAAAAACGACTATAATAAGGTATCATTATACACCAGTCAGAGTGGCTATCTTCAAAAAGTCTATAAATAATAAATGCTGAAGCAGCTTTGGAGGAAGGGGAAAGTTCAGACACTCTTGGTGGGAATTAAATTGGTGTAACCACTATGGAACAAAGTATGGTGGTTCCTTTAAAGACAGAACTACCATATGATCCAGTAATCTCACTCCTGGGCCCATACATAGATAGATGAAAACTCTAATTCAAAGATACACATGTACCCTAATGTTAATAGCAGCACTATTTATAACAGCAAAGAAGTGGAAACAATCCAAATGCCCATCAATATGTGTATACACACACACACACACACATACAACATAGACTAATACTCAGCCATAAAAAACAATGAAATCAACAGACAAATGGATAAAAAGATATGATTTAATTTACATTTTTACACAAATATATATTCACACACATATGTATATTTATAAAATACATAATGGAATATTTCTCAGCCATGCTAAAGAGTGAAATGCTGTCATTCACAGCAATGTGGATGAGCCCAGAGAACGTTATGCTTAGTGAAATGTCAGAGAAAGATAAATGTTATATGACATAACTTATCTTGTGGAACTTAAAACAGAAGAGTGTATATAGCAAAACTGGTCAAACACTTGTAAAAGAATGAAACTAGAACACTTTCTAACACCATACACAAAAATAAACTCAAAATGGATTAAAGATCTAAACATAAGACTAGAAACTATAAAACTCCTAGAGGAGAACATAGGCAAAACACTCTCCGACATAAATCACAGCAGGATCCTCTATGACCCATCTCCCAGAATACTGGAAATAAAGGCAAAAATAAACAAATGGGACCTAATTAAAATTAAAAGCTTCTGCACAACAAAGGAAACTATAAACAAGGTGAAAAAGACAGCCTTCAGAATGGGAGAAAATAATAGCAAATTAAGCAACTGACAAAGAACTAATCTCAAAAATATACAAGCAACTCCTGCAGCTCAATTCCAGAAAAATAAATGACCCAATCAAAAAAATGGGCCAAAGAAATAAATAGACATTTCCCCAAAGAAGACATACAGATGGTTAACTAAAACATGAAAAGATACGCAACAGCACTCATTATCAGAGAACTGCAAATCAAAACCACAATGAGGTACCATTTCACACCAGTCAGAATGTCTACTATCCAAAAGTCTACAAGCAATAAATGCTGGAGAGGGTGTGGATAAAAGGGAACCTTCTTACACTGTTGGTGGGACTGAAAACTAGTACAACCACTATGGAGAACAGTGTGGAGATTCCTTAAAAAACTGGAAATAGAACTGCCTTATGACCCAGTGTGTACTGGGCATACACAACGAGGAAACCGGAATGAAAGAAACATGTGTACCCCAATGTTCATCACAACACTGTTTATAATAACCAGGACATGGAAGTAACCTACATGTCCATCGGCAGACGAATGGTTAAGAAAGCTGTGGTACATATACACAATGGAGCATTACTCAGCCATTAAAAAGAGTATATTTGAATCAGTTCTAATGAGATGGATGAAACTGGAGCCTATTATACAGAGTGAAGTAAGTCAGAAAGAAAAGCACCAATACAGTATACTAATGCGTATATATGGAATTTAGAAAGATGGTAACAATAACCCTGTATACAAGACAGCAAAAGAGACACAGATGTATAGAACAGTCTTTTGGTCTCTGTGGGAGAGGGAGAGGGAAAGGGTGGGATGATTTGGGAGAATGGCATTGAAACATGTATAATATCATATATGAAATGAATTATTTGATAATAATTGATATATCATTATTGATAAGGGCTCCCTGGTGGTGCAGAGGTTAAAGTGTCTGCCTGCAACGTGGAAGACCTGAGTTCAATCCCTGGGTTGGGAAGATCCCCTGGAGAAGGAAATGGCAACCCACTCCAGTATTCTTGCCTGGAGAATCCCATGGATGGAGGAGCTTGGTTGGCTATAGTCCACGGGTCCCAAAGAGTCAGACACTACTGAGCAATGATAATTGATATATCATTATTGATATATGAAATGAATTTATCAGTCCAGGTTCAATGCAGGATATGGAATGCTTGGGGCTGGTGCACTGGGATGACCCAGAGGGATGGTATGGGGAGGGAGGTGGTGGGGCGGGGGTTCAGGATGGGGAACACGTGTACATCCATGGTGGATTCGTGTTGATATATGGCAAAACCAATACAATATTGTAAAGTAATTAACCTCCAATTAAAATAAATAAATTTATATTAAAAAAAGAAACTCAGGGGGAAAAAAAAGAATGTATGTAGCAAAATAAACAGACTCACAGATACAGCAAACCCAGTGGTTACCAGTGGGGAAAGGGAAGTGAGAAGCCACAAGACAGGGCTATGTGATTAAAAGATACAAGGGTCTTTAGTCGTTTTGTATACTAGTCAATTGACATGCAGTTTAACTATGTTTATTATTATGTATGAATTATTTTTGTCATAAATAACTGGAATTTTTGTATATGTAAGTTTGTTTATATACATAATGTATGCATAATATATAATTTTTATACATACATCATTACACAATCAAGGAAGTTAATTATAATTTTATGTGTGTATATATATGATTATATATATAGTTTCTATATGCATTTAATTTTTTCCATTCACTTTACAATTGTCATAAAATGTACAAAAAGTACCAAAGCTAATCCATTTTTCAATACTAGATTAGAGTCACACTGCAAAAAGGAACTATAGTAGTAAGTTACAAGAAGAATTCAGGTGTTCTGTATAAATCTGTTCATACTGCCTGTCACATGATGCATTTAAAGCTGAAATACTGTCAGGAGAATCTCTTGTCTTTGTAGCAGTCTCACAGTTCTTGCCAATGAGGCCTCCTTTTTGAAGACAGGAGGAATGAGACTTTGAACAGGTCTGGCATTGGATTGCTTCTACTCGATAAGGGTTAAAACTCTAGCATTTGCAACAGAGTAGTTTGAAATAAATCTAGCTAGTTCCAGAAATGCACCACACATAATCACTCTCCCATCTGGTCTTTATATATGTAAATCTACATATATAATTATTTAGATGTCACAAAGTCCAGGTGGGAATATTAAAGGAAATGAAACATATATTTTAATATATTTTCAATTTATTTCCTAAAGTTTCTTTCTGTTTATAATGCTACATGCAACACATGTCAACTTTAGATAAAATATGCATAAATTATAAATAAAAATTAGCACATTAAAATGTGTCAGATTTGATGTATAACAGATAACGTGTCATGTGTATATCCACACACCCTCCCCTCAAGGGGGACAATTTAAGTCTCATCCACTAACTAAAATCTACTCAAAGCCAAGGTTTCCTATGTAAATTTGCCTGGGTAAGTTTGGATGTGGCTTCTCAAGGTTGAGAGACCTAAAAAGAAAGAGATGAATATTCTGTTCTCCTGCTTTTCCAATGCTTGCTTTCTGACACATACAAAACCAATAGAAATAGAAATGCAGAGAATGTTCTTCCTGTTCAGAAGTGAAAACATTCACTCTTATTTTTCCCTATCTTCACAGTAAGCTTTTTAAAAATAGTATTAAGAAAAAAATCAGTTTTTTATTCATAAAATTTAATGGTCAGAGTTCATCTAACTAGAC
Organism: Nanger dama; assembly: GCA_917880005.1. NCBI lineage: Eukaryota > Metazoa > Chordata > Mammalia > Artiodactyla > Bovidae > Nanger > Nanger dama. The sequence continues at coordinate 12,885,246 of CAKJTW010000010.1, forward strand.
TGCAGGATCTTTCGAGGCTTGGGACTGCTATTTGAAGCGCTCTCATTTCTCTGAACTGGGGAGACATTTTGTCCTGATTTTCATACTTCTCTGACAGACTACAGCTTAGTCATCATGGTGCATTCTTCTTTCAATATCAGCCAGTGGGTTTTTTAGGATTTTGTTCCCATTTCTGTTTTTTTTTTTTTTTTCATATTCAAAGATTTTTTTGCTCAAACTACAATCTATATGCTAATGACTCAAATCTGTGACTTTAGGTCTCTTGTGTACAATGGATTATTGGACAGAGCTACTTGAAAATCACAATAGAGGCTTAAAATGGAACATGATTAAATTTTTAAAACTGCACCAAGTGTCTTTTAAACTGCTTCTTGTCCTGTCATCCTTTCCCTATCCCCAGCCCCACCCCTAGACACCATCTGCTCTGCCTACTTTTGTCTACATTCCTAGCATGTTAAATGACTTAACAATTCACTTTGTCTATCAAGTCAGAGACTTGGAAGTCAGTCTCAATGATTATTTCCCCCATATACCTATATTCAAAAATATGTTTTTATCATTTTCATATCATAATTATCTCTTATTCTGCTCTGAGCAGCACCAATAGATAAAATTTAGGTGCTTTTTCTCTTGAGTAATTTTCATGGTATCTTAAACTGTCTTTTTGTCTACATTTTTTATTCTCTTTCCTGCTGCTGCTGCTGCTGCTGCTGCTAAGTCGCTTCAGTCCTATCTGAGTCTGTGTGACCCCATAGACGGCAGCCCACCAGGCTCTACCATCCCTGGGGGTCTCCAGGCAAGAACACTGGAGTGGGTTGCCATTTATTTCTACAATGCAAGTCTTTTTTTTTCCCTAGTCTTTTATTTTTCCTAGAATCTGTATACAATTAACTCTAGCAGGGCAGTACTCAATGCTGTTTAAGCCTCACATTTTAGATTAACTACTTATTATAAATGTGAATGCACATCCTCATAACTGGAAACTAAATGACAGATTTATTCATTTATTTAACCATACAAAATTTTATATGCAACAGGAGCTTCTATACTATAGAATCTGACCTTACAAACTAGCTTACATATAAAACAGTTACTCTTCGCTCATCTGTCCTAATCTAGAAAGTGTTGCACCAATGCTTAAGATGTTATTAAAACAGATGAGTTCTCAACATAAGGTTAACAAACCTGAGGCTCCACCCCAGAAATACAAACCCATAATTTGAAAATTGTTTTACCAGAAACAGCTTATGAGCAATTCTTACCAAAGTAGTACTATAGGGAATTACAGTGTTGACCAAAAGAAGACACAGGTTTCTCATTAAACTTTTTTAATGGGTCTCAAATTCTGTGACAGATTTTTGGTCAAGTTGTTTTCATTAAAAAGTACTGATTTTAAAAACTAATAACTTAAACTGCCACACACAAGACATATGGTCCACAAAAACATTCTCCTTTCCTTCTGAAAGTTTTACGATGCATTGTTATCATTAACCAGTCTTTTACTATTAAACTTAAATGGCCAATTGAGACAAACAGTTCTGAGACCGTTCTTCCACCACTGATTAAGACTGGGGTGGCAGGTATTGGGGATAATATTCATTTAGCCTTCTGAGCTTTCTGGGCAGACTTGGTGACCTTGCCAGCTCCAGCTGCCTTCTTGTCCACTGCTCTGATGACACCCACAGCAACTGTCTGTCTCATGTCACGCACAGCAAAACGGCCCAGGGGAGGATTATCAGAGAAGCTCTTGACACACATAGGCTTGCCAGGAACCATATCAACGATGGCAGCGTCACCAGATTTCAAGAATTTAGGGTCATCTTCCCACTTTTTCCCAGAACGATGATCAATCTTCTCCTTCAGCTCAGCAAACTTGCAAGCAATGTGAGCTGTGTGACAATCCAGCACAGGTGCACATCCAGCACTGATTTGGCCTGGATGGTTCAAAATAATCACCTGAGCTGTGAAGCCAGCAGCTTCCATGGGTGGATCATTTTTGCTGTCACCAGCCACATTGCCACGACGGACATCTTAAACAGACACGTTCTTGACATCGAAGCCCACATTGTCCCCAAGAAGGGCTTCACTCAATGCTTCATGGTGCATTTCTACAGACTTCACTTCAGTTGTTACATTGACTGGAGCAAAGGTGACCACCATGCCAAGTTTGAGAACACCAGTCTCCACACGACCCACAGGGACAGTACCAATACCACCAATTTTATAGACATCCTGGAGAGGCAAACGCAAGGCTTTGTCAGTTGGGCGAGCTGGTGGCAGGATGCAATCCAGAGCTTCAAGCAGGGTGGTTCCACTGGCATTGCCGTCCTTACGGGTGACTTTCCATCCCTTGAACCATGGCATGTCAGCACTTGGCTCCAGCAAGTTGTCACCATTCCATCCAGAAAATGGCACAAATGCTACTGTGTCCGGGTTGTAGCCAATTTTCTTAATGTAGGTGCTGACCTCCTTAACAATTTCCTCGTATCGCTTCTGGCTATAGGGTGGCTCAGTGGAATCCATTTTGTTAACGCCAACAATTAGTTGTTTCACACCCAAGGTGTAAGCCAAAAGGGCATGCTCACGGGTCTGGCCGTTCTTGGAGATACCGGCTTCAAATTCACCAACACCAGCAGCAACAATCAGGACAGCACAGTCAGCCTGGGATGTGCCTGTAATCATGTTTTGATGAAGTCTCTGTGTCCTGGGGCATCAGTGATGGTAACATAGTACTTGCTGGTCTCAAATTTTCACAGGGAGATGTCAATGATGATACCACGCTCACATTCAGCTTTCAGTTTGTCCAAGACCCAGGCATATTTGAAGGAGCCCTTTCCCATCTCGGCAGCCTCCTTCTCGAACTTTTCAATTGTTCTCTTGTCGATCCCACCACATTTGTAGATCAGATGGCCAGTCATTGTAGACTTCCCTGAATCTACGTGCCCAATGACAACGATGTTGATGTGGGTCTTCTCCTTTCCCATTTTGGCTTAGGTTTAACAGTGGTTTTCATGACACCTGTGTCCTGGCGGCAAACCCGTTGTGAAAAAGCTCCAATGCAAGTCTTAAAAATTCCAACCTAATGAGGCTATATTTTGCCTACAAATCTTTTAATACATTCAGCTCACAGGTCCTATATAACCTACTTTTCTCTGACCCTTTCTCTTTTTCTCTTAGCATATCTTTATTCCATATACATCCAGAAAAATGCCCAGCTCCTGGACTATTCAAAATCTTTTTCTAAATTTTTGCACATGGTTTGTTCTATATAAAATATCCAATCCAATCTCATTCATCTCATTAACTTCTATTCTTCAAGATGCAGCTAAAGCATTAGTACCCTGCTATCCTGTAAAAATTACTCTGAAACCCATACCCAATTTTCAGCTTGCTCTGGTTTCTGTATTTGTTTGTGTGTATGTGTGCCTGGAGGGAGGAAAACAGAAAGATTGACTTAGTTAAAAGAACTGCCTCATGTGATTTATGAAGGTACATGTCCAAAATTTTGAGGTTAGACCAGTAGGCTTGAGACCCAGGGAAGAGTCCAAAGCAGTTGGATGGCAGAATTCCTTCTTGCTCAGAAGAGGTTTATCTTTGGTCTGTTATGGCCTTCAGTTTATTGAATAAAACCCAACCATGTTATGAAAGATAGTCAACTTTACTCAAAGTCCATTGATTTAAATGTTAATCTTATCCAAAAATGAAAGCAACATCTAAAGTGATGTTTGACCAAATATTGACACATAAAATCCATCACAAGTCCCCATTTCTGTGCTTTTATTTTGTAATTCTATAGAACTTTGGCTAGTTTTTTTAGAGACAGATGATTTTGAGAAATCCACAAGTATAGCATAATAATCAAATCATAGAAACATGAAGAGCAAGAGTCTTTCATCCTTTCTTTCCCTTTTCTTCTTCCTGGTTCAATACCCTAGAGAAAATAATTTTATCTGCTTGTAGTACCTCTAGTAGTTACTTGTGTATTCCAAATAATATTTTTATAGCTCTTTCTTATTTAGTTATATTTAGATATTATATCTTTAGTTTTCATACTTAGAGTATCCCCAATACAAATTGGCCTGCCTCCAAAGATAATTTTAGATCCTCTTTACTTTAATTAAAACAATATGCTTACAATTTTATGTTTTGGTTGTGATTACCCACTTTACAAGATGAGGATATTTGCATCTTTTCCTTCTCTGTACTTTATTCTTTTTAATATCTCCCTACATCTATCAATTATAATATTTTTTCATTGTGAAATTTTCATAAACTCTTTTTTTCCCTTGAACATAAAAACTTTCTATATGAGTATATATAGATTGTAGTTCAAGCAGGAAAAGTTTGTACTTTCCATGTGAGTATATTATATACCCACATAGAGAGCAAGGCAGAAGTTATATACTATTTGTGATTTAACTGCAGGGGTTGTAAAGCATTAGTTTTTCATGTTCTATTCATGAATAGTGGATCATTATGCCTACCCTTCATTCAAAAAAAAAGGGAAAATATTCATCTCTTTTTAAAGGTGGGGTATCAAATAATTACAAGTATATTTTAAAATATTATTCTACCTCCTTATTATATTACAATTTCTATTCTATCAGAATATTTAATTTATATCATGTAATGAATCTTAATTTTTCTAACTGCATTTTATTATTTCTCCTATGGAAGACTTAATACATGAGGGAGATTCATTGCTAGTGGCCATTCAGATACTGTTCTCCCAAACCTCCTTTCCTACATTTTTCAAGTTTGGTTCTTCCAATCTCCTGAGCAAAAGCAAAGACTGTTGGCACTGCCTTTGAGTTCACAAACATAGATCTTTTCTGAGTCATTCTCTCTCCACAGAGAGTAGATAAATAGGTGTAATACCTACAGCTGCAATGATTGGAAAACTATTTCTTCTCACCATTGTATTTTCAGGTCAATACCAAGTGTGTCTTTACTGCAAGAGTAGTCCATTTTCAGTTTTTACTTGCATACCTAATTGACACATTCATGATATGTTTCATTTCCTATTAAGAGTTATAGGAAGCCACCCTTAAGGCCTTTTGTATTACTAGATTTAAAGACTTAAGGTTAACAGTAGTGACATGTGGTTTGTGTCAGTGGTTAGGATAGCTTCTCTATGCCTTCTAGATATCCTTGCTATCTTTGTCCAATGTTGAAAGTGACAACATTTTAGGATGGATTTTTGCTGGACCACCTTTATCTGTATTGGCAGTATCCAGTTCATTATGTTCTTGGTCAGAAGCTCAGAATTTATTGGGACTCTTTAGTCTTTAAAAGCTGCTTTGTAAATGGTAGAAGGTTGCTGCAGGGATCGTAGCTTTGCTTCTGAATGTTGGGAGTTGGTACTTTCACTTTCCTGTTGGAGTTTGCTAGATAATCTACATATTTCTCTTCCCAAAATACCTCTGGTAACTTTGGGTTTTTTGAATCATATGCCTTAGAGATATTTTGTACCTCAACCTGGACCTGCTGGAATATACCTCCTAGAAGCTGTCAGTCTACAAATAAATGGATTACAGTATTACCCCTAAAACTAGAATATTCATCCATTAAAACCCCGAAGGTGTTGTGCTTCTTTCTTTTATTCTCTAGGAGGTCAAAATGTAATAAACTGTCCTGTACTTTGTAGGGAGTTTTCTAGCATGTCTCAGACCACTAGAACCTCAAAACTTCACCAGTGGAAGAGTCTCTGAATCTCTTTAGGGTGATCTCTCATGGACTGGAGCACATTTGTTTTACCAAGTCATCAAGAACTCTTGCCCCTTGTCATTTTGTGCTCTATTAAAAAGTCATCAGTACAATGGAACAGTAAGATGTTCTGTATAATCCCCTTTGCTCTTCCAGGATTTTATCATCTGCATTACTATTGGGATGTCAGTTCCATAACTGAATAACCTGCAGTCAACCCCAGCCTATAAATGGCAACCCTTACTGAGCTTTTCAATGTACTACTCTACCAGTATCCTGATCCCACGAGACTACACACCTTATTCTACAGCTAAATAAAGTGTCCTCCAGACTCCTTAAAAGAGGCTGGTTGCTGTGTTCCCTTGCTTTATGCAGTTGATAGATTTTATCAAAATGAACTCAGTCTGTTTAGCAGTTTTGACTTTTCTACTTAATTTATTGTATGATGCTGTTTTTCCAAGTTTAGTAGGGCCTTCCTAGGTGCATATCAGTACTGAATGAGGTCTCTTGCCTTATGTCAAAGGAGCACACCCTCATATAAACAAGCTCTCCTATATCCAGTTTTGTAATAGCTTAAGATGAGTGCAGACAATGTTGGGAGATAAAAAACACACAGTTAATAAATAAAAGATAAAACTCTGTAAGGTCTTGAATGTCAGAAAGTAGTATTAGTATATATTAGGGAAAGTAATAAGTTATATGTTGATTTGAAGAAAGAGTACCTAAATTCAAAAAGTATACATTTTTAGTTCTCTTAATGATATTTTTAGCTCTGACACATAGGCCTTTTAGTCTAGTTTTTAGAATGTTTTTGATTATTTCCAGTATTTATAGTGAAATAAAACTAATATTTTATTTTCTATTTCCTACTTGACTAATGATTATTCTGACTTTATTAGAAAAAGAAAATTCTTCTACCCCAAAGAAGGAGTGTTTATTGAAATGGTCAAGGTCAGTCACATGATTGTAAATATTGTACATAATCAGGATGCATATTTCACTGATAATGTAGTTTAAGTTATATATTCATAATGAAAGACTCCATGGTACAAATAGTTTTTATTCAATTTGATAAGGCCTTTAATATTGTCTCTTGTTTAATTTTCAAAATCCATTCACTAATGCATGACTGGGTAATGGTTTAGATAATAAGTGTCTAGGATGTATATGTGTAATGGTTTAGATAATAAGTGTCTAGGATGTATATGTAGGGCTTCCCTGGTGGCTCAGAGGTTAAAACGTCTGCCTTCAATGTGGGAGACCCAGGTTTGAGCCCTGGATCAGAAAGATCCCCTGGAGAAGGAAATGGCAATCCACTCCAGTATTCTTGCCTGGAGAATCCCATTGACAGAGAAGCCTAGTAGGTTACAGTCCACGGGGTCACAAAGAGTCAGACACGACTGACTGACTTCACCTCACCTCACCTCACCTCAGGATGTATATGTAACAAAGATTATGCTTATTCTCCTGATGTTTAATAATGGCAGGATACCAATTTCTTCAATTATACTGTCACACTAACAGCCAGATACTTAGGTAGCTATCATTCATTATTTAATAGTTTACTGCTGTTCTCTCAGGAAGTTAGAAAATCAAGTAAACAGTGGGTGGCTGCAAGCCAACTAAAGAAAAGGAAATAAATTAGAAGAAGGGTAAAACTGCCATAGTCAAGCCTATAGATGTAAGCACCTACGTAATGGAGATTAATTACCCTAAGTCTTACTCTTTTCCTTTTTGCCTTCATATAGCATCTATTCAATAATTTTTATTGAAGAATAGTTAATTTCCAACATTATATTAACTTCAAGTGTGTAACATAGCAGTTTGTTTTTTTATGGATTATACTTCATTAAAAGTTATTCCAAAATAATAGTTATAATTCTTTATGCTATACAATATTTTCTTGCTGCTTATCTACTTTGTACATAGTAGTCTGTACTTCTTAATCATGTAGCCCTGTCTTGCTCCTCCCCACTTCCTTTTCCCCACTGGTAATCATTAGTTTGTTTTCTATATCTGTTTCTGTTTGGCTATATGCATTTATTTGTTTCATTTTCTTAGATTCAACAAATAAGTGATGTCATAGAGTATTTGCCTTTCTCTGTTTGACTTATTTCACTGAGTATAATATTCTCTTGTTCTATCCACATTGCAGCAAATAGCAGCATTTCACTCTTTGTTATGGTTGAATAATATTCCATTATATATTATTTATATTCACATATTCTTTATCCATTTGTCTGTACATTTCATTCTTTTTTATGGCTGATTAATATTCCACATGTCTCTGTGTGTGTGTGCGTGTTTGTGTATAGACACAAACACGCGCACACACACCATATCTTCTTAAACCAGCTATTTGTTGATGGGCATTTGGGTTGTTTTCATGCCTTTGCTATTGCAAATAGTGATGCTATGAGCAATGAGGTCCGAGAATATATTTGAATTAGATTTTTAGTTTTTTGGATGCATACCCAGGAGTGGAATTGCTGGATCATATGGTAATTTCAGTTTTTTTAAGACACCTCTATACTGTTTTCCCCAATGGCTTCACTGATTTACATTCCCACCAACAGTATAAAAAGGGTCCCCTTTTCTCTACATCTTCACCAACATTTGTTATTTAGGTTCTTTTTGATAATAGGCATTTTGACAGGTGTGAAGTGATAGTTCATTGTAGTTTTGACTTACATTTCCAATAAATACTAATTAAATGAATCAAATGAACGATGATAAAAAATTTTGTCATCTTGGGAAAAGACTTTACATAAATTATAAAAAAACAGTTTATGAGATAGAGTTCTCCTTTCATAGTTCTTAGATAAACTAAAAACATCATAACTACTACTACAATAGACCTAATTCAATTATGATTATATACTATAATTAAGAGTTGATTTTTCAGTTCAGTTCAGTTTAGTTGCTCTGTTGTGTCTGACTCTTTGCAACCCCATGAACCGCAGCACGCCAGGCCTCCCTGTTCATCACCAACTCCTGGAGTCCACCCAAAACCATCTCCATTGAGTTAGTGATGCCATCCAGCCATCTCATTCTCTGTCCTCCCCTTCTCCTCCTACCCTCAATCTTTCCCTGCATCAGGGTCTTTTCCAATGAGTCAGCTCTTCGCATGAGGTGGCCAAAGTATTGGAGTTTTAGCTTCAGCATCAGTCCTTCCAGTGAACACTCAGGACTGATCTCCTTTAGGATGGACTGGTTAGATATCCTTGCAGTCAAGGGACTCTCAAGAGTCTTCTCCAACACCACAGTTCAAAAGCATCAATTCTTTGGCATTCAACTTTCTTTATAGCCCAACTTTCACATCCATACATGACCACTGGAAAACCATAGCCTTGACTAGATGGACATTTGTTGGAAGAGTAATGTCTCTGCTTTTCAATATGCTCTCTAGGTTGATCATAACTTTCCTTCCAAGGAGTAAGCATCTTTTAATTTCATGGCTGCAGTCACCATCTGCAGTGATTGTGGAGCCCAGGAAAATAAAGTCAGCCACTGTTTCCCCATCTATTTCCCATGAAGTGATGGGACCAGATGTCATGATCTTAGTTTTCTGAATGTTGAGCTTTAAGCCAACTTTTTCACTCTCCTGTTTTACTTTCATCAAGAGACTCTTTAGTTCTTCTTCACTTTCTACCATAAGGGTGGTGTCATCTACATATCTGAGGTTATTGATACTTTTCTCAGCAATCTTGATTCCAGCTTGTGCTTCCTTCAGCCCAGCATTTCTCATGATGTACTCTGCATATAAGTTAAATAAGTAGGATGATAATATACAACCTTGACGTACTCCCTTTCCTATTTGGAACCAGTCTGTTGTTCCATGTTCAGTTCTGACTGTTGCTTCCTGACCTGCATTCAGATTTCTCAAAAGGCAGGTCAATTAGTCTGGTATTCCCATCTCTTTAATTGATTTTTAGTTATAAGGAAATCATACTCCATTGAAAAATATGTTTTGGTTATGCAAATACTCTGCAATTTGTAGCAATTTTGTTAGAAATTACTTAGAATTTAGTGTTTGTCACTGGCTTTGTAAATATGTAAGTTAAATGTTCAATCTTATTTAAATTTTTCTTCTTACCAATAATACCATTCCCTATTTTAATGAAAGATAATAATGAAATGAGTACATTCTGGACAACTGGATTTCTACTTTTAGAATTGCTAACTTCATATATATTTTTTTCTGCAACTTGTATATACATATATTTTCACTTAATTACAGATAATCTAATACTAATCCTTTAGATCTTTATAAGCTTTACTACCAGAAAAACTGGAGTACTTAAATCTTCCTTAGCAATTAATTCATAGGAAATAGTAAACATATAACATAAGAAAGTCATCCATTTCAAAATATAAAAATGTAGGGCATGTGATTATACCTAATATTTATTGCAAGTTTGAAATTTTCTCAGAGGGTAGATCTTAAAAGTTATCATTACAAGAAAAAAAAAGAATTTAGCCATGTATGATGATGAACATTAGCCAGACTTATCATAGTGATCATTTTGTAATATATACAAATATAAAATCATTATATTCTATACCTGAAACAAATATAATGTTATATGTCAACTTACCTCAATAAAAAATTTAGAAATGAAAAAAGAATGTAATTTGGTGCAATCATCTGGAAAAACTTGACAATAACTACTAAATTTGAAAATGTTTATACTTAAGGACACAGGGTTCACCATTAAGCATATTTAATATTATTGCAATAGAGCTACATGTAACAAAAGAAATAAAAATATTTTGGTGAAAGTTGAACTGAAAAAGACAGGTTTACTCTGTGTAATTTATGAAATTGTAAAAGAATTATGCAATAATATTTATATATATCTATACATATATACAGCAAAGTTTAAACATTTTAATAAATGATTAGTTTTTGCTTTAAGTGATAACTGAATTTTAGGGGAAAATTTTATACATTTTAGTTCATGAAAAAGATATTTGAAACATATATGGAGAATGCTAAGCTATAGTGGTCATTGAAACATTATGAAGGTTTCTTTTTAAAATTAATTTTCCTTTTTGGTATATATTACAATTAAACTTTATTAAAAAGTAAAATGACATTACATGTATTTAAATATAGTAAGAAAAATAACTAGGGACATCCAATTTTCACACTTTGGCAAGTTATTATGTGGTCTACTTCATGTGATGTATGATAGTCAATTGAAACTAACAGTATCTTTGATATTTCCCTGTTTTGGATATAAAGTTACACCAGAAATATTAACAAATGTAAGATATAAAGGCAATGACTCAGATATTTTGCTCATTGTACTTGGTGCTTCAAAACTAATAAACTTCATACTAATTGGCCTGGATTCCCAATAGTTCCCACTGTACTTAGAAACAGTACCTGGCTACAATGAGAGTTTAAATATATAAATTACTATCTTGATGTCATCTCTGAGTTGTTCCAGTTCATATATTTAGACACCTCCAGTGCCAAAAATCATCTGTTTCTATTCTTTTATACAGAAATGTTTGAGAGACCAACAGTCAAAATATTCATTCAAGTTATTACAGAATCAAAGGGGGCAACTGCAGCCGCAATCTGATTATCCAGGTGATGACATGTAGTGATTTAATACAGGGAATAAACAAAGGAAAGAGAGATAACTGGATAAATAAAAAATAGAGGTAGTTACTCAGGGATGACAGGATATGTTTTATGCTTCTGCCATGTTTAGTTTCATATGGTGTCCCATTTCATGGGGGAAAATTACAGTGCGTCAATTTCCCCAAATGATAGCATCATATGTCTGATATATTTCCAGCACTTGATGTTTATATGAGTCACTGTATAAATGATTTTAACCTTTATTTATTATAAGATATAGTTGTTTGGGGTTGCATATGTTATCTTGTTTTATCTTTTTGGGGACAGAGCAACACAGTAAAGGAGACAGTGATTTATTATATGCTTTAAAAATAAGGACACAAAAGAATGGATAGAGAGAGAATCAGAACACTGATTTTACCAGAGTGATTTGCAGCTGAATATTTTTAAACTGGAGCATAACCTCAGGTTAAATATCATGACCATCATCTGTCACTCATTTCTCTTAAGGAAAGAGTATGCAATTAATGATTTTTATTTGTCTTTTAAAATTTTATTGCTACTGATAATTTATTGAAAATACAGCAAAGCACATTTGGCCTTTTAAGCTATTTTAGTACAAAATTGAAGAATAGATCTTCTAATCTAATGCCCGTATTCCAGTTAGTAACTTTCACTAACATGCTAGTATTCTCCAAATGTATATTTGTGTGTAAGTGGTGTGTGTGTGTGTGTTTGGATACAACTAGGGAAGGGAGAAACCCACTTTTGACAAGAAAGTAACAGCAGCTACATTTGCTAAGTTCTGTTTCTATATACAGAATACCTGCCAGCCTGCTGACACGATGCAGACTAAACTGCAGTGTTGAATGATTAAGGCCAGCTGGTGTTTTTCCAGTTGATTTGCATTTTTGGAGCTCAAGGTGATCCCCTTTTATTTTTAACCAATGTTCATGACTCAAAAAGTTGGCATCTCATAAGGACAGTAAAGTGACTTCTGTTAAAGATATAAGAAGTGAAGGCTGAAAAACACAAATAGAAATGATTAGCATCAAAGTGGCTAATTGCAATAATTGCTCTGTGAATGTTTACCTTGTTGATTAAATTTAACAATTCATAAATAGCCTAAGTATAATCTATATTCTGAAGTTGCATAGGAAGGGTGCAGGAATGTAGAGGAAAAAAAAAATGTCCCTGTGATGGAAGGAAACTTTCCAATTAAATATAAATGAAATTTGCAATACAAATTGGATTAGATTCAAGTAAAAACTAGTTCTGTAAATCTATTAGGCAAAATGTTACTTTATCTTAAAGTCATATCTTATTACAGTAAGGAAGTTATTTCCCACTCCCTTCATATTTGTCCCCTGTAAATCATCACTACTTTTAGGCCTTAACTTCTCAAGGCAGATCTTATTTAACTTCACAATACAGGCTAATATATTGTGAGAGATAGATTTAATTACTTTATATTTCATTTATTTATAGAGGCTATTGGTAGTATGTTTGACCGATACTTGGGAAGTTCAGGTAGCTCAGTGGTAAAGAATCTGTTTGCCAGTGAAGGAAATGTGAGTTAGATCCTTGGGTTGGGAAGATCCCCTGGAAAAGGAAATGGCAATCCACTCCAGCATTCTTGCCTGGAGAATTTTATGGACAGAGGAGCCTGGGGGCTACAGTCCATGGGGTCACAAAGCATCAGACACAACTTAGTGAATGAAGATGACAAAACATAATCTATACTGATCATATTTGCTTACTCTATGTCCATACTATTTATTGACTTAATTTGAACATTTGTAAAGTTTTAATTACATTTATTTTATTCAAGCATGAATCTTTTGTCCCCTTCACATAAAATCTATAAAGCACTGAAATCATTTCAATCTTAAAACTGTGGATTGGAAAACTCAAACTAGATCAATATTAAAAATTTATACATGAAAATGGGATTTTTAAAGAAAAACTATTTCTGTGAAGTTTTATCTCTTTATTCTATACATTTCATTATTTGTTCTTATCAAGTAATAGTCTTGTGCCTAATATTTTAAGTACTGAAAAACAAAGGGAGACACAGGAGAATTAGTTTTGAGCCACAACTTAGTGTTGGATTATCAAAGCATACATGGTTAGTGCAGAGAATAATTTTTACTTGCAATTGGAGAATTGCATTTCCCATCTGTTTGTCAGTTGTCTTATCTATGCATGGAATGCTTTTGTCTCTTAGCTGCAAAAGTCTTATTAAGTCATTAAATTTCATGATTCTGACAAATGTACAGCATATTTTCTGTTTAAATTATGCCTTGGAAATAAAGCCAGTTCTTTGCAAATGCTATAAAAATATTTTGCCAGCACCTATGCCCATGAACACAGGTATCTTCAAGTTGTAAATTATTTTTAGGCTGAAAGTCTGAAGAAATATTGGCACAGGGCACATACATGAGATTCCTTATAAAGTTTGATGTGAAATATTATTATGGTGGAAAACATACTTTTAAAATAATCATAAACTGCATAATACTCTAAAAACATAATTGCTTAACAGAGAAACATGGCCTTATCTTTGAAACAGTATTTTAAGTACAACAGTTTATAAACTCAAGGAATGATAAGTATGTACTATGTGCTTAGCTCTCTAGATACAATAGAGGACAATACTGGCAGCTCTTATTAAAATTCATGGTTCTATATGATTTAAGATAGACTGATTTTAAGGAATAGACTGGTTAAAAAGACTTAACAGTAATGAAGTAAACAGTTTAAGGATTATCACTGTATTTAGTTTGGAGATCATGTCTTATTAGGTTAAATCTCTACTCACTTATTTCAAGACTATTAAATTAAAAAGTGAAAAAAAAAGTTCTTCTTGATTCTAGTAGTCTATGTAAAAACTTTCATTCCATACATATTAAATTCAGTTAGATAGCTATCAGTATATACAGATAAACTAAATGTCATCTCAAAAATGTTAGAATGTATTAAAATGATTTATGATGAAAGTGAGATGGAACAGATGAATTTACCCAAAAATATTGTGTGATTGTTTTGAATCATCATATATTTCTGTAAATTCACAAAAATTATTGAAATATTAATAAGATGGCTGAAATCTTTTTGGAAATAACTGTGATAATCTCAAACTAGAATTATTTGAAGATCTGGAACTATTTACTCTGAAGGAAAGCAACTTTAAAACACAGCATTGAGTCTATAATGTTCCTTAGTTATAACTTGAAATTCATTGTGCAGATAATAAAACCAAGACTTTCTACAATATAAAATCTAGTCAAGTAATCATGTATTTTATGTACTAATGAACTATTTAAAATTGAATATATGTAGTATGGATTAAGGACTATATAACAGTGAAAAGATTGCTGAGAAAAGAGATTTTAATGGTTATTAAGAAACCATTTTTATCTACTTGATAAATAGAGATATTAAAAGTACCATTAATGAATACTGGTAAAAAGATGAAAATGGTAATATTATCTATCCCTCTAGTGTAACAGAAACATGGGTAAGATAGTCTTAGTTAGTTTTGAATTTAAGTTCCTCAAATTACCAGCTATAAGCATAGAGACATTATACATTCCTGAGTCATAATTTTTTTAGCCTCAGTTCAGTTCAGTCACTCAGTTGTGTCTGACTCTTTGTGACCTCATGAACCACAGCACACCAGGCCTCCCTCTCCATCACTAACTGCCAGAGTCTACACAAACCCATGTCTACTGAGTTGATGATGCCATCCAGCCATCTCATCCTCTGTCATCCCCTTATCCTCCTGCCCTCAGTCTTTGCCAGCATCAGGGTCTTTTCAAATGAGTCAGCTCTTCGCATCAGGTGGTCAAAGTATTGGAGTTTCATCTTCAACATCAGTCTCTCCAATAAACACCCAGGACTGATCTCCTTTAGGATGGACTGGTTGGATCTCCTTGCAGTCCAAGGGACTCTCAAGAGTCTTCTCCAACAACACAGTTCAAAAGTATCAATTCTTCAGCACTCAGATTTCTTTATAGTCCAACTCTCACATTGATACATGACTATTGGAAACACCGTAGCCTTGACTAGATGGACCTTTGTTGGCAAAGTAATATCTCTGCTTTTCAATATGTTGTGTAGGTTGGTCATAACTTTCCTTCCAAGGAGTAAGCTTCTTTTAATTTCATGGCTGCAATCACCATCTGCAATGATTTTTGGAGCCCCCCTAAATAATTTTTTAGTCTACAATATGGAATAATAGTAACTTCCATAAAGTTGTTTGTACAAAATGAGATGAAATTTAAAAATGCTTATGTCATGTTATCAAAATAGCAGATGTTTAATAAATATTAGTTCCTAAAATAGTTAACAGCATTATTACTTTTAATGTTAGGCATTATAGGTGAAAATTTATAATTAGGTGATAGGAGTGTAGATGGTGCTGTGTAAATCTCCTTTGTCTCGCTATGTCATCATAGCAAAATTAATTACAAGGTAAAATCAGAAAAAAATAGGCAACTTGAGGATAAAAATATCAGAATACTCTTCTTTTAATCTAACATGTTTATTAGATTCTGATACTCTGAGAATGACAAAGGGAATGCTGATAACAGTAACATAATAGAAAGTTTTGAGAACATCATAATATTTTTAAATATTTGAATTCATACTATAAAATTTTTAGAGAAGAGAATTTTCAAATTGAAAATGAAGAGTAGTTTTACGTTTATTTTCAAAACTGGGAGGTGTGATATTGATATTTTAGTATCAGGTTTATGCTACCACAAATTTAAGCTATTGATAAATAGAGTTTAAAAAATCCTCACTATTCTTTTTAAAATTAGGTGACTATCTTCACCTTTGAAAGTCTGAGAAAAACTCCTAAAATTGCCTCATTTAAAGTTTCTTTAAATTCAGGCAAATTTTGAAAACAGTAAAAGGCATAGATATACCCATTTGAATGCATAGTTCCAAAGAATAGGAAGGAGAGGTAAGAAAGCCTTCCTCAATGATGAATGCAAAGAAATAGAAGAAAACAACAGAATGGGAAATACTTGAAATCTCTTCAAGAAAATTAGATATAATAAAGGAACATTTCATGCAAAGATGGGCACAATAAAAGACAGAAATAGTATGGATCTAACAGAAGCAGAAGATATTAAGAAGAGGTGGCAAGAATACACAGAAAAACTATACAAAAAAATCTTCATGACCCAGATAACCATGATGGTGTGATCACTGACCTAGAGCCAGATATCTTGGAATTTGAAGTCAAGTGGGCCTTAGGAAAGCATCACTATGAACAAAGCTAGTGGAGGTGATGGGATTTTGGTTGAGCTATTTCAAATCCTAAAAGATCATATTGTGAAAGTGCTGCACTCAATATGTCAACAAATTTGGAAAACTCAGCAGTGGCCACAGGACTGCAAAAGGTCAGTTTTCATTTAGTCCCAAAGAAAGACAATGTCAAAGAATGCTAAAACTACCACACAATTGCATTCCTCTCACACGCGAGCAAAGTAATGCTCAAAATTTTCAAAGCTGGACTTCAACAGTACATGAACCATGAATTTCCGATGTCCAAGCTGGATTAGGAAAGGCAGAGGAACCAGAGATCAAATCGCCAACATCTGCTGGATCATTAAAAAAGCAAAAGGATTCCAGAAAAACATCTATTTCTGCTTTATTGACTGTGTCAGACCTTTGACTGTGTGGATCACAATAAACTGTGAACAATTCTGAGAGAGATGGGAATACCAGACCACCTGACCTGCCTCCTGGAGAAATTAGGTATGCAGGTCAGGAAGCAACAGTTAGAACTGGATGCGGAACCACGGACTGGTTCCAAATCGGGAAAGGAGTATGTCAAGGCTGCATATTGTAACCCTGCTTATTTAGCTTATATGCAGAGTACATCATGAGAAACGCTGGGCTGTAGGAAGCACAAGCTAGAAGCACGATTGCCAGGAAAAATATCAATAACCTCAGACACACAGATGACACCACCCATATGGCAGAAAGTGAAGAACTAAAGAGCCTCTTGATGAAAGTAAAGAGGAGAGTGAAAATGTTGGTTTAAAGCTCAACATTCAGAAAACTAAGATCATGGCATTTGGTCCCATCACTTCATGGCAAATAGGTGGGGAAAGATTGGAGACAGTGAAATATATCATTTTGGGCAGCTACAAAATCACTGCAGATGGTGACTGCAGCCATGAAATTAAAAGATTCTTACTCCTTAGAAGGAAAGTTATGACCAACCTAGACAGCATGTTAAAAAGCAGAGACATTACTTTGCCAACAAAGGTCCGTCTAGTCAAGGCTATGGTTTTCCCAGTGGTCATGTCTGTATGTGAGAGTTGGACCATAAAGAAAGCTGAAAGCCAAAGAATTGATGCTTTTGAACTGTGGTGTTGGAAAAGACTCTTGAGTTTCCTTTTACTGCAAGGAGATCCCACCAGTACATCCTAAAGAATATCAGTCCTGAATATGCATTGGAAGGACTAATGCTGAAGCTGAAATTCCAATATTTTGGCCACCTGATATGAAGGGCTGACTCACTTGAAAAGACCCTGATGCTGGGTAGTGTTGAAAGTGGGAGGAGAAGGGGATGACAGAGGATGAGGTGGTTGGATGGCATCACCGACTCGATGGATATGAGTTTAGTAAACGTTGGGAGTAGTTGATGGACAGGGGAGGCCTGGCGTGCTGCAGCACATGGGGTCGCAAAGAGTCAGACATGACTGAGCAACTTATCTGAACCTGATAGTGACTAAATAACCAAATAAACAACTGGCCCTTTGAAGCCCATATATTTTGTCACTGCAAATACTTGTTTACTGCTGTAGATAGTCTCTCTTCATGTGTCATTTTAGTACCTAAGAAGTGAAAGATGAAAAAATATAATAACATATACAGTGTCTTATCAAAATCTTCCCTTATCAGAAAATGAAGTCACTGAGTCGTGCCGGACTCTTTACAACCCCAGGGACAACAGGCTCCTCTGTCCATGGGTTTTTCTAGGCAAGAGTACTGGAGTGGGTTGCCATTTCCTTCTCCAGGGAACTTCACTTCTTACTCTCCCTTTGTGAGATATACCTTTTTCCTGAGGGTACTAGAATGAGAATGCAGATTTCTATTATATGGTTAAATTCCACCCTTCTAAAAGATAACAATTCAGTCTGTTATTGCCATCAATCTATCCTATAACTTACATACAGATGTATTATTATTTTGCTCTCATTTTCTGAAATGAGATCTTTCTAGTAAAGATCCTACCACTTTATAGTGAGAGGACAGATCACAGTCCCATGAAATTGTTCTCATCAGTAGAATCTGAACAGAACCATTTATTCAATTTGCAGGTCAAGACTTAGGATTTTGCCCATTCTGGAGTTTTAAACAGATGAGGCCCCAAAGAATGGTAAAACTGTCAGGTGAGTGTATGCTCCTCAGTTCTGTGTCTCATCACAACAGTGATTTGGATCGATGGACATTAAAGCCCTCGGTGCATCACAGCTCTCAGGTCTTAAACAAACAGTGTCACAGCTCTTAGACAAATCAGTGTTACAGCTCTGTTTTATTTAGAAGATACCAGGAGAATCCATCCTCGAAGAAGAGAGGAGTGGAGGAGCGTGGGGGGTGGGGGAGGGGCGGGTAGGAGGGGGGAGAGAGAGAGAGAGAGAGAGAGAGAGAGAGAGCGCGCCAGACATACGTGGGGAGAGAGCAAGAGAGCACTTGGCTCCTCCTTTTATATATTGTCTTCCCCCTGGGCCTGCCTATTCAAATTGGGCTTAGTCAAGAGTGCTGTTCTACCTGCAGTCCTCACTCTGGTCCTCAGACCTTCTTTTGACCTTCTTCTGTTCTATTTTCATGGGCTTTTCCCTTCTTTGTCTTTTAGCCACTGCCATTTTGGACTCTTTTTCCCTATTCTACCTACCTAACAAAACCATGCTAGAAAGCATCTTTGTCCTTGTGACTTTTGTATAAGTGAAAGACACACACACCAACCACAAAAACAGTGTTGGTATTCTTTTTGAATGAAAATGTGCCTCTACTCTAGGAAACCACTGAAATGGTGGTGCAGGGTTACCTTACCTATATAATCAGTTAGTCAATGTATAGATATAGTGTATTAAAATAGACAAGATTTATTGGCTGATGTCAGCATTAGAAGGAACTTTTACTAAAAGTGAAAAGGAAGTTCAAATCACTTTCACAATTTAAGAAAGTGTGATTAAATAAAAATAAAACCATTTACTTCTGGTTGTGACCTGAATAGAGTTGTTAATTCATATGCAATCAAATTATGAAAAGAGCAAATGGGTTATAAACAACTTAATGCAGATGTTCAGCTAAGAATATAGCAAGGATTTAAGCTTCAATAATGTCTCAAAATATAACCTATATTTAGAATTTTGAAATAACAGCCTAATTTTATGATGATAATTCCAAATTTCCAAGTTATGTGATAAAATATGTACAGTGCTTTCCTCAATCCCTTCAGATTTTATTGAAATACCCAAGAGAATACAGAAGAGGAAAATTCTGGTAAAGCTTTTAAAAATAGGAAATTATATTAGAAAGAGCCCTCAATAAAAATATGGGATATGTGTTGTCACTGAAGGAGATAATGAAGGCCAGTTTAGGACATCCTCTCCTCCTTAAAACTATGCGAACTGTGAAGATGTTTATGGAATCCTGGAGCATTTGAAGAGCAAAGACTGGACGTGAGAGTGAGCAGTAGGCACACCACTTTGAGTCTGTTTGACATCACTGATAATTAGAATTATACAGCAGTGGCACTCACATACATGAGAGGCTTTACTGTAACTAAGCAAGCAGAGAGTCATTAGGTATGAAAGGCATGCCCTTGATATAAAGCAAAAGTAAAGGATCTTGCAGAACTTGACTTTGTGAAGAATCAAATCTGAAATTCTGACAGCCTGTGTGAGTGGAAGAACCAAACAGCCAAAACATGGTTACAGCATCAAAATAGACAAAAGTCTTAACAAATACAGAAAGTAGGGACAAGGATGATACTCTGAACCCACATTGCTTTAATTTTATCATAACTAGTTATGAGTACATGAATGTACTAGCATTCATGCCCAGGATACTGGCCCTGGCTACAATACTGAAAGCTCAAAGAAATCAGTGGCATTAAGAAAGATGCTAGTCCCTGCTGTGACACTGGCATGGACAGTGGATCAAATAGAAATTCATATTTGAAAGTTGACAAAGTGTTCACACCAGTCATCAATAAAGAAATGACATCATAAGGAAGTCTGTATTCTATGGTTGTCATAATTAAAGAATCCCAAGGTTAGTAATGGCTGAACTGGAGTGTATACTTCAGAAGCTGAGTTTTTGACTTAAGTTCTTAGAAGAGAAGCATAAAAATGAGGAGTTAAAAGTGAGTATAAGTATGGAGATTTTACCCAGCCTTGAGAAAATACTAGCTAGGACTTAATAAAATATGAATAAATAAAAACATACACACAAACAAGTACACCCATGAGTACAGAGGCACATACAATTGGTAGCCTTACAAAGTTATAGTATTAAAAGCGAAGAAAATAATCCTCAATGGAAGGGAAATGTGAAGAATAGAAAATCTTATAAGGAATAAACTTATTTTCCAGTTTATTAAAATTCATTAAAACATGAAGATCTACACTTTGACAAAAGAGATAAAAAATTTATATCAAAATTTCAAGCAGAAATAGAACGGGAAGTTGAATGGAATATAATCTGCAAAGCCAAAGGAATTTAGTTTTGAAATAAAATGAACACTGCTGAACTCCAACTCATGTTCATGGAGTGAGTGATGCTGAAATGGTAAGAAAAACAAAATAGTTCTATTTAGTTCATTGGAAGGATTGATGCTGAAGCTGAAACTCCAGTACTTTGGCCACCTCATGTGAAGAGTAGACTCATTGGAAAAGACCCTGATGCTGGGAGGGATAGGGGGCAGGAGGAGAAGGGGACGACAGAGGATGAGATGGCTGGATGGCATCACTGACTCAATGGACATGACTTTGGGTAAACTCCGGGAATTGGTGATGGACAGGGAGGCCTGGTGTGCTGTGATTCATGGGGTCACAAAGAGTTGGACATGACTGAACTACTGAACTGAACTGAGGATGAGATAAGAAGAGTCAAGGATTGTAAAATGATCAGTTACCTTCCTGAACAGATTAATAGATATTTCATATTTTCAGAGAAACAGTAGTAAACGGTAGTGATCAATGATAGTTTTTGATAGGTCAATTGCTTTCTTTACTTTTAAATTTTAGTTGATATAATTAAGTATAAAGTGATAGGTATTTTCTTCCAAACTACATAAATAGTGCACGTATTAATTTCAGTGACAATATAGAACAAAATCCAAAAGTCTTCTTTTACCATGTCACCACCATTCCACCCATATAAAAATAATCATTACATATGAATGTGACACAGATAAACACAAAGATAGCATTTATTATTTATAAGTTACACATAGTTAACCATATTCATTAGTTAATATGTAACTTGCTTTGCCGACTAAGGTCCATCTAGTCAAGGCTATGGTTTCCCCTGTGGTCATGTATGGATGTGAGAGTTGGACTGTGAAGAAGGCTGAGTGCCAAAGAATTGATGCTTTTGAACTGTGGTGTTGGACAAGATTCTTGAGAGTCCCTTGGACTGCAAGGAGATCCAACCAGTCCATTCTGAAGATCAACCTTGGGATTTCTTTGGAAGGAATAATGCTAAAGCTGAAACTCCAGTACTTTGGCCACCTCATGCAAAGAGTTGACTCATTGGAAAAGACTCTAACGCTGGGAGGGATTTGGGGGCAGGAGGAGAAGGGGACGACAGAGGATGAGATGGCTGGATGACATCACTGACTCGATGGACGTGAGTCTGAGTGAACTTTGGGAGTTGGTGATGGACAGGGAGGCCTGGTGTGCTGCAATTCATGGGGTCGCAAAGAGTCGGACACGACTGAGTCACTGAACTGAACTGAACTTGATTTTTGACTAAAGTATTATAGATGTTCTTTCAAGTCAAATTTTATTCAGATGTTTACAAACTTGACTTTGTGTTAAAATTATATGTGCATATGTGTAAAAATTCCTCAGTCATGTCCTATTCTTTGTGATCCCATGGACTACAGAATGCCATGCTCCTCTCTTCATGAAATTCTCTAAGCGAGAATACTAGAGTGGGTGGCAATTCTCTGCTCTAGGGGATACTCCCAACCCAAGGATTGAACCCATATCTGCATTTCAGGAAGATTCTTTATCATCTGAGTCACCATATGGGACTTTTAAAAATCCCTATGTCTTGCCTAGACCCAAATCAATTAAATCAGAATTTCTAATGGTGGCATCCAAGGCATCAGTAGTTTTAAGTGTTTTTTTCCAGATGATTCCAATATGTAGACAAGGTTGAGTAAACTTGATACAAAGCAAGTGAATGCATTTTAAAAGCAGTAAAGAAAAATAAGGCCATTCACTATGATTTATCTATTGATGAATATTCTACCTTTCTACTAGGTAGCTGAGTTGGCAGCATTTTCTGATCTGTCCCTTCATCATTTTGGTGGTTTGGGTTCAGACTTGGTAACAGCTTATTTAATTTTTTTTTTTTTTTTTTTTACTGTTTCTCTACATTTACAACTATATTAATAATAGTCCTTTCTTGAATTGTTGTATTTTGAGTGTCTCATTTGTTTTCAGTATGAACCTTGAAGCATGTATTCTGGATGAAGTCTTTTACTCCTATGTAAGTAAAACCCAACATTCAGAAAACTAAGATCATGGCATCTGGTCCCATCACTTCACGGCAAATAGATGGGGAAACAATGGGAATAGTGACATATTTTATATTTTATTTTTATTTTTCCAAAATCACTGCAGATGGTGACTGCAGCCACGAAATTAAAATTATCTTGCCCCTTTGGAAGAAAAGTATATTAAAAAGCATATTAAAAAGCAGAGACATTATTTTGCCAACAAAAGTCCGTCTAGTCAAAGCTATGATTTTTCCAGTAATCATGCATGGATGTGAGATTTGGACTATAAAGAAAACTGAACGCTGAAGAATTGATGCTTTTGAACTGTGTTGTTGGAGAAGACTTTGAGAGTCCCTTTGACAGCAAGGAAATCCAACCAGTCAATTCTAAAGGAAATCAGTCCTGAATATTCATTGGAAGGACTGATGCTGAAGCTGAAGCTCCAATAGATTGGCCACCTGATGCTAAGAACTCACTCATTGAAAAGACCCTGATGCTGGAAAAGATTGAAGACAGGGAGGAGAAGGGGATGACAGAGGTTGAGATGGTTAGATGGCATCACTGATTCAATGGACATGAGTTTAGGTAAACTCTGGGAGTTGGTGATGGACAGGGAGGCCTGGCATGCTGCAGTCGATGGGGTAGCAAAGATTCAGACACATCTGAGCAACTTAACTGACTGAAGCCTTATCATATTGATTTTTCATAGGTAAAATTATTTACCTAGTTTCTTTATAAAAGGCTAGTTTGGTCTAGTCTTTAAGAAATCCAGTTGAAATTAATGTTGTGATAAATTAATGTCTTCAATTTTGTACAGACTAAAATGTCAAAGGCAAGTGATAATGTTTCATTAGCCCAATAGTAAATGTTCTCTGTGGTACTTAAGGATTTGCATGTCCAACTCTTTGCAACCTCTATAGCCCACTGGGATCTTCTGTCTGTGGGATTATCCATACGAGAAAACTGGAATGGGTTATCATTTCCTCCACCAGGGGAATCTTCCCAAAGTAGGGATCAAACCTATATCTCCTGTCTCCTGCTTAGAAGGTGGATTCTTTACCACTGAGCCATTTGGTGGAGACTTAAGGATTTACTTGAGCTTTTTATTTAATTTTTGTCTTATGTTGGAGTATAGTTGATTTACAATGTTGTTTTAGTTTCAGATGTACAGCAAAGTGATTCAGCTATACATATACATATATACATTCTTGTTTAGATTCTATGCCCATATAGGTTATTACAGAAAATTGAGTAGAGTTTCCTTGCTATACAATAGATCCTCATTGATTTTCTATTTCATATATAGTAGTATTTCTAGGTTAATCCCAAACTCCTAATTTATCCCTCCCCAACTCCGTCTTTCCTCTTTAGCAACCATAAGTTTGTTGACAGTCTGTGAGTCTGTTTTTGTTTTGTAAATAAGTTCATTTGTATCATTTTAAAAATTAGGTTCCATATATGAGTGATATGATATTTGTGTTACACTGTCTGACTTTCTTCACTCAACATTTTAATCTGTAGGCCCATCTATATTGCTTCAAATGGCATTATTTCATTCTTTACTATGGCTGAGTCATATTCTGTTGATATATGTAACACATCTTCTTCAACCATTCCTCTGATGGACATTTAAGTTACTTCCATGTTCTGGCTATTGTAAATGTGCTGCAAAGAAGATCAGGGTGCATTTATCTTTTGAATTATGGTTTTCTTTGGATATATTAGGATTGCAGAATCATATGGTCGTTCTGTTTTTAGTTTTTTAAGGCACCTTCATACTGTTCTTCCGTCAACAGTGTAGGAGGTTTCTTTTTATCCGCACAGTTTCTAGTATGTGTTATTTGTAGACTTTTTGATGATAGTCATTTTGATTAATGTGAGGTGATACCTCATTGTAGTTTTGATTTGCATTTCTCTAATAATTAGTGATGTTGAGCATCTTTTCATGTCAGACACTCTTTGACATAACTCTCAGCAAAATCTTTTGGATACACTTCCTAGAGCAATGAAAATAAAGATAAAAATAACCATATGGGATTTAATTAAACTTAAAAACTTTTGCACAGCAGAGAAAACCACAAACAAAACAAAAAGGTACCCCATAGAATGGGAAAAAGTATGTTCAAATGATGCAACTGACCAAAGATTAATTTCCAAAATATACAAACAATAGAAGCACTCATTAAAAAACAAACAAACAAACAACCCAACCAAAAAAATGGGCAAAAGATCTAAATAGACATTTCTGGAAAGAAGACATACAGACGGCCTAAAAGCACATGTTAAGCACTTAGTTGAGTTTTGATGATAAAGTTGCTCATGAGTTTCTGGGGGTATTTTCCAAACATTTCAATTTGATCTCTGAATTTCAAATGTATGGTTACATTATAACACATAAAAATAATTTTTAATGAGTTAACATTAGGCCTTTAAAATATAATGTAACCTTAAAATTTTTACTTTCTCTTATTTAAATTTTGGTTAAGAGATAAATACTTTTGCAAGGTATTTTGAAGGACATGCAATTCTATTCTCTTCTAGATTTTATTCATGACTCCCCTAACAAAAGCGTACACACTGAAATTTAATTAGACATCATGTCCCAACTTATATAAGGATTGCTACTAAAGACCACCATTGAAAAAATATTTAAATATAGTTTTCTATATTTAAACTATTTCTATTTTTTATATTTAAATATAGTTTTCTATGTTTTAGAACCCTGGAATCAATCCTTGAAAATATATTTTTTTAATTTAGATAATTTATTTTAATTTATTTTCTTCATGATTTGTTTTTTTTTTTCCTATCTGGCAAAATAATCAAGTGTCTGATTGTTATTTTTTTATTACATCCTTTTGAAAGAGGGTCAGAGTCAAATTTACAGTGATAATGTTGGAATCCTGATAGTAATACTATTCACATATACTTAAGTTTAATGATTCTAATCACCTTCTTAAATGTACATTATTTTAAAATGTATTATATAACTTAATATGTTTAAAACTATAACACTATCTTAAATATTTAAATACTGTAATTATGAAGATATCCCATGACTTTCAAATAATACAGAATTAATGATTACATTTTTATTTTAGTTTTATTTCATTTAATATTTCATAATTATTTCATGAACTACTATAGATTTTTATTTAAGTTTTGTTAGAGAATCATACCACTAGCATTTCTGTAGAACTGCCATAGTACATCTATATCTGTATAATTTATGGGCCTTTCAAAGAATGTTTCATATTTTTAAAACCATGGGCTTAGATTTAGAAAAAAATTAATCTTGGATTACCTATAACTGGCAGATATACTAAGTATTTAAGAAGGTTAAGTAACTAATAAAAATACAAAAACAAGGGAAAAATACCAATTTTGTAAGCATATTGATGAAACTGTCACAGTGGTAGAAATGCAATTCACTCATAAAGAAAAAAAAATCACACTTCCCATGAATCTCTTTTTGGTTTAATGATTTAAAACGATGACTATTTGCTTTAAGCCATTTCTCATTTTAGAAAACTGTGAATTTTAATTTCTTGCAATAATCTTCTCAGAGTACTAATTAAAATAAAACCTCCAATTAGTTTAATTCTAAAAATTCCTCTTGTAACCTTAAGTCTCTTAGCTACTGGCTGACATGCCAAACTTGTATAAATACTTCTTTTTCTTCTCTCCAAAGTACATATTTTCTATATCCTTGGAAAGATATTGATAGCATATTTCTAAGTCAGGGTCTGGAAACTTGTAATGTTATATAAAACTAAAAGAACCAAAGAGTATTTATTACTTAACTAAAATCTGTAATACAAGAGCTTCTCAAAAGTGATTTGCTAAACCTATTTTTTTTTACAGACAGTGCTAATTTTAAGACATATTGCTTCAGAAAAATAGTATATAACATTACCTGCAGATATATCACAGCTATGTGTACAGAAAATAAATTCGGTCATGCTACTGAGAGTGACTATAATATATGGCTAACTAATTGCTTCTAGCCATGCCATTTAATTTCACAACAAGGACAGTACTCTGAAATTTGTAAGTGTTGAAATGCAGAAAATCGATTGATTGATTGAGGCCAAACTTTTCTATGCAAATTAAAATATGCAACCCCCAAATTAAAATGTTTGACACATCTTATAAACATCCTATTCCTATGACATCTACTGTTGTTTGCCACAATGACAGTGTGGCCTATTTGGTTATTGCATATACTGGAATACATCTGCTGGTTTACAGACACATGCATAAATAAGTTGCTTCTAATATGCATCCTTTTTGGATTAGGCACTGACATAAAAAGTTTAAACTTCCACCTAGAGCCCAGTCTTTACTTTCTTGGTTCCTAAAGAAAAACAGTACATGACCCAGTATAATCATATTGAGGAAATGCTATTCTAGCTAATTTGTATTAAACAGACTCTATTATCAGACTTCCTGATTGCAAATTCCAGCTATAACACTTCCAACTACATGACCTTAGAGATTGATCATAACATCATTAAGCTTCTATTGTCCTTAAAAATAAATGATAATAATATTATCTGAAGTTTTTATGAGCCTTATAGGATAATTTGTGAAGATTGCTAGACTGCAGTGCAGCTCTAAGGAAGGTTTGGTAAGGCTATAAGTGAATCTTGATCCAAAATGCTTGTCAGAGAAGTCCTTTCCCTCCCAGTAACAGACTTGCCTTGTTGCCTTGCTACACTCAGTCACTGGCTGGGAGCAGCTTTGGGGAATTTGGGAAACAAAGCAGTTGATTTCAGAGCAGTTGGCTGGAGCTCTTGGATTAGATTCCCGGAGTCACACATCTGAGAGGCACACTCCCATTAATACCCACTTCCATCCTTTGTGTCACACACACCTATTTTTCCACACAGGTTTGGGAGACAATTTCTTCATTATTCCCATGGGCTGGTTCTTCCTGAAAAGACTCTCAGAGGAGGAAAGGAAACATGTGGCTGACTACTGTCCCTGTCGCAGCTGTTTTCAGAGCTGCAGCTGATACACATCTTTCTCTCCACTATGCACTCGCTGTCTCTCAAGACTGCCACAAATGTGGCTGTGATGCAGCCATTACTGTTTTATGTTTGCACCCACATGCTTAGTGAGCCCATCTGTAAGCCAAACACAAACTTTATCTTGCTCTTTCAGCTGGTCATACAAGACCCTTCACAGGACCACAGGTGTATGGTAGGGGAGGGAGAAACTGAAAAATTGAATGATTGCTGTAATTTTTTGTTGGTAATCTGGCTATTTTTCTCAACTCAGGGATGATTTACATATTCAATATGTGCCTTCCTATTCCTGAAATGTTCACTTTGGTTCATGAATCAAGTCCAACTTAAACATGGACACCCATGCCTCTTACATCTCCTGCTTTGGCAGGTGGATTCTTTACCACTAGTACCACCTGGGAAGCTCAAACATGCATACAGCCTCATCTAAATAAAGGAAGCAGAGTTGGTAGGAGGTGATCTGATTATAGTTGCTGTATAATAAGTAACCCAAAGCTTTGTGACTTAAAACAACAATTTTATTTCGCTCACAGTTCTGTGGGAAAAGAATTCTGGAGATCACTTAGCTAAGCAAGTTTCGCTTGGGGTCTCTCCTGCTACAGTCATCGAAGAGACTTAGTTACACGGTTGTCAGTTGATGCTGCTTGTCAGGTAGGAACTCAGCCAACACTGTCCCCTGGAACGCCTACATGGGTGCCTTTAGGATGCTAGTTTTAAGGCGACTGTACCTTCTACCTGCTGAACATCCCAGGCTGAGCTTCTGGGAAATGGGCATTCCAAGAAATCCCAAAGGAAGCTGCATGCTCTACTGCAATCATGGCTAGGAAGTTATTTTTCTCAGTGTTTATGATTCAAGACAGTCACATGCCCATCAGACTTAAGAAAAAGGGATATAGACTGCACTTCTCAACAGGAAGAGTATCAAAGATTTCAACACCATTTTTAAAAACCACATTAGGTTTCTTGAACAGTATGTCTCCTTTAGCTTTCCTAAAATCAGGAGGAAAAAATAAAATAAGTTAAGCAGCTTTGTCAATAAATCTGATACCACTGAGTTTTCCGCTTTCAACTACTTTGTGTCCTATGTGTCTCTTCATACTTTCACTTGTGAGAGTTTTGAATAATCAAATGGCAAGATGAAGAGTAAGAAAGGTCCTTGCTGCTGCTGCTGCTAAGTCGCTTCAGTCGTGTCTCACTCTGTGCGACCCCGAAGACGGCAGCCCAGCCAAGCTCCCCCATCCCTGGGATTCTCCAGGCAAGAACACTGGAGTGGGTTGCCATTTCCTTCTCCAGTGCATAAAAGTGAAAGTGAAGTCGCTCAGTCGTGTTTGACTCTTAGCAACCCCATGGGCTGCAGCCCACCAGGCTCCTCCGTCCATGGGATTTTTCACTCAGAGTACTGGAGTGGGGTGCCATTGCCTTCTCCTAAGAAAGGTCCTTAGGTAAATTACAAATGAGATAATTAGAATTAATCAGTAAGTTTGGTAGCTGTGTTATAAATAACTGTTTATGGTATTTCATGGAGTAGATATAATCATGTTTTGATTCTATAACTTCATATAGATTAGTTCTACCTTCTAACATTCTAACATTTTGAGGGAAGGTAATGGTTAGAGTCCCTTGGACTGCAAGGAGATCCAATCAATCCATTCTGAAGGAGATCAGCCCTGGGATTTCTTTGGAAGAAATGATGCTAAAACTGAAACTCCAGTACTTTGGCCACCTCATGCGAAGAGTTGACTCATTGGAAAAGACTCTGATGCTGGGAGGGATTGGGGGCAGGAGGAGAAGGGGACGACCGAGGATGAGATGGCTGTATGGCATCACGGACTCGATGGACGTGAGTCTGAGTGACTCCGGGAGTTGGTGATGGACAGAGAGGCCTGGCGTGCTGTGATTCATGGGGTTGCAAAAAGTCGGACACGACTGAGCGACTGAACTGAACTGAACTGAATGGTTACTATGGGGTTTTACACTGTCACATGGCTTCGTTTTTAAATGAGTTTACTGACCTATATATTATTTTTTTCTACAATCAATAAGATATAGTGATAATTTCTGTACCAATATGAGACAGAAAGTCATAACTAGTTTCAAATGACTGAACTAAAACCGGAAGAGCATCACTTCATAATTTGGTATGTGGCACTATTTGTTTTATTCAGAGCTTTATGAAAACACCTTTACTTAAAAGCACAAAGGAACATCTGAAAAGTAAAGTCATCCTACACACAACTGACCTTTATATTTATAATAAATTAATCATGACTTCTTTAATTCTTTGAAAATACTATGCCTGTCACTTTTAAAGTCTAAATTTCAAGATATGCAGCATCTTTATGCACACTAGGGTATGTATATATGGGTTCTGTAAATCTAACACATAATTATAATACTGTAGATATTTTTAAAGGTTAGAAAGTAGAGTCAAAGTATAAATAAGTTATAGTCTTATTTTTGCTAAAGATCATACATTAAACTTAACAGAGATACAAACCTTCAATGAGATGTATTAAAGTATTTGCATTTATATGATTTTTTCTGCTTCCATTCAACAAAAAGTATTTTTAGCCTGTTTTAAACTTTCCATAATTTCAACATTTACTATTAGCTCTTACTAATATTCACATCCTATTGAATAAATTTGCAAATGTTTCACATGACAGAATTTTATGTATTGGATTGTCTCATACTATATTATAGATATATATACACACACATTAAAGGCAAAAGGAAAAGAGGGTGGCAGAGGATGAGATGATGAGATGGTTAGATAGTGTTACCAACTCAGTGAATTTGAGCAAATTCCAGAAGATAGTGGAGGACAGGGAAGCCTGGTATGCTGCAGTCCATTGGGTCAAAAGAGTCTGACACAAGTTAGCAACTAAACAACAACATACCTACACGAATATATATATATATATATATATAATTTTCTGTCTCAGTCATAAAAGATCTGCTTCTCTATAATCCTCCTTTATCTTACATGCAAAGAGAAATCCCTGAGACTATAGATTAAATAAGAAACTCATTCCATAATTTACACACACTTTATATTGCTTATCTTAGTCCCAAAGTCAGTCCAATTTCTAGACTTAATTTGATGGCAGAAGTTGAGAAGTCAAAGTAGTAGCAATGATGATGATGATAATGATAGAAAAGTTCAACACTTCAGGATTGAGGCAGTAAATAAATAAATTATCTCTTTTCTAGAAAAGTTCGACTGTGTTCATACTGAAATGGGTATAGGCCTCTCGTAAGGTGGCTGGAGGAGTCATTGCATTGTGTTGACAGGTCTTGTATTAATAACTTTCTTTCTGGATTATTTTGTATGCCATACGATGTGTGGTAGGGTCAGAAAGTCTAAGACCACTCTTTAGTAAGGTAACCATGCATCTGATTCCCCTTGGAAAAAGTAAAATAGGTCCAAGTATGGCAATCCTCATTTTAGCCAATATTGAGAATGTAACTTATTTTAGATATTTGACATTATATGATGGCATTCTTTTATCAGATTTGTATTTTCTCGGGAATTATTTTCCCCTCAGATTAAATGACTTACTTTTTAAACAAGCCTCAGAATCTGGAAACTCATAATGTGTAAAAACTATCCAAAACTCAGATGTTTCTATTAAAATATAAATTAGCTGAAGTTAAACAAATTAAGTACTAGTAATATCTTGCTTTTAGAATTATTCTGGAAATGTGATAATTGAAAAAGCATTTCAATAAAGATTGCACTGCCAAATCCTTTATCTATAATTAGAAAAAAAAATTTTAAAGCACTGGTGGAGTGATTCTACTTTATGATTAATTAATTTGGATATTTAAAATAAATAATTAACAAACATTTAAATTAACTACATATTATTAATATTTAATTTCTAAATATGCTATTCTTTTATATGTTAGAATTTTTTAAATCACTTGAAAGTTTTGAGCAGACGGCTTAAGTCCAGAAGTCTGAGAAACAATTAAAAATCTGTCTATAACTGGATATTAATGATCCATGTTACCTTTGAAGATGGTATTCTTAGAATGAAGTATAAATAACATCAAGGTGTCCCACAGTCCTGTGGAGATCAGAATATCCTTGGACTCATTTTATTTTTCTAAGTTCTCAGTATTGGCAAGTTCTTAAACCTGGCTGTCTTAAACATTTAATAAGTTCAGATAAGCACATTTTTTTCCTATGCCAGTTTTGCTTGAGCCCATTTTGAGAAACTTGTAATGAAATAAATGACTAGTCAGATTGGTGCACTCTCAGTTGCTAAGTCCTGTCTGACTTTGTGATCCCATGGACTGTGGTCCACTAGACTCCTCTGTCCAGGCAAGAATACCAGAGTGCTTTGCCATATCCTTCTCCAGGAAGTCAAACTGATGCATCTAATTAATTCTACCAAAATGGAAGAACTTGGTAATCTGACAGTTCCTTAACACTGACACTTTTTTATTAAGAAATCTAATTTTGCTATGAAGGGGTATTAGTTAGAACTGGACATGGAACAACAGACTGGTTCCAAATAGGAAAAGGAGTACGTCAAGGCTGTTTATTGTCACTCTGTTTATTTAACTTATATGCAGAGTACATCACGAGAAACGCTGGGCTGGAAGAACACAAGCTGGAATCAAGACTGCCAGAAGAAATATCAGTAACCTCAGATATGCAGATGACACCACCCTTATGGCAGAAAGTGAAGAGGAACTAAAAAGCCTCTTGGCGAAAGTGAAAGAGGAGAGTGGAAAGGTTGGGTTAAAGCTTCACATTCAGAAAACTAATGAAAAATCATGGCATCTGGTCACATCACTTCATGGGAGGTAGATGGGGAGACAGTGGAAGGAGTGTCAGACTTTATTTTTGAGGGCTCCAAAATCACTGCAGATGGTGATTGCAGCCATGAAATCAAAAGACGCTTACTCCTTGGAAGGAAAGTTATGACCAACCTAGATAGCATATTCAAAAGCAGAGACATTACTTTGCCAACAAAGGTCCATCTAGTCAAGGCTATGGTTTTGCAGTGGTCATGTATGGATGTGAGAGTTGGACTGTGAAGAAAGCTGAGTACAGAAGAATTGATGCTTTTGAACTGTGGTGTTGGAGAAGACTCTTGAGAGTCCCTTGGACTGCAAGGAGATCCAACCAGTCCATTCTAAAGGAGATCAGTCCTGGGTGTTCATTGGAAGGACTGATCTAAAGCTGAAACTCCAATAGTTTGGTCACCTCACGTGAAGAGTTAACTCACTGGAAATGACTCTGATACTGGGAGAGATTGGAGGCAGGAGGAGAAGGGGACGATAGAGGACGAGGAGGTTGGATGGCATCACTGACTCGATGGACATGAGTTTGAGTGAACTCTGGGAGTTGGTAATGGGCAGGGAGGCCTGGCGTGCTGCAGTACATGGTGTCGCAGAGTCAGACACGACTGAGCGACTGGAACTGAACTGAACTGAACAGAAGATATTTTTCTGGGAAAAAATATGGATCCTTTATGGTAGAATTACATGATAAAATGCCTGCATGCTTATTTCAAGTATGAGAAGGTACATCTAGTCCATCCATGGCCACAGCTGTCTTCAATAATGGAGGAAGAATGCCTCCCAGTAATACTGGAAACACTGAAGCACTGGTAATCAAGGCTTTGACTCACTCCATGACAGGAAAAGACAAGAAAGGAAAGGACTGTAATGTGTATAGCCTGACTAGAAATAAGTAAAGATATTTTTAAGAAAGGTTATTTTTTTGTTTAGTCGTTAAGGTGTCCAACTCATCAATGACCCCATAGACTGTAGCCCACTAGGCTCCTCTGACTATGGGATTTCCCAGGCATGAATACTGGAGTGGGTTGCCATTTCCCTCTCCAGAGGATCTTTCCCTACCCAGGGACGGAACCCACATTCCCTGCATTGGTAGGCAGATTCTTTACCATTGAGCCATCAGGGAATCCTCATTAAGAAAGATAGCCAACTGTTCTTTCTTGTGACCAAATACTATAACAGTTCTAGTGAGGTGGATGAACCTAGAGCCTGTTATACAGAGTTAAGTTAGAAAGAGGAAAAAAAAAATTGTACATAACACATGTATATATGGGATCTAGAAAAAATGGCATTGCTAAACCAGTTTACAGGGAAAGAAGGAAGATGCAGATATAGAGAATGGATTTGTGAACACAGTGGGGGAAGTAGAGAGTATGATGAGTGGAGAAAGTAGCATCAACATATAAACATTACCATGTGTAAAACAGATAGCTGGTGAGAAGTTGCTGTGTAACACAGGAGCCCAGCCTGGTGGTCTGTGATATTTAGAGAGGTAGGATGGGTGAGGAGGGAGGGAGGCTCAAGAAGGAAGTGATACAGGTATAATTATGGAGAAGGCAATGGCAACCCATTCCAGTACTCTTGCCTGGAAAATCCCATGGAGGGAGGAGCTTGGTAGGCTGCAGTCCATGGGGTCGCAAAGAGTCAGACACGACTGAGTAACTTCACTTTCACTTTTTACTTTCATGTATTGGAGAAGGAAATGGCAACCCACTCCAGTGCTCTTGCCTGGAGAATCCCAGGACAGCAGAGCCTGTGGGCTGCCGTCTATGGGGTCACACATACTCGGACACAACTGAAGTGACTTAACAGCAACATAGCTGATTTGCTTTGTTGTATGGAAGAAGCCAACACAACAGTGTAACACAGTTTTCCCCAATTAAAAATAAATTTTTTTAAAGAAAGCCAAAGTTAAAATTGGTATTTGCATAACCCAACCATGTTATGGTTCACGTATGAAACCAAAGGATCTAAAGAAATTTTAGGATCAGAAAAGGAAGATTATGAGAAGATACTGTCTTCCAACTTGCACTGGTGATCTAAGCAGTAAGAATGACTGTAATGTTCTATTAAATTATGTTAACTCTGTGTAGATTGCTGACTTCTAGAAATTACAGGAATAACAAAGTTTAAGAGTGAGCCTCTGAAAACATGAATTGATCAAACTGTCCATTGGTTGCATATTGGAAAACAGACATTTACTATAGAGAAAGCAGATAGTTTTATGGAGAATTTCCTAAGAATATATCAAACAATTAAACTGACTAGCACTTTTAATTTTTTAAGGCCTTAGTACTTTATAATCTCATCACTGGAACAGTATTAAAATGGCACTAGTACCTGTAAAGGGGAATCATCGACATGATTATAGAGAAGCTGGGAGCACCTTGAGTGGGGACTTTTTACAGCAAGTTTGGGAGCCTGTGATATTAGATGCTGGCTACATTTGCATTTCCAGGGATCACACTGAAAGACAAACTTAGGGAACTGGGGTTTATTTTAGTCTACCTGACGTTTTAGGAAGAACACAGTTTGTAATTGAAGCAAGTCTATTGTAAAGACTGTGTTCAGATGACCTGATAGGCATAGGTCCTCTGAGTTCTCTGAACCAAGACATTACCTAAGACACAGACATTGTTCACCCTCCCTAGGGTTATGCTGTCAGAGTGATAGCATGGCTGCTGACATAATTTTACCCAAGGGGATGAGCACTGAGTTCTTAGTTTTATATACTTATTTTATCCACATGTTCGCTTATCATACTTTTAACCTCTTGCTTTCTCTTAAATATGATGTGTGTATGTGTGTGTGTTTGCACATGTGTTTTGGGGTCTGAGATGGAGATAAGAAAAGCCAACTTCATTTTGGACTGCAATGTAATCTTGTTAAGATGAAGTCTAACTAAAAAAAAACCACACAAGGATTATTTCATTTATTTTAATTTCTAAAAGTTTTAATTATTTTTTTACTTTTATTTCTTTCTAAAGAATTAATAGTAGATTTTTATAGTGGTTCAGTATGAGCCACAATATTTTTGACATTGTATTATTAAGATTAATTTTACAGGGTCATTTGAATCATTATATAACCCCTCATTGTGTCATAACTAACCTCTTGACTGGGAAAAATAATTAAGACATGAACAGAAAAATGGATAGTTTGGATCTAGGAAAGAATATGGATTTGGATTCACGTAACCAATATATCTGTATAACCTACTTCAAGTGTATCCACAGACAAAAGTTAAACAAGTAAACACTGCCTCTAGAATTGAGTCAGAAATGGAATTAAAACTTCTATGTTAAAAACTGATATTCACCTTCCCCAGAGAGTACAAGTACCATGCTGGGTGTCATGGATTTTTAGTAGTTAAGAAAATATACAGGGGAATGAGTGAAACAAGTTTTTGTTTTTTTATTTTTATTCCCTATGTTTCTGATAATAAAATAAGACTTTATTTTTAATATTGCTATACACCTAGAAAAATCACTAGGTAAGAAACCTCTTTATAAGTTTCCACCCCACTGGAGGGATGAGGCTTTATTTTAACAGTGGAGATGAGCTGTGATCACCACACAGAAACAAGACAGACCCCCTCACACACAAAATTTGGTTTGGATTTCAAGACTACCCCTACATAACAATAGGTGACAAAATAGACTCATTATGTGAATGATAAACTTTCTTGGAGGAGCAAGGCAGGCCTGAAGCAGGACCCCAAAATGGCTAGGGGGCGTATAAGAAGTTGACTGGCTTGGATTCTTTTGTGATTTTGTGAGTAGGTGTAGGCTGGGATGTGGCTTCTGAAATGTTGGCTGGGGCTTCCTTGGTTTGAACTTCTGGCTCCTAGGAAAAGGAACACTTGAGTTTTCTTATCAGTTTGTTCAAGTACAGGACCAAAAGGAAAAGGCAGTGGTAGAATGTAAATGTTCTCAGCAGTGAAAAGTAAAAATTAAGTCAGAATCTTTATTATAAGGCTGAAGTTAATTGTATAGGAGAAACATTTCCTTTGGAAGAGACAAAGGGTGAAAATATGTCATAGCAAGAAAACCAGGTGTCTAGATTTGAGGTGCAATGTATCGACTATAGAAGCAAATAGCTTTGAAAGATGAAATAGAAATTGTTTCAAAAAGATAGAGAGTGATAAAGGTTGAATATCTAAAATATATTGCAAAGAAAATACATTTAAGTTTTTAATTAAATTGGTACACGAAAAGCTTAAGCAGTAGCAAAAACATAAAATATTGTATTTTCTTGCTTTTCAGTTATTTTTCTTTTTTTTCTCATCTTTACTACTTCAGTCCAATTTTCTCAATAAATTGGCTTATCTTAATTCTCATTTCAATCTTTTTCTTTTTCATTTTCTTTTAGATGTATGTTGATACTCTAAAAAAAAATCAAACCCACAACATATCATAAGCATATAGTTTACTGTTTGTGATCTTTAAAGTTAATAAAGTTCCATAAAAGGCTTCATAAACAATTTTTCTTCTAAAATTATTAAATATCTTTCTCTTTACTATTCTACTTTATTTTTGTTCAAAGAACTATAGCTCTCTCTGAGTTCTTTGAGATACACAATTTAGTGAAATGACATTTTCCAAACTCTCCTAGAGAAAGCCCAACTTAGAACTGTAGATTATATTTTATATTAGTAAGACGTTGAAAAAAATTATTTTTGAACTACTACAAATAAAAGTGTCTTAAAAGGAAGTTACTGAAAATTAAAAGCTTGTTTTATTAAAACCTAGGTAGGAAATAAGTAAATAGATACTATGTAGAATGCAATAGGCACTACATTTTTAATGGGCTTGGGAATTCATATTTCAAATAAAAAGTTTTATTAGCAAGTAAAATAAATGTACTAGTTTGGTAAAAATATTTTTCATATCTGTTATTAAAAAACACACATCTTTGTTATTTAAATTGAAAACATCGTTAGCAAGCCTCTAGTCCACCTGTCTCATTTACTATGTCTGCAAATTGAAATGTGGTTAGAAAGTATGACTGGCCAATGGTTAGCAAGTCTGGTGGGAACTTGACTTCCTCTGTGTGGAGTATGAGTAACTGAAAAAAAAAAAGCTAAATTGATTATCTTAAACTAATAGTACTGAGAACCTAAAATGCCCACATAATATAAACATTATGAGACAAGAATATGATTGTTAGCTATTTATTTTTAGGCTGTTGTAAATGTTGTGAGGAATCCTCTGTGGCTTCAGCAGTAAAAAATCCACCTGCAGTGCAGGAAACTCGGGTTGGATCCCTAGGTCGGGAAGATCCTCTGGAGAAAGAAATTACAGACTACTCCAGTATACTTGCCTGCAACATCACATGGACAAAGGAGCCTGGAATACTACAGTCCATGGAGTTGCGAAGAGTCGGATGACTGACCACAATGTGGAAAGAAAAATCCAAGAGGTGGTCTTCTAATTCCCCTTGGGAGAAGGATGTCTTTGTTTGACAAAATAATTAATGAGTCATTTTAATTGGAAAGATTGTTCTCAGGGTAGCACTTGAATAACTCAAAGAACAAACTTTTGAGAAAAAAACAAATAAAGACTAATGTAGGGGTTAGTAGTAGTAGTAGTAGTATTAGTAATGTTAGTTGCTTAGTCATGTCAGACTCTTTGAGACCCCATGAACTGTAGCCCGTCAGTCTCCTCTGTTCATGGGATTCTCCAAGCAAGAATACTGGAGTGGGTTGCCATTCCCTTCTCCAGGGAATCTTCCTGACCTGGGGATTGAACCTGTGTCTCCTGCTTGGCAGGTGAATTCTTTACCACTGAGCCACCTGGGAAGTCCAAGGAAAAGGTCTAAATATGTCTAAATCTAATTTTCCATCATATGCTTGGCTGTAATGACAAAATTTTAAGCATCTCTTTTTAAAACCAAGGTCATGTGTGATTCCTTGAGACACTAAAGGAAATAAGACTATTTTTCCTTCTATAGTTGTGTTGCAAATAAAAAATGATTATAGGAAAAAGAGCATAAAAATGTTATAGAAGATAGGGGAAATAAAAAATTTGCCTTACAAGCAATCAATTGAAATAGAAGGCCCCTAAAATACTTTGTAGGTATTTGAAGAGATTAAAGGCTTTTAACCATACATAGGATGTAGTTGGAGCCAATTAGCTTTAATACAAAAAGAATGGATAACCAGAGATGACATCTAGCTATATATAATTTCAGTGACCTCTGTACTGTAATTGCAATTTTCAAATCAGTATGTACTGTTGCAATAACTAAGTATTAAAAGAACAGAGATAAATGTTATAGTTTATATAAAATCATTAGTTTGGGACATTAAATATTTTTATTTAAATAGTCCTACATTAATGGTGATATATTTCTACTAGACAAATATAAAATACAAAAAAATAGAAGAAAATAAATTATATGAAAGTTTTCAACCTAATGAACATAATTATAATTAAAATTTAGATATAAAAATTTCATAAAAATATTTTAAATGATATATTACTATATATCCTTCGTAATACATTATAAGCTTCTTAATCTTACAGTAAACCATTCTAATAATTATTTTCTTGACATATATAGTATCACAATTTACATACTGTTGCTCTTGCACTTATACTAGATCAAAATAATTTTATATCCATATATGCAGATTCTATTTGTTTTATATATATATATATATAAATGATAAATTTGATTTAAAATATCCAATGATAAAAGGGTAAAAGGATAAAAATACAAAAATAATTTGACTGTGGACACATGGGTTCACCTCTCTAAACCTTAATCTCTCTGTCTGTAAAACATTCTGTTGTACCAATCAAATGAGTTGTTTTGAGATTAAATAATACAATACATTTAAAGCTCTACGTGATATCTGGCAGATATTTGGTGCTCAGTACATGTTCAGTTCAGTTTAGTTCAGTTGCTCAGTCATGTCCAACTCTTAGTGACCCCATGAATCAGAGCACGCCAGGCCTCCCCTGTCCATCCCAACTCCCGGAGTTCACTCAAACTCATGTCCATCAAGTCGGTGGTGTACATGTTAGCGGTGGTGTACATGTTAGCTATTACTAAATGCCTCCATCCGAATTAAATGTCAGTTGTTATAAAACCTATATTTTAGCAATCATAAAGATAATAATGGATTTTCTTTAACATATTGATATGAACACGTTAAGTCTTTTCCTACTAATAGCAAATATCCATTGGGCATTTATTAATTTAGGTATGTAGCTAACAGTAACTTACAAATTAGTTAACTTTGTATGAATTGGTTTCATTTTTCATTTTATTTTTCTGCATTGAGACAGAAACAAAGGAAAGATATAAATATCATCAATAGTACTATTATTGAAAACAGGCAAATAATACAATGTTCTAGTAAAATTGTTTTGAAATGGATAATTTTATTTAGAGCAAATTATGATGAAAGTAAAAGAGGAGAGTGAAAAACTAAGTGAAAACTAAGATCATGGCATCCAGTCCCATCACTTCATGGCAAATAGATGGGGAAACAGTGGAAACAGGGGGTGACTTTATTTTTGGGCTCCAAACTCACTGCAGATGGTGATTGCAGCCGTGAAATTAAAAGATGCTTACTCCTTGGAAGGAAAGTTATGATCAACCTAGAGAGCATATTAAAAGCAGACATTATTTTGCCAACAAAGGTCCATCTAGTCAAGGCTATCATTTTTCCAGTAGTCATGTATGGATGTGAGAGTTGGACTGTGAAGAAAGCTGAGCGCCAAAGAATTGATGCTTTTGAACTGTGGTGTTTGAGAAGACTCTTGAGAATCCCTTGGACTGCAAGGAGATCCAACCAGTCCATTCTGAAGGAGATCAGCTCTAGGATTTCTTTGGAAGGAATGATGTTGAAGCTGAAGCTCCAATCCTTTGGCCACGTCATGTGAAGAGCTGATTCATTTGAAAAGACCCTGATGCTGGGAAAGATTAAGGGCAGGAGGAGAAGGGGACAACAGAGGATGAGGTGGTTGGATGGCATCACCAACTCAATGGACTTGAGTTTGGGTGAACTCTGGGAGTTGGTGATAGACAGGGAACTCTGGCGTGCTGCTGTTCATGGAGTCTCAGAGTCAGACATGACTGAGCGACTGAACTGACTGACTTATACAAAAATTGATTATAAAAGTGGAGAGAAATCTACACTGACACACAATTTTCAAACGGGTAATTTCTAAGAAAGATATTGGACCAACATGTTTACAAAGTCACAATAGCCCAAAATATATACAGTGTACTATATTATTAGCTAATATAGAATTTGGATAATTTACAAAATGTACTCTGAATGAGTGTAGGTAGGTAAGAAAAAGATAAAAAGCTATAGAGGATTTATAGCTCTTTTCATATAACAGCTACAGTTGTCATACATCATCCTAGCTTATTAAGTAAAGTAGTCAGTAGATATTTAATATGTCCAGTAATTACACTTAGCTTATTTTGCCCCCTCCCTTTTTTGAATAAATCTATCAGGCTTATTTTCATGTTCTGATTTTCATAACTCTTTATCAGTGCCTCATTTGTCCCTGTCAATGTAATTAGCAAATATGATTAGTCACGTGTCACATCCTTTAACATGCCTTAGGTTAAGTTTAGTTTCTCACTATGTATACGTTTTACTAGTGTATGTGTGTGTTTATGTGTGTTAATCACTTAGTCATATCCAGCTCTTTACTACTAAGAAGGTAACAGGCAGGAAGGCCAGGGGTCTCCAAAAGGAGGAAATAGGCTGCAAGTGTCAGACATTTTTATATCTCTCTCTTAAGTGGCAGAAGGAAACTGTTAGGTAGTTAAAATAGGAAAAAGGAGTCCAGAATGGCAGTGGCTAAAAGGCAAGGAAGAGAAAAGCCCACACAAATAGAACAAAGGAAGGTCGGAGGACTGGATTGAGGACCTCAGGCAGAACAAACAGCACATCTGGCTAGACCAGTTTACACAGGGCAGGCCCAAGGGGAGGAAAACATATCAAAAGAGGAGCCAAGGGGCCAGGGGTCTCTCTCTCTCCCTCGTGTGCATTCTCCCTTGCTCTTGCTCTTGCTCTCTTCTCTTTGCGTCTTTTGGGTCGGCATGCCCTCACACCTCGAGGATATATTTTCCTTTATTTTCTAAATAAAACTGAGCTGTAACACAGAGCTGTAACACTGATCTGTCTGAGAGCTGTGATACAGTCTGTCCGAGAGTTTAGACACTGTCTGTCTGAGGGCTTTAACGTCCGCTGCTTCAAATTTTTGTTGTGAGGAGACAGAATTGAGGAAATTACACACACCCCCAATAAAACAACTAGTGTTACCTTTTTTTCCTGTTCTCTATACAACTTTAAAAAGTGGTATCTCTTAAAATTCTATGTTGCCATAATGACACCTGGTTCCACTTGAACTTAATTTTTCTCAAACCTTGAGCTAACCAATGCATTTTTCTTATGGAAATGTTTGTCTTAAGTTATGTTAATGTACTATGTATTTACACTAGACTCTGACTTAAAGATGGTTCTGCCTAAAGGCTCAGAACCAACTTGACAAACCAGTATGTTATACATGTTCTCCTAATTTATGTTAATGAAACTATAGATTTGTATGGAAATCTGCCTTTCTTCAAGATTCTTATCAATCATTTTTTGGCCCAGGATGACTCACCTGGTGCCAATATTATCTCAAAATGCATGTTGTGGGTGAAGGGCCTGGTGCCATTCTCTGAGTTTTGAGACATTTCTTTAATTAGCAGACTGCTATCAGTTATATAACATCCAGCTAAAGACTAGCGGAGAGTACTCTTTCTACCCCCTTCTGATCTCTATGTCAGAAGCTTTCTCTATCTCTTTTATACTTTAATAAAACTTTATTACACAAAAGCTCTGAGTGATCAAGCTTCATCACTGGCCCTGGATTGACTTCTTCTCTGGAGGCCAAGAATCCCGGCATCTTTTGTGGTTCAGCAACAACTTTTCAATACCCCATGGGCTCCTCTATCCATGGGATTCTCAGCTGGTAAAGAATCTGCCTGCAATATGGGAGACTTGGGTTTTTGTCCCTGAGTTGGGAAGTTCACCTGGAGAAGTGAAAGGCTACCCACTCCAGTATTCTGGCCTAGAGAATACCATGGACTGTGCATAGTTCATGGGGTCACAAAGAGTCAGACATGACTAAGCGATTTTTTTTTAGTATATACATATCAATATATTTACAAAGTATACTTTAAATTAATATCTTATTATTTTCTCCCCCTTGTTTTTTTTTTTTTCCTAGATCTTTCATTACTATTTAAAAATAAAATTAATGCCCCTAATGCTATGGACTTGGCTTTGATTTCTACTTTGACTGCATCCCATACTTTGAACACCATTATCTTCTAGGCATTATGTCACTTCAGTTTTACTTGCTATTTGATCAAGAATTAATCAGTAGAGTACTTTTTACAAATTGTGATAATTGACTATCAAGTAACTTGTTTTTGTGTATAGTTTTATAACACTATCTATCTCTGCTGACTCAGAGGTTAAAGCATCTGCCTCCAATGCGGGAGACCTAGGTTCGATCCCTGGGTTGGGAAGATACCCTGGAGAAGGAAATGGCAACCCACTCCAGTATTCCTGCCTGGAGAATCCCATGGATGGAGGAGCCTGGTAGGCTACAGTCCACGGGGTTGCAAAGAGTCAGACATGACTGAGCGACTTCACCATAATATTTATATATCAGTGAAGTATTTGCCTTATTTTTTCATTTTGTGTTTCTATTTTGAGATCTATGTAATTATTTTTGAAAGTGGAGGATTCATTACTAGCTTATTTAAAGAATTTATGGTTAACTTACAGATTTGAGATGAGGCCAAGAACACGAATAAACCAAGAAAAGAAATATGGATTTTTCTCTTACTGGGAAAATGATTTTGGCAAAATATTACACCAGACCTGGTTTCCTTGGCCTTTTCTGACATTGAAATAGCTTCTTCTTTTCCATATAACTCCATCAGACTGCCAGCCTCACTGTGAGAAAAATGCATGCCAAATGGCTTGTGCCAATTGGTTATCCACTCTTTGGTTTATCAAAGTTTACCTAATTGAGCATAGAATTAGCT
This sequence comes from Nanger dama, assembly GCA_917880005.1. Taxonomy (NCBI): domain Eukaryota; kingdom Metazoa; phylum Chordata; class Mammalia; order Artiodactyla; family Bovidae; genus Nanger; species Nanger dama. The sequence continues at coordinate 12,929,233 of CAKJTW010000010.1, forward strand.
TTCTACCTCAGAAAGGCTTTTCTCTGAAGCAGAAGTGGCAAGTTAATGGTCTCAGGTAAAGATGATCATAAAATTAATTTTTAGTCTAAGCTGGGACACAGTCTTCAATAAAGAGTTCTATTAATGCTTATTCTGGGACAACTGTTTTGGGCCAATCATGATTTATATGGTTTTCACAAATGTGGCTTAAATGTAGCTTTATTAGATAGGTTTATGGGAAGAATATTTAAATTAGTGATAAGTAAAATCAGGAGAGTTCACATAAAAATTAACATTCTAGTTTTGTTATTGTTTGTTTTCAATTATCATGAGGTATAAACACAGTGTTGCAATTTTGTTTCTCTGAAAAGTAGGCTCTAAGATTATTAAGAAGAGGTGGCAAGAATACACGGAAGAACTGTACAAAAAGATCTTCACGACTCAGATAATCATGATGATGTGATCACTAATCTAGAGCCAGACATCTTAGAATGTGAAGTCAAGTGGGCCTTAGAAAGTATCACTACGAACAAAGCTAGTGCAGGAGATGGAATTCCAGTTGAGCTTTTTCAAATCCTGAAAGATGATGCTGTGAAAGTGCTGCACTCAATATGCCAGCAAATTTGGAAAATTCAGCAGTGGCCATAGGACTGGAAAAGGTCAGTTTTCATTCCAATTCCAAAGAAAGGCAATGCCAAAGAATGCTCAAACTACTGCACAGTTGCACTCATCTCACATGCTAGTAAAGTAATGCTCAAAATTCTGCAAGCCAGGCTTCAGTAATACATGAACCATGAACTCCCTGATGTTCAAGCTGGTTTCAGAAATGGCAGAGGAACCAGAGATCAAATTGCCAACATCCACTGGATCATCGAAAAAGCAAGAGAGTTCCAGAAAAACATCTATTTCTGCTTTATTGACTATGCCAAAGCCTTTGACTGTGTGGATTACAATAAACTGTGGAAAATTCTGAAAGAGATGAGAATATCAGACCACCTAACCTGCCTCTTGAGAAATCTATATGCAGGTCAAGAAGCAACAGTTAGAACTGGACCTGGAACAACAGACTGGTTCCAAATAGGAAAAGGAGTATGTCAAGGCTGTATATTGTTACACTGCTTATTTAACTTATATGCAGAGTACATCATGAGAAATGCTGGACTGGAGGAAACACAAGCTGGAATCAAGATTTCCAGAAGAAATATCAATAACCTCAGATATGCAGATGACACCACCCTTATGGCAGAAAGTGGAGAGGAGCTAAAAGCCTTTTGATGAAAGTGAAAGAAGAGAGTGAAAAAGTTGGCTTAAAGCTCAACATTTAGAAAATGAAGATCATGGCATCTGGTCCCATCACTTCATGGGAAATAGATGGGGAAACAGTGGAAACAGTGTCAGACTTTATTTTTTTGAGCTTCAAAATCACTGTGGATGGTGACTGCAGCCATGAAATTAACAGACGCTTACTCCTTGGAAGAAAAGTTATGACCAACCTAGATAGTATATTCAAAAGCAGAGACATTACTTTGCCGACTAAGGTCCGTCTAGTCAAGGCTACGGTTTTTCCTGTGGTCATGTATGGATGTGAGAGTTGGACTGTGAAGAAGGCTGAGCGCCAAAGAATTGGTGCTTTTGAACTGTGATGTTGGAGAAGACTCTTGAGAGTCCCTTGGACTGCAAGGAGATCCAACCAGTCCATTCTGAAGGAGATCAGCCCTGGGATTTCTTTGGAAGGAACGATGCTGAAGCTGAAGCTCCAGTACTTTGGCCACCTCATGCCAAGAGTTGAATCATTAGAAAAGACTCTGATGTTGGGAGGGATTGGGGGCAGGAGGAGAAGGGGACCACCGAGGATGAGATGGCTGGATGGCATCACGGACTCGATGGACGTGAGTTTGAGTGAACTCCGAGAGATGGTGATGAACAGGGAGGCCTGACGTGCTGCGATTCATGGGGTTGCAAAGAGTCAGACACGACTGAGCAACTGAACTGAACTGAACTGAAGATTATAGTGGGCACAATGTTGATTAGGATGTACACTGAGGATCAACACATGTGGAAAGGAAGGAACCAAGGCAGGTTATGTGGAGAGAGGCAAGTCTACTAACAGCCTTGGCTAATTTCAAAGGATACACTAGAGATAAAATGGCCCCACACAGTTGTATATATGTATATATAGAGAGAGCTTCTCTGATAGCACAGCTGGTAAAGAATCTGCCTGCAGTGCAGGAGACCCCAGTTCAATTTCTGGGTTGGGAAGATCCACTAGAGAAGGGGTAGGCTACCCACTGCAGTATTGTTGGGCTTCCCTGGTGGCTCAGCTGGTAAAGAATCTACCTGCAATATCAGAGACCTGGGCTCCAGTCCTTGATTGGGAAGATCTCCCAGAGAAAGGACCGGCTACCCACACCAGTATTCTGGCCTGGGTATTCAATGGACTGTATAGTCCATGGGTTCGCAAAGAGTCTGACATGACTGAGCGACTTTCACTTTCACATATATGTATATATGTATGTACATATGTACATTGATATGTATATGGCTTTGCGTATGTACCCAGTAAGGGATTATTTTGAAGTGGCAGCGGTCTATAATTGAGGTAGTCTTTGAAGAGGTTTACTGCCAAAAGCTATCTATCAATCTGAACCACCAAGAAGTACTATTTTGGTGTTACAGCAACATGTTTACCTAAATGAATCATTACACTTCAGAACAACAGTCACCTAGAGCCATGTGTTTGTCTCCATGTGATAGGGCTGCATTCCCAAGGTCTTCTAATTGCTCCAGTCACATCTTCCTACCTGCTTGGCCTCTGCATGCATTTGAGCCAGTGACCTCTAATCTAAAGCAGTATCTCTTGCTTTTCCTGTACAGAGGATACATTTTGTTCCTTAGCTTTTTCTTGGTTCCCGGTTTTGCCAACATTGATGTTTTTAGTTCTGCAGAACAGTGACAAAAGCAGTGGCTCACACCCAGTCACAAATAATACCCTCATTTTTAAGCAAATATTTTATGATTCCTCTTGACACTCCTGAATTCAATTCAGAATGATGACTATATATATTTAAAAAGCCAATATCATTCTCTAAATTTAATATAAAATTTAATAAAGGAAACATAATATACAATGAAATCACATGTTTTTAATGCATAAAATATTGAGATGACTGTATCAGTAAAAATAACAAAGGATTCAGACGCCTGTATGTTAATGTAGAATCATAGTGAATGCAATGGTTACAACTGTAGACTGAAACACTTCTATGGCATCAGTTCAGTTCAGTTCAGTCACTCAGTCGAGTTCAGCTCCTTGGGACCCTGTTCGTAACACGACAGACCTCCCTTTCCATCACAAACTCCTGGAGTTTACTCAAACATGTCCATCAAGTCAGTGATGCCATCTAGCCATCTCATCCTCTGTCTTCCGCTTCTCCTCCTGTTCCAAATCCTTCCCAACATCAAGATCTTTTCCAGTGAATCAACTTTTTTGCATCAGGTGGCCAAAATATCGGAGTTTTAGCCATAGCATCAGTCCTGTCAATGAACACCCAGGACTGATCTCCTTTAGTATGGACTGGTTGGACCTCCTTGCAGTTCAAGGGACTCTCCAGAGTCTTCTCCCACACCACAGTTCAAAAGCATCAATTCTTCAACGCTCAGCTTTCTTCACAGTCCAACTCTCACACCCATATGTGACCACTGGGAAAACCATAGCCTTGACTAGACAGACCTTCATTGGCAAAGTAATGTCTCTGCTTTTGAATATGCCTATCTAGATTGGTCATAACTTTCCTTCCAAGGAGTAAGAGTCTTTTAATTTCATGGCTGCAAACAGCATCTGCAGTGATTTTGGAGCCTAGAAAAATAAAGTCATCCACTGTTTCCACTGCTTCCTCATCCATTTCCCATGAAGTGATGGGACATGAATCTGAGTGAACTCCGGGAGATGGTGTTGAACAGGAAGGCCTGGTGTGCTGGGATTCATGGGGTCGCAAAGAGTCGGACATGACTGAGTGACTGAACTGAACTGAACTCATGGGACCAGATACCATGATCTTAGTTTTCTGGATGTTGAGCTTTAAGCACACTTTTTCACTCTTCTCTTATACTTTCATCAGGAGGCTTTTAGTTCCTCTTCACTTTCTGCCATAAGGGTGGTGTCATCTGCATATCTGAGGTTATTGATATTTCTCCCTGCAATCTTGATTCCAGCTTGTGCTTCTTTCAGACCAGGGTTTCTCATGATGTACTCTGCATAAAAGTTAACTAAGCAGGGTGACAATATATAGCCTTGACGTACTCCTTTTCCTATTTGGAACCAGTCTGTTGTTCCATGTCCAGGTCTAGCTGTTGCTTCCTGACCTGCATACAGGTTTCTCAAGAGGCAGGTCAGGTGGTCTGGTATTCCCTTCTCTTTCAGAATTTCCCAGTTTATTGTGATCCATACTGTCAAAGGCTTTGGCATAGTCAATAAAGCAGAAATAGACGTTTTTCTGGAACTCTCTTGCTTTTTCGATGATCCAGTGGATGTTGGCAATTTGATCTCTGGTTCCTTTGCCTTTTCTAAAACCAACTTGAACATCTGGAAGTTCATGGTTCATGTATTACTGAAGCCTGGCTTGGAGAATTTTGAGCACTTCTTTACTAGCTTAAAGTATATGGCATAGGCCATTCAAATATCACAAGAAACAATTTTCCAAAATAAGGAATGACTCACTCCCTCCCTAAAGAGTATGATCTTTTCTTGATCTACACAGTAATGGTATTACTGAGAAATTCAGAGAGTATTAAAACTGTGATAGTACTTTACATTTATGTGTGAAAGTGGAATTAAAGTTCCAGTCTTAACTATGAATAAACCAGTTTTCCCTGCATGAATAATCAATGCCACTTTCAAACTGTGAAGGACGTGGAATATGGGGCAGATCTCTGTTAAGCAGGATTTTTATCAGCACTGCCAGATTTTTAAAGTATCTGGAACAAAACCAAACTGTCAGTTGGACCTTTCAATAAATACTACCCCCACACTGGAACACTCAAGTTAAAAACCACAGAAATAAAGGAATTTTAATTAAAGTTATCAATTCACTTATTAGTCCTTGCCCCACTTTACCTAATGCTCTTGGTCCATCATTTCCGTTGTTTTCCCATTAAGCCACAATAATGTAAGATGATTTATCAATCTGTCTATAGCCTTATCTTGCCTCTGTCTGTCAAAAATTCTTTCTTCATAATTTGTGCCATTTAGAAAAATATGCCCTAGTTTTTAGTGGTGATACATAAAATTTCCTTATCACATATCTTGTGTCTTAGGCTATTTATTTTAAACTAGAAAGACATAGGCAACATGTGAACTCACACCAACACATTTCTGGGAAGCTCTAAATATTTAATTCTGCATTTGGAAACATTTGTTTTATAAAGATCTTGTTATCCTAATTTAATATTATTTCCTTCAGGAGAAAGCATTCTCTGGGCATATATGAAAGATAATTTTGACTGTAATTTTCCAATATAATTACAGAAACTTTGTTTAAGATGATTGGGAACTTTGGTATTACATTTAGAATACAGCCTTAATGTCCAAACTATATAATGTCCACAGTATTTAATAAGTTGAATAAAGTAAGGGTGACAGCATGATAATAAAGCAAAAGATGAATCTCAGCTTCACTTTGTCAGTAACTAGTTACGTGAACTTAGGTAAAATGTTTAATTTTTTTTGGCTTTGTTTTTCATCTGCAAAATTATTGAGTTAAAAAGCCTGATCTTTTAGGATCCTTTCAGCTCAAAAATTCACTGGCTCGGTTTTCATGATTACCTTTTCTACATTTTCCAGATGTTAAATTGGCAAGAAATTAAGCTTTGAGTTTTTTTTTTTTGGAAAGCTTTCAGCTCTGTTTTGCAAATGCAGATGTTTGGTTACATATATAATTTCCCTGATGCTTAATGATATATGACCTCAGCTGCCTTCCAGCAGATTATCCATCTGCTATCTTATGTCGACTCTGGAAAAATATTCTTAAACATCTTCAGGAGGGTAATTCCATGGAATATGACATATCTTGAGACACAGCCAGGCATGACCCATTTTAGCATCGACGGGAAGGATCTGGAACCTAATCTACTTAGTGGTTTGGAGAAGATACCAAGGTGGCTGATCTATATACAGCTGTTTTCTTGGGGAAATCTGCATTGGCAGGCAGAGCATTGTACTCAGAGAATATACAATAGATGATTGGTGGTAATTAAAGTCATGCCATTGATTTCAAAAGAACCAACGTAAAATAATAGATCATATAAATCAATGTTCACCCAATTTAATATTGAAATATATTATTTATTTATTGCATGAGTACTTATTAAGTGTCTACTGTGTGTTCATGAATAAAACATACTTTCAAAAATGGAATTTAAATGTTTACATTCAGTATAATATAATTTTTAGTGTAAAACAGGGTTTTGGGAACAATACTCTGAGATCCAAGAAAGGAAAAATAAGCAAAAAAAATAAACAAATGCCCACTTTTATAAAACTGAAATATTAAGCCAGGCCATTGATAAATTCAGTCAGGCACAAGAAACAGTAAGAATCCAGTTAGAGAAACTAGAAATCAGTGGAGGATTTTCTATCAGGAGCAATATAAAAGTCCAGTTTGCTTTAAGGCATCAATTAAAGGCTGCACTAGAAGCCAAAACTCATAACTTTTACTCCTAAACATATTTTAAACTTTAGCTTGTAAATGTCTCAAGTTAGACCTGTAGACACAAGTTGATCTTCTTTAAGTTCTTCGTAAGAACTCTAATTTTAAAGATAACATTCTACAAATTGACTATATACACGTCCTACATTAAATTAATGTTTACTTGAAAAATTAAAAACCTTTTCTGTATGTTTTTTATAACTTATGATGGACTATGGTTTATCTACAACTATTTTAATACACATTTTTCAACTGTAATGACATTTTATTGATAAATTTAATAATTAAGAAAATGGAGACTTACTCTTTTAGTCATTTGATTATACAATTGTTGATTTTGACTTTAGAGATTGCTCTCCAACTTTCATATTGTTTCAAATCACAAACATTTAGTAACACTCTGAAATGGGTATTGTACATGTTTGTGCATAAGGTACCTGTTGCTAAGACAGACCTTTCTAGGGACATAATGATATAAATGGGTGACACCAGTTAGATGTAGAATAATTGACAAAGATAGATGCATATGGAAATCAGATGACCTCTCCAAGGACAGTCACTGAAAAACAAATATATTTCCCTAGATTCAAGTTTCAGAAATCTGTATAAAGCCAAAGTCTGTGAGGCCACAGTCTATCAGTGATAGTGCAAACCATGTGAAGAGGAAAAGAGGAACTACAACCAGGCAAACACTGGCAGATCAATTGTTTCATGAATTTATTCAGGACACATCAATGCATTCAAAATATATTCAATGCGATTTAATATGTGCTCCATTTCTGGCAGGTTTGCTAGTTATAATGAAAGACACTCAGCTAAACACACAATTTCAGATAAATAATTTTAACAATATTTGGGGGCTTCCCTGGTGGCTCAGATGGTAAAAAATCCACATGCAAGGTGGGAGACCTATGTTCAGTCCCTGGGTTGTAAAGATCACTTGCTGGAGAAGAGTATGGCTACCCACTCCAGTATTTTGGCCTGGAGAATTCCATGGATAGAGGAGCCCAGGAGGCTATAGGCTTGCAAAGAGTCGGACAGGACTGAGCGACTGAACTGAACTGATATGTAAGAATCTAAATGTCCACTGACAGATGAAGTGATAAAGAGGATGTGATACATATATACAATGGCATATTACTCAACCATAAAAAGAAATAAAATTGAGTCATTTGTAGAGATATGGATGAACCTAGAGTCTGTCATACAGAGTGAAGTAAGTCAGAAAGAGAAAAACAAATACCGTATATTAATGCATATATGTGGACTCTAGAAAAATAGTACCAATGAACCTATCTGGAGAGGAGGAATAGAGATGTAGGTGTAGAGAATGGACATGTGGACACAGGGGAAGGGGGAGGTAGGATGAATCGGGAAATTAGGATCTACACAGATACACTCAATTCAGTTCAATTCAGACATGTATCTATGTGTGAGATAGATTGCCTGCAGAAACCTGCTGTATTGCACAAGGAGCCCAGCTTGGTGTTCTGTGATGACTAGACAGGTGGGATGGAGGGGGAATGGGGTGGAAGAGAGGTGGGAGGGAGGTCCAAGAGGGATGGCATATATGTATACATATAGCTGAATCATTTCTCTGTACAGCAGAAACTAACACAACATTGTAAAGCTATTATACTGAAAAAAAAAAAAGCTTAGGGAGAGATAAACATTTAAACTTAATGTACTTATGTTATAAGATCAAATATGTTCCAGTTACACCAGTTTTTATAAAAGGAGTAACTGTGCCTAAAGGTTCAGGGAAGCTCTTACAGCTGAGATGCTATGCAAAATCAATCTTGAAACAAGGGAGAAGAGAAACAAACGGACAGACAACAGGTTCCAGGCAGCATGCACCAAGAATGGAAGTGAATATCTCATGATCAAGAAACTGAAAGGAGCCCCACTTCAGTGGAGCAGTTTTGAATGAAGATGTGGATTATTAGCATGAAAACATGTGATAAATGTCTGTGAGTGATGCTGAAGATTTGAGAGTAGAATATAAAGTTGTTAAGCAGTTTTTCAAAGGTTGTGCAGTAATTTTTCTTTTTCCTGTTTTTCTGAAAGAGAATCCTCAAAAGATGATGAGGGCCAATAAAATTAATGATTATTTGCAAGATTTGTTCATGGTAATTGACGGATAAACTGCATAGGTGAGAAGAATGGGCAAAAATAATAGTGTAGGTATTTAGTAGATGATAAAGTAATCCACAGATGTTAATTGACCTAACACATTTAAAATATTATTTTCTATTTATTCCATACCTACTCTAAAATGTCAGATTGTTGGCATGCTTCACATTCATTTTACACACTTACTTTTCAATTTGCTTACAAAAATATAAGAGCTATAATAATTCTTACTTCAAAAATAATGAAACTAAAACAAGAGACATTAACTGGCTTGCCTGAGCTTATGTAAATATCACTGGATTGGGAGATTGAGATTTATATATATACACTAGTTATGGGCTTTCCAGGTGGCTCTAGTGGTAAAGAACCCTCTGGACAGTGCAGGAGACATAAGAGATGCAAGTTCAGTCCTTAGGGTCCAGAATATCCCTGGGAGGAGGGCATGGCAACCACTCCAGTATTCTTGCCTAGAGAATCCTATGGACAGAGGAGCCTGGTGGTCTGCAGTCCATAGATTTGAACAGAGTTGGACATGACTGAAGTGACTTAACACACACATGCAATTTATATTAAGCATAAAATAGATAACTGATGAGACAAATAGATAACTAATAAGAACCTACTGTATAGGGCAGGGAACTCTAGTCAGTGCTCTGTGATGACTTAAATCCCAAAAGGAGGGGGATATATGTATACTTATAGTTGATTCACTTTGCTGTACAATAAGAGCTAATAACCTTGTAAAGCAAATCTACTCCAATAAAAAATAATTAAAATAAATATCACAGGAGGAACCAATTTTTTTCTAATTAAGAACCCATGTATTTGACTTAAAGTGGCTGAGACATAATTTAGGACCTGAGAAAGATTTTAGAATAATGGTTGGAGAAAAGACATATTTCAGACAACAGGATGGTAATAACATATGCTAATAAAGGGAGGAAGACACATGTAGTTGAGTGATTTGAAAACTTTTGTTTTGGAGGGAATAATTTTAAGATGAAAGCAGCAAGGTCATGTTGTATGATTAAAGGACATAAGCATGTGAAAGGTTGTCAATCTAAAATGGAATTGGAGGATATGAAAGGGAGACTCAGGCATGCACCCTCAGAAGAAGGAAACCTGAAGACTGAATTCCATGAATGGTTTTTTTACAAAAGACTGAGACTTATCTCCTGACCAATGAACATCTGCCAAGAATCTCTTCCCCACCTCCAGCCAGTAATGTACTATTTAAATTCTGCCTATACTTCCCTCATTTGTCCATAAATATATCTCATTCCAAACCCTCAACATGCTATACATGCATTCACTAAATTACAGTTTCTCCACTGTTCCAGAATAAACTCAAATTTTGGTAATTTGAATTTGCCTTAGCTTACCTATTTATTTAGGTTGACAAGTGAAAAGGAGAAAATAATAATAATAATAAATAATGTGATACTGGACCTGGTATGGTCTGGAAGCTCAATCATAGGATGTCCTCCTCCAAGAAGTGGAGGCATTAACCTTGAATAGTAAGCAGTGGAAGGAGAGTTTAAAGACAAGTATTCCTTTGAGTCTTGGGAGAAGGAAGTTAAAAGGATTTAAATGACAAGCTTTGTTTGTAAGAGCAAAGATGCAGACTATTTCCCAAAGCTTTGTTTTGGGGGATTTTGTTTGTTTGCTTTGTTTCTATGTCTAAAATTTGCTCCCCCTCCACCTTCCTATCATTGATGTGTTCCCTAAATTGTAGTTAACTGAAGTGTCTGATAAGGTGGCTTCTAGCTAATCAAGGCTTTTATCTATGTTGTTTGCTCACTGACAGATTAATTGCCTGAATTGCCTTTCTATGTTTAAGTAGTCCTGAGAAGGAAATTTAGCAATTAAAATGATTTAGACTCAGCAGCTTATGTAGCAATTCAAATGACATTTGAAAGATAGTGCAGAAAATTAATAAATGATTGTAAAAAATAATATGTAGCAGAAAAGTGTTTGTTGCTATAATTAAAAGTGAATAACTTAGTGATCCAGGTCAGTTTTTACAAAGAATCAATCAGCTGGGCTTTTCAAATGGCTTTAAAAATTGATTGTTTCTAATCAGAAATATTTCAACTTCAGACATGGATTTGAATATTCAATTAACTGATTTTGAAGTAATATGTTATGCACTATATTTTATGTAGCTGATAAGTAACTTCTTGTAGAGGTATAGTAAGTACTCATGAAAGTTTAATTAACTAGAGACTTCAAATCAGTGTATTAAGAACAGAGTTTTATATTTTCAATTATTAAAGAAAATGTGCCAATATAGGTTTTTATTTTAATACTTCATTTTAAGCATTGCTCTATATATTCACTATATATAAATAAGTATAAGACAGGAATAAAATCTTTAAAGCATTTACATATTGGAAATCATACCAACAAATAAGAATACTGTTAAAAATCAGAAGCATATATTTCTAGATTTACCTGTATGAAGTTACAGGTGAATAAATAATGCACAGATATGTGTGTGTGAAATTTCACAAAATGGAAACTGTATAATCTATACAACCATATTTTTTTTCTTTTAACATATGTTGAATATATTTCTAAGCCCATAACTATCAATTTCATAGGTATGAATTTAGCTGTATAAAGTTTTCATTATATGTATTTATGTAATTAACACTAATATACTCTAATATACTAAAAGTGGGAGAAGGCAATGGCACCCCACTCCAGTACTCTTGCCTGGAAAATCCCATGGACAGAGGAGCCTGGTAGGCTGCAGTCCATGGGGTCGCTGAGAGTTGGACACGACTGAGTGACTTCACTTTCACTTTTCACTTTCATGCATTGGAGAAGGAAATGGCAACCCACTCCAGTGTTCTTGCCTGGAGAATCCCAGGGACGGTGGAGCCTGGTGGGCTGCCATCTAATGGGTCGCACAGAGCTGGACACCACTGAAGCGACTTAGCAGGAGCAGCATACTAAAAGTAGAATTTAATCATGGAAAAGAGTAAATAAAACTTTTGATATTTGACTAATTTGTCTCTAGAAAGGACATAATTTATTTTCCTAAATTTCTTTTGTAAGGGAAAGTGTTAGCAAATCATCATCCTTAAAGCCTTATTTGGCCTGCCACTATTTGTTGTAAATGAAATGCTTTTGAAACAAAGCAACATTCTTTTGTTTACCTATTATTTTATAATTTTTTCATTTGTTACCTACATTTTAGAGTAGTTGCAACTGAGACTATATAGTATTTGTATTTAAGATCATCTAAATACTTTACTATCTTCTTTTGCAGAAAAATTTTGTAGGCCTTAGTGTTAAAGCTTCCCCCCACAGTCTTATAAATATCTTATTCTATATTTAATGACAAAACAGCAGATTAAAAGTAAAATATAATAAAATTTGTTTTAATTTATTTAACAACTGAGATTTAATATTTTCCTCTGTATATCATCTCTGTATTTCTTTCATTCGGACTGCCACCTTTTCCAGCATAACATTCACTTTAAAAAAATCAATTTATTTTTTATTGAAGAATAATCGATTTACATAATTTTGCCATTTTCTGTCAAACCTCAGAGTGAATTATCCATAGGTATACATACATCCCCTCCCTTTTTAACCTCCCTCTCAACTCCCTCCCCATCCCACCCCTCTAGGTTGATACAGAGCCCTGTTAGAGTTTCCTTCTTGTTGATACAAGAAAGCTCTCTATATGTTGTAGACGTGAATTTTTAATTCTCCAAGCCAGGCTTCAGCCTGGCTGAACCATGAACTCCCTGATGTTCAAGCTGGTTTTAGAAAAGGCAGAGGAACCAGAGATCAAATTGCCAACATCCTCTGGATCATCAAAAAAGCAAGAGAGTTCCAGAAAAACATCTATTTCTGCTTTATTGACTATACCAAAGCCTTTGACTACGTGGATCTCAATAAACTGTGGAAAATTCTGAAAGAGAAGGGAATACCAGACCACCTGACCTGCCTCTTGAGAAATCTGTATGCAGGTCAGGAAGCAACAGTTAGAACTGGACATGGAACAACAGATTGGTTCTAAATAGGAAAAGGAGTATGTCAAGGTTGTATATTGTCACCCTGCTTATTTAATTTATATGCAGAGTACATCATGAGAAATGCTGGACTGGAAGAAACACAAGCTGGAATCAAGATTGCTGGGAGAAATATCAATAACCTCACATATTCAGATGACACCACCCTTATGGCAGAAAGTGAAGCAGAGCTAAAAAGCCTTTTGATGAAAGTGAAAGAGGAGAGTGATAAAGTTGGCTTAAAGCTCAACATTCGGAAAACGAAGATCATGGCATTTGGTCCCATCACTTCATGGGAAATAGGTGGGAAAACAGTGGAAACAGTGCCAGATTTATTTTTGGGGGCTCCAAAATCACTGCAGATGGTGACTGCAGCCATGAAATTAACAGACACTTACTCCTGGGAAGAAAAGTTATGACTAACCTAGATAGTATATTCAAAAGCAGAGACACTACTTTGCCAACTAAGGTCCATCTAGTCAAGGCTACGGTTTTTCCTGTGGTCATGTATGGATGTGAGAGTTGGACTATGAAGAAGGCTGAGCACCAAAGAATTGGTGCTTTTGAACTGTGGTGTTTGAAAAGACTCTTGCGAGTCCCTTGGACTGCAAGGAGATCCAACCAGTCAATTCTGAATGAGATCAACCCTGGGATTTCTTTGGAAGGAATGATGATGAAGCTGAAGCTCCAGTACTTTGGCCACCTCATGTGAAGAGCTGACTCATTGGAAAAGACTCTGATGCTGGGAGGGATTGGGAGCAGGAGGGGAAGGGGACGACCAATTATGAGATGGCTGGATGGCATCCCAGACTCGATGGATGTGAGTATGAGTGAATTCTGAGAGATGGTAATGAACAGGGAGGCCTGGCGTGCTTCGATTCATGTGGTTGCTAACAGTCAGACACGACTGAGCAACTGAACTGAACTGATTGAGGAATAATTAACATATCATAAAATTCCACCCTTTTAAGTGCATAATTCATTATTTTTAGTAAACTTACGGAGTTATACAATCATTACTACAATCCAGTTTTAGATCATTTCATCACTTCCAAAAGATCTCTACTGTCCTTTGCAATTAATCCCCAGTTACAACTCTAGCCTAGGCAACCACTATTGTAAGGCTATTTTCTACCACTAAATATTTCCTTTTCCTACACCTTCTCTATGAAAAAAAATCATGCTTTATGTGACCTTTAGTATAAAAGTTTGTCTTTATCCATCTACAAGTGGGTGGATATTTATCTGCACTATTTTGAATAAATGCTGCTACATACTTTTGGATACAAAGCTTTATGCAGATATACATTTACAGTTTTTTTGGTAGATGTCCAGAATTAGAATTACATTGGACATTTTGTGTAAATTATTAACAAGTTGCCAAATTATACCCAGAGTGGTGGTACAATTTTACAGTCCCATGAGCAGTGTATGAAGGTTTCAATTTCTCTGCATAACTTTTCTTATTACAGTAAGTCCCTGACATACAAACCTTCAAATTGTGAACTTTTGAAGATGTAAACAAGTTTGCCTGCCCAGTCATGCACAATGTCATGAGGATTCTTCCTTTACAAGTAGTTGTGTACTTTAAAGTATTGTATGGAGTTCAGTATTTTTATTTCAAGCTTAGGCATGTTCAGAAACAAGCATAAAAGCAGTCATGATTGATATTGGTACTACTGTAATTTTCAAGATGCAGTACTATATGATAAAAAATGTTTACTTTTTGTTTTTAATGTGTTATTTGTATGAAAAGTATTATAAAGCTGTTACAGTACCATGCTATATAGCTGCTTGTTTTGAAGTACCTAGGCTAACATTGTTGGATTTGTAAACAGACTGGATTTATGAACGTGATCTTGGAATGAAAATTGTTTGTATGTAGGGGCCTTGCTGTATCTTTTTTAAAAAAATTATTATTATAAACATACTAGTATGTCTGAAGTAGTGTCTAACTGTGCTTTAAATTGGTATTTCCCTATTAACTAATGTTGAGCATTTTTCCATGTGCTTAGTGGCCATTTCTATGTCTTCTTTGGAGAAATATCTATTCAAAGCACTTTTAATTGGTTTGCCTTTTTATTATTATTTATACATTTTCAAATGAAGTCCTTTTTCAGATATGTGGTACATAAGTATTCCTCTCCTTTTGTGGGTTTTCTTTTTACATTCCTTGATAATCAATTTTGAAGCATAAAACTTTCTTTTAATGAAATCCAGTTTATTTTTTTCTTTTATCACTTTTGCTGTTGGTGTCACACTTAAGAAGTCACTGCCATTCTAAGAGGGAGGTTTATAGCAATACAAGCCTACCTTAAAGACAAGAGAAACATAAAATAAACAACCTAAATTTTCACCTAAAGCAACTAGGAAAGGGAAGGAATGCCAAAGTAAGTAGAAGGAAATAAATCATAAAAATCAGAGCATAAATAAGTGAAAAAGAAATGAAGGAGACTATAGAAAAAAATCAACAAAACTAAAAGCTAGTTTTTTGAGAAGATAAATAAAATAAACAAACCATTAGCCAGACTCATCAAGAAAAAAAGGGAGAAGAATCAAATCAATAAAACTAGAATTGAAAATGGAGAAATTACAACAGACAACACAGAAATAAAAAAGATCATAAGAGACTACTGTGAACAATTATATTCCAATAAAACAGACAACTCGGAATAAATGAATAAATTCTTAGAAAAATGTAACCTTCCAAAACTGACCAGGAAGAAATAGAAAACCTTGAGACTTATCGCATGCATGGAAATTGAAACTGTAATAAAAATCTTCCAACAAACAAAAGCCCAGCACCAAATGACTTCATAGGTGAATTTTACCAAAAAATTAGAGATGAACTAACACCTATCCTATTCAAACTCTTCCAGAATATTGCAGAGGAAGGCAAACTCCCAAACTCATTCTATGAAACCACCATCACTCTAATGCCAAGACCAGAAAAAGATGCCACAAAAAGAAAACTATAGGCCAATATCACTGATGAATTTAAGTGCAAAAATTCTTGACAAAATTCTAGCAAACAGAATCCAACAACATATTAAAGTGATCACACATAATGACCAAGTGGGTTTTATCCCAGGGATGCAAAGATTCTTCAATATTCATAAATCTATCAATGTAATACACCATATTCACAAATTGAAAGACAAAAACAATATGATTATCTCAATAGATGCAGAGAAAGCCTTTGGCAAAATTCAACACCTATTTATGATCAAAACTCTCCAGAAATAAGGCATAGAGGGAACATATGTCAATACAGTAAAAGCAATATATAATAAACCCACAGCAAACATTATCCTCAATGGAAAACATAATTTAAAGTATTTCCTCTAAAATCAAAAACAAGACAAGGGTGCCCACTCTTACCACTACTATTCAACATAGTTTTGGAAGTACTAACCACAGCAATCAGAGAAGAAAAATAAATAAAAGGAATCTAGATTGGAAAAGAAGAAATAAAACTCTCACTGTTTTCAGATGACATGATTCTCTACATAGGAAACCATAAAGACGCCACCAGAAACTTATTAGAACTAATCAATGAATATAGTAAAGTTGCAGGATATAAAATTAAGATACAGAAATCTCTTGCATTCCTATACACTAATAATGAGAAAACAGGAAGATAAATTAAAGAAATAATCCCATACACCACTGCAATGAAAAGAATAAAATCCTTGGGAATAAATTTACCTAAAGAAACAAAAGACCTATATATAGAAAACTATAAAGCACTGATGAAAGAAATCAATGGAGAAATATACCATGTTTGTGGATTAGAAGAATCAATATAGTGAAAATGAGTATACAACCCAAGTAATTTGTAGTTTCAATACAATCCCTATCAAGCTACCAATGGTATTTTTCACAGAACTAGAACAAATAATTTCATAGTTTGTATGGAAACACAAAATGCCTTGAATAGCCAAAGCAATCTTGAGAAAGAAGAATGGAACTGGAGGAATCAAACTGCCTGAATTTAGACTATACTACAAAGCTACAGTAATCAAGACAGCATGACACTGGTAAAAGACAGAAATATAGATCAATAGAACAAAATAGAAAGCCCAGAGATAAATCCACACACTTATAAAGACCATATCTTTGACAAAGGAGGCAAAAAATATACAATGGAGAAAAGACAATCTGTTTAATAAGTGGCTCTGGGAAAACTGGTCAACCACCTGTAAAAGAATGAAACTAGAACACTTTCTAACACCATACATAGAGTAACTCAAAATAAATAAAAGATCTAAATGTAAGACCAGACACTATAAAACTCATAGAGTAAAACATAGGCAAGGCACTCTGTTACCTAAATAACAGCAAGATCTTCTATGACACACCTCCCAGAGTAATGGAAATGAAAACAAAAATAAATAAATAGGACCTAATTAAACTTAAAAGTTTTTGCCTAAAGAAGGAACCTATAAGCAAGGTGAATTGGCAGATTTCAGAATTGTAGAAAATAATAGCAAATGAAATAACTGACAAGGAATTAATCTCCAAAATATACAGCTCACATAGAATATTGAGTTTATGCAGCTCAATACCAGAAAAATACACGACCCAATCAAAATGTAGACCAAAGAACTAAACAGACATTTCTCTAAAGAAGACATAAAGATGGCTAACAAACACATGAAAAGATGCTCAACATCACTCATTATCAGAGAAATGCAAATCAAAACCACAGTGAGGTACCATTCCAAACCAGTCTGAATGGCTGCTATCCAAAAGTCTACAAGCAGTAAATGCTGGAGAGGGTGTGGAGAAAAGGGAACCCTCTTACACTGTTGGTGGGTGGGAATGCAAACTAGTACAGCCACTATGGAGAACAGTGTGGAGATTCCTTAAAAAACTGGAAATAGAACTGCCATATTACCCAGCAATCCCACTGCTGGGCAAACATACAGAGGAAACCAGAGCTGAAAGAGACCTATGTACCCCAATGTTCATTACAGCACTGTTTACAATAGCTAGGACATAGAAGCAGCCTAGATGCCTATTTGCAGATGAATGGATAAGGATTTATGGTTCATATACATAATGAAATATTACTCAGCTATAAAAAGAACACATTTGGGTCAGTTCATCCATGAAATGGACAAAACTGGAGCCTATTATACAGAGTGAAGTCTAAGTGAAGTCTTTTCTAACTAGAAGGAGAAACACAAAAATAGTATATTAATGCATATATATGGAATTTAGAAAGTCAGCAACAAATGACCCTATATGCAGGACAGCAAAAGAGACACAGATGTAAAGAACAGATTTTTTGGACTATGTGGGAGAAAGCAAGGGTGGAAGGGTTTCAGAGAATAGCATTGAGATATGTATATTGCCATATGTAAAAGAGATGACCAGTGCAAGTTCAATGTATGAAGCAGGGCATGCAAAGCCAGTGCTTGGGACAACCCAGAGGGATAAGGGTTCAGGATGGGTGGACATGTGTACACCTGTGGCTGATTCCTGTCAATGTATGCAAAAAAAAAAAACACCCCACAGTATTGTAAAATAATTAGCCTCCAATTAAAATAATTAATTTTTTTAAAAAGTAAGCCACTGTCAAACCCAAGGCCGTGAAAATTTTACACCCTTGATTTTCTAAGAATTTTATAAATTTAGCTCTTATAGTCAGGTCCTAATTCATGTTAAATTTTTTTATATGATATGATGTATAAGCAGACATAGTAAATTAAATTTGAGGCTCTGAAGAGAAAAACATTTTCCACTGACCCATGATCCCCCTTTGCTTTCTTATTTTTACACCTTAATGAGTATTTTAAAGTATAAATTTTTCTTTCAATTCTGGTTTCCTCAGTGTGTATGCCCAGCAGTGTGATTGCTGGGTCATAAGGCAGTTCTATTTGCAATTTTTAAGGAATCTCCACACTGTTTTCCATAATGGCTGTACTAGTTTGCATTCCCACCAGCAGTGTAAGAGGGTTCCCTTTTCTCCACACCCTCTCCAGCATTTATTGCTTGTAGACTTTTGGATCGCAGCCATTCTGACTGGTGTGAAATGGTACCTCATTGTGGTCTTGATTTGTATTTCTCTGATAATGAGTGATGTTGAACATCTTTTCATGTGTTTGTTAGCCATCCATTATGTCTTCTTTGGAGAAATGCCTATTTAGTTCTTTGGCCCATTTTTTGATTGGATCATTTATTTTTCTGGAGTTGAGCTGCATAAGTTGCTTATATATCTTTGAGATTAGTTGTTTGTCAGTTGTTGCAGCTCTGTTTATAATAGCCAGAACATGGAAGCAACCTAGATGTCCATCAGCAGATGAATGGATAAGAAAGCTGTGGTACATATACACTATGGAATACTACTCAGCCCTTAAAAAGAATAAATTTGACTCAGTTCTAATGAGATGGATGAAATTGGAACCGATTATACAGAGTGAAGTAAGCCAGAAAGAAAAACACCAATACAGTATACTGACACATATATATGGAATTTAGAAGACAGTAATGATGACCCTATATGTGAGACAACAAAGAGACACAGAGGTATAGAATGGACTTTTGGACTCTGAGGGAGAGGGAAAGGGTGGGATGGTTTGGGAGAATGGCAATGAAACATGTATATTTTCTTGTAAGAAACGAAGCGCCAATCTATGTTCAATGTAGGATGCAGGATGCATGGGGCTGATGCACAGGATGATTCAAGTAGAGGATGTGGGGTGGAAGGTGGGAGGGGGCTTCGGCATTGGGAGATTGTGTTCACCTATGGCTGATTTGTGTCAGTGTATGGCAAAACAAATACAGTATTGTAATTAAAAAAATAAATAAATTTAATAATTAAAAAATAAAGTATAAATTTTTCTATATAAAATAAATGCAGATATTTATTTAAAAAATCATGATGTCATATGTATACAGATAAAAATGAAAGATTCTCTTCACATTTATCACCCTTAAAGAGGTCTCTGTCATAACTGAAAATAGCAAGTATCTTAGACAATTTAGAGTTTCTGGGGGAATCTCTTAACCCACTAACTTGACAAATTCTATAGGCTAGGAACCAATATGTAAATGTGGTACCTATGTAGCTAAAATTACAGTACACATCTAGTTTCAACTCATCCCATGGACCTAGAGCATTCTGGTAAATAACTGTGTAAATTAATGCCAAAGAACATTTCTATAAGTCTATGTCATGAAAGTAATTTCCTTATTTTTTCTGTCTGGCAAGTCTGTACACCTAATAGAATGTGTTTGCTGTGTTTAACTGCTGTGCAGGTAAATATCAGGGGTGTTAAATTGTTATAATACGTTCTGTGAATGACTTCTTTGAGATATGTGGCATGACACTTTTTACCCACATCAATAAAACAAAGGCAGAAATACATTTTGTTTTTAAGAGCCCAGATAATACAAAGAAAGCAAGGACAGTTAAATACCCTAGTATGAGTGAATCTAATGATACAACTCTAATGATATAACTCAGTGATATAACTCAGATGACCATTATATCTACTACTGTGGGCAGGAATCCTTCAGAAAAAATGGAGTAGCCATCATGGTCAACAAGAGTCTGAAATGCAGTACTTGGATGCAGTCTCAAAAATGACAGAATGATCTCTGTTCGTCTCCAAAGCAAACCATTCAATATCACAGTTATCCAAGTCTATGCCCCAACTAGTAATGCTGAAGAAGCTGAAGCTGAATGGTTCTATGAAGACTTACAAGACCTTTTAGACTAACACCAAAATAAGATGTTCTTTTCATTATAGGGGACTGGAATGCAAAAATAGGAAGTCAAGAAACACCTGGAGTAACAGGCAAATTTGGCCTTGGAATGTGGAATGAAGCAAGGTAAAGACTAATAGTTTAGCCAAGAAAATGCACTGGTCATAGCAGACACCCTCTTCTAAAAACACAAGAGAAGACTCTACACATGGACATCACCAGATGGTCAACACCGAAATAGGATTGATTATAAATTTGCAGCCAAAGATGGAGAAGCTCTATACAGTCAACAAAAACAAGACCAGGAGCTGACTGTGGCTCAGATCATGAACTTCTTATTATGAAATTCAGACTGAAATTGACGAAAGTAGACCATTCAGGTATGGCCTAAATCAAATCCCTTATGATTATACAGTGGAAATGAGAAATAGATTTAAGGGCCTAGATCTGATAGATAGAGTGCCTGTTGAACTATGGAATGAGGTTCGTGACATTGTACAGGACAGGGATCAAGACCATCTCCATGGAAAAGAAATGCAAAAAAGCAAAATGGGTGTCTGAGGAGGCCTTACAAATAGCTGTGAAGAGAAGAGAGGTGAAAAGCAAAGGAGAAAAGGAAAGATATAAGCATCTGAATGCAGAGTTCCAAAGAATAGCAAGAAGAGATAAGAAAGCCTTCTTCAGCAATCAATGCAAAGAAATAGAGGAAAACAACAGAGTGGGAAAGACTAGAGAGCTCTTCAAGAAAATTAGAGATACCAAGGGAATATTTCATGCAAAGATGGGCTTGATAAAGGACAGAAATGGTATGGACCTAACAGAAGCAGAAGATATTAAGAAGAGGTGGCAAGAATACACAGAAGAACTGTACAAAAAGATCTTCATGACCTAGATAATCATGATGGTGTGATCACTAATCTAGAGCCAGACATCTTGGAAAGTGAAGTCAAGTAGGCCTTCGAAAGAATCACTATGAACAAATACAGTGGAGGTGATTGAATTCCAGTTGAGCTGGTTGAAATCCTGAAAGATGATGCTATGAAAGTGCTGCACTCAATATGCCAGCAAATTTGGAAAACTCAGCAGTGGCCACAGGGCTGGAAAAGGTCAGTTTTCATTCCAATTCCAAAGAAAGGCAATGCCAAAAATGCTCAAAGTACTGCACAATTGCACTCATCTCACATGCTAGTAAAGTAATGCTCAAAATTCTCCGAGCCAGGCTTTAGCAATACGTGAACGGTGAACTTCCCGATGTTCAAGTTGGATTTAGAAAAGACAGAGAAGCCAGAGATGAAATGCCAACATCTGCTGGATCATTGAAAAAGCAAGAGAGTTCCAGAAAAACATCTATTTCTATTTTATTGACTATGCCAAAGCCTTTTACTGTGTGAATCACAACAAACCGTGGAAAATTCTGAAAAAGCTGGGAATACCAGACCACCTAACCTGCCTCTTGAGAAATCTGTATGCAGGTCAGGAAGCAACAGTTAGAACTGGACGTGGAACAACAGACTGGTTCCAAACAGGAAAGGGAGTACGTTAAAACCGGGAGAAATATCATTAACTTCAGATATGCAGATGACACCACCCTTATGGTAGAAAGTGAAGAGGATCAAAGTGAAAGAGGAGAGTGAAAAAGTTGACTTAAAGCTCAACATTCAGAAAACGAAGATCATGGCATCCGGGCCCATCACTTCATGGGAAATAGATGGGGAAACAGTGGAAACAGTGTCAGACTTTTTTGGGGGCTCCAAAATCACTGCAGATGGTGACTGCAGCCATCACATTAGAAGACGCTTACTCCTTGGAAGAAAAGTTATGACCAACCTAGATAGTATATTCAAAAGCAGACACATTACTTTGCCGACTAAGGTCCATGTAGTCAAGGCTATGGTTTTTCCAGTGGTCAGGTATGGATGTGAGAGTTGGACTGTGAAGAAGGCTGAGCGCCAAAGAATTGGTACTTTTGAACTGTGATGTTGGAGAAGACTCTTGAGAGTCCCTTGGACTGCAAGAAGATCCAACCAGTCCATTCTGAAAGAGGTCAACCCTGGGATTTCTTTGGAAGGAATGATGCTGAAGCTGAAACTCCAGTACTTTGGGCACCTCATGTGAAGAGTTGACTCACTGGAAAAGACTCTGATGCTGGGAGAGATTGAGGGCAGGAGGAGAAGGGGACAACCGAGGATGAGATGGCTGGATGGCATCACGGACTCGATGGACGTGAGTGAGTGAACTCCAGGAGATGGTGATGAACAGGGAGGCCTGGTGTGCTGCGATTCATGGGGTCTCAAAGAGTCGGACACGACTGAGCGACTGAACTGAACTGAACTGAAGGCTGTATATAGTCACCCTGCTTATTTAACTTACATGCAGAGTACATCATGAGAAATACTGGACTGGAAGAAACACAAGCTGGAATCAAGATTGCCGGGAGAAATATCAATAATCTCAGATATGCAGATGACACCACCTTATAGCAAAAAGTGAAGAAGAACTAAAAAGTCTCTTGATGAAAGTGAAAGAGGAGACTGAAAAATTTGGCTAAAGCTCAACATTCAGAAAATGACGATCATGGCATCTGGTCCCATCAATTCATGGGAATTAGATTGGAAAACAATAGAAACAGTGTCAGATTTATTTTTTGGGGGCTCTAAAATCACTGCAGATGGTGATTACAGCCATGAATTAACAGGCGCTTACTCCTTGGAAGAAAAGTTATGACCAACCTAGATATTATATTCAAAAGCAGAGACATTACTTTGCCGAGTAAGGTCTGTCTAGTCAAAGCTATGGTTTTTCCAGTAGTCATGTATGGATGTGAGAATTGGACTGTGAAGAAGACTGAGCACTGAATAATTGATGCATTTGAACTGTGGTGTTGGAGAAGACTCTTGAGAGTCCCTTGGACTTCAAGGAGATCCAACCAGGGCTGAAGGAGATCAGCCCTGGAATTTCTTTGGAAGGAGTGATGCTGAAGTTGAAACTCCAGTACTTTGGCCACTTCATGCAAAGAGTTGACTCATGGTAAAGACTCTGATGCTGAGAGTGATTGGGGGCAGGAGGAGAAGGGGAAGACAGAGGATGAGATGGCTGAATGGCATCACTGACTCGATGGTCATGAGTCTGAATGAACTCCAGGAGTTGGTGATGGACAGGGAGGTTTGGCGTACTGTGATTAATGGGGTCGCAAAGAGTCAGACATGATTGAGCAACTGAACTGAACTGATAACTTCCTCTATATGAGTAATTAGAACTTCATCAATGGGTTAGTAATTAAAGATTTGTGGTTAATATTAAATATTAACATGTTTGAATAATTTCTTATTAATTGTAATTTTTTGGCATTCATTTTTTGTGCATAAAAATGTTTACATGTTCAAAACATAATTCCATATTACACTAAACAGATGATTTCTAGAAACATAAAAACTGATATGATTATATAGAATTTGCATGAGTGAATCAAAGTATGATTTTGACCAATAATTTTTCTTGTTAAAGTTTATTAAATATAAATTTTATTAAATTCAAATGTAAAGAATGGCTTTAAACATAGTCTTTCCTTCCCCAAGCCCTGTGAGAACATTTTATTATTGAGTGATGTTCTTGAGAAACTAAGTGGATGCCCATATAATTAGGACAATATAATGATTATCATCATTGGAACCATTATCAACACGGTTCTACATATTTTTTTTTAAGTGTGATACTGAATTCTTTCCTTAGTTTCTTCCAATTAAAATTCAAATTTTCAATCAGTTGCTTAAATGAAACAGAGTGAGTGAGTATCTGACTCTGTGACCCATGGACTGTAATCTGGCAGGCTCCTCAGTCCATGGAATTCTCCAGGCAAGAATACTGGACCGGGTTGCCATTTCCTTTTCCAAATGAAACAGAAGTGATACTAAAATAAAATAAAATAAAAACTGATAAGAAGCATGACACAGACACTGATCAGTGAGAACAAATGGAATTTAAAGACCAGGAATGATTGTGCTAGATTTAACAACTGAATGAGCTTAAAAATATATTTTTAGAACACATCCTTGCCTAAATAATGAGTTGTGTACAATTGTAAGAGAGCTATAAAGCTATTGTTGTCATTATTTTAGTTGCTAAGTTGTGTCTGACCCTTTGTGACCTCATGAATTGCCACCTGCCAGGCTCCCTCTCCGTGGAATTCTCCAGCCAAGAAACTGGAGTGGGTAGCCATTCCCTTCTTCATGAGATCTTTCTGACCCAGAGTTTGAACCTGGGTCTCCTGCATTTCAGGCACATTCTTTACTGTCTGGGCCACTAGGAAATTAGCAAGATCAGGATTTTAAAGAATAAATATTGTTGTTAATATTGTTGATCTAGATCCATGTGGCAATTCATGCTGCTTGATAGTAATAAGCATATACTTAAAGAAACAACTGCAAAGTTAAAGCATAGGAAAGATTTAACAACTGTTAATAAGAAACAAAACTAAAGAAAGCAAATGACTAAGCTTTATATAAATTTTTAAAATAGTATGTTTGCAGGAAAACAAATTTAATTTAATAAAAAGCAGGGTTAACAGGAAAACAATGTTCAGATCTAAATAGTCATTAATTCCACCATACTCTATCCAAAGTGCAATTAAAATTGAAATGTCTTATTTACATTTCCTTGGCAAACTATAGCCTGTAAAACATAAGATTGGCCTTGAGAATAAAAGGCATTAAAACTGTATTATAGGAAAAATTGAGAAAGAATGCAATGTTTCAACTATTTAAGGCACAATTTAGGAATACAGAGGTTCATTCAAGTATTTGGAGTTCTGTGATAGGACACAGGGACTCGAGTCAGTTGTATTGCTTCAGGTAACACAAGCAATTTTCATGTATGGTTAATTATTCAGAGGTATATTTTCACTCAAAACAAGGTGGTGTGACTGTATAACAATGAGAGCTCCAACAAGGGAATAGGCTGTCTCTCAAAGTGCTGAACGTCTGTCACTGGAAGTGTTCTTGATAACCTTGGATGAACATTAGTCATGGATGGCATGGAATGTATTCCCTTCTTTGAAAGATGATATAATTAACTGACCTTTAAGCTTGTTTCCACCTCTCATATTCTCATTTTATGATTACTTTGACACATTTCAATGTTACAACTTGTCATTTCAATCCCAAAACTGAGGCTGATGCCATGTGAACCAGTAAGCCAAGTGACATTGTTTCATGGTGCATGTTTTCTTAGACACTAGGAGGTAATGTACTTTTTCATAGAGTGTTTTTACTTTTATTTTTCTATCAAAAATTTATAACTAGAAAATATATAAATGTATACATAGACATATAGACAGTTATCAACAAGCATTATGTAACTTTGCTTTTAATTAATTTGTTTATTTCAGCTAGGTATTGTATTTTAAAGATTCTATTCTATTTTTAAACTTACTATAACAGCCTGTTTCTATTAGCTGATAGAAGAGTGTTTTGTTTTTTTTCTTTTTTTTTGGTTTGTTTTTCTTTTAATGGAAAATCAAACATTCCATGGAACTGGATGTATACAGAGGCCTGTTTTCTTTGTGTATTTCTTACAGCCCAAAGACTGTTCAGTGTGTCCATGGAAGTGAAAGAGTTAGTTGCTCAGTCACCTCTGACTCTTTGTGACCTCATGGACTATAGCTCGCCTCTGTTCATGGAATTCTCCAGGCAAGAATACTGGAGTGGGTAGCCATTCCCTTCTCCAGGGGATCTTCCTGACTCCAGGGTCCAACCAGGGTCTCCTGCATTGAAGGCAGGTTCTTTAATGTCTGAGCCACCGGGGAAGCACATGTAGGGATTTAAATTTCAACTCCCAGTCTACAGAGAGAATATGTGTGATTCTTCCACCACTCAATATCTGAGACACATACATGGTTTTATTTTGTTTAGGTTTTACATGTTTTGCCTTTGAATCTTTCAGTTTCTGCCTGTGATGAATTAATTTCCTTCTGTTGAGTTCACTTATACATTTTATTAATATAGTTCATTAGGGAAGAGATTGTCCAAATGAATCTGCCATACTTTTAATAATCCAGCCAATTTTATCCCCTTCATTAAGAAATTTGAATACCAATCCTCTTTTTTGAAGCTATCTTACTGTTAATCTTATATTTTCAGTGGGCTTATGCCAATCTTTCTCTTCTCTGCACTTCCTAGCATACTTTTTAAGATTCTTACAGATTATTGAGTAGAGTTCCCTGTGATAAGTAATAGGTCCTTGTTAATTATCTACTTTACAGATACTAGTGTGCATATCTTTATCCCAAATTTAACCTTCCATTCATCTTTCCCTTTGGTAACCATGAGATTATTTTCAAAGTCTATGAGTCTGTTTCTGCTTTCCAAATAAATTCATTTGTATCTTTTTTTTTAGGTTCCACATGAGTGATATCATATGCTAATTGGCTTTCTCTGTCTGACTTACTTCACATACTATGATAATCTCTATGTCCATTTTGCTCATAAAGTATTATTTTGTTCTTTTTTATTGCTGAATAATATTCCATTGTATATGTATACCACTTCTTGTTTATTCATTCTTCTGTTGATGGACATTTAGCCTCCTTCTATGTCTTGGCTATGGCAAATAGTGCTGTAACGAATACTGGGGTACATTTATATTTTCAAACTATGGTTTTCTCCAGATATATCCCTAGGACTGGGATTGCTTGATCATGTTGTAGTTCTATTTTTAGTTTTTTAGGAGCTTCCATTCTATTCTCTGTAGTGGCTGTACAAATTTACATTCCCATCAACAGTGTAGGAGGGTTCTGTTTTCTCCATGTCATTTCTAGCATTTATTGTTTGTAGAGATTTTGGTGATAGACATTCTGACTGGGCTTCACTGATAGTTCAGTTGGTAAAGAATCTACCTGCAGTGCAGGAGACCCAGGTTTGATTCCTGGGTCAGGAAGATCTGCTGGAGAAGGGATAGGCTACTTACTCCAGAATTCTTGGGCTGCACTTGTGGCTCAACTGGTAAAGAATCCACCTGCAATGTGAGAGACTTGGGTTCAATACCTGATTGAGAAGATACCTGGGTTGAAAGGCTACCTTCACCAGTATTCTGGCCCAGAGAATTCCATGGACTCTATAGAACATGAGGTCACAAAGAGTTGGACATTACTGAGTGGTTTTCACTCATTTCACATTCTGACTGGTGTGGGTGATAACCTCATTCTAGTTTTGATTTGCATTTCTCTGATAATTAGTAATGCTGAGCATCTTTTCATGTGTTTTTGCCCATCTGTATGTCTTCTTTGGAGAAATGTCTATTTGAGTCTTCTGTCCATTTTTAGGATTGGGTTGCTTGTGTTTTTGATATTTTGTATACTTTAAAGATTAATCCCTTATTGGTCACTTTGTTCACAAGTAATTTTTCCCATTCTCTGGGTTATGTTTTTGTTTTATTTATGGATTCCTTTGCTGTGTAAAAGCTTTTAAATTTAATTAGGTCCCACTTGTTATTTTGGTTTTTATTTTCATTATTCTAGGAGATGAATCCAAAATGATATTGCAGCAATTTATGACAATGAGAGTTCTGCCTGTTTTCCCCTAAGAGTTGTACAGTATCCAGTCTTACATTTAGGTCTTTAATCTATGTTTTAGTTTATTTTTGTATAGAGTGTTAGAGAATGTTCTAATTTCATTCTTTTACATGTAGCTGTCCAATTTTCCCATCACCACCTATTGTAGACAATATCTTTTCTCCACTTTATATTTTTGTCTACTTTTTCTTAAATTAATTGAGAATGGGTACATTGGTTTATTTCTGGATTTTCTACCCTTTTCTGTTGATCTATATTTCTGTTTTTGTGACAGTACTGTATTGTCTTGATTACTGTAGCTTTGTATTGTAGTCTGAAGTCAGATTCCTTCAGTTCCATTTTTCTCACTAAAGATTTCCTTAGCTATTTGGAATCTTTCATATTTACACAAAAATTTAAAAATTTTCTATTTTAGTTCTGTGGAAAATGTCTTTGGTAATTTGATAGAGATTACATCAAATTGGCAGATGGCCATAGCAAAGATAGTCACTTTGAAAATATTGATTCTTTTTATCCAAGAAAATGGTATTTCTTTCCATCTGTTTGTGTCACCTTCAATTTCTTTCATCAGCATCTTAAAGTTTTCATATACGGGTCTTTTGCCTCTTAAGATACACCTATTTTTAGGTGTCTTATCTTTGGGTGAAATGATAAATGAGATTGTTTCCTTAATTTTTCCTTCTGATCTTTTGTTATTAGTGTATAGAAATGCAATAAATTTCTGTATATTAGTTTTGTACCCTGAAACTTTATCAAACCCATTAAGGAGCTCTAGTAGTTTACTGATGAGAAGGAAATGGCAACCCATTCCAGTATTCTTGCCTAGAAAATCCCTGGGGTGGGGGGAGCCTTGTGGGCTGCCATCTGTGGGGTCGCACAGAGTCGGACACAACTGAAGCGACTTAGCAGTAGCAGCAGCAGCAGTTTACTGAGAGCATCTTTAAAATTTTCTATGTAGAGTATCGTGTCATTGACAAGCAGTGACATTTTTACTATTTCTTTTCCAATTACATTCCTTTATTTATTTTTCTTATCTGATTTCTATGGCTAGCATTTATGAAATAAAAGTGAATAAAAGTGGTGAGAGTGGACATCCTTGTCTTGTTTTCTGATCTTAAAGAATACTTTCAGCTTTTCATCACTTCATGTCAAATAGATGGGGAAACCATGGAAACAGTGACAGACTTTATTTTGGGGTTCCAAAACCACTGCAGATGGTGACTGCAGCCATGAGACTGAAAGATACTTGCTCCTTGAAAGAAAAGCTATGATTAAAAAAAAATAGCATATTAAAAAGCAGAGACATTACTTTGTCAACAAAGGTCCATCTAATCAAAGCTATGGTCTTTCCAGTAGTCATGTATGGATGTGAGAACTGGACCATTAAGAAAGCTGAGTGCCAAAGAATTGATGTCTTTGAACTCTGGTATTGGAGAAGCCTCTTGAGAGTCCCTTGGACTTCAAGGAGATCCAAACAGTCCATCCTAAAGGAGATCAGTCCTGAATAGTCATTTGAAGGACTGATGCTGAAGCTGAAACTCCAATATTTTGGCCACCTGATGCGAAGAGCTGACTCATTTGAAAAGACCCTGATGCTGGGAAAGATTGAGGGCAAGAGAAGGGGACACCAGAGGGTGACATGGTTGGATGGTATCACCAACTTGATAGACATGAGTTTGAGCAAGCTCCAGGAGTTGGTGATGTACAGGGAAGCCTGGAAAGCTGCAGTGAATGGGGTCACAAAGAGATGGAAAGAACTGAGTTGCTGAAATGAACTGAACTCTGAAGGAGCAAAGTCATTGCACTTAAACTTGCCTATAACTGTTCTGAACCATAAAGAATACCATCAATTTATGAACTGATTTTGTTATCTGGAAAAAATTCTTAGATTCACTTTTTAGCAGTACATATCAATTGCTTTGAAATTAGTATGTTCTACATCAGAATCACAGTCATTTTCTCTAATAGTTACAGATATTCCTTCTTTCATAATTCAAATAACTCTGGTCCATGTATACACACATCTCTCTTTATTTTACCAAATTTTATAGCACAAGGATAAAGGTTTAAACTAAAACTAAATTATCTGTGAGTCTAATATGATAAATGTTATGTAAACAAAAGATTAAGTTGTAACAGGATGAACTAAGGCTTCCAGAATGATGTTGAGCAGGAATGGCGCAATGGGACATCCTTGCTTTATTCCTGCCCTTGGCAGAAAAACACCTGGTTTATCATCATTTAGTATATTCAGTTCAGTTCAGTCACTCAGTCGTGTCTGACTCTTTGAGACCCCATGAATCACAGCAGGCCAGGCTTCCCTGTCCATGCCATCTTCTTCGGAGTCCACCCAAACCCATGTCCATCGAGTCAGTGATGCCATCCAGACATCTCATCCTCTTTCGCCCCCTTCTCCTCCTGCCCCCAATCCCTCCCAGCATCAGAGTCTTTTCCAATGAGTCAACTCATTGCGTGAGGTGGCCAAGGTACTGGAGTTTCAACTTCAGCATCAGCCCTTCCAATGAACACCCAGGACTTATCTCCTTTAGGATGGACTGGTTCGACCTCCTTGCAGTCAAAGGGGCTCTCAAGAGTCTTCTCACAGTTCAAGCTTTCTTCACAGTCCAACACTCACATCCATACGTGACCACTGGAAATATCACAGCCTTGACTAGATGGACCTTTGTTGGCAAAGTAATGTCTCTGCTTTTAATCCACTATCTGGGTTGGTCATAACTTTCCTTCCAAGGAGTAAGCGTCTTTTAATTTCATGGCTGCAATCACCATCTGCAGTGATTTTGGAGCCTAGAAAAAAAAAGTCAGCCACTGTTTCCACTGTTTCTCCATCCATTTGCCTTGAAGTGATGGGACCAAATGCCATGATCTTTGTTTTCTGAATATTGAGCTTTAAGCCAACTTTTTCACTCTCCTCTTTCATTTTCATCAAGAGGCTCTTTAGTTCTTCTTCACTTCCTGCCATAAGGGTGGTGTTATCTGCATATCTGAGATTATGGATATTTCTCCTGGCAATCTTGATCCCAGCTTGTGTTTCATCCAGCCCAACATTTCTCATGATGTACTTTGCATATAAGTTAAATAAGCAGGTTGACAATATACAGCCTTGACATACTCATTTTCCTATTTGGAAATAGTCTGTTGTTCCATGTCCAGTTCTAACTGCTGCTTCCTGACCTGCATACAGGTTTCTCAGGAGGCAGGTTAGGTGGTCTGGTATGCCCATCTCTTTCAAATTTTCCACAGTTTCTTGTGATCCAAGCAGTCAAAGGCTTTGGCATAGTCAATAAAGCAGAAATAGATGTTTTTCAGGAACTCTCTTGCTTTTTCAATGATCCAGCAGAGGTTGGTAATTTGATCTCTGGTTCCTCTGTCTTTTCTAAAGCCAGCTTGAACATCAGGAAGTTCACAGTTCATGTATTGCTGAAGCCTGGCTTGGAGAATTCTGAGCATTACTTTACTAGCACGTGAGATGAGTGCAATTGTGCAGTAGTTTGAGCATTCTTTGGCATTACCTTTCTTTGGAATTGGAATGAAAGCAGACCTTTTCCAGTCCTGTGGCCACTGCTGAGTTTTCCAAATTTTCTGGCATATTGAGTGCAGCACTTTCACAGCATCATCTTTCAGGATTTGAAATAGCTCAACTGGAATTCCATCACCTCCACTAGCTTTGTTTTTTGTGATACTTCCTAAGGCCCACTTGACTTCACATTCCAGGATATCTGTCTCTAGGTGAATGATCATACCATCGTGGTTATCTGGGTGGTGAAGATCTTTTTTGTGCAGTTTTTCTGTGTATTCTTGCCACCTCTTCTTAATATCTTCTTCTTCTGTTAGGTCCCTACAATTTCTGTCCTTTATTGAGCCCATCTTTACATGAAATGTTCCCTTGGTATCTCTAATTTTTTGAAGAGATCTCTGCTGCTGCTAAGTCACTTCAGTTGTGTCCGACTCTATGTGACCCCCACAGACGGCAGCCCACCAGACTCCCTCCTCCCTGGGATTCTCCAGGCAAGAACACTGGAGTGGGTTGCCATTTCCTTCTCCAATGCATGAAAGTGAAAAGTGAAAGTAAAGTCGCTCAGTCATGCCCGACTCTTTGCAACCCCATGGACTGTAGCCTACCAGGCTCCTCCATCCATAGGATTTTCCAGGCAAGAGTACTGGAGTGGGGTGCCATTGCCTTCTCTGGAAGAGATCTCTAGTCTTCCCCATTCTATTGTTTTCCTCTATTTCTTTGCACTGATTGCTGAGGAAGGCTTTCTTATCTCTCCTTGCTATTCTTTGGAACTCTGTATTCAAATGGGTATATTGTTCCTTTTCTCCTTTGCTTTTCACTTCTCTTCTTTTAACAGCTATTTGTAAGGCTTCCTCAGACAGTCCTTTTACTTTTTGCATTTCCTTTTCTTGGGGATGGTCTTGATCCCTGTCTCTTGTACAATATCACAAACCTCCATCCATAGTTCATCAGGCACTCTATCAGATCTAGTCCTTTAAATCTATTTCTCACTTTCACTGTATAATCATAAAGGATTTGATTTAAGTCATACCTGAATGGTCTATTAGTTTTCTCCACTTTCTTCAATTTCAGTTTGAATTTGACATTAAGGAGTTCATTATCTGAGCCACAGTCAGTTTCCAATCTTGTTTTTGCTTACTGTATAGAGCTTGTCCATCTTTGGCTGCAAAGGATATAATCAATCTGATTTTAATGTTGACCATCTGGTGATGTCCATGTGTAGAATCTTCTCTTGTGTTGTTGGAAGAGAGTGTTTGCTATGGCCAGTGCGTTCTCTTGCTAGAACTCTATTAGCCTTTGCCCATTTTCATTCTGTACTCCAAGGCCACATTTTCCTGTTACTCCAGGTTTTTCTTGACTTCCTACTTTTGCATTTAGTATATTGGGTATAGGTTTTCAATGGTTATTTTTATTAAATTGATGAAGTTTACCTTAGTTTGCAAAGAGTAGGAAAAATTGATCTTGGCTTTTGTTATATGCATTT
Organism: Nanger dama; assembly: GCA_917880005.1. Taxonomy (NCBI): domain Eukaryota; kingdom Metazoa; phylum Chordata; class Mammalia; order Artiodactyla; family Bovidae; genus Nanger; species Nanger dama. Next base: position 12,962,375 of record CAKJTW010000010.1, read on the forward strand.
TATGCAGCTATTGACTTGTTCACATAAGTTTTTCTTTTTAACCTCTTGATCTAATGGATTATATTAATTTGTTTTTGAAAGCTGAAACAGCCTTCCACATTGTGTCATACCACTAAGTCATGATATATAAGTTTGAAAAGTGAAAGTGAAAGTCACCCAGTTGTGTCCAACTCTTTGTGACCCCATGGACTGTAACCTACACAGCTCCTCTGCCCATTGAATTCTCCAGGCCAGAATACCAGAGTGGATAGCCATTCCCCTTTTCCGTGGGATCTTCCCAACCCAGGAATCAAACTGTGGTCTCCTTCATTGCAGGTAGATTTTTTACTATCTGAATCACCAGGAAAGCCCTATATATGTCTATTTTGTATTATTGGATTTCATTTCATAAAATTTGGCTGAGGATTTGCATTTATGGTGTGAGAAATTGGTCTGTACTGATAGCTAACAGTGAACAATGTCGGATTCATGATCTCTGAAAAATATTTAGCTTCAGGACCAGAAACCAGGCTTGATCTCTCAAGAGCTTTTGTGTATCAGTTTTATTAAAGTGAAAACGGGACAGAGAGCTTCTGACATAGACATCAGAAGGGGGACAGAGAATACCCCCTCACTAGTCTTACCAAGGCCTTATATATTTTTATCAGACCCACTTCCACAATATCTTTCTTAAGATAATAAAATTAGTCAGAAGGGTCTTTTAAAAGAGAAACGTGTCCTGGAGAAAGATACATTGTTATACTGACTAAGAAAAACACTGTATAAAAATTTGTCGTTTTACCCTTGAGAACCCCAGGCTCCTTTCTCCTTCCTGGGGACCCTGGACTTCTTATCAGCCTACCTAGGAATTGACTGTCTCAGTACCTTTCCTCTCTTGTAGCACAATGTCTTCCTGTCATTTTGATATTAGGGTAATGCTGGCCTAGTATAATAAATTAGGAAGTGTTATTTCGCCTATCTGAGACTGTAGAAAAATGGTACAATTTTTCTCTTTAAATGTTTGATAGAATTCACTAGTGAACTCATCTGGGCCTAAAGTTGTCCTGGAAAGTTATTAATTAATGATTCAACATGCTTAACAAATATAGGTCTATTCAGAATGTCTACTTTTTCTTTTGTAAAATTGGTTGAATTTGGTAGATTGTGTTTGTTCAAGAAAGGGGTCCATTTAATCTGTATTATCAGATTTATGGGCACAGCATTGCTTATAGTATCCTTTTTAATATATATATGATCAGTTTGATGGCCTATCTTTCATTTATAATATTAGCTATTTTTGCATGCCTTATGCATTTTTATCCTTCTTAGCTTAGCTACAGGTTTATCAATTTTATTGATCATTTGAAAGAACCAGCTTTTGGTTTCTTTAATTTTTTTCCTTATAGATTTCCTGTTTTAAATTTCATTTATTTAGGTTCTAATAGTATCTTTTCTTCTTTCTAATTTGGATTCAATTTACTTTTCAGTTTTTTTTTCTAAAGAAAGCTTAGATTATTGATTATAGGTCACTCCTTTTTATTTTTTTGTGTGGGAATTTCTTTTTTTAAAATTAATTTATTTATTTTAATTACAATACTGTATTTGTTTTGCCATACACTGACACGAATCAGCCATAGGTGAACAAAGTCTTCCAATGCCGAAGCCCCCTCCCACCTCCCACCCCACATCCTCTACTTGAATCATCCTGTGCATCAGCCCCATGCATCCTGCATCCTACATTGAACATAGATTGGCGCTTCGTTTCTTACACGAAAATATACATGTTTCATTGCCATTCTCCCAAACCATCGCACCCTTTCCCTCTCCCTCAGAGTCCAAAAGTCCACTCTACACCTCTGTGTCTCTTTGTTGTCTCACATATAGGGTCATCATTACTGTCTTCTAAATTCCATATATATGTGTCAGTATACTGTATTGGTGTTTTTCTTTCTGGCTTCCTTCACTCTGTATAATCGGTTCCAATTCCATCCATCTCATTAGAACTGAGTCAAATTTATTCTTTATAAGGGCTGAGTAGTATTCCATAGTGTATATGTACCACAGCTTTCTTATCCATTCATCTGCTGATGGACATCTAGGTTGCTTCCATGTCCTGGCTATTATAAACAGCGCTGCAATGAACATTGGGGTACATGTGTCTCTTTCAATTCTGGTTTCCTCAGTGTGTATGCCCAGCAGTGGGATTGCTGAGTCATAAGGCAGTTCTATTTGCAATTTTTTAAGGAATCTCCACACTGTTTTCCATAATGGCTGTACTAGTTTGCATTCCCACCAGCAGTGTAAGAGGGTTCCCTTTTCTCCACATCCTCTCCAGCATTTATTGCTTGTAGACTTTTGGATTGCAGCCATTCTGACTGGTGTGAAATGGTACCTCATTGTGGTCTTGATTTGCATTTCTCTGATAATGAGTGATGTTGAACATCTTTTCATGTGTTTGTTGGCCATCCGTATGTCTTCTTTGGAGAAATGCTTATTTAGTTCTTTGGCCCATTTTTTTATTGGATCATTTATTTTTCTGGAGTTGAGCTGCATAAGTTGCTTATATATCTTTGAGATTAGTTGTTTGTCAGTTGTTTCATTTGCTGTTGTTTTCTCCCATTCAGAAGGCTGTCTTTTCACCTTGCTTGTAGTTTCCTTTGTTGTGCAGAAGCTTTTAATTTTAATTAGATCCCATTTGTTTATCTTTGCCTTTATTTCCAGTATACTGGGAGGTGGATCATAGAGGATCCTGCTGTGATTTATGTCGGAGAGTGTTTTGCCTATGTTCTCCTCTAGGAGTTTTATAGTTTCTGGTCTTACATTTAGATCTTTAATCCATTTTGAGTTTATTTTTGTGTATGGTGTTAGAAAGGGGTCTAGTTTCATTCTTTTACAAGTGGTTGACCAGTTTTCCCAGCACCACCTGTTAAAGAGACTGTCTTTACTCCATTGTATATTCTTGCCTCCTTTGTCGAAGATAAGGTGTCCATAGGTGTGTGGGTTAATCTCAGGGATTTCTATTTTGTTCCATTGATCTATATTTCTGTCTTTGTGCCAGTACCATACTGTCTTAATGACTGTGGCTTTGTAGTAGAGCCTGAAGTCAGGCAAGTTGATTCCTCCAGTTCCATTTTTCTTTCTCAAGATTGCTTTGGCTATTCGAGGCTTTTTGTATTTCCATACAAATCTTGAGATTATTTGATCTAGTTCTGTGAAAAATACTGCTGGTAGCTTGATGGGAATTGCACTGAATCTGTAGATTGCTTTGGGTAGTATACTCATTTTCACTATATTGATTCTTCCAACCCATGAGCATGGTATATTTCTCCATCTATTAGTGTCCTCTTTGATTTCTTTCATCAGTGTTTTATAGTTTTCGATATATAGGTCTTTAGTTTCTTTAGGTAGGAATATTCCTAAGTATTTTATTCTTTTCGTTGCAATGGTGAATGGAATTGTTTCCTTAACTTCTCTTTCTACTTTCTCATTGTTAGTGTATAGGAATGCAAGGGATTTCTGAGTGTTGATTTTCTATCCTGCAACTTTACTATATTCATTGATTAGCTCTAGTAGTTTTCTGGTGGAGTCTTTAGGATTTTCTATGTAGAGGATCATGTCATCTGCAAACAGTGAGAGTTTTACTTCTTCTTTTCCAATTTGGATTCCTTGTATTTCTTTTTCTGCTCTGATTGCTGTGGCCAAAACTTCCAGTACGATGTTGAAGAGTAGTGGTGAAAGTGGACACCCTTGTCTTGTTCCTGACTTTAGGGGAAATGGTTTCAATTTTTCGCCATTGAGGATAATGTTAGCTTTGGGTTTGTCATATATAGCTTTTATTATGTTGAGGTATGTTCCTTCTATTCCTGCTTTCTGGAAAGTTTTTATCATAAATGGATGCTGAATTTTGTCAAAGGCTTTTTCTGCATCTATTGAGATAATCATATGATTTTTATCTCTCAGTTTGTTAATGTGATGAATTACATTGATTGACTTGCGGATATTGAAGAATCCTTGCATCCCTGGGATAAAGCCCACTTGGTCATGGTGTATGATCTTTTAATGTGTTGCTGGATTCTGATTGCTAGGATTTTGTTGAGGATTTTTGAATCTATGTTCATCAGTGATATTGGCCTGTAGCTTTTTTTTTTGTGGTGTCTTTGTCAGGTTTTGGTCTTAGGGTGATGGTGGCCTCATAGAATGAGTTTGGAAGTTTACCTTCCTCTGCAATTTTCTGGAATAGTTTCAGTAAGATAGGTGTTAGCTCTTCTCGGAATTTTTGGTGGAATTCAGCTGTGAAGCCGTCTGGACCTGGGCTTTTGTTTGCTGGAAGATTTCTGATTACAGTTTCAATTTCCGTGCTTGTGATGGGTCTGTTAAGATTTTCTATTTCTTCCTGGTTCAGTTTTGGAAAATTGTACTTTTCTAAGAATTTGTCCATTTCTTCCAAGTTGTCCATTTTATTGGCATATAATTGCTGATAGTAGTCTCTTATGATTCTTTGTATTTCTGTGTTGTCTGTCATGATCTCTCCATTTTCATTTCTAATTTTGTTGATTTGATTTTTTTATCTTTGTTTCTTGATGAGTCTGGCTAATGGTTTGTCAATTTTATTTATCCTTTCAAAGAACCAGCTTTTTGCTTTGTTGATTTTTGCTATGGTCTCTTTTGTTTCTTTTGCATTTATTTCTGCCCTAATTTTTAGGATTTCTTTCCTTCTACTAACTCTGGGGTTCTCTATTTCTTCCTTTTCTAGTTGCTTTAGGTGTAGAGTTAGGTTATTTATTTGACTTTTTTCTTGTTTCTTGAGGTATGCCTGTATTGCTATGAACTTTCCTCTTAGGACTGCTTTTAAAGTGTCCCAAAGGTTCTGTGTTGTTGTGTTTTCATTTTCATTCGTTTCGATGCATATTTTGATTTCTTTTTTGATTTCTTCTGTGATTTGTTGATTATTCAGTAGGGTGTTGTTCAGCCTCCAAATGTTGGAATTTTTAATAGTTTTTCTCCTATAATTGAGATCTAACCTTAGTGCATTATGGTCAGAGAAGATGCTTGGAATAATTTCAATTTTTTTGAATTTATCAAGGTTAGATTTATGACTCAGAATGTGATCTATCCTGGAAAAGGTTCCGTGTGCACTTGAGTAAAAGGTGAAATTCATTGTTTTGGGGTGAAATGTCCTATAGATATCAATTAGGTCTAACCGGTCAATTGTATCGTTTAACGTTTGCGTTTCTTTGTTAATTTTCTGCTTAGCTGATCTGTTCATAGGTGTGAGTGGGGTATTAAAGTCTCCCACTATTATTGTGTTATTATTAATTTCCCCTTTCATGCTTGTTAAAGAGAGGGTTCCCTAAAATTGGGGAACTTTCTCACAGCTGTGCACGGGGCGAGCCCTGGAAGCACAGAGGCAACATAACAGGAAGGAAGAATAAATAAATAATTAAAACCAACAGATTACTAATTCAACAGTATAACCCCCAGCGGATAAGCAGCGCAAACGCCTGCGTCCGACAGCAGTGGGGGTTGGGCAGGGAGGAGCACGCCCGCGACAGTGCTTTCGAAGAACTGGGCTGCTGGAGACGTAGACTGCAGGGCTTTTCTCGAGAATCAGGGCGTAACAGGGCCAGAATCGGATCCTCGCGTGGATAGAACGATTTATCCCGGACTAGCAAACCAGACTGGGGGATAACTAACACGCGAAACGCTCGAACATAAGACACATTCAGGCCCGCGCACAGAACAAAGGACGGATCGGAAATAACCGGCTGCAGACCATCCCCCACTGGCGACAGATAGCCAGAGCATTAGGCGCTGGAAGAGGGCAGTCGCAGCTCAAAAGAGACATTACCTACCAAATTGCAAGCAAGCTTCTTTATTGAGACTTCTGCAACAATAGTCCGCGCCAAACTCCCTAGCCACTCGGACTTGGAACCAAACCCAGCACCCGGAGGGGACTTCCTGAGCACCAATCCTGAGCGACTTAAACCGGGGAATTGCATGAAACATAGGGCAGGCCCCACACGGTTATCCCACGGATTGGGAAGGGGCAAGCCCAGTGCAGAGCTCATCACCACCCTCCCTGTGGCAAGACAGAAATCAGACACGGAAGAGACCAGCAAACAGAGGAAGTCAAACAGAGGGAACTGCCTTGGTAGTGACCCCACACAGTCCTCAACAACAGAGAAAGGGCCAGATATGCCGTTTCTATTTTTATGATCAAAAAAAAATTTTTTTTTGGGGGGATGATGTGGAAGCGTGACTTTTTTTTCTTTTTAAGAATTTTGTTTTCTTTCTTTAAAAATTATTTTTTTCCTTTTTAAATTTGTTTATCCTTTTCTTTTCATAATTTTTTCCCCTAAACTTCCTTAAATTTTTAAGTCTTCTATATTTCTAGTTATTATTTTTAGAACCTAATATTACTTTAAAAAAAAAACCTCTATCATTTAAGCAAACACCGTATATAGTCTTATTGGTGAAGGAAGTTGTCTTTTAATAATTCTGGAGTCTTTTATTATATTTTACTTTTTTTTTCTTTTTTCTCTATTTTTTTTTTAATTTCTCTCTACTTCTTCATCTTCTCTTCAATAATCTATCTTTGAAAATCCAATCTATACTCCAGATTTTTAATCTTGGATTTTGGTATTTGTTGCCAATTTTGTACTTTAAAAAACCTAATCCTCAGTACCCAGTTTTACATGAGTGCAAGACTACTGGCTTGACCACTCTCTTCACCTCTGGAATCTCCCTTTTCGCCACCAGGTGGCTTTTGTCTCCTCCCTCCCCCTCCCCTCTCTACCCAACCCTATGAACCTCTGTGCGTTCCAGAAGGAGGAGAACTCTAAGGGAACTGGTCACTGACCGGATCTGTATCCCTCCTTCCCATCTCCCTCTTTTATCCTCCTGTCCACCTCTATCTACTTCCTTCCTCTCCTCTTCCATGTATAACTCTGTGACCACCTCTGAGCGGTCCAGACTTCGGAGCGCACACAAGAAAGTGGTTACGGGCTAACTTGCTTTTCCCTCTTATGATTCCACCTCATCCCATTCCACTCACCTCTAACTACTCCCTCCCTCTTCTCTCCTCCAAGTAACTCACCGATCCTCTAGGGATGACCCTCAAGGTGGAGAAACCTATCATCATTAACCTAGATGTTTTAACATTAGTGCTGAATAGATGGAGAAATCATGAGGCTATTTTAAAAATAAATCTGAAAACCAGAATCAGGAGGCGTAATTCCAAATCCTGAGATCATCAAAGAATTCCTGAATCCAGGGACATCAGAGCAAGACATACCACGCAAATTCTCCAGCAACACAAGAACAAGCCCCTGAGCTTCAATACACAGGCAACTCAAAATACTCCAAAACCACTGACGTCGCATAACCCATTACTTCACACGTCACAGCACTCAAGAGAGAGGAAATCCAGATCCACCTACCAGAACTCCAACACAAGCCTCCCTGATCAAGAAACTTTGACAAGCCACTGATATAACCCCAAACACAGAGAGGAAACTCTATAATAAAGAGAACTCCACAAATTCCTGGAATATAGAAAAGCCACCCCAAACGCAGCAATATAACCAGGATGAAGAGATAGAGGAATACCCAGCAGGTAAAGGAACAGGAGACATGCCCACCAAACCAAACAAAAGAGGAAGAGATAGGGAATCTACCTGAGAAAGAATTCCGAATACTGATAGTGACAATGATCCAAAATCTTGAAATCAAAATGGAATCACAGATAAATAGCCTGGGGTCAAGGATTGAGAAGCTGCAAGAAAGGTTTAACAAGGACCTAGAAGAAATAAAAAGAGTCAACATACAATGAATAATGCAGTAAATGAGATCAGAAACACTCTGGAGGCTACAAATAGTAGAATATCGGAGGCAGAAGATAGGATTAGTGAAATAGAAGATAGAATGGTAGAAATAAATGAATCAGCGAGGGAAAAAGAAAGGCGAATTAAAAGAAATGAGGACAACCTCAGAGACCTCCAAGACAATATGAAACGCTCCAACATTCGAACTATAGGAGTCCCAGAAGAAGAAGACAAAAAGAAAGACCATGAGAAAATACTTGAGGAGATAATAGTCGAAAACTTCCCTAAAATGGGAAAGGAAATAATTACCCAAGTCCAAGAAACCCAGAGAGTGCCAAACAGGATAAACCCAAGGTGGAACACCCCAAGACATATTTTAATCAAACTAACAAAGACCAAACACAAAGAACAATTACTAAAAGCAGCAAGGGAAAAACAAAAATAACACACAAGGGGATCCCCATAAGAATAACTGCAGATCTTTCAATAGAAACTCTTCAGGCCAGGAGGGAATGGCAAGACATACTTAAAGTGATGAAAGATAATAACCTTCAGCCAAGACTACTGTACCCAGCAAGGATCTCATTCAAATATGAAGGAGAAATGAAAAGCTTTACAGACAAGCAAAAGCTGAGAGAATTCAGCACCACCAAACCAGCTCTCCAACAAATGCTAAAGGATAGACTTTAGACAGGAAAACAAAAGGACGTATGAACCCGAACCCAAAACAATAAAGTAAATGGCAAGAGGAGCATACTTATCAATACTTACCTTAAATGTAAATGGGTTGAATGCCCCAACCAAAAGGCAAAGACTGGCTGAATGGATACAAAAACAAGATCCCTATATATGCTGCCTACAAGAGACCCACCTCAAAACAACGGACACATACAGACTGAAAGTGAAGGGCTGGAAAAAGATATTTCATGCAAATAAAGACCAAAAGAAAGCAGGAGTAGCAATACTCATATCCGATAAAATAGACTTTAAAACAAAGGCTGTGAAAAGGGACAAAGAAGGCCACTACATAATGATTAAAGGATCAATCCAAGAAGAAGATATAACAATTATAAATATATATGCACCCAACATAGGAGCACCGCAATATGTAAGACAATTGCTAACACTCCTTTTTAATATACATGTGAGATGCTATATATTTTCCTCCAGTCACTTCCTTTAGCTGTTTGTAGACATTTTAACTAGTTGTATTCTTATTTTCATCTCATTCAAAATATGTTTAAACTCTCTCCTGAGACTTATTCTTTGATGTATTATTTAGGAGTGTATTGTTTAATCTCACAGTATTTTGAGATAGTTCAACTCTTTCTACTATTGATTTTAGTTAACTTTATTGTTACTCATTTTAGGATGTATTTTATTGTTACTCATTTTAGGATGTATTTTTAGCCCAGAATATTGTATATCTTGTCATTACAGGGTGAATTGTGTATTCCTAGATCTCATAAGCTGAAGTCATCTCTCCAGTACTTAATAATGTTACTATATTTGGAAATAAGTTGGTCTAGACATAATTAAGCTGAGAGGAAGTTATCTGGGTGGGTTTCCTGGTGGGTCAAATGGAAAAGAATCTGACTGCAATGTGGGAGACCCAGGCTTGATCTCTGGGCTGGGAAAAATCTCCTGCAGAAGGAAATGGCAACCCACTCCAATATTCTTGCCTGGAAAATCCCATGAACAGAGAAGCCTAGTGGGCTACAATCCATGGGGTCACAAAGAGTCATCCATGACTGAACAACTAACATTAATGCAATACGACTGCTGTTACAAGAAGAGGAAATTTAGAGACAGACATGGACATTGGAGTCTTTTGGAAAACTGACCTCTTTTTATTATATAATGTTTTTTCTTATCCCTCATTATTTCCCTGGGAAATCCCATGAATAGAGGAGCCTCGTAGGCTAGTCCATGGGGTCTCAAAGAGTTGGACATGACTGAGCAACATCACTTTCATTTTTCACTTTCATGCACTGGAGAAGGGAATGGCAACCCACTCCAGTGTTCTTGCCTGGAGAATCCCAGGAATGGGGGAGCCTGGTGGGCTGCCATCTATGGGGTCGCACAGAGTCAGACATGGCTGGTGCAACTTAGCAGCAGCAGCAGCATTATTTCCCTTGTTCTGAAATCAGCTTTGTATGAAATTAAAAGTTTCTTTTTTTCTTAGTGTTAGCATGGTATGTCTTTCTCCACCCTTTTACTTTTAATTTAGCTGCATCTTTATATGCAAAGGGGGTTTCTTATAGACAGTATAGTATTTGGTCTTATTTTCTTTTAAATTTATTCTGAGAATTGCTATCTTTAATTGTATTTTGACCATTGATGCTTAAAGTGACCACTGATGTAGATGGATTCAGTTCAGTTTCAGTTCAGTCGCTCAGTCGTGTCCGACTCTTTGTGACCCCATGAATCACAGCACGTCAGGCCTCCCTGTCCATCACCAGCTCCCAGAGTTCACTCATACTCCCCTTCATCGGGTCCGTGATGCCATCCAGCCATCTCATCCTTTGTTGTCCCCTTCTTCTCCTGCCCCCAATCCCTCCCAATATCAGAGTCTTTTGCAAGGAGTCAGCTCTTCACATAAGGTGGCCAAAGTACTGGAGTTTCAGCTTTAGCATCATTCCTTCCAAAGAAATCCCAGGGCTGTAATATCTACCATATTTGTAACTGTTTTCTGTCTATTGCATCTGTTGTTTCTTTCTTTCTTTTTCTTTCTGTCTTCCACTTATTTCTGCCTTCTCTGGTTTTAACAGAGCATTACACACAAAATCATCTCTCCTCTCAGTGTATAAATTGACTTAGGTATGCATACATAGAAACACACAAACACATAGCAGGCCTATGATACATTTTGAGTTAATTTTTGTATAATTTAAGAGGTAAGTCCAGATTCATGTTTTGCACAAGGAAGTCTAATTGCTTTAGCCCTTTTGTTGAAAAAACTATCCTTCCTCCATTAAATTGCCTTTGTGTCTTTGTTAAAAATCACTTGGCTATATTGGTATGAGTCTATTTCAAGGCTCTCTATTCTGTTTCCTTGATTTATGTGTCTATTATTTTGCCAATATTGCAATGCTTTATTACTGTAGCTATATAGTAACTCTAGAATGGGTATGGTGAGTTTCTGAACTTTGTTCTCCTCCAGTATTGTTTTGCTATTCTAGTACTTTAATTTTTTCATCTAAATTTTAGAATCAGCTTGTCAACATCTACAAAATAGCTACTTGGAATTTTAACTGGTATTGTGTTGAATCTATTGTGCAGGTTGGAGACAACTGACATTTTAATAATATTGAGTCTTCCAATTCATGACAGAGTATCTTCTCCATTTATTTTGTTTTTCTGTGATATATTTCGTTACTGCATTGTAGGGTTTTTTAACACATAGATCTAGTACATATTCCAGCAAATTTATATCTAATATTTCATTTATCCAATTGCTTCTTGATGAAGGTGCAAATGTGATTCAATGGAGGAAGAGTAATCTTTTCAACAAATTGTGCTGGAGCAATTGGACATTTATTGACTAAATAGTGAACCTCTATCTAAATGTCACATCTTATACAAAAACTAACTCAAACAGATCAGACTTAAATGAAATATATAAAACTGTAAAACTTTTAGAGACTACAGGGGATAGAACCTTCCAAATCTATAGCTAGACAAGGAATTCTTAGGCTTAACTTCAAAAGTATGACCCATAAATTGATTAAACTTCATCAACATTAGAAACATTTGCTCTATGAAATACTATCTTAAGAGGATGAATAAACAAGGTATAGACTGGGAGAATATACTTGCAAATCATATATCCAAGAAGGGGCTAGCACATAACCTATATACTCAAATAAGTTAATGTGATTTACAAGATGTATGTACTTGGCCATTCAGATGACTGAAATATATTTCTCATATATATTTGGTCTTTGTCTATGGTTCCTAGGTAACAACTCCATAACATTTAGAATTTCCTGAGCAATGAGTATAATGGCAATATATCTGGTAATAATATTTGGATTTCCTGCCCTCAGTTTCTGAAACAGCTTTGGAGCCATAAAAGTGAAATAAGTGTCAATCATAGAAAAACACCTTTCACAACTAGGTTTATGCAGAGCATATTTCTGCACCCTTTCCCCACACCTTATTCCATGCAACTCTTCTATTGGGTTGTTGCTGAGTTATGTCCTTTGACAATAAACTGGTAGTCTAGTAAGTAAAATGTTGCCCTGAATTCTATGAGCTGCTCTAGCAAATTAAACCCAGAGAGAGAGAGAGTCATTGGAACCTATGATCCATGGCCAGCTGGGCAGAAACACAGATGACTATGGACCTGGGTTTGTAATTGACATATCTGAAGTTGCATGTGATGCGGGGAAAGGGCACAGTCATACAGTCCATGTGCGCTTAAGCCTTTAACTTGTGGGATCTGATGTTACTTCCTGGAATGGTTTTAGATTTGTTTTGAATTGCAGGACACCATGCTGGTATCCGAGAATTGCTTGGTTCTGGGGATTCCCTCTTCACCCCAGCCACTTTGGAATTGGATGATAAGAACAGTTTTAACAAAAGATATGAAAGTGGCGCTAGTGGTAAAGAACCTACCTGCCAACTCAGGAGAACTAAGAGACACTGGTTCAATCCCTGGGTTGGGAAGATCCTCTGAGGGGAAACGGCAACCCACTCCAACGTTTTTGCCTGGAAAACCCCATGGACAGGGAAGCCTGAAGGGCTATAGTCCATGGAGGTCACAAATAGTAGGACCTGACCAAACTGACTTAGCACAGCATAAATAGAAACTTCTCTGAAGAGGATACATCAATGGCAAATAAGCACATGAAAAGATATTCAACAGCCTAGTTATTAGGGAAAAACAAATTAAAACTGATGAGATACCACTCGATGCATGTAAAATAGTTAAAATTAATTTTTAAAATGTATTGACAATAGCAAATAATTATGAGGATTCGGAGAAAGTAAATGACTCATATACATTGCTGATGGGGATGTAAAATAGTACACCCTCTCTGGAAGTTTGGCAGTTGGTTTTTATATAACTAAACATGCAATTAGTTTATGATTGGTAATTGTTTCCTGGTAATTTTTCCAGAGAGATAAAAACATATGATTACACAAATACCTATAGATGGATGTTTTAGGGGCTTTATTTATTACCAATTAAACTTGGAAATGACTCCTATGTTCTTCATTGTTGACCTCTTAAAACTGTTTCATGTACACCCTATGGTATACCATTCAACAATAAAAGTGGAGAGACTTGATGTACATAATAACCTTGGATAAACTGTCAGAATTATGTTCAGTGAAAAAGGTTAAGTCAAATGTTATATAGTGTGTAATTCCATTTCTATAATATTCTTGAAATAAAATCATTGAAATCTTCAGTTACATAATCTTAAGAGAAATAGACACGTAAATATTGATATTTCTCTTTAATTATGGAAAAGGGAATATCAACTGCAAAAACACACACAGTCTCACAAATATACATACACATTTGTCTAGCTAACTCAGCAGCCAATCACCCAGAAATTATCTATTCAATTACCACTGGAATTTTGTTGTTCTCTCGTAAGTTGTTTGTGTATAGATAGATAGGTATTAAGAGGAATTCTCTAAGGTGATAATTTTAGATGATAAAATTATGGATGGCTTATTCAAGTTTTTATAGATGTTATTTTTCTTTTTATGAATGGAGGGATATACACTCTATCTGTGTTCCCCTAAATTCACATGACATAGCCTTAACCCTCAATGTGATGGCATTTGGACAATGGGCCTTTGGAAGATAATTAGGTACAGATAAATTCATGAGAGTGGGTCTCTTATGATGAAATTTGTGCTCTTAGAAGAGACACCAAAGAGCTTGATCTTTCTCTCTACAACTCCACAAGGAGATGGCCACTGCCAACAAGCCAGTAAACAACTCTTGATCAGAAACCAGCCACGCTGGAAACTTCTTCTTGCACTTCTATCTTCCAGAACTATAAGAGAATGAGTTTCTATTGGTAAGTCACCAAATCTATGATATTTTATTATGGTAGCTGACACATACTGTAGTCTCTTTACCCTTAAAGCAGGAATGTTGCATTGTTTGAAGTTCCATAACATATCCGAGAACTTGCTGATATCTCCTATCTTTCAGAGAATATACCTTATATCTTTTAGAGAATATAAAATAGTAATTTTTTAGAAGCCATAGTAAAATATATTTAGAAGAATACAACTTTTCAAGAAAGCTATTTGCGTTTATTTCATTCTACTGTCAACTTTTGGGTTAACTTGGATACTTTTTCCCTTTTTACTTCCCCTCATTTTTAAATTAGAAAACGTTCTGATTTTTAAGAATGATACATCACAGATAATAGAAAACTGCTCCAATTATCTTTTGGGAATGAGTTTTCATAGTACCTGCACATCAATTCTTCTAAAGAGGAGATATACCTATTTCAAGACTTCTTATAAAATTACTATTTAAGCAGCTCTTACTTGTGTTAAAATTGTTTAGTCTGCCTGAATTGCCCCAAGAAAAAATATGCTAAAGAGGCTTTATAAAAGGAAAACTTATTGTTATTCAAATCATATGTTCCTCCTGAGAATTTTTTTAAGCACATCTATTTTAAGAACCTGTGGGGAAATTTACATTTTGTTCAGAGTTGTAAACAACAAATATAATAAAGATTCAAATAAAGTTGCTGAAACAGGAGTGTGTTGAATTGCTCTAGTAAATTTTTGGTGTCTATTTATATATGTTTCTAATATTTCCCTCTGAAACATTAATGAGAAAAAGAAATAGACTGTTAGAAGTAAGGATCTAGTGGTACATTTATGCAACATGTTGCAGTAGATAAGCTAATATAAGACAAATATGAATGGGAATATGTCTAAATGCCATAGAATTGTAGCTGCATTTCTAAAAAAAAAAAAGTGGTTAATTAATCCATCATTTAGCAAATCACTCTTGTCATATATATGCATTTAGTAATTAAGTCGTGACATATGATAAATACTAATTTATGTTCTTTTTAAAGTTTTGTAGAATATTTTATTATGACTCTAGATTTCACACTAAATTTTCCTGTAATGGGAAGGAATGATGTTCCAAAATAGGAAAACAACAGTACTTCAACAAAACACAATATTAATAGTTGCCAAACTCCGTAAGCTTATACAATGTTCCTTTACAAAAATTTGTTTCATAACTTGCTTAATTTACTTTCCAGCCAGTTAATTTTATTTATAATCTTAATCTAATAATAAAATTATGAGAATAACAATGTTACTCTTATGTGTATCTTCATAATATCAATTCAGTAGCCTTAGCGACAAGAATTTACTTAAATTACCACAAAATCAATCCTTTCCAACATGAACCATAAAGATAAAGCAATCACAATATTACCAAATATTCCTGCCTCTGTTTACACAAGATTATTCAACTGACATAGCTGAAGGATTTACTTGCAGACTCGTGCTACCACTTCAGTGGTATCCACCAGGCCCTTTGGAAGGATGTATAGTGCTTCTGCTGGATAGCACAGGAGTGCTTGCAAACATATGTTTGAGACTTTCAGTTTGGAGGGGAGGGGAGTATATTTCTGTAGTTTTCAGGAACTTCTGCTTACAGTTATTATCGCTACTTTTTACAATGTAAGAATGAGTTCCAGTAATACTCCTACCATACATTTTTAAATTTAACTTTTATTTCATATTGGAATATACTTGATTTACAATGTTGTGTTTGTTACAAGTGATATATACATATATATATATGTACACACATATATACACATATACATATATATATATATATTCTTTCTCAGATTATTTTCCCATTAGGTTATTACAGAACATTGAGTGTAATTCCCTGTACTACATAGTAGGTCCTTGTTGATTATTTTAAATATAGAAATGTGAACATGTCAATCCCAAACTCCCAGTCTATCCTTCCCCACTCCCTTCCCATCTGGTAATCATAAATTCATTCTCTAATTCTGCAAGTCTAATTCTGGGAGCTTTGCAAATAAGATCATTTCTGTATTTTTGGGATTTTACATATAAGCAATATCATATATTTGTCTTTCTCTCTTTGAGTTATTTCACTAGCATGATAATCTAGATTCATCCATGTTGCTGCAAATGATGTTATTTCATTCTTTTTAATGGCTGAGTAATAATCCATTGTATATGTGTACCATACCTTCTTTATCCATTCTTCTGCTGATGGACATTTAGCTTGTTTCCATGTCTTGGCTATTGTAAATAGTGCTGCAATGAAAACTGGGGTACATATATATTTGTGAATTATGGTTTTCTCTGGATATATGCTTATAAGAGGGATAGCTGGGTCACATGGTAGTTCTATTTTTATTTTTTTAAGTAACCTCCATCTTAATTTAATAATTAAATTAATAATTAATACAACCTCCACAGCGGTTGTATTAAATTACATTGCCACTAACAGCATACAGTGGTTCCCTTTTCTCCATATCCTCTTCAGCATTTATTGTTTGTAGATATTCTGATGATGGACATTCTGACAGTTGAGAGATAATATCTCATTAGTTTCAATTTGCATTTCTCTAATAATTAGCAATATTGAGCACTTTTTCATGTGCCACTTGGCTATCTGTCTGTCCTCTTTGGAGAAATATCTGTTTATATCTTCTGCTCACTTTGTGACTGGGTTTTTGCTTTTTGGAATTGAACTGCATGAACTGCTTGCATAGTTGGGAGATTAATCTCTCATCAGTCATTTCATTTTCAAATATTTTCTCCCATTCTGTGAGTTTTCTTTTTGTTTTATTTATGAATTCCTTTGGTGAAAAAAAACACACACTTTTAAGTTTAAATAGATTACTTTTTTTTTTTCCCCATTACTCAAACAGTACTCTTGCCTGGCAAAAATCCCATGGATGGAGGAGCCTGGTGGGCTGCAGTCCATGGGGTCACTAGGAATCGGACACGACTGAGTGACTTCACTTTCACTTTTCACTTTCATGCACTGGAGAAGGAAATGGCAACCCACTCCAGTGCTCTTGCCTGGAGAATCCCAGGGACAGGGGAGTCTGGTGAGCTGCCATCTATGGGGTCGCACAGAGTCGGACATGCCTGAAATGACTTAGCAGCAGCAGCAGCAGCAGCAGCAGCAAGGAGATCAATACAAAGAAGATATTGCTGTGATTTATGTTAGAGTATTCTGTCTGTTTTCCTCTAAGAGTGTAACAGTATTTAGTCTTACGTTTAGGTCTTCAATCCATTTTTAATTTATTTTTGTGTATGGTGTTAGGGAATTTCTAATTTTTTTCTTGTACATATAGCTGTCCTGTTTCCCCAGAATCACTTATTGTCTTTCCTCTATTGTCTATTCTTACCTCTTTTGTTGTAAGTTAATTGACATAGGTGCATTTTGTTTCTGGGCTTTCTATCTTCTTCCACTGATCTACAGTTCTGTTTTTGTGTCAATACTGTGCTGTCTTGATTACTGCAGCTTTGTACTATAATCTGAAGTCAGGGAGTCTGACTCGTTTACATCTGTTTTTCTTGAGGTCTTCTCTTTAGTTATTTGGAGTCTTTTATGTATCCTTACAAATAGAAAAAATTTTGTCCTAGTTCTGTGAAAAATGCCTGCCATAGGTAATTTGATAGGGATTTTGTTGAATCTGTATATTGTTTGGGGTAGTATAATCATTTTGACAATATTTGACTCTTCTAAACCAAGAACATGATATTTCTTTCCAGCTGCTTGTGTCATCTTCTATTTGTTTCACTGATTTTTTAGTTTTTCGGAGCACAAGTCTTCTGCCTCCTTATGTAGGCTTATTCCTCAGTATTTTATTCTTTCTGATGCAATGATAATTGGGATTGTTTCCTTAAATTCTCCTTCTGATCTTTTGTTGTTAGTGTATAGAAATACAACAGATTTCTCTGTATTTAGTGTTGTATCCTATAATCTTACCAAATTCAGTTTAGTAATTTTCCTGTACGATTCGAAGATTTTCTATTTATAGTATCATCATCTGCAAACAATGACAGTTTTACTTCTTCTATTCCAATTTGGATTGTTTCTTTTCCTTCTGTGATTGCCTTGGCTAGGTAAAACTTCCCTCCACATCCAGGCTGATCTCTCCACCAATGAGTGGACTTCCCAGGGCCGGGAACCTGTCTTCCTTTACAGCTCCGTCCTTGGGGTGCAGGCCCCTCCCTGATTCTTTCCTCTTTCCCTCCCTTCTTCTTTTGTCCTACCCAGTTATGTGGAGGATATCTTGCTTTTTTGGAGGTCATAGGTCCTTTGCTAGCATTCAATTGATGTTCTGTACAAATCATTTCTATTGTAGATGTGTTTCTGATGTATTTGTGGGAGGAGGTAAGCTCTGCATCCTACTCCTCCACTGTCTTGATACCTTTTCCTATATTCTTAATTAAAGAAATGAAGGTAAGTAAAAATGGAGTCTAAACACTACCTAAGTGGTGTGTATATATATATATATATATATATATATATATACACACATTATATATGTATATACATATATATGTATATACATGTATATATATACTAGATATATATATGTATATATATCAAATATATATATATGTGTGTATATATATCTCAAGCATATATATTATGATATATGAGATTTATATTATGATATCTTTGATAGATACTCTTTCTGCTTATTACCTTTTCACAAGAACACGAACATTCATTTCTGTTCCAATTAGATAAACGTTAGTAAAACTCATTCTCCTATCTTGGCGAAGTTGGATCTCAGGCATTGAGATGCTGCAGTGGCATCTGAAAATCAAGGAAACTTGGATCCCTGCATGTATGGATGTAAAATAGTCATAATCAACCCACACCAGTAGACATAGGGGCCAAGTGTAGGAATTCCATCAAACCATTTAAGGCTTGCCTAATTTACTCAGTAATATTGTTCTGTAAGTGATCCATAGCCTAGTTTCATTTATTATCCAATAAAACATGTTTTAATAATAGTTTTTTTATGTAGATACAGCTTAACATTGATTTTCTTTTCAAAATAATATCAAAGATAAATAATATAATCAAATGATCTGTGTATTTTGAGCTAGAGTAAGATCAGCATCTTATCTGATTTAGTTCATTTGTATTCTGATAAGAAATGATACAAGAAAATATTGGACTCTAGTAGATATTTGTCTATCTATACCAGTTAGGTGTCACCCTACTGAGAGAAAATGTTCTATATGTAATAAAGTCTGGTTATGAAATCATCCTATTATGAAGTTCCTATTGGAGATTAAGGATACCATGATAAAGATGTAATTTTTGTTTTTAAGTAGTGAGTACTTGAAGGTTTATAAATAGTGTTTGTGTTTACTACTAAGTGAATCCAAATCGCATTGCATTTTACTTTTCCCCTCACAGGAGGTAAGAAACCAACAGATATCATTAAAATTATAGTCCCTGAGAGTTAAAAAGAAATATAAACACTCTTTATACACAAGCACCAAGCAAACATATTAATAGATCTAAATACTATTCTAATATTCTAATCATAACTACCCATAACTAGCCACACAATTTATTGCTAAACATATGGATTTGCCAGTCTCCCTTAAAGGTTTTCCTCAGTTCTTTCCTTTCTATATACAATGTTAGACAGTCATTTCTTTACAATTCAAAACTTTACAGAAAATTATATAAAGAAACTATAATATCCTGCCTTTGAGATTATAAGTAATATTTCACAATTATAACAAACACAATTAATTGAAAGCCAAATCATTTTTTGTAAAAGTTGGACATTTCAAGAATATAAATGATTTTAATATTAAAAGGCTAAAATCTGGAAGGAAACAAGATAGAAAACATGTAACAAACAATAGATGGGGAAAAACTAGAGGAAGAAATAGATCATCTCACCCAAATTTCCCCACTGTTGCAAGAGCTGCTGGTGAGGGAGAGGGTTTCACTAAGAAGGACTAAGCAGGCTCACCTCACAGGTTAAAGGTGTGCAGACAAAGTGTGCGGAGTTGGCATCCAGTGGTTGGTCAGCTATGGCAAAGTGTGCTCCAAGTTGTTTATGTTCCAATGAGACTGCATGACAGGCTCCCAGTACCTAGAGTGCACACAGCCTGTGAGATGGAGATTTACTAGCACTTGTTCTCATTGTCATATGTGGAAGGCTGTTCCTCAGCCAGGACCTTACATTCATCCATGTTTATTTAAAGAATTTATACCCTTTGTTGAGCTATACCTAATTCTGTGCTGTGCTGTGCTTAGTTGCTTAGTTATGTCAGACTCTTTGCAACCTCATGGACTGCAGCCCACCTGTCTCCTCTGTCCATGGGGATTCTACAGGTAAGAATACTGGAGTGGGTTGCCATGCCCTCCTCCAGGGGATCTTCCCAACCCAGGAATGGAGCCCAGGTCTCCCACTTTGCAGGTGAATCTTTCATCAGCTGAGCTACCAGGGAAGACTATTTCTACCAGCACACAAACTCCTTTGCAGTGTCTCCGAATTCTCATATTTTACTGTGCAAATGCATCATCTGGAGATCTAATTAAAATGTAAATTCCAATTCAGTAGATTTAGAGCACAGTCTGAGTTTCTGTCTTTCTAACAAACTGCCAGATGATGGCAGTGCCTTAGTCTGAAGGCCATGTTAATGTCAGAAAGTCATTCAGGTCTCAATCATGAATGCATAAATCACATAGTAAAATATTTAAAACAGAACTGCCCAAGGTTCAAAAACCACTTGCCAAAAACATTTTGTTGTAATGGGTCTGCAGTGATAACATCATACCAGAATTTGTTAAAAGCTCCTTGGTGATTTCTACTATGTACTGGTACTACTGCTATGCTTAGTCTCTTGGTTGTGTCTGACACTTTGTGACCCTGTGGGCTGTAGCCCACCAGTCTCCTCTGTCTATGGGCATTCTCCAGGCAATAATAGTGGAGTGGGTTGCCATGCCTCCTTGCAGGGGATCTTCCCAACCCAGGGATCGAACCCAGGTCTCCCCACTTTGCAGGTGGATACTTTACCTTCTCAGGCACCTAAGAAGTTAAGGAACAAGTGGTGCTGGGAAAACTGGCCAACCACTTGTAAAAGAATGAAACTAGATCACTTTCTAACACCACACACAAAAATAAACTCAAAATGGATTAAAGATCTAAACTCAAAATGAATTAAAGCCCAGAAACTATAAAACTCCTAGAGGAGAACATAGGCGAAGCACTAGCCGACATAAATCACAGCAGGATCCTCTATGATCCACCTCCCAGAATACTGGAAATAAAAGCGAAAATAAATAAATGGGATCTAATTAAAATTAAAAGCTTCTGCACAACAAAGGAAACTATAAGCAAGGTGAAAAGACAGCCTTCAGAATGGGAGAAAACAATAGCAAATGAAGCAACTGACAAACAACTAATCTCAAAAATATACAAGCAACTTATGCAGCTCAACTCCAGAAAAATAAACGATCCAATCAAAAAATGGGCCAAAGAACTAAATAAGCATTTCTCCAAAGAAGACATATGGATGGCTAACAAACACATGAAAAGATGCTCAATATCACTCATTATCAGAGAAATACAAATCAAGACCACAATGAGGTACCATTTCACACCAGTCAGAATGGCTGCGATCCAAAAGTCTACAAGCAATAAATGCTGGAGAAGGTGTGGAGAAAAGGGAACCCTCTTACACTGTTGGTGGGAATGCAAACTAGTACAACCACTATGGAGAACAGTGCGGAGATTCCTTTAAAAATTGCAAAGAAAACTGCCTTATGACCCAGCAATCACACTGCTGGGCATGCACACTGAGGAAACCAGAATTGAAAGAGACACATGTACCCCAATGTTCATCACAGCACTGTTTATAATAGCCAGGACATGGAAACAACCTAGACGTCCATCAGCAGATGAATGGATAAGAAAGCTGTGGTACATATGCACAATGGAGTATTAGTCATTATAAAGAATACATTTGAATCAGTTCTAATGAGATGGATGAAATTGGAGCCGAATAGAGAGTGAAGTAAGCCAGAAAGAAAAACACCAATACAGTATACTGACACATATATATGGAATTTAGAAAGATAGTAATGATGACAGCAAGACAGCGAAAGAGACACAGAGGTATGGAACGGACTTTTGGACTCTGAGGGAGAGGGAGAGGGTGGGATAATTTGGGAGAATGGCATTGAAACATGTATACTATCATGTAAGAAATGAAACGCCAGTCTATGTTTGATACAGGATACAGGATGCTTGGGGCTGGTGCATGGAGATGATCCAGAGAGATGATATGGGGTGGGACGTGGGAGGGGGTTCAGGATTGGGAGCTCCTATACACCTGTGGTGGATTCATGTCAATGTTTGGCAAAACCAATACAGTATAGTAAATCTTAAAAATTTTCTTTTAATTAGAAAAATAAATACCAAGACAGTTTGATTATCTCAATTGCATCAATAGGTATAATTTTTTCACTTAACTTTCTTTATCAAGCTAGTCAAACATGGCTTACCAAAAAGGTTGACTTTTAAAACAACCTGAAGCAACATGGCAAGGTTAAGCATATCTAAGAAAATTTCTTGTAATGACTACTGCTTATATGATAAGCTAAGGAAATAAAAAGTAAGATAAAATAATTAAAAGTCTGTAAGGGGCCTTCAGACAGAGCCATGATTCAAATTGATAAAAGACTGGGTAAGGAAGGAGTCCCTAAGTCCTCAGAGAAAAAGTTGTAAAAATGCAAAACCAAACCATACGTCCTAAGACTTTCATTAATAACCACACGAATGGATTTAGGTACATTTCCATCTTGGTATCACAAAGCTTTAAACTGAGTCTCTTTCTCCCTCCTGTCTTCCATATGTACATGGTTCTGGAGGAAACACTTCTTTGAGTATAGAAAAGTAAAATCTCTAGACTCCAAAAATGTCTCAGTGGTATTTGCCAACGCACTGCCAGCTCTGTGCCTCACCCAACACAAAAGTGAAATTTGGGGCTGGTGCTAGTTTGTGGCGTGGTGGTGGTGGTAGAGGAGAAGGATGAGGAGGAGGCAGCATCTTGAAAAGGAGACAGAGTCCAGGAGAGAGAAAGAAAAAGAAAAAGAAGAAGAAGAAGTTAAGGAGTTAAAGTGGGGAAAACCTCCCTCCAGCACCTGCTTTTCAGTGGGACTGAAAAGAAACCAGTGAACCTAAAGCTCTTTTGTTAAACCAGTATTTACCAATGTAAAACCAGCCTGATTTTGTAATTAAATATTTACACTTTCTACATTTTGATTCACAGGAAATGAATCATTTACTATTTTTATTACAGCATGATTAGTTTTACTTGTATATAAAAAGTAAATAATCAATTTTTACATTCAAAAGTACTAGTAAAAACCAAAGTCTCTTTGAAAATAAGATGTCCTGAGATTAACATGCATCTTTCACTAAATCTCTCATATTTATAAACCAAACAAAAAAATGAGCAGATGACCAGTTCAGTTCAGTTCAGTCACTCAGTCATGTCCGACTCTTTGTGACCTCATGAACTGCAGCACACCAAGCTTCCCTGTCCATCATGAACTCCTGGAGTTTACTCAAATTCATGTCCATCGAGTTGGTGATGCCATCCAACCATCTCATCCTCTGCCGTCCCCTTCTCCTCCTGCCTTCAGTCTTTCCCAGCATCAGGGTCTTTTCCAATGAGTCATTTCTTTGCATCAGGTGGCCAAAGTATTGGAGTTTCAGCTTCACCATCAGTCCTTCCAATGAATATTCAGGACTGATTTTCTTTAGGACTGACTGGTTGGATCTGCTTGCTGTCCAAGGGACTCTCAAGAATCTTCTCCAACACCACAGTTCAAAAACATCAATTCTTCAGCGCTCAGCTTTTTTATAGTCCAACTCTCACATGCATATATGCTTTACTAATCAGTAAATGTGTGTGTGTGTACTGTTTCACACTGACATGTAAATGATAATGTAACTCTAAAGCAAGACTTGGAGTTGGAAATTCCTAACTTGAATTGGAAATTCTAAGACTTGAAATAGAAATTTCAGTTATGACATTTATCCTAATGCTTTGGTCCAGTGAGAAAATATTTGAAGTAAAGTAATATTTTAAGGGCATGGATTATAGAAATCTGGAGGATTCTTACCTTTGCATGTATCAAATAAATTTCAGTATCAAATCCTTTCATTAAAATCATTTTAGAATTTATTATTACAAAACATACATATTATGAACATGATCATTTATTTTGAATGTGGATCTTTGGATATAGAACTTTAAGAAGCTCTTGAGCCTTTATTCCTGAACTAAATAAAACTACTTTTGCCAGATGAGAATTTAATCTATCTTAAATTACCTCTAGAGAAATCAATTAACACTCCTCCCACACAGTAATCAATTGCATTTATTAACTTTCTTGAACTGTATCTTTCTGTGTATTCCAGATATATTTCACTTGATCTAGTTTGGCCTTAACCAAAGAGGAAAAACAGGACACTTCCCGGTGGTAAAACTAATCACATATATTAACAATACTGTGAAGTTGTTTTTTAAGGGCGTCCCTGGTAGCCCAGTTGGTAAAGAATGCACCTGCAATGCAGAAGAACCTGCTTCAATTTCTTGGTTGGGAAGATCTGCTGGAGAAGGGATACACTACCCACTCCAGTATTCTTGGTCTTCCTCTGTAGCTCAGCTGGTAAAGAATGTGCCTGCTATGCAGGAGACCTGGGTTCAATCCCTGGGTTGGGAAGATCCCCTGGAGAAAGGAAAGGCCTCCCACTCCAATATTCTGGCCTGGAGAACTCCATGGACCGACAATGTGGTAGCAGAGTCAGACATGACTGAGTGACTTTCAGTTTCAGAACGATTTTAGTTCCCCAAAGAAATATGTACATGTTTATTCCCTTTGGTCGCCCAGGATCTGTCTCCAGTTCTGAATAACATAACCATTTTCTGTTAAGGTATTGTGTCTCCTGTACTATGCACACTCTTGGTGAAACAGTCCTCCATTCTGCTCTCTTCTAGCCAAGATTTAGAACACTAATCAAGTTCTATATAAGTCAACAGTGCCCAGGACTTTTGTTTAAAGTTGCATGGTTCATTCGATCACTTTTTCAGGCTTACCTGGTATTGATGGTATTTCTTCCTGTCGTAAACCTCATTCCTCCTATTTCCTCCTATTGTAAACCTCATTCTTGATAATGCCAAAACAGTAGGACTCCCTGAAGAATTGTTCTTTATTACAAAAGTCTTTCACAAGTCAACTGATGTTTCTGAACTTTTAAGTTTACTTCTTATTGAGACTTGATCCATCTTCCATCTCTCTCGCTAGATAGATACTCATTTAATGGCACAAAGATTTACTTAAGCAAACATTTGTTGTTGAAATTTGACCATAATTACAATTTCTGCATAGAAACTCATTTTTAAGATTCTTATAATTAAAGACAATGAGCACTAAAATTGAAAACTCATGGAGGCATCACTTTACTTATGTTTCTTCTTCCCAATTAAAATAGCCTAAAATTTGTCAGTTCTGGAAAAGTAACAGAGTTGAATCACTCTGATATAGTAATTGATTACCATGAAAGTGAAAGTCCTTCAGCCATGTCCAACTCTTTGCAAACCCATGGACTATACTGTCCATGGAATTCTCCAGGCCAGAATATTCCCAGCCCAGGAATGGAACCCAGGTCTCCCACTTGAAGGTGGATTCTTTATCAGCTGGGCTACAAGGGAAGCCCAAGAGTACTGGAGTGTTTAGTCTATCCATTATCCAGTGTATCTTCCCAACCGAGGAACCCAGCCAGGGTCTCCTGCATTGCAGACAGATTCTTTACCAACTGAGCTATCAGTGACGACCTTGATTACCATAATCCTCTTTTTGTTTGTGATTTTTAAATAAAAAATTTAAAAATTCTGTTTATCTTTAGTAAGTGCTCTATTCATAGTAGCATGATGTGCCACTCTTTATCATTTAAACTGGAGAAACCTTAATATCTTTGCATCTCAGATTTCATCCTATAAAATGGAAATAATTTCTAGCTTATTAAGTACAGAAGTTGTGTTTCTTTCAAATGTCGAATATTTCAAATATTGAAGAGGAAAATAATTCATTGTAAGATTTCCCAAATCTATATGATTTTAACATAAAATTATAATAGAGGGGGAATTAAAGACCTCAAATTCTAAGATAGTAAATAACTCATAAAGTAACTTTGAGTTTTAGGTAGTATAAAGTAACTTTAAGTAGAAAAATGACATAATTTTATTTTTAAAATGAGAGAAAACATTAGAAAAATAAGCTATTTAATAAAACACCTACAAAAACCTTAATTTTTTCATAAATCATTCTTCTAATTATAAAATTTAATTAGAGTCTGAAAATATAACTAGATTCAATATTTCAAATTTGTACAAACCTGTGGTTTCAACTAAGTGTATTTAAAAAGGAAAAATATGACTATTTGTCTAACCAAACACTCCAAATTGTTAATATTTAATTATAAACATTTTCAAAAATATAGTCTAGTTCATCAAAATTAATATTTTACTTTTCTTATCATTTGTTTTGTCATATATTGATCTATCTCCCTGTTTATCTAACAGTTGTGTTCTGATACTCTCTACAGGGAATTAGTACCATGTCCCAAGAGTTAAGGGCTCAGTCCCTCAAGATTGCCCCTCCTCTGACTTTAGAACCAGCAGCAAGTACAGGTCATCAGCTGTTCTTCTGATTAGAAATAAATTTTAGGGTCCCATGACTTCTTCCTCACATTCGATACATTGCTTGAATAAGAGTGCTCAGGAAAATGGTTTACTCCCTAGATAATCATTTTATTATAAAAGATACATCTCAGGAACAGCAAGGTGGAACAGATGCACATGGCAAGGTATGTGGCAAGAGTTGAAGTATCTCTTGTGTTCACCAATATGGAATCTTCCTGAACCTTTCAGTTTTAGGATTTTTATGGAAGCCTCATTATGTATGTGTCATTGATCAGAGTCTTGCCTGCTTGGGAGTAATATCAACTTCCAGCCCCTCTCCTACTCTCAGAGGTCTCCAGGTGGGTCTGAAGTTCCAACACTCTAATCACAGGGTTGGTTGCCCTGGCAAACAGTTCTCATCCTAAGGGGGGTTTCTAGCATCACCTCACTAGCATAAAGCCAAGTATGGTTTGCAAAAATTTATTATAAATACCAAGATAAATTTATAACTCTTATAAATCAAGAAATTCTTCAGATTTAGGAACTCTGTGCCAGGAATGAGGGAAAAGATAAAATATATATTCCTTATCATACATCACACTATCACAGTAGGTTATAGAGCAGAAGTATATTAAGTTTAAAAGCAAGCACCAGATTACATCTCCACAAAATGTTTCTGAGTGTTCAGATTTTTCTACATCATTGGCAACATCAGGTCTCATTAAGTTTTATTCATCTTTGTGAGTGTGTAATTGTATTTCATAATGGTTTTAAGTTGTAATACCCTGAGGACTTTGTACATTGATAATTTTTTTCCAGTGCTTATTAGCCATGAATTTCTGAAGTCTCTATGCCTATGTTTTCCTCATCTGTTTTCAAATTTAAGATTAAGTTATGGAAGTCTTTATGTGTTCTGTATACCTGGAGTAACAGGCAAATTTGGCCTTGGAGTACAGAATGAAGCAGGGCAAAGGCTAATACAGTTTTGCCAAGAGAATGCACACTCATAGCAAACACCCTCTTCCAACAACACAAGAGAAGACTCTACACATGGACATCACCAGATGGTCAACACCAAAATCAGATTGATTATATTCTTTGCAACCAAAAATGGAGAAGCTCTATTCAGTCAGCAAAAACAAGACGGGAGCTGACTGTGGCTCAGGTCATGAACACATTATTGCCAAATTCAGACTTAAATTGAAGAAAGTGGGGGAAACCACCAGACCATTCAGGTATGACCTAAATCAAATCCCTTATGATTGTACAGTGGAAGTGAGAAATAGACTTACGGGACTAGATATAGAGTGCCTGATGAACTATGGGCGGAGGTTCCTAACATGGTACAGGGACAGGGATTAAGACCATCCCCAAGAAAAAGAAATGCAAAAAGGCAGAATTCCTGTCTGAGGTGGCCTTACAAATACCTGTGAAAAGAAGATAAGTGAAAAGCAAAGGAGAAAAGGAAAGACATACCCATTTGAATGCAGAGTTCCAAAGAATAGCAAAGAGAGATAAGAAAGCCTTCCTCAGCAATCAATGTAAAAAAATAGTAGAAACCAATAGAATGGGAAAGACTAGAGATCTCTTCAAGAAACTTAGAGATAACAAGGAAATATTTCACGTGAAGATGGGCACAATAAAGGACAGAAATCGTATGGACCTGACAGAAGCAGAAGATATCAAGAAGAAGTGGCAAGAATACACAGAAGAACTGTACAAAAATGATCTTCACGAACCAGATATCACCATGGTGTGATCACTCACCTAGAGTCAGACATTCTGGAGTGGGAAGTCAGTGAGCCTTAGAAAGCATCACTGTGAACAAAGCTGGTGGTGGTGATGGAATTCCAGTGGAGCTGTTTCAAATCCTAAAAGATGATTCTGTAAAAGTCCTGTACTCAATATGTCACCAAATTTGAAAAACTCAGCAGTGTCTAGAGGACTGGAAAAGGTCAGTTTTCATTCCACTCCCAAAGAAAGGCAATGTCAAAGAATGCTCAAACTATTGCACAATTGCACTCATCTCACTAGTAAAGTAATGCTCAAAATTCTCCAAGCGAGGCTTCATCAATACATGAACTGTGAACTTCCAAATGTTCAAGCTGGTTTTAGAAAAGGCAGAGGAACCAGAGATCAAATTGCCAACATCCACTGGACCTTTGAAAAACTGAACAAGTTCCAGAAAAACATCTATTTCTGCTTTATTGACTATGTCAAAGCCTTTGACTGTGTGGTTCACAATAAACTGTGGAAAATTCTGAAAAGATGGGCATACCAGACTACCTGACCTGCCTCTTGAGAAACCTGTATGCAGGTCAGGAAGCAGCAGTTAGAAATGGACACGGAACAACAGACTGGTTCCAAATAGGAAAAGGAGTATGTCAAGGCTGTATATTGTCACCCTGCTTATTTAATTTATATGCAAAGTACACTATGAGAAATGTTGGGCTGGATGAAACACAAGCTGGAATCAAGATTGCTGGGAGAAATATCAATAACCTCAGATATGCAGATGACACCACCCTTATGGCAGAAAGTGAAGAAGAACTAGAGAGCCTCTTGATGAAAATGAAAGAGGAGAGTGAAAAAGTTGGCTTAAAGCCCAACATTCAGAAAATGATCATGGCAGCTGGTCCCATCACTTCATGGCAAATAGATGGGGAAAGAATGGAAATAATCTGAGATGTTATTTTGAGGGGCTCCAAAATCACTGCAAATGGTGACTGTAGCCATGACATTTAAAGACACTTACTCCTTGGAAGGAAAGTTATGACCTACCTAGACAGCATATTAAAAAGCAAAGACATTACTTTGCCAACAAAGGTCCATCTAGTCAAGGCTATGATTTTTCCAGTAGTCATGTATGGATGTGAGAGTTAGTCTATAAAGAAAGCTGAGTGCTGAAGAATTGATGCTTTTGAACTGTGGCATTGGAGAAGACTCTTGAGAGTCCCTTGGACTGCAAGGAGATCCAACCAGTCCATCTTAAAGGAAATCAGTCCTGTGTGTTCATTGGAAGGACTGAGACTGAAGCTGAAACTCCAATACTTTGGCCACCTGATATGAAGAGTTGTCTCATTTGAAAAGACTCTGATGCTGGGAAAGATTGAGGGCAAAAGGAGAAGGGTTGACAGCAGATGAGATGGTTAAATGGCATTGCTGACTCAATGGCCACGAGTTTGGGTAAACTCCGAAAGTTGGTGATGGACAGGGATGCCTGGCGTGTTTGAGGTTCATGGGATTGCAAAGAGTTGGACATGACTAAGCATCTGAACTGAACTGAACTGAACTAATACCTGTATTTGCTTAGATATGTATTTTACAAATATTTTCTCCCAGAAAGTGCCCTATATATTAATTTTCTTTATTATGCATTTCAATGAACAGAATTATTACTTATAATGAATTCTGGTTTATCATTTTTATGCTTGTTTCTGTCTATGACCAATTTTAACACTTTTTATATATTCCAAGTCATAAAAATAGTTTCCTATAGAAATGCAAATCAGACAACAAAGTACCACCTCCCACCAGGATGGCCATCATTAAAAAGTCTAAAGTAAATGCTGGAAAGAGTGTGAATAAAAGGGAATCCTCCTACTCTCATGGTGGGAATGTAAATTGGTGCAACCACTATGAAAATAAGTACAGAGTTTCCTCAAAAACCAAAAAAATAGAGTTACCACATCACCCAGCAATCCTATTCCTGGACATTGTGGACATTGTTGTTTAGTCACTAAGTAATGTCCAACTCTTTTTCATTCCCAAGGACTGTAGACTGTCAGGCTCCTCTATCCACAGGATTTTTCTAGCAAAAATACTGGTGCTGGTAGCCATTTCTTTTTCCAGGGGAATCCTGCCAACCCAGAGGTTGAAACCATGTCTCCTGCATTGGCAGGTGGGTTCTTTGCTACTGAGCCACCATGGAAGCCCACTCCTAGGCATGGCATATATCTAGACAAAACTAAAATTCAAAAAGATATACATACCCCCATTCTCACTTGTTTTTCAGTCACTACATCATATCTGACTCTTTGCAACCCAATGGACTGCAGCACACCAGGCTTACCCATCCTTCTCTACAGTGATTTTGGAGCTCAAGAAAATAAAATTTGTCACTGTTTCCATTTTTCTTCCTCTATTTGCCATGAGGTGATGGGACTGGAGGCTACGATCTTAGCTTCTTGAATGTTTCTGTTGTTCAGCCACCTTTTCCATTCTCCTCTTTCACTTTCATCAAGAGGCTCTTCAGTTCTTCTTCACTTTCTGCCGTAAGTGTAGTATCATCTGCATATCTGAATTTGCTGGTATTTCTCCTGGTAATCTTGATTTCAGCATGTGATTCCTCCAGCCTGACATTTAGCATGATGTACTGTGCATATAAGTTAAATATGTAGGGTGACAAGATACAGACTTAACATACTCCTTTCCCAATTTGGAACCAATCTGTTGCTCCATGTCTGGTTGTAACTGTTGCTTCTTCACCTGCATACAGTTTTCTCAGGAGGCAAGTAAGGTTGTCTGGTATTCCCATATTTTTTAATAATTTTCCAGTTTATTGTGATCCACAGAGTCAAAGGCCTTCACATAGTCAATGAAGCAGAAATAGATGTTTTTCTGGAATTCTCTTGCTTTTTCCACAGTCTAATGGAGGTTGGTAATTTGATCTCTGATTCCTCTTCCTATGTTCATATCACCACTACAACAGCCAAGACATGGAATAAACCTAAATGTCCATTGATGGTTTATCATAAAACTCTTTTTGTTTTTGTATATAGTAGGAGGTCTCCCACATGGTTAGCCCATGAGACAGTTTTGAATCTTGAGTATGAGATGTGTGACATGATTAAATAGATATTCTTAAGAAGGAAATGTGTTTTCCACTCTCTTACTTCATAAACATTTTGATGTAGATGAATATTATAATATTAGAAGACACTATAAATAGGGTGGGGTAGCAGTATACAATGAAACTGAGTTCCTGAATCACCACCTAGGAGAGACCAATTGTCAATCTGAAACTTCTTTCAATGAGAAATAAGCATATATCATTGCTGAGTCATTATACATGTTTGGGTTTGTTCCTTATAGCAATAAGTGTTACTCTATTATACCTTGAGTCTGTTTTAGTTTCTTGCCCCAAGGGTTATAATTGAAAATTTGGTATAGCACACAGATAGATTTTGGATATCTCTTTCACATATTAGTTGGTGATCTAAAAATGCATTAGTGAGATTAAAGGTTTGAATTCTTTTAATGTCGATTCTATGCATTCCATAATACAACACCTGTGCCAAAGAGGCTTCAAGTTATTACTAGAATAGGAGCACTATATTAAAATAGTATCATCTGAAAGACCTTGTCACTACTTTGTCAATTCACAAGGAAAAGTCTAATTATATATCTTGGAAGGTTAAGGTAGGGGACTTTTAGTTTAGTTACATATTAAGAGTTTGGCTAAACTGCTCCATGAGATTGCAGACTTGGCATCCATTTTGTTTGGCCAGGTGGCCTTCTTTCACTCTATACTGACAGAAGCCTGTCATGCCAGTTCACACCCTAGATAGCAACCCAAAGGGTCATAAATAAATGTAAATTCCTGATGTAACTTCCCCAACAGCCTAATGATGAACAGTCTCCGCCTCTCTCAACAACTTCCTTAAGAACCGTGAGAGGCTTACCCAAACCAAACACTTTTAGGTCCTAACACCCAGTCTTGACTGCCTGCCCAGATTCATGTGGCTCATCAAAGAATGACAGGAACTTCCTCTAGGACATAGAAGTGGAGTACTACACCATCCTGTACCCAGTGATTCACTTATCAATTCTTAATTTGAAATTTCCTTAATACCACAGCAATAGTGACATTGGTTACCTCATTTCCCTTGTGAGAAAAATATGGCATAGGGAAAATTATACTATGCTACCTTAAGAACACTAGTCGAGAATGGGCATAGTATACAAACTATAATTTGCTGTCTAGAACTATTATCACAATGTGAAATTTAAAAAAATCCATGCCAAATAACATGCATACCAAATAAATTGCTCTTACTATTATGATATTATTTCTAAAAAAACATGTTCTGAGGTCATCAGCTCTGTAGTATGCTAAACAATATGTGAGGAAAAAAATAAAGATTTCCTTCCTAAATTTAGGAAAAACTGATTTAAGCATGTTGACTCTGCCCAATTATACTTCCTCTGGCATGTTTAAGATTATTCCCAGAGGCAGGGAACACAAAGAAAATGAGAGAGACAGCAATCAAGGAAACATATGTCCCCGGTAATATCCTTCTGACCAAATGTGTTGTCAGCTCAAATGTCACATTTTCATCAATGCATTCCTTCATCTCAAAATGTTAATTTTCTTTCATTGTTTAACAGTATGTTTCCTTTTTTTGATGGTTATTTACTAAAATTTAAATTATTGGTTTCTTTTGGTTGTTTATTTAGTTATTTATTATTTCTTTTTACTTTACAATATTGTATTGGTTTTGCCACACATCAACATAAATCTGCCATGGGTGTACACGTGTTCCCAGTCCCAAACCCCCCCTCTCAACTCCCCAAAGTCTATCCCTCAGGGTCATCCCATTGCACCAGCCCCAAGCATCAAGCACCCTGAATGAAACCTAGACTGGTGATTCATTTATTGCATGATATATATGTTTCAATGTCATTTTCCCAAATCATCCCACCCTCTCTCTCTCCCACAGAGTCCAAAAGACTGTTCTATACATCTGTGTCTCTTTTGCTGTCTTGCATAAAGGGTTATCATTACCATCTTTCTAAATTCCATATATATGCATTAGTATACTGTATGAGTGCTTTTGTTTCTGGCTTACTTCACTCTGTATAATAGGCTCCAGTTTCATCCACCTCATTAGAACTGATTTAAACGTATTCTTTTTAATAACTGAGTAATACTCCATTGTGTATATGTACCACAGCTTTCTTATCCATTCATCTGCTGATGGACATCTAGGTTGTTTCCATGTTCTGACTATTATAAACAGTGCTGTGATGAACATTGAGGTACACGTGTCTCCTTCAATTCTGGTTTCCTCGGTGTGTATGCCCAGCAGTGGGATTGCTGGATCATAAGGCAGTTCTATTTCCAGTTTTTAAGGAATCTCCACACTGTTCTCCATAGTGGCTGTACTAGTTTGCATTCCTACCAACAGTGTAAGAGGGTTCCCTTTTCTCCACACCCTCTCCAGCATTTATTGCTTGTAGACTTTTGGATCACAGCCATTCTGACTGGAGCGAAATGGTACCTCATTGTGGTCTTGATTTGCATGTCTCTGATAATAAGTGATGTTGAGCATCTTTTCATGTGTTTGTTAGCCATCCATATGTCTTCTTTGGAGAAATGTCTATTTAGCATTTTGGCCCATTTTTCGATTGGGTCATTTATTTTTCTGGAATTGATCTGCACGAGTTTCTTGCATATTTTTGAGATTAGTTATTTGTCAGTTGCTTCCTTTGCTATTATTTTCTTCCATTCAGAAGGCTGTCTTTTCACCTTGCTTAAAGTTTCCTTTGTTGTGCAGAAGCTTTTAATTTTAATTAGATCCCATTTGTTTATTTTTGCTTTTATTTCCAGTATTCTGGGAGGTGGATCATAGAGGATCCTGCTGTGATTTATGTCGGAGAGTGTTTTGCCTATGTTCTCCTCTAGGAGTTTTATAGTTTCTGGTCTTACATTTAGATCTTTAATCCATTTTGAGTTTTTTTTTGTGTGTGGTGTTAGAAAGTGATCTAGTTTCATTCTTTTACAAGTGGTTGACCAGTTTTCCCAGCACCACTTGTTAAAGAGATTGACTTTTCTCCACTGTATATTCTTGCCTCCTTTGTCGAAGATAAGGTATCCATAGGTGTGTGGATTTATCTCTGGGCTTTCTGTTTTGTTCCATTGATCTATATTTCTGTCTTTGTGCCAGTACCATACTGTCTTGATGACTGGCTTTGTAGTAGAGCCTGAAGTCAGGTTGATTCCTCCAGTTCCATTCTTCTTTTTCAAGATTGCTTTGGCTATTTGAGTTTTTTTGTATTTCCATACAAATTGCAAACTTATTTGTTCTAGTTCTGTGAAAAATATTGCTGGTAGCTTGATAGGGATTGCATTGAATCTATAGATTGCTTTGGGAAGTATACTCATTTTCACTATATTGGTTCTTCCAATCCATGAACATGGTATATTTCTCCATCTATTATCATTTTCCCTAAAGTCAGGAACAAGGGTGCCCACTTTCACCGTTACTATTCAACATAGTTCTGGAAGTTTTGGCCACAGCAATCAGAGCAGAAAAAGAAATAAAAGGAATCCAAATTGGAAAAGAAGAAGTAGAACTCTCACTGTTTGCAGATGACATGATCCTCTATATAGAAAACCCTAAAGACTCCACCAGAAAATTGCTAGAGCTAATCAATGAATATAGTAAAGTTGCAAGATATAAAATCAACACACAGAAATCCCTTGCATCCCTATACACTAATAATTAGAAAATAGAAAAAGAAATTAAGGAAACAATTCCATTCACTATTGCAACGAAAAGAATAAAATGCTTAAGAATATATCTACCTAAAGAAACTAAAGACCTATATATTGAAAACTATAAAACACTGATGAAAGAAATCAAAGAGGACACCAAATTATTTGTTTATTCACTTTCTTCCACCAAGATAATAAAATTTACCTTAGGAAAAAAAGTATTATAGGCACAACTTTATCTCTACACTTGTCTATCATCACCTTTTCTCTTATTATCTCCACAGTTGACTCCAATTGGTCTCCATGCTGACTCCCTCCCTGAAATGTCTTAACAAGAAAAGGGATGGCTTAATGATTTTGAAATTGGACATTCACATGCAAAAGAATGAAAATAGAACCATATCCTCTGCCAAACATAGCTGTTGTTCAGTTGCCAAGTCATGTTTGACTCTGCGACCCCATGGAATGCAGCATGTCCTTAACTATCTCCCAGAGTTTGTTCAAACTCCTCTCCATTGGGTTAATGATGCATCCAACCGTCTCATCCTCTGTCTCCCCCTTCTCTTCCTGCCCTCAATCTTTTCCAGAATCAAGGTCTTTGACACTTAGTTGACTCTTAGTATCAGGTGGTCAGACTATTGGAGCTTCAGCATTAGTCCTTCCAATGAACATTCAGGGTTGATTTTCTTTAGTATTGACTGGTTTGATATCCTTGCTGTCTAAGAGACTCTCAAGAGTATACTCCAGCACCACAGTTCAAAAGTATCAATTATATGACACTCAGCCTTCTTTATGGTCCAACTCTCAACATCTTTACGTGACTACTGGAAAAACCATAATATTGACCATAGGGACCTTTGTTGCCAAAGTAGTGTCTCTGCTATTTAATACACTAGAGTTGTTATAGCTTTTCTTCAAAAAAGCAAGCACCTTTTAACTTCATGGCATAGTAAACAACTTTAAATGGATTGAAGAGAAATGTAAGACTTGAAATTATAAAATTTCTAAAATAAAACTTAGGGTAAAAGCCCCTTGATATTGATATTGGCAATGGTTTTTGTGATGTAACACCAAAGCACAGGGAACAAAACCAATTTTAAACAAGTGGGATTATATCCAACCGAAGAGCTTTTGTTCAACAAAGGAAATCGTCAACAAAGCAAAATGGCAATCAATGGGATGGGAAAAAAAATTGCAAGCCATATATCTGAGAATAGATTAATAACCCAAAATAGATAAGGAACCCATACAATTCATAAGCAGAAATAAAATATTAATAAATAAAAACAGAAACAGTTCTGAGACTGCATCTAGTTTAAGAAAGATATTTTCTTTACAGATCATTCAGTGATGTTTTGCTCCCTATCTCTGAAAAGCCACTATTTAAGACATCTATAAGGTTAAGAGGCATTGAGAACTGCCAAAGAATGTGGGATGTTGGAAATGCATTGAAAATTAATAAACCAGCAAATTAAAACAAGTGTGTGTGTGTAGAATCCTGTATCAAAACTTGATGGCAACCACAAACCAATAATCTATAATAGATACACACACAGAAAAAACAGTCCAAACACAACACTAAATATAGTCATTAGGTCACAACAGAAGAGAACAAAAAGGAAGGGAAGAAAATCGACCTACAAAAACACCTCTAAAGCAATTAAGAAAATGGCAGTAAGAACAGACATGTTGCTAATTACTTTAAATGTTAATGTATTAAATGCTCCAACCAAAAGACACTGATTAGCTGAATGGATACAAAAGCATGGCCCATATGTATGTTGTCTACAAGAGACCCATATCAGATCTAGGGGCACACACAGACTGAAAGTGAGGAGGTGGAAAAATGTATTCCATGCAAATGAAAATTCAAAGAAAGCTGAAGTAGCAATACTCATATCAGACAAAATAGACTTTATTGACCCAAGGGAATTTTGCAGAAACTAATGCCTGACAATTTGTTATGTAAGTGAATAATGAAACACCTGTGTTTGAGTAAATATCCACAAAGTTTTTGCATTTCATGTATTTATTTGAAACTTTGTGTATGTTTTACTAAAAATTCTAATATTTCATTAGAGTGTGATAGGCAGTATAGCAGGCATCTCTGTGCAGGAGAATGGAACCAAAAATACTGTTTTTTACTATGCTTTCCCCTGGAAGAGGAAACTCTACACTTTCTAGTAGCATTTTTTAAGCCCTTTAGATATTATTTCCTCTAGAATATGTTCTTTTATTTTACCTGATAGTCAACAAGGAGTATCTTTGAAAGAGCGGGGGTGGGGGGGACTCTTTTAGAACTATCAAGAGAAGAACCAGATATGGGATTACCACTGCATTCACCAGAATGATCAATTGCCTATTCTCTAGGAAGTACTGGCAAAAATTGCTTGCAAGTCATTTTATACTGTGTAATAAGGCTACAATAAATTTTAAATGAATTGAATAAACTGTAATTACTTAACTAGAAATCCACTTTCTTATACCATTTTTGAGTTTTATGGAGGATATTGAAGTTTGCCAGATATTGACCAGATTGACCAACTTCTTTCATGTATTTATTATACTCTAAATTATAAGTGGGATTAGTTATTTGATGGCCAGTCCTCCTATCTTCTTTCCTAAAGATACTGTACAGGCATTATGAATAGTCATCACCATGTAGACTAGCCTCTTAATCATTTCATACAAGAAAAATCATTTCTCCTTTCCTTAACGATGTCATTTCTTCCTTCTTTAGATATTTATATTTCTCCTCTAATTGGCTTGCTAGACCAAGATTCTCTCTTATATTCCCACAAACTCTGGTTTTATTTTTTAACAATATTTCAGGTGTGGACACACTGTTGTAATAATTGCCTTGGTAAATATGGTGCCCTGAACCAAGACAAGGTTGTATGATTGACAGTATTGCTTCTTACAGTTTCTTTCCTTCACTTAACATAAATCTTAAGTTTGCATATATATCATATATATCCATACTAACCATATTGACCAAAATTCCATGGTTTGTGAATTTTTCAGGGTTACAGCTTTTGAATCTGTGCTGTCTTTTCCACGTTATCATTGCCTCATCAAGTGATAACTCCTGTTTGGGTGTATAGATCAGTTTAAATTTTGGTAGAAAATAATCCAAAAGACACTATCTTTTGCAATTCTGTCTGCAGGAAGTAGAGTTTCTGAGTTATCTTTAAAATGAAGAAATGTCATTATTTCTTCAACCTTTCTTGTCATAATCTTTTGAAAGATAGGTATTTGAATGAAGGGATCAGTCACCTAATATTTTTTCCAGTGTGAGTTTCTTATTTGCCCCACCCAAATTATTAATCCAGGAAACTTCTTCACTATTGATTACATCCCTATCTTTTAAGAGTTTTCCACAGTTTATTATAATCCACATAGTCAAAGGCTTTAATGTAGTCGATGAAACAGAGGTAGATGTTTTTCTTGAATTCCCTTGCTTTCTCTATGGTCCAGCAAATGTTAGCAATTTTATTTCTTGTTCCTCTGCCTTTTCTAAATCCAGCTTAGACATCTGGAAGCTCTTGGTTCACCTCGTGCTGAAGCCTAGCATTCAAAGTGTTAAGCATGACCTTACTGGCATAGGAGATGAGAGCAATTGTTTGATGGTTAGCACATTCTTTAGTACTACCCTTCTTGGGAATTGGGATGAGGAATGATCTTTTTCCAGTCTTGTGGCCACTGCTGGGTCTTATAGATTTGCTGACATATTGAGTGCAACACTTTGATAGCAACATCTTTAAGGTTTTGAATAGCTCAATTGGAATTTTGTCTCATACATTAGCTTTATTAACAGCGGTGATTCCTAAGGCCCATTTGACTTCACACTTTGGAATATCTGGCTCTGGATGACTGACTACACTGACGTAGTTATCTGGTTCACTAAGATATGCTTTATACAGTTTTTCCATGTATTTTTCCATCACTTCTTGATTTCTTCAGCATCTACAGTATTGCATAGGAACCTGGAATGTTAGGTCCATGAATCAAGGTAAATTGAATGTGGTCAAGCAGGAGATGGTAAAATTAAACATCAACATCTGGAGGAATCATTGAACTAAAGTGGACAGGTAAATTTAACTTAGGTGACCTTTATATCTACTACTGTGGGCAAGAATCTCATAGAAGAAATGGAGTACCCCTCATAATCTACAGAAGAGTCCAAATGCAGTATTTGGGTGCAACCTAAAAAATGGAAAAAATGATCTTGGTTCACTTCCAAGGCAAGCCAATCAGTAGTTGAATATCACAGTAATTCAAATCTAGGCTGCTACCACTGATGCCAAAGAAACTGAAGATGATCAGTTCTGTGAAGACCTAGGAGACCTCCTAGAACTAACACCAAAAAAAGATGTTCTATTCATCACTGGGGATTGGAAAGCAAAAGTAGGTAGTCAGGAAATACCTGGATGTAATAGGCAAATTTGGCCTTGAAGTACACAGTGAAGCAGGGCAAAGGCTAACTGAAT
Source organism: Nanger dama (assembly GCA_917880005.1). Taxonomy (NCBI): domain Eukaryota; kingdom Metazoa; phylum Chordata; class Mammalia; order Artiodactyla; family Bovidae; genus Nanger; species Nanger dama. The sequence continues at coordinate 13,001,911 of CAKJTW010000010.1, forward strand.
GTTACTAAGAGAATGCACTGGTCAGAGCAAACACCCTTTTTCAACAACACAAGAAATGACTTTACACAAGGTGATGGCGGTTTAGTCACTAAGTTGTGTCCAACTCTTGTGACCCCATTGACTATAGTCTGTCAGGTTCCTATATCCATGGGATTCTCTAGGCAAGAATACTGTAGTGGGTAGCCATTTCCATCTTCAGTGTATCTTCCTGACCCAGGGATCAAATCCTGGTCCCCTTCCCCTTGAGCATCCCTCCCATGACATCCATCTCATTCTTCTAGGTTGTCACACAGCACCAGGCTGAGCTCCCTGTGTAATATAGCAACTTCACACAAGCTATCTATTTTACACATGGTCATATATATTTTTTCAATACTCATGAAATAAGCTTACTCTAAGATATTAGTCTTACCCATCTCCTGAGAAACCTGTATGCAGAACAAGAAACAACAGTTAGAACCAGATATAGAAAAATGGACTGATTGAAAACTAGGAAAGGAGTAAGTCCAGGCTATATATTCAGTTCAATTCAGTTGCTCAGTCATGTCTGACTCCCTGCAACCCCAAAAGCACAGCATGCCAGACCTCCCTTTCCATTACCAACTCCAGGAGTTTACCCAAACTCATGTCCATTGAGTTGGTGATGCCATCCAACCATATCATCCTCTATTGTCCCCTTCTCCTGCCACCTTCAATCTTTCTCAGCATCAGGTTTTTTGAAATGAGTCAGCACTTCACATCAGGTGGCCAAAATATTGGAGTTTCAGCTTCAACATCAGTACTATCATTGAATACTCAGGACTGATTTCCTTTAGGATGGACTGGTTGGACTCCTTGCAGTCAAAGGGACTCTCAAGAGTCTTCTCTAACACCAAAGATCAAAAGCATCAATCCTTCTTCACTCAGCTTTCTTTATAGTCCAACTCTCACATCAATACATGATTACTAGAAAAGCCATAGCCTTGGGCTTCCCTGGTGGCTCAGAGGTTAAAGCGTCTGCCTGGAATGCAGGAGACCTGGGTTTGATCCCTGGGTTGAGAAGATCCCATGGAGAAGAAAATGGCAACCTACTCCAGTACTTTTGCCTGGAGAATCCCATGGAGGAAGGAGCCTGGTAGGCTACAGTCCATGGGGTCACAAAGAGTCGGACACTACTGAGCGACTTCACTTTCACTTTGACTAGATGGACCTTTGTTGACAAAGTAATGTCTCTGTTTTTAAATAGGCTGTTTAGGTTGGTCATAAATTTTCTTCCAAGGAGTAAGCATCTTTTAATTTCGTGCTGCAGTCACAATCTATCGTCATTTTGGAGCCTAGAAAAATAAAGTCAGCCACTGTTCCACTGTTTCCCCATCTATTTGACTTGAAGTGATGGGACCAGATGTGATGATCTTCATTTTCTGAATGTTGAGCTTTAAGCTAACTTTTTCACTCTTCTCTTTCACTTTCATCAAGAGGCTCTTTAGATCTTGTTCACTTTCTGCCATAAGAGTGGTATCATCTGCGTACCTGAGGTTGTTGATATTTCACCCAGAAATCTTGATTCCAGCTTGTATTTCATCCAGCCCAGCATTTCTCATAATGTATTCTGCATATAAGTTGTATAAGCAGGGTGACAATGTACAGCTTTGACATACTCCTTTTCCTATTTGGAACCAGTCTGTTATTCCATATCTAGCTCTAACTATTGCTTCCTGATCTGCATACAGGTCAGGTGGTCTGGTAGTCCCCTCTCTTGAAGAATTTCCCACAGTTTATTGTGATCCACACAGTCAAAGGCTTTAGCATGGTCAATAAAGCAGAAATAGATGTTTTTCTGGAACCCTATTGCTTTTTTGATAATCCAGCAGATGTTGGCAATTTGATCTCTGGTTCCTCTTCCTTTTCTAAGACCAGCTTGAACATCTGGAAGTCCACAGTTCACGCATTGCTGAAGCCTGACTTGGAGAATTTTGAGCATTACTTTACTAATGAGTGAGATGAGTGCAATTGTGCCATAGTTTAAGCATTCTTTGGCATGGCCTTTTTTGGGATTGGAATGAAAACTGACCTTTTCCAGTCCTGTGGCCATTGCTGAGATTTCCAAATTCACTGACATACTGAGTGCAGCACTTTCACAGCATCATCTTCTAAAATTTGAAATAGCTCAACTAGCATTCCATCATCTCCACCAGCTTTGTTTGGAGTGATGCTTTCTAAGGCCCACTTGACTTCACAGTCCAGATGTCTGATTCTAGGTAAGTGATCACACCATCGTGATTATCTGGGTCATGAAGATTTTTTTGTACAGTTCTTCTGTGTATTCTTCTCACTTCTTAATATCTTCTACTTCTATTAGGTCCATATCATTTCTGTCCTCTACTGAGCCCATCTTTGTGTGAAATGTTCCCTTGGTATCTCTTAAGTCTCTTGAAGAGATCTCTAGTCTTTCCCATTCTATTGTTTTCCTCTGTTTCTTTGCATTGATCACTGAGGAAGGCTTTCTTATCTCTCCTTGCTATTCTTTGGAACTCTGCATTCAAATGGATATATCTTTCCTTTCTCCTTTGCTTTTCACTTCTCTTCTTTTCACAGCTATTTATAAGGCCTCCTCAGACAGCCATTTTGCCTTTTTGCATTTCTTTCTCTTGGAGATCATCTTGTTCCCTGTCTCCTGTACAACATCAAAAACCTCAGTCCATAGTTCATCAGGCACTCTGTCTATCAGATCTAGTCCCTTACTCTATTTCTCACTTCCACTGTATAATCATAGGGATTTGATTTAGGTTATACCTGAATGATCTAGTGGTTTTTCCCATTTTATTCAATTTAAGTTTGAATTTGGCAATAAGGAGTTCATGATCTGAGCCATAGTCAGCTCGTGGTCTTGTTTTTGCTGTCTATATAGCGCTGCTCCATCTTTGGCTGCAAATAATATAATCAATCTGACTTCGATGTTGGCCATCTAGTGAAGTCCGTGTGTAGAGTCTTCTCTCGTGTTGTTGGAAGAAAGTGTTTGCTATGACCAGTGCATTCTCTGGGAAAACTCTATTAGCTTTTGCCCTGCTTCCTTCTGTACTCGAAGGCCAAATTTTCCTGTTGCTCCAGGCGTTTCTTGACTTCCCTACTTTTGCATTCCAGTCCCCTATAATGAAAAGTACATCTTTTGGGGGTGTTAGTTCTAAAAGTTCTTGTAGGTCTTCATAGAATATTAAACTTCAGCTTCTTCAGCATTACTGGTCAGGGCTTAGACTTGGATTACTGTGATATTGAACGGTTTTCCTTGGAAACAAACAGAGATCATTCTGTTGTTTTTGAGACTGCATCCAAGTACTGAATTTTGGACTCTTCTGTTGACTATGATGGCTACTCCATTTCTTCTAAGGGATTCCTGCCCACAGTAGTTGATATAATGGTTATTTGAGTCTATTTCACCCATTCCAGTCCATTTTAGTTTGCTGATTCCTAGAATTTCAGCATTCACTCTTGTCATCTCCTGTTTGACCACTTCCAAATTGCCTTGATTCATGTACCTAACATTCCATGTTCCTATGCAATATTGCTCTTTACAGCATTGGATCTTGCTTCTATCACCAGTAACATCCTGGTGTAACTATATATTATTACCCTGTTTATTTCATATCCATGCAGAAAACATCATGCAAAATGCTGGGCTGGATGAATCAAGGCTGGAATCAGGATTGTTAGGGTAAATATCAACAACCTCAGATATGCAAATGATCTTGTTCACCCAGGGCTTGAACCTGGGGCTTCTGCAAAGCAAGCATATTCTTTACCTTCTGAGTCACCAGGTTTAGCACTGAAGAAATGATGCTTTCCCGGCCCCCATCCCCACCCTGGGCCTCAGTTTATTTATTTATTTATTTTAATTTTTTTCACTTTACAATATTGTATTGGTTTTGCCATACATCAACATGAATCTGCCACGGGTGTACATGTGTTACCCTCCTGAACCCCCTCCTACCTCTCTCCCCATACCATCCCTCTGGGTCATCCCAGTGCACCAGCCCTGAGCATCCTATATCATGCATTGAACCTGGACTGGCGATTCATTTCACATATAATACATGTTTCAGTGCCATTCTCCCAAATCATCCCACCCTCGCACTCTCCCACAGAGTCCAAAAGACTGTTCTATACATCTATATCTCTTTTGCTGTCTCTCATACAAGGTTATTATTAGCATCTTTCTAAATTCCATATATATGCGTTAGTGTACTGTATTGTTATACAGTATACTGGAGAAGGCAATGGCAACCCATTCCAGTACTCTTGCCTGGAAAATCCAAAGGATGAAGGAGACTGGTAGGCTACAGTCCATGGGGTCGCAAAGAACTGGACACAACTGAGCGACTTCACTTTCACTTTCTATACTATATTGGTGTTTTTCTTTCTGGCTTACTTCACTCTGTATAATAGGCTCCAGTTTCACCCACCTCATTAGAACTGATTCAAATGCATTCTTTTGAATGGCTGGGTAATACTCCATTGTGTATATGTAACACAGCTTTCTTATCCATTTGTCTGCTGATGGACATCTAGGTTGCTTCCATGTCCTGGCTATTATAAACAGTGCTGTGATGAACATTGAGGTACACGTGTCTCCTTCAATTCTGGTTTCCTCGGAGTGTATGCCCAGCAGTGGGATTGCTGGGTCATAAGGCAGTTCTATTTGCATTTTTTAAGGAATCTCCACACTGTTTTCCATAGTGGCTGTACTAGTTTGCATTCCCACTAACAGTGTAAGAGGGTTCCCTTTTCCCCACACCATCTCCAGCATTTATTGCTTGTAGACTTTTGGATCACAGCCATTCTGACTGGAGCAAAATGGTACCTCATTGTGGTCTTGATTTGCATTTCTCTGATAATGAGTTATGTTGAGCATCTTTTCATGTGTTTGTTAGCCAACTGTATGTCTTCTTTGGAGAAATGTCTGTTTAGGTCTTTGGCCCATTTTTTGATTGGGTCTTTTTTTTCTTCTGGAATTGAGCTGCAGGAGTTTCTTGCATATTTTTGAGATTAGTTGTCTGTCAGTTGCTTCCTTTGCTATTATTTTCTTCCATTCTGAAGGCTGTCTTTTCACCTTGCCCATAGTTTCCTTTGTTGTGCAGAAACTTTTAATTTTAATTAGATCCCATTTGTTTATTTTTGCTTTCATTTCCAGTTTTCTGGGAGGTGGATCATAGAGGATCCTGCTGTGATTTATGTTGGAGAGTGTTTTGCCTATGTTCTCCTCTAGGAGTTTTATCTTTTCTGGTCTTACATTTAAATCTTTAATCCATTTTGAGTTTATTATTCTGTATGGTGTTAGAAAGTGTTCTAGTTTCATTTTTTACAAGTGGTTGAACATTTTTCCCAGCACCACCTGTTAAAGAGACTGACTTTTCTCCACTGTATATTTTGCCATCTTTGTCAAAGATAAGATGTCCAGAGGTGTGTGGATTTATCTCTGGCCTATCTATTTTGTTCCATTGATCTATATTTCTGTCTTTGTGCCTGTATCATACTGTCTTGATGACTGTGGCTTTGCTATGGAGCCTGAAGTCAGACAGGTTGATTCCTCCAATTCCATTCTTCTTTCTCAAGATTGCTTTGGCTATTCGAGGTTTTTTGCTTTTCCATAGAAATTGTGAAATTATTTGTTATAGCTCTCTGAAATATACCATTGGTAGCTTGATAGGGATTGCATTGAATATATAGATTGCTTTGGGTAATATACTCATTCTCACTATATTGATTCTTCTGATCCATGAACATGGTATATTCCTCCATTTATTAGTGTCCTCTGATTTCTTTCACCAGTGTTTTATAGTTTTCTGTATATAGGTCTTTTGTTTCTTTAGGTAGATATATTCCTGAGTATTTTATTCTTTTCGTTGCAATGGTGAATGGAATTGTTTTCTTAATTTCTCTTTCTACTTTCTCATTATTAGTGTATAGGAATGCAAGGAATTTCTGTGTGTTGATTTTATATCTTCAACTTTAGTATATTCATTGATTAGCTCTAGTAATTTTATAGTGGCGTCTTTAGGGTTTTCTATGTAGAGGATCATGTCATTTGCAAACAGTGAGAGTTTTACTTCTTTTTCAATTTGGATTCCTTTTATTTCTTTTTCTGCTCTGATGTTGTGGCAATACCTTCCACAACTATGTTAAACAGTACTGGAGAAAGTGGGCACCCTTGTCTTGTTCCTGACTTTAGGGGAAATGGTTTTAATTTTTCACCATTGAGGATAATGTTTGCTATGGGTTTGTCATATATAGCTTTTATTATGTTGAGGTATGTTTCTTCTATTCCTGCTTTCTGGAGAGTTTTTGTCATAAATGGATATTGAATTTTGTCAAAGGCTTTCTCTACATCTATTGAGATAATAATATGGCTTTTATTTTTCAATTTGTTAACATGATGTATTACATTGATTAATTTGTGGATATTGAAGAATACTTGCATCCCTGGGGATAAAGCCCACTTGGTCATGGTGTATGATCTTTTAATGTGTTTTAGGATTCTGATTGCTAGAATTTTGTTAAGGATTTTTGCATCTATGTTCATCAGTGATATTAGCCTGTAGTTTTCTTCTTCTTCTTCTTCTTCTTCTTCTTCTTTTTTTTTTTTTTTGGCATCTTTCTCAGGTTTTGGTATTGGGTGATGGTGGCCTCATTGAATGAGTTTGGAAGTTTACCTTCCTCTGCAATTATCTGGAAGAGTTTGAGTAGGATAGGTGTTAGCTCTCCTCTAAATTTTTGGTAGAATTTAGCTGTGAAGCTGTCTGGACCTGGGCTTTTGTTTGCTGAAAGATTTCTGATTACAGTTTCAATTTCTGTGCTTCTGATGGGTCTGTTAAGATTTTCTATTTCTCCCTGGTTCAGTTTTGGAAATTTGTACTTCTCTAAGAATTTGTCCATTTCTTTTATGTTGTCCATTTTATCGGCATATAATTGCTGATAGTAGTCTCTTATGATCCTTTGTATTTCTGTGTTGTCTGTTGTAATCGCTCCATTTTCATTTCTAATTTTATTGATTGGCTTTTTCTCCCTTTGTTTCTTGATGAGTCTGGCTAATGGTTTGTCAATTTTTTATCCTCTCAAAAACCAGCTTTTGGCTTTGTTGATTTTTGCTATAGTCTCTTTTGTTTCTTTTGCATTTATTTCTGCCCTAATTTTTAAGATTTCTTTCCTTCTACTAACTCTGTGGTTCTTCATTTCTCCCTTTTCTAGTTGCTTTAGGTGTGGAGTTAGGTTATTTATTTGACTTTTTCTTGTTTCTTGAGGTATGCCTGTATTGCTATGAACCTTCCCCTTAGCATTGCTTTTACAGTGTCCCACAGGTTTTAGGTTGTTGTGTTTTCATTTTCATTCATTTCTATGCACATTTTGATTTCTTTTTGATTTATTCTATAATTTGTTGGTTATTCAGAAGCGTGTTGTTTAGCCTCCATATGTTGGAATTTTTAGTAGTTTTTCTCCTGTAATTGAAGTTTAATCTTACTGCATTGTGGTCAGAAAAGATGTTTCTAATGATTTCAATTTTATTTTTAATTTACCAAGGATAGATTTATGGCCCAGGATGTGATCTATCCTAAAGAAGTTTCCATGTGTGCTTGAGAAAAAGGTGAAATTCATTAATTTTGGGTGAAATGTCCTAGAGATATCAATTAGGTTGAACTGGTCTATTGTATCATTTAAAGTTTGTGTTTCCTTGTTAATTTTTTGGTTAGTTGATCTATCCATAGGTTGAGTGGGGTATTAAAATTTCCTACTATTATTGTGTTATTGTTAATTTCCCCTTTCATACTTGTTAGTGTTTGTCTTACATATTGCAGTGCTCGTATGTTGGGTGCATATATATTTATACTTTTTGTATCTTCTTCTTAGATTGATCCTTTGATTATTATGTAGTGTCCTTCTTTGTCTCTTTTCGCAGCCTTTGTTTTAAAGTCTATTTTATCTGATATGAGTATTGCTACTCCTGCTTCTTTTGGTCTCTGTTTGACTGGAACATCTTTTCCAGCCCTTTACTTTCAGTCTGTATGTGTCCCTTGTTTTAAGGTGAGTCTCTTGTAGACAACATATATAGGGGTCTTGTTTTTGTATTCATTTAGCCAGTCTTTGTCTTTTGGTTGGGGCATTCAACCCATTTATGTTTAAGGCAATTATTGATAAGTAAGATCTCATTGCTATTTACTTTATTGTTTTGGGTTCGAGTTTATACATCCTTTTTCTGTTTTCTGTCTAGAGAATGTCCTTTAGCATTTGTTGGAGAGCTGGTTTTGTGGTGCTGAATTCTCTTAGCTTTTGCTTGCCTGTAAAGCTTTTGATTTCTCCTTCATATTTGAATGAGATCCTTGCTGGGTACAGTAATCTGGGCTGTAGGTTATTTTCTTTCATCACTTTAAGTATGTCCTGCCATTACCTCTTGGCCTGAAGAGTTTCTATTGAAAGATCTGCAGTTATCCTTATGGGAATCCCCTTGTATGTTATTTGTTGTTTTTCTCTTGCTGTTTTTCTATTTGTTCTTTGTGTTTGAGATTTGTTAATTTTATTAATATGTGTCTTGGGGTGTTTCTGCCTTGGGTTTATCCTGTTTGGGACCCTCTGGGTTTATTGGACTTGGGTGATTATTTCCTCCCCCATTTCAGGGAAGTTTTCAACTATTATCTCCTCAAGTATTTTCTCATGGTTTTTCTTTTGTCTTCTTCTTCTAGGACTCCTATGATTCAAATGTTGGGGTGTTTAACATTGTCCCAGAGGTCTCTGAGATTGTCATTTCTTTTAATTCATTTTTCTTTTTTTCTTCTCTGATTCATTTATTTCTGCCATTCTATTTTCTACCTCACTAATCATCTGCCTTCATTATTCTATTATTTGTTCCCTCCAGAGTGTTTTTTTTTCTTTCTCATTTATGGCATTATTCATAATACATTGACTCTTTTTATTTCTTCTAGGTCCTTGTTAAACCTTTCTTACGTCTTCTCAGTCCTCGTCTCCAGGCTATTTATCTGTGATTCCATTTTGATGTCAAGATTTTGATCATTTTCACTATCATTATTCTGAATTTTTATCAGGTAGATTCCCTCTCTCTTCCTCTTTTGTTTCATTTGTGGGCATTTATCCTGTTCCTTTACCTGCTGGATATTCCTCTGTCTCTTTGTCTTGTTTATATTGCTGAGTTTGGGGTGGCCTTTCTGTATTCTGGCAGTTTGTGGAGTTCTTTTTATTGTGGAGTTTCTTCACTGTGGGTGGGGTTGTACAGGTGGCTTGTCAAGCTTTCTTGGTTAGGGAAGCTTGTGTTGGTGTTCTGGTGGGTAGAGCTGGATTTCTTTTCTCTGGAGTGCAAAGAAGTGTCTGGTAATGAGTTATGAGATGTCAATGGGTTTGGAGTGACTTTGGGCAGTCTGTATGTTGAAACTCAGGGCTGAGTTCCTGTGTTTCTGGAGAATTTGCATGGTATGTCTTACTCTGGAACTTTTTGGCCCTTAGGTGGTGCTTGGTTTCAGTGTAGGTATGGAGGCATTTAATGAGCTCCTGTTGATTAATGTTCCCTGAAGTCAAGAGTTCTCTGGTGTTCTCAGGGTGTGGACTTAAGCCTCCTGCTTCTGGTTTCCAGTCTTATTTTTACAGTAGTCTCAAGACTTCTCCATCTATACAGCATCATTGATAAAATAGCTAGGTTAAACATGAAAAGTTTTTCGACAGTAAGGGACATCAAGAGAGGTTCATAGAGTTACATGGAGAAGCTAATAGGGAGTAGGGAGGTAAAGGTGACCAGGATGTGATGAGAGGGAATCCAAAGAGGAGAGAGCAAGCTAGACAGTAATCACTTCCTTATGTGCATTCTACAGTCTGGACCACTCAGAGATCTTCATGGAGTTATACAGAGAAGAGAAGGGAAGAGGAAGGAAGGAGACAGGGTGGCCAGGATGATAAAGGGGGAAATCAAAAAGAGAGAGACAGATCCAGCCAGTAATCAGTTCCCTAAGTGTTCTCCACCATCCGGAACACACACAGAGATTCATAGAATTGAGCAGAGAAGAGAAGGGGGAGGGAGGAGATAGAGGCCACCTGGTGGAGAAAAGGGAGAGTCCATAGGAGGAGAAAGTATTCAAGTCAGTAATCTCACTCCCAAGTAAAAATGGGTACTGAAGATTGGGTTCTTAAAGGTACATAATCAATAACAAATTATTAGAAGTCTAGGGTAGACGTTGGATTTTCAAAAATACAATATTAATGAAAAAAGTCACAAAATTACTATATATATATATATATATATATATATGAAGTTTGCTTTAAAAAATAGGGTCTCTTTTTCTTTCAAAGTGATATTAGGTTATAAAAATGAAAATTAAAGGAGTAATAGAGGACTTAAAAATTAAAAAAAAATTTAATTAAAGAATGATAGTAAAATTAGTAAAAATATATCTAGGACTTTCTCTGATGTTGTTGTGGGCAGTGTGGGGTCAGTTCATCTTAGGATAGTTCCTTGATCTGGCTTATATTTCTCAAGATCTATCTCCTTCCTATGTAGTCAGTACTAACTACAGGGTTTTAATCTATTGCATCTGTCACTTCCAAGGCAGTTCCCTCTGTTTAGCTTCTTCTGTTTGCTGATTTCTTCAGTGTCTAATTTCCACCCTGATGCAAGGGGGCAGTGGTGGACACTTTTTCAGTCTCACTTGTTCAGTTGTGCTGTGGGGAAGGGAGGGACGCTGCAAACAAATAACACTGGCATGTGTTTGCAGTGTCTCGGCTGCACTGGGTTTGCCCCCCACTCACGGCGTCTGCTCTTTCCCTGTCTACACTGCTTAGATTCTAAGTTGCTTTGCCAAGAACTGTCTAGGGCTGGCCCTGGGTTGTATGCATTTCCCAGGTCTAAGCCGCTCAGGTTAAGGCACTCGGGTAGTCCTCAGGTGCAGACTCGGTTGGGCATGCTTTTGTGCCCTTCCCAGATCCAAGCAGCTCGGATGACCAGGTGTTTGGTGAGCATGGTGGCTGCGACTTATCGCCTCTGCCACTCAGTTTTCTGGATGTACAACCAGAGCACCCTGTCAGGCGGATGTTGACCATCCAGAATCCCAAGAAGTCTTGGTTAGCAAAGAAGTCTGCTTGCAGTTTGATAGATAATGCCTCTCTAGGGCCATGATTGCCCCCTTCCAGCTCTGACTGCCCTTGCCTACCTGTCTCTGGAGGGGGATAGGCTGATCTGCAGCCAGCTAGCTCTGCTCAGTCCTTTGTTCTGTGAGTGGGCCTGGCAGTGTCTTAGGTTAGGGCTTTTCGCGTGGTAGCTATCCCACAGTCTAGTTTGCTAGTCCAAGTTAGTTCCCTCCAATTGCCCTTGGGGCATTCAGGCCCTGTCCTTACTCCAAGCAATGTAGCCTGTGCCTCCCTGCCCAGCCCCTGCTTGCTAGTTGAGGATGCAAGCGTCTGTGCTGCTTCTCTGCTGGGGAGTTACCATTGGGCACATAATCTGTGGGTTTTAATTATTTATTTATTTTTATCTGGATTACGTTGCCCTCTGTGGTTCCAAGGCTCACCACAGACTTGCCAGTGAGAATGTTTCCTGGTGTTTGGAAACTTCTCTCTTTTTAAGACTCTCTTCCCAGGATAGAGCTCTGTCCCTACCTCTTTTGTCTCTCTTTTTGTCTTTTATATTTTTTCCTACCTTCTTTTGAAGACAATGGGCTGCTTTTCTGGGTGCCTGATGTCCTCTGCTGGCATTCAGGAGTTGTTTTGTGAAATTTATTCAGCGTTCAATTTTTTTGTTGATGAATTTGTAGGGGAGAAAATGGTCTCCTCATCCTATTCCTCTACCGTCTTAAGGCTGCCTCCAAAATGATGCTTTCAAGCTGTGGTGCTGGAGAAGACTCTTGAGAGTCCCTTGGACAGAAAGGAGATCAAACTAGTCAATACTAAGTGAAATCAACTCTGAATTATTCATTGGAAGGACTGATGCCAAAGCTGAAGTTCCAATATTTTGGCCACCTAATGCAAAGTGCTGACTCACTGGGAAAAAAAAAAACAAAAAAACCACCATGATGCAAGGAAATATTGACAGCAAGAGGACAAGGCAGCAACAGAGAATGAGATGGTTTGATAGCATTATTGACTCGATAGACATGACTTTGAGCAAACTCTGGGAGATGGTGATGGACTGGGAAACCTGGTGTGCTGCAGTCCATGGGGGTCACAAAGAGTCAGACAAGACTTAGCAAATAAACAAGATATCAGCATCAATTAATATTATGATTATTTTTGGCACGGGATAATGTGATATAGACTAAATGCAGAAGACCCAGATTTGATCCTTGGATTGGGTAGATACTCTGGAGAAAGCCACAGCTACCCAATCCAGAATTCTCATCTGTAGAATTACATGGACAGAGAAGCCTGCCAGGCTTTAGTCCAAGGAGCTGTAAAGAGTCAGATGTGACTGAGGTACCAACATTTTTGAATGCTCAAAATTCTCTAAGTTAGGTTTCAACAGTACATGAACTGAGAACTTCCAGATGTTCAAGCTGGATTTAGAAAAGCAGAGAACCCGGAAATCAAATTGCCAACATCTGTTTGATCATAGAAAAAGCAAGAGAATTCCAGAAGGACATCTACTTCTGCTTCATTGACTATGCTAAAGCCTTTGACTGTGTGGATCACAACAAACCATGGAAAATTCTTAAGAGATAGGAATACCAGACCACCTTACCTGCCTCCTGAGAACTCTTTATGCAGGCCAAGAAGCAACCATTAGAGCCTGACATGAAACAACAGACTGGTTTCAAGACTGTATATTTACAACCTGCATGTTTAACTTATATGTAGAGTACATAATGCAAAAGGCCTGGCTGGATAAAGCATAAGCCGGAATCAAGATCCCTGGGAGAAATATCAATAACTTCAGATATGCAGATGACATCACCCTTACAGCAGGAAGTGAAGAGAAATTAAAGAGCTTCTTGGTGGGAAAGAAGATTGAAAAGCTGGCTGAACAACAAAGCATTCATAAAACTAAGATCATGGCATATGATCCCATCACTTCATTGTCAATAGATAGGGAAACAATGGAAACAGTGACAGACTTTATTTTCTTGGGCTCCAAAATCACTGTAGATGGTAACTGCAGTCATGAAATTAATAGACAGTTGCTCCTTGGAATAAATGCTATGACAAACCTAGATAGCATATTAAAAAGCAGAGACATTACTTTATCAACAAAGGTCCATCTAGTAAAGGCTATGCTTTTTCTAGTAGTCATGTATTGATGTGAGAGCTGGACCATAAAGAAAACTGAGTGTTGAAGAATTGATACTTTTGAACTATGGTGTTGGAAAAGACTCAGAGAGTCCCTTGGACTGAACGGTGATCAAACTAGTAAATTCTAAAGGAAATCAATCCTGAATATTTATTGGAAGAACTGATGCTGAAGCTGAAGCCCCAATACTTTGGCCACCTAATGTGAAGAACTGATTCACTGGACAATAAGCTGATGCTGGGAAAGATTGAAGGCAGACGGAGAAGAGGATGATAGAAGGTGAGGTGGTTGGATGCCATCAACCATGGATGAAAGTTTGAGCAAGCTCCGGAGTTGGTTATGGACAGCAAAGCCTGGCATGCTGTAGTCCAAGGGATCACAAAGAATCAGACATGACTGAGTCACAGAACTGAAGTAACACTTACTTAAAATAGAAGTACAATGGCCATTTAAAATGTGTAACAATAGAAGGTACAAAGGCCATTTAAAAAGTATAACAAAGTTTTGATTAGAAAAAAAAAAAAACCAACAAACTGAGGACAGGTTCTGTTAGACACAGTATTAATGTAAGAACTTCAAATTTTAAGATAAATACAAGAAGCATAAAATACTTTATAAAAATGTTTTAGTCCACAAGGAGAATATGCACGACTAGTTGATTAAAGTGCCTTCTGTTCATTCTTCTAAAATCACAGTGCTTTGTATGGCTATGGGAGAAAGGTTAGTAAAATTTCATGGATGTTAACTGGTCCCTCTTAGCATCTAAGAATAGTTTCAAAGTAAACCTTGGAGTGTTTTGTACTGTGGATGAGAAGAACAAACTATACTACTAATGTTTAGCGTGCTGAACATATTGAAACTGCACTTTGAATAGATGTGGGTGTGTAATGGCACTTTAAAGTTTTATACTATTCTCTGTATATTAACAGACATTTTCATCAAATTCAATACCTTTTTCTTATTCCCTTCAAAAAGAAATGTTATTTTAATGATTACAGTGTAGTCTGAATTTCACACCTGCAGGATATTATATGCATTCAAATATAGCTACATTTTTCATAATTACTCTTTGTCTTTTGACGGTTTTAAATCTTATTTTAAATTTGTATATTACAATTCCCCAAGTAAGCCTTTCTACTGGTAAGTTTTAAGTTAAAATTTCCTCTATTACTTTTGATCTTGTAGTATTATTGATTTAGTGGCACCACTCTAATTATATTGCTTTATTTGCTAGGTGATCTTTATTGAAATTTTAATAAAAAGAATATTTTCATAGAAATGATATTTTTCTTGATCATAATTTTGCATTTTTTGGCTGGAGGCTTGGAGGCTTTTTTTTTTTTTTGTATTTTTCTAGGGAAAAAGAGATACTGTATCATAATCATAAAACAATTTAAAATTCTAATATAGCATATCTTTTATTAATATAAAATAAGTTACCATATGCAAGCAGGGGTATTGTCAGCAATGATTATATCATATATATTTTCTATTTCATGTAGAAATTACTGATTATTGATGCTATTACTCATGGTCCAAAATAAATGGTCTTTATTAAAGTCTGGATTTTGGAAGGGATGATTATTAAAATAAGTTTTCTGTCTGTGCAGAAATATAGTATTAAAATATTTTCTATATAATATTTATAAATTTATAAGTTTCTATGTAATATTTAATAATAATAAATTTATAAACATTTTCATATATTTCCATATATATAAATTTATAATTTATATTTTTCATATAGTATTTAATAATAAGATATTATTAAAATATTTTCTTAGATATGTTTTTTGGCATGATAAAAGTCTCTAAAATTAGTATGTTTAAAGTATGATTTTATACTAGAAAAGTTTATATGAATGAGTATTAATATTAAGCAACATATGACTATGATCAGTTGGCTGTTCTCATCCAAACTTCTAGTCTTAACCTCCAGTATCTGATGCAGTTTACTTGCTCTCTTTTAACATACTTTTGCCACTGTTGTCTCAGAAACCTCAGAATCTACTGATCTTTTTCTCTCACTCCACATATCCAGTCTATCAACAAATTCTGTTGAAATGCCTTCAAAATAGATCCAATTTCTGACTACATCTTATTTCTTCCACTAGTTTAACCTTTAACACCTAAATTATTTCAAGCATATTCAAACACGTTTCTCTTTTCTACTCTTACCTGCCTCCAACTCCATCCATGTGTAGTTTAAATAGAATAATCCAGATAAACCTTTTGAAACTTAAATTGACCTTCATACCATTGTCCTCACTGCCCTGAAGTGATGTATATTTTTTTTCACAGTAAAAAACGAATTCCTTTAAGGACTCTGTAAGACTTTACCCTGGAGAAGGCAATGGCAACCCACTCCAATACTCTTGCCTGAAAAATCCAATGGGCGGAGGTGCCTGGTGAGCTGCAGTCCATGAGGTCACTAGCAGTTGGACACGACTGAGCAACTTCACTTTCACTTTTCACTTTCATACATTGGAAAAGGAAATGGCAATGCACTCCAGTGTTTTTGCCTTGAGAATCCCAGGGACTGGGGAACCTGGTGGGCTGCCGTCTATGTGGTCGCACAGTCGGACATGACTGAAGAGACAGCAGCAGCAGCAGCAAGACTTTACACAGTATGAAGTGTGTGTGCTCCTACTCTGTGACCCCATGGACTGTAGCCAGCTGGGCTCCTCCATCTATGGGATTTTCCAGGCAAGAATACTGAAGTGGGTTGCTATTTCCTCCTCCAGGGGATCTTCCCAACCCAGGGATCAGACTGAGTCCTAGAATTTCTGGCATAGGCAGGCCAATTCTTTACCACTAGCGCCACCTGGAAAGCACACCTATACAATCTGGTTCCTGTTCACTTGCTATTGTATCTACATTAGACTCATTAGACTCTGCTTTCTCTCTGTTCCAGACCATACTGCTACTGCTGCTGCTAAGTCACTTCAGTTATGTCCAACTCTTAACGACCCCATGAACTGCAGCCTACCAGGCTCCCCCATCCATGGGCTTTTCCAGGCAAGAGTACCGGAGTGGGTTGTCATTACCTTCTCCGCCAGACCATACTAGCGTCCTCCTATCTCAAACAAACCAAACACATTATGAATATTCCATTTAGGAATATTCTTTCCTTTTAGCTATTGTTTGAGTCAATTCATGCTGCCATAACAAAAATGCCATGGGTTGAATGGCTTTTCAGTAACAAAACTTTTTTTCTCATAGGTTTGGAGGGTGGTAAGACTGAGATCAAGGTGCCAGCAGATTTGATATCTTCTGAAAGCCAGCTTTCTGGTTCCTAGTCATCCTCTTGCTGTGGAAAAGGGCTAGTTAGCCCTCTGGGTCTCTTTTATGAGGGACCACTATATGGAAAAGGATTCATTATATAAGAAGGAATTTGCTATATAGGAAGGAATCACTAATTCCATTCCCGAGAACTCTCCCTTCATGACTGACTCTCAAAACCCCTGCCTCCAAGTACCATCCTATTGGAGATTAATATTTGAACATTTGAATTTTTTTGGGGGAGGATTCAATCTATATTATTTATATAGAATCCTAAACACATTTGGCACCAAGATAAACAAAGAAATGCCTTAACCTAAGGAGTGTTTCCAACATAAACCAGCAAGGAAAAGGAAAAGTTCCAGAGCATAGGTTGTTTTTTTAAGTGCAAGAAGTTTTCTAACATAGAAAGTTTTTGAAATATCAAGGAATATTGAAATTAGAGAGTGAGTTCTTAAAAACAATTGATACTGTGACATGTTGCAAATCATAAATGTAGAAGAAGAAAGAAAGACATCACTCTAAAAAAGGTCAGAACAAATATCTAGAAGAGTAAATTTAGATAAATACATTCTCAGTAAAGAATGTTAAATTTTGGTGAGCTTTAGGAATGTCTATGTCTATCTTT
This sequence comes from Nanger dama, assembly GCA_917880005.1. Lineage (NCBI taxonomy): Eukaryota > Metazoa > Chordata > Mammalia > Artiodactyla > Bovidae > Nanger > Nanger dama. The sequence goes on from CAKJTW010000010.1 coordinate 13,019,064, forward strand.
ATCTTACATATAGTATACATGTATAGAGACATATGTGTATAAACATATAGATCAAAAGGAAAAATGAATAAAATCTGCAGCATAAATTCTGAAGAGCTAAGGGTAACAATATCCATCTGAGAAGATGTCTTTATAAACACTATGGTTCTTTAATTAATAACATTATTTTATTCATAATAAATTATATATATATATATACTTAATAATCTAAAATTATATAAGGAATTCTCACACTCAAATTATTATGTTTAAAAATATAATAATATAATATCCAATACAGTCAAGAAACTGAAGCCCCATCAATTATCACTACTACTATATACTATTAATTGAGAGAAGGCAATGGCATCCCTCTCCAGTACTCTTGCCTGGAAAATCCCATGGATGGAGGAACCTGATGGGCTACAGTCCATGAGGTCGCTAACAGTTGGACACAACTGAGCGACTTCACTTTCACTTTTCACTTTCATGCACTGGAGAAGGACATGGCAACCCACTCCAGCGTTCTTGCTTGGAGAATCCCAGGGACGGGGGAGCCTGGTGGGCTGCAGTCTCTGGGGTCGCACAGAGTCAGACACGACTGAAGTGACTTAGCAGCAGCATATACTATTAATCAGAAAATTTCATCTTACACAAAATTCCAAATTTTGCATAAGTTAACTTTTTTTTTTTTTAATTATGTTCCATGTACAGTGAATTTTTCAATCCTCAGAAAAGTCCTGTTCTGTATCAGGTTCACACTTCTTTCTCAAAACTGATATTTTAGGTCATATACTTGACATATTCCTGTCTGCCTATTATTAGCTATCCCATCACTGTTAATTTCTTCCATAGTATAAGAACTGCTTATGTTTTATTATTTATTTATCACTAACATTTTTGTAAGTCACTCCCAAATTAAAATATGCATTTTCAGGCAAATATTTAGTCATTGTTTGACTTCTCTCCACATATTTTCTCCCTTAGTTAAGACAGTCTACTCTATTTTGATTCCAATTTACTTTTATAGTGCTCAGGTACAGTTGCCATGTGGAAGTTAGGAGAAAAAGTCCCTTCTTGCATGATTCTCCATAAGTAATGTCTGTAAATTTTCATATTCTTAATTCTAATTACCCATCACTGTGTCCTCCAATACTGGGCCCCTTAGAGACTACTCTTTTATCCAAGGTTGTCCAACTAATGGCCTGGTGATTAACTTTCTCTGGTTCTGAAACTGGTCCTTTTGTATTGTCACATGTTATAATATCCTGTACATAAAAACTGGTTAAATAAATCAAAGGTGACATACTCAGTAAAATACTAGATTTTTAGGAACAGGAGGAGGAGATGAAGAACAAGATGAGCTTGAAGATAGGAAAGTGGAAAGGAGAAGAAAAATAATATTTTTTTTGTATCTTAATTTGACTCATCTCCACTATATACTCAGTTTAAACTTAATGTTTAGTATTGTGTACAAACTATACAAAACATTCACAAGTATATTTTGGGGGTTGATATTTATCTACCTCTCTACCTATGCCAGATGACACCACTCTTATGGCAGATAGTGAAGAGGAACTCAAAAGCCTCTTGATGAAAGTGAAAGAGGAGAGTGAAAAGTTGGCTTAAAGCTCAGCATTCAGAAAACGAAGATCATGGCATCTAGTCCCATCACTTCATGGGAAATAGATGGGGAAGCAGTGAAAACAGTGTCATACTTTATTTTGGTGGGGGATGGGGAGGACTCCACAATCACTGCAGATGGTGACTGCAGCCATGAAATTAAAAGACATTTACTCCTTGGAAGAAAAGTTATCACCAACCTAGATAGCATATTCAAAAGCAGAGACATTACCTTGCCAACAAAGGTCCGTTTAGTCAAGGCTATTGTTTTTCCAGTAGTCATGTATGGATGTTAGAGTTGGACTGTGAAGAAGGCTGATCGCTGAAGAATTGATGCGTTTGAACTGTGGTGGTGGAGAAGACACTTAAGAGTCCCTTGTACTGCAAAGAGATACAGCCATTCCATTCTGAAGGAGATCTCCCCTGGGATTTCTTTGGAAGGAATGATGCTAAAGCTGAAACTCCAGTACTTTGGCCACCTCATGTGAAGAGTTGACTCATGGAAAATACTCTGATGCTGAAAGGGATTGGGGGCAGGAGGAGAAGGGGATGACAGAGGATGAGAAGGCTGGATGGCATCACTGACTCTATGGACGTGAGTTTGAGTGAACTCCGGGAGTTGGTGATGGACAGGCAAGTCTGGCGTGCTGCGATTCATGGGGTCGAAGAGTCAGACACGACTGAGCGACTGAACTGTACTGAACTGAAATACCTATGCCTAGAAAGGTAGAAGCTGGGGGAACACTACATAAGACATACATGTGTACAACTATTTGTCCAATGTGAAGGTGACTGAGGCTATGGGACTGTTCAATTTCTCATGTGTCAATACCAACAAAATTGTACTTACCAGGTTTTTAGTAACAATTTTGAAAACCCATTTTAATTTAAGCATTAAAGTCTGGGTGAAATATTGGGTTGCCCAAAAGTTTGATTTGGATTTTTCCATAAGGTGATATGGAAAAACCCAAACAAATCTTTGGCAAACCCAGTCCTAATTTCAGAAGCTTATTAAATTTAAGTTAATAGATGGCATATCTTGTTTTGTGACTATCTTGTTCTGTGTACCCTGAGTTTAGGACTTTGCTTAGAGAATAGAAGTTGTTGAAAAAATATTTTAAATGAATGAATGAATATATTTTTGTGAGCAAACATAAACTACATTCTTGAAAATGGGTAGAATTGGTCAATAGGTTGATAGCAATTTCTATCAAAATATTTTTAAAGACATAGACAAGCTTACCTTTAAAATTATATGAAAAAAAATTCAATAGCTTAAACAACTTGGAAAAGAACACTGTAAAAATCATACTTCACAATTTTAAGACATCTGTAACAGCCGTATTCAAGTCTATATCAAATGATTAAGTACATAGATCAATGGAAGACAATAGAAAGCCAGAAAGAGACAGACAGTATTACCTCTAAGCCAGCTTTTTTTTTTTTTTAACAAAGTTTAAATGTAATTCAATAAAGTGTAGGCATCCTTTTAACAAGTTGTGTTGAAGCAATTGTACATCCATGGGTGAAAAATAAACCTCAACCTAAGCCTCACACTTTATACAAAAATTGCTCAAAATTGACAACATATTTAAACAAAAACCAAAAATTATAAAACTTTCAAAAAAGAAAAAAAAATGGGAAAAGTCTTTGGACCCAAGTCCTAAGTAAAGAGTTAAAAAAAAAAAGAAAAAGAGAAAAAACTGCACTTCATAAAACTAAAACCTTATGCTCAGGGAAAGGCAACATGCAGATGATGACAAGTTACAGCTGTTCACATTTTTTGTTTTCGATATCATCTTTAAGTTACATGCCCAAGATTTCAATTACTGTGTCATGTGGCAAATATGTTTTTGCTTTCATGTTTTTAAAGAAACTTTCAGTTTTCCAGAATAGCTATGACACTTTATATTCACACCAGCATTGTATGTGAGACCCCATTTGTCATCTTCACCAGCATTTAATATAACGACATTTTAAAAAATTGCATTACATATTCTAATAGGTCCTTAATTATATCTCATTGACTGTTTGTCTTTAATTGTTGTGTTTTTAAATGCTTTATATATTTATATAATATATATATAATTATATATATAATATTTATATATTTTATGTACAAACATTTTACCAGATATGATTTGAAAATATTTTCCTCAAGTCAATGAGAGAGAAGGTTGTGTATGTATGTGAATCTGACATAGATGAAAACTTTCTGTACTTTTGTTCATTTATGCTTTGGACCTAAAAGTCCTCTAAAACATGAATTTCATTAGTTAAGAAAAAGGGAATGAATTATTAATATAAGCAGTAACTTGATTAATTTTATCAAATTACTCTGTGTGAAGCCAATATCAAAAGGTCACATACTACATATATGACTTCAGTTATACAACATTCTCATTATGACAAAAATTATAGAGATAAAAGTAGATCAATCTTGCCAGAGATGGAGACTTCACTCAGACGGTAAAGCATCTTCCTACAGTGTGGGAGACCCAGGTTCAATCCCTGGGTTGAGAAGACCCTCTGGAGAAGGAAATGGCAACCCACTCCAGTACTATTTCCTGGAAAATCCCGTGGATGGAGAAGCCTGGTAGTCTACAGTCCATGGTGGTAAGGAGGGGGTTAGATACAATTCCAAAATAAGCATTCTGAGTTGGACCTCCAATACTTCTGGATTTTTATTGTCACTGTAGTTACATGAATCTAAACATCTGATAAAAGGTGCAGAATTATATACAAATTATGCCAATGCCAATTTCTTCTGACATTGTATTGTTCAGTTCAGTTGCTCAGTCGTGTCCGACTCTTTGTGACCCCATGAATCACAGCACGCCAAGCCTCCCTGTCCATCACCAACACCCAGAGTTCACTCAGACTCACGTCCATGGAGTCAGTGATGCCATCCAGCCATCTCATCCTCTGTCGTCCCCTTCTCCTCCTGCCCCCAATCCCTCTCAGCATCAGAGTCTTTTTCATGAGTGTGGGGCCCTAAATGGGAAACCTTAAAAACAAAGGGACTAGCTTTGTGGTCGAAAACCTGAGATGGCGCCTGGCGGAAGAGATGGGGGCAGGGTCTATGCTGTCTGTCTAAGTTTTTGATTGGCTCTCTTGATTTCTGTGCACGTAGACAGTGTGTGATCTCCATAGACTCCTGTTATAATGAAGGCACATGATGATTTGACCTTTAATGTGATTGGTGCAACTATGGAAAGTCCCTCCTAAAACCCTCCCATTTGTCTATATAAGCTGGGAGTTGGCAACAATAAACCGGAACTGCTTTGACAGAACCCCTGTCGCGTCTGATTGTCTCTCACTCGCCGAGGGGCTGGGTTGGCGGACAGCAGGCTCACCTCTCCTCGGGAACCCCTTGGCTTTGCTGAGGGAAATTCCGCTACCTTTACTCTTTCTGCGGAGCACCCCGCACGAGTCAACTCTTTGCATAAGGTGGCCAAAGTACTGGAGTTTCAGCTTTAGCATCATTCCTTCCAAAGAAATCCTAGAGTTGATCTCCTTCAGAATGGACTGGTTGGATCTTCTTGCAGTCCAAGGGACTCTCAAGAGTCTTTTCCAACACCACAGTTTAAATGCATCAATTGTTCGGTGCTCATCCTTCTTCACAGTCCAACTCTCACATCCATATATGACTACTAAAAAAACCATAGCCTTGACTAGACGGACCGTAGTTGGCAAAGTGATGTCTCTGGTTTTGAATATGCTATCTAGGTTGGTCATAACTTTTCTTCCAAGGAGTAAGTGTCTTTTAATTTCATGGCTGCAATCACCATCTGCAGTGATTTTGGAGCCCCCCCACAAAAAAAATAAAATATGACACTGTTTCCCCATTAGTTCCCAAAAAGTGATGGGACCAGATGCCATGATCTTCGTTTTCTGAGTGCTGAGCTTTAAGCCAACTTTTTCACTCTCCTCTTTCACTTTCATCAAGAGACTTTTTAGTTCCTTTTCAATTTCTGCCATAAGGGTGGTGTCATCTGCATATCTGAGGTTACTGATATTTCTCCCAGCAATCTTGATTCCAGCTTGTGCTTGCTCCAGCCCAGCGTTTCTCACGATGTACTCTGCATATAAGTTAAATAAGCAGGGTGACAATATACAGCCTTGATGCACTTCTTTTCCTATTTGGAGCCAGTCTGTTGTTCCACGTCCAGTTCTAACTGTTGCTTCCTTACCTGCATACAGATTTCTCAAGAGGCAGGTCAGGTGGTCTGGTATGCCCATCTCAGAATTTTCCACAGTTTACTGTGATCCACACAGTCAAAGCCTTTGGCATAGTCAAAAAGCAGAAATAGATGTTTTTCAGGAACTTTCTTGCAATTTAATAACTGGTTCCTCTGCCTTTTCTAAAATCAACTTGAACATCAGGAAGTTCTCGGTTCACGTGCTGCTGAAGCCTGGCTTGGAGAATTTTGAGCATTACAGAAGATGTGTGCAATTGTGTGGTAGTTTGAGCATTCTTTGGCATTGCCTTTCTTTGGGATTGGAATGAAAACTGACCTTTTCTAGTCCTGTGGCCACTGCTGAGTTTTCCAAATTTGTTAGCATATTGAGTCCAGTACTTTTATAGCATCATCTTTCAGGATTTGAAACAGCTCAATTGGAATTCCATCATCTCCACTAGCTTTGTTCGTAGTGATGCTTTCTAAGGCCCACTTGACTTCATATTCCAGGATATCTAGCACTAGATAAATGATCACATCATCGTGATTTTCTGGGTCATGAAGATGTGTTTTGTACAGTTCTGTGTATTCTTGCCACCTCTTCTTAATATCTTCTGCTTCTGTTAGGTCCATACCATTTTTGTGCTTTATCGAGCCCATCTTTCCGTGAAATGTTCCCTTGGTATCTCTAATTTTCTTGAAGAGATCTCTAATCTTTCCCATTCTGTTCTTTTCCTCTGTTTCTTTGCATTGATCGCTGAAGAAGGCCTTGGTTTCTCTTCTTGCTCTTCTTTGGAACTCTGCATTCAGATGCCTATATCTTTCCTTTTCTCCTTTGCTTTTCACTTGTCTTTTTTTTACAGCTATTTGTAAGGCCTCCCCAGAAAGCCATTTTGCTTTTTGCATTTATTTTCCATGGGGATCATCTTTTTTTTTTTTTGCTTTTATTTATTTATTTTTTAAAATTTTATTTTTACTTTATTCTGCGTTACAATACTGTATTGGTTTTGCCATACATTAACACGAATCAGACACAGGTATACACGAGCTCCCAATCCTGAAACCCCTCCCACATCCCACCACATATCATCCCTCTGGATCATCCCCGTGCTCCAGCCCCAAGCATCCTGCATCGAATATAGACTGGCACTTCGTTTCCTACATGATAGTATACATGTTTCAGTGCCATTCTCTTAAATCATCCCACCCTCACCCTCTCCCTCAGAGGCCAAAAGTCCGTTCTATATCTCTGTGTCTGTTGTCTCACATTACTATCTTTCTAAATTCCATGTATATGTGTCAGTATACTGTATTGGTGTTTTTCTTTCTGGCTTACTTCAATCTGTATAATTGGCTCCAGTTTCATCCATTTCATTAGAACTGATTCAAATTTATTCTTTTTAAGGGCTGAGTAATACTCCAGCCCAGAGATACATCCACACACCTATGGACACCTTATCTTCGACAAAGGAGGCAAGAATATACAATGGAGTAAAAACAATCTCTTTAACAAGTGGTGCTGGGAAAACTGGTCAACCACTTGTAAAAGAATGAAACTAGATTACTTTCTAACACCACACACAAAAATAAACTCAAAATGGATTAAAGATCTAAACGTAAAACCAGAAACTATAAAACTCTTAGAAGAGAACATAGGCAAAACACTCTCTGACAGAAATCACAGCAGGATCTTCTATGACCCACCTCTCAGTATAGTGGAAATAAATGCAAAAATAAACAAATGGGATCTCATTAAAATTAAAAGCTTCTGCACAACAAAGGAAACTATAAGCAAGGTAAAAAAGACAGCCTTCTGAATGGGAGAAAACAATAGCAAATGAAGCAACTGACAAACAACTAATCTCAAAAATATACAAGCAACTTATGCAGCTCAACTCCAGAAACATAAATGATCCAATCAAAAAATGGGCCAAAGAACTAAATAAGCATTTCTCCAAAGAAGACATACGGATGGCTAACAAACACATGAAAAGATGCTCAACATCACTCATTATCAGAGACATGCCAATCAAGACCACAATGAGGTATCATTTCACACCAGTCAGAATGGCTGCGATCCTAAAGTCTATAAGCAATAAATGCTGGAGAGGATGGGATGTGGAGAAAAGGGAACCCTCTTACACTGTTGGTGGGAATGCAAACTAGTACAGCCACTATGGAAAACATTGTGGAGATTCCTTAAAAAATTGCAAATAGAACTGCCTTGTGACCCAGCAATCCCACTGCTGGGCATACACACCGAGGAAACCAGAATTGAAAGAGACACATGTACACCAATGTTCATTGCAGCATTGTTTATAATAGCCAGGACATGGAAACAACATGGGGATGGTCTTGAACCCTGTCTCCTGTACAGTGTCATGAACCTCATGCCATAGTTCATCAGGTACTCTATCTATCAGATCTAGGCCCTGAAATCTATTTCTCACTTCCATTGCATAATCATAAGGAATTTGATTTAGGTCATACTGAATGGTCTAGCAATTTCCCTACTTTCTTCAATTTAAGTCTGAATTTGGTAATAAGGAGTTCATGATCTGAACCACAGTCAGCTCCTGGGCTTGTTTTTGTTGACTGTATAGAGCTTCTTCATCTTTGGCTGCATAAAGTATAATCAGTCTGATCTTGGTGTTGACCAACTGGTGATGTCCATGTGTAGAGTCTTCTCTTGTGTTGTTGGAAGAGGGTGTTTGCTGTGACCAGTGCATTTTCTTGGCAAAACTCTGTTAGTCTTTGCCCTGCTTCATTCTGCATTCCAAGGCCAAATTTGCCTGTTACTCCAGGTTTTTCTTGACTTCCTACTTCGCATTCCAGTCCCCTATAATGAAAAGGACATCTTTTTGGGTGTTGGTTATAAAAGATCTTGTAGGTCTTCATAGAGCCATTCAACTTCAGCTTCTTCAGCATTACTGGTTGAGGCATAGACTTGGATTACGGTGATATTGAATGATTTGCCTTGGAAATGAACAGATCATTCTGTCGTTTTTGAGACTGCATCCAAGTACTACATCTTGGACTCTTTTGTTGATCATGATGGCTACTCTACTTCTTCTGAGGGATTCCTGCCCACAGTAGTAGATATAATGGTCATCTGAGTTAAATTCACCCATTCCAGTCCATTTTAGTTCGCTGATTCCTAGAATGTCAACGTTCACTCTTGTCATCTCTTGTTTGACCACTTCCAATTTGCCTTGATTCATGGACCTGACATTCCAGGTTCCTATGCAATATTGCTCTTTACAGTATCAGACCTTGCTTCTATCACCAGTCACATCCATAGCTGGGTATTGTTTTTGCTTTGGCTCCAATCTCTTCATTCTTTCTGGAGTTGTTTCTCCGCTGATCTCCAGTAGCATATTGGACACCTACTGACCTGGGAAGTTCCTCTTTCAGCATCCTATCATTTTGCCTTTTCATACTATTCATGGGGTTCTCAAGGCAAGAATACTGAAGTGGCTTGTCATTCCCTTCTCCAGTGGACCACATTCTGTCAGACCTTTCCACCATGACCTGCCCATCTTGGGTTGCCCCACGGGCATGGCTTAGTTTCATTGAGTTAGACAAGGCTGTGGTCCTACTGTGATTATATTGACTTTTCTGTGAGTATGGTTTCAGTGTGCCTGCCCTCTGATGCCCTCTTGCAACACCTACCATCTTACTTGGGTTTCTCTTATCTTAGATGTAGGATGTCTCTTCACTGCTGTTTCAGCAAAGCACAGCAGCTGCTCCTTACCTTGGGTGAGGGGTGTCTCCTCACCGCCACCCTTCCTGAACTTCAATGTGGGATGTCTCCTCTAGGCCCTCCTGTGCCTGCACAGACATGGCTCCTCCCGACTGCCACACCTGGCCTCAGGCTTGGGCTCTTTCCGGTGTTGCAGCCTAGTACTCTTGGCCGCTGCCCCTGACCTCGGACATGGGGTAACTCTTCTTGTCCTCTGCCCTTCGAGCATGGGGTCCTCCAGGCTTTTGCCCCTGTCCTCGGATAGGGTAGCTCCTCTTGGCCGCACTGCGCCGGTCGCAGCCACCTGCGCTTAGTGCACCAGTTGCAGCCGCCTGCACTTAGTGCACCGGTCGCAGCTGCCTGCTCTAGTAAAAGTAACTATTAGAGGAAACCAGATAAAGATACGTGAAACTCTGTAATTCTGAAAATCTACGAAAATTTCAAGACAAAAAGCAGAATAAAAATAGATTTGTCTTTGAGGACTTCCCTGGTGGCTCAGAGGTTAAAGCATCTGCCTCCAATGCGGGAGACCTGGGTTCGATCCCTGGGTCTGGAAGATCCCCTGGAGAAGGAAATGGCAATCCACTCCAGTCTTCTTTCCTGGAGAATCCCATGGACGGAGAAGCCTAGCAGGTTACAGTCCACAGGGCTGCAAAGAGTCCAGCACGACTGAGCGACTTCACCTTCACCTTCACCTTCACCATATACCTTCAGTCTAGCTTAAAGACCAAAAGATCTATGCTTTTTAAAACTCTACTTAGAGATTTTCTGTTTGCAAGTGTGTCAGATCATCTCAGGGGGTTCCCACGTAGTACTAGTGGTAAAGAGCCAACTTACTAATGCAGGAGACTTAAGAGACATGGGTTCAATCCTGGGATTGGGAAGATTTCTTGGAGTAGCAAATGGCAACCCACTCCAGTATTCTTGCCTGGATTCCCTGTCTAGAGGAGCCTGGTGGGCTATGGCCTGTAGGGTCACAGAGAGTCAGACATGACTAAAACGACTTAGCATGCACACAGAAGTTCCCAAAACTATCCCCAGGCAGACTCAGCATTCAACAGAGTTTTACTCATGACTATGATTTATTACAACAAAAGAATACAGTGCAAAATCAACAAAGAAAAAAGTATACTGGAGTAAAGTCTGAAGAAGCCAGGGACAATCTCCCAAAGATCCTTTCCCAGTGAAATCAGACAAGACATGCTTAAAATCCCCAGTAAGTATTTGTGACAACACGTGCAAAATGTTGCAAACCAGTCAAGCTCATATAAGAATCATTGCCCTTGGTTTTTACTGGATCTGGTCACATAAGTGGCATGTGTCTGGATCAATAATTCCAAATCCTGAGAAGTCTCAAGAGCAGGTGTTCAGTGTAAACCATATTTCTTTCACAAACACTTTGACACAGTGAATAACTCTTATCAGTAAGAGATGTAGGAACACTCTGAAGCCCGAGTTCATAGATGCCACCAAAGAGCTAACTTTGAAAGTAAGACTTTTCTAAGACAGCAGTTTAGGTCAGCTATGTAACTATTTTCTGCACAGTAAGGTTATACATATTGTAGAATTAAGCAAATAAGTAAATATTTTGACATTATGAGAAACTAATGACCATATTAAAAGATAATGCAAATAGGAATGAGTTGGGTAAGATGGTGATAAATTTTGTGGTGTTGGTTTGTTGTTAAAGATATCAGTATAAACTTCTGATCTATATTTTAAAAAAATCTTATCTATCCACTCATCTATCCATCTACCTACCTTCTTACCAATTTATAAACCTATAAATTCTCTTTGTTAAAAGAATTTAAGTGCAAACCCAACCAATAGGAGTGAACAGAACTAACAATCATATCTTGCTTTTCAAAATACATTCTCCAATTAAAGGAACAAGGAATTTGGGAGAAATTGCTAATTTCAAGGCTGAGGCAGAGAGCATATAAAATAAGCCTGGGACTTTTTTTTTTTTTTCTTAACAGTTTTGTATTGGTTTTGCCATACATCAACATGAATCCACCACAAGTATATATGTGTTCCTAAACTCCTCTCCCTCCTCCCTCCCCATACCATCCTTCTGGGTCGTCTCAGTGGGACTTTTTTTTTAATGAAAAGTGAGAAAATAAGTCTGGAAAGAAAGAAAATGCTGAAAAATAAAATGGGAAAGGTCAGTTTGCAATTGCCCTCACCTCACTGGCCATTTCTGAGTTAACTTTAGGATGAAACTGTATAGTAAACATAATGGAGTACAGTGGATTATACTAATAGTGATTATTGCTAAATTAATAAAAAATAAAAGCAGGTATGAGAATAATTTTTAAAATTTCCATGCAATCATTTTGCATTCCTGATTCAGTCAAGAATTATCTCTGCTAAAACCATCAGTTAAAATTCGATGGGAAACAGGATGCTTAAACAGTCTTAGATTATCTCCAACATGTCATTTATTAATATATTGACATGAGAGATGCCACCTTAACTGAATATCTCAATGGTCCCCCGAAGTGTTGTAGGGATAGAATGTATTTATGTAGAATTCTTGCCAAAAATGCATATCTAATTATGATGAAACAATAAGACCAATTCATATACTCTTGTCAACATGACAAGTGTCATGTGATATGAAGAAAAGCTAAGGAATTGTTCATGGGGAAATACAGCTAAAGACACATGCAAATAAATAAGATGCATTATCCTAGATTGAATCCTTGATTGAAAAAAATTATTCAAAGAAAATTACTCAGATAAATGGCAAAACTGGAGTATGGATATGATTACATCAATGTTAAATTCCCTGAAAATATCAATTGTACTATAAACATGTGATAGAGTGTCCTTGTTTTCAGGAGTTATATGCTGAATTATTAAGGGATAATGTGTCATGATGTCTGTATCTTACTCTCAAATGGTTTAGGCAAAGGTGAAAAATATCATAGAGATAAAGGGAGGGGAGAAAGGATATAAAAATACAACAAAATGATTAAAATTGTTGAATACATAGAGACACACATATAGATGTTCACCAAACTATTCTTGCAAACTTTACATAAGTTTGATTATGAATTTTTAAAGCAAGCTTTAAGAAAAAGAAATTAAGAAACATTTCCTATAAGAAATTAATCAAAATAAATCTATAAACTTTTGAAATGATACTAAACAATGAATATATTAACTGAGCCTAACTCAGACGAATGAAAAGAAAGATATATGAACTTGTCATACTATTTTTAAATTATAAAATTGAACTAGCAGTGAATATGTTAAGCTACTGCTTTTTACCTGAAAATAATGTTATCAACTGCTTGAGATTTGTAGTTCTCTCAAATTGTTCTGTTTTTAAATGAATAACTTTTGTTTTTATGATATTTAAAGAAGATTTTGATTATAAATAAATCCTTACTAACTGGGGCATAAGATATATGTCACAAGAAGTCTTTAAGAAGGCATCCTGAGAAGCTAAGCCCATAGTATCTTAATACTGGATAAAGGCTAGGTGTCTAGGAATCTACAGATAGATCTAAGACCAAATGAAAAATTTACTGGTAAATTTAAATCTCTTCCCATTTAACTGGTAATTGGAGTTTATCACACAGTAAAGGGGCTTCTTAGGTAAGCACAAAGATTGTCAGAGGTCAGCTTTATAACTTTTCATAAAACTTGATAGAAATGTGAAGACAAATATCTCAAAATACTCAAATTTTTACACTGTCACATTCTTTCTCGAAGATTTCTTGCCCAAATAAAAGTATTTCCACTGGGAAAGGATTAACTCCACAGAAAGAAAAACGTAAAAGTTCACCTGTCAGAGTTGGAAAGGGGGGTGGGCAGTGGTAAGGGCATCTGTAAGAGTGGTCTTTCTTTGCATCTTCTAGTCCTGTGCACCAAGAACTGTTGGCTCTCTTGTCTGCTGTGCCAAACTGAGCTCTGGTCTTTGGCATTAGAAAATATAGAGTGCTTAGGCCATCATATTACTTCATGTCTGGGAGTTCAGTAGCAATTCTCCTGCTCAGACGTTTGTTATAAACAGTTAGCAATGTTCATACACTATGCTTTAATAGTACATGTAGATTGAATGTTTGTGTCCCCTTCAAATTCACATGTGGAAATCCTACCTCAGTGCGGTAACATTAGAAGGTGATCTTTGAGAAAGGATTTGGTCGTTGGAGGAACCCTTATGATTGAGATTAGTGCCTTTATAAAAGAGACCCCAGAGACCTAGTTCTTCCCTTCTGCAGTGTGAGTTTATGGTGAAAATATATCTCTCTGGAAGGCAGGTTCTCACTGACACCGAATCTACTGTAGCCCTGATCTTGAACTTCCCAGTCTCCCCAGTATGAGAAATAACTTTTTGTCATTTATAAGCTATCCAGTTTGTAATATACCTGAATGGACTAAGACAGTACATTTAGGTCTCTTCTCACTACCCTGGAACATTGGAATTGGTTGTGAGAGTATGTCACAGAGTGTCTTGTGTAAGCAAATGAACATGTCAGGAGAATGTCAGCACTCAGCTTATCCATAGTTTATATACAGCTCAAACAGCAATACAACAAATGCCACAAGAATTACAAGATAAAGCAAAGCATAACATTCTATTAACAGTTTAATGCACAAGTCAGTATTCTTTAAGGTTTTTAAGTTCCAATCTATTTCTCCGTATATAATAGAGTGAAGAATAAGCTGAGGGGACAGGTGCACGAGACCAGACATAAAGATTATAACACTATTTTGACAAAGCACTTCCACATTTATCATAAAATGAGTTTATTTACCTTACACCAGAAGTAACAAGGGAAAGAAGAACAAACAAAACCCAGTTAGTAAAAAGAAAGAAATCATAAAGATAAGAGAAGAAATAAATAAAATAGAGATGAAGAAAACAGTAGAAAAGTTCAATAAATCTAAAAGCTGGTTCTCTGAAGAGACAAACAAAATTGATAAAATTTAGCCAGGATAATCAAGAAGAAAAAGGAGAGGGCATAAATTAAAAAAATCAGAAATGAAAAAGTAACAACTGACAGTACAAAAAGACAAAGTATTATAAGACTTATGTGAGCAATTATATACCAATAAAATGGACAACCTAGAAGAAATGGACAAATTCTTAGAAAGGTACAACCCTAAAGACTAAATCAGGAAGGCATAGAAAATATGAACAGTTCAATTACCAATACCAAATTTGAATCAATAATTTTAAAATTCCCAACAAACAAAAGTCTAGACAAGGTGGCCTCACAGGTGAATTTTACCAAACATTTAGAGAAGAGTTAACACCTATCCTGAAAAGATTCTAAAAAATTGCAAAGGGGGACGTACTTATGAACTCATTCTGTTAGGTTACCATCACCCCGATACAAAAAAAAAAAAAGAAGAAGAAAGAAAGAAAATTACAGGCTAATATCACTGAAGAAAAAGATGCAAAACCCTCAACAAAATACTAGCAAACCAAATTCAACAACACCAAAGGCATTATACATGAATAAATGATAAGTTGGACTTTATTAAACTTAAGAATGTCTGTTCTGCAAAAGACAATGTCAAGAGATGAGAAGACAAACCGCAGACTGGGAGAAAATATTTGCAAATGACAAACTGATAAAGAACTGCTATTAAAAATATACAAAGAACTTTTAAAACTCAAAATAAGAAAACAATAAATAATAACCTGATTTTAAAAGATGGACCAAAGACCTTAACAGACACTTCACCAGAGAAGATATATAGACATCAAAGAAACATATGAAGAGATGCTTGACATAATATGTGTTATCAAGGAAATGCAAACTAAAATGAGGCACCACTAAATACCTACTGAAGTCTCGAACACTGACAAAACCAAATACTGGCTAGGAGATAGAGTAGGGAAAGTAGTAGAAATGCAAAATAGTGAAACCACTTTTGAAGACAGTTTGACAGTTTCTTACAAAATGATACATAATTCTACTATATGATCCAACAGTTGTTTTTCATGGAATTTACCCAAAGAAGCTAAAAATGTATATACATACATAAACCTGCACACAGATGTATAGCAGCTTTATTCATATTGCCCAAACTTGGAAGCAACCTTGACATGCTTAGTAACTGAATGAATACATAAACTATGATTCATGCAGGCAATTAAATGTTGTCATTGTTTTAGTTGCTAAGTCTTGTCCGACTCTTTTGCAACCCTCTGGACTGTAGCCTGGCACCCTCCTCTGCCCATGGTACTTCTCCGGCAAGAATTTTAGAGTGGGTTGCCATTTCCTTCCTGACCCAGGGGTCGAACCCTGAGTCTTCTCCATTGGCAGGTGAATTCTTTACCACTGAGGACTTCCATCAGGGAAGTCCAAACCAGGGAAGCTAAAAACATGAGCTGTCAAGCCATGAAAAGACATGGAGGAAACATAAATGCATATTACTAAGTGAAATAAGCCAATATTGAAAGTCTACATACTTGTATGATTCCAACTGTATGACATTCTGGAAAGGACAAAACTATGGAGACAATAAAAAGTCAGTGGTTGCCAGTGATGTGTAGATATGAATAGAGAGAAAAAAAAAGATTTTTAGGACACAAAATACTCTGTATGATATTATAATGATAGATATAAGTGATTAAGCGAAAGTTGCTCAGTTGTGTCCAATTCTTTGTGACCCCATGGACTATAGAGTCCATAGAATTCTCCAGGCCAGAGTACTGGAATGGGTAGCCATTTTCTTCTCCAGGGGATCTTCCTAACCGAGGGACTGAACCCAGGTCTCCTGCATTGCAGGCAGATTCTTTATCAGCTGAGCCACCAGGGAAGCTGAGGAATACTGGAGTGGGTAAGCTATCCCTTCTCCAGTGGATCTTCCTGACCCAAGAATCGAACAGGAGTCTTCTGCCTTTACCAGCTGAGCTATGAGAGGATGATATATATGGGTAATATGCCTTTGTCCAAAACCATAAAAAGTGCAAAAACAAGGGTAAACCTTGAGGTGAAACTATGGCCTTTGGGTGATTATGATGTGTCAATGTAGATTCATCCTTGGAAGAAAAAAAATGCCATTCTGTTGTGTGACATTGATGATGGGGAAGCTGTGCATGTGTGAGTGTAGGGGTATATAAGAAGTCTCAATCATTTTCTTTTGATTTTGCTGTGAACCTAAGATTACTCTTAAAAATAAAGTGTTTTTTTTTGTTGTAAAAAAAAAAAAAAGATTGCTACCATAATCAAATGGGATTTAACCCAGGGATACAACAATTTTTCAGTATTCACAAAGAATCAATGTGATACATCACATCAACAAATTAAGGAAAAAACCATATGATATCTCAATAGATGAAGAAGATGTTTTTGATAAAATTCAACACTTATTGATGATAAAATATTTCTCCAGGAGGGAGCATAGAGGGAAGCTGTGTGTGTTGTATGTTAGTGTCAACTAACATGTATGTATGTACAACTCTTTGTGACCCCACGGACTGTAGCCCCATGGATTATATGGACTTCCCTGTGACTCAGTTGTTAAAGAATCTGCCTGCAATGCAGGAGACCTGGGCCCGATCCCTGGTTGGGAAGATCCCCTGGAGAAGAGAAAGGCTACCCACTCCAGTATTCTGGTCTGGAGAATTCCATGGACTATATAGTCCATAGGCTCATAAACAGATGGACACTGAGTGACTTTCTCTTTGGAATTCCCTGTAGCTCATATGGTAAAGAATGTCTGTGATGCAGGAGTCCAGGGTTTGAACACTGGGTGGGAAAGTTCCTCTGGATAAGGGAATGGCAATCCACTCCAGTATTCTTGCCTGGAGAATTCCAGGGACAGAGAAGCCTGGAGGGCTACAGTCCGTGGGGTCTCAAAGATGGAACCTATCTCAACATAATAAAGCATTTATGATAAACCCGCAGATAACATAGTCAATGTATAATCCACAGCATATATGGTCACTTCAAGTAGATGTTCAAAGAGGTATACATGGCTAATATGTGATAATGATATTGCTAAGAATGGGAATTGTTCTTGGTAATTTATTATCAAAATACATACTCTTCTATTTTTGGCTTGAAAGTCACTAATATTCAATTTTAAAAGACAATGTCAATTGATCAGAAGAAAAAAGTTATAATTTTATCATGAAATAATTCATGTAAAAATATCAAAAGAGGAGGGGCATATATATATATACCTGCGGCTGATTCAAGTTGATGTATGGCAAAAACTAATACAACATTGTAAAGCAATTATCCAATTAAAAATATAATAAAAAGTCAATAAAAAAACTGGTCAAAAGTTATAAACCTAAGTAAAACAAGTTTATTATTTTCCTAGAGGATTTTATCTTCCTTACTTAAAAAAATCTTTTTAAAGAATAACATAATGGTAAGTTTATAGCTACAATAAAAATCATTTTAAAATGACAGCACAAGTTAATATTAAGATAATATTCTAAATAGTAACACAAAATGATGGTTAGTATCACAGCCTGACTTGAAACACAAGTAAAGTTATTTTATTTTTTTAAATAATTTAAACTAATTGAGTTCTTCCCAGGAAAACGAGACTGAGGATCAAGGCATGCAGTTAATGCTCATTTAGTTTGAATTACTTATTCATATTAAAAATTAGAAAATTATGTAAATAAAAAGTGATTTCTTCCATAATTTACTGCCAGTCTTTGAACCTCTAGCATTTATTATGGCGTTTCCTTTAAAGTGATTTTTCTTCCAATATGAGATAAGGGTCAGAAGAATCTTAAAATAAACCTAGATAGATTTCCATAGATACCTTTGAGAATTTGTAAATATTTTCTTCTAAAAAATAGTGTGATCACTTTATGACTATTGGTATGTGGTTTTCCTAAAAGGAGTTGGACATTGTTAGCTGATGCATAACAGAAATAAACCTATGTTAATAATTTTCAAATGAATTCCTTTATATCAGAATAGTAATATCACATCTATAAGAAACAGGGAATAATTCATGGCTATCACCTTAAGCACCAATTCAGTCTTTGGATGTGAGAGAATTTAAGTAAGCACAAGGATATACAGTTTACGTCAAGCTGAGGGAAACTTTAAAGGCTTCTTGGTCTCAGTTATTTGACTACTGATTGTTTTGTTGAGTAAAAGACATAACTGAAAAGAAATATGTATATATATATATATATATGTACATATAATATACAAACATAATTAAAATAGAAAAAACAAAAATTAATAAGTAATTATTTAACAATAGGATAGTTACCCACAGCTAGGTGCCCCTAACTTCTAGAGCTTATTTTATTTACTTTTTATTGAAATATAACTGTTTTACAATGTTGTGTTGTTTCTACTGTAACAAGGACGTAATCAGCGATACATATACATATATCCACTCCCTCCTACACACCCACATCCCACCAATCTAGGTCATCACAGAGCATATTGCACTAGGAAAGAGTTGATAGTTATCTGTTTTACACATGGTAGTGTGTATGTGTGTGTGTGTGTGTGTGCTTATTTGCTCAGTCATGTCTGAGTCTTGTGACCCCACGGACTGTAGCCTGCCAGTCTCATCTGTCCATGGGATTCTCCAGGCAAGAATACAGGAGTGGGTTGGTATTTCCTTTTCTAGGGGATCTTTCCAACCCAGGAATTGAACCCAGGTCTCTTGCATTTCAGGCAGACGCTTTACTGACTGAGCTATGAGTGGTACTATATATTATATGTTAATCATAATCTCCAAATTCATCCTACCTACCCCTTTCCCCTGTGACCATAAATCCATTGTCTACATCTGCATCTCTGTTCCTGCCCTGCAAAAATGTACATCTGTACCATTTTTCTATATTGCATATATGTAAGGCTAGAGTTAAAAACAAGCTTGATTGCTTTTCTGTAGAAACAACTTCACTATATCTTTTTTTTAAATTGAGATAAAATTGACATATAGCACTATATAAGTTTAGGGTTGAGGTCAGGAGGAGAGGGGGATGACAGAAGGTGAGCTGGTTGGATGGCATCATGACTCACTGGACATGAGTTTGAGCAAACTATGGGAGACAGAGAAAGAGAGGGAAGCCCGGCATGCTGCAGTCCATGGGGTCACAGAGTCAGGCACTACTTAGCAACTGAATGACAGCAACAAAGTGTAAGGCATACAAAGCGTTGACTTGATACACACATGTTGCAATGTGATTACTATCATAACATTAGCTAATCCCTTCACCACATTCAGTTCAGTTCAGTTGCTCAGCCCAACTATTTGTGACCCCCGCAGCACGCCAGGCCTCCCTGTCCATCACCATCTCCCGGAGTTCACTCAGACTCACATCCATCGAGTCGGTGATGCCATCCAGCCATCTCATCCTTGGTCGTCCCCTTCTCCTCACGCCCCCAATCCCTCTCAGCATCAGAGTCTTTTCCAATGAGTCAACTCTTTGCATGAAGTGGCCAAAGTACTGGAGTTTCAGCTTTAGCATCATTCCTTCCAAAGAAATCCCAGGGTTGATCTCCTTTAGAATGGACTGGTTGGATCTCCTTGCAGTCCAAGGGACTCTCAAGAGTCTTCTCCAACATCACAGTTCAAAAGCATCAATTCTTCGTCACTCAGCTTTCTTCACAGTCCAACTCTCACATCCATAAATGACTACTGGAAAAACCATAGCCTTGACTAGACATTACATAATTATTATTCCTTTTTTGGTGGAAATAATATCTTCAAGCAACTTTCAATTTTATAGTATATTATTGTCTATAATTACTATGCTGTGCATTAGATTTCAAAGACTTTTTTTTAACTTGTTGCAAGTTTGTAATGTTAAACATTTCCCTTATTTCTCCAGCACCCAGTCCCTTGGAGTCACCTTTTTACTTTCTGTTTTTATGAGTGTGGCTTTCTTTATAGTCTACATATAAGTGATATCATACAACATTTCCCTTTGTCTGACTCATTTCACTTTGCATAATGCCATCAAGGTCTATCCCTGTTGTCAAAATGAGAGGATTTCCTTCTTTCTCATGGTTGAATAATTTTATTTTGTGTATCTATAGACTACATCTTTTTTTATCCGTTTATTTGTTGATTGGTACTTAGGTTCTTTCCATATCTTAGCTGTTTTGACCAATGTTGTGATAAAATGGGTGTGATATATATCTCTGATGTCCTGATTTTTGTTCCTGTGAGTATATACCCAGAGGAAGAATGGCTGGATCGGATGGTAGTTCTGTTTTTGATTTTAGAGGAATCTCCATACTGTTTTCCACAGTGAATGAAACAATTTGCATTCTTAACAGTGTACAAGAGTTCCCTCTTTTCCACATCCTCAGCAACTCTACTTATTTCTTGATTTCTCAGAGATAACCAGCCTAACAGATGTGAGGTGATAGCTCACTATAGTTTTTATTTACATGTCCTTGATGATTGGTTATGGTGAGTAATTTTTCAAGTACCTATTGACCAGCTGGATGTCTTCTTTAGAAAAATATCTACTTAGTGTTCACGTATGGGAAGGATTAATATTGTTAAAGTCCACACTACCCAAGTCATCCATAAATTTAACAGAATCCCTATCAAAATTCTAAAGGTATTTTTCACAGAAACAGGAAAATAATGCTAAAATTTGTATGGAACCATGAAACCTTGAATAGCCAAGCTAATCTTGAGAAAGAAGAACAAAACTGGAAGCATCTTGATTTCAAATTATATTACAAAGCTAAAGTAACAACAAGTATTATACTGGGATAAAAATAGATACATAGACCAATAGAACCTAATAGAGATCTCAGAACTAATGTCTGACAAGGAAATTAAGAACACTCAATTGAGAAAGAATAGTTATAGTTTCTTCCACAAATGGTGAAAGGGGAAAAAATTGGAAAACTGGATAACCAGATGCAGAAAAATAAAAATAGACTTTTATCTTACATCACTTAAAAATTATTCAAGACAGATTAAAGAATTAAATGTAAGACGTGATACTATAAAAGACTCTTGGCAGGGGGAACTTAAGAAAGAAGCTCCTTGAGATTGATCTTAGCAATTATATTTTTTTTCTAATATGTGAAACCAAAAGCACAAGCAACGAAAGCAAAAATCAAGTAGAACTATATAAACTAAAAAGCTTTCTCACCTCAAATGAAACATCACAAATAAATAGCTAAATGACAGCTTATGAGGCAAAATATTTGCAAACCACATAACAGACAAGGAGTTAATATTCTAAGTATAAAAAAAGTCAATAACTCAATAATAATAATAAAAGAACCCAATTATGAAATGGACCAAGTTTCTGTTCTTCATGATGATCTTTCCCCGTGAGACAATCCTTTCTTATTCCCTTTTCACCTTATTCACCACACTGTCAACTCTCCCTCTGGAAACAATATTTTCTATAAAAATTCATTTTAAATATTCTATTTTTTGATTAATCAATAAACTTACATATTACTAAATTGTCTAGACTATCATTAACTGAATGTTATTTTAGGGAACTCTGATATTTTCAGTTAAGTCCAGGAATGACAGTTACAATTTTTATAAGCATTTATTTAGACACATTAAACATTTCAAACATTAAACATTTCAAACTAGAATAAGTCTTTTGAAGATCTATAGTTTAAAGTTAAACAATAAAACCTATGCATTTCCTTTGGTTTCTGACAGCTCCTCATATGAATAGACAGCACCTTGTTTTCTTTTTGTTGATTTAAAAATTTTAGTTGACTCATACCTTGTTCCTTTTCCTAACATTTAAGCTTTCATTCCTAGCAAAAGCAAAGAATGATGGAAATAGCTGTGAAATTTATGGTTTGTATTCATATTCAAATAACAATTCAATACAAAGAGCTCTGAAAGATGCAGCTGCTTTGAGAGATAAAGAATTAAATGATACCTTATGCTATCTATTAAAACTAGAAACAAAATTCATAAGTCCAGTACTGTAACATCAAAAACTGTCTATCATCCAAAAAATTTAAAGTAGTGAATGCAATGGTTTTAAAAACTCATAGATTGGTATGACTATATATTTGATATTTTCTGTGATGCATTTCAGTCTACAAATCTCAGTTTATTTCTAGTTGCATTTATGATATATTTCAACAATTTTTCAAAAAAGGATAAAAATCACATGATAAGCTCAGATGGTGAAAAGTTACTTAACAGAATATCTGTACATAATAAAAACTCTCAACAATATTAAAAAAAAAAAAAAAAAACTCCACTGAGCACAAAATCCCTCAGAAAAATATCTAGTCAGATAAAGCCAGAGCTGTGCTACCAGAGCTGTGCTAATAACTGGGAGTGAATTGTTGACATCCCAATTTGTGGTCTTTTCTTCTGCGATAGTCTTAACCAAGGAAGTCTTCGGAACATACAGCAGGTAAGTCAGTGATTCATGTCACATTACACTTGATGGCTTCTTAATATATTAATAACCCTAATGTAATAATAACTAACAGTACTTAATGGAACTCTACCATAGGCCTAGACACAGAAGACACCTACCTTGGCATCCTTTGTTGTTGTTCAGTCGCTAAGTCATGTTGGACTCTTTGTGACCCCATGGACTGCAGCATGCCAGGCCTCCCCTGTCCCTCCCTCTCTCCCAAAGTTTGCTCAAGTTCATGTCCATCGAGTCAGTGATGCTTTCCCACTATCTCATCCTCTGCCACTCTCTTCTCCTTTTGCCTTCATTCTTTCCTAGCACTAAGGTCTTGTCCAATGAGGTGACTGTTCACATCAGGTGGCCAAAGTATTGGAGTTTCAACTTCAGCATCAGTCCTGCCAATGAATATTCAGGGTTGACTAACTTAGGGATTGACTGGTTTGATCTCCTTGCAGTCCAAGGGACTCTCGAGAGTCTTCCCCAGCCCAATTTGAAAACTTCAATTCTTCAGCACTCAACTTTCTTTATGGTCCAACTATCACATCTGTACATAACATGAATCTTGGAAAACCCATAGTTTTTACCATATGGACACTTTTCATCAATGTGATGTCTTCACTTTCTGATATGCTGTCTAGGTTTGTCATACCTTTCCTTCCAAGAAGCAAGCATCTTCTAATGTCATAGCTACAGTGACCATCCACAGTAATTTTGGAGCTCAATAAGAGAAAATCTGTGACTGCTTCCACTTTTTCCCTTTCTATTAGCCATAAAGTGATAGAACCAGATGCCATGATCTTAGTTATTTAAATGTTTAGTTTTAAGCCGGATTTTTCACTCTCTGATTTCACCTTCATCAAGTGGCTCTTTACTTCCTCTTTGCTTTCTGCCATTAAAGTGGGATCATCTACATATCTGAGGTTGTTGATATATCTCCTGGCAATCTTGATTCCAGCTTGTAACACATTTAGCCAGGCCTTTCACATAATGTACTCTATGTACATAAGTTAAATAAACAGGGTGACAATATACAGCTTTGTTGTAACCCTTCCCTGATTTTGAACCAGTCAGTTGTTCATGTAAATTTCTAACCATTGGTTCTTGACCTGCATTCAGGTTTCTCAAGAGACAGGTAAGATGGTCCAGTGTTGACATCACTGTAGCAGTTTCCAGTTTGCTGTGATCCACACAGTCAAAGGCTTTTGCATAGTCAATGAACCAGAAATAGATATTTTTCTGTAATTCCTTTGCTTTCTCTGTTATCTAACAAATGTTGACAATCTGATCTCTGGTTCCTCTGGCTTTTTACAAGCCAGCTTATATGTTTGAAAGTTCTCTATTCAAGTATTGTTGAAGCCTGGCTTGAAGGATTTTTGAGCATAACCTTACTAGCACAATAAGCACAACTGTCTAGTAGTCTGAACATTCTTTATCACTGTCCTTCTTTGGAACTGGGATGGAAATCGATCTTTTCCAGTCCTGAGGCTACTGCTGTGTTTTCCAAATTGACCATAAAATGATCTGGTCGCTCACCTATAGCCAGACATCCAGGAATGTGAAGTCAGAAGGGCCTTAGGAAACATTGACATACATAGGAGGTTTTATATATAGCAAATATGCAAAAATATATATTTTTAAATAACATAAAAAAAAAAACATTTGCTGCTTCCAAGCTGATGCTCAGAACTGGCATACTGCCTAAAATAAAAATATTCTTTATGTAACTAATACCCTTCAATCTCTCTAGTACTGCTTTCCATATCTCTTGTCCTATATCCTTGGAAACCACAGTGACTTGGCTCAGTTGTTGGGTTTGTTTATGGGTGATGTTTTTGCTTATGTTAAACAGACAATACTTAGGAGTCTATGCAGAGATAATTTAAGCAGCAAAATTGAGTAAAGAAGACAAATTCATTAACTCATCCAATCCTTCACAACGAGAATGCTGTAGTTTCTTGCACAGAAGAATATTATTTCTCAATGGTAGACAAACTTTTTGTTTCTTTCCATTCATAATCCAATTTGTAATGCTAGAAACAGTCATAAATTAGCATGGAAAATGGTGAGTGAGGAAGATTTTGTAATACAAGCAACATTATTTATTCATATTTGTATAAATGGAGATGTAGACATAACAAGATGGCAAGAGTAAACATCAGCATTTTAGGAGTCAGAAAACTAAAAAGGACTAGAATGGGTGAATTTAATTCAGATGAACATTATATCTACTACTGTGGGCAAGAATTCCTTAGAAGAACTACAGTAGCCCTCATAGTCAACAAAAGAGTCTGAAATGCACTACTTGGATTCAGTCTCAAAAATGACAGAATGATATCTGTTCATTTCCAAGGCAAAACACTCAATATCACAGTAATTCAAGCCTATGCCCCAACCAGTAGTGCTGAAGAAGCTGAAGTTGAATGGTTCTATGAAGACCTATGAGACCTTCTAGAAATAACACACTAAAAGATGTCTTTTCCATCATCAGTTCAGTTCAGTTCAGTTCATTTACTCAGTCGTGTCCAACTCTTTGCGACCGCATGAATCACAGCATGGTAGTCCTCCCTGTCCATCACCAACTCCAGGAGTTTAGCCAAACTCTTGTCCATCGAGTTGGTGATGCCTTCCAGCAATCTCATCCTCTGTCATCCCTCTCTTCTCCTGCCCCTAATACCTCCCAGCATCAGGGTCTTTTCCAGTGAGTCAACTCTTCGCATCAGATGGCCAAAGTACTGGAGTTTTCAGCCTCAGCATCAGTCCTTCCAATGAACACCCAGGACTGGTCTCTTTTAGGATGGACTGGTTGGATCTCCTTGCAGTTCAAGGGACGCTCAAGAGTCTTCTCCAACACCACAGTTCAAAAGCATCAATTCTTCAGCACTCAGATTTCTTCACAGACCAACTCTCCCATTCGTACATGACCGCTGGAAAAACCATAGCCTTGACTAGACAGACCTGTGTTGGCAAAGTAATGTCTCTACTTTTAAATATGCTATCTGGATTGGTCATAACTTTCCTTCCAAGGAGCAAGTGTCTTTTGATTTCATGGCTGCAATCACCATCTGCAGTGATTTTGGAGCCCCCTAAAAATAAAGTCAGCCACTGTTTCCCCATCTATTTCCCATGAAATGATGGGACCAGATGCCATGATCTTCGTTTTCTGAATGTTGAGCTTTAAGCCACCTTTTTCACTCTCCTCTTTCACTTTCATCAAGAAGCTTTTTAGTTCCTCTACACTTTCTGCCAGAAGGGTGATGTCATCTGCATATCTGAGGTTATCGATATTTCTCCCAGCAATCTTGATTCTAGCTTGTTCTTCTTCCAGCCGAGCGTTTCTCATGATGTAGTCTGCACAGAAGTTAAAAAAACATGGTGACAATATACAGCCTTGACATACTCCTTTTCCTATTTGGAACCAGTCTGTTGTTCCATGTCCAATTCTAACTGTTGCTTCCTGCTGCATACAGGTTTCTCAAGAAGGAGGACAGGTGGTCTGGGATTCCCATCTCTTTTAATCATAGGGTACTGAAATGCAAAAGTAGGAAGTCAGGAAATACCCAGAGTCACAGGCAAATTTGGCACTGGAGTACAGAATGAAGCAGGGCAAAGGGTAACAGAGTTTTTCCAAGAGAACACACTGGTCATAGAAAATACCCTTTTCCAAACACACAAGAGAAGACTCTACACATGGACATCACCAGATGGTCAATACTGAAATCAGATTGATTATATTCTTTGCAGCCAAAGATCGAGACGCTCTATACAGTCAGCAAAAACAAGACTGGGAGCTGACTGTGGCTCAGATCATGAACTCCTTATTGCCAAATTCAGACTTAAATTGAAGAAAGTAGGGAAAACCACTAGACCATTCAGATATCACCTAAATCAAATCCCTTATAATTATACTGTGGAATTTAGAAATAGATTCAAGGGATTAGGTCTGATAGGCAGAGTGTGTGAAAATCTATGGACAGAGTTTTGTGACATTGTAAAGGAGGCAGGGATCAAGACCATCCTCAAGAAAATGAAATGCAGAAAGGCAAAATGGTTGTCTGGCAAGGCCTTATAAATAGCTTAGAAAAGAAGAGAAGTGAAGGGCAAAGGAGAAAAGAAAGATATACCTATTTGGATGCAGAGTTCCAAAGAATAACAAGGAGAGATAAGAAAGTCTTCTTCAGTGATCAGTGCAAAGCAAAAGAGGAAAACAATAGAATGGGAAAGACTAGCGATCTCTTCAAGATAATTAAAGATACCAAGGGACTATTTCATGTAAAGATGGGTACAATAAAGTACAGAAATGGTATGGACAGAAGCAGAAGATATTAAGAAGAGGTGGGGAGAATACACAGAAGAACTGTATAAAAAAAGATCTTCATAATTCAGATAACCAGGATGGTGTGTGATCCCTCATCTAGAGCCAGAGATCCTGGAAGAAGAAGTAAAGTAGGCTTTACGAACATCATTACAAACAAAGCTAGTGGAGGTGATGCAATTTGGGTTGAGCTATTTCAAATCCTAAAATATGATCCTGTGAAAGTGCTGCACTCAAAATGCCAGAAAATTTGCAAAATTCAGCATTGGCCACAGAAACAGAAAAGGTGTTTTCATTTCAATCCCAAAGAAAAGCCATGCCAAAGAATGTTCAAACTACTGCACAATTGCACTCGTCTCACATGCTAGAAGTAATGCTCAAAGTTCTCCAAGCCAGGCTTCAACAGTACATGAACCATGAACTTCCAGATGTTTAAATTGGAATTAGAAAAGGCATAAGAAACTGATTAATTTGACAACATCCGTTGGGGAATAGAAAAAGCTAGCGAATTCCAGAAATACATCTACTTCTGCTTTACTGATTATGCAAAAGCTTTTGACTTTGTAGATCACAATAAACTGTGGAAAACTCTTCAAGAGATCTGAATACCAGACCACCTTACCTGCCTCCTGAGAAATCTGTATGCAAGTCAAGAAGCAACAGTTACATTCGGACATGGAACAACAGACTGGTTCCAAATTGGGAAAGAAGTATATCAAGGCTGTTTTTGTCACCTTGCGAATCTAGCTTATATGCAGAGTACATTATGAGAAATGCCAGACTGAACGAAGCACAAGCTGGAATCAAGATTTCTGGGAGGAATATCAATAACCTCAGATAGACAGATGACACCACCCTTATGGCATAAAGTGAAGAGGAACTGAAGAGCCTATTGATGAAAGTGAAAAGGAGAGTGAAAAAAGTTGGCTTAAAACTCAACATTCAAAAAATGAAGATCATGGTACCTGCTCCCATCACTTCATGGCAAATAGATGGGGAAACAATAGAAATAGTGACAGGCCATTTTTGTGGGCTCCAAAATCACTGCGGATATCGCTGCAGCCATGATATTGAAAGATTCTTGCTCCTTGGAAGAAAATTCTTTGGCCATCTGATGAGAAGAGCTTACTCATTGGAAAAGACCCTGATGCTTAGAAAGATTGAAGGCAGCAATAAGAGTAGGGTTACAGAGGATAAGATGGTTGGATGGCATCTCTGACTCTATAGACATGAGTTTGAGTAAGCTCCTGGAGTTGGTCATGGACAGGAAGCCTGGCATGCTGCAGTTCATGGGGTCACAAAGAGTCAGACATGACTGAGCAACTGAACTGAGACATAAGATGTCAGAAAAGTATTATTAGTTTACTATGTTCACCAGTCAATGGACAATATTTGATGCTAGAAAGTATTTTACACATTTATTAACATTTATTTAATTTTCCCTCAAATTAAAATTCCAGCTTTATTGAAATGTCTCATTTAAATGAAACATTTTTACTTAAAATTTTTGTTTTGCTTTTTTAAATTTTAGTATGTTATAAGTAATGGCTATTTTAGAACACAATAATATAGCTTTTGAAAGATACATAAGTTTTATTTTTTCAGTGCTTTCCATTGTGTTCAATTTTCCTTCTGACTATCATGCACATTTTAAATAAAATTAAATTTTCTTTTGATACAAATCTTTCAATAATTGAGCATGAGTGAGAATGAGTAAAAGTCAAGAACATAATAAAACAGAAAGCAGAAAAGCAGGCTGTTTAGGGAGGAACAATAAACAATAAACATAGAACACTACGTGGGAGATTGCCATCACCTAACATGCATTAACTACTGTCATAGACATTAACTCCCTCTTGTAAACATGTCTGTTGTTAATGTCACTGAACTCTTTTAAGTGACTCCAATTTTCCAAATTATCCTTCAGGAAAATTACTTTTTAAAAAATTTAAAAATGAGATGCATCATATATGGGATTGCTGCTCTACTGTGAATAATAATTTTTAACTTCTTTTATACATCTCCTTCTACTCCTCCAACTTATTTCCACTATTTGCTTTATTTTCCAGACTTCTTTTACCTCATTTGCCTATACCCAGTTGCCTTCTTCTCATTACAGTTTTGACTTTTCCTAAAAATAGATCCAGTATACAGCCTAAATATAAAGTATGCATACTGTGCTAGTTTAAAATATCTAACAGAGTCATTTTGTAAACAGAACTTATATATTCCAGTGTTCCAGCATATTTGGTTTCTTGGACTATTTAAGGCAAATAGAAACAGGAAATAATCTTGATGCCTTCCCTTTGCTTTTATGTTTCTCACACTGTCAGTCAGTTCAGTCACTCAGTCATCTCTGATTCTTTGTGACCCCATGAATCGCAGCATGGCAGGCCTCCCTGTCCATCATCAACTCCTGGAGTTCACCCAAACTCATGTGCATCAAGTAGGTGATGCCATCCAGCCATCTCATCCTCTGTCGTCCCCTTCTCCTCCTGCCCTCAATCTCTCCCACCATCAGGGTCTTTTCCAACGAGTCAGCTCTTCACATGAGGTGGCCACATGGTGGAGTTTCACTGTCAGTATCAGTCCTTCCAATGAACACCCAGGGCTGATCTCCTTTAGAATGGACTGGTTGGATCTCCCTGGAGTCCAAGGGACTCTCAAGAGTATTCTCCAACACCACAGTTCAAAAACATCAATTCTTTGGTGCTCAGATTTCTTCACAGTTCAACTCTCACATCCATACATGACCACTGGAAAACCACAGCCTTGACTAGATAGACCTTTGTTGGCAAAGTAATATCTCTGCTTTTTAACATGCTATCTAGGTTGGTCATAACTTTCCTTCCAAGGAGTAAGCATCTTTTAATTTTATGGCTGCAATCACCATCTGCAGTGATTCTGGAGCCCCAGAATATAGTCTGACACTGTTTCCACTATTTCCTCATCTATTTCCCACAAAGAGATGGGACCAGATGCCATGATCACACTGTAGAGAACTTTGTTCATCTCAATTTTGTTGCCATAAGCCAGAAAGAAAACCACCAATACAGTATACTGACACATATATATGGAATTTAGAAAGATAGTAATGATGACCCTATAGGTGAGACAACAAAAGTGACACAGAGGTATGGAATGGACTTTTGGCCTCTGAGGGAGAGGGAGAGGGTGGGATGATTGGGGACAATGGCACTGAAACATGTATACTATCATATAAGAAATGAAGCGCCAGTCTATGCTCAATACAGGATACAGGATGCTTGGGGCTGGTGTACGGGATGGTCCAGGGAGATGGTGTGGGGTGGGAGGTGGGAGGGGGCTTCAACATTGCGAGATCGTGTACACCTGTGTCTGATCCATGTCAATGTATGGCAAAACCAATACAGTATTGTAAAGTAGAATAAAGTATTAAAACAACAACAACAACAACAATGGTTAAATCTTCTGAGAACTTGGTGTACCTATCAGCCAAACTCTTCCTTATGGAAAGATTTATAATTTTCTCCATAAAGGTTAACCCACTTTTATTCAGTTTATTTCCACATACTTCATATGTTTTATTTTTGTGATGCTTTAAACAGTATCTCTTCAGAATGTATTTTCTAGATGATTGTTGCTGGTTTATAGAAAGTATGTTTGACTTTTTACATTAATATTGGACTCAAGAACCTTATTCATTTTAATTAATTTATCTCTAGATAAGTTGGCAATTTCTTTGTAGATTATAGTATCACCTTGAAATAATGATAACTAATTGTCATTAACGATTTTTACAACTTTTAAGTACTTTAGCTTTATACTGGCTGGAACCTTTAAGAACACTGTTGAATCAGTGATAAAAGCTTACTTGTCTTATTCCTGATCTTAGATAGCCCAAACAAGATCTCTGTAGATGTCTTTTATCCTTCTGTTCCTCTTTTGCTAGTTTTGGTTTTTATTCATTGTTTTGTTTTGTTGCTATCACAATTAAGGAGTGAATTTTACTAAATACATTTTCTTCATCTGTTGAATACATTGTATTTGAAATGTTCACTTGGTTTTTCTCTTTTAATCTGTTAATATAGTTTATTGTATTAATTGGTTTTAAAAAATTTATTTTGCTGTAGTCAGTTGATATTTTCAGTAGCTAATATTTTCTTTGAAAATTTTGCATCTGTATTCAAAAATTGGTCTGTAAATTTCCTTTCTTGTATTTTTCTTGTGTGACTTTGATGTCAGAATTATTCAGACTTCATAAAATCAGTTAGGAGTGTTTCCTCTTTTCTCTTCCCTGAAAGAAATGGTCATTGTATAGTTCTAACTAGGTTCCTCATAAATTACTGCTCTTCCAAAAAAATAAAAAATAAAAAAATAAATTTTGTTGACATTAATAAAGATGGAAATCATGCCCACTTAAAGAGAATATTATATACAGGATCTTCCTGGTGTTGGGAACAAAGTAGCTAGTGTTACCAACATTAGCTTCTCTCCTTTTCTCTTTATAGGAGGTAATGATTACAGTGGCCATGATCATGAAGCATTCTAGCAGGACCCCGGAGGTTGAGTAGAAAGCCCTTGCAGGTGTGTAATCAGCATTTTGCTTCCATGCTTCACTGTCTCAATGGGAAGACTAGCAAGTGAATGACTCTGTCATTAATCATGACTGGTGCAGAGGTGCTGACTCTGAGTTTAATACACACTTTTTTTTTTTCAATTTGACACTGAATTTTAAATAAGAAATTAAGAGTCTTCAAGAATATTTCATATTCCATTACATATGATTTCAGTATCTTCTTTTATGAGACTGATGTTCCATAACAAAAGCTGATGTTTTAATAATTATCCCTGAACTCTCATCTACAGATGAATTTATTTGACAGGATAGAAAATACAGATATTTTCTCTCACATGAATTAAATTATTTAGAATAACTTTACATAATAGCATGAATAAATTTATTGAGTTTTACTTCTGGCAATTAATAAACATATACCTTCTACTTTCTGGATGATTATAGCTATCTTGGGTTTAGATTTCTTTCATGTGCTTAAAATTTTATAATGTTAACATTTTTTAATATCTATTTATTTTAATTGTTAAAATTCTTATAAGAGTTTACTTATCTTTCTAAGCCACTTGCAATTTAAAGTCTTCATCTACCTCTTTCCTGAACCAGTAGTTTCATTGGAGTCAAGAGGCATCTAGGGCAAGTGAGAGTCTGAACGTTTTACCGGCTGCTGGCCTAAATCACTCTAATGTTTCTACTTAGGTCATCGTTACCTAAGGACAGAGAAGCTGAAACAGCAACTTCTTTCAGATTTTTACTCCCTGAAGGTTTTTGTTACACAAAATGAAAATCTTAAGAAAAAGAGGCAGAGATATTGCTGATAAAGTTCCCACAAGATCTTGCTCTGCAACCAGAGATGAATGATATGTCTTTAGTGTTTATGCCTTTTGCAAATTCATATCCCTAATTATTTTGCTCTATGTGGAGTCAACAATATTGATTCTTGCTTCTTCGTCTCCATTTAATGTGCTGCATATGCTTTTTAACTTACAGTCAATAATTATCTTACACTTGTACTAACTTGAAATCATCTTGCTCCAAAGAAAATTTCCACTAAGCCAGTTTGTAATTTTATCATCATCTAATGAATAGTTTAGATGCAATTAAAAGGTTCTAAATGTCTAGGAAAAAAAAAAAACACAAAATACTTGTGACGTAAAATATAATGACAGTTAGAAATATAAGAAAACTCACATCTAAAATGAAATTCCATGTATACTGTCTGATAATAACATTTTTAATATGAACAATAGATGGTCCGTAGTATTTTAAAAATGTCTCTTTCTTTTGCTGATTGTATTAAATTTCTTATAATTTAATCTTTATCTTTAGGTATCTCAGATTGGCTCAGACGGTAAAGTGTCTGTCTACAATGCGAGAGACCAGGGTTCGATCCCTGGGTCCGGAAGATCCACTGGAGAAGGAAATGGCAATCCACGCCAGTACTATTGCCTGGAAAATCCCATGGACAGGGGAGCCTGGTAGGCTACAGTCCATGGGATCACAAAGAGTCGGACACGACTGAGCAACTTCACTTCACTTCAACAAAAGAATACTTTTACAAGTAGAGATGTCTTATTAGTGGACTAGGACTGCCATGACAAAATATAAAACACTAGTTTGCTTAAACAGCAGAAATTTATGTTTCCATGTCTTTGGAAGGTGAAGTCCAAAGTGCCAGAAAATTTAGTTTTTCCTAAACCTTGTCTTCTTGGCTTGCAGATGGCCTTTTCCTATGCAAAGAAACTAATGGTGTCTCTTCCTTTTCTTGCTGGTGAGCTAAGTCACTTCACTTGTGTCCAACTCTTTGTGATCCTATGGACTGTAGCCCACCAGGCTCTTCTCTCCATGGAATTCTCTAGGCAAAAATATTGGAGTGGGTTGCCTTGCCCTCCTTCAGGGAATCTTTCCAACCAAAGGATTGAAGCCACGTCTCTTATGTCTCCTGCACTGGCAGACAGGTTCTTTAATACTTGTGCCACCTGGGAAGACTTTTCCTCTTCTTATAAGGACACTAATCTAATAGAGTAGAACCTCACTCTTATGTCATCTTTAACCTTAATAAACACCCTAAAGGCCCTATCTCCAAATATAGTCATACTGAGGGTTAGGATCATCTAGACTGAGATATTATACAGACAATATCACTGAAACTCAAATGGGGTATGTGAATTACTTAATGCCACACTCTAAACAGTTAGTGACATACTGGGTATAACAGTAACAAGTGTGCCAAAGCAATCAAATTGTAGGTACTTGAAGGAGGAACTTAGGGGCTTCCCTGGTGGCTCAGTGGTTAGAAATCCATCTGTAATGCAGGAGATATGGGAGACATGAGTTCTTTCCCTAGTCAGGAAGATCCCTGGAGGAGGGCATGGTAACCCACTCCAGTATTCTTGCCTGGAGAATCTCACGGAAAGAGGAGCCTGGTGGGCTACAGTCTATGGGGTTGCAAAGAGTCAGACACAACTGAAGTGATTTAGCATGATACAGGTCAAGAAGCAACAGTTAGAACTGGATATGGAACAAAAGGCTGGTTCCAAATAGGAAAAGGAGTATTCAAGGCTGTATATTTCCACCCAGCTTATTTAACTTATATGCAGAGTACATCATGAGAAATGCTGGGCTGGATGAAGCACAAGCTAGAATCAAAATTTCTGGGAGAAATATCGATAACCTCAGATATGAAGATGACACCACCCTTATGGTAGAAAGGAAAGAAGAACTAAAGAGCCTCTTGATGAAAGTGAAAGAGGAGAGTGAAAAAGTTGGCTTAAAGCTCAACATTCAGAAAACTAAGGTCATGAAATTTGGCCCCATCACTCCATGGCAAATAGATGTGGAAACAATGAAAACAGTGACAGGTTTCATTTTGGGGGGCTCCAAAATCACTGCAAATTGTGACAACCCATGAAATTAAAAGATGCTTGCTCCTTGGAAGAAAAGTTATGACCAACCTAGACAGTATATTAAAAAAAAATAGATATTAACTTTGCCAGCAAAGGTCCATCTAGTCAAAGCTATGGTTTATCCAGTAGTCATGTATGGATGTGAGAGTTGAACTACAAAGAAAGCTGAGCACCAAAGAATCGATGCTTTTGAACTGTGGTGTTGGAGAAGACTCTTGACAGTCCCTTGGATAGCAAGGAGATCCAACCAGTCCATCCTGAAGAAAATCAGTCCTGAATATTCATTCATTGGAAGGACTGATGTTGAAGCTGAAACTCCAATAATTTGGCCCCCTGATTCAAAGAGCTAAGTCATTTGAAAAGACCCTGATGCTGGAAATGATTGAAGGTAGGGGAAGAAAGAGATGACAGGGGATGAGATGGTTGGATAGCATCACTGACTCAATGGACATGAGACTGAGTAAGCTCTGGGAGGGTGATGAACAGGAAGCCTGGTGTACTGGAAGTCCATGTGGTCTGGACTGAACTGAGGCACTAAAGTCATAAAAGCATGGTAATGAATAATTACAGATGTTTCAACTGTGATGAAAAGTCAAGTTCTTATTTCTGGACTTAGAGTAGTCTTACATCAGCAAACTCTTCCAGAATTTTAGCTGTTCACTGAGAGGACATACAAGAGAACAAGCGACAAGGCATTATCACATCTTAACCAAAACACACTTATTTTCTGTAAATGGTGGTGGGCCACATTTTCATTATCGATCTTTTGTTCAGATGGTATGCTTTAATAAGCCTCTGATCATAAAGAATAGCTTTGCCTGTCCACAAAAAAAAAAAAAATTCTGAAATCAAGATAATGACTCAATTCTTTAATCAGATTAAGGAACTGTATAAACCAGAGACAGGCTAACAATTTTATTTCAGTGAGCCTTAGCCTTAATTCTTTCCATGTATATTATTCACTGTAAAAATGAATAACATATCTTGGAAACTAAAACTGTGTTTTATTATTAGTTTTCTTAAAGATGAAACAGTTATCTTGAGATATAGTAGAATGCATTTAATGCAAGGTTAGTATGGTGAAATCAGATTGTAAAGCAAGCATTTTATATATTCAAAATTAATATCATAATTCTCTTGAATGTGGAGTTCTCTGTTATAGTCTTCAATATAAAGCCTTATAAAGTAATTTTGGTGCACATTAAGATTCGAAGGCTAATGAGCAAAGTTAAGAAATAGCAAAGAAAAATCAAAGTTTGGATTGCTTAAGCAACAGAATTCTGTATTTTCCAGTTCTG
Organism: Nanger dama; assembly: GCA_917880005.1. NCBI lineage: Eukaryota > Metazoa > Chordata > Mammalia > Artiodactyla > Bovidae > Nanger > Nanger dama. Next base: position 13,054,999 of record CAKJTW010000010.1, read on the forward strand.
GAGACTAGAAGTTCAAGATCAAGGCATTAGCAAGGTTGATTTCTTTGGCCTTTTCCATGACTTGCAGATAATTTGCTTCTTCCCCGTCTCCATGTGCTCTCTTCTATGCTTGTGCAGCGCCAATGTCTCTGTGTCCAGATTTATAAGGGCACTAGTCAGATTGGATTAAGGCCCACCCTAACTGCCTTAATTTTTACCTCTTTAAAGGTCCTAACTCTAAATATATTCACATTCTGAAGTACTGGGTTTAAGACTTCGATATAGGTGTATTGAGCAGACACAATTCAGCAAAATAACAGCAAAAATTCAAAATATTCTATCTTTAAGATAGTTGTCAAAATCAGAGTGGCAAACGTGTGTGTGTGTGTGTGTGTGTGTGTGTGTGTGTGTGTGTGTGTGTGTGCATGTCTTGAAGGAAAGGATATGAAGTGGTTGAGAAGTAGAGAATTTAAAAATCCTCCTGCTTATCTGTAGGATCTAATCATTGTCTTTTAATGATAAGTATCTTTAGCTTCCATCCATGTAAAGTGATATGTTTGTTGTAGAAATTAAGAGCAGTAATACATGTGAAACACATTGTAGAGTCTGGCAGACAAGTGCCAAATAAGTGTTTATTGAATTTACATTAATCTATGCCTTGCTTCATCAGACTCACATACACTGTCTCTTGATAACACTAAAGAAATGTGCACCTGCTTGTTTTGATGGCTGAACACATTTTTATTTTGAAAGGACTAGAGATTCACACAAAGTTGCAAAACTAGTAGAGAAGCCCCATAAATCTGTTACCCAGTTTCCATCATTTATAATATCTTATACAACTCTACTACATTATCAAAGCCAGGAAGTTAAAATTAGTATCTTTTTCAGCTTTATGCATGTACTCACTCGTATATGTCTCTGGGTTTATATAAGAGCATTACACGTAACTTATCACATACGTATATTTAAGCAACCACCATCATAATCAAGACACAGAACTATTACATCACCATAAATATCCCTCTTGGTACTCTTCTCCCAATTCTTTACCCAGTTGCTCTCTATACAGTTTTTAAGATGCAATTTAAAAGATGCTTGCTCCTTAGAAGAAAAGCCATGATCAACCTAGACAGCATATTAAAAAGCAGAGACATTACTTTGCCAACAAAGGTCCATCTAGTCACAGCTATGGTTTTTCCAGGGGTCATGTATGGATGTGAGAGTTGGACTATAAAGAAAGCTGAGCACCGAAGAATTGATGCTTTTGAACAGTGGTGTTGGAAAAAACTTTGAGAGTCCCCTGGACTGCAACGAGATCCAACAGTCCACCCTAAAGGAAATCAGTCCTGAGAATTCATTGTAAGGACTGATGTTGAAGCTAAACCCAATACTTTGGCCACCTGATGTGAAGAACTGGCTCATTGGAAAATACCCTGATTCTAGGAAAGATTGAAGGCAGGACGAGAGGGGGATGACATAGGATGAGATGGCTGATGCTATCACTGACTTGATGGACACAAGTCTGAACAAGCTCTGGGAGTTGGAGATGGACCAGGAAGCCTGAAATGCTGCAGTCCATGGTGTCACAAAGAGTAGGACACGACTGAGCAACTGAACTGAACTATGGTTTATTTTGGAAACTAGAGCCCCCTCCAAGTGTTACTTTTGCTTGTGTTCTCAGAATAAAGAAAGTTTTACTATCTTGATTTCTTGTTACTATTAAAACATGCATCCTACCTATTACACTGACTGCAAACTCTTTGAAGCCAGAGGAGTATCTTTTTATTAACATTTATCAAGTGGATGGACCGTTTTCCACAAGACATCTATGATAATCATATTGGCTCAAATATTCTTAATAATTTACCCTGGTGGCTCAAATGGTAATGAATCTGCCTGCAGTGCAGGAGACCTGGCTCACTTCCTGGGTCAGGAAGATCCACTACATAAGTAAATGGCAATCCTCTCCAGTAGTCTTGCCCGGAGAATTCCATGAACAGGGGAGCCTGGCAGGGGTTCATGGGGTTGCAAAGAGTTGGACATGACTGAGCAACTAATGCATACATGCACACACACACACACACACACACACACACACACACACACACACACAAAATGTACAATTTAAAAATACTATTTCTTCATCTCAATAGATGCAGAAAAGCTCCTGATAAAATTCAGTAAAACTCAGCAGTGGCCACAGGACTGGAAAAGGTCAGTTTTCATTTCAGTCCTAAAGAAAGGCAATACCAAAGAATGCTCAAACTACCACACAGTTGCAGTCATATCACACTCTAGTAAAGTAATGCTCAAAATTCTCCAAGCCAGGCTTCAGTCAGTCCATCTAGTCAGTCTATGGTTTTTCCGTTGGTCATGTATAGATGTGAGAGTTGGACTGTCAAGAAAGCTGAGCACTGAAGAATCGATGCTTTGAACTGTGGTTTTGGAGAAGACTCTTGAGAGTCTCTTGGACTGCAAGGAGATCCAACCAGTCCATTCTGAAGGAGATCAGTCCTGGGTGTTCTTTGGAAGGACTGATGCTAACGTTAAGACTCCAATACTTTGGCCACCTCATGCAAAGAGCTGACTCATTGGAAAAAACTCTGATGCTGGGAGGTGTTGGGGGCAGGAGGAGAAGGGGATGACATAGGATGAGATGGCTGGATGGCATCACTGACTCGATGGACAAGAGTCTGAGTGAACTCCGGGAGTTGGTGATGGACAGGGAAGCCTGGTGTGCTGCAATTCATGGGATCACAAGGAGTCGGACATGACTGAGCAACTGAACTGAACTGAACTGAACTGAAGGAGAAAAAAAGAACCATACTCTTAAAACTCTAAGATGTTGATGAAAGAATTTGAAGGTGACACAAACAGATGGAGAGATAAGCTATGTTCTTTAATTGAAAAAATCAATATAGTCAAAATGATGATACTACTTAGGGCAATCTACAGAGTAAATGAAATCCTTATCAAGTTGTCAATGGCCCTTTACACAGAACTAGAACAATTTTTTTTTTTTTTGTACAATTTGTATGTTAACAGAAAAGCCCCCTAACAGTGGAAGCAATCCTAAGAAAGGAAAACAGAGCTGGAGGAATCATAGTCCTTGACTTCAGACTATACCAGAAAGCTACAGTAATCAAAACAGTATAATACTGGCAGAAAAACAGATGTATGGCTCAGTGAAATAGGATATAAAGTCCAGAAAAAAATCCATGCACCTATAGTCAATTAATATATGACAAAGGAGGCAAGAATATATAGTATAGAAAAGATGGTCTCTTTAATAAATGGTGTTGGGAAAGTTGAACAACTTAGTGTAAAAGAAATCAATTAGAGCATACTCTAACACCATACACAAAATATGCTCAAAATGAATTAAAGACCTAAATGTGAGGCTGGACATCACAAAAATCCTGGAGGAAAACAGGTAGAACACTCTTTAACATAAATTGCAGCAATGTTTCCTTTGATCCACTTCCTACAGTAATGAAAATAAAAGCAAAAATAAACAAATGTGACATAATTAAATTTAAAAGTCTCTGCACAACAAAGGAAGCCATATACAAAATTAAAAGACAACCCACAAAATGGGAGAAAATATTTGCAAGTAATATTGCTGGTAAGGGATTAATGTCCAAAACAAACAGCTCTATATAAAACAAAACAAAGCCAACAAAAATAACCCAATCAAAAATGGGCAGAAGATCTAAATAGAAATTTCTGCAAAGAAAACATACAATGTCCAAAAAGTAAATGAACACATACTCAATGTCACTAATTATCAGAGAAACACAAATCAAAACTACAATGAGGTGTCATCTCATATCAATTATAGTGACAATCATCAAAAATCCACAAACAATATGCTGTAAAGTGTTTGGAGTAAAGGGAACTCTCCTACATTGTTGATGGGAATGTAAATTGGTGAAAACATGATGAAAGAACAGTATGGAGGTTCCTTAAAAAACTAAAAATAAAGCTACCATATGATCTAACAATCCCACTCCTTTGTGTATATCCAGAGAAAATCATAATATAAAAATATTTGCTCACTAATGTTCATGAAGAACTATTTATAGTACCTAAGACATGAAAGCAACCTGATTTTCCATTGGCAGAGGAATAGATAAAGATGATGTGTTACATTAATATATGCATACAATGGAATATTTTTGTTTAGTCCTCCAGTCATGTCCAACTCTGTGCAATCCCATGGAGTGCAGCATGCCGGGGCTCCCTACCCTCACCATCTCCTGGAGTTTGCCCAAGTTCCTGTTTATTGCATTAATGATACTTTCCAGCCATCTCATCTTCTGATGCCCTCTTTTCTTCTGCCCTTGATTTTTCCCAGCATCAGGGACCTTTCCAATGAGTTTTCTGTGTGTATCAGGTGACCAAAGTGTTGGAACTTCAGCAAAAGCCCTTCCAATGAATATTCAGGGTTGATCACCCTTAAAATTGATTGGTTTGATCTCTTTGCTGTCTAAGGGACTTTCAGGAGTCTTCTCTAGCACAACAATTTAAAAGCATCAGTTCTTTGGCATTCTGCCTTCTTTATGTCCAGCTTTTACAACTCTCCATGACCACTGGGAAGACCATAGCCTTGACTATATGGATCTTTGTTGGCAGAGTAATGTCTGCTTTTCAACACACTATCCAGGTTTTCCATGTCTTTCCTGCCAAGAATCAATCATCTTTTTTTTTTTTTCAGTGCTTAACTTGTTTATTTATCTCTGAATTCTTTTTTTTTAAATTTTTTAAATTACAATACTGTATTTGTTTTGCCATACATTGACATGAATCAGCCACAGGTGTCCACGATCTCCCAATGCCAAAGCCCCCTCCCACCTCCCACCCCACATCCTCTCCCTGAATCATCCCGTGCACCAGCCCCATGCTTCCTGCATCCTGTATTGAACATAGACTGGTGCTTCATTCTTACAAGATAGTATACATGTTTCAATGCCGTTCTCCCAAATCATCCCCTCCTCTCCCTCTCCCTCAGAGGCCAAAAGTCCGTTCTATACCTCTGAGTCTCTTTTGTTGTCTCACATAGAGGATCTTCATTACTATCCTTCTAAATTCCATCTATATGTGTCAGTATACTCTATTGGTGTTTTTCTTTCTGGCTTACTTCACTCTGTATAATCGGCTCCAATTTCATCCATCTCATTAGAACTGAGTTGAATTTATTCTTTTTAAGGGCTGAGTAGTACTCCATTGTGTATATGTACCACAGCTTTCTTATCCAGTCATCTGCTGATGGACATCTAGGTTGTTTCCATATCCTGGCTATTATAAACAGTGCTGCAATGAACATTGGGGTACATGTGTCTCTTTCAATTCTGGTTTCCTTGGTGTGTATGCCCAGCAGTGGGATTGCTAGATCATAAGGAAGTTCTATTTCCATGGCTGCAGTCACCATCCACAGTGATTTTGGAGCTCAAGAAGAGGAAATCTGTCTCTGCTTCCACATTTTCCCCTTATATTTGCCATGAAACAATGGGGCCAGATGCCATGATCATAGTTTGTTTGTTTGTTTGTTTTTATCCTTAAGCCAGCTCTTTCACTCTCTTCCTTCACCCTCATCAAGAAGCTATTTAGCTTCTCTTCACTTTCTGCATTAGAGTGGTATCATATAGTTATTTTGTTCTTTTTATGGCTGAGTATCATATAATGGAATAAAATTCAATCATAAAAAGAACAAAATAATCCCATTTCATTTAACATGGGTGGACCTAAAGACAATTATCCTAAGTGAAGTCAGATAGAGAAGGACAAATATTATATGATGTCAGTCATATAAGAAACATAATTTTAAAAAATGATATGAATGAACTTATTTACAAAACAGAAACAGACTTATAGATATCAAAAATAAACTTATAGCTAATAAAGGGGAAACATAGCAAGGATGGATAAATCAGGAGTTTAGGATTAACATTCACACACTACTATATATAAAATAGATAACCAACAAGAATCTACTGTATAGCACAGGGAACTCTACTCAATGTTTTATGATAAACTATATGGGAAAAGAATCTAGAAAGGAATGAATATACATGTGTATAACTGAATCACTGCTATACACTTGAAACTGACACACATTGTAAATCATCCATACTCTGATAAAATTAAAATAAAAATACTACTTCTGTTCTGTTGATACAAGTAAGTTGACTAATGTATACAAGCTTTGGACCGAATTTTCACACATTTATTAAACGCTGTTTCAAATCCTGAAAGATGATGCTGTGAAAGTGATGCACTCAATATGCCAGCAAATTTGGAAAACTCAGCAGTGGCCACAGGACTGGAAAAGGTCCCTTTTCATTCTAATCCCAAAGAAAGGCAATGCCAAAGAATGCTCAAAGTACCGCACAATTGCACTTATCTCACACACTAATAAAGTAATGCTCAAAATTTTCCAAGCCAGGCTTCAGTATATGTGAACCATGAACTCCCTGATGTTCAAGCTGGTTTTAGAAAAGGCAGAGGAACCAGAGATCAAATTGCCAACATCCGCTGGATCATGGAAAAAGCAAGAGAGTTCCAGAAAAACATCTATTTCTGCTTTATTGACTATGCCAAAGCCTTTTACTGTGTGGATCACAATAAACTGTGGAAAATTCTGAAAGAGATGGGCATACCAGACCACCTAACCTGCCTCTTGAGAAATCTGTATGCAATTCAGGAAGAACAGTTAGACCTGGACAAGGAACAACAGGCTGGTTCCAAATAGGAAAAGGAGTCCGTCAAGGCTGTATGTTGTCACCCTGCTTATTTAACTTATATGCAGAGTACATCATGAGAAACGCTGGACTGGAAGAAACACAAGCTGGAATCAAGATTGCCAAGAGAAATATCAATAACCTCACATATGCAGATGACACCACCTTTATGGCAGAAAGTGAAGAGGAGCTAAAAAGCCTCTTGATGAAAGTGAAAGAGAAGAGAGAAAAAAGTTGGCTTAAAGCTCAACATTCAGAAAACGAAGATCATGGCATCCAGTCCCATCACTTCATGGGAAATAGAAAGGGAAACAGTGGAAACAGTGTCAGACTATTTTGGGGGCTCCAAAATCACTGCAGATGGTGACTGCAGCCATGAGATTAAAAGACGCTTACTCCTTGGAAGAAAAGTTATGACCAACCTATATAGTATATTCAAAAGCAGAGACATTACTTTGCAGATTAAGGTCCGTCTAGTCAAGGCTATGGTTTTGCCAGTGGTCATGTATGGATGTGAGAGTTGGACTGTGAAGAAGGCTGAGCGCCAAAGAATTGATGCTTTTGAACTGTGGTGTTGGAGAAGACTCTTGAGAGTCCCTTGGACTGCAAGGAGATCCAACCAGTCCATTCTGAAGGAGATCAGCCCTGGTATTTCTTTGGAAGGAATGATGATGAAGCTGAAACTCCAGTACTTTGGCCACATCATGCTAAGAGTTGACTCACTGGAACAGACTCTGGGAGGGATTGGGGGCAGGAGTATAAAGGGATGATAGAGGATGAGATGGTTGGAATGGCATCACTGACTCGATGGACGTGAGTCTGAATGAACTCCAGGAGATGGTGATGGACAGGGAGGCCTGGTGTGCTGCGTTTCATGGGTCGCAAAGCGTTGGACACGGCTGAGTGACTAAACTGAACTGAACTGAGTACAAGTAGGATCAAAATGTGATTAAAATTATAATCAATAATAGCATGGTTTTGTATTGCTGCTTAATATGCCATAATCATCTAAATTACTATCAAAGAGCCATTTTTTCAATAAAGAGAGCTACAAATTGCTTAGGATGTTATGGTGTTCATCAGATGCTAAACCTGGCAGGTGGGTAACTATTTTAAGATTCCTAGCTGTAAGTTCAATTCAGTTTGGTTCAGTTACTCAGTCATGTCCGACTCTTTGCGACCCCATTGACTGCAGCATGCAAGGCTTCCCTGTCCATCGAGTCCATAGAGTCAGTGATAAAATCTAACCATTTTAACTTCTAATGTCCCCTTCTCTTCCTGCCTTCAATCTTTCCCAGCATCAGGGTCTTTTCCAAGGAGTCAATTATTCACATCAAGTATTGCAGTTCCAGCTTCAGCATCAATACTTCCAATTAATATTCAGGACTGATTTCCTTTAGGATTGATTGGTTGGGTCTCCTTGCAGTCCAAAGGACTCTCAAGAGTCTTCTCCAATGCCACGGTTCAAAAGCATCAATTCTTCAGTACCAAATTTCTTTATAGTCCAACTCTCACATCCATACATGACTACTGGAAAATCCATAACTTTGACTAGACGGACCTTAGTCAGCAAAGTAATGTCTCTGCTTTTAATATACTGTCTAAGTTAGTCATAGCTTTTCTTCCAAGGAACAAGTGTCTTTTGATGTCATGGCTGCAGTCACCATCTGCAGTGATTTTTGAGCCCCCCAAAATACAGTCTGTCACTGTTTCGATTGCTTCCCCATCTATTTGCCATGAAGTGATAGGACCGGATGCCATGATCTTTGGTTTTGAATGTTGAGTTTTAGGCCAACTTTTTCACTCTCCTCTTTCAGCTGATAGTTGGAAATAAGTAAAAGGTCTTACTTTCAAGGAAATATGTTGTGGTCATCTTGAAACACAAATGAATAAAGGAATGAACCAGTTGTAATGAATACAATTTTCGTCCCAACATGCAAGTTGCTAAGGAAACAGTCTGATTATTTTAGTTTGTTTCACGTCACATTCTTCACTGACTGCTCAGGAAAGTTGTATACAAAAAAAAAGAGATAATTCCCCAAAGGAAACATTTGATCCTTAGAAAATTAGTAGATATTACTGGTAGGGGAAAAATGATTCAATGTCAAGTATTTTAAGACATAGTGGTTTAGACAAACATTCCTTTAATAGTACCTCAGGGCACTGATGCATATTTATTCATGTGTTCACAAAATTGGTTGCTCTAAAGGAGCACATTTTGAGAAAGACTCCATTAGAGAAAAAAAGAAATAAGAGGAAAGAAAAGGGTCTGTTTCATAGAGATCTTCAGTTTTTACTATTTGAAATAATTTTAACCAAAACTTGGATAAGAATATGTCACAATCACTTAGGGAATATTTGAGTATGCCTTAGAATTACCTAAATAGCTTATAGAGAAACACATTTTTGGACCTCACTCACAGAGTTTCTAATTCAGTAAGATTGCTAAGGTGGCACAAGAATTTACATCTTTAAAAAATAAACCAGAGAGAGAAAGATGAAAACTGTATGGTATCACTTACAGTGTAGAAGATTAAATAAAAGGATCAGATCAGATCAGATCAGATCAGTCATTCAGTCATGTCTGACTCTTTGTGATCCTATTAATCGTACACACCAGGCCTCCCTGTCCATCAACATCTCCCGGAGTTCACTCAAACTCATGTCCATCGAGTCAGTGATGCCAATTTCCTCCTGCCCCCAATCCCTCCCAGCATCAGAGTCTGTTCCAATGAGTCAACTCTTCGCATGAGGTGGCCAAAGTACTGGAGTTTCAGCTTTAGCATCATTCCTTCCAAAGAAATCCCAAGGCTGATCTTCAGAATGGACTGGTTGGATCTCCTTGCAGGCCAAGGGACTCTCAAGAGTCTTCTCCAACACCACAGTTCAAAAGTATCAATTCTTTGGCGCTCAGCCTTCTTCACAGTCCAACTCTCACATCCATGCATGACCACAGGAAAAACCATAGCCTTGACTAGATGGACCTTTGTTGGCAATGTAATGTCTCTGCTTTTCAGTATTCTATCTAGGCTGGTCATAGCTTTTCTTCAAAGGAGTAAGCGTCTTTTAATTTCATGACTGCAGGCATGGTCTGCAATGATTTTGAGGTCCAAAACAATAAAGTCTGACACTGTTTCCCCGTCTATTTCCCATGAAGTGATGGGACCAGATGCCATGATCTTCATTTTCTGAATGTTGAGCTTTAGGCCAACTTTTTAACTTTCTATTTCTCATCAACAGGCTTTTTAGTTCCTCTTCACTTTCTGCCATGAAGGTGGTATTATCTGCATATCCGAGGTTACTTATATTTCTCCTGGAAATGTTGATTCCAGCTTGTGCTTCTTTCAGCCCAGCATTTCTCATGATGTAGTCTGCATATAAGTTAAATAAGCAGGGTGAAAATATACAGCCTTGACGTACTCTTTTTCCTATTTGGAACCAGTCTGTTGTTCCATGTCCAGTTCTAACTGTTGCTTCCTGACCTGCAAAAAGTTTGCTCAAGAGGCAAGTCAAGTGGTCTGGTATTCCCATCTCCTTCAGAATTCTCCACAGTTTATTGTGATCCACACAGTCAAAGGCTTTGGCATAGTCAATAAAGCAGCAATAGATGTTTTTCTGAAACTTGCTTTTTCCATGATCCAGCAGATGTTGGCAATTTGACTCTGGTTCCTCTACCTTTTCTAAAACCAGCTTGAACATCAGGAAGTTCACAGTTCACATATTGCTGAAGCCTGGCTTGGAGAATTTTGAGAATTACTTTACTAGTGTGTGAAATGAATGCAATTTTCAGTAGTCTGAGCATTCTTTGGCATTGCCTTTTTTGGGATTGGAATTAAACTGACCTTTTCCAGTCCTATGGCCACTTCTAAGTTTTCCAAATTTGCTGGCATATTGAGTGCAGCACTTTCACAGCATCATCGTTCAAGATTTGAAACAGCTCAACTGGAATTCCATCACCTCCACTAGCTTTGTTCGTAGTGATGCTTTCTAAGGCCCACTTGACTTCACATTCCAGGATGTTTGGCTCTAGGTGAGTGATCATACTGTCGTGATTATCTGGGTCATGAAGATCTTTTTTTTTTTTTTGGTACAGTTCTTCTGTGTATTCTTGCCACCTCTTCTTAATATCTTTTGCTTCTGTTAGGTCCATACCATTTCTGTCCTTTATTGAGTCCATCTTTGCATGAAATGTTCCCTTGGTATCTCTAATTTTCTTGAAGAGCTCTCTAGTCTTTCCCACTCTGTTGTTTCCCTCTTTTTTTTGCATTGATTGCTGAGGATGGCTTTCTTATCTCTCCTTGCTTTTCTTTGGAACTCTGCATTCAAACGGGTATATCTTTCCTTTTCTCCAAACTCTGCATTCAAATGGGTATATCTTTCATTTTCTCCTTTGTTTTTTGCCTCTCTTCTTTTCACAGCTATTTGTAAGGCCTCCCCAGACAGCCATTTTGCTTTTCTGCATTTCTTTTCCATGGGGATGGTCTTGATCCCTGTCTCCTGTACAATGTCATGAACCTCATTCCATAGTTCATCAGGCACTCTATCTATCAGATCTAGGCCCTTAAATCTATTTCTTACTGCTACTGTATAATCATCATAAGGGATTTCATCTAGGTCATACCTGAATGGTCTAGTGGTGTTCCCTACTTTCTTCAATTTAAGTCTGACTTTGGCAAAAAGGAGCTCATGATCTGAGCCACAGTCAGCTCCTGGTCTTGTTTTTTGCTGACTGTATACAGCTTCTCCATCTTTGGCTGCAAAGAATATAATCAGTGTTGACCATCTGGTGATGTCCATGTGTAGTCTTCTCTTGTGTTGTTGGAAGAGGTTGTTTGGTATGACCAGTGCATTTTTTTTTTTTTTTCGCAAAACTGTATTAACCTTTGCCCTGCTTTATTCTGTATTCCAACGCCAAATTTGCTTGTTACTCCAAGTTTTTCTTGACTTCCTACATTTGCATTCCAGTTCCCTATAATGAAAAGGACATCTTTTGGGGTGTTAGTTCTAAAAGGTCTTGTAGGTCTTCATAGAGCTATTCAACTTCAGCTTCTTCAGTGTTACTTGTTCAAAGATAGACTTGGATTATTGTGATATTGAATGGTTTGTCTTGGAAATGAACAGAGACCATTCTGTCGTTTTTAAGATTGCATCCAAGTACTGCATTTCAGACTCTTTTGTTGACCATGATGGTAGATATAATGGTCATCTGAGTGAAATTTACCCATTCCAGTCCAATTTAGTTTGCTGATTCCTAGAATGCTGACGTTCATTCTTGTCATCTCCTGTTTGACCACTTCCAATTTGCCTTGATTCGTGGACCTAAGACGCCAGGTTCCTATGCAATATTGCTCTCTACAGCATCGATCCTTGCTTCTATCACCAGTCACATCCACAGCTGGGTATTGTTTTTTTGGCTCCATCCCTTCATTCTTTCTGGAGTTATTTCTCCACTGATCTCCAGTAGCATATTGGGCACCTACTGACCTGGGGGAGTTCCTCTTTCAGTATCCTATCATTTTGCATTTTCATACTGTTTATGGGGTTCTCAAGGCAAGAATACTGAAGTGGTTTGCCATTCCCTTCTCCAATGGGCCACATTTTGTCAGACCTCTCCACCATGACCCGCCCATCTTGGGTGGCCCCATTGGCATGGCTTAGTTTCACTGAGTTAAACAAGGCTGTGGTCCTAGTGTGATTAGTTTGACTAGTTTTCTGTGATTATGGTTTCATTGTGTCTGCCCTCTGATGCCTTCTTGCAACACCTACCATCTTAGTTGGGTTTGTCTTACATTGGACATGGGGTATCTCTTCACGGCTGCTCCAGCAAAGCACAGTCGCTGCTCCTTACCTTGGATGAGGGGTATCTCCTCACTGCCCCCCTTCCTGCTCCTCTAGGCCCTCCTGCACCCATGCAGCCACTGTGAACCTCATAGAAACAGAGAGTTAAAAAGTGGTTTCCTGGGGCTAAAAGGGAGGGAGAAGCAAGAAAAAAATTGATAAAAAGATACAGACTTTCAGCTATAAGGGGGTATTTTAAAAATTTGCTTCTCGGAAAACAGTGTGGAGATTCCTTAAAAATTGCAAATAGAACTGCCTTATGACCCAGCAATCCCACTGCTGGGCATACACATCGAGGAAACCAGAATTGAAAGAGACACATGTACCCCAATGTTCATTGCAGCACTGTTTATAATAGCCAGGACATGGAAGCAACCTAGATGTCCATCAGCAGATGACTGGATAAGAAAGCTGTGGTACATATACACTATGGAATACTACTCAGCCCTTAAAAAGAATAAATTTGACTCAGTTCTAATGAGATGGATGAAATTGGAACCGATTATACAGAGTGAAGTAAGCCAGAAAGAAAAACACCAATACAGTATACTGACACATATATATGGAATTTAGAAGACAGTAGTGATGACCCTGTAGGTGAGACAACCAAGAGACACAGAGGTATAGAGTGGACTTTTGGACTCTGAGGGAGAGGGAAAGGGTGGGATGGTTTGGGAGAATGGCAATGAAACATGTATATTTTCGTGTAAGAAACGAAGCGCCAATCTATGTTCAATGTAGGATGCAGGATGCATGGGGCTGATGCACAGGATGATTCAAGTAGAGGATGTGGGGTGGGAGGTGGGAGGGGGCTTCGGCATTGGGAGATTGTGTTCACCTATGGCTGATTCGTGTCAGTGTATGGGAAAACAAATACAGTATTGTAATTTAAAATAAATAAATTAATTAATTAAAAAAATTGCTTCTCTAATGGGCTCCCAGTCTATTCTGAAAATGCTGGTCCTGGAATCACTTTAGAAAAACCATTTCTGTAATTATTTCAGGAATCAGAAAGTGAATGCAGTTGTTTATACCTTTCAATCTGTTGTTTCACACAAATCAGCCTATTGGTGATTAAGATATAATGGAGAATTTATTGTGTATGTCCTTTAAATTTAGTTTCTAGAAAACTGAATTGACCTGGCAAAACAGTCTGAAGACAGGGTGTACTCACGGACTCTCAGTGTGCTATGTTTGCTTTAGGTTTAAATTTAACATAGTTTAGGTTATCTTATAGAATTTTTCATAAGGGTGCATGCCATGCTATAACTCAAAGTAGCTCCCTGGTTAATTGGGAAAACTATTGCATGCTTCAGTAATCACTAAAGTCTTGGAAGGATTGAAAGAAGAGAAAAATACACTTAAAAATAAGTTAATACACTTAAACAAAATGTCACATTACTCTATGAAATGAAGAAAAGTTTTAAAAATCCTTTCTCCATAAATACAGGAAATGATAAATAAGCACTAGAAAAGTGATACATTTCAGAAAGTGCCCACTTTGATATCTTATATATTGAGCCCTTAAAAGATCACACTATGATATATAAGCAAGCATTTAATTTCCTTGAGACATATTGTACTTATTGACAGTTAAACAGGCATTTCATATTTTTCAAGGATTGTCATAGTGTTACACCATGTCAGTTTATTTATGTGGAAAAAAAAAAAAGGTGTGTGTGTATGCACTCAGTAGTGTCTGACTCTTTGTGACCCCATGGACTGTATCCCACCAGGCCTCTCTGTCCCTGGAATTTTCCTGGCAAGAATACTGGAGTGACTGGCCATTTCCCCTTTCAGGGATCTTCTTGGCCCAGGAATTGAAAATGTGTCTCCTGCATCTCCTGAAATGGCAGCTGGATTGTTACCACTGATCCAGCTGGGAAGCCCAGAAACCTTAGTTTAAATTGTCAGTTCTCTTTACTGCAGGATTTCCTATACCTATAGTAGTCTAATAGGCTTCCCGGGTGGCTCAGTGGGTAAAAAATCCATCTGCAAAGCAGGAGATAAGGATTAGATCCCCTGATTGGGAAGATCCCCTGGAGTAGGGCATAGCAACCCACTGCATGATTCTTGCCTGGAAAATCCCATGGACGGAGAAGCCTGGCAGGCTACAGTTCATGGTGTCACAAAAGTTGTTGTGACTGAAGCAATGAGTACAGCATATAGTAATCTAATATGTAAAATGAATCTGTACTGAGGGCAATTAGTGCTGTATTTTCCAATTTACTAGACCCTGAAACTGTTTTTCTTTTGCATTTTTTTGTCTTTAATTTATTCACTTGAATGTATCATGGGAATACTACTGACAATTACCCTATATAATTAAAGTATGTGAAGACATTTCATTAATTCAGTAGTGTTTAATCTCTTCATTTTTGTGTTAGAATTTCACATCACTATTTGAGTTATTGCTCTGAGTCCTTGTATTAGACAGGGTTCTCCAGAGAAATAGAATAGGATGTGTGTACACAAATACACATACATAGTGGTATGACAGAGGAAAGACAGAGATTTATTTTAAGGAATTGGTTCACAAGACTCTGAGAGCTGACAAGTTCTAAATATGCAGGATGGGGCCCTAAGCTAGAGACTCAGGAAAAGGTTAATGTTGCATTCTGTAATTTGAAGGCTATATGGAAGTTAAGGCTCTCAACTGATTGGATACAGCTCACTCACATTAAAAAGGTAATCTTCTATATTTCAAGTCAATTGATTAAAATATTAATTTCATCTAAAAAAATTCTATAGGAACTTCCCTGGTGATCTTGTGGTTAAGACCATTTCCACTGCAGAGCCCTGCTTGGGGAACTACATGCCATGTGGCCAAAAGATATATACATACATATATATATATATATATATACACACACACACACACACACACACACACACACACATATATAACACATATAATATATATGTGATAAATATAGATTTAAAAATATGCATAGTAACACCTAGACTGATGTGTACCAGGAAACTGGGTGCCATGGCCCATCCAAGGTAATCCATTAAATTTAACATCATCTTTCCCCAAACATCCAACCCTGGTTAGATTTTACCACATTTTATCCCTTTTAAAATTAGTCATCAAGCTTCTTTTTCCTGACACTTGAGTGGCAGAAATCACAAATATCTTAGCAGAGCTTCTTAAGCTCTGTGTCAAAAAGCTGTGCACAGCTGATATGGGTTTCCTTATTATGTTACTATCAGGAAGTGATATTAGGAGAGAGAGACTGCCCCTGTTTTCCTGGTTTAGAGTCATCTTCAGTTATAGACTCTGAGATATCTGTTGGGTCACGAGTAATTTTGTGTTCCACTAACACTTTAGGAATCTCTTTATCTCTCACTTATTTTCCTTTTCTGTAACTATTGTTCTTTACTTTCTGTTTCTCACAAAATATGAAAATGTATGTATCATGAACTTTTTAAATCTACATCTTTTTTATAAGTCTCTTCTAAGCAAAGCCCTTGATGGACTTACCTGGTGGCTCAACTGGTAAAGAATTGCCTGCAATGCGGGAGACCTGGGTTTGATCCTTGGGTTGGGAAGATCCCTGGAGAAGCAAAGGCAACCCTCTTCAGTATTGTGGCCTGGAGAATTCCATGGACTGTATAGTCCATGGGGTTGCAAAGAGTCAGACATGACTTAGTGGCTTTCACTTCACTTCAAGCAAAGCCTTAGAATCTCTCCTTTTAAATGTGCTTTTCCTCCCCAAAGAGATATAATACAATTTGCTTACTGTATGTAACTTTTGGTTTACTCCTTTATTGGATTTATAAATGTATTATCACTTACTGTAGTAAGTGGAGGGCTTCCCAGGTGGCCCAAGGAATAAAGAACTCACCTCCCAATCCAAGAGATGCAGTTCTGATTCCTGAGTCAGGAGATCTCCTGAAGGAAGGCATGGCAACCCACTCCAGTATTCATGCCTGGAGAATCCCATGGACAGAGGAAACTGACAGGCTACAGACCATAGGGTCCACAGACATGACAGAAGCAACACCTTATTAAGTGGTCACATGTAATCTATAAGCTTTTCTATACTTAAATTCACTTTTCATGGTTGTACATAATTAACAATTCGAAACCTACTTCTTTCCTGTTCTAAGTGAAAGAATCATTTCACCTTGTACTTCAAAGACACCAGGTTTTTCACGGGAGGTACCGTTCATATCTCCCTCTCGTTATCCTTTCATCCATCTTCCCAGTTTTATGCATAGTCTTGAGGAAAAATGCACTTCTGTCCTGTGAAACTAAACTACTTGGTATTCAATAAATATTTGTTGGTTGGATAAAGGGATTTTGCTGACTTTTTATAGCATACCATCTCATTTCATATATTTCTATTCCATTCTATTCTACCATCTATCTTGTTTAATAAAACATTTTTGTTTTGGCAAAATATACATAACACAATTTTTCATCTTAAGCATTTTTAAATGTACACTTCATTGATATTAAATGCACTTAATATTGTTATTGAAACCATCACCCTATTCCATTTCTAGAAATCTTTTTAGATTACAGAACTGAAACTCCATACTTTTAAAAACAAATCTTCCATTCTTCCCTCTCCTTCACCTGTGACCACTCTCATTCTACTTCTTGTGTCAATGAATTGGACATTACCTTTTAAGGAGGGTAATATATATGTGGAATCAGTATTTGTATTTTCGTGACTGAATTGTCTCACTTAGCATTATGTCCTCAGAATTCAGTCTGTTCATTTCTTTGGCAAAGTTCTTTCTCTTCTATTGCCTACATATTTCTCAAACTATTTTTTTCTCCTCTTTATGCCTTACCTTGTGCTTTGTTAAATCCTCTGCATCTTTTTTCCTGACACAATGAAATAGCCTCCAGGTAATCTTTCTGAATATCCTGGCCATGACTAATTCATCATCCACTACTGTCACATAGGTTATTATTATTACAATTATAATTGTTCTTATATTTCAGATTACAAGTTAACCAAATTACTCCTTGCTTAAAATATTATATGGTATTCCAATTGTCTAAAATTCTCTTAAAGTTTAGGTATATGAGATTCAAATTTTGATACATTTTAAATATTAAAAATTGTGTCCTTCTGAGTATAATTGCTAGATATACATTCATAAGTTTTGATAACAAGGAACATGGACTTCATGCTTCATTACATTCTTGATAAAACAATATTCCCAAATTTGCATCTTATTAAAAGGGAGCAATTAAAATATCATCATTTTCATAAAAAGATTATGGATTTATGAATTTAAAGCAAAACATAGAGTAACAAATATATGATTATTGTTGGCCATTTGCAAGGCAGCATCTTTATTTCAGAATATGCCATCTGATACATAGGAAACTACCATTTATATCTATTGTGGAAGGAACCCAAGAATGAACCACTAAATGCTGCACATCAAGTATGGCCCTGACCACATGTTATACTTTATAACCATTATTTTAAATTCACTCTTCATTATTTGAGCCAAGAAGCAGACCAGGAAGTTGTTAACAATCTGTGCCGTTTTCAGTGAATTACTATAAAAGAGTATTGTCTAAGTGTTATAAATAAAAATTGACAGTTTGTTGTTAAATTAGGAATGTAATTTCATCTATTAGTATATAATAAATACACTATAAGGATATTTACATATTAGTATCACTGCCAGAAGGGAAAATGAAGACTGTCGTAGTAGCTGGAAGCTGAGAACTGGGTTATGAAGTTCTCAAATACAAATAACTTCCACAGAATGACAGCGTATTGCTATGTGTGTGTTCAATTGCTCGGTCATGTCCAACTCTTTACAGATCCTATGAACTGTAGCCTTCCAGGCCCCTCTACTCATGGGAGTTTCCCAACAAGAGTACAAGAATGGGTTGCCATTTCCCTCTCAGTATTGCTATGGCTCAAACTGATAAAACCAAAACACATGGTAACCACAAAATTAAACTCAACAGATGATAAATGTGAATGCACACCTCTAATAAGATCAACTTGAAACTTGTTCCAAACTTCCAGATAAAATATATCCCAAGAAAACAAAACACTGAATTATTCTCTCAAGTAGGAGTAATGGAGCATAGTTCCCTCCCCTCTCCTCTTTTTTTTTTTTTTAATATTTCAGGTGAAAATAAGTCAGTCTTTCACTCTATAAATATAATTTAACTAAAGGGTTTTGCAAGTGCTTTTTATCAGATCAAAGAATTTCTCTACCACTATTCAAATGCTGTTTTTACTATAATTGGCTATTGAATTGTGGAAAATATTTTATCTGCATCTATTGAGATAAGTTGTTACTCTTTCAAAATGGAAATACGATATTTTACAGTGATTCAGTTCAGTTCAGTTCAGTAGCTCAGTCATGTCCAACTTTTTGTGACTCCATGAATTGCAGCATGCCAGGCCTCCCTGTCCATCACCAACTCTCAGAGTTCACACAAACTCATGTCCATTGAGTTGGTGATGCCATCCAGCCATCTCATCCTCTGTCATCCCCTTCTCCTCCTGCCCCCAATCCCTCCCAGCATCAGAGTCTTTTCCAATGAGTCAACTCTTCGCATGAGGTGGCCAAAGTACTGGAGTTTCAGCTTTAGCATCAATCCTTCCAAAGAACACCCAGGACTGATCTCCTTTAGAATGGACTGATTGGATCTCCTTGCAGTCCAAGGGACTGTCAAGAGTCTTCTCCAACACCACAGTTCAAAGCAACAATTCTTCAGCGCTCAGCCTTCTTCACAGTCCAACTCTCACATCCATACATAACTGCAGGAAAAACCATAGCCTTAACTAGACAGACCTGTGTTGGCAAAGCAATGTCTCTGCTTTTGAATATCCTGTCTAGGTTGGTCATAACTTTTCTTCCAAGAAGTAAGCATCATTTCATTTCATGGCTGCAATCACCATCTGCAGTGATTTTGGAGCCCAAAAAACAAAATCTGACACTGTTTCCACAGTTTCCCAATCTATTTCCCATGAAGTGATGGGACCAGATGCCATGATCTTAGTTTCTGAATGTTGAGCTTTAAGTACAGTGAATAATCTGCTAATATTTACCAACCTTACCTCCATTGACTAAAATCACTTGGTCATTATGTATTTCTACAGTATATCTACTACAGGATTATCTTTTTGTGACAACGTGTTAGGAAGTTTCAAGTTTATGTCATGACTGCATTATTCTCCACTTTTATCTTTTTATAGTGTCTTCAGTTTTCATAACATTGGTCTCAATTTCTGGCTGCGAGCTACTCTCCTGTCCTCATTTTCTTTATGGAAGAGTATTATATAATTCCTATTATTTGTTCCAAAAGTCTTTGATAGAATTCATTAGGAAAAATATTTTTGCCTAAGGTAATTTTAATGGGAAAAACTGTAACACAAATTAATTTTCTTTAATAAGTTTTGGGCTATTTAGATGACATATTTCCTTTTCAGACAACTTCAGTAGTTTGTGTCCCATAAAAATATGTCCTAGAGGAGATATCCCACGTTGAAGGTCAGGAATGGGGCGCTAAGGAGATACCCCCTCTCCAAGGTAAGGAGCAGTGGCTCTGCTTTGTTAGAGCAGCTGTGAAGAGATACACCCACATCCAAGGTAAGAGAAACCCAAGTAAGATGATAGGTGTTGCAAGAGGGCATCAGAGGGCAGACACACTGAAACCATACTCACAGAAAACTAGTCAATCTAATCACACTAGGACCACAGCCTTGTCTAACTCAATGAAACCAAGCCATGCCTGCGTGGGCAACCCAAGATGGGCAGGTCATGGTGGAGAGGTCTGACAAAACGTGGTCCACTAGAGAAGGAAATAGCAAGCCACTTCAGTATTCTTGCCTTATGAACCCCATGAACAGTATGAAAAGGCAACATGATAGGATACCAAAAGAGGAACTCCCCAGGTCATTAAGTGTCCAGTATGCTACTGGAGATCAGAGGAGAAATAACTCCAGAAAGAATGAAAGGACGGAGCCAAAGCAAAAACAATACCCAGCTGTGGATGTGACTGGTGATAGAAGCAAGGACTGATGCTGTAGAGAGCAATATTGCATAGGAACCTGGAAAGTCAGGTCCATGAATCAAGGCCAATTGGAAGTGGTCACACAAGAGATGGCAAGGGTGAACATCGTCATTCTAGGAATCAGCAAACTAAAATGGACTGGAATGGGTAAATCTCACTCAGATGACCATTATATCTACTACTGCAGGCAGGAATCCTCAGAAGAAATGCAGTAGCCATCATGGTCAACAAAAGAGTCTGAAATGCAGTACTTGGATGCAACCTCAAAATGACAGAATGATCTCTGTTCATTTCCAAGGCAAACCATTCGATATCACAGTTATCCAAGTCTATGCCCCAACCAGTAACACTGAAGAAGCTGAAGTTGAATGGTTTTATGAAGACCTACAAGACCTTTTAGAACTAAAAACCAAAAAAGATGTCCTTTTCATTATAGGGGACTGGAATGCAAAAGTAGGAAGTCAAGAAACACCTGGAGTAACAGGCAAATTTGGCCTTGGAATGCAGAATGAAGCAGGGCAAAGACCATTAGAGTTTTGCCAAGACAATGCACTGGTCATAGCAAACACCCTCTTCCAACAACACAAGAGAAGACTCTACACATGGACATCACCAGATGGTCAACACTTTAATCAGATTGATCATATTCTACGCAGCCAAAGATGGAGAAGCTCTATACAGTCAACAAAAACAAGACCAGGAGCTGACTGTGGCTCAGCTCATGGACTCCTTATTACCAAATTCAGACTTAAACTGAAGAAAGTAGGGAAAACTGCTAGACCATTCTGGTATGATCTAAATCAAATCCCTTATGATTATACAGTGGAAGTGAGAAATAGATTTAAGGGCCTAGATCTGATAGACAGAGTTCCTGATGAACTATGGAATGAAGTTCATGACATTGTGCAGGAGGCAGGGATCAAGACCATCTCCATGGAAAAGAAATTCAAAAAGCAAAATGGCTGTCTGGGGAGGACTTACAAATAGCCTTGAAGAGAAGAGAGGTGAAAAGCAAAGGAGAAAAGAAAAGATGTAGGCATCTGAATTAAGAGTTCCAAAGAATAGCAAGAAGAGGTAAGAAAGCCTACCTCAGTGATCAATACAAAGAAATAGAGGAAAACAACAGACTGGGAAAGACTAGAGATCTCTTCAAGAAAATTAGAAATACCAAGGGAACATTTCATGAAAAAAATGGGCTCAATAAAGGACAGAAACAATATGGACCTAAGAGAAGCAGAAGATATTAAGAAGAGGTGGCAAGAATATATGGAAGAACTGTACAAAAAGATCTTCACGACCCAAATAGTCATGATGATGTGATCACTAATCTAGAACCAGACATCTTGGAATGTGAAGTCAAGTGGGCCTTAGAAAGCATCACTATGAACAAAGCTAGTGGAGGTGATGGAATTCCAGTTGAGTTATTTCACATCCTGAAAGATGATGCTGTGAAAGTGCTGCACTCAATATGCCAGCAAATTTGGAAAACTCAGCAGTGGCCACAGGACTGGGAAAGGTTAGTTTTCATTCCAATTCCAAAGAAAGGCAATGCCAAAAATGCTCAAACTACTGCACAATTTCACTCATCTCACATGCTAGTAAAGTGATTCTCAAAATTCTCCAAGCCAAGCTTGAGCAATACATGAACCGTGAACTTCTGTATGTTCAAGCTGGTTTTAGAAAAAGCAGAGGAACCAGAGATCAAATTGCCAACATCCGCCGGATCATGGAAAAAGCAAGAGAGTTCCAGAAAAACATCTATTTCTGCTTTGTTGACTATGCCAAAGCCTCAGACTGTGTGGATCATAATAAACTGTGGAAAATTCTGAAAGAGATGAGCATACCAGACCACCTGACTTGCCTCTTGAGAAATCTGTATGCAGGTCAGGAAGAAACAGTTAGAACTGGACATGTAACAACAAACTGGTTCCAAATAGTGAAAGGAGTACATCAAGGCTATATATTGTCACCCTGCTTATTTAACTTATATGCAGAGTACATCATGAAAAACGCTGGACTGGAAGAAACACAAGCTGGAATCAAGATTGCCAGGAGAAATATCAGTAACCTCAGATATGTAAATGACACCACCCTTATGGCAGAAAGTGAAGAGGAGCTAAAAAGCCTCTTGATAAAGTGAAAGAGGAGAGCGAAAAAATTGGACTAAACCTCAACATTCAGAAAGCGAAGATCATGGCATCCAGTCCCATCACTTCATGGGAAATAGATGGGGAAACAGTGTCTGACTTTATTTTTGGAGCTCCAGAATCACTGCAGATGGTGACTGCAGCCATGAAATTAAAAGATGCTTACTCCTTGGAAGAAAAGTTATGACCAACCTAGATAGTATATTCAAAAGCAGAGACATTACTTTGCCGACTAAGGTTCGTCTAGTCAAGGCTATGGTTTTTCCAGTGGTCATGTATGGATGTGAGAGTTGGACTGTGAAGAAGGCTGAGTGCCAAATAATTGATGCTTTTGAACTGTGGTGCTGGAGAAGACTCTTGAGAGTCCCTTGGACTGCACGGAGATCCAGTCAGTCCATTCTGAAGGCAATCTCCCTGGGATTTCTTTGGAAGGAATGATGCTGAAGCTGAAACTCCAGTACTTTGGCCACCTCATGAGAAGAGTTGACTCACTGGAAAAAAAACTCTTATGCTATGAGGGATTGGGGGCAGGAGGAGAAGTGGATGACTGAGGATGAGATGGCTGGATGGCATCACAGACTCGATGGACGTGAGTCTGAGTGAACTCCGGGAGTTGGTGATGGACAGGGAAGCCTGACGTGCTGCAATTCATGGGATAGCAAAGAGTCGGACATGACTGAGCTACTGAACTGAAGTGAACTGAAAAATAATGTCCATTTAAACAAAAAACTGCAGTTTTTATTCTCTTTATTGGTATCCCTATGTATTCAACACGGTTCTCCTGATTGTCTTTAGTTCTTTGTCCTTCAGTGTTTGAGCATACTTAAGGCAGGTAATTTAAACTCTTTTTCTAGGAAGTCCAATTTCTTGGGTTCTTCAAAGATCTTATTATATTTCTTTTCATGAATGGGCTACAGTTTTCTGTTTTTCTGACTGCTTTATAATTTTTACAAAAACCATTTCTGATATTGTAATATCGTAATGGCAACCCACTCCAGTACTCTTGCCTGGAGAATCCCATGGAGGAGGAGTCTGGTAGGCTACAGTCCATGGGGGTCGCAAAGAGTTGGACACGACTGAACAACTTCACTTCAACACTTGAAATAACATTTTCACTTCCTCCTAGAGAATAGTATTATTGCTTATTGAGGGCTGTAGTCATCCACTTGTTTAGTGATTTCTTGAATAATTTAGCAAGGTCTGTGTTCTCAGTCGCTCTGTTGTGGCTGAGTCTTTACCACCTCAAAGACTGTAGCCCTCTAGGCTCCTCTGTCCATGGAATTTTCCAGGCAAGAATACAGAGTGGGTAGTCTTTTGTTATTACAGAGTCTCTTCTTGACCCAGGGATGGGACCCACATCTTTTGTGTCTCCTACACTGACAACCAGATTCTTTACCACTGTACCACCTGGGAAGCCCATAGAAAGGACTTTATCCCTTGACATATGCATCATTGTGTCTGCGTTCAGTTAGTGAGTGACTTGACAAAGATTTCTTTAAATAAATGCCTGGATCCAATAAGAGAAGAAAAACATTCTGTTGCTTTAAATTCTTTCAACAAGATCTTACCAGGAAGCCCTTTCAACCTCATCAGGTTGAAATAGCTAGTCTCTTTGCTGATCTCTCAGCGAACTGTCAGATCAAAACACACAACTCAGGTTTTTAAAGACTGGGTTCTTATTGCTCATCCTGGCATCAGCAAGCTGTATTAGAAATGTGGACCACATTTTCTATATCTACCTAGCATAGAGCCAGGAGCATGGAATTGTAGATGTTATGTTAAATGTCAAAATACAGTGAAATTTACCTATTGTTTATTTGCTTGTTTGTTTTTAAATCAAGCCTCTACTGGACCCTGCAAGTGCTGAAGTAGACTTTACACTTCTAAAATAACCAAAGCTAGGAGTTCTTGCCAGTTCAGTAGAGAAACTGATCCGTGGAACTTTCTTACTATACTATCTTCCATAGTATCAGTTGGTGAATTTTTAAAAGTACAAATTACTTTAGGAAATATTCATTATGCTTTTGAGGCAATTCTAAAGAATTGTGCATTCACTTATATTTTCTAATCAAACTAATTCCTTTTCTCACCTGTCCAACTTTCTGAAACTTTTACATATTCCACAGCTTTCTTATTTTTGTCTCTGATTTTCATCATAAAAACTAATTTGAAATTAGAAATGTCATTTTATCACCTTTTTTCCACTCTTGCTATGTTTGGTATATTCTTAGATTTTTTTTAATCTGCTAGTTTGCATTACCAATGAATGACACAAAAGTAAAGTGATAAAATAATAAAAAAATTTTAAAACTACTGAATAAATGAATGAAAATGTAAATAAGAAAAGTCATTTGTATAATCGGTTCCAATTTCATCCATCTCATTAGAACTGAGTCAAATCCAGAAAGAAAAACACCAATACAGTATACTGACACATATATATGGAATTTAGAAGACAGTAATGATGACCCTATATGTGAGACAACAAAGAGACACAGAGGTATAGAGTGGACTTTTGGACTCTGAGGGAGAGGGAAAGGGTGGGATGGTTTGGGAGAATGGCAATGAAACATGTATATTTTTGTGTAAGAAACGAAGCGCCAATCTATGTTCAATGTAGGATGCAGGATGCATGGGGCTGATGCACAGGATGATTCAAGTAGAGGATGTGGGGTGGGAGGTGGGAGGGGGCTTCTGGCATTGGGAGATTGTGTTCACCTATGGCTGTTTCATGTCAATGTATGGCAAAACAAACACAGTATTGTAGTTAAAAAAATAAATAAATTTAATAAAAAAAAATAAAACAATTTAAAAAAAAAGAAAAGTCATTTGAGGATCTAAGGATATATAGAAGAACCAATTGTCAATTCCTGATGGAAAACAACAGTAATTAAACCAATTAAATGAACCACCTTAAAAATGCTTTATAAAAGAGCAATAAAAATAAGCATGTATTGAACATCTTAACATAAAAGTATTTAGGACTATGATTCTTCTTACAAAGTAATGAAGAGGAGCTCAGTAGTGAAATGTTGCCAAGTGAGTTTCTTAAAAGTTTTATAAAGAAATCAGAAGCTATCCTACTGAAACAAAACAAAACAATAATAAAAATGGCATGTCCATAAATACAATGATGCTTTTGTTCATAACATTGATATATACTATAAAACAGCAGACAAAGAGTTCTGTAAGGTTTACAAAAAGATAGTGAGGAAACAACCAGTGGTACAGGTATAGAACTGAGAGGTAATGACGTCTACCAAGATAATGAGGGCAATTTAAGTGAGTGTGTTTGGGGAGCTCTCCTGAACTAATGGTGCTGATCTGCAGCTGAATGAACAAATAGTTCAGCATAGAATGAATGAAGGTTATCACACTGTTCTTCCTTTTACAAGAGAAACAACATATCTCCTACCTACTACTAAGCATTTTATAACTCATGTGAAAAAGTAATCAGAACCAGAAGCAGTATCAATTCTTATAGCACATAAAACAAAAAGATCTACACAAAATGCATACTGTGCTATGTAAAACAAAATAAAACAAGAAGTATCCCTCTGACTCAAACTTGGTATACAATTAGGGATCTCATATTGGAACAAAAGTTGTACTGTCTGTCTTCAGCTTCCTGATAAGTTATAAATTTATCTCCTGGGTTACTAGAATTGCTATAAAATGAACTTTTGTTATTTTTTCAGTTGTCTATACTACCAGTCTAAAAGAACATTTCTTCTTGAAGTAAATGATTACATGAATTTCATGATTAGCTTATTTACCAGAAAATATGTTAAGCTCAAAAGCAGCAATTACAGAGAGAATATTTTAAAGAAATTAGAAGTTTTGCTAGTGAAGAGAAACACAGGAACTGTAATAAAGAAAATGCTGGAGGGCATATGGAAATTATATTAATTCTATCTTATTTGGACAATTATTCTGATATTATATTTTAAATCCACAAAATGTGGTCTGTAAGTTAAAGCCAAATATAAGAGAAAGAGTATGAAATGGCCACTTTATAATTTTTACCATCTGAAAATGCATTAATGTTAGCATATTCAATTGAGCTATGACCAAGAAAGAAAATGATAATTTTATATAACATAATTTAGAATTAATCATTTGACAAAAGTTTTGGAGCATTCAAAACTGTTAGAGCATTCAAAACTTTTGGACTCTGAGGGAGAGGGAAAAGGTGGGATGGTTTGGGAGAATGGCACTGAAACATGTATACTTTCTTGTAAGAAATGAAGCACCAATCTATGTTCAATGCAGGATGCAGGATGCATGGGGCTGGAGCACAGGATGATTCAGGTAGAGGATGTGGGGTGGGAGGTGGGAGGGGGCTTTGGCATTGGGAGATTGTGTTCACCTGTGGCTGTTTCATGTCAATGTATGGCAAAACAAATACAGTATTGTAATTAAAAAAAGGATGAAATTGGAACCGATTATACAGAGTGAAGTAAGCCAAAAAGAAAAACACCAATACAGTATACTGACACATATATATGGAATTTAGAAGACAGTAATGATGACCCTATATGTGAGACAACAAAGAGACACAGAGGTATAGAGTGGACTTTTGGACTCTGAGGGAGAGGGAAAGGGTGGGATGGTTTGGGAGAATGGCAATGAAACATGTATATTTTCTTGTAAGAAACGAAGCGCCAATCTATGTTCAATGTAGGATGCAGGATGCATGGGGCTGATGCACAGGATGATTCAAGTAGAGGATGTGGGGTGGGAGGTGGGAGGGGGCTTCGGCATTGGGAGATTGTGTTCACCTATGGCTGATTCGTGTCAGTGTATGGCAAAACAAATATAGTATTGTAATTTAAAAAATAAAAAAAGTTAATAAAAATAAAAAATAAATAAATAAATTAATTAAAAAAAACTGTTAATGTTGGACTACACTCTTGAGTAACTGTTTGAGTCATTCATAACTTAAAACATAAAAAGTTCTTTTGAGAAATCTTCATACCAAAAACCAATTTTCAACAGTCTACTTCATTTCCCACCCAGAACATGTAGCATAATGATATTTAGCCATCTTATTGTACATCCAACCAGTCCATTCTGAAGGAGATCAGCCCTGGGTCTTTGGAAGGAATGATGTTAAAGCTGAAACTCCAGTACTTTGGCCACCTCGTGCGAAGAGTTGACTCATTGGAAAAGACTCTGATGCTGGGAGGGATTGGGGGCAGGAGGAGAAGGGGACGACAGAGGATGAGGTGGCTGGATGGCATCACTGACTCAATGGACGTGAGTCTGCGTGAACTCGGGGGATGGTGATGGACAGGGAGGCCTGGTGTGATGCGATTCATGGGATCGCAAAGAGTTGAGCGACTGAACTGAACTGATTGTACATCTAAGTCTCTCAATTGTTTTCAGACTATCAATCAGAAGAAAGAATTGAGTGAAAAGGACACTACCAACATGATATATTTATCATCAGCAAAACTATATTAGTTTCATTGGATTATTAATAGGATTATTCAAAATTCCATAAAACAGCATGGGCTTTATATTTTTCTATCTAATAACTATTTCTCTTAGAGAGAAAGGATGAAATGGCACAATCTAGTATGGTGTATGCTTGAATACTCTGATTTCATATCATGTGGTGAGAAGCGGAAGTTAGTTTCTTTTTCCGCCATACTTCTCCTGGTCAAATAACGTATGTTTATGAGAGATTGTTATTTTAAAGGAATACAGAGAGAATTAATCCTAAAACTGACTTTTATTTTTATTTCCTAAGACAGTATTGGCTAACAGATAATTTTAAAAAGGAACTATGGTATTTTAAAAATACAATATATGTAAAAACATAATAAAACCAGCAGATAAATATAGTCAATCCAATTATATTATAAAAAGTTATTCCTAAACCAATTATAAGTTCATTTTAAAAAATGTTTAATCAAATATTAATTCCAGATCAATTAATTTGTATTCAGTTCAGTTCAGTCGCTCAGTTGTGTCTGAATCTTTGCGACCCCATGAATCGCAGCACGCCAGGCCTGCCTGTCCATCACCAACTCCCGGAGTTCACTCAGACTCGCGTCCATCGAGTCAGTGATGCCATCCAGCCATCTCAACCTCAGTCGTCCCCTTTTCCTCCTGCCTGCAATCCCTCGCAGCATCAAAGTCTTTTCCAATGAGTCAACTCTTCGCATGAGGTGTCCAAAGTACTGCCATTTCAGCTTTAGCATCATTCCTTCCAAAGAAATCCCAGGGGAGATCGCCTTCAGAATGGACTGGTTGGATCTCCTTGCAGTCCAAGGGACTCTCCAGAGTCTTCTCCACACCACAGTTCAAAAGCATCAATTCTTCAGTGCTCAGCCTTCTTAACAGTCCAACTCTCACATCTATACATGACTACTGGAAAAACCATAGCTTTGACTAGATGGACCTTAGTCGGCAAAGTAATGTCTCTGCTTTTGAATATGCTGTCTAGGTTGGTCATAACTTTTCTTCCAAGGAGTAAGCGTCTTTTAATTTCATGGCTGCAGTCACCATCTGCAGTGAGTTTAGAGCCAAAAAATAAAGTTTGACACTGTTTCCACTGTTTCTCCATCTATTTCCCATGAAGTGATGGGACTGGATGCCATGATCTTCGTTTTCTGAATGTTGAGCTTTAAGCCAACTTTTTTGTATTATTGTATAGCATTTTTATTAAATTAATAAGAATTTATTTACTTTAGCTTTCCAAAGCTTAAAAGTGAAAGTGTTAGTTGCTCAGTCCTGTCTGACTCTTCATGAGCCCATGTACTATAGCCCACCAGCCTCCTCTATACCTGGAATTCTCCTGGTAAGAATACATACAGAGTGGGAAGCTGTTGCCTTCTCCAGGGGATCTTCCTGAACTCAGAGATCAAACCGAGGTCTCCTGTTTTGCAGGTAGATTCTTTCTTGTCTGAGCCACCAAGGAAGCCCAGAATATATTTAATCATGATATCAAATGAGTAATTAATTTTTATGATTTTTACATTTTTAATTAGTCAATTATCAATAAAAATCAAATACCAGAGCAAGGTACATATACACAGCTTTATCAAAAAGTACTCCGTCCTCTATCATACTCCTAATTTTGAAAATAAAAGGTGTATCTACTCATTGCATTTATTATAAATGATAAGTAGCATTATTTTGTTTCCATAACCTCTAAAACAAATAAATGAATTACATCATGTATATTTCCAAACTTGACATGTTATTGATGTATCTTACAAAGTATACTGAATATTTTTCTATTTTTGGCAGTAGTTCATAAAATACATAAGACACTTATATGAACTGAAAATGAAGTTATACTTACAATGCGTGAAAAAACCTGAGTGATCTTTCTTAGTCCATTGGATTGAAGAAGAGTGAAAACTGTTGTAATGGATGATAGCCTCACCTTCACTTCATGTTGGTTTTCTGAAATGACACCTACAACTATCTCCTTCTGAAAGAGATGGGAATACCAGACCACCTGACCTGCTCTCTTGAGAAACCTGTATACAGGTTAGGAAGCAACAGTTAGAACTGGACATGGAACAACAGACTGGTTCCAAATAGGAAAAGGAGTACATCAAGGTTGTATAATGTGCTTATTTAACTTATATGCAGAGTACATCATGAGAAACACTGTGCTGTAGGAAGCACAATCCAGCATATTCTTGGAATCAAGATTGCTGGGAGAAATATCAATAACCTCAGATATGCAGATGACACCACCCTTATGGCAGAAAGTGAAGAAGAACTCAAAAGCCTCTTGATGAAAGTGAAAAAGAGAGTGAAAAAGTTGGCTTAAACCTCAACATTCAGAAATTAAGATCATGGCATCTGGTCCCATCACTTCATGGCAAATAGAAGGGGAAACAGTGAGAGACTTTATCTTGGGGGGGCTCAAAAATCACTGCAAATAGTGATTGCAGCCATGAAATTAAAAGATGCTTACTCCTTGGAAGGCAAGTTATGACCAACCCAGATAACATATTAAAAAGCAGAGACATTACTTTGCCAACAAAGGTCGGTCTAGTTGAGGCTATAGTTTTTCCAGTGGTCATGTATGGATGTGAGAGTTAGACTATAACAAAAGCTAAGTGCAGAAGAATTGATGCTTTTTAACTGTGGTGTTGGAGAAGATTTGAGAGTCCCTTGGACTTCAAGGAGATCTAACCAGTCCATCCTAAAGGAGATCAGTCCTGGGTGTTCATTAGTAGGACTGATGCTAAAGCTGAAACTCCAATACTTTGGCCACCTGATGCAAAAGAGCTGACTCATGCTGGAAAATATTGATGACAGGAGGAGAAGGGGATGACAGAGAATGAAATGGTTGGATGGATCACCGACTCAATGGACATGGGTTTGGGTGGACTCCAGCAGTTGGTGATGGACAGGGAGGCCTGGTATGCTGTGGTTCATGGGGTCACAAAGAGTCGGACATGACTGAGTGACTGAACTGAACTGAACTGTCTCCTTCAACTTACTCACAGTTAATTGAGTCTGGGACTCTGGGATATGCTAAGGTCAATGCTGCCTCAGGATGCTGCTTATAATTCATTGATGTTTTCTACAATGAAATACTTTATTAGGTAAAGTAAAAAGCAAGAGTAAACTTTTGCCAGCAGTATTAATCAGAATGGTCAACAAAATTACATACTCATATGAAAATTTAAGTTTGTCCAAAAGCATATCAGTCTGATTGATGGGTTATTAGACCAGAAGCAAGCTTTGTTCCACTTGCTATACAAGTAAAAATTCCTCAAGCTCAGTGTCCCTTTCTTGCAATGCAATTTACTGAATAGGCAAGCTTTCTTTTTAGCCCATCAGTGTCAGTCTGATCATTATTCGCTCTCTATAGGCTTTGGAAGGAGAAGGCAATGGCGACCATTACTCTTGCCTGGAAAATCTCATGGGTGGGGGAGCCTGGTAGGCTACAGTCCATGGGATCACTAAGAGTTGGACACAACTGAGCAACTTCACTTTCACTCTTCACTCTCATGCATTGGAGAAGGACATGGCAACCCACTCCAGTGTTCTTGCCTGGAGAATCCCAGGGATGGAGGAGCCTGGTGGGCTGCCATCTATGGGGTTGCACAGAGTCGGACACGACTGAAGCAACTTAGCAGCAGTAGCAGCAGCAGGCTTTGGAAAGATTCCCTGGTCAGATGGTGAAGAATTCATCTGCAATGCAGGAGACCTAGGGTTAAGTCCCTGGGTCAGGAAGATCCCCTGGAGAAGGGAATGGCTACTTCCGTATTCTTGCCTGGAGAATTCCATGGATTAGCTCCAGTCCATGGTTTCACAAAGAGTCAGAAAATACTGAGTGACTAACATTTTCACTTTCTTTTTTTATTTTATTTTTTTTTATTTTTTTTTTTAATTTTTTTATTTATTTTTTTAATTAAATTTATTTATTTTTTTAATTACAATACTGTATTTGTTTTGCCATACATTGACACGAATCAGCCATAGGTGAACACAATCGCCCAATGCCGAAGCCCCCTCCCACCTCCCACCCCACATCCTCTACCTGAATCATCCTGTGCATCAGCCCCATGCATCCTGCATCCTACACCAAACATAGATTAGCGCTTCGTTTCTTACAGGAAAATACACATGCTTCACTGCCATTCTCCCAAACCATCCCACCCTTTCCCTCTCCCTCAGAGTCCAAAAGTCCACTCTATACCTCTGTGTCTCTTGTTGTCTCACATATAGGGTCATCATTACTGTCTTCTAAATTCCATATATATGTGTCAGTATACTGTATTGGTGTTTTTCTTTCTGGCTTACTTCACTCTGTATAATCGGTTCCAATTTCATCCATCTCATTAGAACTGAGTCAAATTTATTCTTTTAAGGGCTGAGTAGTATTCCATAGTGTATATGAACCACAGCTTTCTTATCCATTCATCTGCTGATGGACATCTAGGTTGCTTCCATGTCCTGGCTATTATAAACAGCGCTGCAATGAACATTGGGGTACACGTGTCTCTTTCAATTCTGGTTTCCTCGGTGTGTATGCCCAGCAGTGGGATTGCTGGGTCATAAGGCAGTTCTATTTGCAATTTTTTAAGGAATCTCCACACTGTTTTCCATAATGGCTGTACTAGTTTGCATTCCCACCAGCAGTGTAAGAGGGTTCCCTTTTCTCCACACCCTCTCCAGCATTTATTGCTTATAGACTTTTGGATCGCAGCCATTCTGACTGGTGTGAAATGGCTAAAACCAGGGAATTGCATGAAACATTTTCACTTTCAAGCTTTAGAAAGCGCAGGAAACTGCTCTAGTTACTGCTTTTTCAGATGAATAATAAAGTCCTTCACCTCTAATCGAGAATCTTGTGTCTTCTAATACCAAGTTAGTTGTGGGCTAACTTGTTAGACTGATATGTGGTAAATCACAGATCTTTCATGATCCTTGAAAGTTTCCTGATATAATGGTGTAATTTCCAGTTCAGCCTGAATAATGGCCACAGAGGGTGAATGTGAAATAAAATTTCCCAAATTAAAAATACATTAAGCTTTCAGTTTAACAATGAGGACAAAAAGTCAAAGCCACGTACATCAAGATGACAACTGTTTGTTCCAGAATTTTTTTCCCCTCGGATACCTATGTAATCCAGTGAATAATTTCATTATCAGTTCAGTTCAGTTAGTTCAGTCACTCAGTCGTGTCCACCTCTTTGCGACCCCATGAATCGCAGCATGCCAAGCCTCCCTGTCTATTACCAGCTCCCAGAGTTCACTCAGACTCATGTTCATCGAGTCCGTGATGCCATCCAGCCATCTCACCTTCTGTCGGCCCCTTCTCCTCCTGCCCCCAATCCTTCCAGCATCAAAGTCTTTTCCAATGAGTCAACTCTTCGCATGAAGTGGCCAAAGTACTGAAGTTTCAGCTTTAGTATCATTCCCTCCAAAGAAATCCCAGGGTTGATCTCCTTCAGAATGGATTGGTTGGATCTCCTTGCAGTCCAAGGGACTCTCAAGAGTCGTCTCCAACACCACAGTTCAAAAACATAAATTCTTTGGCACTCAGCCTTCTTCACAGTCCAACTCTCACATCCATACATGACTACTGGAAAAACCATAGCCTTGACTAGATGGACCTTAGTCGGCAAAGTAATGTCTCTGGTTTTGAATATGCTATCTAAGTTGGTCATAACTTTTCTTCCAAGAACTTAAGTGTCTTTTAATTTCATGGCTGCAATATGTGTCAATAATTTCCCCAAATTGATTTTTTTCAAAATAGATTGCTCATATTAGCCTATTTCCCATGACACTAGTTCCTTCAATGAACAAAGCATTTTCTTATTAAACAACTCTTTATTTAACTAAATTTTATTCAAGATCTTCCGGTCCAAAACTTAAATAATTCACCCAATTGAGTTCAGATTTCCAACAGTGAAAGACTCACTGTAAGCCACTGAAATCCAGATCACAAGTCTCCATAAAATTCTCAGGCTTATTTTGTTGAGACATTAGTAAAGCTTTATTAAGTTGGTCCTCTTTCTTCATGCAGGAGGTAATAAACCTGTATCTGATTCATTGGGTTACTATTCTCTGTGTGTGTGTGTGTGCGCGCGTGAATGCATGCACGTGCACCTGTGCACATGCGTGAGAGACAGAGAGAGAGTTCTGAGGTTAGCAGTATTAATGGCTATTTTCAGATATCTACAGTTCTACTAAGCTTCAAAAATACCCTGTTAGGTTTCAGGTGTTTTTTTTTTTTAAATCTTTTGGGTTTTCTTTATTTACTTCACCAAATAAGTAACAACCATATTTTTTAATGGCTTGCAATGTTGCCAAATAACAATGAATTTCTCTGAATTATCTTCAGTGTGTCACAGGAAAATGCACATTAACCACAAACTAAAAATATGAAAAAGAGGATAGATTGCTAAAATAATGTCAAGAAGCAATTGCAGCGTCATATAAAATAAATATATAAATGAATTACTTGAAATATTTTTCCCATTAAACTAATATGAAACAATTACAGAACTTTAAAAATCATTGAATAAACTACTAAGGAAAAATAATATTTGTCCATTGAAAGCTTGCTTTGTTTCATTTGTATCAAATAATTATCTACAGAATTCAAGGAGAATGTATCTGCAGGATTCTGGCTTTCCTTTACTTCATATCTGGCAATAAGAAAAAGCTATAAAAGCCAGCAATGAGGAACTACATGATTCAATATTATATATTTTGAATTAGCAAGTCTTAATTTTTTTTTAGTTGTTATATTATACAGAATTTCAGTTCAGGTCAGGTCAGTCGCTCAGTCATGTTCAACTCCTTGTGACCCCATGTACTGAAGCACACTAAGCCCCTCTGTCTATCACCAACTCCCAGAGTTTGCTCAAATTCATGTCCATTGAGTTGGTGATGCCATCCAACCATCTCGTTCTCTGCCGTCCCTTTCTCCTCCCACCTTCAGTCCTTCCCAGCATCAGGGTTTTTCAAATGAGTCAGTACTTTGAATCAGGTGGCCAAAGTACTAGAGTTTCAGCTTCAGCATCAGTCCTTCCAAAGAATATTCAGGACTGATTTCCTTTATGATGGACTGGTTTCATCTCTTTGCTGTCCAAGAGACTTTCAAGAGTCATTTCCAACACTACAGTTCAAAAGCATCAATTCTTTGACACTCAGCTTTCTTCATAGTCCAACTTTCACATCCATACTTGACTACTGGAAAAACCATAGCCTTGACTAGATAGACCTTTGTTGGGAAAGTAATGTCTCTGCTTTTCAATATGCTATCTAAGTTGGTCATAACTTTCCTTCCAAGGAGCAAGCATCTTTTAATTTCATGGCTGCAGGCACCAACTTCAGTGATTTTGGAGCCCCCAAAATAAAGTCTTTCACTCTTTCCCCATCTATTTGCCATGAAGTGATGGGACCAGATGCCATGATCTTAGTTTCTTAATGTTGAGCTTTAAGCCAACTTTTTCACTCTCCTCTTTCACTTTCATCAAGAGGCTCTCTAGTTCTTCTTCACTTTCTGTCATAAGAGTGGTGTCATCTCCATATCTGAGGTTATTGATTATTCTCCTGGCAATATTGACTCCAGCTTGATTCCTGTGCTTTATCCAGCCCAGCATTTCTCATGATGTACTCTGCATATAAGTTAAATAAGCAGGATGACAATATATAGCCTTGACGTACTCCTTTCCTGATTTGGAACCTGTCTGTTCCATGTCCAGTTCTAACTTCTGTTTCTTGACCTGCATACAGTTTTCTCAGAGGCTGGTCAGGTGGTCTGGTATTCCCATCTCTTTCAGAATTTTCCAGTTTATTGTGATCCACACAGTCAAAGGCTTTGGTACATAGACTTTACCAGGCATTTTATCTTTTTTTTTTTTTCTTTCTTTCTTGAACTTAGTGGTATTAGGGGGATGATTTCATTATTTTTACCAATGTGCAATCAAATGCAAACTCTCTCCAATTAAGTTCTCTAGAACAGATTTTTCTTTACAATAGTCAAGCCTGCTTTAACAGAAATAATGTGGTTATAGCTCTTTCTCTAAGTATGCTAAGCTTCGATTATAGGCTGGAGCAGAAAATGCTTTTGACTACTACAGAAAAATGTGCAAATACAATTTGAAACTTTAGTAAGTTGCAATAGGGAAACTATCTGCTACCTTTCAGCTAAGAAGTCTTAAAAATTCAAATAAAATAGATTAAATTAAAACTTATTGATCCCTAATTTTAATGTATACTTAATAATGAATAAAGATGACATTTTTTCTGTTGATGGATGGATGAGGAAGACAGTAAAAATCTTTCAGTAATTTTCACATTTTGTAAAGCAATACCAATTTTATCATCTCTTGTCTAAGCTTATTTAATATTAATAATAATTATGTAGCAAAAAGCAAAACTCTGCTTAGCTTCAGTGCCAAAGAAATGAAACTAAATTGTTCATAAACTATAAAATTATCTATCAACATCTCTAATTTAATAGATTTTGAAATATAATTTTTCTTAATATCTATAATTGTATATATATATAGACCTGTTCTTTTTTTAATTAAGAGGGAAAATGCTATCTTCTAGTGGTAAATATTTCAACCCAGTTTTATGTATTAAAAATTACTATTTAAAATTATACATCATTTATAGGTAATAAATGTAGACAGAGCCAGGTGCTATGGAAAGAATCAAGCCCAATAATCTAATGAAACAAGCAAGTGTATAGATTATTGATGGTACAGACAATGTTTGATATCTTATCAGATAAATGTGCTGGAATGACACAAATCCAAATCAAAAGATTGTTCAAAGTCAAGGATTAGTAGAGTTGGATAAAGTCACAGAAGCAGATCATTCTAAGTACTCAGATCAAATAAGTATCTAGGATAGCAGGATAAGTTTGAAAGGTCAGGCAACCATGAAAGCATACTAGGTGGAAGTGCAAAGTCAGGGTTGAAAAGATTACATAAAAATAGTTTTCAGGTTATATTTAGCAACAGAAAGAATCAAGTATCTAAGAACAGAGGGCTTTGATTATGAGGTTTGATAATTCAATATTTTTCCTTTTACTCTAAGATTCTATAGAAATACATTAAATGTTCATGAAGTACAATTTTTATATGATTACAGCATGCTCCTCTTAAAATATCTACATACAGGGAATGAACAATATGAGTTAAGAAACCAAAAAAAAGGGAGGGAATGAGTAATGAGAAACTCATGCCACAGATCCAGATATCTAGCATAGGAGCAGTAGCAAGAACTGTTTTTGAAAATGGGTCAGTGTTTCTTGAAGCAGAGAGCATTATAATCTCTTCAAGGATTCCAAAATTGTGGTTAGAGTATGAGTAAAAATGATTATGGACAAATGGGCAAGCTTCCCAGGGAGAGTAATATAGAGTGAAAGTTGGGTTTGCTAGTACATTATTTGCTAGGCTTCCCTGATGGCTCAGATGGTAAAGAATCTGCCTGCAATGCAGCAGGCCTGGGTTTGATCCCTGCGTCAGGAATATCTGCTGGAGGAGGAAATGGCAACCCACTCCAGTATTCTTGCCTGGACAATTCCATGGACAGGATCCTGACAGGCTACAGTCCATGGGGTTGCAAAGAGCTGAACACAACTGAGTGACTAACATTTTCACTTCACTTCACAAACTTGTTTACTGAATTCCACTTAGATGCCAAACTAATTTTTAGATTTTCAAATGCCATTTTTGTAAAATATAAGTAAGTAGAATATATCTAAATTCTGCTCATAATTCTAAGGAAAAATCAGTGGAAGTATCACCTGTAATGGGGTAAAACACAATTTATCAACCCATGGACTACAGAAATATCTCCAGCATGGTAGAAATAAAATTCTAAATTGAAAATCATTAGGAAAGTAAGTCATGTGTGGTAAAATAAACTTAAAAGTCAAGACTGTGAGCTTGGCAAAACTGACATTAAACAATAAATCAAGACAGAAGCTCAGAATGTGAGGAACAAATCAGGATTAACTGTCTAAAAGAGGTTCAGGCAAGTCACTTCATGAGTAAGCACAAGAAAAATGTTAGAGGTCCATTTTTAGATATATCAGCAACATGGTGTAGGAGTAGGCTGGATAGCTCAAAGAAATCATGTGTAATTGGTTAAAATGTATGGCAATATGTCAAACTTAATTCACAAAAAATGTAACAAGTTGGAGCCTCACTTTTACACTTCCCCCTGGAGGTCAGGGTATCACACGTCTTAGATTTGACATTTCTAAATAGTTACAGTACTACAAAATTGAACTCCAAGTTTTGAGTTCCAAAAATATTAGGAAAAGCATTTGATAAAGTTCAATATCCATTTATGAAAAAATGTCAACAAAGTGTGTGTAGAGGGATGTTCAACATAGTAAAAACCATATTTAACAAACCCACAGATAGCATACTTAACAATGAAAAGCTAGAAGCTTTTCCTCTAAGATCAAGAATAAGACAAGGATGCCCAATCTAATAACTTTTGTTCAACCTAGTTTTGGAAATCCTAACCACAGCAATTAAGCAAGAAAAATAAATTTAAAAAATATGCAAAGGATGGAAAAAGAAGGAAAATTGTCACTATCTGCAGAAGACCTGATACTATATATAGACAATCCAAAAGATTCCACCAAAAAACTGTTAGAACTAATAAGACAAATTCAGTAAAATCACAGGATTCAAAATTAATACATGGATGTCAGTGGTGTTTGTATACACTAATAATGAACTATCACAGAAAGAAAGCAATCCCATTTATAATTGTATCAAAAAGAATAAAATACTTAAGAATAAATTTAAACAAGGAGATGAAAGACCTCTGCCCTGAAAACTAAGAAACTGAAGACATCACCAGTA
Organism: Nanger dama; assembly: GCA_917880005.1. NCBI lineage: Eukaryota > Metazoa > Chordata > Mammalia > Artiodactyla > Bovidae > Nanger > Nanger dama. The sequence continues at coordinate 13,094,050 of CAKJTW010000010.1, forward strand.
AATGGAAAGATATTCAGTGTTCATGAATTTGAAGAATTAATATTTTAAACTCATTACTACCAGAGCAATCTACAAATTTAATACAATTCCTACCAAAACTTCAATGGCATATTTCATAGAACTAGAACAAATAACTCTCTAAAATCTGTATGCCAGCCACAAGAGATCCCAAATAGCCAAAACATCTTGAGAAAGAAAAATAAAGCTGGAGGTATCATGCCCTGATTTCAAACTATACAATAATAACATAGCACACTACTGGCACAGTGAAACAGAATGGAGAACCTAGAAATAAACTTATACATATAAGGACAATAGTGTATGACAAATGTATACAATGAATAAAGGGTTGTCTCTCTCTTTGAGGAAGAGTATTGGGAAAACTGGACAGCCATATGCAAAGAAAAAGAAAAAATAGACCCTATCTTATACTATACAGTAAAATTAAATAAAAACTGTTTAAGCCTTGAATGTAAGACATGAAACTGTAAAATTGCTAGAAAAAAAAATAGCCCATAACCTCATTGACAGCAGTCTTAGCAATGTTTTTGTGGATCTGACTCCAAAGTAATGAAAACAAAAGCAAAAGTAAACAAATGGGACTACAACAAACTAAAAAGCTTCTGCACAGCACAGGAAACCATCATCAAAGATGAAAGGAAACCTTCTGGATTTAAGAAAATATGTGTCCAAAATATATGAACAACTTGTACAACCCAGTAACAAAAAACAACACAGTTGAAAAACTGAAAAAATAGGCAGAGGATCTGAATAAGCATTTTTCCAAAGAAGACAATGACATGGCCAACGAATACATAAAAAAGGTTCGACATCACTATCTCAGAAATGCAAATCAAAACCATACTGAGATATCACACTTGTTAGAAGGGCTAGCATCAATAAGATAAGAAATAACAAATGTTAGAGACAATGGGAAAAAGGAACCCTTGTACATTGTTGGTGAGAATGTAAATTAGTGTAGCCACTATGGAAAAGAATATGATAATTTCTTAAAAATTTAATAAAAAACTACAAATGATTCAGTTCTTCTACTTTGGATATTTATCCAAAGACTATAAAAACACTAATTTTTAAAGATACATGCTCTCCTATGCTCACTGAAGCATTGTTTACAATAGCTGAGATTTGGAAGCAACCTAAGTGCCCATCAGTGGGTGAATGGATAAAGAAGATGTGGCATAAATACACAGTGGAATATTAGTCATAAAAAAGAATAAAATTCTGCTATTTGTAATAACAAGGGTGACCCTGAAGATATTATACACTAAGGGAAATAAGTCAGATGGAGAAAGATAAATACCATATAATTTCACTTATATGCAGAATATAATAAAGTGAAACAGAGAAACAAAATAAATTTAAAAAATGCGTAGATATACAGATCAGATTAGTGGTTACCAGAGGAAAAGGAGTTGTTAAGTATGCAAAATAGTTGAGGAGGTCAACTGCATGGTGATGGATGGTAACTAGACTTGGTGGTGATCACTTGTAGTGTACACAGATGTTGAATTATAATGCTATATAACTGAATGATAATTTTAAGTCATTATATATTATATATGCATAAAATTATTTTTTCTTATTTTAAGTAAATAATTCTGTACAGATATGTGCATTTTTTCTTATAATACAAATTTCAATATGAATATCTTCATTTTAAAGCTGAGGAAATTCATTATTAGAAAAATGTAAAATGTGGCAATTTCAAAGAGCTAATAAACAATATATACAGTATTTTATTCTAGGACTGTTAGACTGAGTGCCTAACATCTATTTAGCATTATAATTTTACATTAAAATTTATTATATTTTTATCTATAATTCTTAGAGAGAAAGAGAAATCAAAGAAAATAATAAGCATAGTAAGAAGCAAACTTTTGTTTCAGCCAATGAAATATTTGTTCTCATTAAAAAAATGACACAGTTGATGTCACATTAAATTATCTGTATACTGGAAATAGCATAAAAATCATCATTTAAACCTACATCGTGTATTATTTTTAGTTTTTTTTTTTTTTCCAAAAGATTGGCTGAACCAAGTTTTTATTACTGTTATAAAAAGGAAGTAAAAACTCTATTCAGTAAATATGAAACCATACCAAGAAAACTGCAAACATTTGGGGGTTCAGAGAGATACAATATAAATATTAAATACATTGTGAATAAGTACAATTAAAGAAGATACCTTTATATTCAAAATGTTATTCTCTCTCTTGAAGTATACAAAAACTTGAAAATGAGGAGACAAGTAAATAAAACCTGAATCTATTGTTAGATTCTTATTTTAAGAAGATATACAGAAAGAACCTTAGAATAAACTTATGTATCTCAAAGGATTACAAAGAACAAATTTATGCACAGGAAAGGATCAGATAGATATAGCCTATGTTAAAGATCACTTTTTGTGTTATGATGAATAAACTATTTGGGTAATTAAGGTTGAAGGATGTGTAAATTAGATTTCCACCATTTTTTTTTTACAATGTAATAGCAATGTGATGGGGAAGAAGTATACACACACAGACAATAAATGAATTACTCATATGGATGTCACAGTATCTTAGAACTTTTATCCCCCCAGTTCTGAGATCTCTGGTAGTTTAAATTAATTCAGTATTATTTTAACTATTATTTGTTGGTTCGGTTCAGTTCAGTTGCTCAGTCATGTCTGACTCTTTGCCACCTCATGAACAACAGCATGCCAGGCCTCCCTGTCCATCACCAACTCCTGGAGTCCACACAAATTCATATCCATCGAGTCAGTGATGCCATCCAATCATCTCATCTTCTGTCGTCCCCTTCTTCTCCTGCCCCCACTCCCTCCCAGCATCAGGGTCTTTTCCAATGAGTCAGCTTTTTGCATAACGTGGCCAAATATTGGAGTTTCAGCTTCAGCATCAGTCCTTCCAATGAACACCTAGGACTGATTTCCTTTAAGATGGACGGGTTGGATCTCCTTGCAGTCCAAGGGACTCTCAAGAGTCTTCTCCAACACCACAGTTCAAAAGTATCAATTCTTCGGCACTCAGATTTCTTCACAGTCTCTCACATCCATACATGACCACTGGGAAAAACCATAGCCTTGACTAGATGGACCTTTGTTGACAAAGTAACGTCTCTGTTTTTTAATATACTGTCTAGGTTGGTCATAACTTTCCTTCCAAAGAGTAAGTGTCTTTTAATTTCATGGCTGCAGTCGCCATCTGCAGGGATTTTGGAGTCCAGAAAAATAAAGTCAGCCACTGTTTCCACTGTTTCCCCATCTATTTGCCATGAAGTGATGGGACTGGTTGCCATGATCTTCATTTTCTGAATGTTGAGCTTTAAGCCAACAATTTCACTCTACTCTTTCACTTTCACCAAGAGGCTCTTTAGTTCTTCCCTTTCTGCCATAAGGGTGGTGTCATCTGCATATCTGAGATATCTGCAAATTTGTTGATTACTTACTGCTATATACTTTTCATATCTATCTTATTTAAACTAACCAAAATCCTATGAGGTCTTATTATTACGTTTTTTGTTTTATACCACACTTTATTTTTAATTTTGGAAAGCATTTTATATGTTTAGAAAGAATGTCTTAATATTTTTAAAGAAACTAATTCTAGTTTAAAACATCAAAAAATTGTAATAGATACAGGAATGGAAAGTAATTCTCAACAGCTCTTAGAAAAGAAACCAGTAGGGAAGTGATTCCATTGGTGGAGAAAATAGATAGTTTCCACATGTTTGTATAATAGTGTCTCATCCTGAAAAACAACATGACTAGTTACACTCACAACAGTAAACATTCCAGAATTTTCTTTGAACCACTTAAACATCTGCTAACGGAATTCTAGTAGTTTATTTTGTACAGCTTTTCCAGTAAATGAATGGATGTGTTTATTCATTGTTTGCTAAAATTACATTGGACCCTTTCCTTTGAAAAATACTTAATCATAAATTAGGTTTTTTGTATTATCCTATAGGGAATTCTGTCCATATAATTCTGAAATAACTAATGTATTTGCATCTATCATATAGAATTTATTTTTTTCTAACTTTCAAATAAAGGTTAAATGAACATACTCTGTGAGTCAATATACCATGTAAATCCATCTATTAGGTTAAAAATCAGTGTTAATTCTTTAATTAAAAGCCTGTCTCTCATTTCCATCCCATTAAGTTAATTTACATTCCGCTTTTCTTTAAATAATGACAATTATTTAAATGTTTGATTTTGAAACTAAATGCAGGATGTCAGATTTAGAAAAACAAAACAGCAGTTTTGGTCGTCCTGGGCTTGATGGTGAGCCATGATCATAATTTCCAATACTTCCCCCTAAATCTAGGCATTTGAAGAGTCTAATCATGTAAAGGTGGTACCTTTATTCAGTACCAATATCTCACACGTGTTAAATCTCATTAACATAGTCAGAGAAAATGTTAACCCCAAATACCACTGAAGGTGATATGAGCACTGCCCCACCTGAAGTTACTTCAGGAAACATCCAAGTACAAGATGCCAAATCTTCATTTCAGCCCATCTGAAAATGACACTAAAAGTACATTATGAATTCTGTCATAATTTTGCTGAAGAACTGAACTTGGCATGTCTGTCATGTATCAATATAAAGGAATTGGTCAAAAGTCAGTTAGCCTTATGTGAAATCACCCTAAGTCTACCCAACAGCCCTCTAACTTCTGCCTTCATTCATTCATTCCTCTGTGTCAGACACCGTTACAGGCACTTGGAATTTTTATGAATGAAACAGAAAAATCACTCCATATTTGTAAAGCATTTGGGAGATACCCATGCTTGCCTCTTCCACTATTTTCTAGTTTATTTTGCCTACTCTAAGCCTCAGAGCATGGTATTATCTTACTTTCCTAAATGTAAAAAAAAAAAAAAAAATTATTTCTCCACTCTGTGTATATGTGTATATTTCATAGACAAGAAAATATTATACAAATTCCATTTAATATATTATCATTTGTATGTTTATCTTTTCTTTAATTGGTTATTATTCTTGTTCTCTAAATTTAGAATTGTGTTTTAAGTAATTGTAACTCCAGTACTCTTGCCTGGAAAATCCCATGGACAGAGGAGCCTGATAGGCTGCAGTTCATGGGGTCACGAAGAGTCAGACAGGATTGAGTGACTTCACTTTTACTTTTCACTTTTATGCATTGGAGAAGGAAATGGTAACCTACTCCAGTGTTTTTGCCCTGAGAATCCCAGGGATGGGGGAGCCTGGTGGGCTGCTGTCTATGGGGTTGCACAGAGTCGGACACGACTGAAGTAACTTAGCAGCAGCAGCAGCAGCAGCAGCAATCAGCTTATAAATTATGTTTCTCTCAAGAAAATACAATAACTGATTCCAAATGTGAGTACTATTATAAATAATTATAAATATACAAGATATGTTTTTATTTAAATGGCCCTTTGTTTGCCAAGCAGGCCTATTATATATCTTAAAGGACACATATATCACTCTTAGTGCTTCCATGGTGACTCAGTGGGTAAAGAATCTGACTGAAATGCAGGAGACCCAGCTTCGATCTCTGGGTGTGGAAGACCCCCTGGAGAAAGGAATAGCTACCCTCTCCCAAATTCTTGCCTAGAGAATTCCATGGACAGAGGAGCCTTGTAGGCTACTGTCTATGAGGTCACAAAGAGTTGTACATGGCAGAGTGACTAACACTTTCACTTTCTTTATCAAACTTGTCCATATAGTATGAATTCAAATTATGGGTAAAATTGTCAGATTTATTTACTATTTAAGAGGATATGATATCGTATAGTATTTAGTAAATTGTGAAAAATGATACGTTTTTATTAATTTTGAAAGGTCATTAAAATTCTTATTATAAAGTTAATTCTTACTTTATCTTATTTGTGACATATAACAAAAGAAAAGAATGCTAGCTAATATTCTGGACAAAAGTGAACAGAAATTAAATATAACCACTTTCCTGCTCTTTTTATTCTCACTTCAAGGATGTTAGCTCATGCTATTAAGCAAAATTATTTAAACATTTCACATGAAAAGAATATCATAGCTTATTTCTTATCAACATATTTTGTTTAGATATTTAGAGGGTCTGATACAAGAGGACAAAATGAAAATAAGACAAGTGGTAGAATCAGAAAGAATATTAAGGTTGAAAATAGAAACTATATAAAGCTTGAATTAGAGTTCCAACTAAACCAAGGAGTGTTTGAAATCTATTATATAATAGATAAAATATGTGTAACTCATAAGCTATTTTTGATTCAGATGAATGTTTACAATGAAGTCTAAAATTCTTTACATTTCTATCAACATTGTGACAGTATTGGCCAAAATTCTTGCCTTCTAAGCTATGTCAAAATTCTCTATAACCACTGTGCTTTAATAAATTAATTTTTAAAATTCTCTATACCCACTGTACCTTAATCCTGACAAACCCACTGACATCTAATTTTTTTAAGTGGGAGGAAATTTAAACCTAGAGAGATTCTGACTTGAGTGTCAGTTGCACTACTCTTCCTAAAATTGAGCTTCTTGTACTATGCTTACATTTGGGGGTTTACAAAACCCAGTATGTTTACCATATGGAGCAAAAGTATTAGATTCTACAAATGATATAATACTTCTGAAAATAGACATTAATGTAAATAGCAGGGCAAACAAATTTAGAATAAACTAATAATATATCTTTTCCAGTGAGTCAACTCTTTGCATGAAGTGGCTAAAATACTGGAGTTTCAGCTTTAGCATCATTCCTTCCAAAGAAATCCTAGGGCTGATCTCCTCTACTGCTGGGAGGGATTGGGGGCAGGAGGAGAAGGGGATGACAGATGATGAGATGGCTGGATGGCATCACTGACTCAATGGGTGTGAGTCTGAGTGAACTCCGGGAGTTGGTGATGGACAGGGAGGCCTGGCGTGCTGCGATTCATGGGATCACAGTCAGACACGACTGAGTGACTGAACTGAAATGAACTGAATAATATATCTTGGTTTTGTTTTTTCATTTCATGTTTCATAGGATACATTCTAGGTCTATTCCAAAAGATAAAAGTGAAATAAATTTCAATTAAACATAAACATTAATGAAGAAAATAGATAAGAATTATTTGTAAAATGTCACTCCCTTATTCTCCCACAGCTCACTTTATATAACTAATAAAAGATTCATTATTTCTTTATAATTATGTTTACACTATTCCTCTCTAGATTCCTTTCTAAGCCTCTAGAAGACAAGTACTATATTTTATTAAATTCTGTGTCACAGGTTTCTGATATAGTCACATTATATAATTAGGCACTAAAAACATTGCTGAATAAATGGAGGACATTATTTTAAAAAGAAACATAGGGGTGAATCTCTTTTATAAGCATATTGTGATCTGCAATATAAGTTCTTAAAATATGGCAAAAATAACTTTTCTAGATAAACATGCTGCTTAGAGTGAAACAGCACTCTTTTAGGGTTATTTTGCATTCTGGAAATAAGTTATTGTATTTGTACTTAATTTTAAATTTTATCTTTTAAAGTTGGTAGCTGAAAAGTCCAAATACCAATCATATATTTAAAACAGATAAATGAATTCCTGGAGATCCACCAAGACCCTTGAGAATCCTTGCTAAGTGCATGGCAAACTTACTTCTAGGAAAAAAAAAAGTTAGTTCTGGTGCTTTCCTGTGCATACCCAAGAAACAGGCTCAACAGATGGATGATCAAAGGAGCTGACCCTGCTGCTATTGTTATGGCCAACATAACTAGAATTGATTTATAATCTAGAGTTTATTTATAGTAACTGATTGATTCAACAAGTGTTTCCTACATGCTGTTTCCTGAGCTGGAGCCCAGGAGATCAAATTTAGTAACTTGCAGTTTATGTTCTAAATGAGCTGTCAATTTGGAACAAGAATGATAGCTCAGCCATTGTTTGTATCATTAAAATACATCATTACAAGAGGGTAAGAATGCCATTGGGGTTTTCATATTTCAAAATTGTCAACCTACTTTTGAAAATCAGTAACTTATTCTATATATTTATTTCTTCTCCAGTGATAGCTGCTTAGGAGATTATTTTTGATCATTTTTTAAAAGTGCTTCCCATAATCCATCATACAAAGTAACACCCAGGAAGAGTCAGAGATTTTTCTTATTTCTCTAAAAGTAAATTTTAAATCCATTTGTAGTTTCTCAGTGGGGCCATTTTAATGGTAATGTGTGCCCTCATTTCCCTCTAAAAACTCACCCTGAGGCAAGGACCTGATTCAGCTATGCTATTTTGGGAAGTGATTTTGAGAAACAGTAGTGACTGAGTGGGAAGACTGAGACAGGAAAGAAGAAAAAGCCTACTCAAAGGTAAGTTTCAAATGACCACTATGCTAAGGGGACTAGCCTCATTCCCACTAGGGAAACTCTGAGGATCTTTACACAAATAATCTCAGAAAACAGCTGGTTTCCTCGAGTAAGAAGTAAACTGTGAGCTTCCTAGCTTTTCCTCATGGCTTGGAGAGCTCTGGTGAAGCTGACGTATCTTCTGCTACTGCCAGCAACTAGCCTGCGTAGCTGAACCACTAAAATCTAAGAAAAGAAGAAGGTGAATTCAGAGGCTGATTTTGACAACTGTCTAGTTTCTAATTCTCCATAAAGGTCTGACATTTGCATAATTTGATAGTTTGAATCAAATTTGATATGTTCCTGAGACTCTAGCTTTTTAGACTAAAATCAATGTGGTTTTTTGTATTTCCATACAAATCTTGAGATTATTTGATCTAGTTCTGTGAAAAATACTGCTGGTAGCTTGATGGGAATTGCATTGAATCTGTAGATTGCTTTAGGTAGTATACTCATTTTCACTATATTGACTCTTCCGACCCATGAGCATGGTATATTTCTCCATCTATTAGTGTCCTCTTTGATTTTTTTCATCAGTGTTTTATAGTTTTCGATATATAGGTGTTTAGTTTCTTTAGGTAGGAATATTCCTAAGTATTTTATTCTTTTCATTGCAATGGTGAATGGGATTGTTTCCTTAACTTCTTTTTCTACTTTCTCATTATTAGTGTATAGGAATGCAAGGGATTTCTGAGTGTTGATTTTATATCCTGCAACTTTACTATATTCATTGATTAGCTCTAGTAGTTTTCTGGTCGAGTCTTTAGGATTTTCTATGTAGAGGATCATGTCATCTGCAAACAGTGAGAGTTTTACTTCTTCTTTTCCAATTTGGATTCCTTGTATTTCTTTTTCTGCTCTGATTGCTGTGGCCAAAACTTCCAGTACGATGTTGAAGAGCAGTGGTGAAAGAGGACACCCTTGTCTTGTTCCTGACTTTAGGGGAAATGGTTTCAATTTTTCGCCATTGAGGATAATGTTAGCTGTGGGTTTGTCATATATAGCTTTTATTATGTTGAGGTATGTTCCTTCTATTCCTGCTTTCTGGAGAGTTTTTATCATAAATGGATGTTGAATTTTGTCAAAGGCTTTTTCTGCATCTATTGAGATAATCATATGATTTTTATTTCTCAGTTTGTTAATGTGATGAATTACATTGATTGACTTGCGGATATTGAAGAATCCTTGCATCCCTGGGATAAAGCCCACTTGGTCATGGTGTATGATCTTTTTAATGTGTTGCTGGATTCTGATTGCTAGGATTTTGTTGAGGATTTTTGCATCTATGTTCATCAGTGATATTGGCCTGTAGTTTTCTTTTTCTGTGGTGTCTTTGTCAGGTTTTGGTATTAGGGTGATGGTGGCCTCATAGAATGAGTTTGGAAGTTTACCTTCCTCTGCAATTTTCTGGAATAGTTTCAGTAAGATAGATGTTAGCTCTTCTCGGAATTTTTGGTAGAATTCAGCTGTGAAGCCGTCTGGACCTGGGCTTTTGTTTGCTGGAAGATTTCTGATTACAGTTTCAATTTCCGTGCTTGTGATGGGTCTGTTAAGATTTTCTATAGCCAAAGCAATCTTGAGAAAGAAGAATGGAACTGGAGGAATCAACTTGCCTGACTTCAGGCTCTACTACAAAGCCACAGTCATTAAGACAGTATGGTACTGGCACAAAGACAGAAATATAGATCAATGGAACAAAATAGAAAGCCCTGAGATAAACCACACACCTATGGACACCTTATCTTCGACAAAGGAGGCAAGAATATACAATGGAGTAAAGACAGTCTCTTTAACAGGTGGTGCTGGGAAAACTGGTCAACCACTTGTAAAAGAATGAAACTAGACCCCTTTCTAACACCATACACAAAAATAAACTCAAAATGGATTAAAGATCTAAATGTAAGACCAGAAACTATAAAACTCCTAGAGGAGAACATAGGCAAAACCCTCTCGGACATAAATCACAGCAGGATCCTCTATGATCCAACTCCCAGTATACTGGAAATAAAAGCAAAGATAAACAAATGGGATCTAATTAAAATTAAAAGTTTCTGCACAACAAAGGAAACTATGGGCAAGGTGAAAAGACAGCCTTCTGAATGGGAGAAAACAATAGCAAATGAAACAACTGACAAACAACTAATCTCAAAGATATATAAGCAACTTATGCAGCTCAACTCCAGAAAAATAAAGGATCCAATAAAAAAATGGGCCAAAGAACTAAATAGGCATTTCTCCAAAGAAGACATATGGATGGCTAACAAACACATGAAAAGATGTTCAACATCACTCATTATCAGAGAAATGCAAATCAAGACCACAATGAGATATCATTTCACACCAGTCAGAATGGCTGTGATCCAAAAGTCTACAAGCAATAAATGCTGGAGAGGATGTGGAGAAAAGGGAACCCTCTTACACTGCTGGTGGGAATGCAAACTAGTACAGCCATTATGGAAAACAGTGTGGAGATTCCTTAAAAATTGCTAATAGGACTGCCTTATGACTCAGCAATCCCACTGCTGGGCATACACATCGAGGAAACCAGAATTGAAAGAGACACATGTACCCCAATGTTCATTGCAGCACTGTTTATAATAGCCAGGACATGGAAGCAACCTAGATGTCCATCAGCAGATGACTGGATAAGAAAGCTGTGGTACATATACACTATGGAATACTACTCAGCCCTTAAAAAGAATAAATTTGACTCAGTTCTAATGAGATGGATGAAATTGGAACCGATTATACAGAGTGAAGTAAGCCAAAAAGAAAAACACCAATACAGTATACTGACACATATATATGGAATTTAGAAGACAGTAATGATGACCCTATATGTGAGACAACAAAGAGACACAGAGGTATAGAGTGGACTTTTGGACTCTGAGGGAGAGGGAAAGGGTGGGATGGTTTGGGAGAATGGCAATGAAACATGTATACTTTCGTGTAAGAAACGAAGCGCCAATCTATGTTCAATGTAGGATGCAGGATGCATGGGGCGGATGCACAGGATGATTCAAGTAGAGGATGTGGGGTGGGAGTTGGGAGGGGGCTTCGGCATTGGGAGATTGTGTTCACCTATGGCTGATTCGTGTCAATGTATGGCAAAACAAATACAGCATTGTAATTAAAAAATAAATAAATTTAATAATAATAAAAATAAAATCAATGTGGTGATGGCAAATAGGCTAAATAAATAAGCAACAAGAACAGCCCTTTGTATGCACCTGTAATAAAACTTAGCTATTGTCAAGATGTTATTATATTCATGATATTTTATGTAATAAAATATAAACTCTCTTTAAAAAGAAAAAGAAACTGTGAGAACATGATTTAGGGCATAAGTGGCCATCAAATTTTACACTTTATGTTCAAGAATACTTCCAAACATAGGTGGCTCTGCCTACATATGCTTCTGCACAAGCAGAATGTTGGTCTCTGGTGACAGACAGATTCATTTCCATGAAATATAATAGTACTGGTTTCCTAATAGCACAATGTCCAAGTCCTGGCTTCATAAATATTCGATTTTATCATTTCGTCTAGCTGATGTATTCCTGTTCCCCAATGATTTGCAAATAAAAAGGCAGGAAAAGTATGTATATATTTTCATGATTCAGTAGTTTTGTTCATACATACTCATGTGCCAAATGCACAGCCCTGGAGTAATGAAGGTAAGAGAAGCTATGTAGTTCTGTCTTGAGTACTTTTGTGGACTGTGCCAACCTTACACAGACAGAGCTACTATAACATCTCCGTAAGCCCAACAGTATTCAGGGGTTTGTGAGAGGCCTGGAGTGTTCAGGGAGGAGGGCAGTGATGTTATGGAATCACTTACCTGAAAAGACCTTTTTCCTAGTTTTGCTTGAGCTATTAGAATTTCAATTTCACCTTTATAATAATAAGTATTCTTTAGAGTTTATATTTAAAAATCCTTATCTCCAGTTCTATGTGATAAGATGGAATAGACAACTATTTCCTTCTCAAAATATCTTCTTGGTAGTGTCTGTGAAATAATAAATTTACTATTAAGCACTTAGGGAGATCTAAGAAAAACTTACCACAATGATCATCAATTCTAATGTTGTGAAGACTGTATCAATTATGGCAGGCACCAGCTACTCAAGCTGAGAATTTTCCTCATATTCAGCTTTGTTCAATATGTCTCTTAGCCTGGAAATATCCACTTTAGTGACATAAGCCTTGCTAGTACTCAGGCGCTAATTTATAGAAATTACCTGAGAAAATAATAATATTGAGCATGAATATTTTTTAAGTCTCAAATAATGTTTGTTCCTGGAAGGTTAAGGTAGAAATATCCCTTTTTATATCCCATCATCTGCTTGCCTTCCACTTCAGTTAATTAAAAATTGGGGGAAATTTTTACATTAAATTTATCACCTCTACAACATAATAGACTATTCTTAATATCCTCTGAAAACTATCTTTTACCTTCTATAATCCAATGGCCACCTGAGGGCTACTATTAGGCATACTCAGTTGCTTCTTGAAGCCCTGACCTTACCAGAAATGCTACAATAACTTACAGATGCATTATGTTGAAAGGAGATGAAGAGAAATGTGAACATTGATCTTCATTTTGATCTTTCACAGTCACCGTAATTTTTCCTCTGAGAGTGCATTATATAAACAAGAATGTCACTTGTAAACTATCAAAGATATATTTTCTATTTGAGACAACCAATAACTGTTCTCTAGATTCAAATTTTCAAGATGCCACTATAGGTTGTGAATAGCTGGTGTATATAAATGAGTTCTAAATAGATAGATTATTAATCCACTAAAACACCAAGAGTCTCTATACAATTCATGATATATGCTATGCTGCTGCTAACTTGCTTCAGCTGTGTCTGACTTTGCGCGACCCCATAGACGGCAGCTCACCAGGCTCCTCTGTCCCTGGGATTCTCTGGAACCCAAATAAAAAAATATGTTATTCTATTTTGATATAGTCAACAATCTGATGAAATATTGTAAAACTAGGAACAACAAAGTAATACAATTTGGTACTGATTATAACTGCAATGAGGGTTGCAAAAATGCAACAGAACAGTGACGGCAAGAGGTAGTACATAAGGAATTTAGATATTAATCTGAAACATAGAAAATAAACTTTCCATTAAAGTAAGAAAATAGTCTTAAAAGTGTAAATAATCTGTGAAAATGAAGAATGTATACATCAAGAAACAGCGTCGTTTTGCCGAGTAATCTTTCCAATTAGGGCAGTTTTGGTACAGTATAGAATAAAAGTGAATAAATACCAAGTAATAAATTAATAACGTTTTCAGACTCAGACAAGAAAACTCATGCATCTTCATACAGAAAGTGATAGGTTAAAGCTTGTTTAGAAAAAAATATATATCTTACTAGTGGTTTCAGATAAATTGGTCTAAGAAAATTCTATCAGAGAGTTTGTAGAAAAACCACTGGATGGAGTTATAAAAATGAGAACTAAGATGGTGAGGAGAAAATAGACAAATAAGGTACAATTCCAAGGATGCTCAAAGGAAAAACATTATTTCAATTTTCTCTAAGATTATTACCTGAAAATAATGAAAGGAAAGAAATAAAATGATGCCAAGATCTCTAATTTTTATTAATCAAGAAGGAAGAAGTGTGCAAAGTTAATTATGTAGGGATAACTAGAGAATAAAACCAGTTGGGCAGGAAGTACATTAGTTTAACTTTGGAATATGATCATCTTGGGCTGAGAGCAAGACAAGTAATTAGAAATGTGCTCAAGTCTGTTGAAACAAACAGAATATAGTAAATAGCACAGAAGTGCAAGGGTTGCAAATTTGCTGTTCGTCAGCACCATTGGGTGAGTAATTGTTTCCTGGTATTTAGTATAAAGCGATAATTTGCTAAAGGATAAAATATTTCAAAACAGTCCCAGACGAATACAGAAGAATGGTAAGGAATAGGAAAAAGAGAGGAATTTGTAAAAATAGAGGGAGATTTTAGGAAGGCAATCAGCCTTAATGTAACATATTGTATTTCCTTTGACATCTTGCTTGAAACAGTTTAAAAGTCACAGCTCTTTGCCATTTGAGCTTTTATCATAGGAGCATTTGAAAAAGGTGAAAGTGGACTTGCTATTGATTTTAAACTAGCAAACCCAACATCAGAAGTTCCAGTCAGTTTTTAAACAACTGTACTCTTAGAAAATGAAACACAAACCAAGTTATGCCACTCCCCAGCTCCCACCTTAAATTAAATACCAGTTTACTGTATCAAGCAATGTATGAGGATGTGGTACTTGCTTGAAACTGCTTTGTAAAATATATAGGGTAATTATTGACTTTAATTCCAAATCACATTGTATAGTTTATATTTTGTAAACCCCACCTGCACCAATAATTAAACAAAGAATCAAAGAAAAAAAAACAATATGGAATTGCTATGAGTAGGAGTATCTGGACTCTGGACTATGAGCAACTGAGAAAGTCTTAAATCCATGGCAAACAACCAGATAGCGTCTTAAAGACTAGCAAGCAGGGCTGTGTTCTTTACATTCACATTTCCTGGATTTGGCTCACCAGAGTTTTAATCTCAGGCAACCAGCTTGCTGCATCTTTGCTTAATACCTCCTGGGTGGAAACTAATTTTACTGTTGATTAGGTAGGAACATATTTGAGCTTGTAGTACTATTTAGAGGGACAGAATCTAACTATTATTTCTTGTTCTTTACTGATAATTTAGTAGATATATAATTGCATGTATATAGATATGTAATTATATATGCATAATTATATATTATACAAATATATGTATATGATACATATAATGGGCCTTTCAAAGAAAATCATGAATATCTATTTAATTTGATGAGGCTAAAAGAAATAAATCCCTGAAATTTTATTTTGGAATGACACAGTATTAAAGTTTAACAACCCCCCAACACACACACATTTATATTTTTGTATAGAGTCAAACCACATAACTTTTCTCAAGATTTGATGTTTTTCTTTCTTACACTTCGCTTTCTTTTTCTCCTTCTCACATAAAT
Source organism: Nanger dama (assembly GCA_917880005.1). Lineage (NCBI taxonomy): Eukaryota > Metazoa > Chordata > Mammalia > Artiodactyla > Bovidae > Nanger > Nanger dama. The sequence continues at coordinate 13,109,483 of CAKJTW010000010.1, forward strand.
TGCTCTGACAAGTATGTTCCAGTTACATGCCAAATGTTCACAATGTGTTAGGTATCTATACAATGTACCTTCTAAATATAAGTGGGTTTGGTTTGTTTGTTTGTGTTCAGTTTGGCTTGTTAACTATTTACTAAAGGCAAAATTCTGAATGTTTATAAAAGAACTGAAAAAGAAAGAAATGTCACACCGTGTACAGTCACCAGATGAAAATGAAGTGATATCACTAAATTCATGTTTATATCATCACATCTCTATGATTGAAAGAAAAAAGAAAGCAATAAATAAAGGAAAGAAACTGCTAGCTGACAATGAAACAAAAGTTTATGTTTGTCTAATCCCTCTTATTATGAGCTCCCTAATTTTGCCACTAACCTATAACCTCATATATATAGGAGCTTTAAATGATTTTATAATTCAACATGCAAATAAAACTTCTGGTGATACATAATATTCTAACCATATATTTTAAATTTTATTTTAACTTAAATTTTAAAATTTATGCTCTTCTTTAAAAAGAGACAAAATGTGTGCCATTTGCAGAGATATGGATGGACCTAGGGACTGTTATACAGAGTGAAGTAAGTCAGAAGGAGAAAAATAAATATTTTATAATATTGCTTACATGTGGAATTTAGAAAAATGGAACCAATTACTTATATACAAACCGGAAATAGAGAAACAGATGTAGAGAACCAGTGTATGCATACTAATTGAGGAAGAGAGGGTGGGGTGAATGGGAAGATTGAGACTAACAAATACACACTACTATGTAAAAAATAGATAACCAATGAGAACCTGCTGTATTAGTACAGAGAACTCCACTCAGTGCTGTGTGGTGACCTAAATAGGAAGGAAATCCAAAAGAGGAAATATATATTTTCATATAGCTGATGCACTTTGCTATACCACAGAAACTAACATAACACTGTAAAGCAACTATATGCCAATAAAATTAATAAGAGATAAAACTGAGTTCTCATAATCAAAGTTCAGTAAATGTAGGCTGAAAACTGAGTAAATAAATAAAAGCTTTGGGAGTTTTACTTTGATAATTGTCTACATATTCTTTGTTCACATTAAGCTTTTTCTAGAACTACATTGTAAATATCTAAACTAAGATCATCAGTGCTGAAGCAGAGAGACTTTGGAATTCTCCAGGCAAGAATACTGTAGTGGGTTGCCATTCCCTTCTCCAGGGGATCTTCTCAATCCAGGGATGGAGCCCGTGTCTCTCACATTGCAGGCAGATTCCTTGCCATTTGAGCTACCCAGGAAGCCCTTACATTCTTAGGGAAACACTAAATTACTCAATTATTTAAATTAACCTATTAAATAAAGCTCAACTATTTCTCTGTTCTATTTACTTTGATACTAATGTTTCAGAGGTGGGCAGAAACAATATAATGTCTCTCTAATCCAATCCTTACCAAATAGTAAGGGCATGCTAGTGAAGATTATAATGACTAATATTTGTATACTATATTGTTTATTCAAAGGTCCCTTTAAACTTGACAAAAATGTTACTAACATAATCATTGCTCCTTTTGTCTTCAAGCATAGAAGGTTGAATCAGCCTCTTCAGTTCATGCCCTGTTATATAATTCACAAAAGGCTCTTCTCTTATTTGAATTACAGTTATTATATTTTCCCCTTTAACCCCATACCCAGCCTCGTTTCTCTTTGCCTTTTCCATAGAAAGATAATCATTCACAAATTCGTTTTGCATGTGTTTTTACAAACTTGGGGATATGTTCTCATGCATATAATTTTAAAAGTACATTGCAGTACATATCTCTTTATGTTTCTTACTTTTATCTCTACTCATGCTTTTAGTTTTATCCTAAGCTTTTTATTATGGAAAAATACATAACTATTTTTAGGTATACAGATCTGTGGCATTAGGTACATTCACATTGTGCAGCCATCACCAGCATCCATACCCAGAAATGTTTAATCTTCCCACACTGAAATTCTGCTCCTTTTAAATACTCTTTCCCCAACCCCACCACCCTCCAGGCCCTGACAACCACTGTTTCACTTCATATCTCTTATGACCAACCTAGATAGTATATTCAAAGTCAGAGACATTACTTTGCTGACTAAGGTCCGTCTAGTCAAGGCTATGGTTTTTCCAGTAGTCATGTATGGATGTGAGAGTTGGACTGTGAAGAAGGTCGAGTGCAGAAGAATTGATGCTTTTGAACTGTGTTGTTGAAGACTCTTGAGAGTCCCTTGGACTGCAAGGAGATCCAACCAGTCCATTCTGAAGGAGATCAGCCCTGGGATTTCTTTGGAAGGAATGATGCTAAAGCTGAAACTCCAGTACTTTGGTCACCTCATGAGAATAATGGATTCATTGGAAAAGACTCTGATGCTTGGAGGGATTGAGGGCAGGAGGAGAAGGGGACGACAGAGGTTGAGATGGCTGGATGGCATCACTGACTCGATGGACATGGGTCTGAGTGAACTCCGGGAATTGGTGATGGGAGGGAGGCCTGGCGTGCTGCGATTCATGGGGTCATAAAGGGTCAGACATGACCGAGCGACTGAGCTGAACTGAACTGAACTTTTCATAGTTAGAATCATACAATATTTGTCCTTTTATGATTGATATAGATCATTTAGTATAATGTACTCAGTGTTAACCCATGTTATAGCATATGTCAGAACATTATTTTAAAGGCTGAATAACATCCCATTGTGTGTATATACCACATTTTGTTTATCTATTCATCTGTCCATGGGCACTTGAGTTGCTTACAACTTTTGCCTATTGTGAATAATGCTTCTGTGAACTTGAGTACAGAGATACCTGTTCAAGTTCCTATATCCACAGTTCTTTGGATTTATAACCACAAGTGGAATTTCTGAATCATAAGGTAATTCTTTGTGTATCTTTTTAAGAACCACTATACATTTTTTTTCACAGAAGCTGCATCATTTTATATTCCCAAAAGCACTGCACAAGAGTTCTAATTTTCAAAACACTGCTTTTACATAAACATTATTTTAAAATTTAAGTGCAGTATACCTTTATAACCAACCTAGACAGCATATTAAAAAGCTGTCAACAAAGGTCCATCTAGTCAAAGCTACAGTTTTTCCAATATTCATGTAAAGATGTGAGAGGTGGACCATAAAGAAGACTGAGCTCCAAAGAATTGAAACTTTTGAATGTGGTATTGGAGAAGACTATTTAGAGTCCTTTGGACTTCAATGAAATCAAACCAGTCAATCCTAAAGGAAATCAGTCCTGAATATTCATTGGAAGGACTGATACTGAAGCTGAAACTCCACTACTTTTGCTACCTGATGCGAAGAATGGACTCACTGTAAAAGACCCTGATGCTGGGAAAGGTTGAAGGCAGGAGGAGAAGGGGATGACAGAGGATGAGACGGTTGGATGGTATCACCAGGTCAATACATGTGAGTTTGAGCAAGTTCTGAGAAATAGTGATGGATAGGGAGCCTGGCGTGCTGCAGTCCATGGGGTCACAGAGTCTGACATGACTGAGCAACTGAACTAAACTGATATCTTTATAAAAATACATACAACATAGGTGTAACATAAGTGAAAAACTTGATGAAATTTGTCAAAATAAACTTATTGTTTTAACCAGCATGAAGATGAAGAAAGAGGGTATTGCAATACTCCAGAAACCAACTTCAAATTTCCTAATTATGGGCCCTTCTCCAAAGGTTAACATTCTTATAACAATTGCATGTATTCTTGTTTTGGGGATTTTTACAATAAATATTCATTTCTGTATGCTGCTGCTGGTACTAAGTCACTTCAGTCGTGTCCGACTCTGTGCGACCCCATAGACGGCAGGGCACTAGGCTCCCCCCTGTCCCTGGGATTCTCCAGGCAAGAACACTGGAGTGGGTTGCCATTTCCTTCTCCAATGCATGAAAGTAAAAAGTGAAAGTGAAGTTATTCAGTCGTGTCCGACTCTGTGGGACCTCACCAGTTTCCTCCATCCATGGGATTTTCCTGGCAACAGTGCTGGAGTGGGGTGCCATTGCCTTCTCCGTCATTTGTGTATAAACTCTGACTAAAAATTTTGTTTGTGGTATCTATTGAGTTGGACAAAAGTGAGTAATGTGACTAAAACTGGAAGAACTTTTCAGTCTGAGTGAACTCCGAGAGATGGTAATGAACAGGGAGGTCTGGCGTGCTGCGATTCATGGGGTTGCAAAGAGTCGGACATGACTAAGTGACTGAACTGAACTGAATACTTATTTTGTGAAATATAATAATCAGTTCAGTTCAGTCGCTCAGTAATGTCCAACTCCTTGCAAACTCCATGAACTGCAGCATGCCAGGCTTCCCTGTCCATCATCAACTCTCAGAACTTGCTCAAACTCACGTCCATTGAGTAACAGGTATTCATTTTCATGTAACATATATACACATACATAATAATATATGAGATTATTCATATATACCATAAATGTATATATGTATATTTACCCCCAAAATGCACACATACAAAATTTTATGGCTATACTGAATACATTTGCCCAGTCTATTACTTATAGGCATTGGGTTATTTTCACCTTGCTCTAAACATTCTTTGGAGTTCTTTCCTTCTTTAACATTAGCATTAATTAATATTTTTATTATTTTCAATCCTTGAATATGGTATATACCTGATTTTATTTGTTTGTTTCAGTAATTTTTTTTTGTTTGGTTCATCTTTATAGCTCTTTATATAATCTGTTAGATTTTCAGATTTTCATACCTTTTAATACTATTATAAAACATCATCATACTCAAATATCCACCTATAAAACTATGTGCACCTCCATTCAATTACTTCCAAGTACATAAAAATATATTATGTGCATATATATATTTTGCTATATAAAAACCCAAAGTATATTTTTCTTAATATCTCTATCATAAAAATCTTGGTAAGGAAGATTAGGCATGTCAAAAAAATGAATTTTGTAAATTAAGCATTTTCAGGAAATTGATTTTTGGATACAAAGAAAACTGCAAATGTAACAACTCTTATCTGAAAAGAATGGATACACACACACACACACATATATAGTTGATTCATTTTACTGTACACCTGATAGTAACACAAACCTGTAAATCCAATATACTCTAATAAAAATTTAAAAATAGAGATTTAAAAATGTAACACTCAGAATATGTTTGCAGTGAAGAGAAACCATACTGTGTGAAATTCAGATAGGCATTATACTTCTTACTTCATTACTGAAATTGTTCAAATGACATGGTAGGACACTAGAAGTAGAATGTTTATATGTGAAATATGACACAGTTTCAGTTTCCTTTACTTTTTCAATACTATTCCCAGATATTGATAATATTCTACTACTTATGTAAAGCACTTCAGAAAAATGCAAAAAGTAGGTCAAATTGCATTTTAAAATCTATTAAATTTCAAGTGTATGTTTATTGGAAAAGATTAATAGCATATTTCATTATGTAAGTCTGAAGCTCACATATTGGTTTCTAACTGTTTTTGCCTTAAAAGAGTTAACAGGACACCATAGACAATGGTTGATTTCATATTTAAGTCAATACTAATTCATATCTTTATTATGATAAAATAAAGACTACTGAAAAACTTTGAAGTGGTTTTGAATAGATCTAGTCTGGTATGAGGAGAAGGCAATGGCACCCCACTCCAGTGTTCTTGCCTGGAAAATCCCAGGGACGGAGGAGCCTGGTGGGCTGCCATCTATGGGGTTGCACAGAGTTGGACACGACTGAAGCGACTTAGCAGCAGCAGCAGCAGTCTGCTATGAAAGAGAAATAACTAAATTTGAATAATTATTTTTACATAATTTGTAAATACCTAACACTATTAGGTAAGTTTTATTCAAATATATTACTTATAGTATTACATTTAATTATTTATGCAAAATGAATAAATGCCTCTCCATACACAAAGATTAAATTTTTTATGAATGCTATTCTGAAGTTTGAAACATTTGTATCCATCCAGAGTAAAAGGCATATTTATCAGCTTAATTGTACCCTGAGTCTGGGAAAGCATAACATTCAACATGTTACCTGCATCAGCAAATTACCAATGGTATTTTTCACAGAACTAGAACAAATAATTCCACAATTTGTATGGAAATACAAAAGACCTCAAATAAACAAGGCAATCTTGAGAAAGAATGGAACTGGAGGAATCAATCTTCCTAAATTTAGACTATACTATAGAGCTACAGTCATCAGGACAGTATGGTCCTGGCACAAGACAGAACTATAGATCAGTGGGAAAAAATAGAAAGTCCAAGGATAAATCCACACACTTATGGACACCTTCCTTATCTTTGACAAAGGATGCAAAAATATACGTTGGAGAAAAGACAGTCTCTTTCAACAAGTAGTACTGGGGAAACCAGTCAACTATGTATAAAAGAATGAAACTAGAATACTTTCTAACATCATATACAAAAATAAACTTGAAATGGCTAAAAGACCTAAATGTAAGACTAGAAACTATACAATTCTTAGAGGAAACCATAGGCAGAACACTCACTGACATAAATCACAGCAAGATCTGCCATGGCACACTTCCCAGAGTGATGGAAACATATTTTATGCATCTTCCACATCACACGTGGATTCTTTACTAATGAGTGACCCAGGAAGCCCATTTTATATGAAATAGTACAAAGTAATTCTGAGGATGTATATAGAAATTTTAAAACGAGCATTTAAAGATACTGCACAGAGATATATCTAAAAAGCAAATAGATGAATTAACCTGAATGCTACAGATTACTCAGATAATTGATACATGATAGGAAAGGGAACAAGGGAATGGGAAACAAGAAAAAAATGGTGCATCTATGTAGATTTAAAATTCCTGACTTATGACTCAGCAATCCCACTACTACACACCAAGGAAACCAGAACTGAAAGAGACACGTGTACTCCATTGTTTATCACAGCACTGTTTATAATAGCCAGAACATGGAAGCAACCTAGATATCTATCAGCAGATGAATGGATAAGAAAGCTGTGGTACATATACACAATGGAGTTTTGCTACTGCTAAGTCGTTTCAGTTGTGTCCGACTCTGTGTGACCCCATAGAAGGCAGCCCACCAGGCTCCCCATCCCTGGTATTCTCCTGCAAGAACACTGGAGTGGGTTGCCATTTCCTTCTCCAATGCATGAAAGTGAAAAGTCAAAGTGAAGTCGCTCAGTCGTGTCTGACTCTTAGCGACACCATGGACTGCAGTTCACCAGGCTCCTCTGTCCATGGGGTTTTCCAGGCAAGAGTACTGGAGTGGGGTGCCATAGCAATGGAGTATTACTCAGCCATTAAAAAGAATACATTTGAATCAGTTCTAATGAGGTGGATGAAACTGGAGCCTATTATACAGAGTGAAGTAAACCAGAAAGAAAAACACCAATAAAGTATGCTAGCGCATATACATGGAATTTAGAAAGATAGTAACGATAACCCTGTATGTGACACAGCAAAAGAGACACAGATGTATAGAACAGTCTTTTGGACTCTGTGGGAGAGGGAGAAGGTGGGATGACTTGGGAGAATGGCATTGAAACATGTATAATATCATATATGAAATGAATCGCCAGTCCAGGTTTGATGCATGATACAGGATGCTTAGGACTGGTGGACTGGGATGACCCAGAGGGATGATATGGGGAGGAACGTGGGAGGGGGGTTCAGGATGGGAAGCACGTGTATCGGTTCAGTTCAGTTCAGTCGCTCAGTCGTGTCCGACTCATTAACCCCATGAATCACAGCACGCCAGGCCTCCCTGTCCATCACCATCTCCTGGAGTTCACTCAGACTCACGTTCATCGAGTCCGTGATGCCATACAGCCATCTCATCCTCTGTCGTCCCCTTCTCCTCCTGCCCCCAATCCTCCCAGCATCAGAGTCTTTTCCAATGAGTCAACTTATTGCATGAGGTGGCCAAAGTACTGCAGTTTCAGCTTTAGCATCATTCCTTCCAAAGTCCCAGGGCTGATCTCCTTCAGAATGAACTGGTTGGATCTCCTTGCAGTCCAAGGGACTCTAAAGAGTCTTCTCCAACACCACAGTTCAAAAGCATCAATTCTTCAGTGCTCAGCCTTCTTCACAGTCCAACTCTCACATACATGACCCCAGGGAAAACCATAGCCTTGACTAGACGGACCTTAGTCGGCAAAGTAACGTGTCTGCTTTAGAATATACTGTCTAGGTTGGTCATAACTTTTCTTCCAAGGAGTAAGTGTCTTTTGATTTCATGGCTGCAATCACGATCTGCAGTGATTTTGGAGCCCAAAAAGATAAAGTCTGACACTGTTTCCACTGTTTCCCCATCTATTTCTCATGAAGTGATGGGACCGGATACCATGATCTTTGTTTTCTGAATGTTGACAGTTAAGCCAACGTTTTCACTTTCCTTTTTACTTTCATCAAGAGGCTTTTTAGTTCCTTTTCACTTTCTGCCATAAGGGTGATGTCATCTGCATATCTGAGGTTATTGATATTTCTCCTGGCAATCTTGATTCCAACTTGTGTTTCTTCCAGTCCAGCATTTTTCATGATCTACTTTGCATAGAAGTTAAATAAGCAGGGTGACAATATACAGCCTTGACATACTCCTTTTCCTATTTGAAACCAGTCTGTTGTTCCATGTCCAGTTCTAACTGTTGCTTCCTGACCTGCATACAGATTTATGAAAAGGCAGGTTAGGTGGTCTGGTAATCCCATCTCCTTCAGAATTTTCCACACTTTATTGTGATTCACACAGTCAAAGGTTTTGGCATAGCCAATAAAGCAGAAATAGATGTTTTTCTGGAACTTTATTGCTTTTTCAATGATCCAGCGGATGTTGGCAATTTGATCTCTGGTTCCTCTGCCTTTTCTAAAACCAGCTTGAACATCAGGGAGTTCACGGTTCACATTGCTGATGTGGGGCCCTAAATGGGAAACCTTAAAAACCAAGGGGCTAGCTTTGCGGTCGAAAACCTAAGATGGCGCCTGGCGGAAGAGATGGGGGCAGGGTCTATGTTGTCTGTCAAAGTTTTTAATTGGCTCTCTTGATTTCTGTGCACATAGACAGTGTGTGATCTCTATAGACTCCTGTTATAATGAAGGTGACAATTTGACCTTTAATGTGATTGGTGCAACTATGGAAAGTCCCTCCTAAAACCCTCCTGTTTGTCTATATAATTTGGGAGTTTGCAACAATAAACCGGAACCGCTTCGACGGAACCCCTGTCGCGTCTGATTGTCTCTCGCTCGCCGAGGGGCTGGGTTGGCGGACAGCAGGCTCACCTCTCCTCGGGAACCCCTCGGCTTTGCTGAGGGAAGTTCCATTGCCTCCGCTCTTTCTGCGGAGCGCCCCCGCAGCTGAAGCCTGGCTTGGAGAATTTTGAGCATTACTTTACTGGCATGTGAGATGAGTGTAATTGTGCAGTAATTTGAGCATTCTTTGGCATTGCCTTTCTTTGGGATTGGAATGAAAACTGACCTTTTCCAGTCCTGTGGCCACTGCTGAGTTTTCCAAATTTGCTGGCATATTGAGTGCAGCACTTTTTCAGCATCATCTTTCAGGATTTGAAACAGCTCTACTGGAATTCCATCACCTCCACTAGCTTTGTTCATAGTGATCTTCCTAAGGCCCACTTGACTTCACATTCCAAGATGTTTGGCTCTAGATTAGTCATCACATCATCATGATTATCTGGGTTATGAAGATTTTTTGTACTTTTTTTGTGTGTATTCTTGCCACCTCTTCTTAATATCTTCTGCTTCTGTTAGGTCCATACAATTTCTGTCCTTTATTGAGTCCATCTTTGCATGAAATGTTGCCTTGATGTCCCTAATTTTCTTGAAGAGATCTCTAGTCTTTCCCATTCTGTTGTTTTCCTCTGTTTCTTTGCATTGATCGCTGAAGTAGGCTTTCTTATTTCTTCTTGCTCTTCTTTGGAACTCTGCTTTCAGATGCCTATATCTTTCCTTTTCTCCTTTGCTTTTCACTTCTCTTCTTTTCACAGCTATTTGTAAGGCCTCCCCAGACAGCCATTTTGCTTTTTTGCATTTCTTTTCCATGGGGATGGTCTTGATCCCTGTCTCCTATACAATGTCACAAACCTCATTCCATAGTTCACCAGGCACTCTATCTATCAGATCTAGGCCCTTAAATCTATTTCTCATTCCACTATATAATCATAAGGGATTTGATTTAGGTCATACCTGAATGGTCTAGCGGATTACCCTACTTTTTTCAATTTAAGTCTGAATTTGGTAATAAGGAGTTCATGATCTGAGCCAAAGTCAGCTCCTGGTCTGGTTTTTGTTGACTGTATAGAGCGTCTCCATCTTTGGCTGCATAGAATATAATCAGTCTGATTTCAGTGTTGACCATCTGGTGATGTCCATGTGTAGAGTCTTCCCTTGTGTTGTTGGAACAGGGTGTTTGCTATGACCAGTGCATTTTCTTGGCAAAACTGCATTAGTCTTTGCCCTGCTTTATTCCACATCCAAGGCCAAATTTGCCTGTTACTCCAGGTGTTTCTTGACTTCCTACTGTAGCATTCCAGATCCCTATAATGAAAAGGACATGTTTTGGGGATGTTAGTTCTAAAAGGCCTTGTAGGTCTTCATAGAACCATTCAACTTCAGCTTCTTCAGCATTACTGGTTGGGGCATAGACTTGGATAACTGTAGTATTGAATGGCTTGCCTTGGAGACAAACAGAGATCATTCTGTCATTTTTGAGATTGCATCTAAGTACTGCATTTTGGACTCTTTTGTTGACCGTGATGGCTACTGCTTTTCTTCTAAGGGATTCCTGCCTGCAGTAGTAGATATAATGGTCATCTGAGTGAGATTTACCCATTCCAGTCCATTTTAGTTCTCTGATTCCTAGAATGTCGATGTTCACCCTTGCCATCTCTTGTGTGACCACTTCCAATATGCCTTGATTCATGGACCTGACATTCCAGATTCCCATGCAATATTGCTCTTTACAGCATCGGATCTTGCTTCTATTACCAGTCACATCCACAAATGGGTATTGTTTTTGCTTTGGCTTCATCCCTTCATACTTTCTGGAGTTATTTCTCCCACTGACCTCAGTAGCATATTGAGAACCTAATGACCTGGGTAGTTCCTCTTTTGGTATCCTATCATTTTGCCTTTTCATACTGTTCATGGGGTCCTGAAGGCAAGAGTACTGAAGCAACTTGTCATTCCCTTCTCCAGTGGACCACATTCTGTCAGACTTCTCCACCATGACCCGGCCGTCTTGGGTTGTCCTGCAGGCATGGCTTGGTTTCATTGAGTTAGACAAGGCCCTGGTCCTAGTGTGATTAGATTGACTAGTTTTCTGTGAGTATGGTTTCTGTGTGTCTGCCCTCTGATGCCCTCTTGCAACACCTACCATTTTACTTGGGTTTCTCTTACCTTGGACACTGGGTATCTCTTCACAGCTGCTTCAGCAGACACAGCCACTGCTCCTTACCTTGGAAGAGGGGTATCTCCTTACCACGGCTGTTCCTGACCTTCAACGTGACCTTTACTTACATCGTAAAGTAATTAGCCTCCAATTTAAATAAATAAATTTATATTAAAAAATAAAAGTCCCTCAATACATTTTTAATGTTTTTACATTAAACACCATTAGTTTTGTATTACTCCACATACTACTCATTCCAGGGTTTTTATCTGGAATCATTTTCATTCAACCTGAAAAAATCATATCTAGTATTCCTTGTGGTTCCTGTTTATTGGCAACTAATTCTCTGAGCTTCTGCATTTCTGAAATCTTTATTTCACCTTCATTGTTGAAGATGATTTCTGAGAAGGGAATATTATGTTTAGTAGAACTTTAAAATGATTTTCCCATAGTTTTAAAATGTCATGCAATTTGCTTCTGTCTTCCATAGTCTATTGTAAATTCAGCCATCCATCTTATGTGTGTGCTTCTGAAGCTGATGCTTTTTTCTTTGTTTGAATTTCAGTATTTTGACTATCATTGACTAAGGTGTGGTTTTCATTTTATCTATCTTGCTTTGATTTTTGCTGTTTCTAAAATTTTTTTTAATGGAGTGTTCTTCCTTTTTAGAATTTTCACTCAGTTTATCATTTTGCTTATAAAGTTCTCCAAAAATAAAATGTAGTGTTAGTAATTCATATATGTTTGCAACCATTATGGAAATAAGCAAACTTGAAACATGATGTCAATGCTATTTTGACTTAATATTGGATAATTATTTGAAACAAGTTAGGAGCACATCTACATTACTCAAGCTAATTACAGTGCAAATGGTGACTTTAAAAACTTTGATTTAACAAAAATGTGGCTATAAATCTTATTTTAGCCAAGGATGAAGTATCTATGGCCAATGTTAGAATAATCTAAATGATTACAGATGAGATTTCTATTTATTGAAAATTTGGCCATTGAACACACATAACATACCCAGCATTTCTTGTGGGCTTATGAAATTCTGAACGGTTAGGTGTGCTTTACTACTTTTTTGTCTATAGATTTTCTTAATAATTCCTAATTTATACTGCTCCACATAGCACTAACTCATTGCATGACAATTAGTTTCAAAATGTAATTACTTCACTCCCTTCACTCCTATCTTATTTTTTGTTTTTCACTGTAGTGACAATGTTTAATTTGTCTATTGTGGGAGTAATAAACCTCACTGGTAAGGGCAGAAGCAGGGCATGAGTAAGGGAGAGACAAAGATAAAGACATTAACACAAAAGTAGCAATGTGGTTTTGGTGACTGCTAGCTGAGTTTCTAACAGAGGGCTTCTTATGGTGTTTCTTTCAAGCCTATGTATTTGAGGAAGAATTATGAAGACCAATAGGACATATTCTAACAGATCCTCAGAATTTTTTTCTTCGAGCCCCAGAGTGTGGGGGGTAGACAGCATTGGAGTCTATCAGCCATCAGAATGAAAAATAATGGTCATTCAAAAACAGGAAATCTGCCAGCTGCTAAATTGCTAAAGCAAACAATTAGAGAGAAGATTAGATTGACTACAATGTAAGAACCCTCAAAAATGAGACTGCTCATACAAAATTAAAGGAGCCCAAGTTCTTGGGGACACATCCAAAGTACACAAAATTAATGAACTGATAAAACTGAATAGATATATTTGACCAAGTTGTGGCTTCTAGTAATTGCTTTAAGACATAATAAAAATTATGAAAAACCTAATGACAAAACTGAGACTGGGCTTCAGAAAAAGATTGGCATCAGATAAAGAAGGACAAGGCCTAAGTCTTATTCTATTTTTATTGAATGCAACCATTGTGTCCATTCTCTGTGCTTTAGAGCAAGGTCAGCATAATGTATGATGTTTTACAAACAACCTGTGCTGTGCTTAGTCATGTCCAACTCTTTTGACCCCATGGACTCTAGCCCACCTGGCTCCTCTGTCTATGGGGATTCTCCAGGCAAGAATACTGGAGTGGGTTGCCATGCCTTCCTTCAGGGCATCTTTCCAACCCAGGGATCGAGCCCAAGTCTCCCACACTTCAGGCAGATTCTTAACTATCTGAACCACCAAGGCTTATTTCAATTGTGTAAATGACACAATTTTTCCACTAAGAAAATTAAAAAGTATTATGGTTTCTCTCAGAAGAATTAGAACAAGTTTAACAGCCTGTTTGCCCAGCAAAATGTACTGCTACTTGGAAAGGCACAGTGGATGATAAAAGCTCAGGTAAAAATGTGATAACTGCTTTATCCCTGAGTATACAACTTTGTAACAATGAATAAAAGTGCTGTCAATAGTTGGACTTCATTTACAAATATTTGTGTTACTAACATTTTAGATTTTATGTTAACTTTGAGAAGAAATATAAAATTGGTTTGCCTTCACCTAGCTACCCATATTATCAATATATTATCAATCAGCTGGACCAATATTATCACAGTGGCAGATAGATTTACAGTGATGACTTTTTGATAATTGGTATTGCTGTATTGCATGCCACCAAGCATATCTGAGACTAGATTAGCATTGAATGATAGAAAAATGAAAAGACATATTCTGTGACACCCAAGTAATAATTTTATCACAAATTAACTATGTGCCATTAGATTTCACAAATAAACAACTGGTCCTATTTACTTGTTAGAAGAATGACTCACAAAAAGAGTCACAACATTTTATTGGCCTTTTGGTTATTTTAGGAAGAATATCCAGTACTTGGGAATTTTGCAATAACCACTATAATCAATGACTTTGGAGAGAGCCATCATTGACATGAGAGCAAGAAGAGTTAAGAGAAGTCCAAATACTATAGTACCTTCTCTCCTTCATATCACAAGAAATTACATATGTATATGGTAAAACCCACAGGTGATCAAGAATATGGGATAAAGACTTAACAGGATTTCATTTGTCTTTAGACTTGTGGATTTGAAGGTTTCTGCTGGAAGTTGATGCTAAACTACTGCTAAGATCCTTAAAAGATTGTTTCACTAAAAAGAAGTTGTGACCTTCAACCTGACATCCTTATTCTAAAATGGGGCCTTTTATTTTAACACAAAATCTTGTGACATGGAGAGGATTCTGAGTAGACAGAAATATAGAAAGCATCAGGAAGCTGTCTTACCACCTAGACAACATTTGCATGGGCAAAATCTGACTGATTAATATAACTCTGGAATCTATTGAAAGCTAACGTAAAAAACAAAATTCAAAAATAAGAATTACCTGGCCATACCCACCTCTGCCTAGGCTGAGGTTCTAGATAACACTTACCTAAGTTCACAGAGTTGGAAAAATTTAAGAAACCTTTTCCAGCTCCTTCTTTTGCAAAGAGTAACTGTATATTTGTCTACTGTATTTCTTGTCTGCCTAGGTATTATGAATGAACAGTTCATTTAATGCCTGCTTTGACTGTCATGAACAGTCCATAGGACCTCAGCAGATGGATGAACATGTTATTCAGAAGAGGACACACTGAGAGAAGTGAAATTAAATACTGATGATCTACCTTTTCTTCCAGAGATGTTAGTTTTAATTATAAAATGGTGGTCCTAGGGTTCTTGTGGGGGCTTCCCAGGTACCTCAAATGATAACGAATCTGCCTGCAATGCAGGAGACCTGAGTTCCATCTCTGGGTTAGGAAGGTTCCCTGGAGATTGACATGGCAACCCTCTCCAGTATTCTTGCCTGGAAAATCCCATTGACAGAGGAGTCTGGCAGGCTACAGTCCATGAGGTCACAAAGAGTCAGACATGACTGAGTACCTGACACTCTAGGGTCCTTGTGGAACTCATCACTCACCACTGTGTTATGGAGAGATCATGCAAGGGGACTTTTCAGCTGTTCTGGAAAGAGACTCATACTGCAAATTCCTCACAATTGGACATGTGTCTTTCCAACTGACCCAGTAGAAAGAAATCTTATTGGTGCCCCATTTCAAGATGTGTAATTAATCAGAGATGATGGAGACTCTTCTGTTTAGTGAAACAGAAATGTGGCTGCCTCTAGCATTTCATTCACTACCATCACCACTCCTTTCGGTAGCTAAACAAAAATAGAGCTCAGTAGGTCATAGTTCATCAGGACCAGCTGATAACAGCTATAAGCCTCTGAAAACCTCTCCTAATGAGGTTACCTTTCCAATCATGGAATCTCTATAGCTGCATAGTCACAAAGATGTTTTCTACTCACCTCCTTCTGTGAAACATATGTATAGAATACATAGGGTGAGGGTTCTTCTCTATTGAAATATGCAGCATGAGCAGAGAGATAATTGAAGTTAAGTGGGTTATATTACATTAACTATCTCTAATTATATGTATTATTTATTACACAATCTATTATAATCACTATTCTAGAGATTCTACTATCTAATTTATATGGTTTTTGCCTAGTACACCATATTTCTGTTTTGGATGGTTTTTGTGGCTTGTATCAATGATTTATTTGCACAAAAGAGTCCTCATTGGTAAAAACATACTGCAGGTATACTCACAGTAATTTAAAATGTGGTAATGATTTGACTATTCATTTTGAGAAATAAATAAGATAGCATATAAGGTTAAAGACTGTAACTGGGGTGAATATCTTCCATTTGTTCTTTTAGATTTATGATCTCTCCTTCTCCACTTTACTCTCTGCCCCAAGGCCAACCTGTATGGATTATGTGAACAGGGCTCCAGTGTTTTCTGATTTCTAACCAGGTTCAGTTAAAAATTGCCTCACACAAAGTAGAATGAAAGGTGTCTATGATATTTTTTAATTCTTCAATTAAAGTGAAAATCAATATGAATGTCTTACAGGAGGACGCAATATAGATTATATTTTCCAACAGACTGAAATAATTTATTCTATATCAGACACAAAAAAATCTTGAACCTAACATTCAGGTTCACAGTCTCAGCCTCAAATGTATAATAAAGAATTAAGGTCAAACACTGCTGTATGTTCTTAGAGAAATAAATAACTCTTTAGAAGTTTTGTTAAATAATATCCCAGTTTGATACTGAAAAAACCTGCATTCTTCTTCTTGCTTTATTTCTAAGCTTTGGATTTTTTTCCCAAGAAGCTAAGAGAAAGATAAGGAAGATGATTGAAAAATGAAGAAATACTAAAGAGACAGTAAAGTCAGGGCATTTATCTTGTTCCTTTTCTGTGGTGTCACCATGAGCTGACTTTGTCCTCAACAGAATGACTTGATTGCACCTCTGAAAATGATCCTTTGTTATTAAATACTCATCTAATAACTCTCATCTACTGATTCTTAGTGAACTGTTTTCTGTTGGGACCTTGGCTGATACATGTATCAGTCTTCCTGGGAAGACTAGGAAAAATATTACATAATTATATGGCAATAATAATGTGCTTAACAGTAGCAGAAATGTTGACAGTGTGTTATTTAATTTTGTACCACTAAGAAAGTGAAAATAAGCTAACAAAGTTAATTGAAATAAAATGGAAAAACAAGTTAATATTAAAAAATCTTGTTTGAGATAAGATAGTGCTGACAAAGGATCTAAGAGTCTGCTGCTGCTAAGTCACTTCAGTCGTGTCTGACTCTGTGTGACCCTATAGATGGCAGCCCACCAGGCTCCCTCATCCCTGGGATTCCCCAAGCAAGAACATTGGAGTGGGTTGCCATTTCCTTCTCCAATGCATGAAAGTGAAAATTGAAAGGGAAGTCGCTCAGTCGTGTCCAACTCTTCATGACCCCATGTACTGCAGCCTAGCAGGCTCCTCTGTCCATGGGATTTGCCAGGCCAGAGTACTGGAGTGGGGTGCCACCGCCTTCTCCTGATCTAAGAGTATAAGGAAACAAAATCTGTTTAAGAAGGAATGTGTGAATCAGAAACATGTGATTACCCTTTACAAAGGAAATCATCAGCTGCTCTTTTCAATAGATTGCCTTGTTTAATTGATTTATTAGAATAAGATTTAATGTCCAATTTGCATCATATATTTGCCATATGCTGCCATTTCCTCAACTTCCAACCTTTCTTCCACAAGTTTCTGACACCAAGCGATAAGAGATCTTAAATATGCTGTGAAACTTATTTTTATCTATGCTTGAGCTCTTTTTAAGGCTGGTAAAACATTTTTAGATAATTACATAAAATCGTAAAAATGACTATACTGAAAATTAATGAATAAGTGATGGTTCATGCACTATAACTTGTCAAGTACTTAATTATGTTACAGTAAATACACTCAGTGTTATTTTATTATTTCTCTTCTTCATCTCGTGGCTTTTGCTTTCTAGCACCACAAAATAAATCACTGTAATTTCTAGCATTTGAATTTTATATATTTAAAATATATGAATAGTGTTCCCAAGATTATCTTAACCTAAATACACTGATGATTTTTGTTGTTATTTTATGTTTTCAATTCTTCAAATATATTTGTACATATTTTAAAGAAAGCAATTATTTTATTATTTAGAAAACCTCTGTAGACTCTAATTATAACTATAGACTATAGTTGAGAAAACATTGATCTGGTACAGTTTTATGAAATATTTTCTGTTCTCTTTCTGTGTACTCTGTTGGAAATAGTTACCTAGTTTTCATTTCTTGAGCGATCCCTGAAAAATATGAAAGGGCTGCTTCTCTAAGAAATGCTTTGTTTTATCAATTGTTAAGCCATTTAATCCAATATGCCAGGATCTGATTCAAGAATGCTTCCAAACTTGAATATTCATTTGTCTTTATCTTTCCCTCCAGCCAGGGCCCCAGGATCAGGCCGCAGGGGAGCCTACATATGTCTGTCAGATGAAACACACAGTCAACAGCAAGAGGGTGTTGAGTGACATGCACTTGTTCCCTGAGAACTGGCAGATGATCTCACGCAGATGTGGTTTTGCTTGGATTTTACCTAAATCAGTGGTCAGTCATGCAGTCCAGTTTCAGCTGCACAATCCTTTATGGGATATAAATTCCCCATTAAATAATTTTCTCTGTGGCTTAAGAGCATCTGCAAGACACAGATAATTCTAAAAATACTTTGCATGTCTCTTGGTGAATACAAAGCTCTCCAGTATCTTTGCATGGTAGGATTATTTGAACTTTAACTAGTAAGCTCTTCTGAGATTAACTGTGGTACATGCACACTTAAAAATGCCCCACTCCACTATAACTACCCATGAAGGCAGAATATTTGTATCTATACAATACGTTAACTATTTGAAATGACTATTACTATTGATAAAACAGTAGCTCACAGCTTGAACAATATTAAGTATTTTCTAAGTGAATATTATAAGAAAAAAATCCTTAGTGAATATTTCATTTGTTTTTCACATTTAATATAACATGTCCCATCCCCAGTTAGAAATTGAGGAATCATTTGTATTAATTTTCTCACCAGATCTCCTGTTTCAAGTTTTCACTGTATATGGAGAAAGGCAGCAGCCTAGACCTGATTAGAGTCTGGTATGGTTCAGAAATTTGAGGAAAGAGGATATGGATTAGGCCCTGGATGACACTGAGATGAGCAGAGTGCTGGCTGAGGGTGAGGGAAGCTTAGAAAGGCTAGAGGAGGAGAGAGCTTTACTTGTATCCCTGAGACCGGCTTCAGTGGTAAGGGCTGTTGTTGAACCCACTAAGCTTGTTCTTTAAAAAGTTTCTCCCTGGAAAGGATGCTCACTAGAAGCCTGAAGTTGCTGCCTGAATAACCTATCTAAAGCAGTGGATCTGAACTACACAAAGTGTGGACTGTGGTGATGTGTCAGTCAGATTCTCCTTCAGAAACACATTGCCTCAGGTGCTGGAAGTTTTTCCAGAACATTGCTCTCAGTTGTCAGCCCTCTTCAGAAATTGCTGTAACTAGAGATGTCTGCCTAGCCTAATGTCAGTTCTCTTTCCAGGAGCAGTCCATAGCCAATGAATAATCGACAAATGGGTGTAAAAGTCTGATTCCCACATGCCAGCTTAGCACAACACTACGGGGATATCCAAGTACCAGAGTCCACTATGAGGCAGACCGGAACCTTCCTCTTTATGACCACATCACATCTCCTTCTGCATGACCTTGCTTAATGCACACCCTTCTTAATACTCCTCCACTTGGAGGAAGCATGGTCTTGATTGAGGAAATGTTTCAGGTGAGAAAGTACTTGTGAGGTACTCAGCTGAAAGACACTGATGGCCAGCATCTCCAATATCTGGGGAAATGATACAGATAAATGATCTGGGGATCTGCTACAACCAGAAAGGACATCAGGGTGAAACATAGCATCTGCTACACTACCTAGAGGCCAAAAGAGTCAGGAAAGAAACTCATGACGTAGGCAAAAACTGAAAGATGAAAAACTGCCGATGAACAAAAGTTTTGACAATATATATAATGCATAGAGTGTATACAGTGTGTAAATGTATAGGTAAATAAATGAGTTCATGTGATCACCATATAGACTTAGGTATTCTTATGTCATAATCAATTGTATGTTTAAAGCTGAGTTTCCCGAGTGACACTAGTGATAAAGAACCTTCCTGCCAATGAAAGAGAAATAAGAGACATGGGATCCATCCCTAGGTTGGGAAGCTCCCCTGGAGGAGGGCATGGCAACCCACTCCAGTGTTCTTGCCTGGAGAATCTCCATGGACAGAGGAGCCTGGCGGGCTACAGTCCCCGGAGTCGCAAAGAGTGGGGTATGACCAAAAGCAATTTAACACACATGGATGCATGTCTAAAGTTATATGTTAATATTAGACAACAAAAGGAATTTGAAGCACAGTTGGTTACATGATTTATCAAATGTCATATATGTCATAATTTACCTAGGCAGAATTTGAACCCTATGCCAGCTTCCTTAATTATATGCCATGCCAGGAAAAAGTGTGTATGTTTGTGGTTGTAGATGGTATTAGTTTGGGAATAGACAAGTAGATGCATAGGTTAAAATAGAATCTAACAATATATCTTACTATTTAAATAGATAGTTAATTTATGACAATAATGGTCATATTTTGCTAAAATGTTATAAAGTTGAACCTTCAGTTCAGTTCAGTCGCTCAATCGTGTCTGACTCTTTGCGACTCCGTGAATCGCAGCACGCCAGGCCTCCCTGTTCATCACCATCTCTCAGAGTTCACTCAGACTCACTTCCATTGAGTCCATGATGCCATCCAGCCATCTCATCCTCGGTTGTCCCCTTCTCCTCCTGCCCCCAATCCCTCCCAGCATCAGAATCTTTTCCAATGAGTCAACTCTCCACATAAGGTGGCCAAAGTACTGAAGTTTCAGCTTTAGCATCATTCCTTCCAAAGAAATCCCAGGGCTGATCTCCTTCACAGTGGACTGGTTGGATCTCCTTGCAGTCCAAGGGACTCTCAAGAGTCTTCTCCAACACCACAGTTCAAAAGCATCAATTCTTCGGCACTCAGCCTTCTTCACAGTCCAACTCTCACATCCATACATGACCACAGGAAAAACCATAGCCTTGACTAGATGGACCTTAGTCGGCAAAGTAATGTCTCTGCTTTTGAATATGCTGTCTAGGTTGGTCATAACTTTTCTTCCAAGGAGTAAACGTCTTTTAATTTCATGGTTGCAGTCACCATCTGCAGTGATTTTGGAGCCCCGAAAAACAAAGTCTGACACGGTTTCCACGGTTTCCCCATCTATTTCCCATGAAGTGATGGGACTGGATGCCATGATCTTCGTTTTCTGAAAGTTGAGCTTTAAGCCAACTTTTTCACTCTCCTCTACCTTAATTTATATATATTTAATAATCAAATAATAAATAATACCTTATATCTTAGAAGAATGTATAACCAATATAATGTGGATACCTATAGCAATGTATAAACATGTATACAATAAAACATATACAGGAGCATACTTTAGAAGAACAATAAATATATACTTTGGATGTCTGGAGAGTTTTAATGCAAATAAGGAAACCCAAAACTATAGGGGCAAAGATACATACTCTAATAGTGAAAAAATAAGCAAAGGCAAAAATAAATAACAGGTTAAGACAAAATATTTTCAGCACAAAGAACAGATCAAAATAATATTTAAAAATATCCCTCAAAGATTAAAAGACAAAGAACTTATTAGCAAAAGTGAAAAATCCTATTAGTAGGCAATTTAAAGCAACAGTAATCCAACAGTTCAAAGGATAGTAAAATATGCTGAATTTCACACAAGTTAAAGATGTGATATCATTTCTTAAATAAATAAATAAATAAGTAAACGGATAACAGCCATTGTTAGATGATATTCAGGGAAAGTAATATTCTGATTACATTGCTGGGAAAAATACCTTTTGAAAATAATTTTTTGAAAGTTAATCTAGCAATACATATTGAAATTAAATGGAAAATCTTCCTACTGGGTAAATACCTTACAGAAACATTCACATAAGAAAGGGAAGATTAAATAAAAATACTTTTGTATAAAGATCACTTGAAGAAATAGTAATAAGTTTATACAATAAATTATTGTGCAGCCACAAAATAAATTTATGCCAGTTGAAAGGGAGTGATTTCTATAACTAATTTTCAAGTCCTCCCCACAAAGAAAATATGACAAAGCATGATAGAAGGGAAGGATATATATTATACTGATCCTATGTTTATAAAACAAAAATAAAAATCCAAAAGTGTATAATTTATATATAATCACAGTATTATTGAAGACAAAGGAAAGAGATCCACAACAAGTGTAGAATATAGGATACCTATTGGAGATCAAGGAGTGAGAGCGGAAAATGTGGGAGGATATGAAAGGATTGATAAAAAATGCCCACAGTAAGAAACAACATGGAGTCTCAGTTCCATTCGCAGAGGGGTGTGTGTAGATATTTGTGTGTATGATAGTGTGTGTATGCTTATTAAATGTATATAAACATAGTGAGAAATATGAAATAAGTAATATGCAGCTGATAATCATAAAGATGTGGAATTTTAAGTGATTTAATTTCTTTGCTACATTGTATAAATTTTTAAATATGCACTTATTTTGATATAAACAGGATATATATGCATGATGCTAATTTCACAAAACAAGGCTTCTGGAAAATTACTACTACAATTGGCTTCATTTATTTCTCCATGGTTCTCATATCTTAATTCCTATACTATCTTCCTTTTTAATATTCTACCAACTGCTAACAATTGTGTTGCATTACAGTTTGCTATATTTGGAAAGCATAAATTTCCGTATATAGCCTACACTAATGTTGTTTGTTTCCTTGCCTTTTCTACATTTTCTATTCTATATTTTCATCACCCTAATAGGTATATTATTAAAACTCCAGTATCATGATACTGAATCAAATATAAGTATTTTATTCAAATTATACCTTTTCTAAAAAAAAATGACTAGATTGGGGATCTGGAAACGGGAGGAGTTAGAGTTCAGCTTGAAGCATACATTTGACATTTTTAAAACCAAATTTTACACTACAGTCTAGATTTGCATTAAGCCAACCTTGTTTGTAGACATGACTTCAAGAATAGGCTCATTTGGAGATAAATGAAACAAGAAAAACTCACACACAAAAAATAGAGTTTTCTCCTCTAAAAATAAATTAAAAGGCAAGATTTAGTGAATTATGAAATATATTCCCGTCTCAGAATACTTTCTTAAATTATATGGAAGTTGGAGTTTTAAAATCTACATTTCTTTTGTACTTTTGCTTCCTTAGTAGATGCTTTACAGTCACCATTATTTTCCCAGAGTTTAATGCATTGTCTACATAGAGCATTTTATATTCCAATAAATGTTTCATTCCATTCTGTATGCCAAAGCACTAATTTGGGTTTAGCTTCTACCTCATTTTCACTTAAAATTATTGTTCTTTGATGCTTTGTATCTATGGCCAACTTCTTAGGTATTTTTAAGTCCTTTTATTTTTCTGGGTCCCAGTGTAGGACTTCCCTGGTGGCTCAGATGGTAAAGCTCTACCTACAATGCAGGAGACTTGGGTGCAATCCTTTGATCAGGAAGATTCTCTGGAGAAGGAAATGGCAACCCACTCTAGTACTCTTGCCTGGAAAATCCCATAGATGGTGGGCTAGAGTCCATGGGGTCTCAAAGAGTCAGACACGACTGAGCGACTTCACTTTCTTTAATATAGAGACAAATTTTCTGATAGTTTCTAAATCACTTACAAAGTAACCTCAAATTTGAAAGCAACATTTTTGTTATAGGCAATCGTTTTTTGGCATGACTGGGATCACCATTACCTCAGGTTAAGTTTAATAAATCAAACTAGTTGGATCCACTGGAATTCCAAGATGACATATACCAACAAACATTAATATGAGTCAGTCAGTCAGTTCAGTCACTCAGTTGCATCCGACTCTTTGAGATCCCATGAATCGCAGCACGCCAGGCCTCCCTGTCCATCACCAACTCCCGGAGTTCACTCAGACTCACATCCATCGAGTCAGTGATGCCATTCAGCCATCTCATCCTCGGTTGTCCCCTTCTCCTCCTGCCCCCAATCCCTCCCAGTATCAGAGTCTTTTCCAATGAGTCAACTCTTCGCATGAGGTGGCCAAAGTACTGGAGTTTCAGCTTTAGCATCATTCCCTCCAAAGAAATCCCAGGGCTGATCTCCTTCAGAATGGACTTGTTGGAGTAGTACTTCATTAAACTGAAACTAGAAAAAGTGCTTTTCCTTGTAAACAGACATCATAATCCAGCAAAGGACATGAAAAGCTTAACAACTTGGCCAGTATCATGTGTGAAGAATAACTAAAGCCATGGAAATTGCTTATGGAGACAGGCAGAGAGAGAGTGTGTGTGTGTGCACATGCACACATATGTACACTAGTAGGTATACACAGGCTTTTGTGGTCAATTGTTTTTGTAGTTGAAACATTATGGCAACAGATAGTGCCACAGACAACTCACAGTTATATCAATAAATCATATGACCAAAGTTGTGTTTCTAACTAGATCGGCACAGAGGGTAGATGCGGAGGCTGCCCATTGTCGGCTTTCATGGCATGCCTGTCCAGACAGTGAATGATCTTGCACTTTGCTGTGCTAGCCTCTTACTGGTTTCACTAGTGCTAATTTTTCTTTGTGCTTTCCTCCCAAGATGTGTTTCTTTCCAACTCCTGATAAAGAAAAAAAAAAAAAAGTGTGAGAGAGAGAAAGTGAGTAGCATGAAGCACTGATACTAACTTTCTAGTTGATTATGTGCTATTTTGTGATAGATATAACTGAAGTTAGTGTGCTTCAATTTTCTAAACGATGAACTTTGAAATTGTAAATGGTCATACTTATTAGCTTCTTGTGAACCGATATCAGATGCATATTCTAAAGCAAGATTAAAATTAAGCACATACCATCAGTTCATCTGGAGATTGAATCTAAACTTTTCTACACAGAATTACAGATGCAATTTGTAATGTTGCCTGGACTAACTAGTTGCTCAGTGAAACTCAAACATGAATTGAAACAAATTTAATTTCCTATTAATGTTATAGAAAATTCTAAATTAAAACTATAACAAAAATACCAAATAAAGCAAAACTGGAATGTTATGACTATTACAACAATCAGTGGCTAAAGGGGAGATTTGGGAACTCATTATACTAAAATAAAATAAATAGATAGATAGGAGTATCGTTCCCAGAATTGTATCAGTTCTGAAGATTCATGAATTGGCTTTGAATTCAAAATGCGGAGAATGTACAAATAATGCCAGAACCAACAAATCAGAGAATTTCTATGGGGACATTGTGTTTTAAACATTTGTGTTTGAAATAATAATAGCTTGAAATAACAATAGCTAACACCGAGGGCTTTCTTTTGTCATATACTTCACTAAGTTCTTTGTAAAATAAAACATAACAATTTCAATCACTGACTAAGGTCATGTAACTTGTAAAAAATAAAGTTGGAATTTGGAAGCAAACATTCTTTAACACTAGCACTCACATACTTAACCACTAACACTTCCTTGAGCCAACATAGAGTACGACCCAATTGATAAATTTTTATTCTGACTTGGATAGCATTATTTCTTTATCTGTAAAAAATAGAAACACAGTGTTTACCACAGAGCAAATTATGGAATGTGTGTTCAGTTCAGTTCAGTTCAGTTCAGTCACTCAGTTGTGTCTGACTCTTTGCAATCCCATGAATTGCAGCACTCCAGGCCTCCCTGTCCATCACCAATCCCAGAGTTCACCCAAACTCATGTCCATCGAGTTGGTGATGCCATCCAGCAATCTCATCCTCTGTCATCTCCTTCTCCTCCTGCCCCCAATTCCTCCCAGCATCAGAGTCTTTTCCAAGGAGTCAACTCTTTGCATGAAGTGGCCAAAGTATTGGAGTTTCAGCTTTAGCATCGTTCCTTCCAAAGAACACCCAGGACTGATCTCCTTCAGAATGGACTGGTTGGATCTCCTTGCAGTCCAAGGGACTCTCAAGAGTCTTCCCCAACACCACAGTTCAAAAGCATCAATTCTTCGGCGTTCAGATTTCTTCACAGTCCAGCTCTCACACCTATACATGATCACTGGAAAAACCATAGCCTTCACTAGATAGAACTTTTTGGCAAAGTAGCATCTCTGCTTTCGAATATGCTATCTTGGTCGTAACTTTCCCTCCAAAGAGTAAGTGTCTTTTAATTTCATGGCTGCAATCACCATCTGCAGTAATTTTGGAGCCCCCAAAATAAAGTCTGACACTGTTTCCACTGTTTCCCCATTTATTTCCCATGAAGTGATGGGACCAGATGCCATGATCTTCGTTTTCTGAATATTGAGCTTTAAGCCAACTTTTTCAGTCTCCTCTTTCATTTTCATCAAGAAGCTTTTTAGCTTCTCTTCACTTTCTGCCATAAGGGTGGTATCATCTGCATATCTGAGGTTATTGATATTTCTTCTGGCAATTTGATTCCAGCTTGTGCTTCTTCCAGCCCAGCATTTCTCATGACATACTCTGCATAGAAGTTAAATAAACAGGGTAACAATGTACAGCCTTAACACACTTCTTTTCCTATTTGGAACCAGTCTGTTTGCTCAGTTGTGCCCGACTCTTTGTGACCCCATGGACTGTAGCCCACCAAGCTCTTCTGTCCAATGGATTCTCCAGGTTAGAATACTGGAGTGGGTTGTTATTTCCTTCTCCAGGGGATCTTCCCAACCCAGGGATCAAACCCAGGTCTCCTGCATTGAGACAGACACTTTAACCTTTGGGCCACCAGGGAAAACAGTGTTGTTCCATGTGTTGTTTATTTTATATGAATGGATGTTTATATTTTATATGAATATTAGTCATGCATTCCAAATTTGTCTCTAATTAAAAATAGATTTATTCTCAAGGTCCTTAGTGTCCTTTACAGTGGCCCCACTCCCTCTTACACACCCAAGTACAATGAAGCAAAAAGTGATTATATCCAATGTAATTGTACTACTAGTGAAGCTTATAGCTAAAAAGCAGGAATCTGTCTAAGGAAGAGAAGATAACATATTTAGGATATTATAATATTTTTTAAAAGTTGATATTTTAAGCTAAGCAAAGGCAATATTAATATTTTAAACATATTTATTTTAACCATATATATTATATCTTAAGTGGCTCAGATGGCAAAGGAGCTACCTACAGTACAGAAGACCCAGGTTTGATCCTTGGATCAGGAAGATTCCTTGGAGAAAAGAATGCCTACCCACTCCAGTATTCTTGCCTGGAGAACCCCATGGACAGAGAAGCCTGGTAGGCTACAGTCCATAGGTCACAAAGAGTTGGACAAAACTGAACAACTAACACTTATTATAATTTAATGATAATCTATGTCAATAACTAACATTTATTATAATTTAAGGATAATCTTTTTAATTATATAGATTTGAGACAGACCAGACTGATACAGATAAATATGGCTTTTACAGTAGACATGTACCGATGATGTGAGAGTTGGACCGTAATGAAGGCTGAATGCTGAAGAACTGATGCATTTGAACTGTGGTGCTGGAGAAGACTTTTGAGAGTTGGACAGCAAGGAGATGAAACCAGTCCATCCTAAAGGAAATCAACCTTGAATATTCATTGGAAGGACTGATGCTGAAGCTAAAGTTCCAAGACTTTGGTCACTTGATATGAACAGCTGACTCACGGGAAAAGACCCTGACGCTGGGAAAGGTTGAGGGTAAAAGGAGAAGGGGGCAACAGAGGATAAGGTAGTTGGATGTCATCAGAAACTCAGTGGACCTGAACTTGGGCAAACTCTGGGAGATGATGAGGCATAGGGAAGCCTGATGTGCTGCAGTCCATGGGGTCATGAAGAGTGGGACATGACTTGGCAACCGACCACCAACAATAACATTATTGGTAGAACTGCAAATTGTTGCAGCTACTGTGAAAAGTTATCTGGAGATTACACCCAAAATTAAAAGCAAACTACAGTATGACTGAGCAATTTCATTTCTGAGTATTAGATCTAAGAAAACAAAAGCACTGATTTTAGAAGGTATATGTAATCCAATGTTAGCTTGTTTACAATAGACAAGATATGGAAGTAAAGTAAGTGCCACTGACAGATGAATAGATAAAATGTGGGATATACATACAATGGGATATCACTCAGTCATTTTTTAAAAAATCATGTCATTTGAAAAACATGGGTGTTTCTTGAGGGTATTATTCAGAGTGACATAATTCAGACAGAAATACAAATATCATTTGATGCCACATATATGTGGAATTTAGAAAACAAAACTAACAAAAAGGAAAGTGAAAACTGATTCATAGATTCAGAGAACAAATTAATATTTGGTGTATTGGTGTGTAGGGCAGAGAATAGGGGAAAGGGATTACGAGGTATAAACCACCAGATATAAAAGAAGCCATGGGGTATGATATGCATCATAAAGAGTGTGTCAATAATACAGTAATAATTTTGTATGGGGACAGACAGTCACTGGACTTACCATGGTGATTATTTCATAATAAATAAAATGTCAAATCAAAAAAAGAAACAATAAAAATTTATAACTGAGTAGTCATAAGACAATGTAGGTTTTACAAAGTAGTATTGGAACATTGTTGAAGGAGGCAAAATCTAAAATTTTCTTAGAAGTGGCAAGATTTAATCTGGACCATGAAGAATGGATAGCAGTTTGCTTAACTGAAACACAGAGAAAGAAAAATCCAGGGAAAGTTAACATTATAAACCAAACAGCAGTAAGAAAGTATGTGGCAGAGAATCCAGGGGAGAGAACAGTATTCAAGAAAATCTCAGTATTAGACAGACAACAAAGCATTCATAAAAGAAAAGAGCAATAAGAAATTGACTTGCCAAATAATTTTTAAATGCGCTAGTTGTTTAAAGGAAAAAAACCCACAATATCATCAATATTGCAGTCTATAACTTGCCAGTTCATGTGTGAACACAAGCATTTTCTCACATGATTATTATATTCACAAAGATTATTCTCTGTCTTAAATACTAATAACTGAAAAGTCAGGGATATATGTGTTTTGTTAGAAACCCACAGATGCCAAAGTGTCCTTTCTTTGGAGTGAAAGTAAGAGTGACTTTTAATTTTGTTGTTATTTCAGGGAAAAAAGTGCAATATCTTCCTAACTGTAGGATATGATGTGTATGCTCAACCTTAATAGCAACAGGCAAGACATGAGTTTTGTTTCTGCAAGAGCAGAGGCTATTGCTGATTAATTAATTAAATAAATATCCAATGATTAGATTGGCGAGGTATGTTGATACCAGGTTGTGAAAAAAAAAAATTAACTTCATATTCCCTCTCTCAGAATGCCTTATAATTAATTATATTATTAGAATCAGGATCCATAGACATTTTGGTTTTACAAAATTGCTCTCAGGTTTCTGTACTTCTTGTAGGTGGCACTAGTGGAAAAGAATCTGCCTGCTAACGCAGGAGATGTAAGAGATGCTGGTTTGATCCCTGGGAGGGGAAGATCTCCGGGAGGAGGAAATGGCACTCCACTCCAGTATTCTTGTCTGGGAAATCCCATGGACAAAGAAGCCTGGCAGGCTAGGTATATAGGGTTGCAAAGAGTTGGACATGACTGAGCAATTCAGCATACAGACCCTTTTGTAAGACATGTTAGTGACTGAACATAGCTCCAGTGAACCCTGACCTGAATACCACAGGGTGGTTTAGACTGAAAAGAGCTAACCAACAGGTAACTTGATGCTTCCAGGATCCACTAGGAGAAATAGCCAAAATGAAAAGAATGGAGTCTTATTCATCTTACATTTCAATTCTTTTGGTTTAGAATATATTTCCTATAAAATAAATGCCTACATGTTGCCTTCTGAAACTATGCAGTCTTCTCACTGCCTGCCCCCTCAACACTCAATCATATCTTTGGGTAAAGTTTAAGAGCCTAATATATGAGAAAGAGGGCTTCCCACGTATCACAGTGGTAAAGAATCCACATGCCAGTGCAGGAGGCACAAGAGATGTGGGTTCAACCCCTGGGTCAGGAAGATTCTCTGGAGGAGGAAATGGCAACCCACTGCAATATTCTTGCCTGGGAAATCCCATGGACAGAGACCATGGGATCCCAAAGAGTGGGGCACAAATGACCACAATACATACATGAGAAATAATGTGTTTTTTTTTTCTAAGTTTGCAAACAATTACTTTGCCTCAAGTGTTTTGCTAATGAAATGTTTTTAATTCTCTCTACCTACAAGCCTTAGGCTAGCTAATCTTATAGATTAGCTCCTGATCCACAGAAACAAACCCAAGTATTCGGCTAGAGCAGGCCTTTGCCTAACTTCACAAGGTTGTGCTTGCTAATGGTGAGTCCTTGTTTTCTCCTGCTGCTTTCCTTGCTCCTTTATTGCTGACAGATCTTCAGGTTTGTCTTTGCCTGAATATGTGACAAAGTCATTTGCTCTATTTGCAGGGTTTTCAAACACATGGTTTTAATGTACTTGATCTGTTACCCCAGCCTAACCTGAACCTTTCTTTTTGTACTTTGTATCAGCTTGTCTACCTAAGGCTTAGCTGTCTTCCTCCTCTGATCCCCATACTTCATCCCTCTTTTTTTTTCCTTTTCCAGACCGTGCTTCTGACCTTTCTTCACCAATGTTAATAACGCCATGAACCCAGGTTCTAATGCAAGCTCTCTGGCCTAAGTGAGAAACAGACAACCACCACAACCATGTCATAATTAACATAAATATGATGAATGTTAAGAGACAGAGAAAAGATTGTATCTCTTGGGACAAGATAAAGAGATATTACGCTATGGACTTGCCTACTTTGCTACTTGTGCTATTTTGTTTTTCATATTTCTTACTAGGCTTGCTTACAGAGCTGCATGTTTTCCCTTCTTCGCAGTCCAGACTCCCAAAGGGCTCTAGTGTCACATTTTCCACCTCTGTGGAAAAGCACTAATTAGGTAATTCCCAACTCCTTTTGTTAGAAACTCAGCTGTTATTCTGTCTTCAAATTCCCTGCATCTGAAGAAATATCTTCAAATCTCTCTTTATCATATGTGCAGTGCCCCTTTTCATTGATCTTTACATGACTCATTCCAAGAGAATTACAGACGTTAGGGAAGAAAATAGTGCCAGTGTAGCAAGGAGAATAATTCTTCTCATAACCAGTAAATATCCTTCTGGGTATTGTATTCTTGCCTTAGTTTGCTGCCCTAATTGCAAAAAAAAAAAAAGTTTACCCTTTCACTAATTTCACAATTACTTATATTCTGTAAAGAGACTAAACATCTTTGTTTTTAACCTTAATGCATTTTTAAATTCAAAACAAGATGCTTTTTTAAGGACTTTTTTACTTACTGAATTTTGAAGCACTCTTTAAGTTATTCAATTTTTCTTTCAATTCAATGAATTGACATAATTAAGGATCCAAAATAAGTCAAACAAAATCTAGACCATGTATGCTGCTGCTGCTAAATCATGTCAGTCGTGTCCAGCTCTGTGTGACCCCATAGACAGCACCCAACAGGCTCCTCTGTCCCTGGGATTCTCCAGACAAGAACACTAGAGTGGGTTGCCATTTCCTTCTCCAATGCATGAAAGTGAATAGTGAAAGTGAAGTCGCTCAGTCTTGTCCGACTCTTAGCGACCCCATGGACTGCAGCCCACCAGGCTCCTCCATCCATGGGATTTTCCAGGCAAGAGTACTGGAGTGGGGTGCCATTGCCTTCTCCTACACCATGTATATTTAACTTAAAAGAGGCTGTCATTACTGTTTAATATATAGTCCTTGTCAATTGGTAGGAAATAATTCTTTTTAAACATAACACAAGTAATAGACCATGAGCTCTAGTAGGAAATCTTTGAAAGCAGTCATTGCTCAGTCAACACTGAGTCTCCTTCTCTCACTGGACACAAGTCAGGTCACCGCAGTCTGTCATTGTGGATAAGAATGAAGCCTCTAGCATCAGATTCTCTGGATTTGAACTTTGGTCTTGCCTCTTACTCTGTGACCCTAAGCAAGTTATTTAACTTCTCTGTATCTGTTTCCTCCTCTTCACAATGAGCTCCTAGTGTGATTGTGTGGAAAAGGTGATGAAAAGTACTTAGAAGAATGCTAACAATACAGTATCCATATTTGATGTGTGTTAATAGTAAATCTTTTCAACCAAAGTGCTAGTGGAACTCAGGTATGTAGAATTTCCCTCATAAAACCAAGAACTCTTGTGCTCCTTTTGCTGTCATAACTAAATTCTCAACCAGCTAATCCTTAGGAACAGATGACCCTAAATACTTCTCTTTGTGTTATGGCTTGAAATAGGGCTTTCCTGGTGGCTCAGTGATAAAGAATCTGCCCACAATGTAGGAGATTTAAGAGACATGGGTTAAGTTCCGGGGTTGGGAAGAATCCCTGGAGAAGGGCATGGTAACTCACTCCAGTATTCTTGCCTTGAGAATCTCATGGACAGAGAAGCC
This sequence comes from Nanger dama, assembly GCA_917880005.1. Classification (NCBI taxonomy): domain Eukaryota; kingdom Metazoa; phylum Chordata; class Mammalia; order Artiodactyla; family Bovidae; genus Nanger; species Nanger dama. The sequence goes on from CAKJTW010000010.1 coordinate 13,141,844, forward strand.
AGATGGGCTACAGTCTGGTGTCACAAAGAGTCGGACACAACTGAGCACTTACTCATGCATGGCTTGACATGTGTCCCTCCAAAATTTGTATCTTGAAGTCTTACTCTCTAGTACCCCAGAATGTGACTATAGTTGGAAATGGGGGTTTTATAGAGATAATCAAGTTAAAATGAGATCATCTGGGTGGGCCTGAATCCGGGTGGGCCTGAATCCAAAATGACTGCTGTCTTCATGAAAGGAAAAAAATTGGAGATGCATGCACATGCATCTACACACCAAGGAATACCAAAGAGGGCTGGCAACCTATAAGAAGCTAGGAGAGGCATGGAGCAGACACTTCCTCAGATCTTTCGAAAGAATTCATCCCTGCCAACTGTTTGATCTTGGACTTCTTCTTGCCTCCAGAATTGGGAGACAATTTCTGTTCTAGTAATCTAATCTGTGGTACTTTACAGCAGCCACAACAAAACAATATACCTTATTACCTTATTTCTCTTACGGTTCATTCTATACAGTCTCCTCCAGCTACCCTGAGACAGAGGCTGCTCAGTGATACATTTTTATTTTGGGGAAAAGAGCAAAAGTTGGGACTGAAAAATGGAGAGTTCTGTTGGAATGGGTAGTATGCACATCTTTCCCCCAAGTAGCACGCTGAGTCCAGCTAAGTGTACAGATTCAGTATGAGATTAATAATGCTAAAAATTCACTCTATACCAGATAATTTTCAATGCCCTTAGTGATGCTTCAGTTTATAGTCTTTAAAATAATTTGTTTGGCTTAAATTCAAAAGGTATTGGATTATATCATGAGAAGGTATAGCAATCTCTAGATGTAATACTTTATATGCAGAAGTTTTAAAATTAGCTTTAAATAGGTAAACCCTCAGCTCAGTTCAGTTTAGTTGCTCAGTTGTATCTGACTCTTTGTGACCCCCTTGACTGCAGCACGCCAGGGCCTCCTTGTCCATTACCAACTCCCAGAGTTTACTCAAACTCATGTCCATCAAGTTGGTGATGCCATCCAGCCATTTCATCCTCTGTCGTCCCCTTCTCCTCCTGCCTTCAATCTTTGCCAGCATTTGGGTCTTTTCCAATGAGTCGGTTCTTCAAAAAGGTGGCCAAAGTATTGGAGTTTCAGCTTCAGGATCAGTCCTTCCAATGAACATTCAGGATGGATTTCCCTTAGGATGGACTGGTTGGATCTCCTTGCAGTCCAAGGAACTCGAGTCTTCTCCAACACCACAGTTCAAAACCATCAGCTTTCTTCACAGTCCAACTCTCACATCCATACATGACCTCTGGAAAAATCATAGCCTTGACTAGACGGAACTGTTTTGGAAAAGCAATATCTCTGCTTTTCAATATGCTATCTAGGTTGGTCATAACTTTCCTTCCAAGGAGTAAGCATCTTTTAATTTCATGGCTGCAGTCACAATCTGCAGTGATTTTGGAGCCCAAAAATAAAGTCTGACACCATTTCCACTGTTTCCCCCTCTATTTCCCATGAAGTGATGGGACCAGATGCCATGATCTTAGTTTTCTGAAAGTTGAGCTTTAAGCCAACTTTTTCACTTTCCTTTTCATGTTCATCAAGAGACTCTTTAGTTCTTCACTTTCTGCCATATGGGTGGTATCATCTGCATATCTCAGGTTACTGATATTTCTCCCAACAATCTTGATTCCAGCTTGTGCTTCATCCAGCCCAACATTTCTTATGATGTACTCTGCATATAAATTAAATAAACAAACCCTATTTCAAGTTAATTATAAAGCATGATAAACTTTCACTTTCTTGGAGGGAGAAAATAAAAAAAAAAGATCACTTAGCTAAGAGAAGAGAAAGGGAAAGGAAGATGTTTTATTATTAAAGACAGAATGAAACATTTCACTGTCAACTGCCATTGTCAGATATAGAATTTGTAAGCAGAGATGCACTTGCTATATAACAACAACAACTTAGAATAATGTAACCAACAACGCTACAGTCTGTTTTTTGAGGTGACTAGTGATAAGTTGGTTTTATTTTCATTTTGTTTTTGTCTTTGTGTTTGTATTTTTATACTTAAAGACATTGATTCTCCACAACCAATACACATCTTCTCCCTTTGGACTCTGAAAACTGTAACTGCTGATTGGGTACATAGGGAAAGAATCAATTTAAATTAACCAGATTATAAACCACATACAGGTTTCCAGACTAAGGAAGCCAACAGTTTAAAACTGCACTCCAAGGAGATGACTAAATCACAGGTACATTAAAGTTGTGCAGATAGATTTAAGAAATATTCAGATTTAGTACAGCTATTATAACACAAGGTATTAATTTGCTCTTCTTATACCAATCCACCCACTGATGTCTGCTAATGATGGAGAAGGGACAATAAGCATTAATAACTTGTTCCTAGGGTCACTTTGTCTCAATTAAAAGTATTATTTTCCCAAAGTGTGCTTTTATTTCAAGACTGTACTAGGGCTTTAGAACTATTCTTGCTTGCATGGCAACCATTAGAGGTATATAGGACCCAGGGCTTCAGAGCCCTGAAATAGATGAACTTTGTAATTTTAGTCATCAAAACTTCTCAAAAGTTTTATAAAATGTTCTAAATCAATGCTTTACTCTTCAGCACTGTTCCTCAACCCATTAGGTTCATTAGCCCTGAAGTAGTTTTAAAAGTTTAAATGCCCAGCGCTTGCCATAGACCAATTACAGAAGATTTTTTTGGAGGTGTGACATCATCCATGAGCTGGCCCATTAGGGTGTGAGATGTGATGCATGCTCACATTGCCCACAGGCTAGAAATGCCCTCAGGCCATCAACAGGGGGATCATCTGAGAACTTGTTAGGAAAACAGACTCTTGGGTGCCACTCCAGAGGTACTAAATTGCACTCTGCTCTTTAACATGATCCTGAGGTGGTCTGTATGCACGTTAAAGTTAGAGAGAACAAATATAGATTAGAAGACCTTGTACCAACCTTACCTGAAAATTTTCCATAATCAGAATACCTTGGAATAGCTATTAATATAATGGATTATTTTTTCTAGCTTGTAGTGCTCAGTCCTTTTTACAACTTCATAGAAATCCAAATATTTAAAGGATATTTTCAGATATAAAGAGCCATACACTCTAGAGTATGAAAATACATATATTATAAGGGATATCATCTGAACTTTCGAAAGAGTTGACATTGACTATATTCAGGGACACTTGGCAGAGAACTGAACTTACTTGTACACCACTGGCTATTTATAAAACACTAAAGCTCTGTATTTTAAACATGAATTTTCTTCTCATATCCCAAGTTAAATATATTTCTTATATTTTACTTATCTATTTGGAGGATATTCTCATCAATATTTATGAAAATATATGAATGATAAAGACATTAACCACAAGATGAAACCGAGGTGACTAACTTACTGATCAGAAATAGCTGGCAACATGAAAGACTGATTAAATGAAGGTGTGTTTTTTTGGGTGGTCAAATTTACTCTGATGTAAGATTTAAGAAGTTGCTGGAGGAATAAAAATGCATTAGGTTCTGAATTATATTACTAGAAAATTTATTATATAATGAGTTTTTGTAAATAATATTTTAATTCAAAGGCAATAGAATGGATAAGAGCAATTCATTTTTATAAAGAACATCAAAGTTATGAATAATTAACATAAGTTCCATGAAAGCTGTAAATGATTCCTGCTGAAAGAAATTAGGCCATATGCAGCTAACTGTATGTATTAAGAAGTTTTAGTTAGCATAATTAATAGTTTTTAAGAAATGAACTAATCTGACAGGTAAATAAAATGATAATTTATTGACTATTTCTTCAAAACACTTAATTTTCCTAAAATTAATTGGCCATAGAAAATTTAATGAGTAAGAAAAATACCTATTGATACTCTTCTTACAATAAAACATTAAATTATAATGAAGTAAAATGTTAAAAGAGAATGTTAAGATCTGTAATTATAAGATTAAAAATTGCTGGCCACAGTTCTTCCCTCAATAAGGCTCTTAAGTGTGCCCTTTTCCACCTTGAAAACTCACTCTCCTCTAATGTTAAATTACTCTGGCTACTCACATAACTACGGTTGATTCTAATACAAAATTAATTTTTTTCCTCTCTGTTCATATCCAAAACCATCTTGATTTTGTAGTGCTCCTTTACAGTCTCAAAAATTTTGTCTAATATAATATCAATATTTTAGCGAGTTATTTTATGCTATTTGGGTGCTTAGAATGTACTAGCACAGCCACAGCCTGGTTTCACAGCCAAAACACATACGTCCCTAAGTTACTCTCTGTCATTTCTTTCCCTGGCATCAGGGTGCACCTCCGTGTCTAACATCTCTCACCTTACATGGCCAAAATTGTGATTTTTGCTTCAGACACTAGCATTACTACTTGGATGAGGATGAATGACCTCTCTCCTAAGATAACATGTAGGAAAATCATGTTCTATGAAAAAAATTGGCCAAATTTCCCACCACCACAGTTCTCTAGATTTAATTATATAACCTGAGTCTCTGTCACCACAGAGGAGGCTTTGAAAATAAACTCTGTCAAGAAAGGCGTGGTGATGGGATGAACTGGGAGATTGGGACTGATATACATATACTACTATGCGTACAATAGATAACTAATGGAAACCTACTGTATAGCACAGAGAGCTCTACCCAGTGCTCTGTGGTGCCTAAACTGGAATGAAATAAAAAAAGAGTGCATATGTGTGTGTGTGTGTGTGTGTGTGTGTGTGTGTGCCTGCTTAGTCGCTCAATCATGTCCGACTCTGTAACCCCATGGACTATATGTAGCTCTCCAGACTCCTCTGCCACAGGGATTCTCCAGGCAAGAATACTGGAGTGGGTTGCCATGCCCTCCTCCAGGGGATCTTTCCAACCCAGGGATCAAACCCAGGTCTCCCGCATTGCAGGCAGATTCTTTACTGTCTGAGCCACCATATCACTTATTCATTTTGCTGCACAGCAGGAGCTAACACACTTTGTAAAGCAACCATGTTAAAAAAGTGTTAGTCACTCAGTCATGTCTGACTTTTTGAGGCTCTATCGACTGCAGCCTTCTAGGCTCCTCTGTCCATGGAATTCTCCAGGCAAGAATACTGGAGTGGGTAGTCATTCCCTTTTCTGAGGGATCTTCATGACTCAAGGTTCAAACCCAAGTCTCTGCATAGCAATTATACTCCGATAAGAATTAATTAAAAACAAATAAAATGAACTCTCTCAAAAGATGTTTATATCTCAATCCTGTAAAAGTTTTTTTTTTTTTTTTAAGATTTTTTTAAGGAAAAATTTTTTTTTTAATTCTACATTACAATACTGTATTTGTTTTGCTATACGTTGACATGAATCAGCCACAGGTGTACACGATCTTCCAATGCCAAAGTCCCCTCCCACCTCCCACCCCATGTCATCTCCCTGGATCCTCCCGTGCACCATCCCCAAGCATCCTGTATCCTGTATTGAACATAGACTGGCGCTTCGATTCTTACATGATAGTATACATGTTTCAATGCTATTCTCCCGAATCATCCCACCCTCTCTGTCTCCCTCAGAGGCCAAAAGTCTATTCTATACCTCTGTGTCTCTTTTGTTGTCTCACATAGAGGGTCATCATCACTATCTTTCTAAATTCCATATATATGTGTCAGTATACTATATTGGTGTTTTTCTTTCTGGCTTACTTCACTCTGTATAATAGGCTCCAGTTTCATCCATCTCATTAGAACTGAGTCAAATTTATTCTTTTAAGGGCTGAGTAGTACTCCATTGTGTATATGTACCACAGCTTTCTTATCCATTCATCTGCTGATGGACATCTAGGTTGTTTCCATGTCCTGGCTATTATAAACAGCGCTGCAGTGAACATTGGTGTACACGTGTCTCTTCCAATTCTGGTTTCCTCGGTGTGTATGCCCAGCAGTGGGATTGCTGGGTCATAAGGCAGTTCTATTTGCAATTTTTTAAGGAATCTCCACACTCTTTTCCATAGTGGCTGTATGAGTTTGCATTCCCACCAGCAGTGTAAGAGGGTTCCCTTTTCTCCACATCCTCTCCAGCACTTATTGCTTGTAGACTTTTGGATCTCAGCCATTCTGACTGGTGTGAAATGGTACCTCATTGTGGTCTTGATTTGCATTCTCTGATAATGAGTGATGTTGAGCATCTTTTCATGTGTTTGTTAGCCATCTCTATGTCTTCTTTGGAGAAATGCCTATTTAGTTCTTTGGCCTATTTTTTGATTGGATCGTTTATTTTTCTGGAGTTGAGCTGCATAAGTTGCTTGTATGTCTTTGAGATTAGTTGTTTGTCAGTTGTTTCATTTGCTATTGTTTTCTCCCATTCAGAAGGCTGTCTTTTCACCTTGCTTATAGTTTCCTTTGTTGTGCAGAAGCTTTTAATTTTAATTAGATCCCATTTGTTTATTTTTCCTTTTATTTCCATTATACTGGGAGGTGGATCATAGAGGATCCTGCTGTGATTTATGTTGGAAAGTGTTTTGCCTATGTTTTCCTCTAGGAGTTTTATAGTTTCTGGTCTTACATTTAGATCTTTAATCCATTTTGAGTTTATTTTTGTGTCTGGTGTTAGAAAGAGGTCTAGTTTCATTCTTTTACAAGTGGTTGACCAGTTTTCCCAGCACCACCTGTTAAAGAGACTGTCTTTACTCCATTGTATATTCTTGCCTCCTTTGTCGAAGATAAGGTGTCCATAGGTGTGTGAGTTTATCTCAGGGCTTTCTATTTTGTTCCATTGATCTATATTTCTGTCTTTGTGCCAGTACCATACTGTCTTAATGACTGTGGCTTTGTAGTAGAGCCTGAAGTCCGGCAAGTTGATTCCTCCAGTTCCATTCTTCTTTCTCAAGATTGCTCTTGCTATTGGAGGTTTTTTGTATTTCCATACAAATCTTGAGGTTATTTGATCTAGTTCTGTGAAAAATACTGTTGGTAGCTTGATAGGAATTGCATTGAATCTGTAGATTGCTTTGGGTAGTATACTCATTTTCACTATATTGACTCTTCCAACCCATGAGCATGGTATATTTCTCCATCTATTAGTGTCCTCTTTGATTTCTTTTATCAGTGTTTTATAGTTTTCCATATATAGGTCTTTAGTTTCTTTAGGCAGGTATATTCCTAAGTATTTTATTCTTTTCATTGCAATGGTGAATGGAATTGTTTCCTTAACTTCTTTTTCTACTTTCTCATTATTAGTGTATAGGAATGCAAGGGATTTCTGAGTGTTGATTTTATATCCTGCCACTTTACTATATTCATTGATTAGCTCTAGTAGTTTTCTGGTCGAGTGTTTAGGATTTTCTATGTAGAGGATCATGTCATCTGCAAACAGTGAGAGTTTTACTTCTTCTTTTCCAATTTGGATTCCTTTTATTTCTTTTTCTGCTCTGATTGCTGTGGCCAAAACTTCCAGTACGATACTGAATAATAGTGGTGAAAGTGGACACCCTTGTCTTGTTCCTGACTTTAGGGGAAAAGCTTTCAATTTTTCACCATTGAGAATAATGTTAGCTGTGAGTTTGTCATATATAGCTTTTATTATGTTGAGGTATGTTCCTTCTATTCCTGTTTGCTGGAGAGTTTTTATCATGAATGGATGTTGAATTTTGTCAAAGGCTTTTTCTGCATCTATTGAGATAATCATATGATTTTTATTTTTCAATTTGTTAATATGGTGAATTATATTGATTGATTTGTGGATATTGAAGAATCCTTGCATCCCTGGGATAAAGCCCACTTGGTCATGGTGTATGATCTTTTTAATGTGTTGCTGGATTCTGATTGCTAGGATTTTGTTAAGGATTTTTGCATCTATGTTCATCAGTGATATTGGCCTGTAGTTTTCTTTTTTGTGGTGTCTTTGTCAGGTTTTGGTCTTAGGGTGATGGTGGCCTCATAGAATGAGTTTGGAAGTTTACCTTCCTCTGCAATTTTCTGGAATACTTTCAGTAAGATAGGTGTTAGCTCTTCTCAAAATTTTTCGTAGAATTCAGCTGTGAAGCCATCTGGACCTGGGCTTTTGTTTGCTGGAAGATTTCTGATTACAGTTTCAATTTCCATGCTTGTGATGGGTCTGTTAAGATTTTCTATTTCTTCTTGGTTCAGTTTTAGAAAGTTGTACTTTTCTAAGAATTTGTTCATTTCTTCCAAATTGTCTATTTTATTGGCATATAATTGCTGATAGTAGTCTCTTATGATTCTTTGTATTTCTGTGTTGTCTGTCGTGATCTCTCCATTTTCATTTCTAATTTTATTGATTCGATTTTTTTCTCTTTGTTTCTTGATGAGTCTGGCTAATGGTTTGTCAATTTTATTTATTCTTTCAAAGAACCAGCTTTTTGTTTTGTTGATTTTTGCTATGGTCTCTTTTGTTTCTTTTGCATTTAATTCTGCCCTAATTTTTAGGATTTCTTTCCTTCTACTAGCTCTGGGGTTCTCTATTTCTTCCTTTTCTAGTTGCTTTAGGTGTAGAGTTAGGTTATTTATTTGACTATTTTCTTGTTTCTTGAGGTATGCCTGTATTGCTATGAACTTTCCTCTTAGCACTGCTTTTATAGTGTCCCACAGGTTCTGTGTAGATGTGTTTTCATTTTCATTCGTTTCTATGCATATTTTGATTTCTTCTGTGATTTGTTGATCATTCAGAAGGGTGTTGTTCAGCCTCCAAATGTTGGAATTTTTAATAGCTTTTCTCCTGTAATTGAGATCTAACCTTAGTGCATTATGGTCAGAGAAGATGCTTGGAATAATTTCGATTTTTTTGAATTTATCAAGGTTAGATTTATGACCCAGGATGTGATCTATCCTGGAAAAGGTTCCGTGTGCACTTGAGAAAAAGGTGAAATTCATTGTTTTGGAGTGAAATGTCCTATAGATATCAGTGAGGTCTAACTGGTCTATGGTATCATTTAATGTTTGCGTTTCTTTGTTAATTTTCTGTTTAGTTGATCTGTCCATAGGTGTGAGTGGGGTATTAAAGTCTCCCACTATTATTGTGTTATTGTTAATTTCCCCTTTCATGCTTGTTAGCATTTGTCTTACATATTGCGGTGCTCCTATGTTGGGTGCATATATATTTATAATTGTTATATCTTCTTCTTGGATTGATCCTTTAATCATTATGTAGTGGCCTTCTTTGTCCCTTTTCACAGCCTTTGTTTTAAAGTCTATTTTATCAGATATGAATATTGCTACTCCTGCTTTCTTTTGGTCTTTATTTGCATGGAATATTTTTTCCAGCCCTTCACTTTCAGTCTGTATGTGCCCGTTGTTTTGAGGTGGGTCTCTTGTAAGCAGCGTGTATAGGGATCTTGTTTTTGTATCCATTCAGCCAGTCTTTGCCTTTTGGTTGGGGCATTCAATCCATTTACATTTAAGGTAATTATTGATAAGTATGCTCCTGTTGCCATTTACCTTATTGTTTTGGGTTCGGGTTTATACACCCTTTTTGTGTTCCCTGTCTAAAGTCTATCCTTTAGTATTTGTTGGAGAGCTAGTTTGGTGGTGCTGAATTCTCTCAGCTTTTGCTTGTCTGTAAAGCTTTTGATTTCTCCTTCATATTTGAATGAGATCCTTGCTGGGTACAGTAGTCTTGGCTGAAGATTATTATCTTTCATCATTTTAAGTATGTCTTGCCATTCCCTCCTGGCCTGAAGAGTTTCTATTGAAAGATCAGCTGTTATCCTTATGGGAATCCTCTTGTGTGTTATTTGTTGTTTTTCCCTTGCTGCTTTTATTTTATTTTATTTTATTTATTTCTTTTTTTATTAAATTTATTTATTTTTTTAATTACAATACTGTATTTGTTTTGCCATACATTGACATGAATCAGCCATAGGTGAACACAATCTCCCAATGCCGAATATTTGTTCTTTGTGTTTGGTCTTTGTTAGTTTGATTAATATATGTCTTGGGGTGTTCCACCTTGGGTTTATCCTGTTTGTCACTCTCTGGGTTTCTTGGACTTGGGTGATTATTTCCTTTCCCATTTTAGGGAAGTTTTCAACTATTATCTCCTCAAGTATTTTCTCATGGTCTTTCTTTTTGTCTTCTTCTTCTGGGACTCCTATAACTCGAATGTTGAAGCGTTTCATATTGTCTTGGAGGTCTCTGAGGTTGTCCTCATTTCTTTTAATTCATCTTTCTTTTTCCCTCACTGATTCATGTATTTCTACCATTCTATCTTCTATTTCACTAATCTTATCTTCTGCCTTGTTTATTCTACTATTTGTTGATCCAGAGTGTTTCTGATCTCATTTATTGCATTATTCATTATATGTTGACTCTTTTTTATTTCTTCTAGGTCCTTGTTAAACCTTTCTTGCATCTTCTCAATCCTTGACCCCAGGCTATTTATCTGTGATTCCATTTTGATTTCAAGATTTTGGATCATTTTCACTATCAGTATTCGGAATTCTTTCTCAGGTAGATTCCCTATCTCTTCCTCTTTTGTTTGGTTTGGTGGGCATGTCTCCTATTCCTTTACCTGCTGGGTATTCCTCTGTCTCTTCATCTTGGTTATATTGCTGCATTTGGAGTGGCTTTTCTATATTCTGAGAATTTGTGGAATTTTCTTTATTACTGAGGTTCCTCTCTGTGTGTGGGGTTATATCAGTGGCTTGTCAAAGTTTCTTGATTAGGGAAGCTTGTGTTGGAATTCTGGCGGATGGAGCTGGATTTCCTCTCTCTGGAGTGCTGTGAAGTGTCTAGCAATGGGTTATGAGACGTCAATGGTTTTGGAGTATTTTGAGCTGCCTGTATATTGTAGCTCAGGGGCTTGTTCTTATGTTGCTGGAGAATTTGCATGGTATGTCTTGCTCTGGAACTTCTTGGCTCTTGGGTGAATTCTCTGATGATCTCAGGATTTGGACTTAAGCCTCCTGATTCTGGTTTTCAGATTTATTTTTACAATAGCCTCATGATTTCTCCATCTATACAGCACTAATGTTAAAACATCTAGGTTAATGATGATAGGTTTCTCCACCTTGAGGGTCACCCCTAGAGAATCGCTGAGTTACTTGGAGGAGAGAAGAGGGAGGGCGTAGTTAGAGGTAAGTGAAATGGGATGAGGTGGAATCAAAAGAGGAAAAAGCAAGCTAGCCCATAACCACTTTCTTGTGTGTGTTTCAAAGTCTGGACCTCTCAGAGATGGTCACAGAGTTATACATGGAAGAGGAGAGGGAGGAAGTAGATAGAGGTGGACAGGAGGATAAAAGAGGGAGATGCAATGGAGGGATACAGATCCGGCCAGTGACCAGTTCCCTGAGAGTTCTCCACCTTCTGGAACACACAGAGATTCATAGAGTTGGGTAGAGAAGAGGAGGGGGAGGGAGGAGACAGAAGCCACCAGGTGGAGAAAAGAGAGATTCCAAAGGGGGAGAGAGTGGTCAAGCCCGTAATCTCGCACTCATGTAAAATTGGGTACTGAAGATTAGGTTTTTAAAAGTACAAAATTGGCAACAAATAGCAAAATGCCGAGATTAAAAATCTGGAGTAGAGATTGGATTTTCAAAGATAAACTATTAAAGTAAAAAAGGAGAACAAATTAAAAAAAATAGAAAAAAGATAAAATAAAAGACTCCAAAATTATTAAAAGACAACAGCTTCCACCACCAAAAGGACTATATACAGTGTTTGCTTTAAAGATAGGTTTTTTGTTTTTTGTTTTTGTTTTTTTGAAAAGTAATATTAGGTTATAAAAATAATAAATCGAGATATAGAGGACTTAAAAATTTAAGCAAGTTTAGAAAAAAAAGATGAAAAGGAAAAGAAGAAAAAACAAATTTTTTCAAAAAACTTTCAAAGAAAAAATATTCTTAAAAAAAAATCATGCTTCCACATCAAACCCCCCCAGAAAAATTTTTTTTGATCATAAAAGTAGTAACGGTATGCCTGGCGCTTTCTCTGTCGTTGTGTGCTGTGTGGGGTCGCTACCAAGGCAGTTCCCTCTGTTTGACTTCCTCTGTTTGCTGGTCTCTTTCGTGTCTGATTTCCGTCTTGACACAGGGGTGGGGGGTGGTGGACTCTGCACTGGGCTTGCCCCTTCTCCATCGCACACTGCTCAGGCTGTCCGTTACTCTGCGGGATAACCGTCTGGGGCCTGACCGAGGCTTCATGCACCTCCCCGGTCTAAGCCGCTCAGGTTTGACGCTCAGAAAGCCCTCCGAGTCTCGGATTTGGTTGAACAGGGGCTTTGTTCCCTTCCCAGGTCCAAGTAGCTAGGGAGTTTGGTGCACGCAATAGCTGCGACTCCTGGCCTTTCCAGGTTGTTCAATTTTCTGGGAGTACCGCTGGGGCTCTTTCTCAGGCAGATGATGACTGTTCAGAGCCCCTCAGAAGTCTTAATTAGCAAAGAAACCTGCTTGCGATTTGGTAGGTAATGTCTCTCTTGAGCTGCGATTGCCCCCTTCCAGCACTTAAGGCTCTGGCTGCCTGTCGCCAGAGGGGGATGTTCTGCAACCGACTATTTCTGATCAGTCCTTTGTTCTGTGTGTGGGCCTGTTGGTGTCGTATGTTCGAGCGTTTCACGTGTTAGCTATCCCACAGTCTGGTTTGCTAGTCCAAGATAGTTCGTTCTAGCCACGCGCGGACCTGATTCTGGCCCCGTTAAGCCCCGATTCTCGAGAAAAGCCCTGCAGCCTACGTCTCCCGTGGCCCAAGTCTTAGGAAGCACTGTCACTGGTGCGCTCTTCCCTGCCCAACCCCCACTGTTACTGTCGGAAGCAGGCGTTTGCGCGGCTTATCCGCTGGGGGTTATACTGTTGAATTAGTAATCTGTTGGTTTTGATTATTTATTTATCCTTCCTTCCTGTTATGTTGCCCTCTGTGCTTCCAGGGCTCGCCCCAGACACAGCTGTGAGAATGTTTCCTGACCCCAGGAAACCTCTCCTTTAAGAGTCTCTTCCTGGGATGGGATTCCCTTCCAGGGATGGGGTTTACTCCCTACCTCTTTTGTCTCCACTTTCGTCCTTTATATTTATTCCTACCTGGTTTTGAAGCCAATGATCTGCTTTGCTGGATGCCTGATGTCCTCTGCCAGCAATCAGAAATTGTTTTGTGGAATTTACTCAGTGTTGAAATGTTCTTATGATGAAGTAGTGAGGGAGAAAGTGTTCTCCCCATCCTATTCCTCCGCCATCTTTTCCCCCTCCAATCCTGTGAAAGTTATTTTTATGGTAAGAGGAATTTTTCAAATATAATTAAGTTAAAGATCTTGAGTTAGGGAGCGTATCCTGAATACTCCAGGTGGACTCAATGTAATCATAAGATTTTTTATAACAGGAAGGTGGAAAATCAGAGTCAGCAGTAAGACACAAGACAAACAGAAGCAGGAGATTAAAGTATTATAGAGGTATGAGCTACGGAAAAGTTATGTAAATAGGTTTTCTCCTAGAAAATCCAAAAATGTATACCTTAAGCCCCATAAGATTTATTCTGGATTTCCAACCTCCAGAAATGTAAAGGAATAAATTTGTATTATTCTATGCCACCAAGTTTGTAATAATTTGTTACAGCAGCGATGGGAAACTAATACAGACACCCAGGAAGTGGTAATCTCAAGTTAATCAAAGTCAATAGGTGAGAGTGTGTCATTTCAGAGTTGTTTGCATGTTTCTCCAAAGCATTTCAAGGAGGAAGAAATAAATTCTATAAGTAAATCATAGGAGAAAATACAGTGAACCCTTGAACAACACAATTTTAAACCACATTTGGATTTTTTTTTTCTTCACTTAGGTACATGCTCTAGTATACATGATCTGTGTTTGGTTAAATCCATGGATGAAGAGCTGTAGATACAAAATTCTACCTGTAAAACTGTGCACAGCTTTTAGACTGCATGGACGTTGGACCTCCAATTCCTTCATTGTTCCTCCAATTCCTTCATTGTTCCAGGGACAATTGTATTTTCAAAAGATTATTGAATAAAGGACTGTTATCCAAAATACATAAAAACTCACAAATTCAACAATAGGGAAACAAAAAACTAAGAAAATAAGCTGAAGATCTTAATAGACACCTCACTGAAAAAATACATAGATGGCAAATAAGCATTGAAAAACAGATTGATTATATTCTTTGCAGCCAAAGATATAAAAGTGCTATACAGTGAGCCAAAACAAACCTGGAGCTGACTGTGGCTCAGATCATGAACTCCTTATTACAAAATTTAGTTTAAATCGAAAAAAGTAGGGAAAACCACTAGGCCATTCAGGTAAGACCTAAATCAAATCCTTTATCATTATGTAGTAGAGGTGATGAGTAGATTCAATGGATTAGGTCTGGTAGACAGACCAAAACTATCACAAAGGAAAAGAAATGCAAGAAGACAAAGTCCTTGTCTGAGGAGGCCTTATAAATAGCTGAGAAGAGAAGAGAAGTGAAAGTAAAAAGAGAAAGGGAAAGATATACCCAACTGAATGGAGAATTCCAGAGAATAGAAAGGAGAAATAAGAAGGCCTTTGTATGTGAACACTGAAAATAAAGGAAAACAATAGAATGAGAAATACTAGTGATCTCTTCAAGGAAATTGGAAATACATGCCCAAGGTAATATTTTATGCAAAGATAAGCACAATAAAAGACAGGAATGATAAGGACCTAACGGAGTAAAAGAAATTAAGAAGAGGTGGCAAGAGTACACAGAACTATACAAAAAAGGTCTTAATGAACCAGATAACCATGAGGCTATGGTCACTTATCTGGAGCCAGACATCCTGGAGTCTGAAGTCAAGCAGAGCTTAAGAGCCATTACTACAAACAAAGCTAGTGGAGTTGATGGAACTCCAGCTCAGCTATTTAAAATCCTAAAAGATGATGCTGTTAAAGTGTTGCCCTCAATACACCAGCAAATATGGAAAATCAGCAGTGGACACAGGACTGGAAAAGATCATTTTTCATTCCAATCCCAAAGAAGGGCAATGCCAAAGACTTTTCAAACTACAATAAAATTGCACTCATTTCACATGCTAGCAAGGTAAAGCTCAAATTCTTCAAGTTAGACTTCAATAATACATGAACCGAGAACTTCCAGATGTACAATCTGGATTTAGAAAAGGAAGAGGAATGAGAGATAAAATTGTCAACATCTTTTGGATCATGGAAAAAGCAAGATAATTCCAGAAAAACATCTACTACTGCTCTACTAATACTGCTGCTACTGCTAATTCTATGACTATGCTAAAGCCTTTGACTGTGAATAACAACAAGCTGTGGAAAATTCTTCAAGAGATGGGAATACCAGACCACCTTACCTGCTTCCCGATAAATCTGTTTGCAAGCCAAGAATAAACAGTTAGAACTGGACATGGAACAATGGATTGGTTCCAAATTGGGAAAGAAGCTTGTCAAGGCTGTATAATATCACCCTGCTTCTTTAGATTATCTGAAGTGTATATCATGCGACATACCAGATTGGATGAATCCCAAGCTAGAACCAAGATTTCTGGGAGAAATAGCAACAGCCTCAGGTATGCAGATGATACTATTTTAATGTCAGAAGAGGAACTAAAGAACATCTTGATGAGGGTGAAAGAAGAGAATGGAAAAGCTGGCTGAAAAGTCAACATTCATAAAACAAAGATCATGGCATCTGGCCCCCAAACTTCATGGCAAATAGAAGAGGGAAAAGAGGAAGAAGTGACAGATTTTATTTTCTTGGGCTCTAGAATCACTGCAGATGATGACCGCAGTCATGGAATTAAAAGATGCTTGCTCCTTGGAAGAAAAGCTATGACAAACCTAGACAAAATTAAAAAGCAGAGACATTATTTTCTGACAAAGATCCATATAGTCAAGCTGCGATTTTTCCAGTATTCATGTACAGATGTGAGAGTTTGACCCTAATGAAAGCTGAGTGCTGAAGAACTGATGCTTTTGAACTGTGGTGTTAGAGAAGACTTGAGAGTCCCTTGAACTTCAAGGAGATAAAGCCAGTCAATCATAAAGGAAATCAGGCTGGGTTACTCATTGGAAGGACTGATGCTCAAGCTGAAACTCCAACACTTTGGCCACCTCATGCAAAGAACTGACTCATTAGAAAATACCTTGATGCTGGGAAAGATTGAAGACAGCAGAAGAAGGAAACGACAGAGGATGAGATGGTTGGATGGCATCACTGACTCAATGGACATGAGTTTGAGCAAGCTCCAGCAGTTAGTGTTGGACAGGGAGGTATGGCATGCTGCAGTCCTTGGGGTCGCAAAGAGTTGCACATGACTGAACGACTCAACTGAACTGAATTGAATGGAAATCAATGCTGAATATCCATTGGAAATATTGATGCTGAAGCTGAAGCTTCAATACTTTGGCCACCTGATGGAAACAACCGACTCATGGGAAAAGACCAGATGTGGGAAAGATTTAAGGCCAAAGGAGAGGGAGGTGGTAGAGGATGAGATGATTTTAGATACCATCACTGACTCAGTGGACATGAGTTTGAGTGAGCTCTGGGGGATAATGAAGGTCTGGGAAGCCTGATGTTCTGTGGTTCATGGGATCACAAAGATTTGGATTTGACTTAGCACCTGAACACACCCATACAATGTGATTGACACCTATTTCTTAACCTAAGCCAAGATATTTAAATGTAAACGTCATTCTAGGATTGCTCATTTATATCTCTTTTATTGTCATTTATGTCCTAGCTACAGCTGTCTGAAACCTCATTTAATTTAGATTTTACAATTAAGTGTTTAGTGAGCACCATATACTCTACTTTGTATTGGGTGTGGGAAGGCATTATTAATACCTACCCAGATAACACCATGACTTTGAAAGCAACGTGCTTTGACACTAGATTTTATTTATTTCAATTATTCCTTAAAATATTTTTCTTACTTGACTAAAATCTCAAGTTTCCACAACTTGATTAAAAAAAAAAAATGAGCTTATTTTAAACTTGCAAAGCTTTATCACCACCTTGTCAGTGCTTTTAGTGACATATGACAAGATAATTATGATTTGTGCATCAGCAAAAAGAAAACAAAATTTTAATAGTTACTGCTTCCCTAATCAAAATCAAATGTTACTTCCATTGACTTGATTTTCAAGAAAAAAAAGATTAAGGGAAGATGCAAATTAAATCTAACATAACACTCTTAATTGGGAAATAGAATGTAAAAGGAGTCTGAAACTACAAGAAGCATATTTGATTTTTGAAAATAGGTAGCTTATATTATACCACTTATATCCCTAGTAATGGGCACTGAGGAGATAATGAGCATGATATCTAACATTTGTTGAGAGCCTATTATGTGTTAGTTATTTTATTCAGAGCTTTATTTATTTAAACAGTATAGAACATTATACATGGATGGTATTCTGTGCATATTTTGAGAGAAGTATTTTGAAGTTTAGAAGGAAAGTTTGAATAAATTTATTAAAGTCAGTATGTTTCAAATTGAAGATTTAAATTTAAACATTATGATTCTAAAGCCAGATATTAATAATTATCAGTAATTTATTCACCATTCTTAATTGATATTTATTTACTTTGACTCATTTTCTCAGTAATTTAACCTTGTTTAGCTGAAAATCTATTCTTTTAGGGGAAAAGTTACAATCAGAAAATGAGAAAAACATGTGGAAAGTTCACTTCAATAACTTTCTGCTTTATCAGGTGTCAAGTTAATCCAGACATGGTGTCTGATTTTCTAGGGAGACTGCAAAGAGGATTTTCCTTTCATATCTAATGCCATTGACCTGCTTTGTTGCTTTGCCTTTTTCTCCCCAGCAGCTTCATGGTCATGCGGAGAAAAAGTCTACTAAAGATTAGTATTATGTTCCCAAGCCTGACCTTAGTTACAGAAGAAGAGATGGCTTTAATTTAGGGAAAAATAGTGACAGTGACTTTTCAAGTTTGGGAGCCTCTCCGTTAAAGTCTATGAAAAAACTGTGTCAGTGAAAAGAAGTAAAAAATAAATAGAAATAGATATATACAAAGCAGGGGAGTCCTGATAATAGCAGTCCCTCAGAATTGTATAGCCTTGATAAATACAAAAGGAAACTATTAATTTTAAATTGTAAATAGTATTTTTCCCATAGAATCCACCTACCTTATATATCTGACAAAACTACTTCACTAGATTCTTTAACAACACAAAAATTAAAATTTATCAATATGTGTTAAATAGGAAAATAAAAACTGAATCAAAGTTTTAAAGACGTTTACACTCAATGTCCAAGAAGTCTCTTTTAGCAAAACTAAAAGCCACAACTAGTCATTTTTCTAGAAAAATGTGAGCTGGAGATGTATTACCTGTATAAAATACTATTTAAATCCAAATTGTCTGGTCAGCTTTCCTCAGCCTTCCTGGAGTTAGCAACAAAAGTCTCAATAAATACAAACTAACGAAGCAACAAAAACAAGCAAACAAACTAAAAATAAACAAAACAAAACAAAACCTCCCCCCAAATACTGTAAGCTCTTTGAGGTGTCCAGACAAAACAGTACAACCAGAAATGGATAGGTTAAAATCTTAAGAGAATGGAAGCACATTAAAGTGCTTCCTAAGGCTTTTCTAGGCTCTTCTAGGCTCTTCTATTCCCTTACGAAATATTACAGTACACTATACTGGAGACTGAGGTCAATAAAAAGAGTGCTCACAGTTTGCTGGGCTGGACAGACAGAATTTAAAGGAGCTCAACCTAGTATTCTATCTGCAGTCATTTGTCATGGTGACTGCCCACTCCAGCACTCTGTGACCTGAGAAAAGCAAAATGAGCCTGCAAGGTGCTAAGAGTCTGAGGAGGAATTCCTACAGTCTACAAATGAAGACGAGCTGGAGATTGAAGTTCAGAGCATGAAAACTTAGAGAGTCTTATGCAGCAGTCCAGTCTTTCAGCTGAGACCCCTTCACGGATATGCCTCAGGACTAAGGCAAATCAAAGAACATCCCTTTACAAAGTCTGAAACTCAGCCTTGATTGCATTAAGATGAGCTGCCAGTATTTTAACTTTATGAGAAAATCAAATTCTTTCTGGAGGGATATACCTTCATTTAGACTATTAGTTTTTCATAAAAAATTCAAAACATATATCATCTCACATAGAAAGCAGGATTAAATGACCAAAATACAAAAAATAAGTAGAGAAGATAAATAAAATCATAGGAAATCCTCTGTCATCCCTTTATCCTCCTGCCCCCAATCACCCCAGCATCAGAGTATTTTCCAGTGATTCAACTGTTCACATGAGGTGGCCAAAATACTGGAGTTTCAGCTTTAGCATCATTCCTTCCAAAGAAATCCCAGGGCTGATCTTCTTTGAATGAACTGTTTGGATCTCCTTGCAGTCCAAGGGACTCTCAAGAGTCTTCTCGAACACCATAGTTCAAAAGCATCAATTCTTCGGTGCTCAGCTTTCTTCACAGTCCAACTCTCACATCCAAACATGACCACTGGAAAAATCATAGCCTTGACTAGATGGAACTTTGTTGGCAAAGTAGTGTCTCTGCTTTTCAATATGCTATCTAGGTTGGTCATAACTTTCCTTCAAAGGAGTAAGTGTCTTTTAATTTCATGGCTGCAGTCATCATCTGCAGTGATTTTGGAGCCCCCAAAATAAAGTCTGACACTGTTTCCACTGTTTCCCCATTTATTTCCCATGAAGTGATGGGACCAGATGCCATGATCTTAGTTTTCTGAATATTGAGCTTTAAGCCAACTTTTCACTCTCCTCTTTCACTTTCATCAAGAGGCTTTTTAGTTTCTCTTCACTTTCTGCCATAAGGGTGTGTCATCTGCATATCTGAGGTTATTGATGTTTCTCCTGGCAATCTTGATTCCAGCTTGTGCTTCTTCCAGGCCAGAGTATCCCATGATGTAGAAGTTAAATAAGCAGGGTGACAATAAACAGCCTTGACATACTCCTTTCCTATTTAGAAACAGTCAGTTGTTCCATATAAATAAGTTGAAATGCTTTAACAAACATGTAAATGTAGAGTCACAGAATGTCAGTGAAAGAAAGATGCAGCAATTTTGTCAAAATAGTAGACGGGATTTCTCAAACTAGTTAAGAAACGTTACAAATTTCAAACTAAATTCTAAGAAATAAGTATTTTAAATATAATACAGCTGCTATAAACTGAAGACACAAATATAAATAGCCTGTGTTAAAAGGCAAATTACTTTCAAAATAAGAAAATAATAAAAAGTGAGTTTTAAAATAAAAATTTGGGAAGCTGAAAGGCAATCTTGAGTTCTTAAAATAAACAACTCAAATATATATATATATATATATATGTTTTTTACCAAAAAGAAGCACAATAAAGAGGTTTTCAGAAAAATAAAAATATACTGCCAATAAACCAATTGTAAAACAACATTGATTCTTTCAGACTAGAGGAAAATAACCTTGGTTGTAAGAGAGAATATAATAACTAAAAGGGTAAGCATTAGGGTAAATGTAAATAAATATATCTGTTCAAAGCACTAAACATAACTTCCTGGGGGCTAAATATATGTAGAATTAATATACAATGAACCCTGAACAATATACTTGAAAATTTGCATAGAATTAATAGTTGGCCTTCCACACAAGCTGTTCCCCCACATCCATGGTCCCACATTCACAGTTGAACTAACCACAGACCTTCCTTGCAGTCTTGCATTATTTACTACTGGAGAAAAATCCACAAATAAATAGACTCAAATAAATAGTTCAAATAGTTCAAATCCATGTTGTTCAAGTGTCAACTGCATTTTTCACACACACACACACACACACACACACACACACACATTAAGAAAAGCACAGAAGCCAAAAAGTGGAAGTGGACCTAATTTATTTTAGGATCCTAGCACTGATCAGGAAGTGGTCAAAGTTTTTTTTTATAGATTCTAATAAATAGTAAATAGGTAGCCTAAGCCATAATATTTAAAATGTATAACTAATAATAAAAACAATATTTGATTATCTTGCTAATAAAGCCTAATTTAGTAGTATTTTCTGTATCAGATATCTTTCCCATTGTCATCCAGTCTTCAATAATCTAAAGTTAAATGTCACTGTCTGGTCTCAGCTTTGGTGGTTAGGCTTAAAATAAGAGTAACTGATGGGCAACGGACCAACCTCTCTCTGATAGTGTAGTAATAGCAGCCAACTATATCCAGAAGTAGAGTAAATTCTGTCCAGCAGAAAAGCAATATAATGTTCAGTAGCAGTAGTTAGCCAAGCAGAATATATAGTGACCCCCCCACCTCGAACCAAGACAACATCTAAGGAGTTCTCAAAAATATTAGCTAGTCTTTTTAAGAAGCTCTTCCCACAATTCATTCAGTCACTTATTTCCTCATTCAACAAATATTTATTTGAATGTTTATTATGTAAGAGGTACTATATATGATATATAGGTTTTGCAGTGAATAAAGTCTCAGGCAGAAGATAGGGATCAAAAATAAAAGGACAATTGAATAAATATGTAAGTGTCTACTGGCCATAACTGTCAAAAGAATGACAAAAAAGGTGAGCAAAGAGCACAGTGAACCAGCCTGGGGAGAGTTGTTCTTTTAGGTAAGGTAGTTGGGAAGGCCTTCGTGATAAGGTGACCCTCCTGCAGAAGCCTGAATCAAGTGAGATTTCTAGCTATGAGGATGTCTGAGGACAGAGCATCCCAGGCAGAATGGAAGTATCAAGGACCTGAGAAAGTTATATTGGTATGCTTGTGGAGAGCCTGTGGCAATAATGATGGAGCCCAGTGTACTTGTGGAGGTGGGGGAGGAGGGGGTGGGTAGGATATGTGGGGAAGGAGGAGTCAGAACAGACTTGGGTTTATAGTCTAAATGAGATGGTCAGCCATTGGAAGATTTGTATACATTTGTGTAACCCTGGTTTGAACAATGGATTATAGAAGGAGCAACAGAAGGAAAGAAAGACATTTTAGAAATTACTACAGTCCAGGCAGGACACAGAGTGATAGCAGTAGAGATAGTAATAGGTGGTTAGATTCTCAATAGATTTCAAGATACAATCCACAGATAGAAAGATTAGATGTGAGTGGGAAAGAAATGTACAAGAATGACACCAAGATTTTTGTCTTCATGAACAGTAAAAATGATTTGGGAGTAAACTGAAAGGGGAATTACAAATTCTCTTTTGGGTATACTAATGTGGGGGAGTGTGTAATTTCCTCAGTTCTGTCTTGCCACAGCAAAAATTTGAAGCGGTGGACCAGTGTTACAGCTTGGTTACAGCTCAGTTTTGCTGACCCAAAGAAGAGAGGAGCTCAATTTTGGCTCCTCTGTTTATACCTTTTTTCTCCTCCCCTGAGCCTGCCGTTGTAAATTGGGCTAACCAGGAGGGGTGTTTGTTTCATCTGAGGTTCTCACTCTGGTCCTTGGATGTTCCTTTGTTCTATTTTTGCAGGCTTTTTTTCTTTATTTGCCTTTTAGCCACTGCTATTTTGGACTCCTTTTTCCTATTCTAATGACCTAACATCCCCCCTCAAGAGACAGGTGACTCAATTTTTTCCAGTGGTCATGTATGGATGTGAGAGCTGGACTGTGAAGAAAGCTGAGCACTGAAGAACTGATGCTTTTGAACCGTGGTGTTGGAGAAGACTCTTGAGAATCCTTACAACTGTGAGGGAGATCCAACCAGTCCATTCTAAAGGATGTCAGTCCTGGGTGTTCTTTGGAAGGAATGATGCTAAAGCTGAAACTCCAGTATTTTGGCCACCTCATGCGAAGAGTTGACTCATTGGAAAAGATTCTGATGCTGGGAGGGATTGGAGGCAGCAGGGATGAACGAGGATGAGATGGCTGGATGGCATCATCGACTTGATGGATGTGAGTCTGGGTGAACTCTGGGAGTTGGTGATGGACAGGGAGGCCTGGTGTGCTGCGATTCATGGGGTTGCAAAGAGCTGGACACGACTGAGTGACTGAACTGAACTGAACTGAACTGAACTGACTTTGGACTCCTTTTTCCTATTCTAACAACTTAACATCCCCCTCCCAAGAGATTGGTGACCCAATTCTTTGGAAATAGGGGCATTGAGGTCTCTCTGGCTACTTCCTGGTGAGCTGGGATGATGAGAGGCATTGGGTCTCCCCTTTTTGATAGTCTCAATCCTCAGAGTCCTTATAGCGGTGTCTACCCAAGGGTGAGTGATATTTTCCATGGTCAGAGGTAGTTTGATATATCCTTGTTGAACTGGCTTGCATGTTGTAGTTTTGTTGACCTGGGCAGACACAAAATGGGTTAGACAATTGATAATACATGGAGCAATCATAAGCAACATCAATATGGTGATAACAGGGATTAGTAAGGTTAGCCAACTCCAAGTTACATCCCGCCAGGAGAAGAAGCCCCCAAAGAGATATTGTAGCCACCTCAAGAACTCTGTAGCTCATTCTTTGAGATCATCCATGATCTGAATGTTTTTCTTGAGGACTGTGAGACTTTCTTTAACTTAGCTTAACTAAGACTTTCTTTAAGTTTATTTACCTAGAAAGAACACATTTCATTTAAGATGGCTCAAGTTCCTCCTTGTTCAGGGATCAGGAGATCTATCTCTTGTCTATTTTGGAGTACAAACCCTGCCAACCTGTGTTGCCTCTTCAGAGCTATCCTGAGAAATCTTATCCCCAGAAAGTTAATTTTGGGGGTGTTCATTAGAATGGTACTCATTTGTAGTCCTGAATAGGTATCTGAGCTCTCTCAGGGGCTCACAGGTGTATTGAGTGTCCTCTTCTGTTTTCTTCCATGGCTTGACTCATGAATCCAGGAGTCATATCCTGGTACACTTGACTGCTGTGGGGGTAGAAAGTGTTACAGGGGAGGGGCCCTTCCATGTGGACTAGAGTTGAGCCATTGGGGACCCATCTTTCCAGACTTTAATTAGGACTTAAGTCTCTGGAGTGTAGTGATGGCTCTCTAGTCTTTGGGGTCCTGGTTGACGCTCCACAAGCATATAAATTGTTGGAATTGCCCAGTGGCCTTGGTATAAGACCAGAGGATCTGATCCTGTGGATCTAGGAATAGGTCATTGAAATAAACAAAAGGTTTCCCATATAGCATCTCATATAGACTAAGACCAACCTGCTCCTTAGGGGCAATATGGGTGTTGAGGAGAGCTATTGGTAAAGCCTCCTTCCATCCCATGGAGGTCTCCTGGGTTATCTTTTTATCGCTGAATTTAACAATTAGTTGCCTCTTTCTACTTTTCCTAAAGACTGAGGCCTCCAGGTACAATGGAGATAGTAAGTAATGCCCAATGCTTTAGAGACCCTTTGTGTTACCTTAGAAGTAAATGATGTCCCATTGTCACTTTGTAATGACCTGGGTAGATCAAATCTCACAATGATTTCAAGGAGCCGTTTTATATCACCTCCTCAGCCTTCTCAGTCCAGGTGGGAAACCTTCAATCCATCCTGTGAATGTATCTATCATGACTAATTTACACCCTTGAGAAATTGGCATCTGTCTGAATCCCATCTGCCAGTCCTGAGTAGGTCCCATGTCATTGCTGGGCTGAGCCAGCTGGGGTCTTTGAGCTCCTTGGAGGTTGTTTGATTGGCAAGAGGGACAAGAGGAGACCACTTGCCCTATGATCATTTGGAGGTCTGTTTCTTTTGAAGGACCTTTCTAGTAATCTTTGGAGGGCCTTTTCCCTAAATGAGTCATGTAAGGAGTTAAACAACTTCCATTGGAGGTTTCCAGGCAGAAAAAAGAGTCCCTCCTTTTGAAACCACCCCATATGATCTTCTTGAAAGCCTTCACTCAGCTTTAAGAGTCGCACTTTCAGTATATGAAGGAGTTTCTGGAAAATTAGTCTGTGGAACTAAGGTGGCAACCACTATTAGGTTGCTGTTTTGTAATGCTGCTCTCTTAGCTACCTGATTGGCTACTTGATTCCCTTGTGCCACTTCTGTGCTCCCTTTTGACATCCTTTATAATGGGAGACTGAAACCTCAGTGGGCAGGTAGACTGTCTCCAAGATCCTGAGGATATGATCACCATACTTTATTGGGGGCCCTCAGGTTGTCAAGTGGCCTCTTTCTTTCCAAATAGGAGCATGTGCATGTAGCACCAGAATGGCATACTTGGAGATAGTGTAAATGGCTAGTTTTTTTCCTTTCCCCAGCTCTAAAGCTTGAGTCAGGGCTATGAGCTCAGCTAATTGGGCTGAAGTACCTGGTGGCAAAGGTTTAGCCTCTATCATCTCAAAATTAGAGACTACTGTATATCTGACCCTTCTTTTTCCATCCAAGACAAAGCTGCTTCTATCAGTGTACCAAATTTCCTCACAATTGGTCAGAGGATTTTCTGACAATCCCTCTCAGGGTTTTGTCCAGTGGTCTAAGATTTCCAAGCAAGAATGAAAGGGAAGAGAGCCCTCAGGGGTAGGCAGGAGGGTGACCAGGTTAAGAACCTTGTAAGGGGATATAATTAGGCCTGAATTTTCCATCAGCACTAGTTGATATCTGAGGATCCTTTGATCAGACATCCATAAATGGTCTCTCCCATTTAGGAGTTATTTCACTTGGTGGCTGTTAAAAATAGCTAGTTTGCCACCACCACCACCACCAACAACAACCCCCCGCCATCTCCCCCTCAAAAAAAAGATAGTTTTAAAGCATCTTCTATCAGGACTGCAATAACTGCAAGATTTCAAAGGCAGGGAGGCAGGATAAGTAAGCCACAGGCTGGGACTCCGGTCCCAACTTTTGAGTTAACATTCCCAAAGCTATTCCTTTCTTTTAATGGGCATAAAGTTGGAATGCTTTTTCTGGGTCTGGCAGCCTCATGGTGAGTGCTTGAGTTAAGGCTTGTTTTATTGTAGCCTCTGCCTTCTTTTGCAGAGTTCCCCACATCAATGTGATTGAATCATCCCGTTCCTTCAAGTTTTCATATAAGGGCTAGTTGGGTATTCAGATTCTACAATACTCAGGTAGCCCCCAGGAAATATCTCAATTGTTTTTGAGTCATGAGGGGAGGGTAACTGGAGGATTCCTTGTACTCCATCAGAGGACACCCTCTCGGACTTGTGTGAAATCTGAACTCCCAGGTAAGTGACCTTTGTCTTGACCATCTGTGCCTTAGCATGGGAGACTTTATATCACCTCTCTCCCCGAAAGTTTAGAACCTGAATTGCAATGTCCCTGGGCATTTTTCTCATCTGGAGAACAGATTAGTAGGTCATCTACATATTGTAATATTTTCCCATTATTTCCCAGGTCTAGATCTAGGAGATCCCAGCTAACAGCCTGCCCAAACAGGTGGGGGCTATCTCTGAACCCCTGAGGTAATACTGTCCAAGTCATCTGTTGGTGTTTTTTTCCTGGAGCCTTCCACTCAAAGGCAAAAGATATTGGGATTCTTTAGCCAATGGTATGCAAAAGAATGCATTCTTGAGATCCAGGACTATAAACCACTTGGCACTGGGTGGGATTTTCCCAAGGATTACATAGGGATTGTGTACTGTGGGATGGAAGGAAACTACAGCTTCATGTATGATACAGAGATCTTGAACCATTTGCCAGGTCCTGTCCTTTTTCTTTAAAGGGAGGATCAGGGTGTTACATGGTGAATTGGTGGGGATCAATAGCTCGCAAGTAAGGAATTTATTTATTAGAGGCTGTAGTCCTTCCTGAGCTTCTCTTCTGAGGGGGTATTGTTTCCAGTTTGGAAACTCAGTGGGATCTTGGAGGAAGATGATGACTGGTAGGTTATGACTGGTTCTGGTTGGTGCGCTTGTCCAGGGGTCCCCTGGTCCCACACCAGGGGGTTAATTTTGTGCTCCTATAGTTTTTGGTCCCTTCCTATTGGAGAGGGTGTAATGGGTTTCTCAGTGGTAACCAGATACTGTAGGGCTCTAGGGGCTGAAAAGTTTCCCATCACAAGGGTGGTCCCCAGTTTACTGAGTACATCTCTTCCCAATAAGGGACACTCAGGGACCACCAGAAACTGGTGGGAAAATATTTGTCCATCCCAGCAACAAAGAAATGCTCAGGTGAATCTTTTTGCAATTGATTTTGCATGTAACACCCAAAGTAGTACAGGTTTGGGGGAGAAGCCTCTGGAGTAGGAGGTCAGGACAGAATAGGTAGCCCCTGTGTCAACCGAATTCTCAGACTTAGCTGCCACATCCAGTTGCACCCTTGGCTCCAGCCCTGTGATAGTTATCTGTAACAGGCAGGCTGGCTGGAGCTTCAGTCCTGTTGAACCATCCTGAGGGAAGGCTTGGTGTTTGACCTTGAGGCTCTTGGGTCCCAGGGGTTAAATGCTGCCCAAAGTCCCAACTGATGGCATTTGTAGCAAACTGTTTTAGGAGATTTGTCACTGTTTGGTCACTCTTTGGCCCAATGTCTACAGATTAGGCATTTGCCTTGTGCCTTGTCCTTTAAGAACTCAGGGTTTGCCATAGGGCTTCCCTGGAGGGCAGCCAGCATCCGGGCATGCCTTATCTCTTTCTTTCTCTCCTCGTCCTGGGACTTGGCTTCCCTCTCTTATTCTGTTATAAAAGGTATTGGTGGTTGTCTGGGCCATCTCGTCTAAAGAGGCAGCAGGGTCCTTCTGCTGCAGCTGTTGTAACTTTATTCTGATATCTGATGCACACTGGATAGGAATTTGTCCTTTAAAATCACCTGTCCCTCATAAGAATCTAGGTCCAGATTGGTAAACTTTTGGAGGGCCTTTTAACCCTTTCCAGAAAGGCAATAGGGTTCTCACTGGGCTCCTGAGTTCTTGCTGAGACCCGGGAAGAGCTGATTACCTTTTGGTGGGATGCTTTTAGTCCTGCCTTTATACAGATCAGAAAACGATCTCTTTCCCAGATGTGCTCAGGGTCATTATAATTCCAATCAGGATCTGAGAAGCGGACTGCAGTTTCCCCACTGGGTATTTATTGCCTAACATGCGAAGCCCCATAGCATACACTCTGGCTTCCTTTAAAACCCTAGCACACTTAGGGCCAGATAAAATTTGACTAAATATGACCATGATGTCCTTCCATGTCAAGTCAAAGGCCAAGGTAATGTGCTGAAGTGAAGTGAAGTGAAGTGAAGTGAAGTCAATTCACTCAGTCGTGTCCAACTCTTTGCAACCCTGTGGACTGTAGCCTACCATGCTCCTCTGTCCATAGGATTTTCCAGGCAAGAGTACTGGAGTAGGTTGCCATTTCCTTCTCCAGAGGATCTTCCCACCCCAGGGATTGAACCTGGGTCTCCCCCATTGTAGGCAGACGCTTTACCATCTGAGCCACCAGGGAAGTCCTAGGTAATGTGTTGGAATGTGTCTATATATTTTCCTGGGTCATCTGTGATAGGTTCCCAGGTCCTGTTTGATCTGTCTTAGTTCTAAGAGGGAGAAGGGCTTATGGACTTGAGTTGGTCCAAATTCTCCTCCAGTTTCAACTAAGGGACATACTCGAGTTGGCTTTTGTGGAGGGGGTGCTTCCGGAAATGAAGGCACATTTGGATACAAGGAAGGAGCACCAGGCAACTCGGGAGCCATGGGAAGTGAGTCTTCATGGGAGGCTTCCTTCTCTTGGTTATCTGTGCTTAACACCATTTGCTTAGTAGGCTCACTTTTAGGGTACACAGCAATCCAATACTTAAGACAGAGTTCCTTCATATCTCTTAGTTGGAAGAAAATTTGGACATAGGGATCTCTGTCCATTTCCCCTGTCTTTTATAGAATAAGTCTAGCTGCAGAATGGTATTGTAACTTAAACTCCCATCCTCAGGCCAATGTTCCTTATACCCCAGAGGATACCATGGCAACACAGTGGCACAAAAGAATTTTAAGCAACTTTTCCTTGGAGTTAGAGAATCGAACAACTTCCAGTTATCAAGGACGCATCTCAAGGGTATCTGTCGGGAAGTGGATTGGTTATGCCCTATCTGAAAGATAGTGGTGACAGGTAGGGAGAGGAATAAAAAAAAACCTGATAGGCCTCCTTCTATTTTTATGGGTAGACTTCCTTAGGGGAAGTCTACTTCCTTAGGGGAAGCTCACCCTACCCAGTACTGTTGAAACCTGAGAGCTGGGTATCCTCGAGTAAGTGTGCAGATCCCCAGGCAGGTTGAGGCATGCCAACCTCTGGGAGATTGAATCCCTGGGCAGGTTGAGTCATGTCAGCCTCCCAAGAATTGGGTCCCTGGACAGGTCGAGGTATGTCGATCTCCTGAAACACCTGGACTGGCAGATCCCCAAGCATGTTGAGGTATGGCAACCTTCCAAGGACCAGATCCCTAGGCAGGTTGAGGCAGGTCAACCTTCTGGGAGCCCAGAACTGGACTTGGGAGCCCCTGAGGTTTCCAGCATGACCAGTGCTGGGTAGGATTAAGGGTTTTAATCTTAACTCATTGCTGGTTTGTCTGCCATGGTTGGGAATAGATATTATGATGTAAAGCAATCCAAGCCTATACCCTGAGACTGGGAACCTGGTGAAACAGCCATAAGCTTTATCCTCTTATTGCTCTGAGGGAATGTGAGAAATTGATTTCTTCCCCTAGTCCTCCATAAGCACAGTTTGAGGTTTTTCCAATGGTAAATTTTCATTGTCATAGACCCACTTTAGGTAATAACAGAAGTAATGACAAAGGAGAGGGTTATCTGGCCCTGTTAGGGGCATTAAGAGTATTTTAATAATAAGCTGGGTGGAGCTGTGTTGCCTACAGTGGGGCAGGGTCCTGGTTGTAAGAGTTAGTAACTGGCTTAAGAACAAATTGATAAGTGGCAATAGACCAGATGTCTCATAAAAGTGGAGTGGAGATTTGATTCAGGGGTATGTTTGTAACTTTAGGAGAAGGGTGGTAAGGGTTTGGGTCCAAAAGGCCTTCAGGGAAACTCTCAAAGTGGTAAACATTATCCCTGGAAGCTAAATTTCCTTGAAGGGATGCGACTCACAAATGGACTTTTAGCAGACATTGTGTGCCTGCCCTAGCGGGTTCACTGAGAGATGCTATTGTTGCACATGCTGTAAGAAACATGGAAGACGGCCTGAATATCTAGAGGGATTGGATATTACATGGTATTTCCCTACAATGCCTCCAGCAGATTGTAGAAGCAACACTGTGGGCTGGGACGGGCCTAAGGAAAGGAGCATGAAACAGGAGGGAAGAGGGCAGGGCACAACTTTTGAAAAAATGACATAGCTCAAGGGCATAACATAAACTGATTAAAATCAAATGGGTCCATGATGACAAGTCAAATTCAACTACACTTTGATCCTCTATCTGCAAGCTAAATGACACACCCAGAAGTGCCAGGACAGTTCCAAGACACTGTCAGTTGGGTGGTTCCCCAATTGTTGAAATGATCCTCCCACTCATTAGCATATGAAATAATCCAGCTCATAAAAAACTAATCACACCACATTCCACGGCTGTCCCATTCGCCCTCTGTAACTCCCCACACCCTGTGGAGTGTGCTTCTCTCTGAATCTGAACAAATCTACCTCTTACCTATCATTGTGTCTCTCACTGAATTTTTTTTCTATGAGACATCAAAAACCTGAGCTTCATTAGGTCCTGAAGCCAGGCACCATGGGTTTTGACCAACTCAAGTCCCAGTTGGATACGACATAAACAGAGTCCCTGCCACGTGGGTTTGAGTCCCAATCTTAGGTAAACAGTTTCAAGCACATCTTTTAGAAATGGAAAGATGATGGTGATGATGATGATGATGATGATGATGCTAAACCGCTTCAACTCTGTGCAACCTCATAGACGGCAGCCCACCAGGCCCCCACATCCCTGGGATTCTCCAGGCAAGAATACTGGAGTGAGTTACCATTGCCTTCTCTAAAAGATGATTACCTGCCCAATATTTTGTAAGCAGTGGCATAGATGGAGAGAGGAGCTGAAGGATGGGAGGAAAAAGCAATAGGAAAAACGTGCCAAGTAATCCACTTCATAACTTGTCAGAAATTCTGCTAAGTACCTGAGCCATGCTCACAGTTTTCATTGGCCTGATCCTTGGCACAAAGAAGATTAAGGACAGAAGGACCCTCACCCACTTGAGCAACAGCTACTAAGGCATAGCAGATAGTAGAACCTTCAGGACACACTGGGGAGTATCCCCTACCAGAATCCCTCAGTTACACCCACTGCCACTCTCCTGTTCACAGGGGGTTGGAGGAAACAAGAAACAAGAGATTGTAAAGGAATTAAGATTTTGCTAGCCATATGTCCTTCCAGCTCTGGGAGTGAGGACCTCCCTCCTTAACTGAAGATCTTCTGGAATCTGAGAGTGAGCCGTGTGAGCTTTCTGGTGAGTCTGTTTTAGCTGTCCTGGTTTTCAGCACACTGGGCTTCTTGTCACTTCCCCTGTGCTGGGTTTTCTTTGCGTTCAGCTTCCATCATGAGACCTTTCGCTGAATTGGGTTTCTGGTGTTCTTGGCCCCACTGAAGTTGTTTCAGCCAGGTTAAATCCAAATAATGGCAACAGAGAGTAGAGGGAGTGTATAATTTCCTCATTTCTGTCTGACCGCAGCAAAAATTTAAAGTGGCAGACCAGTGTTACAGCTTGGTTACAACTCAGTTTTATTAGGCAAGCAAAGGAAAATGCATCCTCAGGGTGTGAGGGTGGGCTGACCCAAAAGAAGAGAGGAGCTCAGTTTTGGCTCTTATTTTTATATGTTTGTTCTCCTCTCCTGAACCTGCCATATGTAAACTGGGCAATCCCGGAGGGCTGTTTGTTTCACCTGAGGTTCTCACTCCAGTCCACGGACGTTCCTTTGTTCTGTTTTTGTGGGCTTTTTCCTTTCTTTTGTCTTTTAGCCATTGGTAATTTGGACTCTTTTTTCCTATTCTAACTACCTAGCACTAAGTTTAGAGAAGCATTAACTATTACACATTTATTCAACACTTAAGTACTGAGTGCCTTTTCCATGACTAATACTATTCTAGTGTTGGGAGTAGGGCAAATTATGGGCAGGCTCTCTCTGCCTTATCGAGCCTTCTAAGCAGAAAGACCTATAGAAATATGAGTGAATAGCATATAAGTAAGTAGGGGAAAGTCAGAATTGGAGTTGATATGAAGGACAACTATAATGTGACTAGCTCAGTTTAGTGAGAATGAATTACCATTCACCTTTAACTAACGGTTGTTCACATTTTCTAGTATGTTGATAGTGATCATGTTAAAAAAAAACAACAACTGGCAATTTGGAAAGATATTCTCCACATTCATTTCAATAATTATATTTTATGCTTATATCTCTTTCTGACTAATGAATTATCATTATTCTTAATGGTTTTATAGTTTTTATTTTGACATTCTAATTTTTTAATGTTTTATATTAACCACTTCCATCCAAAGTTTGGAAGACAATTTATGTACATATGCAAAAAGCTATTGTTCTATCACATTCATACAGATTTCTGATCTTGAGATAAGGACATAAAACAGATTTTGTTAAAGAAAATTCACGTAGTAAAACTGTACCAAATAAAAATAAATATCATATTCTGTGTACACATCTTTATTATTATATGTAAAATTAGAAACCATATCCTTCTGTTTACAAAAACATAAATTTTGTTTCCAGGGAAAAAGTAAACTGGTATTTGAGACATATGACATGTATTAGATGCTTTCTATTTAGACTAATGTTAATAAATATTTTGTTTATGCATTGAATTTTAGGCCTTTTTAAATACATGTCATTCCTATTCCTGAGCTACTTGTATAAATTTTTTTGAGGATTGTTATTCTTGTAATACCAGTTATGCTTCAGCATTAAGTAAGTACAGGAAATGATCGGGAGTACTTTACAAAGGTCTGCTGTCATACCAGGCAAAAAGTATCCATTGTAGAATCCTGACTTTATGAAGCTTAGTCCTTCACTGATTCCACATCAGCCTACTCTTTGTAATCACTTTAATTACAAACGTTCCATATGCCATTATGATTATACACGGTCATGTCTCATTCTTTTTTATCAAATTATTTTTCCAGGCATTCATTTAGCATCTGCATTCCGCATCATTACAAACTAATCAATTTGACTGATTTTCCATAAGTTTTCTCAGAAAGTAAATGCCACTAGCTCTGTCAGTCTCTAAATACTGTAGCTTTATGGATTCAGTAATTATTGTAAAATACCATGGGAATTAACTCTGTACCTAGGTTCAATAAAGACACGATTTTACAGTTCCTTTCTGAGATGAGGTCCTTCTACATAGATAATGAAGTGATAAATTTGATACCATAGGACAAGTGACACCAGGTCATTTTTAATGATTTCCTCAGAATAAATTGTTTCATATTTTGGATTATAAGGTATGTATGTATATTAATATACCTATGACTGATTCATGTTGATGTATAGCATAATCCAACACAATATTATAAATCCATTATCTTCCAATTAAAAACTATATACATATACATGTATAATATCTATTTTTAAATTTTCCCTATAAAGTCATAGAAAATTATGTTAGATTATCCCTCTTTCCTGTTTTTGTTTACAATTACTTTATTACCTACCACAATATGTTTTCATCCTAAATAAACTTTCTTTTTAGAATTCTCTGACTTGATCACTAAAGATTGGATTTTGTAGAGGAGTTACTTCTTTTCTGAAGCAACTGACCACTAAATGAGTCTTTAGCTAATATCATATATCTTCATACTTTTGGTCATAAGCATTTATAAAAATGAAGATCATTGTATATGAGCATTACTATTTAAAATGAAATCTAAATACTTTGTATATGGGAAATATTTAATTTGAAAAGAAGCATTGTGGCCTTAATATAAAAAGTAACATTTCAGATTTAATCTTATTATACATATATATACATATACATATTATATATATATCTTAAATGTATTCTTCTCTTCACTAAATTTCACTTGCTAATAAAATTTCTCCAAATTTTTAATGCCTTCACTGGTTTTCACCTTTGTGTGCTTTTTATTATTTGAAATAGTTTCAGTAAGCTTTTTTTTTTTTTTTAAGATTTGTTTAATGTGGACGGCTTTTAAAGTCTTCATTGAATTTGTTGCAATATTGCTTCTGTTTTATGTTTTTGGTTTCTTTGGATGCAAGTAATGTGGAATGCTAACGCCTCCACCAGGCATTTAACTCATACTTGCTGCATTAGAAGGTGAAGTCTTAACCACTGGGCCACCAGGAAAGTCCACTGCAAGTTTCTAAAGGCCATTTTTTTTCCTCTTCCTGGAATAATCTTCTCTATATTTTCACTTCATTTTTCAGGCTACTGTATCTCTGTTCTCTCAACATGGAGTATCATACTCTTTTTCATCCTTTTTCTCCTAATCTGTATTTTCTTTAATGTTAAGGACTCCCTTAGCTATAATTTTACTTCCCTCACTGGACCTTATTTCTTTAACTCATGCTGTTTTAGCTTCAATGAATGTAGCTGTGCATGCCCAGTCATGTCTGACTCTTTTTGTCACAAACTAGCCTGCCAGGCTACTCTGTCCGTGAAGC
Organism: Nanger dama; assembly: GCA_917880005.1. NCBI lineage: Eukaryota > Metazoa > Chordata > Mammalia > Artiodactyla > Bovidae > Nanger > Nanger dama. The sequence goes on from CAKJTW010000010.1 coordinate 13,176,291, forward strand.
TTTTTAGGCAAGAATAGTGGAGTGGGTTTCCATTTCCTGCTCCAGGGATCTTTCTGACTCAAACTTCCTGACTCTTCCAAACTCGTGTCTCTTGCATCTCCTGCACAGGCGGTTGGATTTCTTACCACAGCACCACCTGGGAAGCAATGAATGTAGCTGGATCGTAAATACACATTGAGCATTTTCTCTAAAATCATTAATTTTCCATCATACACCTTATTTTATGATGTTTACCTTTAGTCTGCTCTCTTTCCAGTCATAGTCTAAGCAATTAAATTATCTTTTTATTTATGGAAGTTCATTTTTTTTCTGGCTGAGGTAACCATATAATTTCTATCTCGAATTGGTACCCTTCTGTGGGTGAAGAAAGGCACTTAATAATTATATGAGGATAGCTGGATTTAATCTAATCTGTCCCAGACAAATGAGACCATATAGGCATATTACATATGGAAAACTATAGAATCAAGAGTTAAGCCTTGCTGTATCTCACTTGTGTTCACACACCAATAGCTATAAAAATTGTCACTTCTTATTTATGTGGGAAAACACACATACATACATACAGCCTCTTACCCTGAAGAAAGTTAAGTACACCTTTTCCTCTTTTTTTCACATCAACAGGTTTAGAATGAGAAAATTGCTGGGTACAGAACATGAAGGTTAAGGAAGAGCTATCAAATCCTGACAGATGATGCTATGAAAGTGCTGCCAGCAAATTTGGAAAACTTAACAGTGGCGAGAGGACTGGAAAAGGTCAGTTTTCATTCCAATCCTAAAGAAAGGCAATGCCAAAGAATGCTCAAACTACTGCACAATTGTACTCATCTCACACACTAGTAAATTAATGCTCAAAATTCTCCAAGCCAGGCTTCAGCAATACATGAACTGTGAACTTCCAGATGTCACAGGCTGGTTTTAGAAAAGGCAGAGGAACTAGAGATCAAATTGCCAACATCTGCTGGCTCATTGAAAATGCAAAGGAGTTCCAGAAAAACATCTATTTCTGCTTTATTGACTATGCCAAAGCTTTTGATTGTGTGGATCACAATAAACTGTGGAAAATTCTGAAAGAGATGGGAATACCAGACCACCTGACCTGCCTTTTGAGAAACCTATATGCAGGTCAGGAAGCAACAGTAAGAACTGGACATGGAACCACAGGCTGGTTCCAAATAGGAAAAGGAATATGCCAAGGCTGTATATCGTCACCCTGCTTATTTAACTTATATGCAGAATGCATCATGGGATATGCTGGGCTGGAAGAAGCACAAGCTGGAATCAAGATTTCCAGGAGAAATATCAACAACCTCAGATATGCAGATGACACCACTCTTATGGCAGAAAGTGAAGAGGAGCTAAAAAGCCTCTTGATGAAAGTGAAAGAGGAGAGTGAAAAAGTTGGCTTAAAGCTCAGCATTCAGAATACAAAGATCATGGCATCTGGTCCCATCACTTCAAGGGAAATAGATGGGGAAACAGTGGAAACAGTGTCAGACTTTATTTTCGGGGGCTCCAAAATCACTGCAGATGGTGATTTCAGCATGAAATTAAACGATGCTTATTCCTTGGAAGAAAAGTTATGACCAACCTAGATAGCATGTTGAAAATAGAGATATTACTTTGCTAACAAAGGTCCGTCTAGTCAAAGCTATGTTTTTCCAGTGGTCATGTATGGATGTGAGAGTTGGACTGTGAAGAAAGCTGAGCACCAAAGAATTGATGCTTTTGAACTGTGTTGTTGGAGAAGACTCTTGAGAATCCCTTGGACTGCAAGGAGATCCGATCTGTCCATCCTAAAGGAGATCAGTCTGGGTGTTCATTGGAAGGAATGATACTGAAGCTGAAACTCTAATCCTTTGGCCACTTCATGGGAAGAGTTGACTCACTGGAAAAGACTCTGATGCTGGGAGGGATTGTGGGCAGGAGAAGAAAGGGACGACAGAGGATGAGATGGCTGGGTGGCATCACCAATCCGATGGACATGAGTCTGAGTGAACTCTGGGAGTTGGTGATGGACAGGCAGGCCTGGCATGCTGTGATTCATGGGGTCACAAAGTTGGACACGACTGAGCGACTGAACTGAACTGAGAGATAAAGAGATCATAATAAAGTTATAGAAAGCTACTAGGAAAGCTTCCCTTGTACCACAAAATAGGGAATCACAGCAAATATATATAATATAATGGTACTCTTGAACCAGGAATTGTCTTAAATCTAGAAAGTTCTAAGCATGAGAAAACTATAGTGATATATGTCTTGCTGAGGTAGGAAACTTGGTTAACTTTAGGCAATGACTAATTTTTAAATGGCAGGTTTGTATAAATAGAGCAATAATGCATCAATTAAAGTAAGATAGGAAATAAGAAAGTGATTTGACTGCTAAAACTGAAGCAAAAGGCAGCAAAGTGGTCCCAGGATCACCTGATTATTAAATAATGAAAAATACCCATTAGCACTGTGGACTTAACAGCAGGCTACAGAAATATTTCCTTGAAATCACCCTAAACTCAGAACCAAAATTGTGAATAGTTGAGAATGTGTCTGACTTTGCAAGTGGTGACTTCATCATGGAAAATATCTGGAAGAGCTTAGAACCCGACATGGCTTTACAATGAAGACTGGCCACCCAGAAGGCACTAACGGAAGTTTATTGGAGCATAGCCAAGCCAAGTCACTTCAGTCGTGTCCGACTCTGTGTGACCCCATATATGGCAGCCCACCAGGCTCCCCCGTCCTTAGGATTCTCCAGGCAAGAACACTGGAGTGGGTTGCCATTTCCTTCTCCAATGCATGAAAGTGAAAAGTGAAAGTGAAGTCGCTTAGTCGTGTCCAACACTTAGCGACTCCATGGACTGCAGCCTACCAGGCTCCCCCACCCATGGGATTTTCCAGGCAAGTAATGGAGTGGAGTGCCATTGCCTTCTCCATAGAAGACCTCATTTTTAGAATATTTTATTTATTCAGAGAGTTCTAGATTTACAACAAATTGAGGGGAAGGTACATATATTTCTTATACACTTTCTGCTCTAAAATGTGTGTAGTCTCCTTCATTATCAACATCACTAAACAGAATGGAACTTTAAAAAAAATTAGATAAATCTACACTAATACATCATAATCATCTAAAGTCCATAGCTTACTTAATATTTTACTCTTGATATTGTACATCCTGTGGATTTAGATAAAAGTATACTGACACATGGACTTCTCTGGTGGCTCAAACTGTAAAGAATCCGCCTGAAATACAGGAGATGAAGGTTTGATCTCCAGATTGGGAAGATATCCTGGAGAAGGGAATGGTAACCCATTCCACTGTCCTTGCCTGGAGAATTTCATGGACAGAGAAACCTGGTAGGCTACAGTCCATGGAGTCACAAAGAGTCAGACACAATTGAGTGACTAAAACTTTTGCTTTCATAATGATATATATTCATCATTATAATGCCATGTGGAGTATTTTCAATGTCTTAAAAATTCTCTGTGCTCTGCTTATTCATCTCTCCCCTAACTCCACCTCCTAGAAACCACTGATATTTTTGTTATCTTCATAGTTTCGCCTTTTCCTTAATGTCATATACTTGAAATAATATAGTTTGATTTGTAATGGGCTTTTTCCTTAGTAATGTGCATTTAACTTTCTTCCATTTCTTTTCATGGCTTGATAATTTATTTCTCTTTAGTGCTAAATCATGTACCATTGTCTAGGTGTACTTTACTTATTCATTCACCTACTAAAGGCCAACTTGGTTGCTTCTAAATTTTGGCAATTATGAATAAAGCCTCTATAAACATATGTAATACTGTGACTTTTTCTTAACCATTACTATTAAGATCTACAAAGGTGTTGATAGATATTTAAACAAAGTACCTATTAACAAAGGTGTAATGTATTTGGTGCAAAAATAGTGAAAATCTGTTTTCTAAAAATTGTTCTAACTACTGACATTTTTAAAAATCACAGAAAATTATATAGGTTACTTCATCTCACTAATATTCATGAAATGTTGAAGTTTTAGTATATTCATCTGGACATTCATGTGTAACACCATTTGGGAACTGCTTTGCTATTTGCAAAAATTTTATTTTATGCAAAGATGAGTAAATATTTAGTAAAAGAGTATATTACTTGTAGTTTTAAATGATGCAGAAATAATGAATAAACAACCATTGCACATTGTTAAGCAGATGTCTTCTAAATTTTTGAGATAACTCTAAGTCATATTTGGAGCCTGTATAAAAATAAGTATACTTGAAGCCTGTATAAAAATACAATAATAATGAAAGTTCTGATTTATAAGATTTTCTTTTGGGTAATATTAAATGAACTGTACAAATTATGAAACCTTAAATTTGAACAGAGTCTCTATGGAGATTTAGCTAAATTTATCTCAGGTGGTATAGTAGGTAAAGAATCTTTCTGCTAATGTAGGAAATGCAGGAGGCCTGGGTCCAATCCCTGGGTTGAGGAAATCCTCTGGAGTGGGAAATGGCAACCCACTCCAATATTCTTGCTTGAAAATTCCATGGACAGAGGAGCCTGGTAGGCTACAGTCCATAGGGTCACAAAGAGCCAGACATGACTGAACATGGACACATCCATCCTGACTGAGAACATAGATATGGAAATTCAAGGAGTCTCAATGCTTTGGAAAAATCCTACAAACATTCAGCAATAGAATCAAGTTTAAGACTTGGTTAACTGACTCTGTTTCCCTATCTCATATTATTTGCATTTTAACTGCTGCCTTAAATATAATTTTGATGGATATGAATTTAAATTTGATTAATTATTATATTAACCTACGTATTACACTCTGATATAATTTTATATAAAATTACATATAAACTTTATTTTAAATTTTCCTTTAAGAAGGAAAACTGCTAAGTCAGAAGTGAAACATTAGACTATTAAATTTAAATGTTTGATCAAACATGTCCATGTTTTGGAGAAGGCAATGGCACCCCACTCCAGTACTCTTGCCTGGAAAATCCCATGGATGGAAGAGCCTGGTAGTCTGTAGTCCATGGGATTGCTAAGAGTCGGACACAACTGAGCTACTTCTTTCACCTTTCACTTCCATGCATTGGAGAAGAAAATGACAACCCACTCCAGCGTTCTTGCCTGGAGAATCCCAGGGATGGCGGAGCCTGGTGGGCTGCCATCTCTGGGGTCACACAGCGTCAGACACGACTGAAGCAACTTAGCAGCAGCAGCAGCAGTCCATGTTTTAGAAAGTCAAATTTTGAATACATTAGACATGTAGAAAATGTATATTTTTATTATTCAGGCATTTATTACCAAAGAGTTATGGATTAAAAACTTAGATTCTGAATAAACATAGATATATTGACCTCATTCTGAAAAAATTGTAAAATTATATTAAGAATATGTAACTTGATCAGAATCCAATTAGTGGCAGTCTAAATACTTGTTCTATTAAGGTTTTTGTGGAAGTAGATGCTATTTACACTTAAATTTATTATAAAACATTTATCAGTATGTTAGAAATGTGAAGTCTTGTTTCTTTTACAAAGTACACATACACACTTCAAACAATGTTTCTTGAATTATGCAATGCATTGAGTGCACTGCAAAGTTATTTTAATATTATTGTTTAACTGAAATATAATAAAGCCATAGAAAGTAATTGCAATTATTGAACCTCAAAAGGCACCACAAGGGTTAATTGATCACCATTTGATAAATGTATTACTTGGGATATTGCTATCAAAAAAGAAAGAGTTAACAAATGGTTATGGAGTTTTTTATCCTAACTCCAAGGATATCTAAATATTTGCTCTTTAGTTGTATCCTTGAAATAAGAAGCAAAAAAAAAAAAAAAAATTATAAGCATTCCTATATTAGACCCAAGATAAATGATTTCTGCCTAAATTACTTTTGTACCAGAATAAGCATCCATACTTTACTGTCAAGATCATTTATATTATATATATGTATATGTAAAACAAAATGGTATTTCATTGTATTCTATTTTTAACTAAAGATTTTCTCATGTCATTTCATTTATTTCTTAAAATAAAAACATTTATTCCTTATTATAAAGGTTCTTTCTGATGTAAATCCCATGACTTTTCCTTAAATCTAAAGGTCACTTGAAATAATCTCAAAATTTAATTTTGTTTTATTTATAAACATATATAATATCTATAAATAAATCACTCTATAACTAGCTCAATTGGTCTTGCCCAAGTTGAAAGATTACTAAATATTTAGAATTAAATTTAGAGTAAGCATTGATTTTTCTTAATACAGGTTAAGTAAAAAAAAAATGTTCAAAATCAAATAAGCCACCTTATTAGAAAGCAAAATCGCTTCAGCAATTCCTGCTAGGAAGATGTATCAGAGTGTCTCTAAAATCCTTTTGGCTTTTGAATTAAATTTATATAGCTCTTTCATTAATACATTTTTTAAGACAAGCAGAATTTTTAAAAATCCCTGCCTCTTTAAAATTCTCAGATCCTGAGCAGTTAAAAGAAAATTAAAGGTAAAGCTCAATAGACATTTCTCCAAAAAAGAAGTAAAGGGGGCCAATAAGCATATGAAAAGATGCTCAGCTGCACTAATTATTCAGTTCAGTTCAGTCGCTCAGTCGTGACCGCTTAGAAAAGCAAATCAAAACTGCAATGAGGTACTATCTCACAGCAGTCAGAATGGCCATTATGAAATTTCCCCAGGGCTTCCCTGGTGGCTTAGTGGTGAAAAATCCTCCCATCAATGCAGGAGACACAGGTTTGATCCCTAATCCAGGAAGATCGCATATGTTGCAGAAAAACTAAGCCTGTGTACAACTACTGGGCCTTTGCTCTAGAGCCTAGGAGCCACAACTCCTGAAGCCTGAATGCCTAGAGCCTGTGCACTGCAGCAAGAGAAGTCACTGCTGTGAGAGGCCTGCATACTGCAACAAAAGTAGGCCCTGCTCTTTGAAACTAGAGAAAAGCCTGTGCAGCAGTGAAAACCCAGCAAAGACAAAAATAGATAATTTTATTTTTTTAAAGTTTATGAAGAACAAATGCTGGCAAGGATGTGGAGAAAAAGGAACACTCTTACACTGTTAGTGGGGATGTAAGTTAGTGCAGCCACTGTGGGAAACAGTATAGAATTTTCTTAGAAAAGTAAAAATAAAATTATTATATGATCCAGCAGTCCCACTCCTGGGCATATATCCAGACAAAACTACAATTCAGAAAGACAGATGCACCCCTATGTTCGTAGCAGCACTACAGTAAATAACCATTGACAGATGAAGAAGAGTGGCACATACGTACAATGAAATGAAATATTGTCGTTTGCAGCTACAGGAATGTGTTAGGGGAAGCACACTGATTGAAACAGCCTACCCTGGCCAGGCACCATAGTAGCCATTTGCATGAATTGTTTTATACAGGAGATCCTGGTAAGGAAAACGGAACTAATAAGCCACCACCAACCAAAAGAGTTCGGGAAAGATTGAAAGGAGACACCCCGTGTCCGTCCAGTTCCCAGAATCCCTCTCGCTAGCATCCATCTTGGCTGAGCAATGTGTGCACCACCAGGAAAGACTCTGAATTAAAATGATTGGCCAAGAACACCTGGAAACTAATCCCATCACCATAAAACCCGAGACTGGGAGCCACGCGGCAGAACAGTTCTTTTGGGGTCCCTTACCCTACTGCTCTCCACCCAGGTGGCCCTTTCCCAATAAAATCTTTTGCTTTGTCAGCACATGTGTCTCCTCAGACAATTTATTTCTGAATGTTAGACAAGAGCCCAGTTTGGGGCCCTCGAAGGGGTCCCCCTTCCTGCAACAAATGCCGACTCTGGTGGGACTCTTCTTCACTGAGATGGACATCCTGACCACTCAGGGTCCTCAGGGGCCAGCTTCCCTGCCAATGGACCAGACCTAGCGGCTGCAACTGGGACCCTTTTGTCCCTGGTCTCCTGACACAGACAACTGGCCAGAGTGTCCCGAACAGATAAGGAACAACATAATTTATTGACCTCTCTCCCCTTCCTTTTCTCTTTCCCTCTCCTTAACCTCCCCAGTCCTTCCCCATTTTTCTCATCCCCTGGTCCTGGATGCAGGAATCTGGTCGAAGGGCCTCAGCCTGAGCTGAGGATTGGAGACTGATCACCTCCTCTTGGCAGAGAACTCAAATTCTGGTTCTGGTCAGTTCTGATACCTAGTAGAGCCGAGTTCCAGTCCTTCCTTCTCTGGAGGCCCAGGGTAAAGTCCCATAATGCCTGGGTATCTGCAGGTGGCAGGAGACATCTGTAAGGCTACACATTTGCCCCCCTCTCCCTCCTCCTCCTCCTTCTTCTTTCAACCTGGCTTCCTTTCCTTCCTTTGAGATCTTCACTGTGTCTCTATAGAATGTTTTTGAGAGACTGTATGGCAACCCACTCCAGTATTCTTGCCTGGAAAATCCCATAGACGGAGGAGCCTGGTAGGCTACAGTCCATGGGGTCACAAAGGGTTGGACACGACTGAGCCATTTCACTTCACTTCACTTCACTTCACTTCTTCATTCTTCTATTTAAGGGAGTGTCTGATAAGGACTGCCAGGTTTATATGTGTGGGTTTTAACTCTGTGTTCTGTGTTGTGATTTTTGATGGCCATTTTGCTTTGTCTGGCCACCATTTGGTTTAGACCTGCCACCCTTTTGTTAGAACCTGATTTTCTTTCCTTGTGCCTTGAGACTAGGGCTCTCAGGAACACTTATCTAGACCATCTCTAACTTCTGAGACTGAGGGAAAAGGGGAAAAAGACTTTAAAATTTGTATTTATTTCAACTGTTTTAACAAACTAGTAAATTTTATATTGTAATATCTAATTCATGACTAAACTTAAAAAATAAAGCTAGATCTTACACTGTGTCTGTCTAAACATGTCTTGGTATGTCTTTGTCTCTGAGCAGTATTTTTGAGGTTAATTTGTAAATGAGCTCTATTTATTTGGCTTAAAAAAAGGTAAGTACTTTCAAATCAAATAAGCATAAATTAAACAATAAATTCCAGGTTCACGTGAACTGAAAAATATTCAGTATTAAATACCTGATATTAATGTTTGTTTGTTGACCTATCTAATATAGACATGTCTTAAAATAATTAGCATTAAGTAAAATATTTTCATTGTACCTAGGTTTAATATAAGTTAAATAATATATCTGTTACAAGTTTATCAAAAAGTAAATTATTTCAAATGAAAATACTTCTAAAATAATGTAAATGAGATATAAGCTTTTATATAAACTATTAAAAATAATTATTCTTTAAAAATATCTGTCTAAAATAGTCTCTCCAGATTGACATAACTTAAATTTCTAAGGGTTGTGCCAAGTGTGTTAAGTGTTAAAAGTCTATTGAATAGTTAGGTCATTTCCAAATAAAACAAGATTTTGAAACATTTACTACTAAGCACTAATTTCCTTTTACAAAAAAACTAAACAGATTTGGGACTGTAAATAAATAATGTTTGGTTCCATCCTAAAATGTTATTTTAAAAAACTAGAGTTTTAACAATTATCACTGGTATTTATGCTCACCAATCTATAAAATGCTAATATAAAAGTTCTTATTTGCTAAAAAAAAAAAGGTAAAAAGTGTGTTTTCAATAAAAAAAAAAGGTATGAAAAAAATACTAAAAAGAGTTATAAATGATCAAGATTTTGTAAAATTAGATTACAATTAGTTAGATAAATAGATTTTGTTAAAAATGGCATAGCCATAAAAACTGGTTAGAGTCAACTAGGTCCAAGATGGCGGGGCTGATTTTCACTAGACCTTGAGCCTGGGTATTTAGGCCAATTGTGACATATCAACAAGCTAAATGATACACCCATCAACATTGATGAAATCTGACCAAATGTTCTAAACCGTTTTAATTGATCTTTTCAATAAATCGTCCTAAAATTCTTTTGAAGTTATTTTGACATCTAGCTAGCTTTGGGGTGCTTCAGAGGGCCCCTGAAACATCCCAAAGAGAGATATTAAATTGTGTTTATTTGGTTGGGTAAATTACACGAAAAGATTATCACATGAGTAATAAATCTGCTCATGTTTTAATGTATGGTAAAATTACTAATACAGATATCCTAGAAATTATATGGAGTTCTTAACATTCTGATATGTCTTGGTTTTCTAATAAAAAAACTAATGACTTCACAAAAGTTAACAAAAATACTGAATAAACCAGTAAATATACTTATAACTTTAATGTTTCTATCTGAAAAATTATGAGTTTAAATCTTACATTTTCAGGGAATAGGGAAAACCTTCCTCTCAAAAAACTAATTATGACAATACTTTCATAAAATTAAATGTTATAAACAAAACAATTATATTTTCTCTCTATTTGATTCCTCTATTTTTTTAATTTATTTATTTTTTTAATTACAATACTGTATTTGTTTTGCCATACATTGACATGAAACAGCCACAGGTGAACACAATCTCCCAATGCCGAAGCCCCCTCCCACCTCCCACCCCACATCCCCTACCTGAATCATCCTGTGCTCCAGCCCCATGCATCCTGCATCCTGCATTGAACATAGATTGGTGCTTCATTTCTTATAAGAAAGTATACATGTTTCAGTGCCATTCTCCCAAACCATCCCACCCTTTCCCTCTCCCTCAGAGTCCAAAAGTCCGTTCTATACCTCTGTGTCTCTTTTGTTGTCTCACATAGAGGGTCATCATTACTATCTTCTAAATTCCATATATATGTGTCAGTATACTGTATTGGTGTTTTTCTTTCTGGCTTACTTCACTCTGTATAATCGGTTCCAATTTCATCCATCTCATTAGAACTGAGTCAAATTTATTCTTTTAAGGGCTGAGTAGTACTCCATTGTGTATATGTACTACAGCTTTCTTATCCATTCATCTGCTGATGGACATCTAGGTTGCTTCCATGTCCGGGCTATTGGAAATTCTTAAGTTTCCAGTAAATTTATCAAATAAGTTAAAAAGTTTATCTCATGGGTACAAAGATCTTAAAAAATTTTTGAGACCTTAAAAAAAAGAATTCACCTATATTTGCTAGACAAAATCTGTGATAAGCCTTTGCTGTGAGTTTGCCAGCTCTGTTTTATTTTAAAACCTCAGTCTGAGACTCTATAAATGTTTCAACAAAATAAAAAGTCTATAATCAATTATGGTTATATAAATCATCAGACCAAAATTAGTGAGAACAGACCCTTTCTACAAACAAACTAGCCTTAATTTGGTCATATTTTATAAAAATGAGGGTAACTTAAAGAAAGAAAAAGATATTTCAAAAAATGTTAAATCCCAGTTTAATAGAGGTCCACATCTAGTAAAACTCATCTTAGATAGTTCTTGGCTGTTGTGTGATATTAATGTAAAATTTAATTAAATTCTTAAAAACACCCTGTTTGTTTCTAAATCTTATCTCAGTAATCTATCTTTGGATAAAGATCAGATGCCTCATGATCTACAACCAGGACTGGAAAAAGACATAATTTAAGAGACTGTCTCTAACCTGGTTAAAAAGTGTTTTTTATCAGATACTTTTAACTAGCTCATGCACAATAAAACTAAAAAAAACAAAAAACAAAACAAAACACTCTTAGATTAATTCCTACTTTCAAAGGCCCTTATACTAGATTGGCCTATAAAAAGATAGCTGACCTGATCTCACCTTAAAATGATGCTCAAACAGGAGAAATTACACTCAGTTCAGTTCAGATTCATGATCCCATGAATCGCAGTATGCCAGACCTCCCTGTCCATCACCAACTCCCAGAGTTCACTCAGACTCACATCCATCGAGTCAGTGATGCTATCCAGCCATCTCATCCTTGGTCATCCCCTTCTCCTCCTGCCCCTCCCAGCATCAGTGTCTTTTCCAGTGAGTCAACTCTTCGCATGAGGTGGCCAAAGTACTGGAGTTTCAGCTTTAGCATCATTCTTTCCAAAGAACACCCAGGGCTGATCTCCTTCAGAATAGACAGGTTGGATCTCCTTGCAGTCCAAGGGACTCTACACCAGAATAAAAAGACGATGACATCAGAGGTAGACAGCTTGCCCAAGATGCTGGACCTGATTCATATAATTATTTATGTTTTCTTCACTTCTTAAACCTTTACATAAAATAAATTCTTTTCTATCATAAGCCTGATTTTATGCTAGTTTTAAAAATCAATTCAATTGTTGGGCTTGTGGCCAATTACCTATGTCTAGTTCTGGGTTACCTTGGTAAATTTCTCTACTACATGACTGTAACTGGTTGGCCCTAAAAATTTTACTTAAAAAAAATTATAGTCATATTCAGACCACTGTGATATTACTAGATGAGAGCCCCTCACCAGGACAATTAATAATGCCTGCTCTGACTCTGGCCATAAATTTGAGCTTTTTCTATTCCTCAAGCTCAATCAAAACAACAAAAAATGTTTCAACAAAAGAAAAAAAAAATCTCCCACAATTATGAGATAGATTTATATAAGTAACACCAGGCTATGCTGGCAGGGATTGTGGGCAGGAGGAGAAGGGGACGACAGAGGATGAGATGGCTGGATGGCATCACTGACTCGATGGATGTGAGTCTGAGTGAACTCCAGGAGTTGGTGATGGACAGGGAGGCCTGGCGTGCTGCGATTCATGGGGTCACAAAGAGTCGGACATTACTGAGCGAGTGAACTGAATTGAACTGAACTGAGGCTATGGTAACTTAGGTTTAAAGTCTCCTCTGTGTTAAAAACAATTAAATCATACTAAAGACAATCAGTCTAGTAACACTAAAAAACTAGACTATGTGCCTTATAAACGGTGCCAATATATAATTTTCCTAGAAAATAAAGATTCTACAGAGTAGACTAAGTCAGATGACCTGAGATATACTGGGCTGCTGCTGCTGCTGCAGCTAAGTTGCTTCACTGGAGTGGATTGCCATCTCCTTCTCCAATGCATGAAAGTTAAAAGTAAAAGTGAAGTTGCTCAGTCGTGTCCAACTCCTAGCGACCCCCTGGACTGCAGCCCACCAGGCTCCTATGCCCATGGGATTTGCCAGGCAAGAGTACTGGAGTGTGGTGCCATTGCCTTCTCTGATACTGGGCTACATCTGATAAAATCTCTTAAGGTTTACTTGTGACTTTACCAATACTGCTAGATATGTTATTTGTATTTCACCTGTTTTACAAAATTGATGTTTCTTAACACTGTCAAATGTGTATCTGAGGCCTCTAGTAAAATAATATATTGTCCCATATGAAATTGATAATGGTAACAGTGTAACTCTAGATACGAAAAGAAACAACAAAAGAAAATATTTTCCAGGACCAAGAGGCTAGTAAGACAGGTGGTCCAGAAAATTTTAGATATTGTTTTATGGCCTAGCCCAGTAACAACACATTAAGTGACCTGTCAACAAAATCTTTGCCAAACCTGAAAATGGACATTCTCAACACCATGAGAGAAAATGGCCATAAAATGCCCCCTCAAAATCATAGTCAAGTTTATGAACATAAAGGGACTCTGCCAAATAAAGACTGATACTTGCCATCTACATCTACAAAGATGAACTCATGGCTGCTACAACTGCTGAATTTCAATGCCCCTAAAAGGAATTCAGGGTAAAAATCAGAAATGAGACACTCTGTACTCTATAAAAACTGACAAAACAGGCCTTCAAATACTTAAATCTTTTCAAGAAAAGATTTTATGAGTCCCAATTCTTACATACTCTTATACCTAGAAAAATACTGATGTCATTAATGGTAAAATCTGCTTTGGCTATTAAAAAATATTTACAATTACAAGTCAAAATAAAATAACTATGGTTCAGATATCCTGAAAAATAACTAAGTGATGCTATGGGTGTACTTTCAGATTAGACCTTTATTGCTAAACACTTGAGTTTTCTGAGTCATGTCAGGCTTAGATACCACCATTCTTCAAAGAATGTCTGCTGAAAGCTAGTAACTACAACCTTACTTTTATAAAACTAGGCAACAGGCTACCTGTCTACAAGTCTTCCTGAAGTGCCTTGTCCAGACTGGGTTTCAGCCTATTCTTCTAAAAAAGAGAGAGAGATTTATTTTGTCTACTAAATTCCAGTTATCACTCCTCCAACTACTTCTAATTGGATCTGTTACACCAAAATGGCAGAGATTGAGATTTTAATCATACAAGATTCAGATCTAAAACTTGGAACTCAAAAATACTTCCAATTCATTGTCTATACTCCAAGCTGAGACAGTCCTATACTCCATTTTGACAGGAAGTTATCACAGTCATAGTTGCTTAGTTCCCTAAATTAAACTGAATAAAACTCTGTGGGGCTCTGGAGTAGAAATCTGTTCTGCGTTCTCCATTTCTTGTCTGTAAGATAAAGGCTTCATTCAGCTACCTTGACCTTCCCTGAGTTCCAAAAGCTAGATTCAAACAAATAGGGAAAACAATCAAAAGTTGATATAGCCTCCAGACAGAGCCCTGGTTCCTAGTCAAAAAAATATGCATAACAATGTATTTGAGTTCTTCTGCAAAACTGGAGCCCTCACCCAGGGGTAGTATGGTAACTTCAGACTAAATACAAGATTCCTGGAACACAGCTCTGCTGCCTCACCACCAACCAATCAAAAAAGGTAACAAACCCTGCAACCCTCAGCCCAAATGTTGCCTTCTGTTTCCAGAGACCAGAGAAGACCATTCTGTTAGGTCTCCTGTTTGGCCCCTGTCTATTTCATCTCTGAGAGAGGCCAACAGTTTCAAACTAAATTCCTGTTATTACAAGGGTAAATGCTGGATTCAGACAAAAAAATACCTTGACTTAGATCTGGTAGAGAGAGACTTTTGCTCTGCTAGGCAGGCCTACGCTCATACACAACAATAACAACAAAAAAAGGTACAACAGAAAGAGACTCACCCCAGTTGCCAAAAAATATCTTGAGTATGAAGTCTCTCAGGGGGAGTTGTTAGCGGAAGCACACTGACTGAAACAGCCCACCCTGGACAAGCACCATAGTAATGATTTGCGTGAGTTGTTTTATAACAGGAGATCCTGGTAAAGTATACTGAACTAATAAGCCACCACCAACCAGAGTTTGGGAAAGGTCAAAAGGAGACACCGCATATCCATCTACTTCCCATAATCCCTCTCGCTAGCATCCATCTTGGCTGAGCGATGTGTGCACCACCAGGAAAGACTCTGAATTAAAATGATTGGCCAAAGAACACCTGGAAACTAATCCCATCACCATAAAACCCGAGACTGCGAGCCACGAGCCATGGGGCAGAACAGTTCTCCTAGGTTCCATTACCCTACTGCTCTCCCCCGGTGCCCTTTCCCAATAAAATCTCTTGCTTTGTCAATACATGTGTCTCCTCAGACAATTTATTTCTGAATGTTAGACAAGAGCCCAGTTTCGGGCCCTGAAAGGGGTCCCCCTTCTTACAACAAATGGACCTAGAGATTATCATGCTAAATGAATTAAGTCAGAAAGAGAAAGACAATACCAAGCAATATCACTTATATGTGGAATCTAAAATATGGCACAAATGAATTTATCTATGAAACAGAAACAGAATCATGAACATAGACAACAGACTGGTGGTTGCCAAGGGAGAGTTGGAGGAAGGATAGGGTAGGAGGCTGGGATTAGCAGGTGTTACCTATTTATACATAGGATGGATAAACAACAAAGTACTGCTGCATAGCACAAATAATTATACTTAATATCCTATGATAAACTATAATGGAAAATAATATAAAACAAAGAATATTTATATACATATAACTGAATTACTTTGCTATTTAACAGAAATTAACACATCATCAGAGAGGCAATGGCACCCCACTCTAGTACTCTTGCCTGGAATATCCCATGGACAGAGGACCCTAGTAGGCTGCAGTCCATGGGGTCACGAAGACTGAGCGACTTCACTTTCACTTTTCACTTTCATGCATTGGAGAAGGAAGTGGCAACCCACTCCAGTGTTCTTGCCTGGAGCATCTCAGGGACGGGGGAGCCTGGTGGGCTGCCGTCTATGGGGTCGCACAGAGTCAGACACGACTGAAGCGACTTAGCTGCAGCAGCAGCAAGTCAACTATACTTCAAAAAAATTATTGAGGAAAAAGTAAAATTGAAATATATTCTTTGTTCTTTGTTTTTCTGCTTAGCACAAATTACAGGAAAATGAAAAACTGCAATTTAGAAATTAGCGTTAAAAACAAGTACACTGTGGTTGATTTTCACTGAATTTATCTGGCTTCAGCCAAACTACATATAGAGGTACATATTATGTATATATATGTATAAATATATTTTTCAGCATATGAATGTATGTGAATGGATAACTTCTATAAACAATTTAGTTTTGCAACACACAATCAATCAATCTTCGATTAATAATACAGAACGCTAAGTCCTTAATGACAGTTCTCCACAGGAATGGAAAAAGCTAACAGCATAAATATAACAAAAAAGTTACACACTATTTTTCAGTTTATTTTAACTATCACACAATTTTTCTAATAATGTTAAACACTTTAATTAGACAAGACAATTCAAATTTTATCCTTATCACTCATTCTCATAATTCATCATGGCTTTATTTAGGAGAGGTATTCAATAGTCCAAAAGATTTATAAATCTTTACAAAATATGTCCTGAACATAGTGTATTAGGGGGCAATCAGAAATAAATACTACAAAAATCTGAACAGGTAAATCTATAAATTGCATTTCACATATAGGAATTACTTTTTATAGGTATCCAACCATTATTTCTAGAGTTATCAATGTTGATATTTATGGGTTATGAAAGAAAACAATATGCCTTATTTGCACATGAGCAACAGGATAAAGGCAGTGCTTTGTCTTAGCTTAGAGCCATAGCTGGTTAAAAATGATCTTTGAAATGTCATGTATCACAGCAGTGATACAAATATAGTAACCAAAATAGCAATTATCTACTTAATGCTTACTATTTATAAACACAGTGATAGATTCTTTCTGACACTATTTTTCATAATTCTTACAGCAACCCTATTGAGGTAGGTAATGTTGCTGTCCTCACATTCAAGAGGAGGAAACTGCAGCATAAACAGTTTAGTGATTTTGCAGGCATACAGATAGTAATTGACTAAGACGGGAATTAAACCCTTTGCTATCTTTTTTTTTAACATCAGAACAATTCTACAGTATTATTTATTTCCTCAGCTTAAAGATTTGTTTATAATACTTGTTGTTGGGAAGGGGTTTAAGGGATAAGAAAATAAATGGGAGAACATGTGATGAAGAAAAATTACTTAAATGCTAAGTGAATAGCACCTAATGAGAAAGAAACCTCATTAAAGCAAGATATTGAATCAATATTTATATTTATCTCTTCAACTTTTTTATTAAAAATAAGTTTATTTAAAATAATCATAAACATGTGTTAATTAAAAATGCTTATGGCTTAGATCAGTATTATTTGCAGTTAAGTAACTAAGTTGTTATATGAAAGAAAAAAGAATAAAAGGATTATTTTGTTTCAAAAAATATATGGTTACTCAGAGTTTTCATATTTTACATTGTAACCTTCTATTTTCAAATACATTTTTCCAGGTTGACTGATAGTGCTGGAAGTGTCTGCACAATAATATATTTTATCTATTAGTTCTAAAACATAAGTATGTCTGTCTAACTGTGGCTATTTTCAAATATGCTTGCGACCATAAAATTTATGTTTGTATAAAACATGTTCAAATTGAAAGCTACGTTGAAAGCTCTTTACAAACACCTTTGCATACTTATGTTTATAGATGAATAATCAAAGACTGTTGGGAGAAAATTGCATTCAATGATTATTTCTTACTCTGGTTAGACAAACATGTGTGAATTATTTCATACGGCCATATGGAAAAAGAAATATTTCAACTTTCCTTCTCTCAGACATTTTATTAACCTAAATCATTATGTTACTGGGTTTGAGTCTTTGTATTTATCAGATTAACAGAATAATCAACAACTCTCTACTTCATTTTATAGATACATTTAATGTTGTCTACATATGTTCATCACTTCACAATCTCTTCAAAAATTTAGAGATACCAAAGGAATATTTCATACAAAGATGGGCTCGATAAAGACAGAAATGGTATAGAACTAAGAGAAGCAGAAGATATTAAGAAGAGGTGGCAAGAATACACTGAAGAACTATACCAAAAGATCTTCATGACTCAGATAATCATGATGATGTGATCACCAACCTAGTGCCAGACATCCTGGAATGGGAAGTCAAGTGGGTCTTAGGAAGTATCACTACAAACAAAGCTAGTGGAGGTGATGGAATTCCAGTTGAGCTCTTTCAAATCCTGAAAGATGATGCTGTGCAAGTGCTACACTCAATATGCCTGCAAATTTGGAAAACTCAGCAGTGGCCACAGGACAGGAAAAGGTCAGTTTTCATTCCAATCCCAAATAAAGGCAATGACAAAGAACACTCAAACTATCACACAATTGCACTCATCTCACATGCTAACAAAGTAATGCTCAAAATTCTCCAAGCCAGGCTTCAGTAGTACATGAGCCATGAATTTTCAGATGGTCAAGCTGGATTTCAAAAACCAGAAGAACCAGAGATCAAATTGTCAAGATCTGCTGGATCATCAAAAGAGCAAGAGAGTTCCAGAAAAACATCTACTTCTGTTTTAATGGTGATGCTAAAGCCTTTGACTGTGTGGGCCACAACAAACTCTGGAATATTCATAAAGAGATGGGTAAACCAGACCACTTGACCTGCCTCTTGAGAAATATGTATGCAGATCAGGAAGCAACAGTTAGAACTGGGCATGGAACAACTGATTCTAAATAGGAAAAGGAGTATGTCAAGGCTGTATATTGCCACCCTGCTTACTTAACTTCTATGCAGAGTACATCATGAGAAATGCTGGACTGGATGAAACACAAGCTGGAATTAAGATTTCCTGGAGAAATATCAATAACCTCAGATATCCAGATGACACCACCCTTATAGCAGAAACTGAAGAAGAACTAGAGAGCCTCTTGATGAAAGTGAAAGAGGAGAGTGAAAAAGTTGGCTTAAAGCTCAACATTCAGAAAACTAAGATCATGACATCTGGTCGCATCACTTCATGGCAAATAGATGGGGAAGCAATGGAAACAGTGAGAGACTTTATTTTGGGGGCTCCAAAATCACTGCAGATGGTGACTGCAGCCATGAAATTAAAAGATGCTTGCTCCTTGGAAGGAAAGTTATGACCAACCTAGATAGCATATTGAAAAGCAGAGATATTACTTTGCCAGCAAAAGTCCATCTAATCAAGGCTATGGTTTTTTCCAGTAGTCTTGTATGGATATGAGAGTTGGTCTATAAAGAAAGATGAACACTGAAGAACTGATGCTTTTGAACTGTGTTGTTGGAGAAGACTCTTGAAAGTCCCTTGGATTGCAAGGAGATCCAACCAGTCCATTCTAAAGGAGATCAGTCCTGAGTGTTCATTGAAAGGACTGATGTTGAAACTGAAATTCCAATACTTTGGCCACCTGATGTAAAGAGCTGACTCATTTGAAAGGACCCTGATGCTGGCAAAGATTGAAGGCAGGAGGAGAAGGGGACGACAGAGGATGAGATGGCTGGATGGCATCACCGACTCAATGGACATCAGTTTGAGTAAGGTCCAGGAGTTGGTAATGGACAGGGAGGCCTGGTGTACTGCCATCCATGACTTCACAAAGAGTTGGAGACTACTGAACGACTGAAATGAACTGAACTGAACAAACGGTCAAACATTTCCACTGGAAGACAAGATCAAAAATAGCATTACACATCTGTGTGTATGTGTGTCTGTTTGTGTATGTTACTGTCTATTTGTGTGTGTGCATAATGTTTGAAGCTTAATGGGAACAGTAAGTTTATTTTAGTCTGAGACTACAGAAGGTAACAGATTATGCCACTAAAATTGGAATTGTCTGTGATAACTTCGAGAGACTGAGCTTTTTTCTATCACACTTCACATTTTCATGACAGAGAAATGGCGATAGGCGTTTTTTTAAAGTTCCCTACAGAGTCTGAAAGAACTAAAATGCATTGAATTGCAATTTTTGTGTGTGTGCTACACATCTTCCTCATATATTGCAAATATATCCTTTTTAAAAACCCTTTGTTTGTTGTTGCTGTTCAGTCATGTCAGACTCTTTGCAACCCCATGGATTGTAGCACACCAGGTTCCCCTATCTTTCACCATCTCCCAGAATTTGCTCAAACTAAATCTATTGAGTCAGTGATGCTATCCAAGGATTAAAAATAATAATAATAATAATGTATTCTTTGCTGTTACCCTAAATTATTCAGGAGTAAATAAAGAACACCGCCATTCGATCAATAAGTAAAATCAATCTTAAATTAAAGCTGTTGAGCACAAGCCCCTGCTGATATAACCAACATGATTGATATGTTCCTACCTGCATCAAGATCACATAGTTACTCACAAAACTTCAATCACCTTAACTCTATTTCAGTTTAAGTAGTTTTGTATAAGTAAATTCTCAATAATTCCAGGCACCTTTGCAAACTCTGCTAATCACTCTAGTTTTGTCTTATTTGAGCATTTCTAACTGCTGAAATTAACAAACTTCATTACACATGTGATTATGCTTTTTATAGTGTGGGAGTCTTTAGTGGTAAAGGATGAAGACATATATTAACATTTATCGAATCCTTACATATATTTAGTGATAGTTAATATATTTCCAGAAGATATAATAAGATTCAATAAATTGCTTAAAAAATGCTATTACAAATCAAAGCTATGGCTTATTTCTGGTTGTCTCTTGTCCCAATCAGCCCCTAGTACACTTTTTAAAAATATTTTTGAGTAATGGTATTAATTTTGATTACTTGCACTGTAACCATGGATCCCATTTAACAGAACGTACAAGAGCCAGCTAGTTTTACTCATTTCATTGTTCACATGTTTAGTCCAAACCAGCATTTGATGAAACATTACTCTTCTCCTTTGAGAAGTTTATGTTTTTATGATCTCACAGAAAACAATTAGGTTAGTTTAGCATAACTTCAAATTGTGATTATCAACAAAACAATTTTATGTCCATCTTAACTGTAAAAAGCTTGGCTGCAGGATTATCCTACAGTTTCACAAAGTATGCTGTGGTGCTTTAAAATATCAAACAAACCACTCTAGGGAGTCCACTCTCAATATAATTTTTTTTTTAAGCTGACTTAGCTTGCTCATTCTAGAAAGTTTTGATCATTGGACAAATTGAGTTTTTTAGTTAGCTCACTTTTACATTATTTATCTAAGAAGTGACATTTCTCTGATCTTCTTCTACTTTTCCTTCAATAATAAGACACATACCTCTTTCTATTTAGTTTTTCCACTGTTGTACTAACTCAGAGAAATGCTGAGACCAAGACCAAAATGTCTTAATTTTCTTTTTGCTTCAAAATCTTTTTATAATTCATATCCCTGAGCCATCCCTCCTCTAAAATTCTATGGTTTTAAATTCTTTTTTATTTTACTTGAAACTCACAAAACTTGAACAACACTCAAAATCTTTCCTTATATTTATAAGGGGCTGCATAAAGTTTAAAAAAATGTATACACACATACAGTTGAATTGACAGAGGACAGAAGCCTTAGAAGTGTAATATTATAGGGTAAGTGTGCCCTATCTAAATTCATATGATGAAGCTGTGATCCCTCATGGCAATGGTATTTGGAGGTGGGGCCTTTCAGAGGTAATCAGGTTAGATGAGGCTGTGAGGGTGAACCTCCCATAATGGGACTGGTGCAGCTATAAGAGGAGGATAACGGAGTGCTCTCTCTCTCTCTCTCACTACCATGTGAGAATACAGTAAGAAGGTTTCCAGCCTCCAGAACTGTGAAAAATAAATTTCCATTATTTAACTCACACAATCTATGGTATTTGTTATAGCAGCTCAAGCTGACTAAGACAGATGAGATGTCTTATCAGAATCTTTCCAAACCACTGGTTTACCACTAAAGATGTGTCTGTGTAAGACACAACTGTCACCCTGTGGGAAATAGTACTAAAAATAAAAATAAAAATGTTTAAAAAAATTGAGTAAAGAAATCAGTGACAGGATATTTTGAGGGAGATAGATTATACAGTTTAAGCCAGGCTACTCTCAGAAAAATAAAACAGACTCCAAAGCTGCTGCAATGTATTATCTAAAATACCAACTGTCAACTCAAAATTATTAAACATGCAAGAAACCCCAAAAGCATGTGCATACTTTCTCTCATTTCTTAAAATCTTCTTTAAACAACAGATGATTGTTTAAAGCAAAGCTTATAGCACCACACTGTTGGGTTTTTAACATATTTAGATGAAATATTTAAAATAGTAATAGTGCAAAGAAATAGGACAAAACACATCTCTGTTAAACATAGTTGTATAACTTACAAGATTTAAGAGTGCATTAACCTAAAATGAACCATAAATAAATTATATATATTTATATATATATTTATATAATATATTTATATTATATTATATTATATATATGTAGGCCCTTAAATCAACTAAAAAAATTCCAGCATATATAGTTAAACTTTCAAAAGAAAATAAAATGGTATACTAAAAATATTTAACATAAAGCAGTAAAAGGAGCAGAATTAGGAATCAAAAGGATATAAAACAATAAAAACTGGCAAATCTTATTACAAAAAATTATTTTGACTGTAAATGTACTAAGTACTCCAAAGAAAAGCAGAAATTGTGAGACTGAAAAAAAAAGTGAATATAAAACTATAGGCTATCTAATACAGAAGAAACTTAATTTCAGAGTCACAAATAAGTTGAAAGTTGAGGCAAAGAAAAGAAATACAATGCAGTTGGTAAAAATCCTGCTGAATGGATAAATGAATTAATGAATGGATTAATAACAGATAATATAAGCTTTAAAACAAAGGATATTTCTCTATATAAAAGAGATATTTCATAATGACAAGGAAACAGAAACCCAAAATAAGGCAGTGAATATGATAGAATTATTAAGATAGAAACCAGTAAGAACATAGGAAACTTAAACATTATTAGTTAAGTTGACTGAATTGATCTATATCAAGCACTCCAAAGAACAATACAGAAAATACATTCTTTTCAAGTGCATTTAGAACATTCCCCAGGAAGAACTATTTAACAAAATTTAACAAGCATTTAACAAGTTTTCACAAAAACTTTCAATAGGTCTTTAAAGAATTAAAATTAAACAAAATATTTTCTCTGAGCACAATGGAATTAAGCTAGAAAATCAGCCCAATATGGAAATCATAAATGTGAAAATTGAACAGGAAACTTCTAAGTGTCCCTGTGTCAAAGAAGAAACTATAAAGGGAATTTTGAAGAAGCTTGGAAATAATTAAAATGCAACTCTAAATACATGATACAGTTAAGACAACATTAAAAAGGGAAGTTATAGATTAAGCTGTATATTAAGAAGAAAAACACTATGGTCAGTAATCTATGCTAAATGTAAGAAATTATAAAAGCTTAGTCAAACATAGAAAGTGTAAAGTGGTAAATAATATAGAAATTCAATGGGAGAAAACTAAAATCACAGAACATGGTATTTTTACAAATAGATACATATCTAGTCAAAAAGTAAGTTATCAAATTAATAATCAGAAATAAAAGAATGTCATTACTGATTTTACATGAATTAAAATAACCATAAGGGAAAATTATGAGCTAACAAAAATTACGCTAACATATCTGTTCAGGTCAGTTGTTCAGTCATGTCCGCCTCTTTGTGACCCCATGAACCCCAGCACAGCAGGCCTCCCTGCCCATCACCAACTCCCAGAGTTTACCCAAGCTCATGTCCATTGAGTCAGATATGCCATCCAGCCAGCTCATCCTCTGTCATACACTTCTCCTCCCACTTTAAACCTTTCCCAGCATCAGGGTCTTTTCAAGTGAGTCAGTTCTTCTCATCAGGAGGTCAAAGTATTGGAGTTTCAGCTTCAACATCAGTCCTTTCAATGACACCCAGGACTGATCTTCTTTAGGATGGGCTGGTTGGATCTATTGCAGTTCAAGGGACTCTCAAGAGTCTTCACTAACAACACAGTTCAAAAGCATCAATTCTTAGGTGGTCAGTTCAGTTCAGTTCAGTCGCTCAGTCGTATCCAGCTCTTTGCAACCCCATGAATCGCAGCACGCCAGGGCTTCCTGTCCACTACCATCTCTCAGAGTTCACTCAGACTCTCAGACTCACAATCGAGTCCGTGATGCCATTCCAACCAACTCATCCTCTGTCGTCCCCTTCTCCTCCTGCCCTCAATCCCTCCCAGCATCAGAGTCTTTTCTAATGAGTCAACTCTTCACATGAGGTGGCCAAAGTACCAGAGTTTCAGCTTTAGCATCATTCCTTCCAAAGAAATCCCAGGGTTGATCTCCTTCAGAATGGACTGGTAGGATCTCCTTGCAGGCCAAGGGACTCTCAAGAGTCTTCTGTAACATCACAATTCAAAAGCATCAATTCTTCAGTGCTCAGCCTTCTTCACAGTCCAACTCTCACATCCAGACATGACCACAGGAAAAACCATAGCCTTGACTAGATGGACCTTAGTCAGCAAAGTAATGTCTCTGCTTTTGAATATACTGTCTAGATTGGTCATAACTATCCTTCCAAGGAGTAAGCATGTTCTAATTTTATGGCTGCAGTCACCATCTGCAGTGATTTTGGAGCCCCCAAAAATAAAGTCTGACACTGTTTCCCCATCTATTTCCCATGAAGAGATGGGACCAGATGCCATGATCTTCGTTTTCTGAATGTTGAGCTTTAAGCCAACTTTTTCACTCTCCTCTTTCACTTTCATCAGGAGGCTTTTGAGTTCCTCTTCACATTCTGCCATAAGGGTGCTGTCATCTGCATATCTGAGGTTATTGATATTTTTCCTGGAAATCTTGATTCAAGCTGTGTTTCTTCCAGTCCAGCGTTTCTCATGATGTACTCTGCATATAAGTTAAATAAGCAGGGTGACAATATACAGCCTTGACGTATTTCTTTTCCTCTTGGGAACCAGTCTCTTGTGCCATGTCCAGTTCTAACTGTTGCTTCCTGACCTGCATACAGATTCCTCAAGAGGCAGGTTAGGTGGTCTGATATTCCTGTCTCTTGAAGAATTTTCCACAGTTTATTGTGATCCACACAGTCAAAGGCTTTGGCATAGTCAATAAAGCAG
The DNA here is from genome assembly GCA_917880005.1 of Nanger dama. Taxonomy (NCBI): domain Eukaryota; kingdom Metazoa; phylum Chordata; class Mammalia; order Artiodactyla; family Bovidae; genus Nanger; species Nanger dama. The sequence goes on from CAKJTW010000010.1 coordinate 13,201,496, forward strand.
AAATAGATGTTTTTCTGGAACCCTATTGCTTTTTCCATGATCCAACAGATGTCAGCAATTTGATCTCTGGTTTCTCTGCCTTTTTAAAACCAGCTTGAACATCAGAGAGTTCACGGTTCATGTATTGCTGAAGCCTGGCTTGGAGAATTTTGAGCATTACTTTACTAGCATGTGAGATAAGTGCAAGTGTCCAGTAGTCTGAGGATTCTTTGGCATTGCCTTTCTTTGGAATTGGAATGAAAACTGACCTTTTCCAGTCTTGTGGCCACTGCTGAGTTTTCTAAATTTGCTGGCATATTGAGTGCAGCACTTTCACAGCATCATCTTTCAGGATTTGAAACAGCTCCATTGGAATTCCATCACCTCCACTAGCTTTGTTTGGAGTGATGCTTTCTAAGGCCCACTTGACTTCACATTCCAAGATGTTTGGCTCTAGATTAGTCATCACATCATCATGATTATCTGGGTCATGAAGATCTTCTTTGTACTGTTCTTCCATGTATTCTTGCCACATCTTCTTAATATCTTCTGCTTCTGTTAGGTCCATAGCGTTTCTTTCCTTTATTGAGCCCATCTTTGCATTAAATGTTCCCTTGTTATCTCTAATTTTCTTGAAGAGATCTCTAGTCTTTAACATTCTGTTCTTTTCCTCTATTTCTTTGCATTGATCATTGAAGAAGGCTTTCTTATCTCTTCTTGCTGTTCTTTGGAACTCTGCATTCAGATGCTTCTATCTTACATTTTCTCCTTTGCTTTTTGCCTCTCTTCTTGTCACAGCTATTTTTTTGGCCTCCCCAGACAGCCATTTTGCTTCTTTTCCATCGTGATGATCTTGATCCCCATCTCTTGTACAAGGTCATGAATCTCATTCCATAGTTCATCAGGCACTCTATCTATCAGATCTAGGCCCTTAAATCTATTTCTCACTTCCACTATATAATCATAAGGGATTTGATTTAGGTCATACCTGAATGGTCTAGCGGTTTTCCCTACTTTCTTCAATTTAAGTCTGAATTTGGTAATAAGAAGTTCATGATATGAGCCACAGTCAGCTCCTGGGTTTGTTTTTGTTGATTGTATAGAGCATCTCCAAATTTGGCTGCAAAGAATATAATCAATCTGATTTTGGTGTTGACCATCTGGTGATGTCCATGTGTAGTCTTCTCTTGTGTTGTTGGAAGAGAGTGTTTGCTATGACCAGTGCATTTTCTTGGCAAAACTCTATTAGTCTTTGCCCTGCTTCATTCCGCATCCCAATGCCAAATTTGCCTGTTACTCCAGGTGTTTCTTAACTTCCTACTTTAGCATTCCAGTCCCTTATAATGAAAAGGACATCTTTTTTGAGCGTTAGTTCTAAAAGGTCTTGTAGGTCTTCATAAAACCATTCAACTTCAGCTTCTTCAGTGTTACTGGTTGGGGCATAGACTTGGATAACTGTGATATTGAATGGTTTGCCTTGGAAACGAACAGAGATCATTCTGTGGTTTTTGAGATTGCATCCAAGTACTGCATTTCAGACTCTTTTGTTGACCATGATGGCTACTCCATTTCTTCTGAAGGATTCCTGCCTGCAGTAGTAGATATAATGGTTATCTGAGTTAAAGTCACCCATTCCAGTCCATTTTAGTTCGCTGATTCCTAGAATGTTGACATTCACCCTTGCCATCTCTTGTCTGACCACTTCCAATTTGCCTTCATTAATGGACCTGACATTCCAGGTTCCTATGCAATATTGTTCTTTACAGCATTAGATCTTGCTTCTATCACCAGTCACATGTACAGCTGGGTAATGTTTTTGCTTTGGCTCCATCCCTTCATTCTTTCTGGAGTTATTTCTCCATTGATCTGCAGTAGCATATTGGGCACCTAATGACCTGGGGAGTTCCTCTTTTGGTATCCTATCATTTTGTCTTTTCATAGTGTTCATACATGACGACTAGAAAACTGTAGCCTAGACTAGATATACCTTTTTGGGAAAGTAATGCCTCTGCTTTTGAATATGCTATCTAGGTTGGTCATAACTTTTCTTCCAAGCAGCAGGCATCTTTTAATTTCATGGCTGAAGTCACCATCTAGTGATTTTCAATTCAGTTCAGTCACTCAGTCATGTCCGACTCTTTGCGACCCCATGAATCACAGCAAGCCAGGCCTCCCTGTCCATCACCAACTCCCAGAGTTCACTCAGACTCACATCCATCAAGTCAGTGATTCCATCCAGACATCTCATCCTCTGTCGTCCCCTTCTCCTTCTGCCCCCAATCCTTCCCAGCATCAGTCTTTTCCAATGAGTCAACTCTTCTCATGAGGTGACCAAAGTACTGGAGTTTCAGCTTTATCATCATTCCTTCCAAAGAAATCCCAGGGTTGATCTTTTCCAGAATGGACTGGTTGGATCGCCTTGCAGTCCAAGCTTGGAGCCCCAAAAACACTAAAGCCAGCCACTGTTTCCACCGTTTTCCCATCTATTTGCTATGAAGTGATGGGACCAGATTCCATGATCTTAGTTTTCTTAATTTTGAGCATCCAACTTTTTTTTTTCACTCTCCTCTTTCACTTTTATCAAGAGGCTCTTTAGTTCTTCTTCACTTTCCACCATGAGGGTAGTGTCATCCAGATATCTGAAGATATTTATATTTCTCCTGGCAATCTTGATTCCAGCTTGTGCTTCTTTCAGCCCAGGGTTTCTCATGATGTACTCTGCATGGACATTAAATAAGCAGGGTGACAGTATACAGCTTTGATGTACTCCTTTTCCTATTTGGAACCAGTCTGATGTTCCATGTCCAGTTCTAACTGTTGCTTCCTGAGCTGCATACAGGTTTCTCAAGAGACAGGTCAGGTGGTCTGGTGTTCCCATCTCCTTCAGAATTTTCCACAGTTTATCATTATCTACACAGTCAAAGGCTTTGGCATCGTCAATAAAGCAGAAATAGATGTTTTTCTGAAACTCTCTTGCTTTTTTCGATGATCCAGCGGATGTTGGCAATTCTATCTCTGGTTCCTCTGCCTTTTTCTAAAACCAAATATAATAACTTCATTAAATGTATGAATTCTTAGAAATATATCAAAAACTCAAAACTGACTCAAGAGAAGTGCAAAATGCATATACATATATATATTTATCATGTGGTAAAATTAACTGAATGTTGTATATGTTACTATAAAGTCAAGGCCTGGCACATGAGATTTCACTAGTGCTATTTATCAAATGCTTAAGAAAGACATAATACTTATCCACACACATAGCTTTTTTTTTTCTCCAGAAAATAGAGAAGTAGAAAAACTGCCCAACTCCTTTTATGGAACAGCATTACTCAGATACCAAAGCCTGATAAAAATATTAAAAAAAAAAAACCCTTAAGAATAAATTTCCTCATCACTATGATATTAAATCTATAAATAAAATACTAGACAGCAATATTCAACTATATATAAAGGGGATTACACATCAGAAATAAGTGAGATATATCCTAGAAATGGGGTTTAGACTAACTTTGATAAAGAAGTGTATATAATGGCAGAAATCATATGATAATCCTGACAGAGGGAGAAAAAGGAATTCTACAAAACCTAACATCGACTCATGATAAAAGCTCTTAGCACTAAGTAATGAAAGCATACTTTCTCTACCAGATAAAGCTCAGTAAAAGGACAAAAAATGATACTATAGGTAGTGGTAAAATATAACATTTCAATTATGGAATAAGGCAGAGATATACATTTTCATCACTTTTATCAAAATTAGCAACCACAGTTTAGTAAAATAAGAAAAAAATATTAAAGGAACAAAAATTGCAAAGAAAGAATTAAAGCAATCATTACTGAGATAACAAGATCTTAAAAGTGGATAATCCTAAGGTATCCACAAACACACAAAAAGAGCTATTATAACTATAAAGCAAAGTTATCCATATATGTAGATACAGAGGAAATAAACTTTGGAAATTAAACCTCTGTACACTAAAATAAGTAACCCAAAAATGAAACTTTAAAAATCAATTTTCATTTATAATAGTACAAAAAGAAAGAAATACTTAGGAATATGTTTTACGAAATAAGTGTAAGACATATACACTTATAACAACAAAATATTGTCAGATAAAATAAAGAAGACCTTAGCAGAAAGATATGCTATGTTAATTATTTGGGAGTCTACTGCTAAAATGACAGTTTTCTCTTAATTGACTTAAAGATTCAAGGTAACATCTATCAGATGCCTCGCAGTTTTTTAATAGATATTAAAATGATTCCCTAAGATTTATGTGGAAATACAAAGGATTTGTAGTAAACAAACAAAAACAATTATAAAGAACAAAACATAATGATTAAAATTTCTTGACTTCAAAAATTTAAAATCTAAATAAAAATCAGGACAGTATAATATTACTGTAAGTATAGACTTACAAATCAACATAACAAAATATAAATTTCAGAAACAGACCTCACGGTCAACTGATTTTTCACAAAGGAATAATGATAATTCAACTAGGAAAGGATAGCCTTTCCACAAATGAATGGAAGCAATTATATATCTATCAGGCAAAAATTTCAGACTTCCCTTACTATAAACATCAGTTAACTAAAAATGGGACAAATCTAAATGTTGTTGTTAAAACTGAAAAACATGTAAAAGAAAATGTAGGAGAAAACTTTTGTGAAAATATGTCTCTCTCTATTTTTTAATATGACCCCAAAACATGATAAAAGAAATATTTGAAAAACTCAACTTCATCTAAGCTAAAAACGTCTGCCCTTCAAAGACATTGTTATGAAAATAAAAAGAGAAGCTACAGTTTGGGGGAATGTAAGGAAAGGGAGGGGAGGGGTAGAAAAAGAAAGGAAGATAGATATATAGATTTTTATACAGAATATACAAAATAAATTTTACAAATGGAAAAGTAGTTGACATATTAATAAATAAAAGTGGACATTAGCCATTAAATGGGTAAATGAGTTTGTATATTGATACTTTACATGGATAGAAAATAAACACATGAAAACATGTTTAATATCATTAGTTATTAGGCTATGCAAATTAGAACTACAATGAAATAACAGTACACATTGCCTAAAATAGACAATATAAAATATATTGACAATAGGGTGTACTGGTAAGGATCTGAAACAACTGTAATCTTCAAACATCTGGTAAAATTTACAGTAGTAAGACCGTTTTGAAAAACACTTGGAATATTTTGAGTTAAACATCATGTTTATAATACCCTCCAACAGTTTCACTCCCAAATAGTTGCCCAACACAAAGGAGTTCATATATCTACAAAACTTTGTACACAACGTTCACAGAAACAGTATCCAGATTGGCCCCAAAATAGAAATGACCCAGAGATTCATCCAATGCCAAAGAGATAAACTAGGACTTGGAATATAACAAACTATGGAATACTACTTAGCATAAAGGACAAAGTATTGATAGATGCACCAGATGACTTACAAAAATCATGTTAACAGAAAAAAGCAAGGGACAACTATATATTGTATGATTCCATTTAAATAAAATTTCTAGAAAAATAGCGTATCAGTGCTTTTACTGGGAGCAGGTCATAGGAGCAGAGATTCGGAGGGGTGATTTAAATAATGGGAAACTGGGTTGTGATTGTAATTGCATAACGTATGGATTTACTGAAACTCATTAGATTGTAAACTTAAAATTGCTGATTTCTTTTAGTTGAATGTAAATTACACTTCATTCACCTTGTAAAAAAAAAAAGTTGAGGGGATGTAAAAGAGTGGTTGTTAGGTTATTTACATATACTATTTGAAACAATCATTTAATTTTACTACTCTTTCACATAAGAGGAAATAAAGCTAGTAAAAGTAATAATTGGAGGAGTTAATTTAGAGTCTCTCTTACCTCATATGTGCACTTATGTTGACAGAAAGGATCAACTCAATTAACTAAAATTACTTTGCATATAAAATATATTCAGAAACGTAATCATTAATGCTTGCAAGTTACATTTCTTTCTAAGGCTTTTTTTCTTTCCACTACAACTGCATTTAAACTAGAAATAGAGACTAAACTGAATTCTTTTCTCTAACACCTTGGTTACTGCATCTGCCTCCAGTAAAAAAAAAAATAAATAATAATAATAATATGAATCTTACACCAATAACAAAACATTATGGAGTGCCTGAAGGAAAAAGAGACACTTTCTTAGAATCGACATCTTTTTTTTTTACATGAAGACTTAAAACATTGTTTGTGGGAACAGAGTTAAAAGCTGAATCTCCCAAAATGGAAGTTATTTTTAATAATAAAAAGAATGACTACTAAATAAAAACTCTCAAGATTGCTTCTTTATCCCCATTTCAAAACAAAAATTTAGGGTGCTGCTGCTGCCACGCAATATAACTGTATCAATTCTTGGTAAGTTTTTTATACAGAAAGTAAATGTGTTTAAGTCCAGCTTAATATAATCTTGTTTACCAAAGTTAGATCATTTATGTTTCAGTATCTGGAAACTATTGTGCCATTTGAAGGGACATTTTAAGTCCTTGCCCTCTAGTTTACTAAAAGAAGACTGAGTTACCTTAATATACAAAGTAAGTATTTCTCTGAGGCCTATATTTATACATAATAGCCACAAACTATATCTACAACAACAAAAATATTTATTTAGTATGTATGAGATACTCCCTATAATGTTATTATGTTTAATTCTTACATCAGTACTGGGAGGCAAGTAATAACTCCACAGTGAGTTTTCCTGGTGGAATCAAAGGATTATTTCAAGATGAGAGGTAATGGAAGATAAATGAAGACTATTTTCTTTTGGCAAATAATTGACAAAAGAAAAATAAACCATCTGGGTTATTTCTCCTCATTTATGGCAAATGACTCTGATATTTGCACCCTAAATTGAGCGCTACATATTAATATCATTCCATTTATATGAAATTTCTGGAAAAAGTACAACAGATCAGTGCTTTTATTTGGAGCTGGAAATGGATATTGACTGTAAGGTGTTGGTAGGACAATTTTGAGGATGATTTAACTATTCAGAGACTTGTTTGTAACTATAGTTGCACAGCCTTCTGAGTTTACTGAAACACAGTGGATTATAAACCTAAAATTGGTGATATAACTATATACATTTATGGCAGGAGGACAAAAACAAAAACCTGCCAAATGTGCACTGGATCAAAATAAAGATCATGTCCCTGCCAACTCAGAGCTCACCTGAGAGATGTGGACCCTCTCCACATATGCAGGAAACAAACTGGTTGGTTAGGACATCACACAGTCTGACAGCATGTAGCTCACCCAGTATTAATCCTTGCCAAGAAACCTCATTACCCTTCTCCACACTCCCTCAATCCCACCCACAGCCTTCCTCAAATTTTAGAGGCAGAGCTGCTCTAAACAAACTGCCATTCACTGCAAGAGACATGAGATGCTTACTTTGACTGTGTGCATGTATGTAGCTATGTGTGTGTGTGTCTGGGTTCAGTTGTGTCCAACTCTCTGTGACCCCTGGACTCTAGCCTGCCAGGCTCTTCTGCCCATGGAATTTTCCAGGCAAGAGTACTGAAGAGGGTTTCCATTCTTTCTCCAGAGGATTTTCCAGATCCAGGGATCGAACCTGCATCTCTTGTGTCTCCTTTACCACTACACATCTGGGAAGCACTTCCTTTGGCTATGGAAATACAATATAGGTACAGTGACATTTTTCTGAGTTTTTCAGAAAGGAACACTAATAGAAAATCAAAGATAGAGTGTATATAAAAGAATCCAACTGCTGGAGAAGGGCACTGATCCTATGTGAAGACAATTACTGAAGCATTAACAAGACACCGAAGAACATACAAAACAATATATAATACACATCTATTGAGATTACGTTTCTCCCAAAAAGCTGTTATATAAAAGAAGATAGTCAATGGATAGCCAACAGAAGCCTATTGTGTAGCACATGGAACCCTGCTCAGTGTTATGTGACAGCTTGGATGGGAGAAGGGTTTGGGGGAGAATGGGTACCTGTATACGTATGGCTGCATCCCTTCGCTGTTCACCTGAAACTACCACAACATTGTTAATTGGCTATATCCTGATACAAAATGTTTTGGTGTTAAACAAATCTTAATTTTTTAAAAAATTTGAAAAAACAAAATAATCAGAGGTGCTGGAAATTAAATACAATTGCCAAAATTTAAGGGAAAAAAAGTCCAAATAACAGAAAATATGCCTCTAAGATTGAATTATTGATCATAAGGATCTGACTGAGGAATCTTCCCAGAGTCTTCCCAGTTTAGTCGTTCAGTCATGTCCAACTCTTTGCGACCCCGTGGATCACAGCACGCCAGGCCTCCCTGTCCATCACCAACTCCCAGAGTTTACTCACTCATGTCCATTGAGTCTGTGATGCCATCGACCATCTCATGCTCTGTTGTTCCCTTCTCCTCCTGCCTTCAATCTATCTCAGCATCAGGGTATTTTCAGATGAATCAACCCTTCACATTAGGTGGCCAAAGTATTGGAATTTCAGCTTTAACATCAGTCTTTCCAATGAATACTCAAGACTGATCTCCTTTAGGATGGACTGGTAGGAATTCCTTGCAGTCCAAGGGACGCTCAAGAGTCTTCTCCAGTACCACAGTTTAAAAGCATCAATTCTTCAAAACTCAGCTTTCTTTATAGGCCAGTTCTCACATCCATACATGACTACTGGAAAACCATAGCCTTGACCAGATGGACCTTTGTTAGCAAAGTAATGTCTCTGCTTTTTATTATGCTGTCTAGGTTGGTCATAACTTTTCTTCCAAAGAGTAAGCGCCTTTAATTTCATGGCTGCAATTGCCATCTGCAGGGATTTTGGTGCCCCCAAAATAAAGTCAGCCACTGTTTCCACTGTTTCTCCATCCATTTACCATAGAGTGATGGGATTGAATGCCATGATCTTAGCTTTCTGAATATTGAGCTTTAAGCCAACTTTTCCACTCTCTTCTTTCACTTTCATTAAGAGGCTCTTAAGTTCTTCTTCACTTTCTACCATAAGGGTGGTGTTATCTGCATATCTGAGGTTATTGATATTTCTCCTGGCAATTTGATTCCAGCTTGTGCTTCTTCCAGCCCAGCGTTTCTCATGAAGTACTCTGCACATAAGTTAAATAAGCAAAGTGACAACATATAGCCTTGATGTACTCTTTTTTCTGTTAGGAACCAGTCCATTGTTCCAAGTCCAGTTCTAACTGTAGCTTCCTAACCAGCATACAGGGTTCTCAAGAGGCAGGTCAGGTGGTCTGGTTTTCCCATCTCTTTCAGAATTTTCCACAGTTTACTGTGATCCACACAGTCAAATGCTTTGGCATAGTCAATAAAGCAGAAATAGATTATACTTAAATAAATTCGTAGAAAATGAGGTCATATTTGTGTTGACCAGAGTCAGAGATGAAGACAAGCAACTGTAAGAAAGTAGTCAAAAGGTATCATTTCAGTTATAAGATAAATAAGAAATGTAATGTACATGGGCTCCACAGGTGAAACAGCGGTAAAGAATCTGCCTGTGAATACAGGAGATGCAAGAGATGAGGGTTCAATTCCTGGACTGGTAAGATCCCCTGAGTAGGAATGGCAACCCACTCCAGTATTCTTACTAGAAAATTCCATGGACAGTGAAGCCAGGTGGGCTATAGGCCATGGGGCTACAAACAGTCGGACACAACTGAGCAACTGAACACACACAATCTACAATGTATTTAATATAACTCACACTGCTGGTTTTACAAATGAAAGTTGTTAAGAGAGTAAATTCTAAAAGTTCTCACCACGAAGAAAATTTTGTTATCTTTGTATCTATACGAGATGACATGTTTACTGAATTTATTATTATAATCATTTCATGATATATGTAAATCAATTCATTATGCTGTACACACAAACTTATACAGTGCTGTATGTTCCGTTCCATTCAGTTCAGTCTCTCAATAATGTCCAAATCTTTGTGACCCCATTAATCACAGCACTCCAGGCCTCCCTGTCCATCTCCAACTCCCAGAGTTCACTCAAACTCATGTCCATCGTGTCAGTGATGCCATCCAGCCATCTCATCTTCTGTCGTTCCCTTCTCCTCCCGCCCCAATTCCTCCCAGCATCAGAGTTTTTTCCAATGAGTCAATTCTTTGCATGAAGTGGCCAAAGTATTGGAGTTTCACCTTCAGCATCAGTCCTTCCAAAGAAATCCCAGGACCGGTCTCCTTTAGGACAGACTGGTTGGACCTCCTTGCAGTCCAAGGGACTCTCAAGAGTCTTCTCCAACACCACAGTTCAAAAGCATCAATTCTTTGGGCACTCAGCTTTCTTCACAGTTCAACTCTCACATCTGTACATGACCATTAGAAAATCCATAGCCTTGACTAGACGGACCTTAGTCAGCAAAGTAATGTCTCCGCTTTTGAATATACTATCTAGGTTGGTCATAACTTTTCTTCCAAGGAGTAAGCGTCTTTTAATTTCATGGCTGCAGTCACCATCTGCAGTGATTTTGGAGCCAAAAATAAATAAATAAATAAATAAAGTCTGACACTGTTTCCACTGTTTCCCCATCTATTTCCCATGAAGTGATGGGACTGGATGCCATGATCTTCGTTTTCTGAATGTTGAGCTTTAAGCCAACTTTTTCGCTTTCCTCTTTTACTTTCATCAAGAGGCTTTTTAGCTCCTCTTCACTTTCTGCCATAAGGGTGGTGTTATCTGCATATCTGAGGTTATTGATATTTCTCCCAGCAATCTTGATCCCAGCTTGTGTTTCTTCCAGTCCAGCGTTTCTCATGATGTACTCTGCATATGAGTTAAATAAGCAGGGTGACAATATACAGCCTTGCCGTCCTCCTTTTCCTATTTGGAACCAGTCTGTTGTTCCATGTCCAGTTCTAACTGTTGCTTCTTGACTTGCATACAGATTTCTCAAGAGGCAGGTTAGGTGGTCTGGTATTCCCATCTATACTTAATAGTAGTAATTTGAAAAAACTTTACTGAAAATAGGAGAAATAATCCTTATAAACAATAGTCTTACCTCTGCAATTTGTTTTGTCAGTCGGATTAGTATATTGTTTTATACAATGAACAAAACTTTGTTAAATTTTAACTTTGCTAAATTAACTTAAATTACATATGTAATTTACATTTTTGCATTATGATAAAATATTTCTATTTTTTTGTATCAACACTAATAATAAAAGCTAGTGAAGAAAAAAAGTGTTTTAATGTATACTTTTTCTCAGATCTGCAAGTATAAGTCAGAGATGAAATATCTGAAGAACACTTCCCCAATTCTTTGTAACTTATTTATTTTCTAATCAACTTTGTGCAATGGAAGAAAAAACAAGTGTGTACTATTTGCTTGACTGTTATAAGTCTAGACATTTTTTAATATCAGAAGCATATGCCTAAAGGGGGAAGATAAACAATACTGTCTGATTTTCCTGATGATTTTTTTCCTCTAAAATCACTACTTTCCAGATTTTTATTATTTGACAAGTTTAATATGTTTCCATTCAAAACTCTCTGATTTGAAACTAATTTAATTTTTATATAAACATGAACTGTTATATAACTTGGATATAGGTTTATGACTTATTGTCTTAAATTTTTATAATATTTTCCTCTGAAATTAAAAATTTCATCCTTTTATTTCTTCTACTTTTTCTGTTTCTTTTTCACTGTTGTTGTACTACAATGTTGTACACACTCACACATACACACACTCACTTCTTCACTTGGCACCATATCCAAATGTTAAATAAAACAACTGAGTCAACATATGAAATCCAAAACTTCCCTCCTTCTCCTTGGTTAGTAGTTTTACTCATTTATGTAGACATTTGAGCTTCATTATACTAAATCCATGACTTAGGTACACTATCCCATATAGTCAATGACAACACTATATTGACTCCTCCACAGAGCAGATGATTTTAAAACTTCTAGCCCTATTGACTTTATCCCACAAAGAAGGGACTGGATCAACATAACAGGCTTTCTTCTTTTTTTTCTTTGAAAATTACCACTAAAATATTTCCTGCTCTTCAGGACTATTGAAAGAGAGAAAAAAAGAGATGCCAGAATTGATACACTAATGGATTAACTTCCAAAGAAGGAAATCAGATGTGGGAGAGAAGGCTCGTAGACTTACCATATTAACAATGAGAAATATAAACAAGCAGAAAATATTTGACATTAGGATATTATTCAGAAAATAGCTAAACTGCAGTTAATAAGTAGAGGTTAAAAATAAGAACCTTGCCTTTTGAACACATGTTTCATGGATAAGATGTAAGCATGTACAGAAGTTTTTTCATTAGTCACTGAGATATTGCAAGTTAAAGAGCCAGGCTAGAGTCAGGTGAGGCATTCATCCACAACAAAATGTAAGGGAGTGATTAAAAAAAGAAGAAGCAATTAAGATAAGTGATATTTTGATGAAACATTAAAAAAATTAGTTTGAATAAAAGATAAGACCTGTTGTCTGGGCCACAATGAGGTATCTATTGGAATGTACAAAATTTTAGAAGACTAGCAATACTAAATGTTTTCAAGAGTATAAAGCAATTAGAACTTTCATAAGTTGTTTGTTAAAATATCAAATTTTATAATCATTTTGGAAAACTTAGCAGTTTTTAATGAAGTTAAACATACACTTAAACTATGACCAAGCAATCCCAGGCTCATCCTGGTGTACACCAAGAAAAATGAAAACATATTTTTACCAAAAAAAAAAAAAAAATGGTGCTCATAGCAGCTATATTAATAGCCAAAGACTGGACTTCTCTGGTGGTTCAGTGGTAAAGATTATGACTGGCAATGGAAGGGGTACAGTTCAATTCCTGGTCCAGGAAGATCCCGCATGTAATGGAGCAATTAAGCCTGTATGCTTCAACTACAGAGCCTGCACTCTGGAGCCCTCGAGTGGCAACTACTAGGCCCATGTGCCACAACTACTAAAGCTCAGGCACCCTAAAGCCCATGTGACAAGAGAAGCCACTGCAGTGAGAAGTCCAACACTGCAAAAAAATAGTAGCCCTGACTCACCACCACTAGAGATAATTACTGTGTGCAGCAACAAAGACCTGGAACAGCCAAAAATAAATAAATAAATAAACAGTAAGAACTTATTCAGTGATCAGTGCAAAGAAATAGAGGAAAACAACAGAATGGGAAAGACTGGAGATCTCTTCAAAGCTAGAGATACCAGGGAATATTTCATGTAAAGATGAGCACAATAAAGGACAGAAATGGTATGGACCTCACAGAAGAAAAGATATTAAGAAGAGTTGGCAAGAATACATAGAAGAACTATGGAAAAAGATCTTCACAGCCCAGATAATCACTATGGTGAGATCATTCATATACAGCCAGACATCCTGGCATGAAAAGTCAAATGAGTCTTAGGAAGCATCACTACAAACAAAGCTAGTGGAGGTAATGGAATTCCAGTTGAGCTATTGCAAATCCTAAATGATGATGCTGTGAAAGTGCTGCACTCAATACATCAGCAAATTTGGAAAACTCAGTTGTGGCCACAAGACTGGAAAAGGTCAGTTTTCATTCCAATCCCAAAAGAAAGGTAATGGCAAAAAATGCTCAAACAACCACACAATTGCATTCATCTCACATGCTAGCAAATTAGTGCTCAAAATTCTCCAAGCCAGGCTTCAACAGTATGTGAACTGTACATTTCCAGATGTTCAAGCTGGTTTTAGAAAAGGCAGAAGTACTAAAGATCAAATTGCCAACATCCACTGGATCATCAAAAAAGTGAGCATTCCAGAAAAAATGTCTGCTTTATTAACTATACTAAAGCCTTTGACTATGTGGATCACAACAAACTGTGGAAAATTCTGAAAGAGATGGGAATATCAGATCACCTGACTTTCTTCCTCAGAAATTTATATGCAGGTCAAGAAGCAACAGGTAGAACTGGACATGGAACAACAGACTTGTTCCAAATAGGAAAAGGTGTACATCAAGGCTCATATTGTCACCTTGCTGATTTAACTTCTATGCAGAGGACATCATGAGAAATGCTGGACTGGATGACACACAAGCTGGAATCAAGATTACCAGAAGAAATATCAATAACCTCAGATATGCAGATGGCACCACACTCTTGGCAGAAAGCCAAGAACTAGAGAGCCTCTTGATGAAAGTGAAGGAGGAGAGTGAAAAAAGTTGGCTTAAAGCTCAGTATTCAGAAAACTAAGATCATGGCAGCTGGTCCCATCTCTTCACGAAAAATAGATGGGGAAAAGTGGAAACAGTGGCAGACTTTATTTTTGGGCTCCAAAATCACTGCAGATGGTGACTGCAGCCATGAAATAAAAGATGCTTGCTCCTTGGAAGAAAAGTTATGACCAACCTAGACAGCATGTTAAAAAGCAAAGACATTACTTTGCCAACAAAGGTCCATCTACTCACAGCTTTGTTTTTTCCAGTAGTCATGTAGGTATGTGAGTTGAACTCTAAAGAAAGCTGAGAGCCAAAAATTGATCCTTTTGAACTGTGGTGTTGGAGAAGACTATTGAGAGTCCCTTGGACTGCAAGGAGATCCAACTAGTCCATCCTAGATGAAATCAGTCCTGAATATTCATTGGGAGGACTGAAGTTGAAGCTAAAACTCCAATACTTTGGCTACCTGATTTGAAGAACTGACTCATTTGAAAGATCCTGATTTAAGGATGATTGAAGGCAGGAAGAGAAGGTGATGACAGAGGATGAGATGGTTAGATGGCATCACCAACTCAATGGACATGAGTTTTAGTGAGCTCCAGGAGTTGATGTTGGACAGGGAAGCCTGGCATACTGCAGTCCATGGGGTCGGAAAAAGTCGGACACAATTGAGCAACTGAACTGAATCAAACTGCACTGAAGACATAGCCAGAAACAACTTAAATAGCAGAAGAAAGGATTAAAAAATTATGCCATATTCATACCATGTATTCTTGGACACCATGTAGAAATCAAAGGAATTAAAGATTAAATATCATACTATTCTATTGATACAAAGCTCAAGAACAGGCAAGATGATAGTGATAGAAATAAAATTTAAAAACACAGATAATCATATAACTCTCTGAAGGTATCAATCAGAATTGGACTGATATGATGGATTTTTTTTTTTTTTTTTTTGCTTTAGGTACTAACATCTGCCAAACCCATTCAAATCCATGATTAAGATCAATGAGCTAGGTTACATGAAACTTACTTTCAGACTAGGGCAGTATTTCTCAACCTTTTCTCATTATTCCCTCCTTAAATAGCTTTTTGAATACTTTTCCCCTAACCATACCTCTCTATATGAAGTTTTAATACCATAGATACATCTATTTATATATTTTTCATATAGTTATGCTTCATATATAATATGATAAAGATTTTTGTTTTCTCCCTGAGAACTCATTTTCACTTGCTCAGGGGCACTAACTTCTACTGAGAATGCATGGGCTAGAGTTAAGTGGGTTACACAGGAGGTTGTCAGAATCATCAAGTGAAATTTAAAAATTAACCACAACTCCTCTATTCTAGGTATCCAAATGAGCCCAATATCTAAAGTATTGAGTGAGGAATATAATTAATTTTCTTGAAATGGTGAGGTAAGGG
Source organism: Nanger dama (assembly GCA_917880005.1). NCBI lineage: Eukaryota > Metazoa > Chordata > Mammalia > Artiodactyla > Bovidae > Nanger > Nanger dama. Next base: position 13,217,112 of record CAKJTW010000010.1, read on the forward strand.
AAACTGATATTTAAACTTTTGGGATAAATATTCAATAAAATAATGCATAAAACTTGTATAGACAGAAATAATTGGTTTTATTCATTAACAGCCATCTGTATTAAACATTTTGAATACTTTTAAACTGATAGTTTATTCTGAAGCAGAAATAATGCCTCAAGCAAAGTGGGAGCAGAATTTTATGATCTTGAAATACAGAAAACGGTTTCATTAATTGACTTCAATTTATATACCCTTAATTTTTTCTCCCTTTCTCTATTGCTTGAAAAAAATTTTTTTAATGAAAAAGCTCTTTCTACTTTTTCATTGCTTAGAGCTGGATATTTATTCCAACAATATAAATGATGTTTTCCTTTTACCATTTGTTTAAAATAAATACCTAAAGCAACTCAGTGGCCATCAGAGTTATAACTGAATACTTATTCCATATATCTCCTTTATTATTTAAATTTTACATCACTGGCAAAGCTATACTTTACAACTGTAAGCTTTATTATGCTGGTATATCAGGCAAACGAGTGTTCGATGGGGTGTGCTAATGTGAGCTAAAAATAAAATCCCATCTGTTCACATTTCAAACCACACTGCATCAATACCCTGCATATTGGCTACTACATAGTTTAATGAAACACAAATAAAAATTTGCTTATTTTTAATCTTTCTATAACAGTAAAATCCTACTAGTTTTAAGAGGAAACAATTCATGTATGAGTTTCTGGAAAGCAACATATTTGCATATTTGTCAACATAAGATGAAAATAAGTAAAAGTAAACAGTCCATTGTCTGTTTTACATCCAAGAAAAATAAAATACTTAAGAATGTATACCATAAAAGTTGAATCGTTTTGTCAAGTGCTTGAATAACATAATATGTTTTAAGTAAGTATATACTCAAATATTTTTCACATATAGAATGATTTGTCAACTGGAAAATGCATATTCTTTGTTAATTATTATGCTTCCTGGCTAAATAAACACTATTTCTTCATTTATTTCATTTTACAATCAGTCTTCATATCCTCTGAGGCATCAGACCTGTTCCTAAAAATTTTCTATGCCATAAGTATTCTGGTTGGATTCTACTGAGTAAACTACCTGATGATAAACAGAAAATATTATTCTTACAAATCCATTGAGTTGTTTGCTGTATTTTCACAATACACATTTTCTAAAAGAATTTTAAAATTAATATTAATATTTGTTATAGATATTTTATTATATTATGATCAGGAGACACATTTAAACTGAAATGTATATATATATATCCTTTCACTTATTTATCATAACTGGCTTTGGTAGCTTTCATTGAGCTACCACGAACACAAGCATTATTTAAAGTATTCTATTGTGAGATATAACACTACTCAGAGTGTGCATGGTATGGTAATTCTACTTTATATCCAATACACTTCTTGATAGAAATTTATGTACATAGGTTTATTTTGAGGTATAATTATCTTTTGCACTGATGATTGCATTTCTATCAAAGATAGACATAAACATATTCTCTAGATTTATTTCCTTCCATTTTTCCTGTTCAATCACACACATATTTTAGTCAAAACCAACACAATCTAAGAGGAAATTTCACAAAACATTGTTGGAAATACTCACTCTCCAGTAATAGAAAGATGCTGAACCATCATCTTCTTTTAGCTTATCTTTCTGTCAGATTTCTTAATATCTCCACCACATTGCTTTGACTATATAACTTGGTTTCTATGCTGTATTTGGTTTGACAAAGTATACACCTAATTGTTTACCCAAACAAGGACATTTGAAAGAGTAAAATGAAACCCTAGTATGAAATAAACTGGAAAAAGAAGCATAAATCAGGTCTGTCCTGGGAAAACTTGGATGAGTGGTCAAATTAAGGTCTGAGCATATTAGGATCATATTAGGAGAGTTAGAACTTTATATGGACCAACTGACTGGTTCAAAATTGGTAAAGGAGTATGTCAAGGCTGTAAATTGACATCCTGCTTATTTAAATTATATGCAGAGTACATATCATGCAAAATGTTGGGCTGGATGAATCACAAGCTTTAATCAAGATTGCTAGGAGAAATATCAACAACCTCAGATATGCAGCTGATACCACTCTAATGGCAGAAAGTGAGGAGGAACTAAAGAGCCTCTTGATGAAGGTGAAAGAGGAGCATGAAAAAGTTGGCTTAAAACTGAATATTAAAAAAAAAAACTAAGATCATGGTATCCAGTCCCAACACTTTATGGCAAATAGAAGGTGAAAAAGTAGAAGCAGTGACAGATTTTCTTTTCTTGGACTCCAAAATCACTGCAGATGGTGATTGCAGCCTTGAAATTAGAATATGCTTATTTCTTGGAAGGAAAGCTATGGTAAACCTAGATGGCATATTAAAATCAAAGGCATCACTTTGCCACCAAAGTCCATATAGTCAAAGCTATGTTTTTTCAGTAGTCATGTACAGATGTTAGAGTTGGACCATAAAAAGGATGAGCAATGAAGAATTGATGTTTTCAAATTGTGGTGCTGGAGAAGACTCTTCAGAGTCCCCTGGGCAGCAAGATCAAGCCAGTCAATCCTAAAGGAAATCAACCCTGAATATTCAATGGAAAGACTGATGCTGAAGTTCCAATATTTTGGCCACCTGATGAAAAGTACAGACTCATTGGAAAAACCCTGAAAGACTGAAGCCCAAAAGAAGAGGATGGCATAGGATGAGATGGTTAGATAGGATCACCAACTCAATGGACATGAACTTGAGCAAACTCTGTCAGAGAGTGGAAGACAGGGAAGCCTGGCATGCTTCAGTCTATGGGGTCACAAAGTATTGAACACGACAGCGAATGAACAACCGCAAAATACTGATATGATTTCTACAATCTGTCCTTCATCCATATACATTTATGCCATTTGGAACTCAATATTTCTCATTTGACCCAATTATGGACTGAATAGTCCATATTTAATTTTATGTGCCCACTAGAAGGGATGGATATGATGTTTCTCAAATTATCATTCTTCAGGTCAATTTCCCCTCTAAATGGTTCATATTGCCTGCTCTGATTTAGCTGCTCTTGCAAGCTCTCAGCTATGTTCAAAATTCTAGAATGATGTCTTCACCTTTAGAAGTTTTGAGAAAACAGTAGATAGAGTTCTATATATTCTGTGCTTTAATGAGGTTCTCGATGTGTAGTGGAAAAGAAAGTTTTCTCTTTTCCTTCAAGGAAAGTTTAATAATTTTATATTAAAGAAAATATATCTGCATATCATAATCAACATTATTAATTTAAAAATCTTATCTATTTTAATGAGTATATTGGATTTATATGTTTAAACTTTTTAAATACAATATAATCAAATTGTAAACAAACTAAAGGGAATTGATAGATACGTGAATGAAGACTTTTTTTCTGTTCAATTTTTGGCAAGAGTAGATTGCTGTTGTAGTTGATATTCTTTTTAGTCTGACTCTTTTCTACCTCATGGACTGTAGCCCAGCTGATTCTTCTGTCCATGGAGTTTTCCAAACAAAAATACTGGGATGGGTTGCCATTTCCTTCTCTAGGGGATCTTCCCAACCCAGGGATCAAACCCACATCTGTATTGGCAGGCAGATTCTTTACCACTGAGCCACTAGGGAAGACCAAGAGTAGATTAGCATCAGGAAATAGGATTCTTGTACTGTGGTACTCCAGGTACTACAAGCAACAATATTTCAAGGCAATAAATCTTGAAATTAAAACTATAAAAATAAATATTTTCTGTCTAATGTTTTATGAAAAAATAAAATGAATCTTTGTAATCCAAGAAGAGAGGGTATTTAGACTAATATTTCTGACTGGTTAGACTATGAAGTGAAGTCGTTCAGTTGTGTCCAACTCCTTGCCACCCCATGGACTGTAGCCTATGAGGCTCCTCCATCCATTGGATTTTCCAGGCAAAAGTACTGGAGTGGGTTGCCATTTCCTTCTCCAGAGGATCTTCCCAACCCAGGGATTGAACCTGAGTCTCCGCGTTGCAGGCAGACGCTTTACCATCTGAGCTACAAGGAAGCTACCAAGGAAGCTGGGTTATACTATTACATAATTATAGCACTCAGGATATAGTCAAATTAACAATATTTTAGTGGATAATCTGCAGGTTTTGTTTTGTTTTGTTTTGGTATGAGAACTAAATTGAGGGATGTGATAGTAAAGGGAAGGACAGATTATCTTAAGGGGACTATAACATAATTTAGCACTCAATGTACAAGTTAGTGGTTTTAAAGTACAAACGCAGCTCTCAAACTTTTTTTTAAAAATGTATATTACTTATTACCTTTGAAGTGGATGTACATTACATATTTACAGTTGTGTGTGTAAAACTTTTAAACACAAAGGCCCCTTTAATTTTAAACATAGTGGTCTTGTTTTGATCTTGAGATATCTAAGCACTCATCAGAGCCACACGCTGGGTATTTAGTAAGTGATGCTTACTGCCAGACCAAATGCCAACCGTCAGTGCCATTTGTGACAATAAAGTAAGAGGGTTGGATAACCTGTACTTCATTTTCCTTTTACTAAAACTCAGAAGCTTTTCTCAAACGTCAGTGAATTTTAGTAGACTATGAAATTGTTTGAGATCTGTTCTTTAAAATGAACCTACCACCTTATCACCGTTTCATTATGCTCAGCCTGTCTTCCATCATACTTAGCATATCTTCTTTCCCTGAAGTTTCTTTCAAATTTCTGTCCACTTGTCTTCAGCCTATCAACTGTCTACTAGCATGAACAACCTGATTTATTGTAATGTGAGAAAACCATTATCTTGTAAAAGTTTTCTTTCACTATTTTGACAAGCACAATTAGAATGGATAGCCAGATGATTTTCTAAAGAGTTGTTTAAAAGCACTTTTCTTTTTTCACCTCTCATTCTATAGAAAAGAATATGCTTATTAAAATAACTACTTCATTTATAGGCTTTCAATGGCTAAAATCATATTGTTTAGAAATAATTCATTAACTCAACAAGATATGATAGTAATAACTGGACAGTTCATTTATCAAATGGGAATTATTTTTCATTAAATAATACACTTAGGAGGAAAAGTTTTCAGTGAAAAAATATATATGGGAAAAAATGTCTGTCTTAAAATATAATTCAATTAGGAAATCAATACATGCATATGAGGTAAAGTCGCTCAGTCGTGTCCGACTCTTTGCGACCCCATGGACTGTAACCTACTAGGTTTCTCCGTCCATGGGATTCTCCAAGCAAGAATACTGGAGTGAATTGCCATTTCCTTCTCCAAGGGATCTTCCCAACCCAGGTATTGAACCCAGGTCTCCCGCATCGGAGGCAGACGCTTTAACCTCTGAGCCACCAGGGAAGCCCATATACATGCATATATATACTCAAATCATCCAATTCAAAAAATAAAACTTATGGTATACTAGTAAAACTTTTTATGTTCTGCTTGCTTCTTCTCTGATTTCTCAAATTACAACTTTTTATCTTAATAAATGCAGTGGGTAGTAGTAAAAATCAAAGTTATTGTATTAAAAGTTATATGTATTGTATCAAAGTTATATGTATTAATTTTGCAGTTGGGCAACCTGCTATTAATTGGTGTTATGACTTACTATCTAACACGGAGTGATGGATTACTAGAATAGAATTGAAATAATGCTGGATGTGAGTCCTAGCATACTCACTAACACAAATAATCAAGAAACTGTATATTGCATATTTTAAAATGAAGGAAAATAGCTTTTTATATCATCAAGAGCCAATCTACCTTTTAGTATAACCATTCTGGAACATTATTTAGCAAAACATTTGCTGTTGAATAATACTACAGATTATTGTGTATTATCATTACATTTCTGAACATTGAGTCCAAATATGTGTGTAAGTGTGTGATGCATGTTTAACATGACTATAGCCATATAAATACTCTTGGACAGGCATGCAAAATGTATTTCGTGTATGTATATATGATATGTGTGTGTGTGCGCATGCATTTGCTAAACCAACATTTTATCATCCTGGCACAGATCTTACTATCAGATGGAAGGGTCCATATTTTAACCTGCTATATTCTATTTAACAATGACTAAGGTCCGTTTAGTCAAGGCTATGGTTTTTCCTGTGGTCATGTATGGATGTGAGAGTTGGACTGTGAAGAAGGCTGAGTGCTGAAGAATTGATGCTTTTGAACTGTGGTGTTGGAGAAGACTCTTGAGAGTCCCTTGGACTGCAAGGAGATCCAACCAGTCCATTCTGAAGGAGATCAGCCCTTGGATTTCTTTGGAAGGACTGATGTTGAAGCTGAAACTTCAGTACTTTGGCCACCTCATGTGAAGAGTTGACTCATTGGAAAAGACTCTGATGCTGGGAGGGATTGGGGGCAGGAGGAGAAGGGGACGACCGAGGATGAGATGACTGGATGGCATCACGGACTCGATGGACGTGAGTCTGAGTGAACTCCAAGAGATGGTGATGAACAGGGAGGCCTGGCGTGCTGCGATTCATGGGGTCACAAAGATTCGGACACGACTGAGTGACTGAACTGAACTGAACTGAACTGATCCTGTGTTCACTGTATGACAGTGGATATAATGTTGGCTTGCAAAGCAGAGACACCAACTCTTTATTCAGAGTTTTCAGAACATACTAAATGAACTTCATGAGTCTTTTAACTACTCCATGCCCTACTTTGCAAATCATAAAACAAGTTTATAATTAAATATATAGATTATGAATTTTGATGATTTCCCATAGGAAAAAGAAATTTCTTTTCAACTTTTGCATTGTAATTTAATTTCTTCCAGTGTTGGATTAAAAAATGATCCTCTATAGTCATTATGAACACCGCACTACTTTACATGTCTCCTGTATGCGAGAAACCTGTATGCAAGTCAAGAAGCAACAGTTAGAACTGGGCATGGAACAATGGACTGGTTCAAACTTGGGAAAGAATTACATCAAGGCTGTAAATTGTCGCCATGCTTATTTAACTTCTCTGAAGTGTACATAATGCAAAACGCTGGGCCGGATGAAGCACAGATGGAATCAAGATTGCCGGGAGAAATAACAGTAATTTCAGAAATGCAGATGATACCACCCTAATGGCAGAATGCAAAGAGGAACTAAAGAGCCTCTTGACGAAGGTGAAAGAAGAAAGTGAAAAAACTGACTTAAAACTCAACATTCAAAAAAACTAAGATTATGGAATCCAGTCCAAAATCACTGCAGATGGTGACTGCATCTGTTAAGTTAAAAGACGCTTCATATATGATATTATACATGTTTCAATGCTATTCTCCCAAATCATCCCAGCTTCTTCCTCTCCCAAAGAGTCCAAAAGACTGTTCTATACATCTATGACTCATGTTGATGTATGGCAAAACCAATACAATATTGTAAAGTGATTAGCCTCCAATTAAAATAAATAAATTTATATTTTTTAAAAAGATGCTTACTCCTTAGAAGAAAAGCAATGACGAACATAGACAGTGTATTAAAAAGCAGAGATGTCACTTGACTGATAAAAGTCTGTATACTCAGAGCTATGGTTTTTCCAATAGTCATGTACAAATATGAGACTGGACCATAAAAAGGTTGAGCACCAAAGAACTGATGCTTTCAAACTGTGGTGCTGAAGAAGACTTTTTAAGAGTCCCTTGGACAGCAAGGAGATCAAACAGTCAATCCAAAAGGAGATCAACTTTGAATATTCATTGGGAGGACTGATTCTGAAGCTGAAGTTCCAATACTTTGGCCCCATGATGTGAGGAGCTGATTCATTGGAAAAGATCCTGATGCTGAGAAAGATTGAAGGCTAAAGGAGAAGGGGACAACAGAGGCTGAGATGACTGGATGGCATCACCGACTCTATGGACATGAATTTGAGCAAATTCAGAGAGATGGTGAAGAATAGGAAAAGCTGGCATGCTGTTGTTCAAGGGGCTGCCAAGAGTGTGACACAACTGAATGACTTAACAACAACAGCCATTAGCATAGAAATGAAAATTAGAAATTTCCATGAGGGAATGCAGAGAAGAATATATAAGAAAAGTTTACTATATTAATTCCCTGGCTTGACCAAAATTTTGTTGAGTATTTCTAATTTTATGGCACCTGCCATACATAAAAATGCAGTGCCTATCATTGTTTAGATATAAATTAAAATTATTTTCTGAGCTGTATTTAATATATATTTTTGAAAAGAGGTAATGATAGACAACATTCACTGAGTCTGTATTATGTGACAGTTACTTTGCCAGGCATGTAACAAGATCAACTTTATTTACTTCTTAGAGCAAATCTACAAAACTGATTTCATTATTTTAATGCAGAGAATGAGTTTAACTCTGAAAAGGAGTACTTCTAGTATAAAAATATATTTTAATCTCATAAAATCATAGACCTAGAAAGACTTCATTCATTTGCTTACCTCTAAGGCTTGACTCTACATAAAACATCCCAGAAAAAATTAAATGTATCATTTTTTAAAACCTTCAGGGAAGGCAATTAACTTTCCTCCCTTGGAGCTTAAGCAAGTTTTATAATCAGCAAATTATTTTTGTATATAGTCTGGATCCTCTTTCACTCAATTTTAAAACTATAGCTTTTCTAACCTTCATGGTTTTCGCAAAATGCCCATTACTATATTTCACATGAGAAATTGTCATATATATGAAGACAATTTTTAAATACTGATGCAGAGAGTATTAATTGTGATAATTGGTAACACTGTCTTTATTTAAACTAGTGGCAAAAATAGCCCACTAATGAGAGTTAGATCAGAGAATTTAAGATCCTGATAACAAGTTGGAGATAGTTTAACAGGCTGTAGCATCAAAAATGGAGAAGATAATAATCATGGCTCATTTTTCTTAAAAAAAAAAAAATGACCTGAATAGAAGCAAAGGAGAAGAAGGAAGGCTAAGGAAGAAGTTCAAGTCCACAGACAATCCTGGGAAATAGGGGTACAAATTCCACTCTGCTGGATCTCGCATGGGGCAACATTCTAATCTTTTTTTTCTTTCCTCAGATTGGTTGTTTTATTGGAAATTTAACTTATTTTTTTCATTTTCTATTTTTGGTTGCTTTAAGGAACAACTACTATATAAGCCTCTATTGTTTTATTTTGTCCTTTTCTTCTTATTATTTTTCTTTTTACAATTTCTGAAAACATATTAATTTCTGTAGAAGAGGCATAAGCAGCAGGCAAAGAAAACTGATCATAAGAAGAATGTTGGTCATTTCTGTTTGTTTAAGTGCATGAATATATACGTAAACCAGTCGTTTCCTTTAATAGTCTTAAAATGTACCGCGGTTCAACTATGAGAATGTGTTGTTGATAAGCATTGCTTTATTTCTAATGAAAACCTCAGTGTTTTTAAAATTTTTACTTATAGGTTTTACCTAAAGTGAGGATTAAGGAATATTATATATGTAGACAGATGAATATACACATCTATAAGTTAATCTTTTACTGATATATTTTAAAATTAAGCCATAGTTTCCCAATAAAATTAAAAGTAAGCAAGAGAAATATAAAAATAAATAAAATCTGAAAATTAAAGGGAATTTCTAAATAAGTTATTTGTTAAAGTGGGAAAGGAAATTTAAAATTTCAAAGTAAATACAGTATTGCAAAGTAGAATAAAGTATTAAAAAATAAAATAAACACAAAAGAGAGACTATTCAATGCCAAACCTAATGCTGTAACAATAAAAATGTATCTGGATAACATTTTACTCAGTTGCTTTGAATATCTACAACAAAAAAGAATGAAAGTGATTGAAGTATTAAACTTAGAAAAGGAGCCATAAAATACAACTGAAGAAAACAGGATGGAGTTATTAAAGTTTAAATTAATGAAATATAAGGAAAAGAGTAGAATAAAAACATAAACATTAACTTCATTAAAAATAAACAGCATCCACACACACACAAAAATAAATAAACAGCATCCATAAATGCTTAGAAATTCTAACTTAGAGGGAAAAGATTAAAGAAGAATATATGCCACTGAGGATAAGAAATGAAATATAGCCGTTTCCATAGAAGATATGAAAAGTAAGTGCTACATGGACAATAAATATTAAAAGCTAGAGGCAATGCAGACTTTCTAGTATAATATAAATTGCCAAAATTGCCAAAAAAAATAGGTATATATCAAGAATTATAGAATTATAGTCACTACTCACTGCTGAAAACCAGGAAGTCACTAATGACTTTTAATTGGCATGACAGCAATGTGTGGCCCCTTTCAAAGGGTCTATCTACCCTATGCAGAAACAAAATTTACTGAATAAGGTTAACAAGAGAATTTTGTTCTGTATTAAAAATATGAACTGGCCAAGTCCAGTATCAGCAACTTATACTAGAAACTAATTTGATCACAATTCCCTGAAACATTTTTCAGATCAATCAAGCAAGGAATAACTTTTAATGAGCACACATAGGACATGCAGCCTCTATCCTGCCTTTTTCTTGGCTCTAAATTTTGCCTTCTCACAAATATTTTCTAATCACTTGTTATGGAAAGAGAGTTCAACTGGTAAAGAATCTGCCTGCAATGCCGAAGACCTTGGTTTGATTTCTGGGTCAGGAAGATCGCCTGGAGAAGTGATAGGCTACCCACTGCAGTATTCTTGGGCGTCTCTGGTGGCTCAGATGGTAAAGAATCTGCCTGCTATGTGGGGGACCTCGGTTTGATCCCTGTGTTGGGAAGATGCCCTGGAGGAGGGCATGGCAACCCACTCCAGTATTCTTGCCTGGAGAATCCCCATAGACAAGAGGAGCCTGGCGGCTACAGTCCATGAGGTTGCAAAGAGTCCTGATATGACTGAGTGACTAAGCACAGCAGAGCACAAATGAAAAAGATACTCTTATCATTATATTTCACATTTCTGTTGCAGAAGTAAGACCCTATATACCAATAACACTATTCTGCACTCTCTCCCTTTTCACAATGTCATGGTTAATGGTGTCAGTAAGGGAGGCTTATGTATCTGAGTTTGTGTGAAAAGTCATGCAGTTGTGTACTGCTCTCTGCAATGCCATGGACTGCAGCCCACCAGGCTTCTCTGTCTCCAGAATTTTCTAGGCAAGAATACTAGAATGGGTAGCCAGCCATTCCCTTCTCCAAGGTATCGTCCCGATCCAGGGATCAAACCCAGGCCTCCTACATTGCATGCCAATTCTTTACCATTTGAGCCACCTGAGTTTGGGTTTGAATTGTACTCAAATTCTCTGTCCAATTGGCTGTCCTTTGTGATTCAACTCAATATGCATTTATTTAGTGTCTAGTAATTTCCAATCATTGTGTTCAGTGCTTTAGGCCTAAACATGGAATATGACAATGTAATTTCCCTTAAAGATTTTAAACTAAAAATGATAAAAATAATTAACCACAATAAATTCTGATGAATAGGCAAAAAAAGATGTCCTTTTCACTAAAGGTGATTGGAATGAAAAAGTAGGAAATCAAGAGATACCTCTAGTTACAGGCAAATTTGGGCTTGGAGTACAGAATGAAGCAGGGCAAAGACTAATAGACTTCTGCCAAGAGAACCCACTATAACAAACATCCTCTTCCAACAGCACAAGAGAAGACTCTACACATGGACATCACCAGAAGGTCAACACCAAAATCAGATTGATTATATTTTTGCAGCCAAAGATGGAGAAGCTCTATACAGTCAGCAAAAACAAGACTGGGAGCTGACTGTGGTTCAGATCATGAACTCCTTATCACCAAATTCAGACTCAAATTGAAGAAAGTGGGGAAAATCACTAGACCATTGAGGTATGACCTAAATCAAATCCCTTATTACACAGTGGAAGTAAGAAATACTTAAGGGACTAGATCTGATCGACAGAGTGTCTGGTGAACAATGGACACAGGTTCATGACATTGTACACAAGACAGGGATCAAGACCATCCCAAAGGAAAAAAAAATGCAAAAAGCAAAACGGCTATCTGAAGAGGCCTTACAAATAGCTGTGAAAAGAAGAGAAGTGAAAAGCAAAGGAAAAACAGAAAGATATACCCATTTGAATACAGAGTTTCAAAGTATAGCAAGGAGAGATAAGAAAGCCTTCCTCATCGATCAATGAAAAGAAAAAGAGGAAAACAAAAGAATGGAAAGACCAGAGATCTCAAGAAAATTAAGTATACCGAGGGAACATTTCATGCAAAAATAGGCTCAATAAAGGATAGAAATGGTATGGACCTAACAGAAACAGAAGATATTAAGAAGAGGTGGCAAGAATACATAGAACTATACCAAATAGATCTTCATAGCCCAGATAATTACGATGGTGTGATCACTCACCTAGAGCCAGACTCCCTGGAATGTGAAGTCAAGTGAGCCTTAGGAAGTATCACTACAAAAAAAGCTAGTGGAAGTGATGGAATTCCAGTTGAGCTATTTCAAATCCTAAAAGATGATACTGTGAAAGTGCTGAACTCAATATGTCAGCAAATTTGGAAAATTCAGCAGTGGCGACAGGACTGGAAAAGGTCAGTTTTCATTCTAATCCCAAGAAAGACAATTCCAAAGAATGCTCAGACTACCACACAATTGCACTCATCTCACACGTTAGTAAAGTAATGCTCAAAATTCTCCAAGCCAGGCTTCAAATATACATGAACTGTGAACTTCCAGATGTTCAAGCTGGTTTTAGAAAAGACAGAGGAACCAGAGATCAAATTGCCAACATCCGCTGGATCATGAAAAAAAGCATGAGAGTTCCAGGAAAATATCTATTTCTGCTTTATTGACTATGCCAAAGCCTTTGACTGTGTGGATCACAATAAACTGTGGAAAATTCTTCAAGAGATAGGAATACCAGACCTCCTGACCTGCCACTTGAGAAACCTGTATGCAAGTCAGGAAGCAACAGTTAGAACTGGACATGGAACAACAGACTGATTCCAAATAGGAAAAGGAGTACATCAAGGTACATCAAGGCTATATATTGTCACCCTGCTTATTTAACTTATATGCGGAGTACATCATGAGAAATGCTGGGCTGGAAGAAGCACAAGCTAGAATCAAGATTGCCAGGAGAAATATCAATAACCTCAGATATGCAGATGACACCACCTTTATGGCAAAAGTGAAGAAGAACTAAAGAGCATCTTGATGAAAGTGAAAGAAGAGAGTGAAAAGTTGGCTTAAAGCTCAACATTCAGAAATCTAGGATCATGGCATTCAGTCCCATCATTTCATGGCAAATAGATGGGGAATCAGTGGCTAACTTTAGTTTTGGGGCTCCAAAATCACTGCAGATGGTGACTGAAGCCATGCAATTAAAAGATGCTTACTCTTTGGAAGGAAAGTTATGACCAACCTAGATGGCATATTAAAAAGCAGAGACATTTCTTTGTTAATTAAGGTCCATCTAGTCAAGGCTATGGTTTTTCCAGTGGTCATATATGGATGTGAGAGTTGGACTATTAAGATGGCTGAACACAGATGAGTTGATGTTCTGAACTGTGGTGTTGGAGAAGACTCTTGAGAGTCCCTTGGATGCAAGGAGATCCAAACAGCCTATCCTAAGGAAATCGGTCCTGGGTGTTCATTGGAAGGACTGATGCTGAAGCTGGAACTCCTGTTTTGGCCACTTGATGTGTAGAGCTGACTTATTTGAAAATACCATGATGGTGGGAAAGATTGAAGGCAGGAGGAGAAGGGGACGACAGAGGATAAGATGGTTAGATGGCATCACCGACTCAATGGACATGAGTTTGGGTAAACTCTGGGAGTTGGTGATGGACAGAGAGGCCTGATGTGCTGCAGTTCATGGGGTTGCAAAGAGTCAGACATGAGAGCAACTGAACTGAACTGAGACATATGTAAGTTTGAATCCTAGCTCTACCATGATTCACCATGAGCTATGCAATTTTCTCAAAAGTAATTGAGAAAAACAAACTTTCAAAAAAGTATTATGCAGTTTTATGAAGACAATCCTACACAAGAAAAAATTTACATCAAAAATTATATTTGTAAAACATAATAAATCTCCATGTGCAAAATTCCATATTAAGACCCTGAATATTACCCATGATTTCCAGACCCCCACTCTCTTCTCCTTGAAAGTATCCCCTTTTCTATTTCCCCAATTTAAAAGAACTTTAGAATTTTATTTTTCATTATGTTTTTTTTACATATGTGTTTATTTGTAAGCAGTATATAGTTGATCAAGCTTTATCTAATTCTGAAATTTATAAATGGTATCATCAGTTCAGTTCAGTCACTCAGTTGGGTCCGACTCTTTCTGAGCCCATGAATCACACCACAACAGGTCTCCCTGTCCATCACCAACTCCCAGAGTTCACCCAAACACATGTCCATTGAGTCAGTGATGCCATCCAGCCATCTCATCGTCTGACGTCCCCTTCTCCTCCTGTCCCCCAATCCCTCCTAGCATCAGAGTCTTTTCCAATGAGTCAACTCTTCGCATGAGGTGGCCAAAGTATTGGAGTTCCAGCTTCAGCATCAGTCCTTCCAATGAACACTCAAGACTGGTCTCCTTTAGGATGGACTGGTATCTCCTTGCAGTCCAAGGGACTCTCAAGAGTCTTCTCCAACACCACAGTTCAGAAGCATCAGTTCTTCAGTGCTCAGCTTTCTTCACAGTCCAACTCTCATATCCATACATGACCACTGGAAAAACCATAGCTTTGACTAGATGGACCTTTGCTGGCAAAGTAATGTCTCTGCTTTTAAATATGCTGTCTAGGTTGATCATAACTTTCCTTTCACAGAGTAATCGTCTTTTAATTTCATGGCTGCAGTCACCATCTGCAGTGATTTTGGAGCAAAAAAAAAAAAAAAAAAAAGTCTGACACTGTTTCCACTGTTTCCCCATCTATTTCCCATGAAGTGATTGGACCGGATGCCATGATCTTCGTTTTCTGAATGTTGAGCTTTAAGTCAATTTTTCACTCTCCCCTTTCACTTACATCAGGAGGCTTTTAGTTCCTCTTCACTTTCTGCCACAAGAGTGGTGTCAGCTGCATATCTGACGTTATTGATATTTCTCCTGGCAATCTTGATTCCAGCTTGTGCTTCTTTTAGCCCAGCATTTCTCATGTAGTACTTTACATAAATTTGTTTGATTATTGAAAATTCTCATAATGTTAACAGAAATGTAAGAAGGCAAGTCAACTTCATGAGATATATGGAGGCGTTGCTCACCTCTTGCCTATTAGCATCCCTCAGCTAAGCCCAACATAATAGCTCTGGAGAAAAAAAAAAAAAAAAAAAACTTTATTAGAAGGAACTGCAAAACCACATGGCAAAGGGCTTAAATAGCAGGAGATAGAATTTACATTTGTAGCTTTGCTTATTATTTTCCTGTACATAGTCATACACAGCAAAATAAAAATAAGTCAAAGGTATATGGTCAATTTAAGATTACTGTTCTTTAGAAGAAATAAATCTTTTGTCTTATGCTTTCTTTTATTTTGGGGAGAGTGGAGGGAGGGTAACTTTCAATAAGAAGAGTAATGGGAGTAGTTTAAATCCAAAAGGGAATTCATAAGATGTTTTGAAGAAGTCTAATGGTGTTCTAATAAAGGATGATTTCTCTCAACTATACCCTTCTGTACTATAAAAACTAAAAGGGCTTCCCAAGTGGGTGAGTGGTAAAGAATCCACCTTCCAGTGCAGGAGATGCAGTTTCGATCCCTGGGTCAGGAAAATCTCCTGGAGTAGGAAATGGCAACCCACTCCAGGAATATTCTTGCTTAGAATATTCCACGGAAGAGAAGCCTGGTGGGCCGCAGTTCATGGGGTCACACACAATCGCACATGACTGCGTACTCCTGCCTTGTAAAAACTATAAATTTACTAACATTTTTAATGTCAAAAATTATCTTTCCAATGGTTTTAAAAGCAACTGCTTCATAGTGTGGCAAAAAACTTTGTTTAATTTGTATGGACTATGTGAGTTTTGATTATTTATATTGCATCTGTGCATTATCCAAGAAATACAAGGTTTGCCTAACCAAGTTCAATAGTTACACGAAAGAATAGTACATAGTGCTCTTTCTTTGTGACCTCACTAAAAGAATGAAAAAGCTGGAGATTTAAACTCTATTTAAGTTATATCAATAAAACAATGAAAATTAGATAATGAGTCAGAAACATGATAAAAATGGAGACTGTTTTGTATCACATCCTTTCTTACAGGAAACTATCTTGTTTATCTAAAAACCAAAAGATTGAGATATATTCAACTTTGATCATAGAATAGAGATAAATTTGTTTTTATTTTAGCTGTTACTCCTCGTGTAGGTATCGTTTAAAAGAAAGTTACATTTACATTTTAAACAGAATGATAAATGAATATCATGTAGTTAGATATACAACCCATCTACGTAATTTGACTCTTTTAACCAGTTTAAGTTAAGAACAGTGTCTTCTATTTCCATTTTAAAATAGAATTATAGAAGCATTTTAACTTTTACCACTTTCTGTTGTCCTATCTTGAGACAGGAATAGTCTTTACTATTCATATTGATCACAAAACAATTTGTCAGGGCCTATTGCGTTTATTGAGGATTTTGAGCCGAAGTAACAAACCTTGGGAAATCTTGTCCAGAACAATGAAAAGGTCTGCTAGGTAAGCTGGTATAGAGGATACTACTGGGTCCCACCAGGAACTCTTTACCAGCTGGGCTACTCAGTGCTCAAACGCTGTATATTTTAGCAGCTAAAACGCACCTTTGCTCCCTTCTCATAAAAAAACTGCCCTCTGCCGAATAGAAGAGGCATCTTGCTCCCTCCCTGAGAAGTCCATCAGTGCACTGATGGTACCAAATGCTGGTTCTTTGATCTCAAGAGAGAACCAATATTCTGTTGTTATCGGGCTTTAGTAGTTTTTCCATGGGATCATTCTGAACCTTGTCCCCAGCTGAGAATAAGTTCTAAAAAATTATTTATATCTGGCTGTGCTGGGTCTTTGCTGCTGCATAGGCTTTTCTGTAGCTGTAGCCAGTGGGGGCTACTCTCTAGCTGTGGTGTGGGGCTTCTCACTGTGTTGGCTTCACTTGTTGTGGGGAATGGGCTCTAGAGTGCACAAGCTTCAGTAGTTTCAGCACAATAGTTTCAATAGCTGTGGCTTCCAGATTCTTGAGCTCTGGCTCAATAGCCTTGATATAAGCTTAATTTCTCCGAGGCATGTGGGATCTTCCTAGATCAGGGGATCAAACCCATGTCTCCTGCATTGACAAGCAGATTCTTTACCACTGAGTCAACAGAGAAACCCAATTGAGACTAGGTCCTCATACAGTTTTCTCTTACTTTTCTTGCTTCTCTCGTTCCCTTTCTCCTAAAAGCATATTTTACTCTGGTTCTTGATGTTTCCCATGATGGTGTGAGTTAACAGTTATATCTATATACTGGAATTGAACAATTATATAAATTAATGGCAGTTTGTGGGAGACAAGTTCTCACTGTTCAAGGGAACAGTTTCATGAGCAAGGTAAGACATCTAGAATGACCCTTGTAGTAATGTGTTGGAGACATCAATATGCACTTATGTTTAGGACAATATAGATACAGTGAATATATATATATATAATAAATGTGTGTCCACATACAGACTACTATGCACACATATATTTCCTTGAAGTGTCAGCTGAGGAGGTCTAGAAGCAACAACACTCCAGTGGCAACAAACACACTCAGTACCCAGATTTTGGGTTTTAATACTATTCTCCCATAGAAGGAACCAGGACTGCTTGAAGAAATGGCTGATTATACCACTGTTGAGGAGAAGCTATTAATACCACCCTGTAAGGAGCTGCTCAAGCACACATGTGCAAATGCACACACATGCGCAAATGCACACACATGCACACACAATAATCACAATATCACAAGAGCACAGAAGCCAATTGAAAGAGCTAACTATGGTCAAAGCTAGAGTAATTTGAACAAAACAGTCTTGAATTATAACTCAACATATAAAGTAAGTATTCATGAGTCCATACTAATACAAATGAATGACTGAATAAATTAATAAAAGAGGAAGAGACAAAATTCCCAGGTAGAGGATTTCTAAATAGTTTAATGTATTCCACCCTTAAAAAGATGGAATAGAATTACTAGTTCTTAAGTGAGCTGGGCATAGAGACCTTCAAAGAACATAGTATGGAAAGGGAAAAGTTTAAGGCTACAATAGAGAGACCTGAGAAACACCACCTCAGCCAGGTGATCAAGATCAGCATTAACAATGATAAGTTACGTTGATCACATCAATAACCTTTGACTAGCAATGGATGTGAGCTGCTCTGGTCCACTTACATGAGAATATTTTTCAATAGTAAATATGACAGTACTGCATAATCCATGGTGGTTGAGTTCCCAGACGCAAAACTACTGTAAAGAAGAACAGTGGTTGCAGGGCTACCCTAAGTATGTGTAGATTTGTGACTACCGGGAGGGTCAGCAGTCTTAATCTTGACGCTGTTCAAAGGTCAACTGTATATACCCTTGATAAGCTGTAACAGGCACCTTACCTCTTTTCTACCCAATACTAATACCCCCAGTCTCATCATGAGAAAAACATGAGGCAATGACAATAGATATTCTACAAAATATCTGATCAATAGTTCTCAGGCCTGTCAAGATATTCAGAAAAAAAAAAAATCTGAGAAACTGTCATAACCAAAAGAAGCCCACTGAGACATGACAATTAAACATATTGTGGCATCTTAAATGGAATCTTAAGAGAGAAAATGAAC
The DNA here is from genome assembly GCA_917880005.1 of Nanger dama. Taxonomy (NCBI): domain Eukaryota; kingdom Metazoa; phylum Chordata; class Mammalia; order Artiodactyla; family Bovidae; genus Nanger; species Nanger dama. The sequence continues at coordinate 13,235,855 of CAKJTW010000010.1, forward strand.
ATTAGGTGAAATCTAAGGAAATATGAATAAAGAATTGACTAGTTGTTAATATGCACTGATGTTTACTCATTAATTGATGTGTACAATCTATGCAATTTTTCTATGTCTGAAGCTATTCTAAAATAAAAAAGGTATTTAAAAAATTTTACTTTAAAAGGAACCTCTATTCATATCTGACTCTCTGCAACCCCACGGACTGTAGCCCATCAGGCTCATCTGTCCATGGCATTTTCCAGGCAAGAATACTGTACTGGGTAGCCATTCCCTTCTCCACAGAATCTTCTCAACCCAAGATATGAACCCAGGTCTCCTACATTGCAGGCAGATTGTTTCAGTCTGAGCCACCAGGAAGGCCTATATATATATATAGGCCTATACATATATATATACACACATATATATGTATGTATTTCTGTGTGTGTGTATGTGTTGGTTTAAAGTACTCTAAAAGCAAATTAGTGTCACAAAAACAGAATGCATATGAGATATAAGATTATATCTGAACAAAATGTTCACCTTTTTTTTGTTTTTCTTTGGTAATTAGCTTCTTTGTGCTCATCTTTCGTTCTAAAATATTTTGTATTGTTTTAGTATTTTATAATATCATATATATATATATCATACATAATAAATGTTATAAACTTTTACTTATTGTTTTTTAATATATGTTTTCTGTTTTTCTACAATCTTATTTTTTGATTTGTGAACACAAGAACTAATAAAATAATTCCACATGAGTATGAAATAAAACAAGAACATATTTAATTTTTAACTCATCAATTTTAGGCTGATATTTCAGTAACTTCCAGGCCTCTTTTTCCTTCCTATTTACAATTCTATAGACCCTGTCTAATCAGAAATTCTTACCACAGCCATCAACTAGCCAAATTCAATGTTTGATCTATTTATTGCACAAGCCAACATACAGACCCAGTATGTACAACTTCTAACTTGCTCCTGACATTCGAGAAAGAGAAATACTTTAATCTCAAAAAAAAGTAAAAATAAATCTGAACATGCTTGCTAAATTCATGTGATATTTGAAAACAATCTGTAAATTAGTATTAGTGAAAAACCTCATATATCATAAACTCAAACTTAAAACCTGAAGTCAGTTTTAGATTTAAAATTTATAATTCATAATAGATTTTTTTCATGTATATATGCATGCTCTATCTTTTACAAAATTTAATGTTATTTAAGTAGCAATGGCAACCCACTCTAGTATTCTTGCCTGGAAAAGCCCTTGGACAGAGGAGCCTGGTAGGCTGCAGTCTATGGGATCACTAGGAGTCGAACAGGACTGAGCAACTTCAATTTCACTTTTCACTTTCATGCATTGGAGAAAGAAATGGGAACCCACTCCAGCGTTCTTGCCTTGAGAATCCCAGGGACGGGGGAGCCTGGTGGGCTGTCATCTCTGGGGTCGCACAGAGTCAGACACAACTGAGGTGACTTAGCAGCAGCAGCAGCAAGTAGCATATATCTACATCTGTGCATAACCTATGTAAGTAAATACCATCCTTAATAAAAAAATATTAAAAGAAAAACTTCCTTTCTCTTAGTAAATATGATCTAACTGGATTCTAATTACTACCACCTATTAGTAAATAAAGCATGGTTACATTTCATAGGCCTGTCTGAATTTCACTAAGTCCATATATCATCAGGGTGCCAATGCAAACAAATATACATTAGGTTTTTCCTAAAGAAAAAATTGTCTTAGAAAAAAGGTATCTTTTTTTTTTTAAACAGTCTCTGTAGTTTGGCTAAATAATTATTACAATGGATGATAAAAATCCTTTAATCGTCATTTTTAAGAATGCCCTCCCTTCTAAGTAGCACTATCAGTTCAGTTCAGTTCAGTTCAGTCGCTCAGTCGTGTCCGACTCCTCGCGACCCCATGCATCGCAGCACGCCAGGCCTCCTGTCCATCACCATCCCTCGGAGTTCACTCAGACTCACGTCCATCGAGTTCGTAATGCATTAATTCCTTAATTAAAATAGTTAAAATGTTTCAATATCTAATTTATATTACTCTTCTAAGTAACAGTTTAATCCACTATGTGCTTTCCTTTGTTGTTTAGTCACCAAGTCATGTGTTTTCCTTTCAGTTCAGTTCAGTAGTAAATTGACAAACATGCACATGCACGCTTTCACGAATGTTGGTATGGGTGTATGGATTATATATGATCTTTGTACTCATATGCAGGATTATGTAGTAAACCATACATGCACAGATTTCACTTGATAAAAATCTTGATTTCATTAAACTATACACAAACTGCCCTATTTTCTATTTTATTAAAAATATCAAAGTAACTTATAGACTTACCATATTTATTCTATATATGGCTTATTTGAAAATGTTAATCTCTGTAAACTGAAATTTTTGAATAAAAGTAGTTGCTATAGAAAGAAAATGTATTAATTTGATATCCACATAATCAGTGCATTTATCTCAGAAGCTAAAGATGGGGAAAGGAGCAAGCGTATACAGTATCCTTAAATAAACTTTGTATATTAAAAATAGAAAACTTAGATTTAACTATTGAAATACCAAAAGTAGTGTTCATATTCTATATTTATCCAAATATTTTATTTTCTTACTTAAAACATTAAAACGGAATTGAAAAAAAGCAGATATTCCACAACTCTCTTTCTTCTAAAAATGTTTACTAGAAGAAAAAAATTTTGTGTGGGTGATTTTGAGTGAAGATTTTAATCTTTAAAGTGAGCAGTTTATCATATATTCATGTGATTGTTTGTATACAATGACATTCAAATATTCATTACTATCATTTCATTTGGCCATTGTATCAAAAATAAAGAAACTTAGGGGTCAAAACCTTCAAAATACATGTAAATGATACACATATACTTCTACAGTTTTGATCCCCTGCAATAATATAAAACTTACGTTATATAATTCTCAAATCAAGTGATAATTATAAATGATAGATGGAAGATATTAAATACATTTTATTTGTATTTAGTATATTATAAATTAACTATTCATGTCCAGTTCACTAAAATTGGTAAAGTCAATTAATGGAGCGGAAAAAAAAAACAAATGCGAAAGTGTGTTCAACAATTACAAAATAAGAAGAAAATATATAAACCCTGAACTACTACAAAACCTGAAAGTGACTATAGAAAAAAAAATCAAATCAAGAAAAACACTTTGTTGTCTGGATCTTTTCTTGCATTTCACAATAATTTGTAGACATAAAAACCAAATATGAAAATGAATTAGTGTGTCTGTAAAATTATATTTTAACTTTTATAAATTTAACTTAAGACCACCGACTTACAGAGCTGAAGATTGTTTTACAAGAGTTGTTTGTATTTTTTTCGTGTTTTCTTCTACCCACCTAGTTCAACTGATAACACCAATCACCAACATAAAGGAGTTTTTAGAGTATTTAAAGCCATATTTATATTTTCTAAATGGATAAACATGAAATCTATTTAATATTATGCAGTAGTATTTACAAAATTTTCAGAAAAAACACAGATTGTGATTATGGCACATTTTCAGAAGGCTTAGAAGAGTAACCAAATTGTTTTGTTTATAAAATCTCACAAACAACTAGGATGATGCTTGAGAGTATCAATATATAAAACTTTTATTATGGAAATAATTATTTCTTTAAAGAGAAAGCTACAACTACATTGAAATTTTAAAATTATACAACTCTCAAGTTCCTTTATAAATTAATTTAGTTCATAAATAATTTGAAAAACCTCAAATACAACATATGATTCTATCTAAATGTTAAAATGTTGGCATGAAGACTCCTAAAAATAAATTAAGCAGACCCTTCTCAAAAGAAAGATAGATGTGACTTATTTATACAAGGAGAATGTAATCTCCATAAATCAGTCTTCTGAACCCTCTGAAGTCAAGTTCATTGCTAGAGAGATCAGATGAAGATTCTTGACCAATTTAGGGATCACAAATTTTTATAGAAAATGAAAATGATTCTTGAAGACCACAGGGTCACATTAGACTGACAGTGTGAATCACATATTTAATTAAAACTTTTCTAACAATATATAACAAAGGCAAAAGTAGATAGGTGAAATTAATTTTAGTATTTGAAATATATTTTCTTAGGCTTCGAAAGCACTGTAGACAGTGATTGCAGCCATGAAATTATAAGACGTTTGCTCCTAGAAAGTAAAGCTATGATAAACCTAGATATCATATTAATAAGCAGAGGCATTACTTTGCCAACAGATGTCCATCTAGTCAAAACTATGGTTTTTCCAGCAGTCATGTATAGATGAGAGAGTTGGGCCATAAAGAAGGCTGAGTGCTGTAGAACAGATGCTTTCAAACTGTGGTGTTGGAGAAAACTCCTGAGAGCTCCTTGGACTGCAAGGAGATCAAGCAAGTCAATTCTAAAGGAAATCAACCCTGAATATTCATTGGAAAGACTGATGCTGAAGCTGTAACTACAATAGTTTGGCCTCCTGATATTAGAGGCAACTCACTGGAAAAGACCCTGATGCTGGGAAAGACAGAAGACTGGAGGAGAAGGGGACAACAGAGGTGAGATGGTTGGATGGGTCTGAGCAAACTCCAGGAGACAGTGAAGGATAGGGAAGACTGGCATGCTGCAGTCAATGGGCTCACAAAGAGTCAGCTCTTGTGTCAACAATGTCAACTCGTGTGTCAGCTAACACAACTCTGAGTGTCAGCAACACTTTGTAATACGTTAATGTAGAATTAATCTAAAAATTAATGACAAAGGCTTCCCTGATGGCTCAGTGGTAAAGAATCTGCCTGCAATGCAGAAGACATGGGTTTGATCCCTAGTTCAGGAAGATTCCACATGCCATGGAGCAATAAACCCACACATTACAGCTACTGAGCCTGTGCTCTAGAGCCCAGGAGTCCCAACTGCAGAAGCATGAATACCTTAGAGCCATATTCTGCAACAAGAAAAGTCACCGCAATGAGAAGCCTGTGCACCACAAGTACAGAATAGCTCCCACTCACTGAAACTAGAGAAAGTTGTGCAGCATTGAAGGCCCAGAGCAGCCAAAATTAAACAAATAAATAAATATTTTTAAAAAATTTATGACGAGGCATCTAGAATTTTTTTTTTGAGTTTTCAAATCCAGCACGCCTTGTCTATGTATTCATAACCAAATCTACACTTCATAGGCAGTAAAGCACTATTATGTGTCACAGCAACATTAGTACCAAGAAGTTACATATTATAACATACAAACTTGGAATTCTCTGATGTGGAACAATAATGGTTTCTGTTACTTTCACTGACCTGCTGCTTTTTTGTTTAACATTTTAGATCACGCTATTTGAATGTCCCTGACTCCAACAAACCAGCCACTCTATGTCCTTTAAAGTCATGGATAGCCCAGAGGAGCCATCAATAATTCAGATCTAGTTTAATTTCCTTACTGATTTACACTTGATTCTGCATACTCTTCACAAGCAGTGTAGAAAAATTACTTTCCAAGCTGATATCCCCAATTCTTAAAACCATTGCTAAAGTCTCCAAACAACAGAGCTATTGAGTCACTGTGAACACTATTTTGTCTTTAAAAACTGGTGCTTTCAAAGGGAGTTTTTCCTAAGAGATGAAAACAAAGCAAAAAAAAACTACAAAAGTTGAGTAGAAAAAAAATTCTAAACATTTTACCCTGAAGATAATTATTTAAAATTGAAAACTATGAATGTTGGAAGAATGAATTTAGCTAGCCCACAAATGGAAGACAGAATCTGAATATTGAAATGAATGCAATATATGTATAAAAGATATACATTCTATTTACCTGACATTAGAGATTCTATTTGTCAATGTTGAATTTGACTGTCTAAAATTTCCCATTAATCCTTAACATTAAAATGTTGCCCTGTAATTAAAATTCCACTGTGAAAATCCTAACCTGCTAGAGTGAATCCCAAATTTGCTTCAGTGCTTCTGGAACATAAGATGACAGTCCATCACAATCTTTTGAGTACAATTTTCTATTTAAATGTTTTATTCACTGTAGCATTTCTTAAACATTACAGATAATAAAAAGACGTTGAAAAACAAGCCCTTCCATTTTTCACTGTTTGGCTTTGGATTATAAAAGTGTGTTTAACCTTTTATTTCCTAGAGCAGAAATTATATAAAGGTATGTGAGTTGTGCAATAACCACACTATGAGTGAGCTCTTTATGCCTCCAGGAAAGCACTCTGACATTCACTATTTAATGCTTGAAATTTGTGTTCTTGTAAAGGTCAGAGAAAAAGAAAATTTCAAGGCATTAAGTATAGTAAGGGTAGGGGAAATCTTTGTGATTTCTTGTTGAATGATTGCTTTAAAAGAAATCTAATATTTTCTCAAAGAGTTGAACTATAAAAAAATGTGTTGGTTTGTTATAATAAAAATGTCTTTCAGAAAGAGTTGATCCATAAGGAATCTATGTGACATATAAACCTACAATCAAAATTTTAATTACAGAGAAAATATTAAGCATCTCTTTAAAACCCTGTACTATCATTTCTGGGATCATAGTGTCAATTCCCAAATAAATCTGAAGGATTAAATGTATTTTCCACTATTAATCTGGTACTTGCTCATGATAAAGCAAAACCAATATGCCAGACAGCTTCTATTGGTATTTTTCAGAACCATTTTCTTTTAGTAATTACAATCAATTTTAGGCTTCAAAAAATCAACAAATAAACCACTGAGGAGAAAAAAAAAGAAAATATGTTCAGATTTAATTGTTCATGAACATATGGTGCTGGTCCTTCAGGGAAAAATATTTTTAAGCAGTTATACTTTTTCTTAGAGCATGCTGTTAGATGAATTATGTGAGAAAATATTTCTTGTTGTTATAATAAGGAAAAGTATCATATTACACTTCTAATAAAAAAAGTCACACACTTTTTTATGTTTAGTAGTGATATTTGCCTGGGTATTCAAATTGTCACAAAAGAAATTTTCTGCAAGAAATATATACACATTGAAAGCTTCCATACTAGCTTATAAAAGAATATAGTGCTCATGTTGTGATTTCTTAGCTGTTATTTCATATTCACTAGTTGTGTCTGACACTTTTGAACCCCAATAACTGTAGACCACCAGGCTCCTCTGTCCATGGAATATTCCAGGCAAGAATATTGGAGTGTGTTACCATTCTCTTCTCCAGGGGATCTTCCCAAACCAGGGATTGAACCAATGCCTTCTGCATTGGCAGGTAGATTCTTTACCACTGAGCCACCAGGGAAGCCTGATGTGATTCCTAATTTTCTGCTAAATCTTACCGTTTATCCAGATTTTAATGAAGAATAACTGACTGGTTTAACATGTCTCTAATAGCTTTTTTTTTCACTCAAGAACATTTTATTTCCTTCTTCAAAAGGGTATATTAATATTTTCATCAGCATTTATTTTTTCTTTTATTTATTTATTTTATTTTATAAATTTTTATTTTTACTTTATTTTGCTTTACAATACTGTATTGATTTTGCCATACATTGACATGAATCAGCCACGAGTGTACTTGAGTTCCCAATCCTGAACCCCCTCCCACATCGCACCTCATATCATCTCTCTGGATCATCCCTGTGCACCAGCCCCAAGCATCCTGTATCCTGTAGCGAACATAGACTGGTGATTCATTTCTTACCTGATAGTATACATGTTTTAAAGCCATTCTCCCAAATCATCCCACCCTCGCCCTGTCCCACAAAGTCCAAAAGTCCATTCTATACATCTGTGTCTCTTTTGCTGTCTCCCATACAGGGTTATCATTATCATCTTTCTAAATTCCATATACATGTGTTAGTATACTATATTGGTGTTTTTATTTCTGGCTTGCGTCACTCTGTATAATCGGCTCCAGTTTCATCCACCTCATTAGAACTGATTCAAATATATTCATTTGAATGGCTGAGTAATACTCCATTGTGTATATGTACCACAGCTTTCTTATCCATTCATCTGCTGATGGACATCTAGGTTGTTTCCATGTCCTGGCTATTAAAAACAGTGCTGCAGTGAACATTGGGGTGCATGTGTCTCTTTCAATTCTGGTTTCCATGGTGTGCACGCCCAACAGTGGGACTGCTGGGTCATAAGGCAGTTCTATTTCCAGTTTTTTAAGAAATCTCCACACTGTTCTCCATAGTGGTTGTACTAGTTTGCATTCCCACCAGCAGTGTAAGAGTGTTTCCCTTTCTCCACACCCTCTCCAGCATTTATTGCTTGTAGACTTTTGGATCACAGCCATTCTGACTGGTGTAAAATGGTACCTCATTGTGGTCTTGATTTGCATTTCTCTGACAATGAATGATGTTGAGCATCTTTTCATGTGTTTTTAGCCATCCGTATGTCTTCTTTGGAGAAATGCCCATTTATTTCTTTGGCCCATTTTTTTGATTGGGTCATTTATTTTTCTGGACTTGAGCTGCATGAGTTGCTTGTATATCTTTGAGATTAGTTGTTTGTCAGTTGCTTCATTTGCTATTATTTTCTCCCATTATGAAAGCTGTCTTTTCACCTTGCTTATAGTTTCCTTTGTTGTGCAGAAGCTTTTAATTTTAATCAGATCCCATTTGTTTATTTTTGCTTTTATTTCCAGTATTCTGGGAGGTGGATCATAGAGGATCCTGCTGTGATTTATGTCGGAGAGGGTTTTGCCTATGTTCTCCTCTAGGAGTTTTATAGTTTCTGGTCTTACATTTAGATCTTTAATCCATTTTGAGTTTATTTTTGTGTATGGTGTTAGAAAGTGATCTAGTTTCATTCTTTTACAAGTGGTTGACCAGTTTTCCCAGCACCACCTGTTAAAAGATTGTCTTTACTCCATTATATATTCTTGCCGCCTTTGTCAGAGATAAGGTGTCCATAGGTGTGTGGATTTATCTCTGGGCTTTCTATTTTGTTCCATTGATCTATATTTCTGTCTTTGTGCCAGTACCATACTGTCTTGATGACTGTGGCTTTGTACTAGAGCCTGATGTCAGGCAGGTTGATTCCTCCAGTTCCATTCTTCTTTCTCAAGATTGCTTTGGCTATTCGAGGTTTTTTGTATTTCCATACAAATTGTGAAATTATTTGTTCTAGCCCTGTGAAAAATACCGCTGGTAGCTTGACAAGGATTGCATTGAATCTGTAGATTGCTTTGGGTAGTGTACTCATTTTCACTATGTTGATTCTTCTGATCCATGAACGTGGTATATTTCTCCATCTATTAGTGTCCTCTTTGATTTCTTTCATCAGTGTTTTATAGTTTTCTATATACAGGTCTGTATTTTCTTTAGGTATGTATATTCCTAAGCATTTTATTATTTTCATTGCAATGGTTAATGGAATTGTTTCCTTAATTTCTTTTTCTACTTTCTCATTATTAGTGTATAGGAATGCAAGGGATTTCTGTGTGTTGATTTATATCCTGTAACTCTACTATATTCATTGATTAGCTCTAGTAATTTTCTGGTGCAATCTTTTAGGGTTTTCTATGTAGAGGATCATGTCATCTGCAAACAGAGTTTTACTTCTTCTTTTCCAATTTAGATTCTTTTTATTTATTTTTCTGCTCTGATTGCTGTGGCCAAAATTTCCAGAACTATGTTGAATAGTAGTGGTGAAAGTGGGCACCCTTGTCTTGTTCCTGACTTTAGGGGAAATGCTTTCAATTTTTCACCATTAAGAAAAATGTTTGTTGTGGGGTTTGTCATATATAGCTTTTATTATGTTGAGTTATGTTCCTTCTATTTCTGCTTTCTGGAGAGTTTTTATCATAAATGGATGTTTAATTTTGTCAAAAGCCTTCTCTGCATCTATTGAGATAATCATATGGCTTTTATTTTTCAATTTGTTAATGTGGTGTATTACATTGATTGATTTGTGGATATTGAAGAATCCTTGCATCACCCACTTGGTCATGGTGTATGATCTTTTTAATGTGCCGTTGGATTCTGATTGTTAGAATTTTGTTGAGGATTTTTGCATCTATGTTCATCAGTGATTTTGGCCTGTAGTTTTCTTTTTGTGTGGCATCTTTGTTAGGTTTTGGTATTAGGGTGATGCTGGCTTCATAGAATGAGATTGGAAGTTTATCTTCCTTTGCAATTTTCTGGAAGAGTTTGAGTAGTATAGGTGTTAGCTCTTCTCTAAAAATTTTGGTAGAATTCAGCTGTAAAGCCGTCTGGACCTGGGCTTTTGTTTGCTGGAAGATTTCTGATTACAGTTTCAATTTCCATGCTTGTGATGGGTCTGTTAATATTTTCTTTCTTCCTGGTTCAGTTTTGGAAAGTTGTACCTTTCTAAGAAATTGTCCATTTCTTCCACGTTGCCCATTTTATTGGCATATAACTGCTGATGGTAGTCTCTTATGATCCTTTGTATTTCTGTGTTATCTGTTGTGATCTCTCCATCTTCATTTCTAATTCTATTGATTTGATTTTTCTCCTTCTTTTCTTGATGAGTCTGGCTAATGGTTTGTCAATTTTATTTATCCTTTCAAAGAACCAGCCTTTGTCTTTGTTGATTTTTGCTATGGTCTCTTTTGTTTCTTTTGCATTTATTTTTGCTCTAATTTTTCAGTTTTCTTTCCTTCTACTAACTCTGGGGTTCTCCATTTCTTCCTTTTCTAGTTGCTGTAGGTGAAGAGTTAGGTTATTTATTTGATTTTTTCTTGTTTCTTGAGGTAAGCCTGTATTGCTATGAACTTTCCTCTTAGCACTGCTTTTATACTGTCCCACAGGTTTTGGGTTGTTCTGTTTTCATTTTCATTCATTTCTATGCATATTTTGATTTCTTTTTTGATTTCTTCTTTGAATTGTTGGTTATTCAGCCTCCATATGTTGGAATTTTTAACAATTTTTCTCCTGTAATTGAGATCTAATCTTAATGCATTATGGTCAGAAAAGATGCTTGGAATGATTTCTTTCTTTCTTTCTTTCTTTTTTTTTTTTTTATTCATCAAGATTAGACTTATGGCCCAGGATGTGGTCTGTCCTTAAGAAGGTTCCGTGAGCACTTGAGAAAAAAGTGAAACATCATTTTGGGGTGAAATGCCCTATAGATATAAATTAGGTCTAACTGTTCTATTGAATCATTTAAAGTTTGCATTTCTTTGTTAATTTTCTGTTTAGTTGATCTGTCCATAGATGTGAGTGGGATATTAAAGTCTCCCACTATTATAGTGTTATTGTTAATTTCCCTTTCATACTTGTTAGCATTTATCTTACATATTGTGGTGCTCCTATGTTGGGTGCATATATATTTATAATTGTTATATCTTCTTCTTGGATTGATCCTTTAATCATTATGTAGTGGCCTTCTTTGTCTCTTTTTCACAGCCTTTGTTTTAAAGTGTATTTTATCAGATATGAGTATTGCTACTCCTGCTTTTTTTTTATCTCTATTTGCGTGGAATATCTTTTTCCAACCCTTCACTTTCAGTTTTGAGTTGAGTCTCTTCTAGGCAGCGTATATAGTGGTCTTGTTTTTGTATCCATTCAGCCAGTCTTTGCCTTTTGGTTGGGGTATTGAACCCATTTATGTTTAAGGTAATTATTGATAAGTATGATCCCATTGCCATTTACTTTATTGTTTGGGGTTGAGGTTTATATACCCTTTTTGTGTTTCTAGTCTAGAGAAGGTACTTTAGCATTTGTTGGAGAGCTAGTTTGGTGGTGTTGAATTCTCTCAGCCTTTGCTTGTCTGTAAAGCTGTATATTTCTCCTTCATATTTGAATGAGATCCTTGCTGGTTACAGTATCTGGGCTGTACGTTATTTTCTTTCATCACTTTAAGTATGTCTTGCCAGTCCCTCTGGGCCTGAAGAATTTCTATTGAAAGATCAGCTGTTATCCTTATGAGAATCCCCTTGTGTGTTATTTGTTGTTTTTCCCTTGCTGCTTTTAATATTGGTTCTTTGTGCTTGATCTTTGTTAATTTGATTAATATGTGTCTTGGGGTGTTTCTCCTTGAGTTTATCTTGTTTGGAATTTTCTGGGTTTCTTGGTCTTGGGTGATTATTTCCTTCTTCATTTTAGGGAAGTTGGCCACTATTATCTCCTCAAGTATTTCCTCATGGTTTTTCTTTTGTCTTCTTCTTCTGGGACTCCTATAATTCGAATGTTGGAGCATTTCCTATTGTCCTGGAGGTCTCTTAGATTGTCCTCATTTCTTTTAATTCATTTTTCTTTTTTTTTCTCTGATTCATTTATTTCTACCATTCTATCTTCTATTTCACTAATCTTATCTTCTGCCTTGGTTATTCTACTACTTGTTGATCCAGAGTGTTTCTGATCTCATTTATTGCATTATTCGTTATATGTTGACTCTTTTTTATTTCTTCTAGGTCCTTGTTAAACCTTTCTTGCATCTTCTCAGTCCTTGTCTCCAGGCTATTTATCTTTGATTCCATTTTGATTTCAAGATTTTGGATCATTTTCATTATCAATATTTAGAATTCTCTCTCAGGTAGATTTCCTGTCTTTTCCTCTTTTGTTTGGTTTGGTGGGCATTTATCCTGTTCCTTTACCTGCTGGGTATTCCTCTGTCTCTTCATCTTGGTTATATTGCTGCATTTGGGGTGGCCTTTCTGTATTCTGGGAATTTGTGACGTTCTCTTTATTATGGAGTTTCCTCATAGTGGGTGGGGTTGTATCAGTGGCTTGTCAAGGTTTCTTGGTTAGGAGGTTTGTGTTGGAGTTCTAGTGGGTGGAGTTGGATTTCTTCTCTCTGGAGTGCAAAGAAGTGACCAGTAATGGGTTATGAGACATCAATGGTTTTGGAGTAAATTTAAGCTACCTGTATATTGACACTAGGGGTGTGTTTCTTTGTTGCTAGAGAATTTTGCATGGTATGTCTTGCTCTGGAACTTGTTGGCCCTTGGGTGGTGCTTGGTTTCAATGTAGGTATGGAGGCATTTGATGAGTTTCTATCAATTAATGTTCCCTGGATTCAGGAGTTCTCTGATGTTCTCAGGATTTGGACTTTTGCCTCCTGCTTCTGGTTTTCAATTTTATTTTTACAGTAGACTCAAAACTTCTCCATCTGTACAGCACCAATGATAAAACATCTAGGTTAGAGATGAAAAGTTTCTCCACATTGAGGGACACCCAGGGAAGTTCACTGAGTTACAAGGAGAAGAGAAGAGGGAGGGTGTAGTTAGCAGTGACTGGAATGAGATGAGGTGGGATCAAAAGAGGAGAGAGCAAGCTAGCCAGTAATCATTTCTTATGTGCACTCCACAGTCTGGACTGCTCAGAGATGTTCACAGAGTTATACAGGGAAGAGGAGATGGAGGAAGTAGACAGTGGTGGCCAGGAGGATAAAAGAGGGAAATGAAAAAGAGAGAGACAGATCCAGCCAGTAACCAGTTCCCTAAGTGTTCTCCACCATCTGGAACACACAGATATTCACAGGGTAGGGTAGAGAAGAGAAGTGGGAGGGAGGAGACAGAGACAATCTGGTGAAGAAAAAGGAAAGTCCAAAGGAGGAGAGTTGGTCAAGCCAGTAATCTCGCTCTCAGGTAAAAGTGGGTACTGAAGATTGGGTTTTTAAATGTACAAAATTGACAACAAATACCAAAAAGCAAAGATTAAAAATCTAGAGTAGAGGTTTGATTTTCAAAAATACAATATTAAAGAAAAGAAGAAGAACAAGAAGAAAAAAAGCCACAAGAATTGTTAAAATCGACAACAACCACCACTAAAAGACTATATACGGCGTTTGCTTTAAAATTAGGTCTTTTTTTTTTTTGAAAAGTATTAGTAGGTTATAAAATAAAAATAAAAATTAAAGGAGAAATAGAGGACTTAAGTATTTTTAAAAATGGAGAAGAAAAAGAAAAGAAGAAAAACAATCACACAACAACATAAAAAAAAAAAAGAATGATCGTAAAATTAGTAAAGATATATCTGGCCCTTTCTCTGGTTTTGTGGGCAGTGTGGGGTCACTTCCAAGGCGGTTCTCTGTTTAACTTCTTCTGTTTGCTGGTCTCTTCAGTGTCTGATTTCTGCCCTGACACAGAGCGGGTGGTGGTAGGTAGGCACTTTTTTTTTTTTTTTTTTTTTTAGGCTCACTTGTTCAGTCGCACTGTGGGGAGGGAGGGATGCTGCAAACAACACTGGTGTGTGTTCGTAGTGTCTCAGCCACTCTGGGCATGCCCCTGCTTGTGGCGCACATGGCTCAGGCTCTATGTTGCTCTGCCAGGAACCGTCTGAGGCCAGCCCTAGGCTGCATGCACCTCCCCGGTCCAGCCGCTCAGGCTCGGCGCTCAGGTTGCCCTCAAAGGTGCAGATTCGGTTGGGCTTGTGTTTTGTGCCCTTCCCAGGACTGAGTGGCTCAGGTGTTTGGTGAGCATGGTCACTGCAACTTATCGCCTTCCCGTTCCTGCTGCTCAGTTTTATGAGTGTACCACTGGCACTCCTTGTTAGGTGGATGGTGACTGTCCAGGACCCCAAGAAGTCTTAGCAAAGATGCCTGCTTGCAGTTTGGTAGGTAAAGTCTCTCCAGGGCTGGCTGTGATTGCCCCCTTCCAGTCCTTCTGGCTCTGGCTGCCTGTCACTGGAGGGGATGGTCTGCAGCCAGCTCTTTCTGTTCCATCCTTTGTTCTGTGTGTGGACCTGGCAGTGTCTTATGTTAGAGCTTTTTGCAACGTAGCTTTCCCACAGTCTGGTTTGCTGGCCCAAGTTAGTTCACACTGGTTATGCATGGGCGTTCCTACCCGAATCTTCAGAAGCACTGTAGCCCGTGCCTCCCGTGCCTCCCTCCCAGCCCCCACTTGCTAGTGGTAGATTCAGGTGTCTGCACTGCTTCTCTGCTTGCGGAGTTACTGTTGGGCTCATAATCTGTTGGTTTTAATTATTTGTTTATTTTTCCTTCCTGCTATGTTGCCCTCTGTGCTTCCAAGGTTCACCACAGACTTGGTAGCAAGAGTGTTTCCTGGTGTTTGGAAACCTCTCTTCTTAAGATTCCCTTCCTGGAATGGGACTTCCTTCCTGGGACAGGACTTCCTTCCCAGGACAGAGCTCCCTCCCCTACCTCCTTTGTCTCTTTTTGTCTTTTATATTTTTTCCTACCTGTTTTTGAAGCCAATGATCTGCTTTTCTGAGTGCCTAATGTCCTCTGCCAGCATTCAGAAATTGTTTTGTGGAATTTACTCAATGTTGAAAGGTTCTTTTGATGAATTTGTGTGAGAGAAAGTGGTCTCCCCATCCTATTCCTCTGCCACCTTAGGACTGCCCCCCTAAACTCTTTAAAGAAGCTCACTGATACAGTTTTTAATATGTTACAATGTTGAAATCACAAATTAGTCAGGATTTTTTCAACTCATTGTCCTTTATTTGATTTTTCTAATTCCTTGAGTAATCCCAACATTCCTCTATATTATAAAACAACTAAAAACATGTAATATTGTAACAGTTGATACAACACATTTTTTTCTAATAAAATAAATTAGGACTTCCCCAGTGATCTAGTGGTTAAGACTCTGCATTCCAATGTAGGGGACATAGGTTCAATCCCTGGTCAGTTCAGTTCAGTCACTCAGTCGTGTCTGACTCTTTGTGACCCCATGAATCGCAGCATGCCTAGCCTCCCTGTCCATCACCATCTCCCGGAGTTCACTCAGACTCACGTCCATCGAGTCCGTGATGCCATCCAGCCATCTCATCCTTGGTCGTCCCCTTCTTCTCCTGCCCCCAATCCCTCCCAGCATCAGAGTTTTTTCCAATGAGTCAACTCTTCACATGAAGTGGCCAAAGTACTGGAGTTTCAGGTTTAGCATCATTCCTTCCAAAGAAATTCCAGGGCTGATCTCCTTCAGAATGGAATGGTTGGATCTCCTTGCATTTGAAGAGACTCTCAAGAGTCTCCTTCAACACCACAGTTTAAAAACATCAATTCTTTTGGCTCTCATCCTTCTTCACAGTCCAACTCTCACATCCATACATGACCACAGGAAAACCATAGCCTTGACTAGACTGACCTTAGTCGGCAAAGTAATGTCTCTGCTTTTGAATATGCTATCTAGGTTGGTCATAACTTTTCTTCCAAGGAGTAAGCGTCTTTTAATTTCATGGCTGCAGTCACCATCTGCAGTGATTTTGGAGCCCCCTCCCCTCCAAAAAAAAAAAAGTCTGACATTGTTTCCACAGTTTCCTCATCTATTTCCCATGAAGTGATGGGACCGGATGTCATGATCTTTGTTTTCTGAATGTTGAGCTTCTGGCCAACTTTTTCGCTCTCCTCTTTCAATTTCACCACGAGGCTTTTTAGCTCCTCTTCACTTTCTGCCATAAGAGTGGTGTCATCTGCATATCTGAGGTTACTGATATTTCTCCAGGCAATCTTGATTCTAGCTTGTGTTACTTCCAGTCTATCATTTCTCATGATGTACTCAGCATAACTCCATGAACAGTATGAAAAGGTAATATGACAGGATACCCAAAGAGGAACTCCCCAGGTCATTAGATACCCAATATGCTACTGGAGATCTGAAGAGAAATAACTATAGAAAGAATGAAGGGATGGAGCCAAAGCAAAAACAATACCCAGTCGTGGATGTGACTGGTGATAGAAGCAAGATCTGATGCTGTAAAGAGCAATATTGCATAGGAACCTAGAATGCCAGGTCCATGAATCAGGCAAATTGGAAGTGATCAAACAAGAGATGACAAAGGTGAACGTCAACATTCTAAGAATCAGCGAACTAAAATGGACTGGAATGGGTGAATTTAACTCAGATGACCATTATATCTACTACTGCAGGCAGGAATCCCTCAGAAGAAATGGAGTAGCCATCATGGTCAACAAAAGAGTCTGAAATGCAGTATTTGGATGCAATCTCAAAAACGGCAGAATGATCTCTGTTTGTTTCCAAGGCAAAACATTCAATATCACAGTTATCCAAGTCTATGCCCCAACCAGTAATGCTGAAGAAGCTGAAGTTGAATGGTTCTATGAAGACCTACAAGACCTTTTAGAAGTAACGCCCAAAGAAGATGTCCTTTTCATTATAGGGGACTGGAATGCAAAAGTAGGAAGTCAAAAAACACCTGGAGTAACAGGCAAATTTGGCCTTGGGATGCAGAATGAAGCAGGGCAAAGACTAATGCAGTTTTCCCAAGAAAATGCACTGTCATAGCCAACACCTTCTTCCAACAACACAAGAGAAGACTCTACACATGGACATTGTGGGGGACTCTCCGCAGAAAGAGTAGAGGCAGTGGAACTTCCCTCAGCAAAGCCGAGGTGTTCCCAAGGAGAGGTGAGCCTGCTGTCCGCCAACCCAGCCCCTCGGCGAGCGAGAGACAATCAGATGCGACAGGGGTTCCGTCGAAGCAGTTCTGCTTTATTGTTGCAAACTCCCAGCTTATATAGACAAACAGGAGGGTTTTAGGAGGGACTTTTCATAGTTGCACTAATCACGTTAAAGGTCAAATTGTCATGTACCCTCATTATAACAGGAGTCTATGGAGATCACACACTGTCTACGTGCACAGAAATCAAGAGAGCCAATCAAAAACTTTGACAGACAACATAGACCCTGCCCCCATCTCTTCCGCCAGGCGCCATCTTAGGTTTTCTTTTTTTTTTTGACAGTGATGCTTCTTTTTTATTTTTTTAATTTATTTTTTTAATTACAATACCATATTTGTTTTGCCATACATTGACATGAATCAGCCACAGGTGAACACAATCTCCCAATGCTGAAGCCCCCACTCACGTCCCACCCCACATCCTCTACCTGAATCATCCTGTGCTCCAGCCCCATGCATCCTGCATCCTGCATTGAACATAGATTGGTGCTTCGTTTCTTACAAGAAAGTATACATGTTTCAATGCCATTCTCCCAAACCATCCCACCCTTTCCCTCTCCCTCAGAGTCCATCTTAGGTTTTCGACCACAAAGCTAGCCCCTTTGTTTTTAAGGTTTCCCATTTAGGGCCCCACAGACATCACCAGATGGTCAATACTGAAATCACATTGATTATATTCTATGCAGCCAAAGATGGAGAAACTCTATACAGTCACCAAAAACAAGACCAGGAGCTGACTGTGGCTCAGATCATGAGCTTCTTATTACCAGATTCTGACTGAAATTGAAGAAAGTAGGGAAAACCGTTAGACCATTCAGGTATGACCTAAATCAAATCCCTTATGATTATACAGTGGAAGTGAGAAATAGATTTAAGGGCCTAGATTTGATAGATAGAATGCCTGATGAACTATAGAATGAAGTTTGTGACATTGTGCAGGAGACAGGAATCAAGACCATCCCCACGGAAAAGAAAAGCAAAAAGCATAATGGCTGTCTGGGGAGGCCTTACAAATAGCTGTGAAAAGAAGAGAGTTGAAAAGCAAAGGAGAAAAGGAAAGATATAGGCATCTGATTGCAGAGTTCCAAAAAATAGCAAGAAGAGATAAGAAAGCCTTCTCAGTGATCAATACAAAGAAATAGAGGAAAAGAACAGAATGCAAAAGACTAGAGATCTCTTCAAGAAAATTAGAGATACCAAGGGAACATTTCATGCAAAGATGGGCTCGATAAAGGACAGAAATGTTATGGACCTAACAGAAGCAGAAGATATTAAGAAGAGGTGGCAATAATACACAGAAGAACTGTACAAAAAGATCTTCACGACCCAAATAGTCATGATGATGTGATCACTAATCTAGATCCAGACATCTTGGAATGTAAAGTCAAGTGGGCCTTAGAAAGCATCACTACGAACAAAGCTAGTGGAGGTGACAGAATTTCAATTGAGATATTTCAAATCTTGAATGATGATGCTGTGAAAGTGCTGCCAGGAAAATTGGAAAACTCAGCAGTGGCCACAGGTTGGAAAAGGTCAGTTTTCATTCCAATCTCAAAAACGCAATGCCAAAGAATGTTCAATCCCTTGTCAGGGAGTTATAATCCCACACGACATGTGTTGTGGTCAAAACTTAGAACAAAAATCATGCAATGCTATAAACTGAGTTAATTTTGCACTCTCAATTCTGTTCTCTGTTGTCTAGCAATGGTTTTCCTACTTGGAAAGGAAAGGCCTTTCCTTTCCTTTCCTTTCCTTTCAAGGAAAAGAAGATAGAGAAAGGCCTGAAACCACAAGAAAGTATAAGTTTTTAAAATTATAATTAATTTTTATTACCAGATGTGTTTTTCAGTATTTCTCTGCATTGCCAGAAGTACCAGAGATATTTTAGTAATTTTAGCACCAGTTGTAGTACAATGTTAATTACAAAACAGTTAGAAAAAAATTAGCAAATGAGTTTAAAATTTAAGAGTTTCTTAATAATTATTTCCAATATGTTCATCTTTGACCTTCATGGTCACACCCCATCACAAAGTATATCATTTCATAGAAACTATTTTTCTTCCTAACCATTAGCTTTTAGGAATAATAGAATATTCAGTATATATATATGTGTGTGTGTGTGTGTGTGTGTGTGTGTGTGTGTGTGTGTGTGTGTGTATAAAGACGCTTACTCCTTGGAAGACAAGTTATATCCAATTAGACAGCGTATTCAAAAGCAGAGACATTACTTTGCTGACTAAGGTCCATCTAGTCAAGGCTATGATTTTCCAGTAGTCATGTATAGATGTGAGAGTTGAACTGTGAAGAAGGCTGAGCACTGAAGAATTGATGCTTTTGAACTGTGGTGTTGGAGAAGACTCTTGAGAGTCCCTTGGACTGCAAGGAGATCCAACCAGTCCATTCTGAAGGAGGTCAGCCCTGGGATTTCTTTGGAAGGAATGATGCTAAAGCTGAAACTCCAATACTTTGGCCACCTCATGTGAAGAGTTGACTCACTGGAAAAGACTCTGATGCTGGGAAGGATTGGGGGCAGGAGGAGAAGGGGACGACAGAGGATGAGATGGCTGGATGGCATCACGGACTCAATGGACGTGAGTCTGAGTGAACTCCGGGAGTTGGTAATGAACAGGGAGTCCTGGAGTGCTGCGATTTATGGGGTCGCAAAGAGTCGGACACAACTGAGTGACTGAACTGAACTGAATACGTTCATATACATATGTATAACTATCACATGTATGCATTAATTTTCCTCCAGAAGTGTAAGAGCCATAACAATAAAGACTATAGTGATATGGCTATTGCCTTTTCCCATAAGATGTTACAGAAAAACCCAAAGGTTTTGGCCAAGCCAATATGTCTACTTATATATTTCATTAGCACTTAATAAACAACTATAAGTAAATGCCTTGCAGATTCTCAGGAGGAAACAGGAAGACTGATACTCCATGAAGTCCATATTCATTCAAGACTATATGCTATTTCTTTTCTGATCTTGAGACTATTGTCCTACATAAAATAAAATACCATTAAGAAATACGTGTTTTTGAAAAAGAAATGTAAAGACTTCCTGATGTGTTCAAATTCCTGGTTTAAAAAATACAAAGTGGATAGTTCTCTTACTACATGCAGAATTTTGAGATAAAATAATATCTTGAGGTTAGCAAAAAAAAAAAAAAAAAAAAAAAAAACAGGCCACATATCTTAATTCAAGAAATATAAACACAGTAATAACTCAGTCGGTAAAGAATCTGCCTGCAATGCAGGAGAAACCAGTTGGATTCCTAGGTCAGGAAGATCCACTGGAGAAAGGATAAACTACCCCCTCTAGTATTCTTGGGCTTCCCATGTGGCTCAACTGGTAAAGAATCCACCTGTGATGCTGGAGACCTGAATTCGATCCCTGGATTGAGAAATTACCCTGTAGAAGGGAAAGTCTACCCACTCCAGTATTCTGGCCTGGAGAATTAAATGAACTATATAGCCCATGGGGTCAAAGAATTGGACACGGCTGAGCTTCACTTCAATAGGAATCAAGGAAAATAAACCTAGGAAGAAAGATAGAGCTATGATAGTAAAGAATATAGTAAATGAAACCTTATCTATTCAATATAGTATCACCCCATTAGTAACAACTTAGTTCAGTTCAGTCACTCAGTCATGTCTGACTCTTTGCAACCCCATGAATCACAGCACACCAGGCCTCCCTGTCCATTACCAACTCCCAGAGTCCACTCAGATTCATGTTCATCGAGTCAGTGATGCCATCCAGATCCAGCCATCTCATCCTCTGTCATCCCCTTCTCCTCCTGCCCTCAATCCCTCCCAGCATCAGAGTCTTTTCCAGTGAGTCAACTCTTCGCATGAGGTGCCCAAAGTACTGGAGTTTCAGCTTTAGCATCATTCCTTCCAAAGAAATCCCAGGGTTGACCTCCTTCAGAATGGACTGGTTGGATCTCCTTGCAGTCCAAGGGACTCTCAAGAGTCTTCTCCAACACCACACTTCAAAAGCATCAATTCTTCAGCACTCAGCCTTCTTCACAATCCAACTCTCGCATCCATACATGACTACTGGAAAAACCATAGGCTTGTCTAGACAAACTTGAGTATACCCTAAATTCAGTGAGCATGGGAATTTTAGAGGAAACGTTCCCCAAGTTAGTGCAAATTTCTAGTTGCTGCTTCAGTTTAGCAAAAAGTTTTCTTCAGCTCTACCTTCACATTGCTTTATCTCTCTCTAAACCCCACTCCTTGGCATCAAACCATAAAAAATGTCTACTCAGCTTCAAAGTTTACGGCAAAGTCAGCCCTTACAGTTCTACTCTCATTTGCATACTGATCTCTAGTCCCATAAGCAGAGATTACACAATTACATAGCAGAACAAGTGAAGACAAAGACCAGAGGGTAGAACCTAATCAGTGTGCATGCCTGTTGATTA
The DNA here is from genome assembly GCA_917880005.1 of Nanger dama. NCBI lineage: Eukaryota > Metazoa > Chordata > Mammalia > Artiodactyla > Bovidae > Nanger > Nanger dama. The sequence goes on from CAKJTW010000010.1 coordinate 13,257,605, forward strand.
AATTCTTCAAGTGTTGTCCAAAGTGTTAGGAACTCTGTTTACTAGTATTTATTCTCTTATTGACCATCTATTAGATGAAATATATGTTACCAACTTCCAGTCTTCTTAACTTAAGAATGTTTTAGGAAGCAAATAGCTTTTTAAAAACCTTTTAAAAATTGGACTTTGAGGGTAATTGAAAATGCAAAGAGAATTTCTAAATTACATGAAAAATGCCATTAAAATCTAGCCAGTGAAGGACAAAGATATTTTAAGCAATCCAACTGAATGGAAAGTAACGATGCATTTTGACCTTTAATATTGGTGTAAGATAATACTTAGCAGAAGATCAGACCACAAACTGTCCTTAGCAGCAAGATTGCTTTATAATCCATTCAGAACCCTGTTAAATCCATTCACAGATGCTCCATTTGGGGGTGGTGGTGGTGAATGTTCAGCTTTTCCAAAAGCTATGGAGTCACCCCATTTTGTAGCCTGAACTACAGTTCTTCATCATCTTTGGCCTTTAAAAACAAGGTCTTACCCATCACAAGCACAGAAATCAAAACTGCAATAAAAAAATCTTCCAACAAACAATAGCCCAGGAACAAATGACTTCAGGTGAGTTCTAACAAAAATTAAGAGAAGAGCTAACACCTATCCTACTCAACTCTTCCAGAAAATTGCTGAGGAAGCTAAGCTCCCAAAGTCATTCTATGAGGCCACCATCATCCTAATACCAAAACCAGACTAAGATGCCACACAAAAAAAAAAAAAGAAAAGAAAAGAAAGAAAAGAAAACCCCAGGCCAATATCATTGCTGAAAATAGATGCAAAAATCTGCAACAAAATTCTTGCAAACAGAATCCAACAACATATTAAAAATATCATGCATCATAACCAAGTGGGCTTTATCCCAAGAATTCAAAGATTCTTCAATATTCACAAATCAATCAATATTATACACAATATTAACAAATTGAAAGATATAAACTGTATGATTATTTCAATAGATGCAGAGAAAGCCTTTGACAAAATTTGAGACACATGTATGATCAAAACTCCAGAAAGCAGGCATAGAGGGAACATACCTCAACATAATAAAAGCCATATATGACAAACCCACAGCAAGCACTATCCTTAATGGCAGAAAATTGAAAGCACTTCCTCTAAAATCAGGAGCAAGACAAGGGTGCCCACTCTCACCACTACTACTCAACATAATTTTGGGAGTCCAAGCCACAGCAATCAGAGAAGAAACGGAAATAAAAGGAATCCATATTAGAAAAGAAGTAAAACTCTCATTGTTTGCAGATGACATGATCCTCTACATAGAAAACCCTAAAGACACCACCAGAAAATCACTGGAGCTAATCAATGAATATAGTAAAGTTTCAGGATATAAAATTAATACGCAGAGTCCCTTGCATTCCTATACACTAATCATGAAAAACAGAAAGAGAAATTAAGGAAACAATCCCATATAACATTGCAATGGAAAGAATAAAATACTTAGGAATGAATTTTTCTAAGGAAACAAAAGACCTATATATAGAAAATTATAAAACACTGATGAAAGAAATCAAAGATGACAAAAATAGATGGAGAAATATACTATGTTTGTGGATTGGAAAAATCAATATAGTGAAAATGAGTATACTACCCAAAGCACTCTGTAGATTCAGTGCAATCTCTATCAAATTACCAACAGAATTTTTCACAGAACTAGAACAAGTAATTTCACAATCTGTATGGAAACCCCAAAACCTTGAATAGCCAAACCAATCTTGAGAAAGAAGAATGCAACTGGAGGAATCAACCTGCTTGAACTCAGACTATACTACAAAGCTACAGCCATCAGGACAGTATGGTACTGGCACAAAGACAGAACTATAGGTCAAAGGAACAAATTAGAAAGTCCAGAGATGAATGCATGCACCTAAGGACACCTAAGCACAGGTGGCTGCCACTGGTGCACTAAGCACGGCTGAGAAGAGCTACCCCACGTTTGAGATCAAGGGCAGAAGCCAGGAAGACCCTCATGCCCAAAGGGCAGCAGCCAAGAGGAGTTATTCCACGTCGGAAGTCAGGGCAGCAGCCGAGAGTGCCAGGCAGCGACAGCGCAGGAATGGCTGAGAGGAGCTACCCTGCATCTGAGCTTAGGGGTGGTGGCAGGGGAAGAGCTACTCTGCATCCCAGGTCAGGGGCAGAGGCTGGGTGGAGAAACTGCGCATCTAAGGAGTGGTGACTGTGCAGGTGCGGGAAAGCCTAGAGAAGCCATCCCACTTTGAAGGTCAGGAAGGGCGGTGGTGAGGAGATACCCCTCATCCAAGGTAAAGATCAGCAGCTGTGCTTTGCTGGAGCAACTGTGAAGAGATAGCCCAGGCCCAAGGTAAGAGAAACCCAAGTAAGATGGTAGGTGTTGCAAGAGGTCATCAGAGGGCAGACACACTGAAATAATAATCACAGAAAACTAGTCAATCTAATCACACTAGGACCACAGCCTTGTCTAACTCAATAAACTAAGCCATGCACATGGGGCAATCCAAGATGGCGGGCCATGGTGGAGAGGTCTGACATAATGTGGTCCACTGGAGAAGGGAATGACAAACCACTTCAGTATTCTTGCTTTGAGAACCCCAGAAGGGAATGGCAAACCACTTCAGTATTCTTGCTTTGAGAACCCCAAAAACAGTATGAAAAGGAAAAATGATAGGATACTGAAAGAGGAACTCCCCAGGTCATTAGGTGCCCAATATGCTACTGAAGATCAGAGGAGAAATAACTACAGAAAGAATGAAGGGATGAAGCCAAAGCAAAAACAATACCCAGTTGTGGATGTGACTGGTGATAGAAACAAGGTCTGATGCTGTAAAGAGCAATATTGCATAGGAACCTGGAATGTCAGGTCCAAATCAAGGCAAACTGGAAGTGGTCAACAAGAGATGGCAAGGATGAATGTCAACATTCTAGGAATCAGTGAACTAAAATGGACTGGAATGGGTGAATTTAACTCAGATGACCATTATATCTACTACTGCAGGCAGGAATCCTTCAGAAGAAATGGAGTAGCCATCACGGTCAACAAAAGAGTCTGAAATGCAGTACATGGATGCAATCTCAAAAATGACAGAATGATCTCTGTTCATTTACAAGGCAAACCACTCAATATTATGGTTATCCAAGTCTATGCCCCAACCAGTAACACTGAAGAAGCTGAAGTTGAACTGCTTTATCAAGACCTACAAGACCTTTTAGAACTAACACCCCAAAAAGATATCCTTTTCATTATAAGGGTCTGGAATGCTAAAGTAGGAAGTCAAGAAACACCTGGAGTTACAGGCAAATTTGGCCTTGGAATGTGGAATGAAGCAGGGCAAAGACTAATAGAGTTTTCCCAAGAAAATGCACTGGTCATAGCAAACACCTTCTTCCAACAGTACAAGAGAAGACTCTACACATGGACATCACCAGATGGTCAATACCAAAATCAGACTGATTATATTCTTTGCAGCCAAAGATGGAGAAGCTCTCTACAGTCAACAAAAACAAGACCAGGAGCTAAATGTGGCTCAGATCATGAACTCTTATTACCAAATTCTGACTGAAATTGAAGAAAGTAGGGAAAACCACTAGATAATTCAGGTATGACCTAAATCAATTCCCTTATGATTATACAGTGGAAGTGAGAAGTAGATTTAAGGGCCTAGATCTGATAGATAGAGTGCCTGATGAACTATGAACTGAGATTTTTGACACTGTACAGGAGACAAGAATCAAGACCATACCCATGGAAAAGAAATGCAAAAAAGCAAAATGTCTGTCTGGGGAGGCCTTACAAATAGCTGTGAAAAGAACAGAAGTGAAAAGCCTAGGAGGAAAAGGAAAGATACAACATCTGAATGCAGAGTTCCAAAGAATAGCAAGAAGAGATTAGAAAGCCTTCATCAGTGAAAAGTGCAAAGAAATCAGGAAAACAACAGAAAGAGAAAAACTAGAGATCTCTTCAAGAAAATTAGAGATACCAAGGGAACATTTCATGCAAAGATGGGCTTGATAAAGGACAGAAATGGTATAGACTTAACAGAAGCAGAAGATATTAAGCAGTGGCAAGTATACACAGAACAACTGTACAAAAAGATCTTCACGACCTGGATAATCACAATGGTGTGATCATTCATCTAGAGTCAGACATCCTGGAATGTGAAGTCAAGTGGGCCGTATAAAGCATCACTATGAACAAAGCTAGTGGAGGTGATGGTATTTCAGTAGAACTATTTCAAATCCTGGAAAATTATGCTGTGAAAGTTCTTCTCTCAATATGCCAGCAAATTAGGAAAACTCAGCAGGCCACAGGTTGGAAAAGGTCAGTTTTCATTCCAATCCCAAAGAAAGGCAACGCCAAAGAATGCTCAAACATTGCACTCATCTCATATGCTAGTAAAGTAATGCTCAAAATTCTCCAAGCCAGGCTTCAGCAATATGTGAACCATTAATTTCCTGATGCTCAAGCTGGTTTTAGAAAAGGCAGAGGAACCAGACATCAAATTGCCAACATCCACTGGATCATGGAAAAAGCAAGAGAGTTCCAGAAAAACATCTATTTCTGCTTTATTGACTATGCCAAAGCCTTTGACTGTGTGGATCACAATAAACTGTAGAAAATTCTGAAAGAGATGTGCATACCAGAACCCCTGACCTGCCTCTTGAGAAACCTTTATGCAGGTCAGGAAGCAACAGTTAGACCTGGACATGGAACAACAGACTGGTTCCAAATAGGAAAAGGAGTACGTCAAGGCTGTATATTGTCACCCTGCTTATTTAACTTCTATGCAGAGTGCATCATGAGAAATGCTGGGCTGGACGAAACACAAGCTGGAATCAAGATTGCTGGGAGAAATATCAATAACCTCAAATATGCAGATGACACCACCCTTATGGCAAAAAGCCTCTTGATGAAAGTGAAAAAGGAGAGTGAAAAAGTTGGCTTAAAGCTCAACATTCAGAAAACGAAAATCATGGCATCCAGTCCCATGACTTCAAGGGAAATAGATGAGGATGCAGTGGAAACAGTGTCAGAGTTTATTTTTCGGGGCTCCAAAATCACTGCAGATGGAGACTGCAGCCATGAAATTAAAAAGACCCTTACTCCTTGAAAGAAAAGTTATGACCAACCTAGATAGCATTTTCAAAAGCAGAGACATTACTTTGCCGACTAAGGTCTGTTTAGTCAGGGCTATGGTTTTTCCAGTAGTCATATATGGATGTGAGAGTTGGATTGTGAAGAAGGCTGAGCACTGAAAAACTGATGCTTTTGAACTGTGGTGTTGGAGAAGACCCTGGAGAGTCCCTTGGACTGCAAGGAGATTCAACCACTCCATTCTGAAGGAGATCAGCCCTGGGATTTCTTTGGAAGGAATGATGTTCAAGCTGAAACTCCAGTACTGTGGGCACCTCATGTGAAGAGTTGACTCATTGGAACAGACTCTGATGCTGGGAGGGATTGTGGGTAGGAGGAGAAGGAGAAGACAGAGGATGAGATGGCTGGATGGCATCACTGACTCGATAGGTGTGAGTCTGAGTGAAGTCCGGGAGTTGGTGATGGACAGGGAAGCCTGGTGTGCTGCGATTCATGGGGTCCCAAAGAGTCAGACACAACTGAGAGACTGAACTGAACTGAACTGAACTGAAGGACAACTTATTTTTGACAAAGGAAACTAAAATATAAAATATCAAAAGCCAATCTCTTTAACAAGTAGTGCTGGGAAAACTGGTCAACCACTTGTAAAGAATGAAACTAGAACACTTTCTAATGCCATGCATAAAAATAAACTCAAAATGGATTGAAGATCTAAATATAGGACCAGAAACTATACAACTCTTATAGGAAACGATAGGCAGAACACACTCTGACAAAAATCACAGCAAGATCCTCTATGACACACCTCCCAGAGTAATGTAAATAAAAGAAAAAATAAACAAATGGACCTAATTAAACTTAAATACTTTTGCCTAATGAAGGAAAGGTGAAAACGCAGCCTTCAGAATGAGAGAAAACAATAACAAATGAAACAATTGACAAAGAATAATATCCAAAATATATAAGTTACTTAAGCATCTCAATACCAGGAAAATAATGGGCCAAAGAGCTAAACAGACATTTCTCCAAAGAAGCCATGCAGATGGCTAACACATGAAAAGATACTCAACATCTCTCAATATCAGAGAAATGCAAATCCAAACCACAGTCTCACGCAGGTCAGAATGGCTGCCATCGAAAAGTCTAAAAGCAATAAATGCTGGAGAGGGTGCAGAGAAAAGGGAACCCTCTTACACTGTTGGTGGGAATGCAAACTAGTACAGACACTATGGAGAACAACTTGGAGATTCCTTAAAAAGCTGGAAATAGAACTGCCATACAACCCATCAATCCCACTCCTGGGCATATACACCAAGGGAACCAGAATTGAAAGAGACATGCATACCCCAATGTTCATTGCAGCACTGTGTACTGCTGTGGAGTGAACCCATTTTGTAGCCTGAACTAGCCTAAACCATGTTGTAGCTTCTAGGACATGGAAGTGACCTAGAGGTCCACTGGCACATAAATGGATAAGGAGGAGTGGTACATCCACACAGTGGACTATTACTCAGTTATTTAAAAAAGAAGAAGAAGAAGAACACATCTGAATCAGTTCTAATGAGATAGACAAAACTGGAATCTATTACAGAGAGAGAAGTAAATCAGAAAGAGAAACACAAATACAGTGTATTAAGAAACATATATGGAATTTAGAAACACGGTAATGGTGACCCTATATGCAAGACAGCAAAAGAAATATAGATGTAAAGAACAGACTTTTGGACTATGTGGGAGAAGGCATGGGTGGGATGGTTTGAGAGAATAGCATTGAAACATGTATATTACCACATGTAAAACAGATGACCCGTGCAAGTTCAATACATGAAGCAGATGACTCAAAGCCGGTGCTCTGGGATAATCCAGGGGGATGGGGTGAGGAAGGAGGTTGGAAGGGGGTTCAGAATGGGGGACACATGTATACCCTTGTCTGATTCATGTAGATGTATGGCCAAACCATCGCAATATTGTAAAGTAATTAGCCTCCAATTAAAATAAATTAATTTTAAAAATAAAAACAAGATCTTATTCTTTAATCATTAGTTTTGCCAAACCATTGATGCTCTATCTCCCACTCTATTTTGTCTTCACCGTGACATGCAACCAGTTCTCACATGGTGAGCTGTGCCACAGTAATTTTAATGGTGTTAAAAGTTAAACTTTATTTTAAAGGAATCTTCAGTTACATTTGGAATAAAAGCAAAGAGAACAGATTCTTACTAAGGTCTAATGCAATTTAAGAAATTTCTTCAGGTTACAAGGAATAAAGTATTGAGTTATAAAAATCATTAATGTTTTACAATAAATATTATTAAATGTTTATTAAACTATAAGTTATGATATGCAAAATAAAAAATAAATCATTTAGCCAATGAGATAGCCAGAATTAGAATATTCCTTTCCTTCTATCTTCTACACATATATATTTGTGTGTATATTTATATATTTTTAACTCACTTTTACAAGTTGATTAACAGGAGAAAAGAAGAATATTCTATAAGGTCAGGTAATTTCTTCCAAAAAAGTTGGCTTAAAGCTGAACATTCAGAAAACAAAGATCATGGCATCCAGTCCCAATACTACATGGGAAATAGATGGGGAAACAGTGGAAACAGTCTCAGACTTTTTTTTTTTTTTGGCTCCAAAATCACTGCAGATGGTGACTGCAGCCATGAAATTAAAAGATGCTTACTCCTTGGAAGAAAAGTTATGACCAACCTAGAAAGTATATTCAAAAGCAGAGACATCACTTTGCCGACTAAAGTCCATCTAGTCAAGGCTATGGTTTTTCCTGTGGTCATGTATGGATGTGAGAGTTGGACTGTGAAGAAGGCTGAGCACCAAAGTATTGAGGCTTTTGAATTGTGATGTTGGAGAAGACTCTTGAGAGTCCCTTGGACTGCAAGGAGATCCAACTAGTCCATTCTGAAGGAGATCAGCCCTGGGATTTCTTTGGAAGGAATGATGCTAAAGCTGAAACTCCAATACTTTGGCCACCTCATGCGAAGAGTTGACTCATTGGAAAGACTCTGATGCTGGGAGGGATTGGGGGCAGGAGGAGAAGGGGACGACCGAGCATGAGATGGCTGGATGGCATCACGGACTCGATGAACGTGAGTCTGAGTGAGCTCCGGGAGATGGTGATGGACAGGTAGGCCTGGCGTGCTACGATTCATGGGGTCTCAAAGTCTCGGACACGACTGAACGACTGAACTGAACTGAACTGAATCTCTTCTTCCAGGATTTTACTGCTTCCATAAGCAAATAGTTGTTTGAAACTATGTGACATCAACCCTCATTACTCACTCAGATACATCACAGAAGCTCTGTCTTAGAAATGTTTTTCTAAGTGAAAGTGTAATGAGAAAATGTTAAATACTAATGTGGCAAGAAAAATAAAAGAGGATGCAATCAAAAGGCCATAGTTTCTCACTAAAATTTCTTGAAATACATATTAATTTAAAATGATTAGTTATATTGCTCCCTGTCACTGCAGTGCTCCATTGTTTTAAACTAAAATAAGTGTTCCAATTTTGTCCTGACCCTCTCAATAAAAGACATCAAGTGAAGTCACTCAGTCATGTCTGACTCTTTGGGAACCCATGGACTATAGCCTGCCAGGCCCCTCCTTCCATGGAATTTTCCAGGCGAGTACTGGAGTGGGATGCCATTTCCTTCTCCAGGAGATCTTCCCAGTCCAAGGATTGAATTTAAGTGTCCCACATTGCAAGCAGTTGCTTAAAGACATCAAACCATCTTTATATAATTTAAAAAGAATTAGTGACATTTACCACAAATATTCAATTGGTGAGCCAGCCTTATCCTATAAGAGAAAAATGCATTTTGTTGCATTAGGCAACATAACAATTGCCTAAATTTACCATGACATTTCCTGCTCAGCTTTCAAATAAATTATACAAAGTTTGTTTTTCTTCTTTTCATAAATGTTGACTGATTAAGCTAAAAACTTTTTCTTAGAATTCTCTTTTAGATACTGAAAATAGGGAGAGCTTAAAATGGAAATGTCACCAGATAAGTGATTGAATTTGACAACACATATATTTGTCAATGGAATGAAAGTATATGAAATACTTTGGAAAAGTAAAAACATTAGGTGAAATCACCTCACTAAGTGAAGATCAAAATCATTTTAGAAAGTATACAAAATTGTTGAAATAATGTACAATAGATTTTTTCTTTTAAAAATCTAACACTAACAGTGGAAACATACTCTAACACTGGAGAAGATAATGAGTAGGAGTAACATTTTCTGAAATCAGTGAAAATAGACAAATCAGTCAAAATCAGACAAAAGTCCAGAAACACTTTTCAAAAACGTAAGAGATTTTCTGCTTAACACTAAGGGTAAAGATAGGTAAAAGATGAGTCACAGATTTGCACAATGCAAAATGAATCAATATTATTGCAATCTAGACATTTCAGTCATTACTAAAGAGACATCCTTTGAAGATTGTTTTACGTACATAGAGACAAGGCATGCTACCTAACAAAACACATAGGATCAACTAGATGCATAATTCTACTTTTTTAAAAAGGTATTATTATAAAAGCAGGGTTTTTTAATCAAAAAGAATACTTAAGGTAACAATATCATCTAGTTTTTATTAATTTAAGTTTTGGAGCAGATAGATCAGTTGTATCCAAGTTCTGAAACATAACTCACAGTGTCACCTTAATAAATTTACTTCTTGGAACCTTGCTTTCTTTACTTGAAATATAGGTAAAAGTGATTAATGGACAAAGCTTAGAAAAGGTTTTCACATTTAAGAAGCAATCAGTAAGTGGCAAATACTATTATTATCATCTTTATTATTAAGTAAATAAGAGACAATTCTATTCTTTTACATTAGAGTAATTTTAATACTTAATGTACAGTTCAGTTCATTTGCTCAGTCATGTCCGACTCTTCATGACCCCATGGACAACAGCATGCCAGGCCTCCCTGTCCATTACCAACTCCTAAAGTCTACTCAAACTCATCTCCCTTGAGTCAGTGATGCCATCCAATCATCTCATCCTCTGTGTCCCCTTCTCCTCCTGCCTTAAATCTTTTCCAGCATCAGGGTCTTTTCCAATGAGCCAGCACTTCATATCAGGTGGCCAAAGTATTTTAGTTCAGTCCTTCAAATGAACACTCAGGACTGATCTTCTTTCAGATGGACTTGTTGGATCTCTTGCTGTCCAAGGGACTCTCAAGAATCTTTTCCAACACCACAGTTCAAAAGCAACAATTATTAAGCATTTAGCTTTCTTTATAGTCCAACTCTCACATCCATCCATGACTACTGGAAAACCATAGCCTTGATGAGATGGGCCTTTGCTGGCAAAGTAATGTCTCTGCTTTTTAATATGTTGTCTAGGTTGTTCATAGCTTTTCTTCCAAAGACTAAGCATCTTTTAATTTCATGGCTGCAATCACCATCTGCAATGATTTTGGAGCCCCATCCCTGCCTCAAAAATAAAGTCAGCCACTGTTTCCACTATTTCCCCGTCTATTTGCCATGAAATGATGGGACCGGATGCCATGATCTTCATTTTCTGAATGTTAAGCTTTAAACCAACTTTTTCACTCTTCTCATTTACTTTCATCAAGAGGCCATTTAGTTTTTCTTCACTTTCTGCCATGAGTGGTGTCATCTGCATATCTGAGGTTATTGATATTTCTCCCGGCAGTCTTGATTCTAGCTTCTGTTTCATCCAGAAAGTGTTTCTCATGATGTGCTCTGCATAGAAGTTAAATAAGCAGAGTGACAATATACAGCCTTGATGTACTCCTTTTCCTATTTGGAACCAGTCTGTTGTTACATTTTCAATTCTGTTGATTCCTAACCTGTATACAGATTTCTCAAGAGGCAGGTCAGGTGGTCTGGTATCCCCATCTCTTTCAGAATTTTCCACTTTATTATGATCCATACAGTCAAAGGCTTTGGTATAGTCAATAAAGCAGAAATATATTTATTTCTAGAACTCTCTTGCTTTTTCAATGATCCAGCGTATGTTGGCAATTTGATTTCTGATTCTCTGCCTTTTCTAAATCCATCTTGAACTCTCCAGGTCAGTAGGTGCCCAATATACTGCTTGAGATCAGTGGAGAAATAACTCTAGAAGGAATGAAGAGATGGAGCCAAAGCAAAAACAATACCCAGCTGTGGCAGTGACTATGGACAGGCAAGGTCCAATGATGTAAAGAGCAATATTGCATAGGAACCTGGAATGTTAGGTCCAGGAATCAAGGCAAGTTGGAAGTGGTCAAACAGGAGATGGCAAAGGTGAACATTGATATTTTAGAAATCGGTGAACTCAAATGGACTGCAATAGGTGAATTTAACTCAGATGACCCTTATATCTACTATTGTGGACAAGTATCCCTTAGAAGAAATGGAGTAGCCATCATAGTCAACAAGAGTCCAAAATGTAGTACTTGGGTGCAGCCTCAAAACTGACAGAATGATCTCTGTTCGTTTCTAAGGCAAATCATTCAGTATTACGGTAATCCAGTCTATGACCCAACCAGTAATGCTGAAGAAGCTGAAGTTGAATGGTTATGAAGACTTACAAGATCTTCCAGAACTAACACCGCAAAAATATGTCCTTTTCAGTATAGGGTACTGGAATACTTAATGTAGTTATAAAAAGATTAAACAAAATATAATTTTCTATGAATATTATACAAATCTTTAATTTTACTGTTGTGTTTTTAAATGTAATACAAATTAATTTCAGGTTAATAAATAATTTTAACACTTCTGCATATTATTAATTTTTTAAAATAGTTTAGTAAATGACCAAAGTTCAATCTCCCCAAACACTTAACAAAATCTTGTTTGCTTCAAAATTTACACTCCTCTATGATCTCCACCTCTGCTGATTTAATCTAAGGCTTCATTATTTCTTTTCTGGGTCACCATAATTGTCTCCTAATTACTCTTTCAATACTCAACTCCCTTCCACTACCAGCCATCTTCTGAACAACTAATAACTTTTGGCTGCTAAAACAGCTACCATCTTAGTCACTTATTTTACAATATATTGGTAGTCTCTTAAAATTCCATGTAATAAATTGAACTGTGATTTCCACAAAATCTAGTCCCACTTCATATTTCCATCCACAAATTCAGCATTCCATCCCAGAATCCCTCATTCCAGTCATTAATAAATATCCACTACCAGACCACCTAACCTGCCTCTTGAGAAATTTGTATGCAAGTCAGGAAGCAACAGTTAGAACTGGACATGGAACAACAGACTGATTCCAAAGAGGAAAAGGAGTACATCAAGGCTGTATATTGTCACCCTGCTTATTTAACGTGTATGCAGAGTACATCATGAGAAATGCTGGACTGAAAGAAACACAAGCTGGAATCAAGATTGCTGGAAAAAATATCAGTAACCTCAGATATGCAGATGACACTACCCTTATGGCAGAAAGTGAAGAAGAACTCAAAAGCCTGTTGATGAAAGTAAAAGAGGAGACAGAAAAAGTTAGCTTAAAGCTCAACATTCAGAAAATGAAGATCATGGCATCTGGTCCCATCACTTCATGGGAAATAGATGGGGAAACAGTGGAAACAGTGTCAGACTTTATTTTGGGGAGCTCCAAAATCACTGCAGATGGTGACTGCACCCATGAAATTAAAAGACACTTACTTCTTTCTTCGAAGAAAAGTTATGACCAACCTAGATAGCATATTCAAAAGCAGAGACATTACTTTGCCGACTAAGGTCCGTCTAGTCAAGGCTACTGTGTTTCCAGTGTTTCCAGTCATGTATGGATGTAAGAGTTGGACTGTGAAGAAAGCTGAGCACCAAAGAATTGATGCTTTTGAACTGTGGTGTTGGAGAAGACTCTAGAGAGTCCCTTGGACTGCAAGGAGATCCAACCTGTCCATTCTGAAGGAGATCAGCCCTGGGATTTCTTTGGAAGGAATGATGCTGAAGCTGAAACTCCAGTACTTTGGGCACCTCATGCAAAGAGTTGACTCATTGGAAAAGACTCTGATGCTGGGAAGGATTGGGGGCAGGAGGAGAAGGGGATGACCAAGGATGAAATAGCTGGATGGCATCACTGACTCGATGGAAGAGAGTCTGAGTGAAGTCTGAGAGTTGGTGATGGACAGGGAGGCCTGGCGTTCTGCAGTTCATGGGGTCTCAAAGAGTCGGACACGACTAAGGGACTGAAGTGAACTGAACTGATCACCTTAAAGGCCACAACTTGTAAAGTGTTTGCATATATTATCTGTTGCTTGAAAAATATTCTCCCGCCTATCTACTTTATCTCATTTTAAAGACTAGTTCAAAAATCACCTTTTGTTTAGTCTTTTCCAATTTCTCCATAGAAAAATGTAGATTCTTTCTCTATACAACTTAAAACTGTGTTCAAAAAGCTACTCTATTTCTTAATGTACAAAACTGATATTCACGTTGTTCTTCCTTACTGATACTCTTTTATTGACTAATTTTCTACCTGTTATAGGATTTCCAACCTTCTCCTAAATTATTAGACAACTATAGGCTCAGAGATTAAAGCATCTGCCTCCAATGCGGGAGACCGGGTTCAGTCCCTGGGTCGGGAAGATCCCTTGGAGAAGGAAATGGCAAATCACTCCTGTATTCTTGCCTGGAGAATCCCATGGATGGAGAAGCCTAGTAGGTTACAGTCGACGGGGTCCAAAGAGTCAGACACGACTGAGCGACTTCACCTTAACTTACCTCACCTTACCTCACCTTATAAGGAAAGGTGGAGAAGGCAATGGCAAGCCACTCCAGTACTCTTATCTAGAAAATCCCATGGATGGAGGAGCCTGGTGGGCTACAGTCCATAGGGTCGCTATGAGTTAGATGAGACTGAGCAACTTCACTTTCCCTTTTCACTTTCAAGCATTGGAGAAGGAAATGGTCACCCACTCCAGCGTTCTTGCCTGGAGAATCCCAGGGATGGGGGAGCCTGGTGGGCTGCCGTCTATGAGGTCGCACAGAGTCGGACACGACTGAAGCGCCTTAGTAGCAGCAGCAGCAGCAGCACAGGGAAACGGCAACTTAGCCAAGATGGTGTGGTCAGGCTCTCTCACCACGTGGCCTCTGACTCTTGTCCCACGTTTTGTAAGTAATGATTGTGTAGCAGCTGAGATCACCTGTAGCACTGCCCATACACATCAGAAGGTGTTTGCTTCGTCATGGATTTGTGTGGTATGCCTGTATGAGCTTCACCATGAAAGCCCTGGCTGCTGCTGCATTGGGGCAACACGTTATATTATGGCTCTGTTATGACAGCTTTATGGTTGTGCTGTGGCTATTGCTATGACTACTGCATCACCAGGAGAGAGGCTGGGTTATGGCTGGAATGCCAGCCAGGAGAGAATAAACATGTCTGCAGTTTCTTTGGCTCTTCGAGTCTCCTACCAGCCTCTTAGCTCATGCCTTGCCTACCCTGGGTTCAACAAACAGTGAGAGTGGTGTGAACAGTGAGACAATTGGCCTTGTGAGTAGGATCGGCCACACAGCAACTGAAAAAAATATAGCGCTATAACTGTTAATGCAGCGCAACATATTTTCTTTAATTTTTAAAAACATCACACAGTGTTGTGTGTGTGTTCATGCTCAGTGCCGTAAACATAATTTAATGTTACTTGACTGACTCTATTGTCTGCTGTCTGGTAATAGTTTTTCTTATTGGCAAATCCATGAACATAATAGACACATACCTGAAATAATAAATAAATGTCTTTTTTTAACTTGCTATTGTTTTTATAATTAATTTTGCTTAAATTAAGAAATGTTAAAATCTCTTCCTTTTTGTACTAGGTGATTTCCAAAAGTAGGAGCTTTGTCTTATTTTCTACTGGTACATAATACTTTTGTTACTGTTCAGTCACTCAGTCAAGTCCCACTCTTTGTGACCCCATGGACTGCAGTATGCCAGGTTTCCCTGTCCTTCAACATCTCTCAGAGTTTTCTAAAAGTCATGTCCATAGAGTCGGTAATGCCACTCAACCATCTCATCTTTGCCATCCCCTTCTCCTCCTGTCTTCAATCTTTCCCAGTATCAGGGTCTTTTCCAGTGAGTCAGCTCTTCTCATCAGATGGCCAAAATATTGGAGCTTTGGCTTCATCATCAGTCCTTCCAATGAATATTCAGGGTTGATTTCCCTTAGAGTTGACAGGTTTAATCTCCTTGCATTCCAAGGGACTCTCAAGAGTCTCCTTCAACACCATAGTTCAAAAGGATCAAAGAAGGTGCACAGCCTTCTTTGTGGTCCAACTTCCACATCCATACATGTCTACTGAAAAACCATAGCTTTGATTATACAGACCTTTTTCAGACTAGTATATAGTGAAGACATTTAATGAATGCTTGTAGAAGTAAGGAAGGAAAGGAGGGAAAGAAGGTAGGAATAAAGTAAGGAGGAAAAAGAGAGGCACATATTAATCCATTATGCCTAACCTATGTTTTAAAAGTTTTTACTATCTCCATTTCTCTGTTTTCATTTCTACGTATCAGGGCTCTGTAATTCTGGAAAAATTACATTTATCCTCAAATCATATATTCTTATCGGCTATAAATATTATCATTAAATTGCTTTTTGGACATTCAGTTTAAATTGTAAATGTAAGACAGGAAATGATTTAGAGTTGCACTAGTTATAATCTACTTGCCTTGCTCTTCCTCCCACCTTCCTCTTACATCTTACCATCTGCTGTTACAAAGTATAAGATATAAAGAGCAGAAGGTCAAATGATCTACATATTAAAATGCAGAGATTACTGAGAATAAGATGTATAGAGTACAAAATATAAGGTATTATAGAGTCATTGAAAGATCCTGGAATTGATCTTCTTATGTTACATTATGGCTCCATCATTTACTAACTTACTGACTTTGGCCAACATATTCTGTCTCAGTTTCCTTTACAATTGATAATATTATACCACATAAGATTTCTGTGATGATAAAAGTAGAACTCACATTCTATTTTTTTAGAATGTTTTATAACATTTAAAGCGATGCCTGGCACATTGTAAATTTTCATCGATCATTAGCTGCTATTTTTATTATGTGGAGAATATCTTAATTTTGACTTTAGTAGTAGTCTTACTATGTATTCTCATGTTGTGCTTTTCCATTTCAGAGGTGCCATCCTTCACTCCATCATCCTGCCAGTCTTTGTGCTTAGATTTTCAAAGGAGACTTTAAAGGCAGATGAAAAGCACAGTACAATCAAGTATCCATATGATTAAGAGCTATTTTCATTTTTTATTCAGATTTTTTTCATCCTTTAAAAACTATATTAAAATTGACAGTTACATGCTAAACTAGACAACTTTATAATTCAGGCAATGAACAAACAAACATAAAAAGACACAGTTGCATGTATATGTTCATATACATTAGCAGAGATATTGAGGAAGAAATTTAACCTTGGTATTTAAAATAGAGGAATGCAAAATTCTTTAGATTCTATAATTGTATTTTATTTGTCTACTCTGAAAAACTGGATTTAACATTTTTTATACATACCTTTTAGCTTGTATTTACTGCAAATTTTCTGACAAAAAACAAACATTGATTATTGAAGAGAATCAAGAGTCTAGAAGCAAACCCATGCATATATGATCAGTTAACTTATGACAAAGGAGGCTAGTATATGATTGGGAAATGTGCTATGCTCAGTCGCTCAGTCCTGTCCAATTCTTTGCAACCCCAAGGACTGAAGCCCACTGAGCTCCGCTGTCCATGGAATTATCCAGGCAAAAACACTGGAGTGGGTTGCCATTTCCTTCTCCATAATTTGGAAAGGACAGTCTCTATTTCAACAAATGGCATTGGAAAAACTGAACAAACACATGCCAAAAAAAAAAAGAGAGAGAGAGAGAGAATGGGTTAATGTAATACCTTAAACCATAAAAATCATAGAAGAAAATATAGGTAGTAAGTTCCTTGGCAAAGGTCTTGGCAATTATTTTTTGAATCTGACACCAAAAGAAAAAGCAATAGGCATCAAGATAAATTTTTGCATAGCATAGGAAACCATCAACAAAATGAAAAGGAAGAAAATATTTGCAAATTTGTATCTGATAAGGGGCTTATAGCCAGAATATATACATAACTCAAATTTCAGTTCAACAACAACAAAACAAAAAAAAAACACACACACAAAAGAAACTATATAGATAGCCAACAGGTACATGAAAAGATGCTCAAAATCACTATCAAAACCACAGTGAGAAATCACCTCACCCCTATCAGAATGGCCATCATCAAAAATAAAAGAAATTGTCATTTCTCACTATATGAAGAAAAGGACGTCCTCTGCAATGTTGGTAGGAATGTACATTAGTACAACCAGTATAGGAAACAGTATGGAGCATCCTCAAAAAATTAAAAATAGAACTACCATTTAGCACAGAGGACTATACTCAATATCTTATGATTACCTGAGTCAAAGAACCTGATACAAAGTGCCAACTCACTGAAAAAGACCCCAAAGCTGGGAAAGACTGAAGACAGGAGAAAAGGGTGACAGAAAATGAGATGGTCATATGGCATCACCGACTCAACGGACATGAATTTGGAGCAAACTCCAGGAGATAGTGAAGAACAAGTAAGCCTGGCATGCTGCAGTCCATGGGGCTGCAAGGAGTCAGACTAAACTGAGTGATTTAATTACAATAAATACTGGAGGCAAATGTAAACAAAAGAATATATACATTTATATAGGTATATATAATTGAATCACTTTTTTGTACACTTGAAACTAACATTGTAAATAAACCATATTTCAATAGTTTTTCTCAAAACTTCAGAAACAATAGAACTACCAAATGATCCAGCAAGTCCACTTCTGGGTATTTATCTGCAAAAATAAAAGACTGACTTGAAAAGTTTTATATGCCCCTGAGATCATTCAGCACTATTTATTTACAATAGTCAAGATACAAACACAACCTAAGTGTCCATCTGTGGATGAACAGACAAAGAAACTGTGGTATATACAAATAATGGATTAGAATATATTATTCAGACATAATAAGGAATGAAAACTTGCTATTTGCAGCAACACGGATGCATCTCTAAGGTACTATGCTACATGAAATGAGTCAGAAAGACAGATACCATGAGATCTGTCTCTTAACATAAGGATTCTAAAAAGAAGAAGAAGAAAACAACAGTAAAACCCCACCAAGCTCGTAAATACAGAAAACAGATTAGCGTTTGACAGAGGTAGGGTGTTAGGGAATGGAAAATATTGGTGATGAAACAAAAAATAAACATGGCATAAGTTCTAAGACTGGTAAAAAGAAAGAGAATCTCAATGTAAACTATGGTCATTAGTCAAATAATGTATCAGGACTGGTTGGTATTGGTTTGCAGTGCAAAATATTGGTAGAGGGAACTATATGAGGGGAAAGTATGGCATATTTTGTACTTTCTGTTCAAATTTCATAAGTTGAAAACAGCTATAAGAAATAGAATCTATTAATTTGAAAACAAAAACCAGTGTGTGAGTGTTGGTTAAGAAGAGCTTGAGCTTTTAGTTTGGAGAACAACACTGCTATATTTTTTCTTTGAAAAAAAAACTCTGCATTTTTCTGAAGTTTAAAGTCAAGGTAACTCAGATTATTGAGCCAGGTTGTTTTCAAAAGGAATCAATTTAATTTACTACTACTAAAATATATCCATATTCATACAGATATATATACAGACATGCGTGAAAGACGAGTATGAATGTTAGCTAACTTTAGGCAGCTAAAATGGAAGAGTAATTTTTATACTGCTTTATAATTGTTTCTTGAATGGTCACACATCTTTTCTTGGTATATATGGATGTTCTTAGAAACTTGAATTTTCTGTAATCTTCCTCTTTAAGCACAGGGGAAAAAAAAAGCAAAAGAAGATTTTCATAAGGTAGAATGTTCATTCTTTCATTTATCTGAAAAATGTGACTTCATTTTATAATATGCACAGAGTTCTGCAGATTAATTGTCATCTCTATTATACATTATATTCTGTATCTTAACATTCCCCTTGAACTTGTCAGAAATACTGTAAGAGGCTATCAGAAAAAACCTTCCCATAGTTTTCTCTCATTTAATCTTTCTTGGTTTTATAAGAGCATAGTGTACACCTGGTGAGATAGCTTTTATAAATCACAAAAGGAAGCTTATAATATGATTCATATTTTAAAAACATTTCATCACTGAATGCTTTTTCCTACCTGGAAAGAGTGTAAAACCTTTACAAGTATATTATCTTTTGATTTTCTAATCAAAACAATGCAGGCTGGGAGACAGTATGAGCTACTTAAAACAATGAATATCACTGTAATGCATTTTAGTTGAATCATTTTCTATATGCAGAAAACAAAAAGGTCATTTCGGTGAAATCTGAACTCATGTAATAGACACACATCTTTATATTCCACACACTTTGTTAATCACTGACTGAACAACATTGTGCCTGGAGTCAACTGACAGGAATTTTAACCTGATTAAATGTCCCAGTATGCCTTAATACCTTTAAATGGAATTTTTATGGCCTGTTCTGCACGCGTATTATTAATACAGTGCCATCAAGAAAGCCACAGACATGCATAATAGCTCATCAATTTGTAACTAAGCACTTTTGACCTTGAAAAATCAGCTGTCTTTCAGATTAATGTAGTTACATTTTAGGCAGAAAAAGAAGCCATAAAATTATCATGCTTATTTTTGTAACATGTCAGGATGAGAATTAGGAATAAGGGCCATGCTGATGGCTTCTTATTGATATTGTTGCCAACCTCTGACATCTGAATTAGAAACTCTGAGACCTCATCCTAATAAAAGCCCACTTATACATTAAAACTTCAGCTAAAGGGATGCATATTGCTGTTAAGTTGAAGGGGTAGAGAATAAACTACCATTTTCAATGATGTACATATTTCTTAGAAAAGTAAAAAGAAAGAAAATGTGCACAGATTTTTCTCTCTCATACAAACATAATAATAAAAATGAACATAGCAAGGTTATATCGTCAGTGATCAAAAATGAATAACATATGAAAAAGGATGCCTAGCGGACATAGAAGTAAATTGAAAAATAGAGGAAAACTATATTTTATACAAGAAAAAGATACATTTGGACATCAACACACAGTATTAAGTGGGAATGGTGATTTTTCCAAGAGTAATTTTTATAGTTAATGCCACTGTAATCATCTCAGAAAAGTGGATTGAAATTCCAAAATGAAATTATATGCTCCAACATCTATGGACTATCAAACCATAAAGATACTATTTGTTTTATCATTCAGTTCAGTTCAGTTCAGTTGAGTCGCTCAGTCGTGTCCAACTCTTTGCGACCCCATAAATCACAGCATGCCAGGCCTCCCTGTCCATCACCAACTCCAGGAGTTCACTCAGACTCGCATCCATCGAGTCAGTGATGCCATCCAGCTATCTCATCCTCGGTCGTCCCCTTCTCCTCCTGTCAGCATCAGAATCTTTTCCAATGAGTCAACTCATCTCATGAGGTGGCCAAAGTACTGGAGTTTCAGCTTTAGCATCGTTCCTTCCAAAGAAATCCCAGGGCTGATCTCCTTCAGAATGGACTGGTTGGATCCCTTGCAGTCCAAGAGACTCTCAAGAGTCTTCTCCAACACCACAGTTCAAAAGCATCAATTCTTCAGCAATCAGCCTTCTTCACAGTCCAACTCTCAAATCCATACATGACCACAGGAAAAACCATAGCCTTGACTAGACGGATCTTAGTAGGCAAAGTAATGTCTCTGCTTTTGAATATGCTATCTAGGTTGGTCATAACTTTTCTTCCAGGGAGTAAGCGTCTTTTCATTTCATGGCTACAGTCACCATCTGCAGTGATTTTGGAGGCCCCCCAAAAATAAAGTCTGACATTGTTTCCACTGTTTCCCCATCTATTTCCCATGAAGTGATGGGACCAGATGCCATGATCTTTGGTTTCTGAATGTTGAGCTTTAAGACTACTTTTTCACTCTCCTCTTTTACTTTCATCAAGAGGCTTTTAGTTTCTCTTCACTTTCTGCCATAAGGGTGGTGTTATCTGCATATCTGAGGTTATTGATATTTCTCCCAGCAATCTTAATTCCAGTTTATGTTTCTTCCAGTCCAGCGTTTCTCATGATGTACTCTGCATAGAAGTTAAATAAGCAGGACAACAATATACAGCCTTGACGTATTCCTTTTTCTCTTTGGAACCAGTCTGTTGTTCCATGTCCAGTTTTAGCTGTTGCTTCCTGGCCTGCATACAGATTTCTCAAGAGGCAGGTTAGATGGTCTGGTATTCCCATTTCTTTCAGAATTTTCCAGTTTATTGTGATCCACACAGTCATTCAATAATTTGGCATCAAAAAGATTAAAGCTTTACAAGACATTACTGAGACTGGAAAGAATTCCTAGAAGTGTTTATGCCAGAGCTGAAACAGACCATCTCCCTTGTATAATCCACCTCATCAGTCAGAGGGGCCAACTTCTCAAACAAAATCCTGAGCTATCTTCTGAGTTACAGTCAGTTTCTGCCTTCTTTTTGATATCATTGGCACAATTTTGTTGTTTAAACTTATAAGCCAGTGCAAGAGTTTTATTTTTTGTTTGTTTTTGAAAGTAGTTAATAAGTTATTTTACTTCCAAGAAATATGAGACTGTCCTTCTACAATTAGGAAGAATTATATATACCTGGAATCTGGTTTCTGTTATGAAAACAACATATTTAAAGCCTACAAAAAAATCAAGGTAGTTCTCAGTCTGATTTCCATCAGCACTCTCTCAATATCTCCCTAAAAGAAATCAACCATTATTAAAATTCTCTTTCTCATGTAAACTAGATAAGAATCACATTCATTTTGAAAATGGAACATCCAATCATTTTCTGAAAAATTGCTTGCTTCAGATGAGAGTAAAGTGATATATAAGAAGAAATAAAAGTAAGTAGAGAGTTTATTTCCTACACAGTCACTCACATTTCTTTGATTGTACAAGAATACACAAGTGAACTGCTAAACAAGGGAGACTGAAGCAAAAAGGGTCTGACACTGTTGAGCACAACAGGTTTAGGATTATGTTCAAGATGACTACTTGGGAACTATGAATTAAGGACATAGACTCAAGAAGACACAGAACACCTGAAATTATGTTTAACCACAAGAGAAGTTCCCCCAAAATTTAAAGAGCTACCTTATCCTTCTCACCAAGTTGAGTTGGACACAAATGGTTTTGGAAAAAGGTTTTTTTTTTTTTTTTTGTTTTGTTTTTTTAAATGAGGTCCATGAAATATATAAAGGAAAGGAAAAAGAAAAGCATGGTTTTACCAGTCAACAATAAACCTCGTATTCAGACCTGACAAGGCCAAAAATACTAAAAGTTACAGAAACATGTTGGTTTCAGAAGTACACTAAACATGATTATGTGAACTTTGTTTTGGAATGTATAATAGATTAACACTGAATTGACTAATAAGTAATTTATACTAATTAATTAAATTACTAGTTACAGGAAGCATTTCAGCCTCCATATTTACCAAAACAGTCATTTTACAAATGTCTGTATTCCGGTTCTAAAGTTTACTCATTTTATATATATATATATATAAAAAGATTACAAAGATATGGACTTAATATAACAAATGGGAACACTGAGCAAAAAAAAAAAAAAAGCCCTGAAAGCAGAGGTGTTACAGGCATACTACTATGTAATGATATCAATTACAAATTTTAATAAGAAAAAAATTGAGAGAGATAAACATATTGACAAAGAAGAAAAATAAGTGTAAACATCTACAGATATGATTCAATCTGAGCTCTCCCTCCCCCAAATAATACAAAGACCTCCTTTAATTTAGTGAATTTTTAAATTCTGTCATTGTTTCTCAGATGTATGTATCTTCATTTTATATATATATACACACACATATATGATATACACATTCAGCATAAAGATTTTGAAAAAATATACAATTCTAAGTAGTAAAAATAAATATTCAATGAAGGGCAGTAAACTTAAAAATATAAATGTTATATATACCTCAAAAGAAGAAAACATTTTCGTAAGGCACATACATGAACTTTTGAACAGAGAGAAGTAATATTATTGGTTTAGAACATCAGATATTAAAATGTGTCTACTTAACTAGTGAAAGTTAAAGTTGCTCATCTGTGTTCGACTCTCTGTGACACCACGGACTATAGCCCACCACGTTCCCCTGTTCATGGAATTCTTCAGACAAGAATACTAGAGTGTGTTGCCATGCCCATCTCCAGGGGATTTTCCCGCAAGTGAATCCAGGTTTCCTACATTACAGGCAGATTCTTTACTGTCTGAGTGACCAGGGAAGTTCACCAATAAATTTAAGTCTCTGATGATTGAATTTTTAAAATTATATTCAAATGTTATGACAGTTATCTTTGATGTAATCAGAAAACTATATATTTAAAACAGAGCAATTTTAAAAGATTTCTTGTAAGATAGTAAAACATAAGCTGTTATTTTTAAAGCACTTGTACTAATATAAAAGCAGGTGGTACCTGGAGTATAATACAGATGTAGATGTTATTATACAAACTAGTTAAAAATTTAAAATATAATTATATGCCTATCACATGTCTTAAACTCAAGTATCAATATTAATAAAGACTTTACATGTCAAAAACAAAAACTGAAAAGGAAAGCATAGATATTGAAAAACTAATAATATTGGAGTAAATATGGTTTCCTAACTACTGAAATTTTAAATTCCTACTGTATTTTCTATTTTGGGAATTGATATCTTCTAACATATGTCTACAAAGGCAATGACAATGAATGCTCAAACTACCACACAATTGCACTCATCTTACACGCTAGTAAAGTAATGTTCAAAATTCTCCAAGCCAGGCTTCAGCAATACGTGAACCATAGACTTCCAGATGTTGAAGCTGGCTTTAGAAAAGACAGAGGAACCAGAGATCAAATTGCCAACATCCACTGGATCATGGAAAAGCAAGAGAGTTCCAGAAAAACATCTATTTCTGCTTTATTGACTATGCCAAAGCCTTTGACTGTGTGCATCACAATCAACTGTGGAAAATTCTGAAAGAGATGGGAATACCAGACCACCTAACCTGCCTCTTGAGAAACCTATATGCAGGTCAGGAAGAAACAACTAGAACTGGACATGGAACAACAGACTGGTTCCCAAGAGGAAAAGGTATACATCAAGGCTGTATATTGTCACCCTGCTTATTTAACTTCTATGCAGAGTACATCATGAGAAACACTGGGCTGGAAGAAGCACAAGCTGGAATCAAGATTGCCAGGAGAAATTTTAATGACCTCAGATATGCAGATGACATCACCCTATGACAGAAAGCAAAGTAAAAGCCTCTTGATGAAAGTGAAAGAGGAGAGTGAAAAAGTTGGCTTAAAGCTCAACATTCAGAAAATGAAGATCATGGCATCCAGTCCCATCACTTCATGGGAAATAGATGGGGAAACAGTGGAAACAGTGTCACACTTTATTTTTGAGGGCTCCAAAATCACTGCAGATGGTGACTGCAGCCATGAAATGAAAAGACGCTTACTCCTTGGAAGAAAAGCTATGACCAACCTAGATGGCAGATTCAAAAGCAGAGACATTACTTTGCTAACAAAGGTCCGTCTAGTCAAGGCTATAGTTTTTCCAGTAGTCATGTATGGATGTGAGAGTTGGACTTTAAAGAAAGCTGAGCACCAAAGAATTAATGCTTTTGAACTGTGGTGTTGGAGAAGACTCTTGAGAGTCCCTTGGACTGCAAGGAGATCCAACTAGTCCATTCTACAGGGGATCAGTCCTGGGTGTTCATTGAAAGGACTGTTGCTAAAGCTGAAACTCCAGTACTTTGGCCACCTCATACGAAGAACTGACTCATTGGAAAAGACTTTGATGCTGGGAGGGATTGAGGGCAGGAAGAGAAGGGGACGACAGAGGATGAGATGGCTGGATGGCATCACTGACTCAATGGATGTGAGTCTGAGTGAACTCCAGGAAATGGTGATGGACAGGGAGGCCTGATGTGCTGCAGTTCACAGGATCAAAAAGAGTTGGACACGACCAAGTGACTGAATTGAACTAAACATATGTCTAATGTCAAATAATAAATAATTCAAAAATGTTTTGTACTCTAGTGCCACTATTTCTGCAGCTGATTTTGCTGTTTCATAGTGCTGATTTACTTCAAAAAGTTGTAACTTGCTGGTCATAGGAAGGCATAGATTCAGCAGCATTGATAACTTGAATAAGCTTACCTAACATGTGTGTAATTTTCTATGCTGAAATCCTTAAATGCAGACACTAACTTAAGCATCTTTTTTGTGTATCCCAGCCAGATTTCCTTACTAACTCTTTCCTGTTGGAAAAGGATTTACATTCTGAATTCAGGGCCATTTTTTCAAAGTCTTTCCTGGTGGCTCAGAAGGTAAGAAATCCACCTGCCATAAAGGAGAACTGGGTTTGATCCTTGGATCCAGAAGATCCTCTGGAGAAGGGAAATAACTACCCACTCTAGTATTCTTACTTGGAGAATCCCATGGACAGAGGAGCCTGGCAGGCTGCAGTCCATGGCTTTGCAAAGAACTGGATAGAACTGAGTGACTGCTGCTGCTGCTGCTGCTAAGTTGCTTCAGTCATGTCCAACTCTGTGTGACCCCATAGAAGGCAGCCCACCAGGCTCCCCTGTCCCTGGGATTCTCCAGGCAAGAACACTGGAATGGGTTGCCATTTCCTTCTCCAATGCATGAAAGTGAAAAGTGAAAGTGAAGTCGCTCAGTCGTGTGGGACTCTTAGCGACCCCACGGACTGTAGCCCACCAGGCTCCTCGATCCATGGGATTTTCCAGGCAAGAGTAGTGGAGTGGGTTGCCATTGCTTTCTCTGACTGAGTGACTAATACTCACTTTTTATCAATCTCGAAGATTGGAAATTACATAATTATTCTTTTGTCTCTGTGTCCCCAGTACTCATTGCAATTCTCTCATTGAAGCTGCTTAAATTTATTGAGAGCTCTCCTGAAGATATGAAAATGTATGCTTAAGCACAGGAGTAACTGTTCTAAGAATAGTTGAGGAACACATTCAGTCACTCCCCAAGCCTACATTTGTTTCTATTTGCCACTCTATAATCTTAACATTACCCGTAGAAGACTCTCTGGTGGGAGATCATTTGTTTTTTTATTTTGTTGAGGTTCCTCATCTCTATTTAATCTCATATTAATCTGATCCCACTAGTTTGATATTTTCAGGAAATTCTTCAATGTTCTAGTAGGTAGCTTATGCTTTTCTTGATTTTAGAATATTGCAATATGCTTGTTCTTATTTTTATTCTGCTGGCGTTTCAAACAAATTATCAAATAAAGGATTAGATAACACATACATGGCCCAATATTAATAAACCTTGAATTGAAAAGTATGAAACAGGGGTCTTTCTAGACATAATAGCAAAACCAGAAATATTTTTAAGAAAGTACTTAACTTACATTTACCTCCTAATAGTGTATGTTTAAGTCTCTTTATTGGGTAACATAAAGAACTACCTTGAGTTTTTTGTTGTGAAGCAACTACCTATTTCACGCTGAGCTAACTGAGGAAGAAAGCGGTGTGGAGCCCCAAGAGGGACTGAATATAGCATATATCTATACATCTTAATGGGTATCATCAAATGGATCCACTCCACTGCTGATAAAATAGAAAGAATGGTCTATGTACATCTATCCCTATTATCATATGTACAACCAGATGAGCTATGATTCTATTATTTCCCAGAACACTTTAGGGTCAAGTCAGGTTACGATTCAGGAAGAAACTATAATGGAAAATCATGCAGTTACAGCAGTATTAATGATTCATTAGGTGACATTATACCCTCTAAATGTTCTTGAAATGATCTAAATCCAAAGTGTCAAACCTGCTACACCAAAGCCATGACACAATGAAACAGACTTGTTAAGTCATACTAGTGAACAATTCAGCCTAATATACTATATATTTTTTTCTGTCGATGGTAGTGAAGATGAACATAATTTTTGACAATTAAAAATTACATTTAATTGTGCATTATATATCTGGTTGTGATAAATTAACCTAAATTTTTGTTTGACTTTATTTGATTTATTATAAGGAAATACTTCATTTTACCCAACTCCAAGCTCCTTATTCTGACTACAGTGGCTCCACATTTCTGCATATATATCTGGTCTTCATCCTAATAGGAATAGCTATTTGGTAATAGTAATAATAATTTTAAATTTTATATGATGTCTGCAATGTACCAAACACTATATTAAGTCCTTTATTTATTTGAACTCATGCTATTTTTATCACAATTTTCTATACATGTAAAGAGACTAAGAGTTTAGGAGACTTAACAAAAGTTCAGTTCAGTTCAGTTTAGTTGCTCAGTAGTGTCCGACTCTTTGTGACACCGTGAATCGTAGCACACCAGGCTTCCCTGTCCATCATCAACTCCCAGAGTTCACAAAGACTCACATCCATCGAGTCAGTGATGCCATCCAGCCATCTCATCCTCAGTCATCCCCTTCTCCTCTTGCCCCCAAATCCCTCCCAGAATCAGGGTCTTTTCCAATGAGTCAGCTCTTCACATGAGGTGGCCAAAGTACTGGAGTTTCAGCTTTAGCATCATTCCTTCCAAAGAAATCCCAGGGCTGATCTCTTTCAGAATAGACTGGTTGGATCTCCTTGCAGTCCAAGGGACTCTTGAGAATTTTCTCCAACACCACAGTTCAAAAGCATCAATACATTGGCGCTCAGCCTTCTTCACAGTCTAACTCTCACATCCATACATGACCACAGGAAAAATCATAGCCTTGAACAGACGGACCTTAGTTGGCAAAGTAATGTCTCTGCATTTGAATATACTATCTAGGTTGGTCATAACTTTTCTTCCAAGGAGTAAGTGTCTTTTAATTTCATGGCTGCAGTCACCATCTGCAGTAATTTTGGAGCCCTCAAAAATAAAGTCTGACACTGTTTCTGATGTTTCCCCATCTATTTCCCATGAAGTGATGGGACTGGATGCCATGATCTTAGTTTTCTGAATGTTGAGCTTTAGGACTACTTTTTCACTCTCTTCTTTCGCTTTCATCAAGAGACTTTTTAGTTTCTCTTCACTTTCTGCCATAAGGGTGGTGTCATCTGCATATCTGAGGTTATCGCTATTTCTCCCAGCAATCTTGATTTCAGCTTGTGTTTCTTCCAGTCCAGCATTTCTCATGTTGGCTTCAGACTTTGTATTACTGAATACCAGTTCTATGCTTAGTACTAAAATAAGCCTGGAGTGAGAGCTGTAAAGAAAGAAAGATTTAGGGGCTCAAAATATTCTAAGCTAAGTTTTAAGAGTCAACAATTACACAATTCATGCTGCAGATATATATTAGGTGTTGAAACATATTGGGCATCAGGAAAGCTGGGAAAAGATGAGTTTTGAAAAGAAAATGTGAGGAGGAAAAGTGAAGTTGGAAGGGTATATAACACAGGCAAACTTCTTATGCAGTTATAGATGCATGTCAGTGTATGGCATTTGGGAACTTGGAGAAATACTGATTTGGAAATTAGTAAAGATCATCAGATTATTTCATGTCATGTGGTAAACTGTGGCCAGATCAACCCCATGGTTTTGGAAGCCCCAGTTGTGCAGCTGCAAATCCCTAGGACTCTAGCTGTAGGAAGAAATTCTGTATTTGAACAATGTTACCTTATTTGGAGTCCTACTGAAAACAGATGGTGAAGCAAGTCCTATTTTTTCAACCCAGGAGATAGGTCACTGGTTCTATAAAATCAGAGGAATGAAAGTTCCACAATTTGTATTTTCTCTCAATTTCTTGGAAAGAGATAAGCCAGCCCAATCCCTTTTCTGTTTCAGCTTCCTGAGCTGCTTCTTAGGAATAGAATAGCCAGAAAGAATGGACACAGGGTCAATGTCAACTTTCTCTTTTAGTTTCTACACTTGCAGAGGTCTTCCTTTCCTTTCATTTGGACTTCCAACACTAGTTATGAGGAAACAATGTAACCTAAAGGAGAAAGCCCAAATTCTCACTAGTCCTCAGATGTAAGAAGGTCTCAGGAACTATTTTGCTCTAACGAAGCTAAGAGTTTATGATTGATGATGAAAGAAAAGAGAGCTGGGTCCTTTGTTGCTTATCTTGATTATTTATCTACCAACTAAGAGAGTATGTGATCGTTTATTCTTCTGTTACTGAAGCTGTCTCCGAATATATATTTATTTTTTAAACACAGATTTCCCATTAAAATTTATTTCCTTTATGCCTATAATTAAATATTGATGTATAATGTTACATAATAATATTAGCTCAAATAGTGACACCTCTGTTTATCTATAAAACAGAGTTAATATCCCCTATTTTATAGTCATGAAATGTGTTGAAGATGACTATAAAGCAGGAAGGTAATTAATATAAAATAGTAATGGCTCAGAGTTGGATGAAAACAAAGGTTGACTTTTATTTAATTTTATTAATGTTCAGTTCAGTTCAGTTCAGTTGCTCCGTCATATCCGACTCTTTGTGACCCCAAGAATCACAGCACACCAGGCCTCCCTGTCCATAACCAACTCCCGGAGTTCACTCAGACTCACGTTCATCAAGTCGGTGATGCCATCCAGCCATCCCATCCTCAGTCATCCCCTTCTCCTCCTGCCCCCAATCCCTCCCAGCATGAGAGTCTTTTACAATGAGTCAACTCTTCGCATGAGGTGGCCAAAGTACTGGAGTTTCAGCTTCAGCATCATCCCTTCCAAAGAAATCCCAGGGCTGATCTCCTTCAGAATGGACTGGTTGGATCTCCTTGCAGTCCAAGGGACTCTCAAGAGTCTTCTCCAACACCACAGTTCAAAAGCATCAATACTTTGGCGCTCAGCCTTCTTCACAGTCCAACTCTCACATCCGTATGTGACTACTGGAAAAACCATAGACTTGACTAGACGGACCTTAGTCGGCAAAGTAATGTCTGTTTTTGAATATGCTCTCTAGGTTGGTCATAACTTTTCTTCCAAGGAGTAAGCGTCTTTTAATTTCATGGCTGCAATCACCATCTGCAGTGATTTTGGAACCCCAAAAAATAAAGTCTGACACTGTTTCTGATGTTTCCCCATCTATTTCCTATGAAGTGATGGGACCGGATGCCATGATCTTCATTTTCTGAATGTTGAGCTTTAAGCCAACACTCTCCTCTTTCACTTTCATCAAGAGGCTTTTTAGCTCCTCTTCACTTTCTGCCATAAGGGTGGTATCATCTGCATATCTGAGTTTATTGATATTTCTCTAGGCAATCTTGATTCCAGCTTGTGTTTCTTCCAATCCAGCGTTTCTCATGATGTACTCTGCATATACATTAAATAAGCAGGGTGACAATATACAGCCTTGATGTATACCTATTCCTATTTGGAGCCAGTCTTTTGTTCCATGTCCAGGTCTAACTGTTGCTTCCTGACCTGCATACAGATTTCTCAAGAGGCAGGTTAGGTGGTCTGGTATTCCCATCTCTTTCAGAATTTTCCACAGTTTATTGTGATCCACACAGTCAAAGGTTTTGGCATAGTCAATAAAGCAGAAGTAGATGTTAGCATACATCATAAAATGGGGGATTCCAGTTCTACATATTTATAGCCACAGTGAAAGTAAGATTGTAATAAGGTTTAACTGATTCACAAATATTATTGAGTAATAACTATGTGCCAGGCACTGTGTCACATTCAGCAAAGATAAAAATAAATAATATAGGATTTTTTCCTAAGAATTTGATCTTTATGTTCACAGATATTGATTGCTAAGCATCAAAGTTATTACTTCAGAAGATTAATAACTAACTCTTATAGAACTTATTATGTGCAAGATACAGTTCTAATCACTGTAAGTGTGTGTTTCCCTCTAACAGATACAGACACGAAGTCTCAGAGAGTTAAGTGAATTGCATACATGACCCCATTAGTTAAAAACTCAGCTGTTTCGCAATTCATTGGTTATGGTTGCTGAAGCCAGTTACTCAGTACCAGATCCACTGTGTTTTCGGTAATGATTTAATTTAGCTGAACACTCTTCTCACAGTGGCCAGAGTGTAAAGCAAGAATTTCTTTAAGTGAACATTCTGGCATCATAACAAATCCTTAAAGTTCAAGATACCACACAATCCACTTGTTATCACCACAGATAAAGCTGTTTTTTGTTTTCTGTTTTTGCACTGAAAATATTTCTAATAGGATCCCTAAGGAACTTAAAGAGAGGGTGGTATCCATTTGTAAAGAATGCTAATATAAAAGTGTAGTGTAAAATAATGATGCAGTTAATACTGTTCAGCTAACATGTTAAAAGACATATTCACAAGCCTCTCTCTGCTCAGCAGTAAATGTTCAATGAAATTACTGTCCTTCAGGTGGGGTGTTAATATACATAGCCATTACACTAAAACATGCTATTGCTAACTGTCTGTAAAATAAATGAAGTTTAATAAAATTTTACAATGTGACTTCTTTTTTAAAAGGGATATTAACTGGTGAAGCTTACAATGCGGTAGATTACTTCTTTAAATTGTCTGCTTAATGTTATACTCTACTTTTCAGATTTAAAAAAAATTATATATACAGACATGTTAGTATCTAAATACAAAGTTGCTTTCTATTACAAACAGCTAAACAAAGACAAATTCTACCATATCTGTTCCCCACAAAAATTATATTTATTCTATGTACTATAGGTCTCTGTGTATGTCCATATGTGTGTATATCATTAATATTTTGAATGAAAGAAAAATAACCCAGAAGAATATGGAGATTTCCAAATATCTCAATACAGGATATTTGTATGTATTACATATATATTTGCATATATCCTTCTCAGGAGCGATATTTCAGATTTCTAGGATAATTGGAAGTTGTTCTAAACATGGTTTAATATCCTTTGCAACAGCTGGCATTCACAAAAGTTAAAAAAAAAAAAAAAAGGAAATTCTCTCCATTGTAGTTCCAACGTCTGCCACTCCCTCCAGGTTGAAATTTAAACAGAGGACTGTTCAGACTAAAGTTCTCTCTATGTTTTGTAGAATAGTAAGGACATAAAGTTTATTATACTCTTTAGTCAGTGATTTCAAATGAAACCAGCCATTTTTGATTCCAGATCAAGAACAAGAGGTCACAAAGAAACTTAATTTTTGGAGGTGGGCTCCAGTGTGCTGCCTTTCATAAATAAATAGGAGAGCACTCACACACCAGCAGCAGTCATGGTGATGATCTTTTTCTCCTCCAGTAATAGTGACAGATTTGTACTAATGCACTCACACTACCTTGCCAGGACCCTCTTTTGACCAGTAATATACCATTTGTCAGACTCCTAGCAGGGCAGATTGCAGCCTGTGGATGTGAATCAGTGGGAGCCAAGAGCCCCCACATGGGAAGTCAGCCCCGACCAATACAATGCACTAACTAGCCCACGCCACCAGCTAGAGTCATATGGCATATAATCAGACAACTGGACAAAAGGGGACAGGGCTGCTAGGAGAAATTTCAGAAATGTGTATCATAGAAGTGTTCATCTACTGCCCTAGACTGTTGAAAACTATAAAACTTAAAATGAAACTGTTATCAAAATTTGAAGTGAGACATATAAATCACCCTATACAATTAAGTAAAATCCATTTACATTACTGAATCCAGGGAGTCACAAAGAGTGGTACACAAATGAGTGATTGAACTGAACCGACGTTATTGACTGGTAGGGAAGTAAAAGAAATTCCAAAATAATGCCAGTTAAGTAAAAGAACACAGTTTACTATTAACTAATAGAGTTCATGCTTCTACTGAATTCCTCCTTCTACAGAATTTCAATAAAGTAATATTATGATGCCATGTCCTTCCTTGTTTCTCTTTGCATAAATGTTTTTATACACAACTATTTAAAAGCCGTGGTCAGAGTAGCCTGGAGATCTACAGTCCATGGGGTCACAAAAGAGTCAGACACAACTTAGCAACGAAACAATAACAATTTAGACACCATTCCAAACATATAATGGTAGTTACGAGGTTAGAAGCATACTATAATAATAGAAGACCATTTAGAGGAATTCTGAATCCTGTAATATTTTAAATTCAAGGTCAGCTCCACTTTTTATTCTTTTCACTGTTTAAATATTTAAGTTACTTATTTAAGAACAACAGTGATTACTTCAATAGAAGTTGCTATTTTCTAGGTACTAGTCTATCAACCCAATGAGGTCCTATTTTTTTTTAATATTTTATTCTACATTACAATACTGTATTGGTTTTGCCATACATTGACATGAATCAGCCACAGGTGTACACGAGCTCTCAATCCTGAAACCCCTCCCACCTCCCACCCCATATCATCTCCCTGGATCATCCCGTGCACCACCCCCAAGCATCCTGTATCCTGTATTGAACATAGACTGGCGCTTCGTTTCTTATATGATAGTATACAGGTTTCAATGCCATTCGCCCAAATCATCCCACCCTCTCCATCTCCCTCAGAGGCCAAAAGTCCGTTCTATACCTCTGTGTCTCTTTTGTTGTCTCACATACAGAGTCATCATTACTATCTTTCTAAATTCCATATATATGTGTCAGTATACTGTATTGGTGTTTTTCTTTCTGGCTTACTTCACTCTGTATAATCGGCTCCAGTTTCATCCATCTCATTAGAACTGAGTCAAATTTATTCTTTTTAAGGGCTGAGTAATACTCCATTGTGTATATGTACCACTGCTTTCTTATCCTTTCATCTGCTGATGGACATCTAGGTTGTTTCCATGTCCTGGCAATTATAAACAGTGCTGCAATGAACATTGGGGTACATGTGTCTCTTTTCAATTCTGGTTTCCTTGGTGTGTATGCCCAGCAGTGGGGTTGCTGGGTCATAAGGCAGTTCTATTTGCAATTTTTTTAAGGACTCTTCACACTGTTTTCCATAATGGCTGTACTAGTTTGCATTCCCACCAGCAGTGTAAGAGGGTTCCTTTTCTCCACATCCTCTCCAGCATTTATTGCTTGTAGACTTTTGGATCGCAGCCATTCTGACTGGTGTGAAATGGTACCTCATTGTGGTCTTGATTTGCATGTCTGTGATAATGAGTGATGTTGAGCATCTTTTCATGTGTTTTTTAGCCATCCGTATGTCTTCTTTGAGTAAATGCCTATTTAGTTCTTTGGCCCATTTTTTGATTGGATCATTTATTTTTCTGGAGTTGAGCTGCATGAGTTGCTTGTGTATCTTTGAGATTAGTTGTTTGTCAGTTGCTTCATTTGCTATTGTTTTCTCCCATTCAGAGAAAAACGTTGCTTACTTTTCTTTAAGTAAGGTGAAAAGACAGCCTTTTTTTAAATTTAATTCATTTTTTTTTTTTACTTTACAATACTATATTGGTTTCATTTTTCTGATGTAGAAGCTGAGGCATAAAGAAGTTAATTAACCTATCCATGCTCACAAAACTAGTTAATTGGTAGTTTAAATTGAGATTTAAACCAGACATCTGATTTTATAGCTGTGTTTTTAATCCCTAATCTATGATTTATCATTTAAGATTGTGTTAAATAATTTATTGTGTGCCTAAAGAAGAGCACAGTGTGTTTTTACTGAGTCAATATAAGATTTCCTTTTCCTGACACTGCTATCTCACTCTCCTGCTTTATGCTTTAATTGCAACCATTTCCTACAAGTCTCTCTCATGGCATTTGCTACACGGTGTCACCATCAGTCTCGGTGCATGTCTCCCCTAGTAGACAGTAATCTCTTTGATGGCACAAGACTGAAACCAAACCTTGCCATTTCTTTATAATAGTGCCAAGCCAGTTACAGAACAGGGAGATAATACATCTTTGTGGAATGAATATGTAGATTATTCACTTTCTGCTTAAATGTGTAGTTTAGTATGACTATTCCATGATTTTCATTTTATTTCATGCCAGGAGAAGACTAAGCTTTCTTTTGAAAGTTTTAATTTCATACTCACTTTCAGATGGGTAAAGCTGTGACAGTCACAGAATTCTGGGTAAAGATGATGGATAATGTCTACACTATGATTTGAAAGTCTTAAAAATCAAAGTTCAGTTTTAGGCATGTTTGAGAATATACATGTGAAAGCATTTGAGTATGTGGGTCCAGGAAAGATAAATACAAAAATACAAACAAACAAAAGATATGGAAAGGCAACATTTTTTAAAACATATATAAGTAATTATGGAGTCAAAGAAAAATCTAATAATGATGAAAAAGGCAAGAAAACACATTCTTCCCTAGAAGAAACCTGAGGGATTGCCAAAATTTTGGTTTTTAGTCCACTAAGAGCTATGTCAGCTTTTTTAACCTATAGAACTCTAAGATAATAAATGTATGTTATTTAAGTCACTACATTTGTGATGTTTTGTTATAGCATCATACAAAACTGTGCAAACATTAAATATAATTTATCCTTATACACAGTTCAGTCCATAACAATATATAAGCCATTTCCATAAATGATTAATCAGTAATGTATTTTGGAAAACCAATAGTAAAGATCATTAGATTATAGGCTCAAAAATAGTTACATAAAATCATTAGATGAGATACTGAAAATAACTGATACTAATAAGCATGCCTAATTTTATAGCCTAAAAAAGTTAATAGACTGCTGCAGTAACAGAAAAATTTTCTGAAAACAACAAATACTTGCAATTACTACTAGTAAAATATAAACATTATAAAAATTAAAATAATACACAGATAACCATAATTTAATTATGTGTCAGTGTAGCAAATGCAGGTGGATAAGTAAATAATATTTTAAAAGAAAAACTTTAGAGAAAAAAGAATTTTAATATTTATAAATTATTCTTTTGTATACCTGGAACACAAATCAAACAAATGAATAAAAACTTATGATAATTAAAGATAAAAATCAATATCTTTCTTTTACACAAATATATGTGCAAATAAAATGCTAAGAAAAATAGAAATTTTGGATTGATGAAAAACAATGCATTAACAGCTTAAAATGTATCACATTTATATAAGATAATTTTTAATATCATTGTTATTTTAAAATTATTGAAATAAGGTCTATTTAGGGAAGGAAATTATAACATATATAATTTTAAATTTCTTAATTTTTATTATAAAGTTATTAGATTTTTCTGGAATAAAATTTGAAAAATTTTACTATTATTCTAATTAATATAAATATACTATATAACAAATTTACTATCATAACTAATCATTTCTGGATTATTTGTTAGAATTCACTTGTAACATTTTGGACCCTATGTTTCTTCCTTTTTTCTTTTTTAACAAAAGAGAGAATCTCTGATTAACATGCAAAAATAGTTAATATGTATTAGTCTGTTCAGATTTTTATTTCCTTTTGCTGAAACTGGCACTACCTTTTCAAGTAAATTAATTGATCCTATTCATACTTTTAGTCTTACTCATTCTACTTTTTAAATTCTGTCTCTCTCTACCTTCTTTGCAGAACAAAACAGACCCCAGTCTCTCTGACTCTTTGCAACTCCATGGACTATACAGTCCATGGAATTCTCTAGGCCAGAATACTGGAGTTGGTAGCCTTTCCCTTCTCCAAGGGATCTTTTCAGCCCAGTAATCAAACCCAGGTCTCCAGCATTGCAAGTGGATTCTTTACCAGCTGAGCCACAAGGGAAGCCCACTGCTGCAAAAGTCAAATGGGAAATCTTAGTAGGAAGATAAATCACCTCCACTTTGGACAGACAAAACTCCAACCCATCCTGTCAATCAAAATGCTTTAAAAAACACTCTCCTGGACTCTCTTCACACTCAAGAGTCCCTTTTTCTATGCCAGATCCAAACTTCTAGTCGCTTATCCCACAACTCAGCAAATGTATCTAGTAATCAATCGGACTCACCTAGGAAGGGCTTATTCTAACTGAAACTTGTTTCCTTCAAACATCTTTTTATATAAATAATTTGTTTGTAGAATATTTATATAAAGTTTTATTTTGTCAGTTATTTTCTAGTTACCTGGAAACAACTACTCTAAGCTTCTATATCCTAAAAAAGAGTAAAATGTTAAGTAAAATGTTAAGTTATAAACAGTATTGAAGTCTATTTTATTTCTAATTTGGATGTATCAACTCTCATAATTCTTGTTTGGTTCCAATTTTCAGATTCTCTTAAGTACATGTTTTCAACACAGAAATTTATTATTTTTTTTACATTCTGTTCTTTTAATGAGTTTAAAGGAAAATGCTTATAACATCTTTTCTTGGAAATGTGAACAACTATATTTATAAGATTTTGACTAATTTTTTTCATTGCTTCACTTGTATTTGTTTTTTGGCTCTCAATAAATTGCAATCCCTACTTGTACGAGTTATTTTTTTAATCATGAAAAATATCTCTGGCAGCCTCAGATTATCTAAAATTGTGTTACTAGCGTGTTTCACATAAAATAATACTCATAAATCTTTCCTTAGCCATGGAAATGTCTATATGCATACAGAAAAATATGGTAGCCAAAGCAACATCTGGGAACATGAGAATGTCACATGTGGCTGTATGTATGGATAAGTTGCTTCATTCTTGTCCAATCTTTGCTCTCCTATGGACTGTCACCTACTAGACCCCACTGTCCATGGAATTTTCCAGTCAAGAGTACTGAAATGGGTTGCCTTTTCCTCCTCCTGCATCTCCTGCACTGGCAGGTGGGTTCTTTAACCCTGAGCCACTTGGGAAGCCCCCAAATAGCAACATGTAACTAGTGGCCCTGATGCTGGGAGATATTTAGGGCAGGAGGAGAAAGAGGTGACAGAGGATGAGATAACTGGATGGTATCACTGACTCAGTGGACATGAACTTGAGTAAACTCTGGAAGATAGTGAAGGACAGGGAAGCCTGATGTGCTGCAGTTCATAAGGTCACAAAGAGCTTGACGTGACTGAGTGACGGAGCAACGACAGCTAGTGCCTATTATATATGACAGTGCAGATCTAACAGTTTTCTCTAGAAAGGGTCTTGGGATTTACATCTGTATTGATTTTCAAATCTATTATAGTGCTTGCCACCTTTGTTCATACCAAGCCTGTTCATATTTCACATGTTCAGTTTGTCTATTTTAACTGTCAACTGGCCTAATTTTCTCATCTAACATTAATTTTTTGGAACCGAATACTACATTGAACATCAATCCAGTAACCTGGAACAATTCCCCTCTAGTTTGTTCCTTTTGTATCATTTCACTGATGGTGAGCTCATACTTTATAGACTTTCAGACTCTTGCTGAAGTACTACTGTGACGCATTTCTTCCTGGCCCAGTGTCGTGTTGTTGCCCTTAACGTGTTACTGAAACCCTGGTCCTTTCTTCCTAAAAAGAACTTTTAAATATTGATTGCTTTGCCACTTTCCATTAGATAGAGCATATGGATTACAAATTGTCCTTGCTAGCTATCACTTACAACCTCTGTGCATTCCTAATATCTTTCTCATTCCAACTACCTCCATTAAACTCACTTCTCATCTTGACTGTCTATGAATTCCTCTGTTGTAATGAGACTAGACACCCGGCTAGAATTCAGGGCAGTAACTTTGGTTGATAGATGTAAAATCAGAGAGAACAAAGGATAAGGTAAAAATTCATGTACCAAAGAATGTTGATGGATGAACTGGGTTACATTTAATACAAAAAGAGATTACTGAATTCCCAGTATTGAACTGGTAAAGGGAAAACATTTATTTCACTTACAATTTCTTCTGTTTTCCTACTTTAGGTTTGAATATTTAATGTCTTTTATTTCCTCTTTTATCAAAAAATCACTAATTTAAAACTTGACAGAAGCTATCTCTGTTACTTGCTACTCTGTCTGTGTAAAATTGCCTTTTCAAGAGTATAATCCACTTCTGAAGTAGCCCATGATATTAAAGTATCTATTCAGTTAATATTAATTAAGTACACCATGAAATTTTTGCTATAAAAGGATTGCTTCATAGAAATGCTGAACTCAGTTCATTACAAAAAATTAATTGCCCTATTAATGGTTTGGGGTTATTCTCTTGTGGAAGTGAATAAAATTAGAACTGAATTATTTATTAAACAAGAATGATTCATAGAGCTTTAAGGACACATAATTTTAAGAGATTCCATTTTTCTCAGTCTTTGAAAGATATACCATTCTGGTTCTACATTTAAGATCTGCAATTTTGACACTAAAAGCACAGAAAACTTTATTAATCTCAAAAATAGACATTGGCATATAGTATTAATAATATTCCATCAGGCCAAAGTAATCTGTATATCATGAAAGCATTTTGAAAATTTGTGCACAGAATTAAGAAGAGGTACTTTATTTATAAATGTCTTATGAAAGATACAGTGACTATTTGAATGCAATTTTAGTTACATATTTGCAGCCACTTTATACATAGTTTTCTAATGCCACTAAACTGAAACAGCATATGGATTATATTTTTAGGCAACCTAAAAATTTTAAGTTAAAAAAATCTGCAAATCTGAGTGGAAAGAATAAATAACATTTTCTAGCAATGCAGAAGGTGTTACTCTGTTTTAATAATCATAGTATGGAATGTGATGAGACAAAAATTCAGAGGAAAATGAGAAAATTGTACATAGGGTGTGTAAATTTGGAGAAATAATTTCTATTCACTTACATGATGTCAAATTTTACACTTTGAGATTTTCATACGTTTCCTTTTGCACATGAAAGCAAACTTTTTATAGTACCCTAGAAAATTTTAATTTTAAAATCTCATTATTTCAGTCCTGTACACATATTTTTATTTAATGGTTTGGATATCCAATTTAAAATTCCGACTTCATTAATATGTGTAAACACAGGAAGGGAAAAGTAGTAAGTTTATTCAGTGTTAGTGGATGACTTTAAAATAAACATCTGTTTGAGAAAAGAGTGCAACCCTGAAGTCCTTGTGAGTATCTGCATTTAGGTGATTAAAAAATAAATTTAGTATTAATATCCAAAGCAACACAAGTAAAAAGGAAGCAATTCTCAAAACCACAGCTTAACAATACCTTAACTGGTAAAGGGAAAACATTTATTTCACTTACAATTATAAATTTGTATACTACCTAAATTTGTATACTGCCAACTGCATTTTATTATTTACTCTATTATAAGTAAAAACTGAACCATCTACTGAGAAATGGGTTTTGGGAATATATAGTTTGTACCCATAAAAGAATTAATTAATGATACTGTATAAATCATATGAAGATCACAAAGATGTGCATGTTCTCCTTCAAAACATTCTTTAAAAGACTCAATTTATTTAATATAAAATTCCTTGAAAGTAAAAATTATATAAAATTTTTACTTAAATAAATATTTATTACCAAAGACTTCCAAAGTATAGGACAAGGCTCAAATTATTTTCAGCACACCACATTCACTTATATAAGTATCAGAAATCAACATCTGCTACAGGAAAGCCACAAATCATGTATGATGAGCATATTAAGGAGAGAATTTATAGACAGACTAGGATAGCAGCCAGTAAATTCTTATATAGAGTTTAAAAATTCTGTTTTGTTTCTTTATATAAATTGATCATATTCCCTGGTTATATTTAAATATATAACTTCAAATTAATTATCATTAATTATCATGTAAAGATATCCTCAAATTAATTATTGTTAGTGATATACAGCTAGTTGAGTATTACTTCACAGGCCCTCTAGCTTAAACTGGGCCAAATAATTAATATACCTTATTCTATACAAGGAAAATACTCCTTTTCCTATTTGGAACCAGTATGTTGTTCCATGTCCAGTTCTAACTGTTGCTTCCTGACCTACATATAGGTTTCTCAAGAGGTAGGTCAGGAGTCTGGTATTCCTATCTCTTTCAGAATTTTCCACAGTTGATTGTGATCCACACAGTCAAAGGATTTGGCATAGTCAATAAAGCAGAAATAGATATTTTTCTGAAACTCTTGCTTTTTCCATGATCCAGTGGATGCTGACAATTTGATCTCTGGTTCCTCTGCTTTTTCTAAACCAGCTTGAACATCTGGAAGTTCATGGTTCACATATTGCTGATGCCTGGCTTGTAGAATTTTAAGCATTACTTTACTAGTGTGTGAGATGAGTGCAATTGTGTGGTAGTCTGAGTATTCTTTGGCATTGCCTTTCTTTAGGATTAGAATGAAAACTGACCTTTTCCAGTCCTATGGTCACTGCTGAGTTATCCAAATTTGCTGGCATATTGAGTGGAGCACTTTTACAGCATCATTTTTCAGGATTTGAAATAGCTCTACTGGAATTCCATCCCCTCCACTAGCTTTGTTCATAGTGATGCTTTCTAAGGCCCACTTGGCTTCACATTCCAGGATGTCTGGCTCTAGGTGAGTGATCACACCATTGTGATTATCTGGGTCATGAAGCTCTTTTTGTACAGTTCTGTGTATTCTTGCCACCTCTTCTTAATATCTTCGGCTTCTGTTAGGTCCATACAACTTCTGTCCTTTATCGAACTCATCTTTGCATTAAATGTTCCCATGGTATCACTAATTTTCTTAAAGAGATCGCTAGTCTTTCCCTTTCAGTTGTTTTCCTCTACTTCTTTGCAATGATCGCTGAGGAAGGCTTTTATCTCTTCTTGCTCTTCTTTGGAACTCTGCAGTCAAATAGGTCGCGTCAAGGCTGTACATTGTCACACTGCTTATTTAACTTATATGCGGAGTACATCATGAGAAACACTGGGCTGGAAGAAGCACAAGCTGGAATCAAGATTGCCAGGAGAAATATCAATAACCTCAGATTTGCAGATGATACCACTCTTATGGCAAAAGTGAAGAGGAACTAAAAGCCTCTTGATGAAAGTGAAAGAGGAGAGTGAAAAAGTTGGCTTAAAACTCAACATTCAGAAAACTAAGATCATGGCATCTGGTCCCATCACTTCATGAGAAATAGATGGGAAACAGTGTCAGACTTTATTTTGGGGGCTCCAAAATCACTGCAGATGGTGACTGCAGCCATGAAATTAAAAGACACTTATTCCTTGGAAGGAAAGTTATGACCAACCTAGACAGGATATTGAAAAGCAAAGCCGTTACTTTGCCAGCAAAGGTCCATCTAGTCAAGGCTATGGTTTTTCCTGTGGTCATGTATGGATGTGAGAGTTGGACTGTGAAGAAAGCTGAGCACCAAAGAATTGTTGCTTTTGAACTGTGGTGTTGGAGAAGACTCTTGAGAGTCCCTTGGACTGCAAGGTCCAACCAGTCCATCCTAAAGGAGATCAGTCCTGGGTGTTCATTAGAAGGACTGATGCTAAAGCTGAAATTCTAATACTTTGAGTACCTTATGTGAAGAGTTGACTCATTGGAAAAGACCCTGATGCTGGGAGCAATTCAGGGCAGGCAGAGAAGGGGATGACAGAGGATGAGATGGCTGAATGGCATCACTGACTCAATGGATGTGAGTTTGAGTAGACTCTGGGAACTGGTGATGAACAGGATGGTGTGGCATGCTGCAGTCCGTGGGGTCACAAAGAGTTGGACACGACTGAGCAACTGAACTGAACTGATACAAGGAACTCTAAGCCAAATAGAATTTCCACAAATTATTTTAAGGGAATCTAGGTATATAAGCTTAAATTTTAAATGGTAAATTTTAATAAAAGAGACTGATAGA
Organism: Nanger dama; assembly: GCA_917880005.1. Lineage (NCBI taxonomy): Eukaryota > Metazoa > Chordata > Mammalia > Artiodactyla > Bovidae > Nanger > Nanger dama. The sequence goes on from CAKJTW010000010.1 coordinate 13,300,415, forward strand.
ATTATTATTTTTAAAAAAAAATGAAAGTGAAAAAGCCTGGTAAAAATTAGTGAGTCATCATTCCTTTGTAAGTTATGTCAAATCTTCTACAAAGTCTAGTTTCTGAATCTCCTGTGTGTCACGAAAGATCAGTAGTTGTGAGTGAACTACCTTAAATTGCCTGGAATACATTATATGACTTTATATGTAATCAGAAAACTGCTTAAGTTGCTATTTATGAGAAAGAGGGAACATTATGGAATATATGACATTATAATGCTGTCCTTGTTGCCACCACTCTTTAGCTTTACCAAAAAGCTGGAGTGATTAAGCTGTCAAGCAATTATAACAATGTTTTTTTCATAATCTATATGCAGAATAATTGAGAGTTTAAAAGTTAGATAGATGGTGTAGATCAGCTGACAAATATATCTATCTCATAGTCAAGAAGTCCAGAAAGTAAATCTCAGATGGGTGATAAATGGACAAGTATTTTAGAGAAATAATGTTCTATTTCTACCAACAGGGCTGCTTTGTGATGTTTGGTAAGTTACTCTTTTTTCTTTCTCTAAGTATAGCTTCTCATGTTCTGTAAGAGTGAAAACTCCATTACATTGCATGACCATTTGAAATACTGGATGCTTTGTCAAAGATAAGGTGTCCATAGGTGTGTGGATTTATCTCTGGGCTTTCTATTTTGTTCCATTGATCTATATTTCTGTCTTTGTGCCAGTACCATACTGTCTTAATGACTGTGGCTTTGTAGTAGAGCCTGAAGTCAGGCAAGTTGATTCCTCCAGTTCCATTGCTATTCGAGGTTTTTTATATTTCCATACAAATCTTGAAATTATTTGTTCTAGTTCTGTGAGAAATACCGCTGGTAGCTTGATAGGGATTGCATTGAATCTGTAGATTGCTTTGAGTAGTATACTCATTTTCACTATATTGATTCTTCTGATCCATGAACATGGTATATTTCTCCATCTATTAGTGTCCTCTTTGATTTCTTTCAGCAGTGTTTTATAGTTTTCAATATATAGGTCTTTAATTTCTCTAGTTAGGTATATTCCTAAGTATTTATTCTTTTTTGTTGCAATGGTGAATGGAATTGCTTCCTTAACTTCTTTTTCTACTTTCTCATTATTAGTGTATAGGAATTCAAGGGATTTCTGAGTGTTGATTTTATATTCTGCCACTTTACTATATTCATTGATTAGCACTAGTAGTTTTCTGGTTGGGTCTTTAGGATTTTCTATATAGAGGATCATGTCCTCTGCAAACAGTGAGAGTTTTACTTCTTCTTTTCCAATTTGGATTCCCTTTATTTCTTTTTCTGCTCTGATTGCTGTGGCCAAAACTTCCAGAACTATATTGAATAGTAGTGGTGAAAGTGGGCACCCTTGTCTTGTTCCTGACTTTAGGGGAAATGCCTTCAGTTTTTCACCATTGAGGATAATGTTTGCTGTGGGTTTTTCCTATATAGCTTGTATTATGTTGAGGTATGTTCCTTCTATTCCTGCTTTCTGGAGAGTTTTTATCATAAACGGATGTTTAATTTCATCAAAAGCCTTCTCTGCATCTATTGAGATAATCATATAACTTTTATTTTTCAGTTTGTTAATGTGGTGAATTACATTGATTTGCGGATAATGAAGAATCCTTGCATTCCTGGGATAAAGCCCACTTGGTCATGGTGTATGATCTTTTTAATGTGTTGTTGGATTCTGATTGCTAGAATTTTGTTAAGGATTTTTGCATCTATGTTCATCAGTGATATTGGCCTGTAGTTCTAATGAGATGGATGAAACTGGAGCCAAATATACAGAGTGAAGTAAGCCAGAAAGAAAAACACCAATACAGTATACTGACACATATATATGCAATTTAGAGATAGTAATAATGACCCTTTTGTCTAGACACCGATGTATAGAACCGACTTTTGGCCTCTGAGGGAGAGGGAGAGGGTGGGATGATTTGGGAGAATGGCATTGAAACATGTATACTATCAGGTAGAAACGAAGCACCAGTCTATGTTCGATACAGGATACAGGATGCTTGGGGCTGGTGCATGGGGATGATCTAGAGAGATGATATGGGGTGGGAGGTGGGAGAGGATTTCAGGATTGGGAGCTCGTGTACACCTGTGGCTGATTCATGTCAATGTATGCCAAAACCAATACAGTATTGTAAAGTAGAATAAAGTAAAAATAAAATTAAAAAAATACTGGATGCTATTTTGAATGCCTAGATAATACTTTCTAAATACAACCAACTATCCAATCCAAAGTGTAATAATAAAGATATTGCAAAAAATATGAGAGTTAAACATGTCTGTGATGTTTGAATTTAAAATATATTTCAATTACTTTGTTATTAATTTAAAAGTCTGAAATAGTAAACATATAATTTGATATTAATTTGTAGAAATAAGTATTATACATCTGTTTTAACTACTTAATTTGTTCAGTGACAAAAGTAAAATAAGCATCTTAAATATTTTAAAATGTTATATACATTATATCAGAACTAAATTTCAAGTTTGGGAATCCAATTTACTTATTTGTGTGTGTGTGTGTGTGTGTGTGTGTGTGTGTGTGTATACTTTGCTACTAGTAAAGAAAAAAGACAAAGGTTCAATTCCTAGGTTGGGAAGATCCCCTGGAGGAGGAAATGAAAACCTGCTCCAGTATTCTTGCCTCAAAAATCCCATGGAAAGAGGTGCATGGTGGGCTACAGTCCATGGGGTTGCAAAAAGCCGACACAGCTGACCTTCTGAGCACCAGCATCAGGTATTACAAAATATAATCAAGTACAGGTCCCATTACTATATCCTACTCTGTTCAATTCCCCCATGTTAGAAGGTTCCAGAATCATAAACACAGAGTTCTGACTGCATTAAATAATCACTTAATTAGAATTTTTAAAAAATCATACAAAGTTTTAAATATAGAAAGCTTGGGAATTAGTCTTAATAAAATCATGGTTTTAAATTCTATGTATATTCATTCTTTCAACAGAGATTTATGAAATCTCTACCAAGTACTAATCACTCTTCTGGGCACTGAGAATATGCAGTGAAGAAAATAAACAAAGTTGTTTCCCTCCAGTTCAGTTCAGTTCAGTCACTCAGTCATGTCTGACTCTTTGTGACCCCATGAACCACAGCACACCACGCCTCCCTGTCCATCACCAACTCCCAGAGTCCACCAAAACCCATGTCCATTGAGTCGATAATGCCATCTAATCATCTCATCCTCCGTTGTTCCCTTCTCCTTCTGCCCTCAATCTTTCCCAGCATTAGGTCTTTTCCAATGAGTCAGCTCTTCACATCAGGTGGCCAAAGTATTGGAGTTTCAGCCTCAACATCATTCCTTCCAAGAACACCCAGGACTGATCTCCTTTAAGATGGACTGGTTGGATTTCCTTGAAGTCCAAAGAACTGTCAAGAGTATTCTCCAGCACCACAGTTCAAAAGCAACAAGTCTTCCTTGCTCAGCTCTGTTTATAGTCCAAATCTCACGTCCATACATGACCACAGGAAAAACCATAGCTTTCACTAGATGGACATTTGTTGTCGAAGGAATGTCTCTGCTTTTGAATATGCTGTCTGGGTTGGTCATAATTTTCCATCCACGGAGTAAGCGTCTTAAATTTCATGGCTGCAGTCACAATCTGCAGTGATTTTGGAGCCGCCAAAAATAATGTCTGACTCTGTTTCCACTGTTTCTCCATCTATTTCCCATGAAGTGATGGAACCGGATGCCACGATCTTCATTTTCTGAATGTTGAATTTAAGCCAGCTTTTTCACTTTCCTCTTTTACTTTCATCAAAAGGCTTTTGAGTTCCTCTTCACTTTCTGCCATAATGGTGGTGTCATCTGCATATATGAGGTTACTGATATTTCTCCCGGCAATCTTGATTTCAGCTTGTGCTTCTTCCAGTACAGTGTTTCTCAGGATGTACTCTGCATAGAAGTTAAAATAGCAGGGTGACAATATACAGCCTTGACGTACTCCTTTTCCTATTTGGAACCAGTCTGTTGTTCCATGTCCAGGTCTAACTGTTGCTTCCTGAATTGCGTACAGATTTCTCAAGAGTCAGGTCAGGTGCTCTGGTATTCCCATCTCTTTCAGAATTTTCCACAGTTTATTGTGATCCACACAGTCAAAGGCTTTGGCATAGTTAATAAAGCAGGAATAGATATTTTTTTCTGGAACTCTTTGCTTTTTCCATGATCCAACAGATGTTGGCAATTTGATCTCTGGTTCCTCTGCCTTTTCAAAAACCAGCTTGAACATCAGGAAGTTCATGGTTCATGTATTGCTGAAGCCTGGCTTGGAGAATTTTGAGCATTACTTTACTAGTGTGTGAGATGAGTGCAATTGTGCGGTAGTTTGAGCATTCTTTGGCATTGCATTTCTTTGGGACTGGAATGAAAACTGACCTTTTCCAGTCCTATGGCCACTGCTGGATTTTGCAAATTTGCTGGCATACTGAGTGCAGCACTTTTACAGCATCATCTTTTAGGATTTGAAACAGCTCAACTGCAATTCCATCACCTCCAGTAGCTTTGTTCTTAGTGATGCTTTCTAAGGCCACTTGACTTCACATTTCAGGATGTCTGGCTCTAGATGCATGATCACATCATCGTGATTATGTGGGTCGTGAAGATCATTTTTTGTACAGTTCTTCTGTGTATTCTTGCCACCTTTTATTAATATCTTCTGCTTCTGTTAGGTCCATACCATTTCCATCCTTTATCGAGCCCATCTTTGCATGAAATGTTCCCTTGATATCTCTAATTTTCTTGAAGAGTTCTCTAGTCTTTCCCATTCTGTTGTTCGCCTCTATTTCTTTGCACTGATCACTGAGAAAGGCTTTCTTATCTCTCCTTGCTATTCTTTGGAACTTTGCATTCAGATGGGTATATCTCTCATTTTCTCCTTTGCTTTTCACTTCCCGTCTTTTCACAGCTATGCAAAAGGCCTCCTCAGGCAGCCATTTTGCTTTTTGGATTTCTTTTTCTTGGGGATGTTCTTGATTTCTGTCTCCTGTACAATATCATGAACCTCCATTCATAGTTCATCAGGCCCTCTGTCTATCAGATATAGTCCCTTGAATCTATTTCTCACTTCCACTGTATAGTCATAATGGATTTGATTTAGGTCATATCTGAATGGTCTAGTGATTTTCTCCACTTTCTTCAATTTAAGTCTGAATTTGGCGTTAAGGAGTTCATGATCTGAACCACAGTCAGCTTCCAGTCTTGTTTTTGTTGACTGTATAGAGCTTCTCCATTTTGGCTGCAAAGAATATAATCAGTCTGATTTCGGTGTTGACCATCTGGTGATGTCCATGTGTAGAGACCTCTTATGTTGTTGAAAGAGAGTGTGTGCTATGACCAGTGCATTCTCTTGGGAACACTCTGTTAGCCTTTGCCCTGCTTCATTCTGTACTCCAAGGCCAAATTTGCCTTGGTGCCAAATGTCCAGGTGTTTCTTGACCTCCTATTTTGCATTCCAGTCCCCTATAATGTAAAGGACATCTTTTGGGGTGTTAGTTCTAAAAGGTTTTGTCAGTTCACTTCAGTTCAGTCGCTCAGTCATGTCCGACTCTTTGCGACCCCATGAACTGCAGCACACCAGGCCTCCCTGTCCATCACCAACTCCCGGACTTCACTCAGACTCGCATCCATCGAGTCAGTGATGCCATCCAGCCATCTCATTCTTGGTCGTCCCCTTCTCCTCCTGCCCCCAATCCCTCTCATCATCAAAGTCTTTTCCAATTTGTCAAATCTTCGCATGAAGTGGCCTAAGTACTGGAGTTTCAGCTTTAGCATCATTCCTTGTAAAGAAATCCCAGGGCCGATCTCCTTCCAGAATGGACTGGATGGATCTCCTTGCAGTCCAAGGGACTCTCAAGAGTCTTCTCCAACACCACAGTTCAAAAGCATCAATTCTTTAGCGCTCAGCCTTCTTCACAGTCCAACTCTCACCTCCATACATGACCACAGGAAAAACCATAGCCTTGACGAGACAGACCTTAGTCAGCAAAGTAATGTCTCTGTTTTGAATATGCTATCTAGGTTGGTCATAACTTTTCTTCCAAGGAGTAAGCATCTTTAATTTCATGGCTGCAATCACCATCTGCAGTGATTTTGGAGTCCCAAAAAATTGTCTGGTCTTCATAAAACCGTTCAACTTCAGCTTCTTCAGCATTACTGATTGAGGCATAAACTTGGGTAACTGTGATACTGAATGATTTGCCTTGGAAACGAACAGGGATCATTCTGTCATTTTTGAGATTGCATGCAAATACTGCATTTCAGACCCTTTTGTTGACCATATGGCTACTCCATTTCTTCTGAGAGATTCCTGTCCACAGTAGTAGATATAATGGTCATCTGCATTAAATTCACCCATTCCAGTCCATCTTAGTTCACTGATTCCTAGAATGTCAGTGTTCACTCTTGTCATCTCCTGTTCGACCACTTCCATTTTGCCTTGATTTATGGACCTAACATCAGTTTCCTATTCCATATTGCTCTTTCAGCATTGAATCTTGCTTCTATCACCAGTCCCATTCACAACTGGGTGTTGTTTTTGCTTTTGCTCCATTCCTTCATTCTTTCTGGAGTTATTTCTCCACTGATCTCCAGTAACATATTGAGCACCTACTGACCTGGAGAGTTCATCTTTCAGTGTCCTATTATTTTGTCTTTTCATACTGTTCATGGGGTTCTCAAGGCAAGAATACTGAAGTGGTTTGCCATTCCCTTGTCCAGTGGATCACATTCTCTCAGACCTCTCCCCATGACCTGTCCATCTTGGGTCACCCCACATGGCATGGCTTAATTTCACTGAGTTAGACATGTCTGTGGTCTGTGTGATTAGATTGGCTAGTTGTCTGTGACTGTAGTTGCAGTCTGTCTGCCCCCTGACCCCCCTCTCTCAGTGTCTATCATTTCCCTTATGTTTCCATTATGGAACTAATATTATAGTTTGGAGTAAATATAGTAATACACTTTTAAAATATGTTATTCCATATAATAATAAGAGGTATAAGTACCTATAAAGTGTATTAAGGAGAATAGGGAATTCTGATACAAGGGTTGAGTGGGATTTGTCATTTTATAAAGGTGCTCAAGGAGGAAATTTCTGGCAGGAAGACAATAAGGAAGTGAAAGAGTAAATCATGAAAGAATTTGGAGAAGTGGGACGAGAGAATTTGTGAAAGCTGTGTGATGGGAACATGCTTTGCATGCTTACAGATAGCTATACATAGAAAAATACCAATAATAATGAATAGAATATTTGAAGCTTATCACTCTACATATAATTCAAAACCTTAGGTGGCAGTAGGAAGCATGAAAAGGAACAAGAAGGTCCTGATGGTGGGACCAGAGTGAGCGAGCAGCAGCATGGTGAACAGTGACACTGGAAAGGGAATAGAAACAGGAGGTTTTGGACCATCCTAAAGACTTTATGGGTTTATTGAAGAAAAGGCCATGGTCAAGTTAAATTTTAAAAGAGAGAGAACTTAGCTCTTACTTAAAGAACAATAATATTAATTAGATCCCATTTCTTTATTTTTGCTTTTATTTCCAGTATATTGGGAGGTGGATCATAGAGGATCCTGCTGTGATTTATGTCGGAGAGTGTTTTGCCTATGTTTTCCTCTAGGAGTTTTATAGTTTCTGGTCTTACATTTAGATCTTTAATCCATTTTGAGTTTATTTTTGTGTATGGTGTTAGAAAGAGATCTAGTTTCATTCTTTTACAAGTGGTTGACCAGTTTTCCCAGCACCACCTGTTAAAGAGACTGTCTTTACTCCATTGTATATTCTTGCCTCCTTTGTCGAAGATAAGGTGTCCATAGGTGTGTGGGTTTATCTCAGGGCTTTCTATTTTGTTCCATTGATCTATATTTCTGTCTTTGTGCCAGTACCATACTGTCTTAATGACTGTGGCTTTGTAGTAGAGCCTGAAGTCAGGCAGGTTGATTCCTCCAGTTCCATTCTTCTTTCTCAAGATTGCTTTGGCTATTCGAGGTTTTGTATTTCCATACAAATCACAAAGGAAACTATAAGCAAGGTGAAAAGACAGCCTTCTGAATGGGAGAAAACAATAGCAAATGAAACAACTGACAAACAACTAATCTCAAAGATATACAAGCAACTTATGCAGCTCAACTCCAGAAAAATAAATGAACCAATAAAAAAAATGAGCCAAAGAACTAAATAGGCATTTCTCCAAAGAAGACATTCGGATGGCTAACAAACACATGAAAAGTTGCTCCAACATCACTTATTATCAGAGAAATGCAAATCAAGACCACAATGAAGTACCATTTCACACCAGTCAGAATGGCTGCGATCCAAAAGTCTACAAGCAATAAATGCTGGAGAGGATGTGGAGAAAAGGAAACCCTCTTACACTGTTGGTGGGAATGCAAACTAGTACAGCCACTATGGAAAACAGTCTGGAGATTCCTTAAAAATTGCAAACAGAGCTGCCTTATGATCCAGCAATCCCACTGCTGGGCATACACACCGAGGAAACCAGAATTGAAAGAGACACATGTACCCCAATGTTTATTGCAGCACTGTTTATAATAGCCAGGACATGGAAACAACCTAGATGTCCATCAGCAGATGAATGGATAAGAAAGCTGTGGTACATATACACAATGGAGTACTACTCAGCCCTTAAAAAGAATAAATTCGACTCAGTTCTAATGAGATGGATGAAATTGGAGCCGATTACTCAGAGTGAAGTAAGCCAGAAAGAAAAACACCAATACAGTATACTGACACATATATATGGAATTTAGAAGGATAGTAATGATGACCCTCTATGTGAGACAACAAAAGAGACTCAGAGGTATGGAGCGGACTTTTGGACTCTGGGGGAGAGGGAGAGGGTGGGATGATTTGGGAGAACGGCATTGAAACATGTATACTATCTTGTAAGAATGAAGCGCCAGTCTATGTTCAATACAGGATGCAGGATGCATGGGGCTGGTGCACGGGATGATTCAGGGAGAAGATGTGGGGTGGGAGGTGGGAGGAGGCTTTGGCACTGGGAGATCGTGGACACCTGTGGCTGATTCATGTCAATGTATGGCAAAACAAATACAGTATTGTAATGTAGAATAAAGTATTAAAAAAAGAAGAACAATAATAGGTGGACAAGCATGAAAATGTGAGAGACCAAATAGGAGACTAGTGAAAACTATAATACTACAGGCAAAAACATAGTCCTGTGGACAAAGGAGATAATGGAGTAAGATTCAATACGATTCTTCCCATAATTCGAAGTCAAGACAGAATTCGTTGATGATTTAGATTTGATATATGAGAAAGAGAGCAGTTAAAATAACTCCAATGTCTTTGATCAGAACTGTTAAAGGAGTACTATTGCCATTCGCTGAAATGGAAAATAAACTGGGTAGAGCAAAACTGCCATAAAATTAGGTATATGATCTTTGAGATTATTAAGTTTAAGAGTTTCTTGTGGTTTTTATTATTTGTTTTTGCTTTTTAGTTGTCAAAATAAAGATGTTGAGTAAATAATTGTATGTACAAATCTAAACTTCTGAAGAAAAATACAGAATTGAAGATGTAAATTTGTGGTTTATTGTATACAAAGGGTAAAGACAAGAGATTTGTGTAAATAAGAGAAGCTGTCTAAGGTATAGACTGAGCGCAATATACTTCAAATTCAGAAGTGAAAATCAGGAAGAATTAGCACAAGAAACAAAGGGAATACTAGTAATTTAGAAAGTGTTTTGTAAAAGCGACATCCTAAAGGCAAGTTTCAGTGAAAAGAAAATGATCAACTAGTGGCTGATTTTTATGTCACTCTGATGAGTCTGGTAAGAGTCATACCTATACATGGGAGGTAGAAGAACTCTGACTGGGGTTGATTCAAGAGAATGGAGAAAGATAAGTGAATATTGCCCAAGAACAGTAATATGGCAATCTTCCACAGACAAAAGTGGCTTTGTTGGAGCTTGGAGGAGCCAGGTAAGAGATGGTAAAGCTCTGGTGCAGCCCAAGTCCGAGAAAAGCCGTTTGGCACAGATGGGCTTGCACTACATCAGCTGATTCACTGACCATCTTCCAGGCTATAGACCGGGAAACAATTCTGTACACTCGCAGACACAGCTGTGGCCATATGTGGCTTTGCTCCTGTCACCAGAACCATAGGCCAAGAGACTCAAGAGAAGCCAGGCCCACCTGTGTGCTGAGCTCTGAGTGTATAGAACTTGATCCCAGCTATGGACCCTGAAATAGCTCATGAACTAGCTCCAGCCTCTCTCAGTCTCTATGGTATAGAGATAAATCTGGAGGTAAATCTTCCAAAATTCTATCAGACTGTAGACTGAAACAGTCCTGTAATTGGTCTCCAGCTTGCCCCAGCTGCAGTCAGCAAACCATGCTGCTAGAATAGAGATTAGTCAGGAGATACTCTTGTTTGCGCCCCAGGATATCCTGAAAGGGCCTTATTCTCAGCTCCAGACCTTTTCTTGTCCACAAACAGTCCTGCTGACTCTAAGAAATGGAAGTCTTAGCAAGAGCAATTAGGCAAGAAAAATAAACAATAGGTCTACAAATCAGAAAGAAAGAACTAAAATTATCTTTGTTTGCAACTGACATTTAGAAAGCCTCTAAAGATTCTATCAGAAAACTGTTATTAAAAGAATTCAGTAAAACTGCAAAATACAAAAATCAGTTGCATTTCTATACACTAATAATAAAACAGCTAAAGAGAAATAAAAAAGCAATCCCATTTAAAATAGCAGTAAAAACAATAAAATTCTTAGAACAAATTTAACCAAGGAAGTGAACAACTCAACCAAAACTGTAGGCACTGATCAAAGAAGTTGAAGACACAAATAAGTGGGATGATACCTAATGTTTATAGATCAGAATAATTATTTTTAAAATGCCTATACTACCCAAAGCCTTTTATATATGCAGTATATATTTATCAAAATTCCAAATGCATTTTTCACAGAAGTAGAAGAAACAATCCTAAAATTCATATGGAACCACAAAAATCCTGAATAGCCAAAGAAATCTTGATGAAGAAGGACAAAACTGGAGGCATAATTTCTGATTTCAAACTATATTATAAGGTTATAATAATCAGAACAGCTTGGTACCTGCAAATAAATAAATAAATAAATACAGACCAATGGAACAGAATTGAGAACCCAGAAATAAACACATGCATATACAGTTAACTAATATTTATAACATAGCTAAGAATACTCAGTGGGGAAATGATAAATTTTTGTGATGGGAAAATTAAATATCTACATGTGGAAGAATTCTGCTGAACATTACACTACTCAAAACAATCAATTTGATATGGAGTTAAGACAAATTTAAGACCGAAAGCTGTAAAACTTTTAACAGAGAATGTAAGGAAAAAGATACTTGACATTGGTTTTGACAAATTTGGGAGATTACACCCAAGTCTCTTGAATTGGCAGGTGGATTCTTTACCATTAAGCCACCAAGTAAACCCAATGATTAGGGCTTTCTCAGTGATTCAACAGTAAAGAATTCATCTGCAATGCAAGTGACTTGCAGGAGAGAGGGTCCTATACCTGAGTCAGGAAGATCCTCTGGAGAAAGAAATGGCAACCCACTCCAATACTCTTGACTGGAGAATCCATGGACAGAAGAGCCTGCAGGTTGCAGTTCAGCTACTCACAAAGAGTGGGTAGTCACATGACTAAGTGACTAAACAACAACAATCAATGTATGACTAGTCTTCATAAATATTTGCTGCAAAAATGAACAAAGGACTAGTTCAAGTTCTGGCAATCTAAAAGTGATCTTTGTACCACTGGAAGAGTTCATAATCCAGCATTTGAAGAGCATGGATTTTAAGTTTTTTGTTTTATGGACATTATATGTTATTTCTCTGGATTTCAGTTTTCTCATCCAAAAGTAAGAATCTTAAAAGTAAATTTTTGTCAAATACTTCTCCAGGCCTAAAGTGAAGGTTTCCCAGTCTTATCCAGCTCTTTGCAATCTCATGGACTATACAGTCCATGGAATTCTCCAGGCCAGAATACTGGAGTGGGGACCCTTTCCCTTCTACAGGGGATTTTTCCAACCCAGGGATTGAACCCAGGTCTCCAGCATTGCAGGTAAATTCTTTATCAGCTGAGCCATAAGGGAAGCCATGGAATACTGGAGTGGATAGCCTATCCCTCCTTCAGTGGATCTTCCTCACCCAGGATTTAACTGCGGTAAGGGCTTCCCTGGTGGCTCAGAGGTTAAAGAGTCTGTCTGCAATGCAGGAGACCCAGGTTCAATCCCTGGGTCAGGAAGATCCCCTGGAGAAAGAAATGGCAACCCACTCCAGTATTCTTGCCTGGAGAATCCCATGGGTGGAGGAGCCTGGTGGGCTACAGTTCATGGGGTCGCAAAGAGTCGGACACGACTGAGAGACTTCAAAAAAAAAAAAAAAAATCGTGCATTGCAAGTGGATTCTTTACCAAATGAGCTAAGGCTGATAGCTAATCTAAAAGTCACTCACTATAAATTATAAATGATTTTGACTGGATTTCAAAATAAGATATTTAAATGACCTAGAAATTAACTTAAGTTCAAATGTGGGGGAAATTTTATATTACCATTCCTTTACCACCATTATAAATGTGCAGTGCTACTAAGGCTCATGGACAGGCCCTCAAATCTGTATGTGGCTGCCTGATAAATCTGGCAAATTAGCGTTTAGTTGGAAGCACATATGGAACAACCTTATGCCAGCCTGCATTTTGCCAACAGACATAACAGTTCTGGGTCATTATATTGCCAACTACTCTGACACATTTTTGCCTCCACAGGGCCATGGCTAAGACCTGAACACAGCTGAAAGCCCCAAGATATTGGCTTTTCTAACTGCTGGTACTTCAGCACAGAGGAAAGGAGGTCTCCAGGCCAAGGCTATGATCCATGATGAGAAGACAAGTATTATTGCTGGTATGTGTTTCCCATTATCCTTGTTGAGGTTCATTTTTCATGTCAAAATAAATGTGCCAGTTGTTCGTCTAACGCTTTTGGGTTGCCTAATGCTATTTGAGGAAATCTACATTTTTACTACAGTAGAATTTTTATGCTATTTTTTTGGCTCTGAATAACTAAGCAGAGGGTACTTTTGATGCTTATTTAAATAACAACTTCACCTTTCTAGTCTCTTTTGGATAGATAATATTAAGCTGGCCAGACAAACTTTATACAGTCCAACCAACATTAACAAGAATCAGGCATTTTACTGAAGCCTCTTTTACAGCTATAGTATCCAGAAGGTCCTAGAACATTAGCCTGCACTTCTTAATTTGGCATCACTTGCAAGTTGTCCTTAAAAAGACCTACAATGAGAATGCTTCTGAACAGAATTTTAGTCTAACAACAATTCTAGTTAAAAAAACAAGTTGACCTGGCCTAGCTACTGCACTCAGTTATAATTTCCATTAACACTGACACTTTCTTCAAAAAAGGAAGATATTTTTCACCCACTTTAATTAATTTTGTTTTACATCCTGTTATGCTTTAAGAAATCAAGTGGGCCATAGGAAGCATAACTACAAATAAAGCTAGTGGAGGTGATGGAATTCAAGTTGAGCTATTTCAAATCCTAAAAGATGATGCTGTGAAAGTGCTGCACTCAGTATGCCAGCAAATTTGGAAAACTCAGCAGTGGACACAGGACTGGAAAAGGTCAGTTTTCTTTCCAATCTCAAAGAAAGACAATGCCAAAGAATGTTCAAACTACCACACAATTGTACTTATCTCACATACTAGCAAAGTAATGCTCAAAATTCTCCAAGCCAGGCTTCAACAGTACAGGAACTGAGAACTTCCAGATGTTCAAGCTGGATTTAGAAAAGGCAGAGGAATCAGAGATCAAATCTGAAACATTGATTGGATAATAGGGAAAGCAAGAGATTTCTAGAAAAACATTTATTTCTGTTATTGACTATGACAGAGCCTTTTACTGTGTGAATCACAATAAACTGTGGAAAAATCTGAAAGAGATGGGAATACCAGACCACCATCCCTGCCTCCTGAGAAATATTTGGTGATCAAGAAGCAGAAGTTAGAACTGGATATGGAACAAATGACTGGTTCTAAATTGAGAACGGAGTACGTCAAGGCTGTATATTGTCATCCTGCTCACTTAACTTCTATGCAGAGTATATGTGAAATGCCAGGCTGGGTGAAGCATAAGCTGGAATCAAGATTGCTGGGTGAAATTCCAAAAGCCTCAGATATGCAGATACCACTTTTATGGCAGAACGTGAAGAGGAACTAAAGAGCTTCTTGTTGAAAGTGAAAGAGGAAAACCTGGCTTTAAAATCAACATTCAAAAAATGAAGATCATGGCTTCTGGTCCCATCACTTCATGGCAAATAGATGGGGAAACTATGGAAACAGTGACAAACTTTATTTTCTTGAGCTCCAAAATGACTACAGATAGTGACTGCAGCCAAAAAATTAAAAACATTGCTCCTTGGAAGAAAAGCTATGACCAACCTAGACAGCATATTAAAAAGCTGAGATATTACTTTACGGACAGAGGTCTGGCTAGTCAGAGCTATGGTTTTTCCAGTAGTCATGTATGGATGTGAGAGTTCAACCATAAAGAAAGTCAAGCATCAAAGAATTATTGCTTTTGAACTGTGGTGTTGAAGACTCATGAGAGTCCCTTGGACTGCAAGGAGATCAAACCAGTCAATCATAAAGGAAATCAGTCTGGGTTACTCACTGGAAGGACTGATGATGAAGCTAAAGTTCCAATACTTTGACCACATTATGTGAAGAACTGACTCATTGGAAAAGACCCTGATGCTGGGAAAGCTTTTTTGTAATTTATTTATTTTAATTGGAAGCTAATTAGTTTACAATATTGTAGTGGGTTTTGCCATACATTGGCATGGATTAGCCATGGGTGTACATGTGTTCTCCATCCTGAACCCCCTTCCACCTCCCTCCCTGTCCCACAGGACAGGAGGAGAAGGGGACGACAGAAGACAAGATGGTTGGATGGCATCCTCGACTTGATGGGCATGAGTCTGAACAAGCTCCAGGAGTTGATGATAGACACTGAAGCCTGGTGTGCTGCACTCCATGGGGTCCCAAACAGTAGGTTACAACTGAGTGACTGAACTGACTGACTGATGCTATAGGAAATACTTCTAAAATAGATATATGCTCAGTCACTCAGTTCAGTTCAGTTCGGTTCAGTCGCTCAGTCATAACCAAATCTTTGCGACCCCATGAATCACAGCACGACAGGCCTCCCTGTCCATCACCAACTCCCGGACTTTACTCAGACTCGCGTCCATCGAGTCAGTGATGCCATCCAGCCATCTCATCCTCTGTCATCCCCTTTTCCTTCTGCCTCCAATCCCTCCCAGCATCAGAGTCTTTTCCAGTGAGTCAACTCTTCACATGAGGTGGCCAAAGTACTGGAGTTTCAGCTTTAGCATCATTCCTTCCAAAAAACATCCAGGGCTGATCTCCTTCAGAATGTACTGGTTGGATCTCTTTGCAGTCCAAGGGACTCTCAAGAGTCTTCTCCATACCACAGTTCAAAAGCATCAATTCTTCGGCACTCAGCCTTCTTCACAGTTCAACTCTCACCTCCATTCATGACCACTGAAAAAACCATAGCCTTGACTAGATGGACCTTTGTTGCCAAACTAATGTCTCTGTTTTTGAATATGCTCTCTAGGTTGGTCATAACTTTTCTTCCAAGAAGTAAGCGTCTTTTAATTTCATGGCTGCAGTCACCATCTGCAGTGATTTTGGAGCCCCACAAAAAATAAAGTCTGACACTGTTTCCACTGTTTCCCCCTCTATTTCCCATGAAGTGATGGGACCAGATGCCATGATCTTTGTTTTCTGAATGTTGAGCTTTAAGCCAACTTTTTCACGCTCCTCTTTCACTTTCATCAAGAGGCTTTTTAGCTCCTCTTCACTTTCTGCCATAAGGATGGTGTCATCTGCATATCTGAAGTTATTGATATTTCTTCCGGCAATCTTGATTCCAGCTTGTGTTTCTTCCAGCCCAGCGTTTCTCATGATGTACTCTGCATAGAAGTTAAATAAGCAGGGTGACAATATACAGCCTTGACCTGCTCCTTTTCCTATTTGGAACCGGTCTGTTGTTCCATGTTCAGTTCTAACTGTTGCCTCCTGACCTGCATACAGGTTTCTCAAGAGGCAGGTCAGGTGGTCTGTCACGTGCAATTCTTCGCAACCCCGTGGACTGTGGCCCACCATGCTCCTTTGTCCATAGGATTTCCCAGGCAAGAATACTGGAGTGGGTTGCCATTTTCTGCTATAATAAAGTATATAGCATAAAGCATGCTACGTAAGATACTTAGAGAAGACAAAAAAAAAAAAAACACTGAAAGTGAAACAGAATTGTTTTAATAGCTGAGAACATAAAAACAATCCTCATTTTTTTCTATTATCTCTTCAAAGTAACCACCACAGAGAGAAAGAATAAATAAATAAAACTAAAGCTTATATAAGGGAATGGAACATAGAAGAAGGAAACTTACAAGATAACATCATCACATGGTTTCAGTTGTTAGGTTTTCCTTTCAAGGCTATGTTCAGTTACTTAAGTAAGTTGATCCATTTAAATCTGTGAGGCATAAAATACGACTGCTTTAAATGGCTTACATTCACAATATAACTAAATTTTCTGCTTCTAGCCAGATATGATTTTTATTTTATTTCTTCGAAAGGGAATTTTATATGCAGGGTTGAGTGGTTTCAATTTAAAAGAAAATGGAGGAAATGAGCCTAAATCATAAGTCTCAGGAATCTGGGATATTTTAGTTACATATGGAAGTGTCAACCTTGCTATGTTAGAGAAAATATGAATTCTAACTTGACTATGTTAGTGACAATTAAAGCATGTTCATTGATTATACATATTCTCTGCTTTTTTTCTAAAGTTAAAAAGATATAAAATATTATGGATGTATGTCTAGTTTTATGTATATGTGAGACTTCCTTCAAAATAGAATTCTTGTGCAACTGTCTTCATGGAAACAAGCAGACCACATCTGGAGATTCCTACGAGTGAGAGGAGGACACACGATAAAGTATTAGTATGGATCCATATAGACTCATCCATAGGGCTCCCCTGGTGGCTCAGACGGTAAAGAATCTGCCTGCAATGTGGGAGACCTGGGTTTGATCCTTGGATTGGGAAGATCCCCTGGAGGAGGGTATGGCTACCCACTCCAGTAGAACCCCCATGGACAGAGAAACATGGTGGGCTATGGTCCATGGGGTCACAGTCAGCCATGACTGAATGACTAAGCACACAGGTTCATCAAAATACAGCATGTAAATTATTTTATAAATTTCAGCTGTTTTCAGAATAAATAATTGATCCCAATATTAGTTATTTCTATTATATAAAATATTTATCATCTCTCTAAAAGTGAGGAATATAAATGAATATAACCAACTTATAAACCTTTTAATATTTTTCTTCTCCTCATTGCTTCAAAATAATCCATGAAACCTTTCCAATTTTGTATTCAGTACAGTACTTGTTAGAGGGTAAGATGAAATGACAATAATAAATTCTTGCCTCTTGTGGACTGTCTTAAATTATGATTGAAGAAAAGTAAAAATTTCAATTTAGGAGAAGAAAAAAAATGAACACATAATGTTATATTGTTTATGCCAACAAAATAATTATAAATATATAAAAAGACAGTTCCAAGAGCAGATCTCCCAGGTAAATTTGTTATTCCCAAAAAGTGATGGAAAATAGCAAAAAGGAATGATGGAAGAAAAGAAGGAGAGATGGAATGAAAGGAGGAAGGGAGGAAATGTCAGATGACCTTGGTTATTTTCTTATTTTTAATTAAAATTATTGTTTCCAATCATACTCCAAAATATAATCAACTTTAAAATGACTGGTTTTTCCATACACCAACACAAAATCAATACAGTATTGTAAAGTAAAATAAAATATAAATAAATAAATAAATAATAGATGACACACACACACAAAAAAAAAACAAAATGACTGAAGTAAGTTTAATAAGTTAAGCTTCTTCAAATAAAAACTAGATTTCACCCTATAATATTTTGATACAAATAATAATGTAAGAATATTGCTGATACCACATTTTGTCTATTAACTATTACGTCACTATCATATCATATACAACTATCATATCAAAACATTACTTAGCATATGAACAATCTTACAGTCAAATTACTAATTACATAAATGCTAATAAATGTATAAAATGATTGACTTTGCATGAATTTCATGTCCATTTCATGTCACTTCTATTTTCAAAGGCCATGGCAAATATTTAAAATACAGTTCTACAGGTGTTTCAGAACACAGTTAAATGTAACGATACGTAATTTTGAAATTGCTTTGGTAAATAATCTGCTTTCTGAAAAAGTGTTTGTCTTTTTACCTGTGTGTCTCTCTACAACACTTTCACTACTTATTCTAATTTCTTCTAACATGTAACTTTTGAGACTCTGCCGTTTTAATCTTGCATCTTTTTGCATAGACTTTAGAAAAAGTTATGTCTTCGTTTTAAAGTCATTACTGATGGAGCAAGGTTAGAAATGAGACATTTTAGTACATTCTTAGTATAGTTATCATTACATAAATGTGCCCTGTGTTGGTTTTATTTTAATCTAGGCTTTAGACATTAATAAGCTGTTATGTAGGAGGTAAACCAAATTAGAAAGGCTGCTAATATTGTAATACGAAAATTTTAAAAGAAACATCAGGAATTGAAGTACTTACTTTGAAATAGGGAACTGAGGTTTTATAATGCATACTTAATTTACCTATCAAAGAATTAATATTTATGTAAGTATGTCAAAACCATTACATTTTTTTCATATAAATTTAAATGACATAATTTTACTGTGAAAGTGAAGTCGCTCAGTCGTGTCTGACTCTTTGCAATGCCATGGACTGTAGCCCACCAGGTTTCTCTGTCCATGGGATTTCCCAGGCAAGAATGCTGGAGTGGGTTACCATTTCCTTCTCCAGGGGATTTTCCCAACCCAGGAATTAAACCCAGTCTCCTGCATTGCAGGCAAACGTTTTACTGTCTGAGCCACAAGGGAATCCCAATTTTTATTGTATGATTTATTAAAATTTACCATAATGGTATGGTCTGTACTTAACAATGGAGCAAGAGTATTTGGAAAGGAAAAATAAATAGATTAATGAATTGGCCACTTTTATTATATCCAAAGGATTTCATTTAAAATAAATATTAAGAAAATACATGTTCTTATAACACTGAATAAAATAATCTATTATATAAAATTCCACAAAAACTCAAAGTCATTTAAAGTATTATGGAAGAAAGAAATAGGTAAGGGACATAGTAGTACAAACTTTCAGTTGCAAAATAAATAAATCATAGCTATAAAATGCACAGTATGGGGAATATAGTAGTCAATCCTTATTCAATATTTTTGTATGATGACAAAGCTTGCCTTATTAAAGTGATCATTTTGAAATATATAGAAACACCAAATGACTATGTTGTATTACAGGAACTAACATAATATTTTAGGTCACTTATTATAGTTCAAAAACAAGCAAATCATGGAAAAGGAGATCAGATTTGTGATTATCAGAGTAGGGTGGGCTGAGAGAAGGAGCAATTGAATGAAAGCAGCTGAAAGGAACATACTTCCAATTGTAAGATAAATAAGTACTAGGAATTTAATATACAACATGATAAATATAATTACATTGCTGCATGTTGCATATCAAAGTTGTTACGAGAGTAAACCCTGAGTTCTCATCTTAAGGAAAATTGTCTTTTTCTATTTACTTTTTATTTGTATGAAATGATGTTCCCTAAATATTCTGATAATTTCATGATGTATATAAATCATTACCTTAAACTTATGCATGTGTCAATTATATCTGTTAAAATTATAAAAATAAAAATAAAAATATAGTACATATATTTAAAGGTTGGTGCTAAGAATTTAAATCTGAATGTTCAAGCTGGTTTGACTCCATCACCATGCTCTAAACTCAGCATGAGAGATTCATGTTATAGAGAGGATAATTTGATGCATCACTTTTCCACTTGCAGATGTGTGAGTTGCTACAAGTTGCCAATTTCATGGTTTTTATAATAAACCATATTTACTATTTCTCACATCCTTTAAAAAAGTATTTTAACTCTATAGCCCATCTCTTTGTCCTTTATTTATTTTTCTTACAGAAAAATCTCTTGAAAGAGTAGCCCAAGTTCAGTTTTCAATTCGTCTCCCATTCACTCTCAAGATTTAACCATTTAGGCTTTCAACCCTCAATGCTCCACTAAAACTACTCTTGTCAAAGACATTAATGGGACTGGATATGAAATCTCAATGTCCATTTTCATTTTTACTCAGCCTCATGGCAACATTTCTTCATAATTGACACTCATCACCAACAGCTTTCTTGTCTTGATTTCCAAGACAACATAAGTTTCTACTCTGCCTCATTACTCCCCATCACCTTTCAGTCTCCTCTGCTGGTGGCTTCTTCTTCTTCTTTTTTTATTTTTTTATTTTGCCTCCTTATGGTCAAGTATAGTGGTAGTAGTGTTAGTCGCTCCGTCATGTCTGACTCTTTGCAACCCCATGGACTCTGGCCCACCAGGCTCCTCTGTCCATAGGATTCTCCAGGCAAGAATACTGGAGTATTGTCATTCCCTTCTTCAGAGAATCTTTCTGACCCATGATCGAACCCAGGTCTCCTGCATTGTCAGCAGATTCATCATCTGAGCTACAGGGAAGATCCATGGTCAAGTATTTCAGAGATAATTCTTCACTTTTCTTTCTGCACTAAGCCCATCTACATATTGCTTTCAACTGGGTAGCTTTGAAGTGTGCAACCACTACAGGGGCGCAGGTCCCTGCTTAGGAGTCAATGCTCTGAAATGTCTATATCAAAACTATTGATAATTTTATGTTTGAATGTGGGCTTTGAAAATGATGTTTGATGGGGGGGTGGAGGGGGTGGAGAGCATGAGCCAAGCACTTGAAGTCATATCTCAGATGCATTCCCTCCTTTCACTACCCATCTAGCATTCTCAGGATGAGTTCCTTGCCTTTTGCTCTACTCTCTGCTACCACCTTTCACACCTGTCAAGGACCTGGGTGCAGAAAGGAGCATCGATGTTGGGTGTTTATTGCCCTGTATGGCATATTGCAAGGTGGGGCCCAAGGCATCTGTGAGGATTTGCACTCAATTCGTAAAAATCTTACAGTGCTGTTGCTGCTGCTAAGTCGCTTCAGTCATGTTCAACTCTGTGTGACCCCATAGATGGCAGCCCACCAGGCTCCTCCATCCCTGGGATTCACCAAGCAAGAATACTGGAGTGGGTTGCCATTTCTTTCTCCAATGCATCAAAGTGAAAAGTGAAAGTGAAGTCGCTCAGTTGTGTCCAACTCTTCATGACCCTATGGACTGCAGCCTACCAGGCTCTTCCACCCATGGGATTTTTCAGGCAAGATTACTGGAGTGGGGTGCCATTGCCTTCTCTGAAAAATCTCACACTAGAGAAAGTCTAAAAGCATACAAAAAGCATTATGACACACTGAAAGAGAGACTTCAGAAGGAAGGAAGAAACTTTTTTCTTACTTTTTGAGTAGGGTAATTAATACATTTTCTTTTCTTTTTTTTCTGCCCTCGTCTCCACAAATTTTCTAGCTGGCCCTGCTTTCAAAGATGGTCCACATTCCCTCAACACCCAAGTATCAGTCTATAGCTCAGACCTTTTTCTGTAACTCAAGACCTCTTTAGCCAACTGACATACAATTTGGTTGTATGATATAAAACTCAAACTCAAATTGTCAAAACTTAATTGACTTTTTTTTTTTTGCAGAAGCTTTTAATTTTAATTAGATCCCATTTGTTTATTTTTGCTTTTATTTCCAGTATATTGGGAGGTGGATCATAGAGGATCCTGCTGTGATTTATGTCGGAGAGTGTTTTGCCTATGTTTTCCTCTAGGAGTTTTATAGTTTCTGGTCTTACATTTAGATCTTTAATCCATTTTGAGTTTATTTTTGTGTATGGTGTTAGAAAGAGATCTAGTTTCAAATAATCTCAAGATTTGTATGGAAATACAAAAAACAGCGAATAGCCAAAGCAATCTTGAGAAAGAAGAATGGAACTGGAGGAATCAATTTGCCTGACTTCAGGCTCTACTACAAAGCCACAGTCATTAAGACAGTATGGTACTGGCACAAAGACAGAAATATAGATCAATGGAACAAAATAGAAAGCCCTGAGATAAACCCACACACCTATGGACACCTTATCTTTGACAAAGGAGGCAAGAATATACAATGGAGTAAAGACAGTCTCTTTAACAGGTGCTGGGAAAACTGGTCAACCACTTGTAAAAGAACAAAACTTAATTGACTTTTTTTTTCATAGAGACTTATTCTTTCAGTAGCTTTCCCCATCTCCAGTGATGTCAATTCTGTATATTCAAATAATCAAGCCCCAAAATTATCCTTTATTACTCATATATAAGAAAAGGATCACATAAACTGTTCTTTCAAGTAATAAACAAAGGCCTCATAGCACAGTGTTAAATGAATGTGTATATGTATTTTTACATATATACTCTTCTTTGCACACACGATTCTCACTTTACAGAGCATTATAGGACTATTAATAAAAATCACCATGCAGCTTAAAGTTATGCAAGCAGTCTTGATAATTATTGAGAAATGGTACAACCACTATGGAAAACAGTATGTCAATTCTTCAAAAAATAAAAAATAGAGCCTCCCAAATCAGAGACTTAAAGGATGGAGAGAGGGTCTAGTAAGTTGTTTTAAGGCACCCTCCTGGCAGTTCTGATACAACTCAAGTTTGTGAACAGAGGTTTTCTTAGGGAGATATGAGCATTCTTAGACTCCATCTGTACTGGCCTGTGAAGATTTTATGATCCAGCAGTTACACTTCTGGGTATTTATCCAAAAGAATTGAAATCAGGGTCTTGAAAAGATATTAGTATTCCAGTGTTCATTGCAGTACTATTCACAATGTCAAAAGGTGGAAGCCACCAAAATGTCCATCCATAAATAAATGGAGAAACAAATGGATAAACAAAATGTAGTAATTATGTACAATCAGATATAATTCAACTCAATTCAATATAATTAACAAAGAAGGAAATTCTGTCTCATGTACAACAAGAATGAACCTTCAGGACACTAGGTTAAGTGAAATAAGCCAGTCTCAAAAAGCAAATACCACATGATTCCATGTACGAGATATTTAAAGTAATCAAATTCATAAAAACAGAAAGTTGAATTTGGTTACCAGGGGCTAGGCAAAGGTAAAAATGAGAAGCTGCCAAAAGAACATAGAGTCTTCATTTTGCAAGGTGAAAAAAATTCTGGAGATATCATACAAGAATCTGAGTATATTTAACACTACTGAATTATATACTTTAAAAGTGGTTAAAATGATAAAGTTATTATTTTTAGCCACAGATAAAATAATTTTTAAAAAGAAATTAAAGTAAAAATTTAGAGTCTTTCATGACTTCTAAATTTTTGTCTAGACATTAAAACCCCTTCATGGTTCCCAGCCTTGTCATGGTGAAGGGTTTTGCAGTGAAGCTATGAACCATGCTGTGCAGGACAACCTAAGACAGACAGGTCATACATAGTGAAGAGTTCGGACAAACCATGGTCCATTTGAGGAGGAAATGGCAACCCACTCCAGTATTCTTGCCATGAGAACCCCATGAACAGTATGAAAAGGCAAAAAGATATGACACCAGATGAGCCTCCCAGGTTACAAGGTATCTAGTATGCTTCTGGGGGAAGAGCAGAAGGCAATTATTAATAGCTCCGGAAAGAATGAAGCATCTGGGCCAAAGAAAAACAGTGTTCAGTTGTGGATGTATCTGGTGGTGAAAGTAAAGTCCAATGCTACAGAGAACAATATTGCATAGAAACCTGGAATGTTAGGTCCATGAATCAAGGTAAATTGAATGTGGTAAAGTAAAAGATGACAAGAATGAATATCGACATCTTAGGAATCAGTGAACTAAAAAGGACAGGGATAGGCAAATTTAATTCAGATGACCGTTATATCTACTATTATGGGCATAGGTTTCTTAGAAGAAATGGAGTAGTCCTCATAAACAAAAAAAAGTGTCTTAAATGCAGTACTAAGATGCAACAACAGAAACAATACAATGGTCCTAATTTATTTCCAAGGCAAACCATTCAATATTACAGTAATCCAAGTCTATGCCCCAACCACCCATGCCCAAGAAGCTGAAGTTGAACGGTTCTATGAAGATCTACAACATCTTCTCTAACTACCATCATGAAAAAAAGATGTCCTTTTCATCATAGGGGATTGGAATGCAAAAGTAGGAACTCAGAAGATACTCAGGAAAACAAGTAAGTTTGGCCTCAGAGTACAAAATGAATCAGGGCAAAGTCTAAAAGAATTTTGTCAAGATAACATGCTGGTCACAGCAAATACTCTTTTCCAACAATCCAAGAGACTACACAGGGACATCACCAGGTGGTCAATGTTGAAATCAGACTGATTATGTTCTTTGTATCCAATGATGGAGAAGATCTACACAGTCAGCAAAAACAAGCCCTGGAATTGACTATCACTCAGATCATGAGCTCCTTATTGCAAAATTCAGGCTTAAATTGAAAAAGTAGGGAAAACCTCTCTCCCATCCATGTATGACCTAAATTAAATCCTGTATGATTATATAAAGTGAAAGTGAAGTCACTCAGTCGTGTCTAACTCTTTGAAACCCCATGGACTATAGCCTACCACGCTCTCTTATCCATGGGGTTTTCCAGACAAGAGTACTGGAGTGGGTTGCCATTTCCTTCTTCAATGATTATACAGTAGAGGGACAAATAGATTCAAGGCACCAGATCTGGTACACAGAGTGTCTGAAGAACTATGGCTGGAAGTTTGTAACACCATACAGGAGGCTGTGATTAAAACCATCCCAAATAAAAAGAAACACAAGAAGGCAAAGTGGTTGTCTGAGGAGGTTTTACAAACAACTGAAGAAAGAACAGAAGTGAAAGGCAAGGGAGAAAAGGAATGATGTACTCAACTGAATGCAGAACTTCCAGAGAATAGCAAAGAGAGATGAGAAAGCCTTCTTAAGTGAGCAATGCCAAGAAATAGAGGAAAACAGTAGTGTTAGAAAGACTAGAGATTGCTTCAAGACAATTGGAGCTGTCAAGGAAACATTTCATACAATGATGGGTATGATAAAAGACAGAAATGGTAAGGACCTAACACAAGAAGAAGGAGTTGCAAGAATACACAAAAGAACTATATAAAAATGTTCTTCATGACCCGGAGAACCAGGATGGTGTGATTCCCTCATCTAGAACCAAACACCATGGAGCGTGAAGACAAAAGGGCCTTAGGAAGTATTACTATGAATCAAGTTAGTGGAGGTAATGGAATTCCAGGTGAGCTGTTTAAATCCTAAATGACTATGCTATCAAAGTAATGGACTCAATATGTCAGCAAATTTGGATAACTAAGCAGTGACCAAAGGACTGGAAAAGTCAGTTTTCATTGCAATCCCTAAGAAGGACAATGCCATAGAATATTCAAACTTCTAGACAACTGTGCTCATTTCACATGCTAGCAAAGTAATGCTCAAAATATCAAGTTAGACTTTAGCAATAGGTAAACTGAGAACTTCCAGATGTACAAGCTGGGTTTCAAACAGGCAGAGGAGAGAGAGATCAAATTGCTAACATTCTTTTGATCATGGAGAAAGCTAAGGAGTTCCAGGGGGAGGGGAGGCAGGGGGGATCAACTTCAACTTCATTGATTATCAGGGTCTTTTCAAATCAGTCAGTTCTTCACACCAGGTGGCCAAAGTATTGGAGTTTCAGCTTCAGCATCAGTCCTTCCAATGAATATTCAGGACTGCTTTCCTTCACAATTGACTGGTTTGATCTCCTTGCAATCCATGGAACTCTCAAGAGTCTCCAACAGTACAGTTCAAAAACATCAGTTCTTCAGCACTCAGCTTTCTTTAGAGTCCAACTCGCACATCCATACATGACTACTGGAAAAACCATAGATTTGACTAGACAGACCTTTGTTGACAAAGTAATGGCTCTGTTTTTTAATAGGCTGTCTAGGTTGTCTTGGAGAAGGCAATGGCACCCAACCCCAGTACTCTTGCCTGCAAAATCCCATGGATGGAGAAGCCTGGTAGGCTGCAGGCCATGGTTTTGTGAAAGTTGGACACAACTGAGCAACTTGACTTTCACTTTTCACTTTTCACTTTCATGCATTGGAGAAGGAAATGGCAACGCACTCTAGTGTTCTTGTCTGGAAAATCCCAGGGACGGGGGAGCCCTGTGGGCTGTCATCGATGGGGTCGCACAGAGTCAGACATGACTGAAGCAACTTAGCAGCAGCAGCAGCAGCTAGGTTGTCTAGGACATGAAATGGTCTGATTCAAATTGGGAAAGGAGTGCAACAAGACTTTGTACTGTCACTCTGTTTTTAAACTAATAGATTACATCATGCGAATGTTGGGCTGGATGATCACAAGCTGGATTCAAGATTGCCAAGGAGAAATATCAACAACCTTAAATGTGCAGATAATACAGCTTTAATGGCAGAATGTGAAGAGGAACTAAAGAGCCTCTTGATGAGAGTGAAGGAGGAGAGTGAAAAAGCTGGCTTAAAACTCAACATTCAACAAGCTAAGATCACAGCATCCAGTCACATTATTTCATGACAAATAGAAGGAAAAAACTGAGCAGTCACAGATTTTATTTTCTTGGGCTCCAAAATCACTGCAGATGGTGACTATAGACATGAAATTAAAAGATGTGTGCTCCTTAGAAGGAAAGCTATGGCAAACCAAGACAGCATTTTAAAAAGCAGAGACACCACATTGCTGACACAGGTCCATATATTCAAAGTTATGGTTTCTCCAGAAGTCATGTATGGATGTGAGAGTTGGACCATAAAGAAGGTTGAGCACCAAAGAACAGATGCTGTCAAACTGTGGTGCTGGAGAAGACTCTTGAGAGTTGCATAGATAGCAAGGAGATCAAACTAGTCAATCCTAAAGAAAATCAACCTTGAAAATTCATTGAAAGAACTGATACTGAAGCTGAAGTTCCAATACTTAGGTCACTTGATTTAAGAGCCAATTCATTGGAAAAAACCCTGATGTTGGGAACGATTGAAGGCTAAAGGAGAAGGAGGCAGCAGATGATGAGATGATTGGATGGCATCATTGACTCAACGGACATGAATTTGAGCAAACCCCAGGAGATAGTGGAGGACAGAGAAGCCTGGTGAGCTGCAGTCCATGGAGTCTCAAAGAGTCAGACACAGCTTAGAGACTGAATAGCAAGTCATTAAAAACTCTTATTTCAATTAAAAATATAGAAGAATGTAAGTGCTAATAAAACTATTTAGTACACTGTCATATAAAGTATTATGTATTGTAAGAATTGAATTGTTTCTTTGAAAGAAAAAACCTATCAAGAGTAGTTTGAACAGTGCTTTCCTCCTACTCATCATAATACTTACAAAAGAGCGAGAATGTTTTCTATGTGATGGAAAATTCTCATATTCTTTTAAGTTTGAAATATTTTACAGTATTTTATCCATTGCAGTTTCAACCTCAGGAAATTTCAGAGGTATCCTTTCATGCATTGTTGCCAGCATCACCTCATCTGGGGTACTTTGGTCATTTTTGTCATAACAATTTTTGTCAATAAGTTCGTATCATTTTTATCAATAAGGTTATCCTCACTAAAGTAACTCCGGTAGTTTTTACCCTAAAATGGTTTATGGTGAATGTTTATTTTTGCATCCGGGTAGGATAAGCAGCAAGTGAAGGTGCTGGAGTATGAGGAGCTGAGCCAGTCATGCAGGCACTGACTACCTACGCGACTGTTTCAGACACCAGAGCTTGTGTGGACATCACATTTTGGCAACATGTCACTAGTTTGCTTCTAGTTTCTCCTGGACTTCACCCCATGAGTCCTTTCCCTTTGCTATTCTGATCTGTATTCTTTCTTTTTGATAGACCATAATCATGGATACAACAGTTTCTGAGTTTTGTGTATCCTTCTCATAAGTCATAAAACTTGAGTTTGGTCGTGACACACCATGCTATAAGGTAAATGTATAAAAACTAATTGCATGATGCTTGGAATACAGTTGGTGTTACATAAATATTAGCTCTTTCCCCCATATATTTATATTCTAATGGAGAAAATATTGAATAAATATTCAATTTGCTTGAATATTTACCCCTCATTCAGGGGGCTCCACAAGACCTGTCTTTTTCATCATTATGTGATTGACCTCACACAGGTTATGTGTTAATTACATATAATTTATATACACTGAGTCTTTTGAAAGAAATATAGTGTATGCACAATACAGTATTAGTATTGACCTTTTAAATAGACTGACCTGAAAAGAACATCCATAAAGATGCTGCTTTAGTATGTTGACATTGAGACAGCAGAGAAAGTTTTTAAGAGAAAGTGTTAAATAAAATTAAAAGAATGTTTAATGTTTTAAAACCTACTTTATGTTTTTTAAATGTCTATAAGTATGCAAAAACTAGAATATCAAATTAATTTTTTTAATACTCATGTTTTAAACTAACACCTTTGTAGTACAACTATAACAAAACTATTATTAGAGGTGGAAGACTAGATTATGAAACATATGCTAGGTTGCAGCAATTCACAAGTGTTTAGCTTCACAATCCAAATGTGAGAATCTGCCACAATGTGCATCTTTAGACCTCAGCATTAAATGTGTGGAGATTTATTATGCTCTGCATAGACACCCTGAAAAAAAAAAAAACAACTTTTTTTTCATTACATAGGCATACACGTTCTTAGTAATTTTTTAATTTAGTGAGGAAAATTATTTTAAAAATTATCCTTATGCCAACCACCCAATATAGAGATTTTCTTAAGTAGCAGATATGCACATTGCTTTAAATTTTTCTTTTCATTTTAACAAGAAGAGTACAAATATCTCATGTGATTGAGCATCAGAGTCTTTTAATTATCTACTTAAAACAGATCACTGTGCTACTGCGTGTCTGCTTACACCACTGAAAATGTAAGTCTGACTCAATATTTAAATCCATCGTGAATTTCCTCATCGATCTGTACTTATTCCCTATTTTTTCCCTATAAAAAGTATATATTGATACCAAAGTATATAATTCTATTGGTAATTATACCTTCATTAAAAGATGTAATTTAGTAGTTATTATATTTAGCTACTTCTTCAAAAATTCTCAAATATGGGACAAGACAATAAAAAAGTGGTTATGTATTGTCTTACATGGTTATATCCATATTCTGAAGGGACTGAGAATTTACTTGCAAAGTTAGACTGCTGCTCCATGTTTCATGAACGCTGGTAAAGACACAAGACTCTTGGGTCAGAGACAAGAGTTTATTACTCAGAGCAATAGCTATAGCCTGCACATGATTTACTAGCTTGCATTGCTCCTCTTTCCCCATTTAAACAAATAACTCAAAGTGTGTTGCATTATAGAATTTCCTAGAGTGGCAACTTTACATAAAATGTTTCATTTAAAATTTTCTCTGGCATGAATGGGTCATTATTATATGAAATATAAGCATGTCTACTTTGTTTTGAAAGTAAATACTATCTCTACATATTAAGGCTGTAAACAAGCCAGCACTTTGCTCCAGATATAAACAATATATTTCTCTCCCAAGGCCTTACACTCTTCAAATATCCTTGAAAAGATCATCTGAAATGAAGGGTAATCAGTGTCTCACTGGGTGAAACATGTAGAAATAAGAATAATACATGGGGTAAAAAAATACCTCCCAATAATTAAAAGTTATTATATTTTCATACTATTTTTAAAATACATAGCTCTATGTTGCTGCTGCTAAGTCACTTCAGTCGTGTCCGACTCTGTGCGACCCCATAGATGGCAGCCCACCAGGCTCCCTCATCCCTGGGATTCTCCAGGTAAGAACACTGGAGTGGGTTGCCATTTCCTTCTCCAGTGCATGAAAATGAAAAGTGAAAATAAAGTCACTCAGTCATGTTCGACTCTTTGCAACCACATGGACTGCAGCCTACCAGGCTCCTCCATCCATGAGATTTTCAGGCAAGAGTACTGGACTGGGGTGCCATTGCCTTGCCTCCAACATAGCTCTGTAGTACTCTTTATATTTTGAATTCCAGTGAAGCTAGTTCAAAACGTACTCATTTCCTCAAAAGTTGTTTGTTGTTTCTTTTTTTTTTTTTTTTTTTCTGATAGTTTCTTTTCCTGCAGCTTCCTACCTTTCTTTTCTAGCAGAGATATTCTGTCATGTCAGTCACTGTTATTCTGGTAATATCTGCACTGAATTCCAATTACACTAACTTTTTCACTCTCAGATCAGAAGATATTTTATTTTTATTTTTCTTTAAACATCAAAAATTAAGCCTAAACTGACAAAATGTGGTCCACTGGAGAAGGGAATGGCAAACCACTTCAGTATTTTTGCCTTGGGAACCCCATGAACAGTATGAGAAGGCAAAAAAAAAAAATAGGACAATGAAAGATGAATTCTCCAGGCTGGTAGGTGCCCAATATGCTAGTGGAGATCAGTGGAGAGGTAACTCCAGAAAGAATGAAGAGATGGAGCCAAAGCAAAAACGATATTCTGTTGTGGCTGTGACTGATGATAGTGGTGTCCGATGCTATAAAGAGCAATATTGCATAGGACCCTGGAATGGTAGGTCCGTGAATCAAGACAAATTGGAAGAGGTAAAATGGGAGATGGCAAGGTTAAACACCGATATTTTAGGAATCAGCAAGCTAAAATGGACTGGAATGGGTGAATTTAACTCAAATGACCATTATATCTACTACTGTGGGCAAGAATCCCTTAGAAGAAATGGAGTAGCCGTCATAATGAACAGAAGAGTCCAAAATTCAGTTCAGTTCAGTTCAGTCGCTCAGTCGTGTCTGACTCTTTGCGACCCCATGAACCACAGCACACCAGGCCTCCCTGTCAATCACCAACTCCCAGAGTCCACCCAAACCCAGGTCCATTGTGTTGGTGATGCCCTCCAACCATCGCATCCTCTGTTGTCCCCTTCTCCTCCTGCCTTAAATCTTTCTCAGCATCAGGGTCTTTTCCAATGAGTCAGCTCTCCACATCAGGTGGCCACAGTATTAGAGTTTCACCTTCAACATCAGTCCCTCCAATTAACACCCAGGACTGATCTCCTTTAGGATGGACTGTTTGGATCTCCTTGCAGTCCAAGGGACTCTCAAGAGTCTTCTCCAACACCACAGTTCAAAAGCATCAATTCTTCTGCACTCAGCTTTCTTTATAGCCCAACTCTCACATCCATACATGACTACCAGAAAAACCATAGCCTTGATGAGATGGGCTTTTGTTGGCAAAGTAATGTCTCTGCTATTTAATACGCTGTCTAGTTTGGTCATAACTTTCCTTCCAAGGAGCAAGCGTCTTTTAATTTTATGGTTGCAGTCACCATCTGCAGTGATTTTGGAGCCCAGTAAAATAAAGTCAGCCCCTGTTTCCATTGTTTCTCCATCTATTTGCCATGAAGTGATGGGACTGGATGCCATGATCTTCATTTTCTGAATGTTGAGTTTTAAGTCAACTTTTTCACTCTCCTCTTTCACTTTCATCAAGAGGCTTTTAGTTCCTCTTCATTTTCTGCCATAAGGGTGGTATCATCTGCATATCTGAGTTTATTGATATTTCTCCCAGCAATCTTGGTTCCAGCTTCTGTTTCCTCCAGCTCAGCGTTTCTCATGATATACTCTGCTTATAAATTAAATAAGCAGGGTGACACTACACAGCCTTGACATACTCCTTTTCCTATTTGAAACCAGTGTTTTGTTACATGTCCAGTTCTAACTGTTGCCACCTTCCCTGTATACAGGTTTCAGAAGAGGCAGGTTAGTTGGTATGGTGTTCCCATGTCTTGAAGAATTTTCCACAGTTTTTTTTGTGATCCACACAGTCAAAGGCTTTGACATAGTCAATAAAGCAGAGATAGATGTTTTTCTGGAACTCTATTGCTTTTTTGGTGATCCAGCAGTTGTTGGCAATTTGATCTCTGGTTCTTCTGCCTTTTCTAATACCAGCATGAATATCTGGATGTTCGTGGTTCATGTATTGTTGAAGCCTGGCTTGGAGAATTTTGAGCATTATTTTACTAGCGTGTTAGATGAGTGCAATTGTGCAGTAGTTTGAGCATTCTTTGGCATTACCTTTCTTTGGGATTGGAATGAAAACTGACCTTGGATGCAGTCTCAAAAACAACAGAATGACCTCTTTGTTTCCAAGGCAAACCATTCTATAACACAGTAATCCAAGTGTATTCCCCAACCAGTAATGCTGAAGAAGCTGAAATTTAATGAAGACCTACAAAATCTTTTAGAACTAACACCTAAAAAAGATTTCCTTTTCATGATAGGGAACTGGAATGCAAAAGTAGAAAGTCAGGAAATGCCCGGAGTAACAGGCAAATTTGGCCTTGTAGTACAAAATGAAGCAGGGCAAAGACTCATAGAGTTTTGCCAAGAGAACACACTGATGTTCTCTTGACAAAGTGTGTTCTCTTGACAAACACCATCTTTCAAACACACAAGAGTAGACTCTACACATGGACATCACCAGATGGTTGGACATCATCATCATAATCAATACTGAACTCAGAATGATTATATTCTTTGCACCCAAAGATGGAGAAGCTCTAAACAGTCATCAAAAATCAAGGCCAGGAGCTGGCCGTGGCTCAGATTATAACTGCTGCTGCTGCTGCTAAATCGCTTCAGTTGTGCCCAACTCTGTGCGACCCCATAGATGGCAACCTACAAGGCTACCCCCATCCCTGGGATTCTCCAGGCAAGAACACTGGAGTGCGTTGCCATTTCCTTCTCCAATGCACAAAAGTGAAAAGTGAAAGTGAAGTTGCTCCGTCATGTCCAACTTTTAGCGACCCCATGGACTGCAGCCCACCAGGCTCCTCCATCCATAGGATTTTCCAGGCAAGAGTACTGGATTAGGGTGCCATTGCCTTCTCTGTAGATCATTAACTACTACTACTACTAAGTCTAGTTATGGTCAAATTCTGACTTAAATGGAAGAAAGTAGGGAAAACCACTAGACCATTCAGGTATAACCTAAATAAACTCCCTTACGATAATGCAGTGGAAGTGACAAATAGATTCAAAAGATTAGATCTGATAGACAGAGTGCAAGAAGAATTATGGACAGAAGTTTTTGACATTGTAGAGGAGGCACGGATCAAAACCAATCCTCAAGTAAAAGAAATGCAAAAAAAAAAATAAATGGTTGTTTGAGGAGGCCTTACAAATAGCTCTGAAGAGAACTGAAAGGCAAAGGAGAAAAGAAAAGATATATCTATTTGAATGCAGAGTTCCAAAGAATAGCAAGGAGAGAGAAGAAAGCCTTCCTCTGTGATCATTGCAAAGAAATACAGGAAAACAATAGAATGGGAAAGACTAGAGATCTCTTCAAGAAAATGAGAGATACCAAGAGAACATTTCATGCAAAGATCAGCTCAGTAAAGGAAAGAAATAGTATGGACCTAACAGAAGCAGAAGATATTACAAAGAGGTGGCAAGAATACATAGGAGAACTATACAAAAAGCACCTTGATAACCCAGATAATCATGAAGGTGTGATCTCTCACCTAGAGCCAGACATTCTGGAATGCAAAGTCAAGTGGCCCTAGGAAGCATCACTACAAACAAAGCTAGTGAGGGGACGGAACTCCATTTGCGCTGTTTCAAATCCTAAAATATAATGCTGTGGAAGTGCTGCACTCAACATGCCAGCAAATTTGGAAAACTCAGCAGTGGCCACAGGACTGGAAAAGGTCTGTTTTCTTTCCAATACCAAAGAAAGGCAACGGCAAAAATGCTCAAACTTCCAAATAATTGCACTCATCTCACACACTTGCACAAAATTCTCCAACCCAGGCTTCAATAGTGTGTGAACCGTGAACTTCTGGTCAATCCGGATTTAGAAAAAGCAGAGGAACCAGAGATCAAATTGCCAACATCTGCTGGATCATCAAAAAAGCAAGAGAGTTCCAGAAAAACATCTGCTTCTGCTTTATTGTCTATGCCAAAGCCACTGTGTGGATCACAACAAACTCTGGAAAATTCTTAGAGATAGGAATACCAGACCACCTGACCTGCCTCTTAAGAAATCTGTATGCAGGCAGGAAGCAACAGTTAGAACTGTTCATGGAACAACAGACTGGTTCCACATCAGGAAAGGAGTATGTCAAGGCTGTATATTTTCACCCTGCTTTTTTAACTTATATGCAGAGTACAACACAAGATATGCTGGGCTGGATAAAGCACAAGCTAGAATCAGGATTACTGGGAGTAATATCAGTAACCTCATATGAAGATGATACCACCCTTATGGCAGAAGGCAAAGAAGAACTAAAGAGCCTCTTGATGAAAGTGAAAAAAAGAGTGAAAAAGTTGACTTAAAACTCAACATTCAGAAAACTAAGATCATGGCATCTGTTCCCATCACTTCATGGCAAATGTGGAAATAATGAGAGACTTTATTTTGGGGGCTCCAAAATCACTGGAAATGGTGACCACAGCCATGAAATTAAAATATATTATTCCAGGAAAAGTTATGACCAAGCTATACAACATATTAAAAAGCAGAGACATTACTTTGCCAAAAATGTCCATCTAGTCAAAGCTCTGGTTTTTCCAATAGTTATGCATGGATATGAGAGTTATACTATAAAGAAAGCTGAGCACCGAAGAATTGATGCTTTTGAACCGTGGTGTTGGAGAAGACTCTTGGCCTGTGCGGAGGTTCAATCAGTCCATCCTAAAGGAAATCATCCCTGAATATTCATTGCAGTACTGATGCTAAAGCTGAAACTCCAATACTTTGGCCACCTGATGTGAAGTACTGACTCCTTGGGAAAGACCCTGATGCTGGGAAAGATTGAAGACAGGAGGAGAAGGGGGTGACAGAGGATGAGATGGTTCGATGGCATCACCAACGTGATGGTCATGAGTTTGGGTAAACTCTGGGAGTTGGTGATGGAGAGGGAGGCCT
Source organism: Nanger dama (assembly GCA_917880005.1). Classification (NCBI taxonomy): domain Eukaryota; kingdom Metazoa; phylum Chordata; class Mammalia; order Artiodactyla; family Bovidae; genus Nanger; species Nanger dama. The sequence goes on from CAKJTW010000010.1 coordinate 13,335,622, forward strand.
GCGTGCTGCAGTCCAAGAGGTTGCAGAGTCAGACATGACTGAGTGATTGAACTGAACAACTTTCATTCATTCATTCATTCACTAGCTTTACATACAATGACTACAGTGTGCCTAATAAAGGGAAAGTACTCAACAAATTTTAGGTAGAATTACTACAGTGTAAGACTCTAGGAATTCTAGAAATTACTAATGTTAATAGAGAATTTATTCATCATGTTTAACACTGAGATGTTTCACAAAATTCCCTGATGTTCTAGTGGTTAAGAATCTGACTGCCAGTGCAAGGGACACAGGTTACACTCCGGGTCTGGGAAGATCTCACATGACTGCTGTGGAGCAACAAAGCCCATGAGCTACAGCTACCAGGCCAGTGCTCTAGAGCCTACATGTTGAAACTACTGAAGCCCAACACCTACAGCCTGTGCTCTGCCCGTGATACATGCCACACAATGAGAAGCCCATGCATCGCAAGGCTCCACACACTAATTAGACAAAGCTCTCATGTAGCAACAAAGACCCAGCGTAACTGAAATAAAGAAAGAAAAAGAAGTGCTTCACAGTGAAGTTATTAAGAAGGACACTGAAAATGCATGCATTCATACAATATATAATGACCCAAATTCCTATTAAGAGAATAGCTCCAGTATAAGAGATCAGAAGTTTGTAATCATGACATTTTTCACATTCTTATTAAGGATATTAACTATAACAATATTTTCCATTTGGGAAGTAGGATCAAACATGTTGATGGTGATGTATTCAAATCAAGGTTGAAGGAAGTCAATATGGGTCAAAGATGATCTGAATCATATTCATATCTCAACCCCCTTCTCTTAGGGAAAAAACACATAGAAATGAGAAAGAAGATGGGATAGCTCCAAGATTGACACACCAATGCCTTCCTTTCTATTTTGGATCAGAAAAAAATTAAAAAAATTTTCAACTTCAAATGTTTGTTTAGTTTCAAAATTAGTGTCACTTTATAAAGAAACTATTTCAAAAATGGTAGTAAAGGATGATAAACAGCTAGCTAAGTGATAGGTCAGGATTTATGAAGAACTAGTAGAATGTTTCTTCTTTTTAAATTTTAATTCCAGAACATTTAGAAGGAGATTTATGTTCTTTACATAGTAGCCATCACTCCCTATTACTTTTACCTTTTTATACATTCATGCAATATCTCTTACCTGTGATAGAGTATATGAACCTGAGAATAATGTTAGATATTTGAAATTTATAAACATCATCAATAAGCTCATATCATGTATCATATGACAGTTGCACAGTTCAGACACCATGAAACTTATACTTGAGACAGAGTTCAATTCAAATATAGCTGTATTTTATTTCAAGAAGTGTTCAGTCTATAGAGTCCCAGTAGCAAAGATAATAGGCACAAGCATAATAGCATTTCATATTCGTGATCTGGATGGGAATGAATAAAATTTAGGTTTTTAAAGTTAGAGTAGTTACTTCCATTTAATTATCTTAAGTAATAACCTTGAAACATATAGCATTTGAAGCTATCATTTTGGCTTTTTTAAACCATTGCTAAAATTTCTGAAAATTTTGTCTAGTAAGAATTAAAAGCATAAAGTTTAGAAATTAAATTTAGCTGGTGAAAGCCAATGCTGTTGTGTTGCTGATAAGTATGTACTCTTTTTAAGAGCATGAGACTATTTCTGTAAACACAATACTTACAAGGGAGAAAGGGATTACTGTAATACTGAGTTTCAGAAATAAATCAATAGCAAAATTAGATAAAATTAATATTAGCTGCAAACAAGCCAGAGGATAGCTGGGCACTATGCTGAGCAACTGGAACTTTTCTCCTGTTGACTCTTTGGGATAAAGATAATGGCAGGAGCAGAGCTGTGCTTGATTAAAAGATGAGACCATTCTTTTACAAGCGGTTGACCAGTTTTCCCAGCACCACCTGTTAAAGAGACTGTCTTTACTCCATTGTATATTCTTGCCTCCTTTGTCGAAGATAAGGTGTCCATAGGTATGTGGGTTAATCTCAGGGCTTTCGATTTTGTTCCATTGATCTATATTTCTGTCTTTGTGCCAGTACCATACTGTCTTAATGACTGTGGCTTTGTAGTAGAGCCTGAAGTCAGGCAAGTTGATTCCTCCAGTTCCATTTTTCTTTCTCAAGATTGCTTTGGCTATTCGAGGTTTTTTGTATTTCCATACAAATCTTGAGGTTATTTGATCTAGTTCTGAGAAAAATACTGTTGGCCATTATGGAAAACAGTGTGGAGATTCCTTAAAAATTGCAAACAGAACTGCCTTATGACCCAGCAATCCCACTGCTGGGCATACACACTGAGGAAACCAGAATTGAAAGAGACACATGTACCCCAATGTTCATTGCAGCACTGTTTATAATAGCCAGGACATGGAAGCAACCTAGATGTCCATCAGCAGATGAATGGATAAGAAAGCTGTGGTTCATATACACTATGGAATACTACTCAGCCCTTAAAAAGAATAAATTTGACTCAGTTCTAATGAGATGGATGAAATTCGAACCGATTATACAGAGTGAAGTAAGCCAGAAAGAAAAACACCAATACAGTATACTGACACATATATATGGAATTTAGAAGACAGTAATGATGACCCTATATGTGAGACAACAAGAGACACAGAGGTATAGAGTGGACTTTTGGACTCTGAGGGAGAGGGAAAGGGTGGGATGGTTTGGGAGAATGGCAGTGAAGCATGTGTATTTTCCTGTAAGAAACGAAGCACTAATCTATGTTTGGTGTAGGATGCAGGATGCATGGGGCTGATGCACAGGATGATTCAGGTAGAGGATGTGGGGTGGGAGGTGGGAGGGGGCTTCGGCATTGGGCGATTGTGTTCACCTATGGCTGATTCGTGTCAATGAATGGCAAAACAAATACAGTATTGTAATTTAATAAATAAATAAATTTAATTATAAGGAAAAAAAAAAAAGATGAGACCACATTTTTCTTGGAGTCAATGTGACCTCTCAGACCACATGTGCAGAAAAGATCCTCAGGGATCTCAAGGAAGAGGGGGGTATCAGTGCATAAAACATCCTGTCAACCTCCCAGAAACTCTCATGCTAGAATTCATCCTGTGGAAAAGATCTAGGCATATATTAGAGAGGGCCCTGAATCAGACCAGGCTCAGAAATCAGGCTCAGAAGAGAGGATTGACTAGGGAGAACCCTTACATTTGCCCCTATGTAAGCACTTTATACCTATAGCAGTTTATATCCTTAGGTATCTGGTTCCTTTCTGTCTCAAAGGACTCCGTGTGATCTTCTGGGGCTTCCTTGGTAGCTCAGACGGTAAACAATAATCTGCCTGCAATGCAGGAGACCAGAGTTCGATCCCTGGGTTGGAAAACACTCTGGAGAAGTGAATGGCACTCCAGTAATCTTGCCTAGGGAACTCCACGGACAGAGGAGTCTGGCAGGCTACACTCCATGAGGTCCCAAAGAGCTGGACACGACTGAGTGAACTATCACTTTCACTTTCAAGCAAATTAAGCCATCCCAAATGCACACAACTCCCTCCAAGCCTGCTCTTGTGTTCTTCTACCCACACTTTGCTTCTAATAAATGCTTTACCCACTTGACTACCTTCAAATCCTTGCTAAATTCTTTCCTCAAAGAAAACAAGAGACAACCCACTGGCCATCATGGTCCAGCAGTTAGGATCTGGCACTCTCACCACCATGGCTTGATTCAATTCCCAGTCAGGAAACTAAGATCCTGCTTCAAGCCCCTGCACGCCACGGTCCCATCGATATCACAAAGATTTCATAATTTGGAGTTATTCACATCAGTTCCACATATGTATACATGTAGACAGAGCAATCCACATACATTGATACTTGAGAATTCATTCTTCAGTTAATAAGGAACTATGCAAAAATGTAATATGGAGCTAAATTGATGGAGCTCTGGGTCTCTTAGAGGGGAGACCTCTTTTGTCTTTGTTTGAAAATTCTTCAAATATTTGAAAAGTGTCACCTATAGCAAAAGACACCAGAAAGATGCTTCTAGCTTTAAGAAACAAGCAAACAAACATGAATTCATGAAAACTGATGTTCACATTATGATTATTTCAAGTTTTACCTTGATTTTCAAGTGGAGATCTAATGCTGCTGAATGTTGGAGCAATATCACAAAAGATTTGGCGATCCTCTGTAGGATGGGGGTCTATCCTTTCTTTGCTTACTTTGTATATCAGATTACCAACTTAAAAGTGAAGAGTAAGAAGGGACAGTGTAAAGGACAGTGGAGCTGGAATGGAATGATGAAGTCAATTTGGTTATCTCTGAAACAAAGCATTAAATAAACAGGTCCCATTTAATATAAGAGTTTGTTTTCCATTAAATGAATCAAGAATTTTCAGTCAGAAATTTCCTGGTAAGAATAACTCAGCTATTTCAAATCAGGAAAGAGATGGTGTATGGACATTACATGGAAGAAAAAGGTTTCTTGTTTTTCTATTCAAAACTTCTCTGAGAATTTATGTAAAAAATGCAAGAAAACAGTTTTACTAAGTCAAACAAACAGTTTAAAAACTACATAATAAGGAATTATCATATATTCTATTTCATATTTAAGACCCCCTTGGGGCATCTGGCTCATGCATGACTCAGTATGCTCAGCCAAGTAACAGTGTGGAGAAATGCAGACCTTTCATTTCCCCACCATCTATTCATGAATAGATGGTGAAATGTAGTCAAATTCTGGTACCTTCCAAAATAAGAAAAAGAAAACAATTCTTTTTCTGTCCTTTAATAAAGGTCATATTGTAACAGAAAACCATAAGTAATTAACCTTCAATCAATGGAATGATTGCATTGTATATACTTGTCTAAAACTAGGAAATAAAGGTAAATATAAAGTTTCCCATCCCCTTAAACTGGTTAATTTCATTTTAATATGCAAAAGCATTTAGCTAAGTATTCCTCCTTAGTGAGCCTAGGGAATTTTTTTTTTTTTTTTTCCCAAAAGGTCTCTCAAATCTCAAGATTTTGCCAGTGGATTATATCCAACTCTCTGCCAGACAGAGGGCACATTTTCACAGCAGTATGAGCTCATAGGATTAGCATTATGAAAGCAAAGACCTCGTTTGCCTGTCGTAATCCTAGTCTGTAGAATGATGTCTGGCACAGAGGAAATTCTTAGTATCCATGAGTGAGTGAATAAATTAATCTAGATTTCCTAGGTACTGCAGTCATTTCCAAATTATGGTGAAATTCTTCAAAAATAATTAGCCTCATTATTTGCCTGTAGCAGGGTGAAGTTCATTGTTTCCAACAAAGGCTGAAATTCTCTCATCTTTCTAAAAAATGCGAAAGCATTGCTAATGATAAATCATAAAAGACAATGACAACAGGGTACTTATGTGTACAGTCAGATTACTGCAACAAACCTCAAATCACCAACATTCTTGAGGACTCATTATTCAAAACCAAGCTTTTCCCATCCTCAACATGTCCATCTCCCCATGTAGTCATCCTTTATTACCTTTGATTCTTTATCTCTACTCTAACCTCCCACTGCCTGTCACCTTTTCAGTCTTTTGTGTGGGCCCTCTAAAACCACATTCTTTGAAAATACATTTTGCAAATCATTGATCTATTTACATACTGCTTCTTCTACCTTTTCCCATAACTGAATCCTAGCTCTTCTCTGAAAGATTGCTTTCCCATTCACCTTGTCAGCTGAACTTCAGCTCATTCCCCTATTTCTCATGAAATTTTTGCTTGAGGTGGGCATACTTTGTTTCTGACTCTACATTACCACTTCCAGACCGATGATGCTCCTTCAAAACTAGGAAAATATCATTCTTTGAAACTAGGTCAGACCCAAAATGAAACTCTTCCCCTCATTATCATTTGTAACTGTATATTTCGTATTTTTTGCTCTTGAAATACTTCTTTTCTAACAAGTATTGCCACCATTTTTGTGGCCTTTCATGAAGTAGAATACATATCCAAACACAAACTACTTATTCCTTTCACCTTTGTAAAACCAATAACATCAGTCATCTTCCCAAAAGAATTATAAAATATTGATTGATATTAACATCAATTCTTCCAAATATCACATAAGCTACAGTTGTTGTTACTCAGTTGTTCAGTTCTATGCAACTCTTTGCAATGACATACATGGAAAAACACCAGACTTCCATGTAATTGACTATTTCCCAGAGTTTGCTCAAATAAATGTCCATTGAGTTAGTTAAGTTCAGTCCAGTCACTCAGTCATGTCTGACTCTTTGTGAACCCATGGACTGCAGCAAACCAGGCTTCCCTGTCCATAACCAAAACCCAGAGTTTAATCAAACTCATTTACATTGAGTTGGTGATGCTGTCCAACAATCTCATCCTCTGTGGTCCCCTTCTCCTCCTACCTTCAATGTTTCCCAGCATCAGGGTCTTTTGAAATGAGTCAGTTCTTCATAACAAATGGCCAAAGTATTGAAGTTTCAGCTTCAGCATCAGTCCTTGCAATGAATATTCAGAACTGATTTCCTTTACAATGGACTGGTTGGATCTCCTTGCTGTCCAAAGGAGTCTCAAGAGTCTTTTCCAACACAACAGTTCAAAAGCATCAATTCTTAGGCGCTCAGCTTGTTTAGAGTCCAACTTTCACATCCATACATGACTACTGGAAAAACCATAGCTTTGACTAGATGGACTTTTGTTGGCAAAGTAATATCTCTGCTTTTAATATGCTGTCTAGGTTGGTTATAGCTTTCCTTCCAAGGAGCAAGCATCTTTGAATTTCATGGCTGATGTCACCATCTGCAATGACTCTGGAGCCAAGAAAATAAAGTCTGTCACTGTTTCCATTGTTTCCCCATCTATTTGTATTGAAGTGATGGGATCAGATGCCATTGTATCAGTTCTCTGAATGTTGAGCTTTAAGCCAGCTTTTCACTCTCCTCTTTCACTTTCATCAAGAAGCTCCTCAATTCCTCTTCACCTTCCATGATAAGCGTGGTGTCATCTTCATATCTGAGATTATTGATATTTCTCCTGGTAATCTTGATTCCAGTGTATGCTTCACCCAGCATGATGTTTTGTATGATGTACTCTGCATAGAAGTTAAATAAACAGGGTGACAATATACAGCCTTGATGTACTCCTTTTACTATTTGAAATCAGTCTGTTGTTCCATGTCCAGTTCTAACTATTGTTTCTTGACCTGCATACAGATTTCTCAGGAGGCAGGTCAGGTAGTCTGGTATTCCCATCTCTTGAAGAATTTTCCACAGTTTGTTATGATCCACACAGTCAAAGACTTCCCATAGTCAGTAAATAGTAGTAGATGTATTTCTAGAACTCTCTTGCTTCTTTGATGATCCATCGGATGTTGTCAGTTTGATCTCTGGTTCCTCTGCCTTCTCTAAATCCAGCTTGAACATCTGGAATTTTTCAGTTCACATATGGTTGAAGCCTAGATTGGAGAATTTTGAGCACTACTTTGTTAGCATGTGAGATGAGTGTAATTAGGCAGTAGTCTGAACATTCATTTGTATTGCCTTCCTTTGAAATTGGAATTAAAACTAAACATTTTCAGATCTGTGGCCACTGCTGGGTTTTCCAATATGCTGGCATATTGAGTGCAGCACTTCCACAGCATCATCTTTTAGGATTTTAAATAGCTCAACTGGAATTCCATCACTTCCACTAGCTTTGTTAGTAGTGAAGCTTCCTAAGGTGCACTTAACTTCAGACTCCAGAATGTCTGGCTCTAGGTGAGTAATCTCACCATCGTGTTTATCTGGGTCATTAAGATCTTTTTGTAAAGTTCTTCTGTGTATTCTTGCTACTTTTTCTTAATATCTTCTGCCTCTGTTAGATCCATAGTGTTTATGTCCTTTAATGTGTCCATCTTTGCATGAAACATTCCCTTTGTATCTCTAATTTTCTTGAAGAGATCTCTGGTCTTTCCCATTCTATTGCTTTTCTCTATTTCTTTGCACTGATCACTAAGGAAGTCTTTCTTATCAGTCCCTGCTATCCTTTGGGATTCTGCATGCAGATGGATATATTTTTCCTCTTCTCTTTTGACTTTAGCTTCTCTCCTTTTATCAGCTATTTGTAAGGCCTCCTCAGACAACCATTTTGTCTTTTTGCATTTCTTTTTCTTGGGGATGGGCTTGATCACTGTCTCCTGTACAATGTCATGAATCTCTGTCCATGCTTATTCAGGAACTCTGTCTATCAGACCTAAACCCTTGAATCTATTTGTCACTACCATTGTATAATTGTAAGGGATTTGATTTAGGTCATACCTGAATGGTCTAGTGTTTTTCCCTACTTTCTTCCATTTAAGTCTACATTTATCAATAAAGAGTTCATGATCTGAGCTACAGTCAGCTCCCAGGCTTTTTTTTTTTTTTTTTTTCTGACTGCATAGAGCTTGTCCCTCTTCGGCTGCAAAAAAATTTAATTATTCTGATTTTGGTATTGACCACCTGGTGATGCCCATGTGTAGAGTCTTTTTTGTGTTGTTGGAAAAAGATGTTTGCTATGACCAGTGCATTTTCTTGGTAAAACTCTGTTGGCCTTTGCCCTGCTTCATTTTGCTTTCCAAGGCCAAACTTGCCTGTTACTCCAGATATCTCTTGACTTTCCACTTAGGCATTCCAGTCCCCTATCATGAAAAGGACATCTTTTTTGTGGTGTTAGTTCTAGAAGGTCTTATAGGTCATCATAGAACCATTCAACTTCAGCTTGTTTGGCATGAGTGATCTAGGCAAAGACTTGGATTGCTGTGATATTAAGTGGTTTGCCTTGGAAATTAACAGAGATCATTGTGTCATTTTTGAGATTGCACCCAAGTACTGCATTTCAGACTATTTTATTGACTATGAGGGCTAATCCATTTGTTCTAAGGGATTCTTGCCCACAGTAGTATACATAATCTTCATCTGAATTAAATTCACCCATCCAGTCCATGTTAGTTCACTGATTCTGAAAATGTAGGTGCTCACTTTCCATCTTCTGTTTGAACACTTCCAGTTTACCTTACTTAATTCATGGACTTAACATTCCAGGTTCATATGCAATATATCATTATTTACAGCATTGGACTTTACTTCCATCACCAGTCACATCCACAACTGGACATTGTTTTTGCTTTGGCTCCATCTCTTCCTTCTTTCTGGAGTTATTTCTCCACTCTTCTTCAGTAGCATATTGCACACCTACTGGCCTGCAGAGTTCATGTTTCAGTGTCATGTCTTTTGCCTTTTGTACTGTTTATGGGGTTCTCCATTAGTATATTGGGCACCTATTGACCTGGGGAGTTCCTCTTTCAGTATCCTATCATTTTGCCTTTTATACCGTTCATGGGGTTCTCAAGGCAAGAATGCTGAAGAGGTTTTCCCTTCTCCAGTGGACCACATTGTTTCAGACCTCTCCACTATGCCTGCCCATCTTGGGTGGCCGCACAGGGCATGGCTTAGTTTCACTGAGTAGATAAGGCTGTGGTCTGTGTTATTAGAATGACTAGTTTTCTGTGAGTATGGTTTCAGTGCGTCTGCCCTCTGATGCCCTCTCGCAAACACCTACCATCTAACTTGGGTTTCTCTTACCTTGGACGTGGAGTATCTCTTCACAGTTGCTCTAGCAAAGCACAGGTGCTGCTCCTTACCTTGGACAAGGGATTTCTGCTCACTGCCACCCCTCCCGACCTTGAACATGGAATAGGCTCCTCTAGGCCCTCCGGCACCCATGAACCACCGCTCCTTGGACGTGGGGTTGCTCCTCCCGGCTGTCACCCCTGGCCTTGGGCATGGGACAGCTCCTCCTGGCTGAATCGGAAGTGGTCAAACAGGAGATGGCAAGGGTGAATGTCGACATTCTAGGAATAAGTGAACTAAAATGGACTGGAATGGGTGAATTTAACTCAGATGACCATTATATCTACTACTGCGGGCAGGAATCCCTTAGAATAAATGGAGTAGCCATCATGTTCAACAAAAGAGTCTGAAATGCAGTACTTGGATGCAGTCTCAAAAATGACAGAATGATCTCTGTTCGTTTCCAAGGCAAACTATTCAATATCACAGTAATCCAAGTCTATGCTCAAACCAGTAACACTGAAGAAGCTGAAGTTGAATGGTTCTATGAAGACCTACAAGACCTTTTAGAACTAACACCCAAAAAAGATGTTCTTTTCATTATAAGGGACTGGAATGCAAAAGTAATAAGTCAAGAAACACCTGGAGTAACAGATAAATTTAGCCTTGGAATACAGAATGAAGCAGGGCAAAGACTTAATAGAGTTTGCAAAGAAAATGCACTGGTCATAGCAAACACCCTCTCCCAACAACACAAGAGAAGATTCTACACAGGGACATCACCAGATGGTCAGCACTGAAATCAGATTGATTATAGTCTTTGCAGCCAAAGATGGAGAAGCTCTATACAGTGAACAAAAACAAGACCAGGAGCTGTCTGTGGCTCAAATCACAAACTCCTTATTGCCAATTTCAGACTGAAATTGAAGAAAGCAGGGAAAACCGCTAGACCATTCAGGTATGACCTACATCAAATTCCTTATGGTTATACAGTGGAAGTGAAAAATAGATTTAAGGGACTAGATCTGATTGATAGATAGAGTGCCTGATGAACTACAGACAGAGGTTCATGATATTGTACAGGAGACAGGGATCAAGACCATCCCTTTGGAAAGAAATCCAAAAAGCAAAACAGCTTTCTGAGAAGGCCTTAAAATAGCTGTAGGATGCAGGATGCATGGGGCTGATGCACAGGATGATTCAAGTAGAGGATGTGGGGTGGGAAGTGGGAGGGAGCTTCGGCATTGAGAGATTGTGTTCACCTATGGCTGATTCGTGTCAATGTATGGCAAAACAAATACAGTATTGTAATTTAAAATAAATAAATTAATTAATTAATTAAAAAAAAAAAAATAAAAAATAGCTGTGAAAAGAAGAGAAACGAATAGCAAAGGAGAAAAGGAAAGATATGAGCTTCTGAATGCACAGTTCCAAAGAATAGCAAGAAGAGATAAGAAAGCCCTCTTCAGCATTCAGTGCAAAGAAATAGAGGAAAAGAACAGAATGGGAAAGGCTAGAGATCTCTTCAAGAAAATTAGAGATACCAAGGGAACATTTCATGCAAAGATGGGCTCAATAAAGGAGAGAAATGGTATGGACCTAACAGAAGTGGAAGATATTTAGTAGAGGTGGCAGGAATACACAGAGAACTGAACAAAAAGATCTTCATGACCAAGATAATCACGATGGTGTGATCACTCCCCTAGAGTCAGACATCCTGGAATGGGAAGTCAAGTGGGCCTTAGAAAAACATCACTATGAACAAAGCTAGTGGAGGTGATGGAATTCCAGCTGAGCTATTTCAAATCCTGAAAGATGATGCTGTGAAAGTGCTGCACTCAATATGCCAGCACATTTGGAAAACTCAGCAGTGGCCACAGGACTGGAAAAGGTCAGTTTTCATTCCATTCCCAAAGAAAGGCAATGCCAAAGAATGCTCAGACTACTGCACAACTGTACTCATCTTACAGGCTAGTAAAGTAATGCTCAAAATTCTCCAAGGCAGGCTTCAGCAATACATGAACCATGAACTTCCTGATGTTCAAGCTGGTTTTAGAAAAAGTGGAGGAACCAGAGATCAAATTGCCAACATCTGCTGGATCATCAAAAAAGCAATAGCATTCCAAAAAAAAATCTCTTTCTGCTTTATTGACTATGCCAAAGTCTTTGACTGTGTGGATCACAATAAACTGTGGAAAATTATGAAAGAGATGGGAATACCAGACCACCTGACTGGCCTCTTGAGAAACCTATATGCACGTTAGGAAGCAACAGTTAGAACTGGACATGGAACAGACTCGTTCCAAATAAGAAAAGGAGTAAGTCAAGGCTGTATATTGTCACCCCTCTTATTTAACTTCTATGCAGAGTACATCATTAGAAATGCTGGCCTGGAAGAAGCACAAGTTGGAATCAAGATTGCCAGGAGAAATATCAATAACTTTAGATATGCAAAGGACACCACCCTTATGGCAGAAAGTAAAGAGGACCTAAAAGCCTCTTGATGGAAGTGAAACAGGAGAGTGAAAAAGTTGGCTTAAAGCTCATCATTCAGGAAACTAAGATCATAGCATCTGGTCCCATCACTTCATGGGAAATAGATGGGGAAACAGTGGAAACAGTGTCAGACTTTATTTTGGGGGCCTCCAAAATCACTGCAGATGGTGACTTCCACCATGAAAGTAAAAGATTCTTGCTCTTTGGAAGAAAAGTTATGACTAACCTAGATAGCATATTCAAAAGCAGAGACACTACTTTGGCAACAAAGGTCCATCTAGTCAAGGCTATGGTTTTTCCATTGGTCATGTATGGATGTGAGAGTTGGACTGTGAAGAAAGCTGAGTGCCGAAGAATTGATGCTTTTGAACTGTAGTGTTGGAGAAGACTCTTGAGAGTCCCTTGGACTGCAAGGAGATCCATCCAGTCCATTCTGAAGGTGATCATCCCTGGGAATTTTTGGAGGGAATGATGCTCAAGCTGAAACTCCAGTATTTTGGCCACCTCATGTGAAGAGTTGACTCATTGGAAAAGACTTTGATGCTGGGGGAATTGGGGGCAGGAGGAGAAAGGGATGACAGAGAATGAGATGGCTGGATGGCATCACTGACTCGATGGACATGAGTCTGTGTGAACTCCGGGAGTTCGTGATGAACAGGAAGGCCTGGCATCCTGTGATTCATGGGGTCCAAAGAATCGGACATGATTGAGCACCTGAACTGAGCTGATGGGGTTCTCAAAGCAAGGATACTGAAGTGGTTTGCAATCCCTTCTCCAGTGGACCACGTTCTGTCAAAACTTTTGCCATGACCCTTCTATTTGGGTAGCCTGCAAGGCATGGTTCACAGTTTCACTGAGTTAGACAAGGCTGTAATCCATGTGATCATTGAGTCAGTGATGCCATCCAATCATCTCATCCTCTGTCATACTCTTCTCCTCCTGCCTTCAATCTTTCTTAACATCAGGGTTTTTTCCAATGAGTTGATACTTTACATGAGTTTGCCAAATTATTGAACTTCAGCATCAATACTTCCAATAAATATTCAAGGTTGATTTCCTTTATGATTGACTGTTTTGATCTTGCTGTCCAAGGGACTGTCGAGTGTCTTCTCCAGCACCGCAGTTCAAAAACATTAATTCTTTGACACTCAGCCAGCTTTATGGCCCAACTTTGTCTTCCATACCTGACTGCTGGGAAAACTATAGCCTTAACTAGATGGATCTCTGTCAGAAATTTAATGTCTCTGCTTTTTATATGCTGTCTAGGTTTGTCAGATTTGTCATAGGGCTTCCCTGATAGTTCAGTTGGTAAATAATTGGCTGGCAGTGCAAGAAACCCCAGTTTGATTCCTGGGTCAGGAAGATACACTGAAGAATTGATAAACTACCCACTCCAGTATTCTTGGGTTTCCCTTGTGGCTCAGCTGGTAAAGAATCTACCTACAATGTGGGAGACCTGGGTTCGAATCCTGGGTTGGGAAGATCCCCTTGAGAAGGGAAAGACTACCCACTCCAGTATTCTGGCCTGGAGAATTTCATAAACTGTATAGTCCATGGAGTCACAAAGAGTTGGACACGACTGAGCCACTTTCACTTTCAGGTTTGTCATAGATTTTCTCCCAAGGAGCAAATGTCTTTTAGTTTCATGGCTGCAGTCACCATCTGCAGTCATTTTGGAGCCAAAAATATAAAGTCTGTCACTGTTTCCATTGTTTCCCTGTCTATTTGCTGTGAAATGATAAAACCAGATTCCATGATCTTCATTTTTTGAATGCTATGTTTTAAGCCAGCTTTTTCATTCTCCTCTTTCACCTTCATCAAAAGGCTCTTTAGTTTCTCTTAGCTTTCTGCCATAAGGGTGGTGTCATGTGCATATCTAAGGGTACTGATATTTCTCCCTGAAGTCTTGATTTCAGTTTGTGCTTCATTTAGACTGACATTTCACATGATTTACTTTGAGTATAAGCTAAATAAGCAGGGTGGCAATATACAGCCTTGTCATACTCCTTTCCAAAATAATCTACAATTTGTTGCTTAACTGTATTGAAATCTTCAGCTTCTCTACTTTTTACATTTTCCACATTAATTTCATTCCCTAAAGAGCACAGACCTTGTTGCTCATTATCTCAACCAACCATTCTTTTACTACTACTCTCAATTTTTTTGCCTCATTCTTTTTTTAAATATAAATTTATTTATTTTAATTGGAGGTTAATTACTTTACAATATTGTATTGGTTTGTCCATACATCAACATTCTTATCTACTGCCCTACTAAGGAAAATCCCTGCTCTAAGGAAATCCATTCTGAACTTCCAAAGTTTATATGTTCAATTGATAAATTCAAAAATCGATGTGTTTTTGGCTGAATTATCTGCCTCAGTGAAAAGCATCAGGTGCTCAGTTCCAGAAACATAGAGTCATTCTTGACTACCTCTTTTTAATCCTATGTCCAATCAGTTAGCAAATTTTATTATAGTTCTAAATATATTTATATCTGTGGTAGATGCCTTTTTAAATTGCAATTCATAAAAATGTACACTCTGGATGATGAAACAAATAGCCTCTTGGAAACAGTGTAGAAGGATGAGATATATGTTAGAGGAAAATCCCTACCATTCTAGCAATAATAAGTAGATGGAAGTTTCCATTTTCTCCTATTAACCTGAAGCAAAGAGAAGAAACCCATAGTTTAAAAAAGGGAAGATATGAAAAAAATTTTTTTTAAGAAATAGGGCTGAAGTATAGGATCATAGCCATGGGCCTTGTGAATCTCCTGAGATTCTCTACAGAGTGAAAAAAACAACTGTCTTTCCTAATATTCTCTAATATTTCATTGAGAATTGTTTGGATTTTTTCTTCCATTACTGTTTGTTATTTTCAAACATTTAGTAAAAATCTGTTCTTAATATTGCCTTCCTTTGGAGTAGTCTTATTATATTACATAAAATAATTTTTTTATATTCTTAGCTAGTATCTGATAAAACTGATATAATCTGAATTCAAGAGAAGATGGATAAAATTTCATTGAGAGAAACAAATCAAAATGGTAGAATAGGACATGAAGCTCACCTCTTCCCACAATAAATTGAAATGTAACAACATGAGGAACAATTCTTACAGCATACCTACTAAACACAGGTAAAATATCTCAGACACTCAGCATTGCAAGAAAGATTTCCATGTACTTGAGTAAGACAAAAGAAGAAGAAGGAAAAAAAAGACGGGGGAGGAATCAGGATAAAACCTTGCCTCTGGGCAGGAGCTGTGAAAGAGGAAAAGTTCCCTCAACTTGCAAAACCCCTTCACGGGTTGGGAAATAAACCAGGACAGGAAGGTCACTTCAGAGGCTCAGAGAACACAGTAGCCTGTCTGTGATTTAAGTCGATTCCTCTTGAATTACCCATGACATTTTTCACAGAACTAGAACAAATAACCCTAAAAGTTGTTATTGTTGTTAAGTTGCTAAGTTGTGTCTGACTCGTTGCGACCCCATGGACTGTAACATGCCAGGTTTCCCTGTTCTTTATGGAACCATAAAAGACATGGAATCGCCAAAGCAATCCTGAGGAAAAAGAACAAGGCAGGAGGCATAACCATCTTAGACAACAGACAACAGTATGCTACAGTAATCAAAACTGTGGTACTGGCACAAACACAGACAATGGATCAAGGGGACAGAATAGAGACAGCTCAGAAATAAACCCACACACCTACAATCAATTAATCTTTGATAAAGGAAGCAACAATGTACAATGGGAATAAGTCTCTTCATCAAGTGGTGGTTGGAAAGTTGGACTATATGTAAATCAATGAAGTTAGAACACATTCTCACATCATACACAAAAATAAATTTGAAATGACTTAAAGATGTAAATAAAAAGCATGGCAGCATAAAACTTCTAGAAGAGAGCATAGCCAAAGTATTTTTAGACATAAATGGCATCAATGTTTTCTTACTTTGACGTTCCAAGGCAATAGAAATAAAAGCAAAAATGAACAAATGGGGCCTAACAAAACTTTTGCACAACAAAAGGAAATCATGAACAACATGAAAAGACAGCTTATAGACCAGGAGAAAATATTTGCAAATGATATGAACAATGAGAACTTAATTTTCTAAATACACAAACAGCTTATACAACTCAATAACAAAACAAACAAAACAAATTTTAAAATGGTCAAAAACCTAAATAGACATTTATCAAGAGAAGACATATAGATAGCCAACAGGCATGTGAAAAGATGCTCAGCATCACTGGTTATTAAAGAAATGCCCACCAAAACGAGAATGAGGTACCACCTCATTGTATGGAAAAATGTATGGAGGTTCTTCAAAAAACTAAAAACAGAATTGCCATATGATCTTCCAGTTCCACTCCTGGGCATGTATCTGAATGACACTATGATTCAAAAAGATACATGCACCTCAGTGTTCAGAGAAGCACTATTTACAATAGCTAAGACATGGAAACAACCTAAATGTCCATTGATGGATGAATGGAAAAGATGTGATGTATACATACAATGGAACAATCCTCAGTCATAAAAAGGACAAAATATTGCTGTTTACAGCAACATGGATAGATCTAAAGATGATCATACAAAGTGCAGTAAGCAGAAACAAGAAGACAAATATATGACAAACATATGTGGAATCTAAAATATGACACAGATGAAGTTATCTATGACACAGAAACAGATTTACAGACATAAGGAACAGACTAGGGGTTTATAAGCTGGGGGAGAAGCAGAGGATAGTGTGATTATGAGTTTGGGACTAGTAGATGCAAACGATTATAGGGTGGATAAACAACAGAGTCCCATTATGCAGCAAAGGGAACTATATTCAGTATCCTGAAATAACCATAATAGAAAATAAAAAATATTTCATTGAAAGTGGATTGAGTTAAAATAGTAAAGCACAGAATGAAGAGTAACCACAGAGAACTAGATCATACTTTCATTTTTCAAACCATAGAACTAAATTTAAATTCATTTTATTTTTTTAATTAAATTTATTTATTTTTTTAATTACAATACTGCCTTTGTTTTGCCATACATTGACACGAATCAGCCATAGGTGAACACAATCTCCCAATGCCGAAGCCCCCTCCCACCCCCCACCCCACAATACTGTATTTGTTTTGCCATACGTTGACATGAATCAGTCACAGGTGTCCACGATCTCCCAATGCCAAAGCCCCCTCCCACCTCCCACCCCACATCCTCTCCCTGAATCATCCCGTGCACCCGCCCCATGCGTCCTGCATCCATTTCCATGATGATATAGGAAAAAGAATTGTCTACAAATATAAAATGTCAAGTTAGGAAAGATCACAAATCTGACTCTCTGGTCAAATAAATTAATAGTGAAATAAGCAAACAAAAATAACTGTAAAGAATTGTGTCATTTGCTTTGTATCATAAAAGAGTCGATACTTTAAATGAGCATAAACCTCAAAGTGTTGCTGTATTTTATATTCTGACAGCTACATAACAGTACAGGCCTGAGGATTGTATTCCTGAGGCAACAATTCACCTATTTACACACAGTAAAAGGTTATTTAAGAAGAAAGTATATTAACTATTTTTTTTTACCTCCTTAAATAGTTATTAAGGGCTTCCTTGATAGCTCAGTTGGTAAAGAATTCACCTGCAATGAAGGAAATCCCAGTTATTAATGAAATAATGTTTAAAAATTATTTTGTAAGAATGTCATTCTATTCAATATTTCTCTCTTTGGAAGTTAATCAAGCAACGACAGAGAGAAAATAATCAGCAATAAAATTTTGAACAATTCAATGTTAACACAGATAATAAAAACATGCCCACCTACTAGTGATATGTATTTACTTGGGACCCTGGGGTAATAGAGAGTCTGACTTACAGAGTCACAGGAAAGTTTACTTATATCAAGATGATGTTCTCCATATCACAGGAGAGGGCAATGAAATATCTTAAGATCAGATCATAGGATACATGTATGCTAAGTCACTTGAGTGAGGGAATGAAAGTCGCTCAGCCATGTCCAACTCTTTGAGACCCCATAGACTATACAAGCATGGAATTCTCTAGGCCAGAATACTGGATTGAGTAGCCTTTCCCTTCTCCGGGGGATTTTCCTCATCCATGGACTGAACGCAGGTCTTCCACATTGCAGGTGGATTCTTTACCAGCTGACCACAAGGGAAGCCTAAGAATACTCGAATGGGTAGCCTACCCCTTCTCCAGATGCATCTTCCCAACCCAGGAATCCAATCGAGGCCTTCTGCATTGCAAGCAGATTCTTAACCAACTGAGCTATCAGAGAAGTCCTGATCAGCTCTTTCCAACCTATGGACTATAGCCCACCAGGCTCCTCTATCCATGGGGATTCTCCAGGCAAGAATACTGGGGTGAGTTGCCATGCCCTCCTCCAGGAGATCTTCCTGACCCAGGGATCAAATTTGTATCTCTTACATCTTCTGCATTGGCAGGCAGGTTCTTTACCACTAGCACCACTTGGGAAGCCCAGATAATAGCATAAACACTCAAAATCCTCCTAATACCTTCTAGAACAACACAGAAATGGAGCTAGCCATAGTTTTCATTTTGTCCCCATGAATCTGCTCAACTCCAGCAACTAGTGAAGATTTTAAAAATTATTAAATCTCAAAATATAACCATATGCTATAGTTAAAAGAAAATAAATATTTTATAGTAGGAATTATACATATTAAAATTTGATATTTGGATATAAAAAAAACTGATCGAAGAATAATCTGGGGAATTCTTTACATTTTATTTAAGATTTTTTCTTCCCAATATGAACATAAGATAAAATATAAACTACAGAAATGCTCCTCAGAATATGTTCCTATAGAGAAGTCACTAATGAATAGTTAATAGTTATTTGCAAACAGTTTATTCAACTAATTTTAATAATTAGTTGTGCTTATAAATTCTTGGAAAATTTGCTTTCTTGAACTCCTCCAACAAAATTAGACACATTATTTTATAGGTGAAATGAAGTGAAAGTGGCTCAATCATGCAACTCCAAGGACTACACAGTCCATGGAATTCTCCAGCTCAGAATACTGGAATGGGTAGCCGTTACCTTCTACAGCGAATCTTCTCAATCCAGGGAATCAAACCCACGTCTCCCTCATTGAAGGTAGATTCTTTACCAGCTGAGCTACAAGAGAAGCCCCTATAAATGTGATTAAAGAAAACAAGCACAGATGATTCATAAATAACTGCTGCTAAAAAATAAATACTTTAGATATT
Source organism: Nanger dama (assembly GCA_917880005.1). NCBI lineage: Eukaryota > Metazoa > Chordata > Mammalia > Artiodactyla > Bovidae > Nanger > Nanger dama. The sequence goes on from CAKJTW010000010.1 coordinate 13,354,979, forward strand.
TTGAAACATTTGCACTCTGGGTAGTGCAGAGTAATTTTCCATAGATCTTATCTTAATTTTCCTGTATTCCAATTTAGAGAGTTTTGATTAATGAGATTTTTGCACATCAAACTCTCAGTCAGAAGCAATAATAGATGATGCCTATTTTGGAATTTGTCAAAGACACGGTTATCAAGCAAATGTAAGCAAATCTGTCCTCTTCTTATTAGGTGAACTGTGCCATCAGTCCACTCCTCCTCATCCAGCATAACAAGCAAGAAGTTTACCAAAATATCACTTTGAGACATACCCAGAACTGCTCTAAGAAGAATTCTGACCATGTTTTTATATGTATAATTGAGTGATATTAGACTAGCCAGACAAATAATCATTTAGACTCCTTCTTAATTAATCTAGCACAGATGAGAGATGGTGTAATAGATTTAGCACAAATTCAGATAGTTCCAGGCATAGAGAATTAGGACATATGTCTCTTGGTGGCCAAGAATTTAAAAGCATTTGGTAAGTTTAATACTTATTTCTCTCAATTTATCAAAATATTCTCCATATTAATAAGTACGCTTTAGTTAACTATTAGTATTAATATAATGATTCTCTTTTTTTTCTCATTTGTGTTCTGATCTAAATGAGTTAAAATAAGGCAGTGGTTCAAAGGGCATTTGTGTACAAGAGCTTGAAATGCTGAAGTGGAGAAAATTATACACAATTCCTGGATGCTCTCTTTGATGGTTATGCTTTTATTAGATACAGGAAGAAGGCCTAGAATATGTGTTTTTAATTTTTCCTGTGTTATTTCATTTAAAACTTTAAAGGCAGATATTAGAACCTTTGTTTTTAGAATATTTAAAGTCATGTAAGATTGTTTTGTGAAAACCCTGCAAATACAAACGTTTTGAGCTCAGTAGAGAGAGATAAACAATGTATTCAGTTCAGTCACTCAGTCATGTCTGACTCTTTATGACCCCATGGACTGCAGCACACAATTTGTCCATCACCAACTCCCAGAGTTTACTCAAACTCATGTCCATTGAGTCAGTAATGCCATCCAACAATCTTATCCTTTGTGGTCCCCTTCTCCTCCCACATCCAATCTTTCCCGGCATCAGGGTCTTTTCAAATGAGTCAGTTCTTCGTATCAGGTGGCCAAAGTATTGAAGTTTCAGCTTCAGCATCAGTCCTTCCAGTGAATATTCAGGACTGATTTCCTTTACAATGGATCTCCTTGCAGTCCAAGGGAGTCTCAAGAGTCTTCTCCAAAACAACAGTTCAAAAGCATGAATTATCCGGTGCTCAGTTTTCTTTAGAGTCCAACTCTCACATCCATACATGACTACTGGAAAAACCATAGCTTTGATTAGATGGACCTTTGTTGGCAAAGTAATGTCTCTGCTTTTGAATATGCTGTTGAGGTTGGTCATAGCTTTTCTTCCAAGGAGCAAGTGTCTGAATTTCACGGCTGATTTCACCATTTGCAGTGACTTTGGAGCCCAAGAAAATAAAGTCTGTCACTGTTTCCATTGTTTCCCCATCTATTTGCCATGAAGTGATGGGATCAAGTACCATGATATTAGTTTTCTGAATGTTGAGTTTTAAGCCAACTTTTTCACTCTCCTTTTTCACTTTCATCAAGAAGCTCTTCAGTTCCTCTTCACTTTCGACCATAAGGGTGGTATCTTTTGCATATCTGAGTTTATTGATATTTCTCCCAGCAATCTTGATTCCAGCTAGTTCTTCATTCAGTCCAGCATTTCTCATGATGTACTCTGCATGCAAATTAAATAAGCAAGGTGACAATATACAGCCTTGATATACTCCTTTCCCGATCTGGAACCAGTCAGTTGCTCCTTGGAGAAAGAAACGGCAACCCACTCCAGTGTTCTTGCCTGGGGAATCTTGTGGACAGAGAAGTCTGGTGGGATGCTGTCTATGAGGTCACACAGAGTCAGATATGACTGAAGCAACTTAGCAGCAGCAGCAGCAGTTGTTCCATGTTCATTTCTAACTGTTGCTTCTTGATCTGCATACAGATTTCTCAGGAGGCAGGTCAGATGGTCTGGTATTCCCATCTCTTGAAGAATTTTCCACAGTTTGTTGTGATCCACACAGTCCAAGGCTTTGGCATAGTCAATAAAGCAGAGGTATATGTTTTTCTGGAACTCTCTTGCTTTTTTGATGATCCAACAGATGTTGGCAATTTGATTTCTGGTTCTTCTGCGTTTTCTAAATCCAGATTGAACATCTAGAATTTCATGGTTCACATGCTATTGAAGCTTGACTTGGAGAATTTTGAGTATCACTTTGCTAGTGTGTGAGATGAGTGCAACTGTGAAAATGAGCATTCTTTGCCATTGCCATTCTTTGGTATTGGAATGAAAACTGACCTTTTCTAGTCTGGTGGCCACTGCTCAGTTTTCCAAATTTGCTGGCATATTGAGTGCAGCACTTTCACAGCATCATCTTCCAGGATTTGAAACAGCTCCACTGGAATTCCATCACCTCCACTAGCTTTGTTTGTAGATGCTTCCTAAGGCCCACTTGACTTTGCATTCCAGGATGTCTGGCTCTAAGTGAGTGATCACACCATCATGATTATCTTGATCATGAAGGTCTTTTTTGTACAGTTCTTCTGTGTATTCTTGCCACCTCTTCTTAATATTTTCTGCTTCTGTCAGGTCCCTACCATTTCTGTCCTGTATTGAGCCCATCTTTGCATGAAATGTTCCCTTGGTATCTCTAATTTTCTTGAAGAGATCCCTAGTCTTTCCCATTCTATTGTTTTCCTCTATTTCTTCTTTAATCTCTTAGAAAGGCTTTCTTATCTCTCCTTGCTATTCTTTGGAACTCTGCATTCAAATGAGTATGTCTTTCCTTTCTCTTTTGCCTTTCACTTCTTGTTCTTGGGGATTGTCTTGATCACTGCCTCCTCTACAATGTCAGGAACCTCCCTCCATTGTTCTTCAGGCACTCTATCCAATCTAATCTCTTGAATTTATTTTGTCACTTTCACTGTATAATTGTAAGGGATTTGATTTAGGTCATACCTGAATGGTCTAGTTGTTTTCCCTACTTCCTTCAACTCAAGTCTGAATTTGGTAATAAGGAGCTCATGATCTGAGCCAGTCAGTTCCCAGTCTTCTTTCTGCTGAATGTATAGAGCTTCTCCATCTTTGGCTGCAATGAATATAATCTATCTGATTTGGTATAGACTAATCTGGTGATGTCCATGTGTAGTCTCTTCTATGTATACTCTGTGATAACTTCTGTATTGACTCCTGAACCTGTTATAGATTCTTTCCTGTAAACTTAAAAAAAAAAAAAAAAAGGGTTTTCCACTCTCCAGGCAATTAAGGTCTGAACATATCTAAGACTTAAAAAATAATACTGGAAAGAGTGATGTTTCTATGTCATAGAAAATCCTCTTGCCATAATAATGCACACCGGTCAGTAAATGAAAACTATAGGAATATAATTGGTTGTCTGTCTATTCACAGATGTTTGAAAGCAACTTTTTACCCTGCAAATTTGGAATTCTTGTATAACTTTTTTCCTCATAAATGTCACCGTATTATTTGTCTAGAAAATACTTACAATAAGAAAATTTTAAAACAGTGAAATAAGTGAACATTTTATACTAATGATAAAAAGTAATGGTAACAAACTTGGAAAATTCTTCATGCACTACTATTTCCTCTTCTTCATTTTACATAAATTTTATTCTTAAATGGATTTGGTGAGGGACATAGAATTTAAAGAGAAAATCAGAGGACTCATATCTTATATAATAAATTTACAGGAACAAACAGTATTTTTCTCCAGGGTTTCACTGCTCTTTTTCAAAGTAGAAAATTAATACATTAAAACTATATTAGCTACCAAAGTACTGTGTGTGTGTGTGTTGTATACATCATCTATTTACTTAGTATTCATTCAATAAGGTTTGCTACATACTGTGGGCTAATACTGGATTTGAATATGAATAAGATATATTGGCTGTCATCAGAAGTCTCAATTTAATTACTGAAGTCGCTCAGTCATGTCCGACTCTTTGCAACCTGTTTACTATAGCCCACTGTCTATGGGATTCTCCAGGCAAGAATACTGGAGTGGGTTGCCATTTCCTTCTCCAGGAGATCTACTCTACCCAGGGAATCGAACCCAGGTCTCCCACATTGCAGGCAGACACTTTAACCTCTGCAACCACCAGGGAAGCCCTTAAGATATATTGGCTGTCATCAGAAGGCTCTATTTAATTACTCAACAGCAGTTATCTAAGTTTTGACCATAATCTAAGCATTCAAGTTCTTTAGTGTAAACTTATATGTATATTCTGTGGTCAAGGGTGTACTAGCAGATGGGGACTATAAAAGGAATCATGGAGGAGAAGCATCATTTCAGCTTCTAAAAAAACATGAATCCCAACACCAACATCACTATCTGATCGTGGTACATCCATGGGCAAGGTATTTATCCACACTAGGTTTTAATTTCCTCCTGGGAATACAAGAGTGTTTTCCTCACAGAGTGATTTTGAAGACTAAATGAGAAAATTCATGTAAAGGACTTAGTATAATTTTGGAATATTTGAAGCATCAAATAAATCTTGGTTTTCACATGATAGAATTTTCCAAAAGTCCAAGTTAAGACAGAAGAATCCATTTGATGGAAATGATAAAGAGAAAATGAAAGGGCATGATTGCTTCAATAATAAAATTTGTCAGAAATCACAATTTCAGGAAAAAGTCACGAAAATAAGTTTAGAATGCTGTTGTTCAGCTGTTAAGTCATGTCTGACTCTTTTCAATTCCATGGTCTGCAGCAAGCCAAGCTCCCCTGTCCTTCACTATCTCCTGAGTTTGCTCAGATTCATGTCCAATGAGAGGCTGATGCTATGTAACCATCTCATCTTCTGCTGTCCCCTCTTCTTAGGATCAAATGGTTAAAAACTTTAGATAGCCTATCAAAATTTTACTAAAGTGAGAATAGATTTGAATTATTAGATCTGTGTTTCAAGTATAATGTAGAGAGTTAATTTTATTGAAGATATGAAGATCTGTAAGGAGGCTTTTCAGAGTGTCCAATAATGAGTGGTGATGCATGAAAAATAGAAATGATAGATTTTGATGATCAACTGAATATGAAGAAGAAGAGTGAGTATTGCTCTTATCTCTATAAGTGTGTTTAGGCAACACTGTAAATTAAATGAAAAGGAAGATAGAAAATGAAAACAAAAAATTAGTAGCAGTAGTGGAGTGGGAAAGACAAAGAGAGATGGGCTGGGAGGTGAGGTAGTTGGGCAAGAGAGAATCTTGAATTAGATATATAAGGAAATGAGCAGCAGACTCCTGAAAATGCAGAACTGGAACTCAGGGATTAGAAAGATAAGTAGTAATTGAAACTGTGGGAGTGAAATTATACAGGGAGAGAGACTGAAAAGAAGGTTTAGGATAAAGAGTATAACTCAAGAACATTGAAATGTTAAGGAAATAAATCATGAAAGAAATAAAGAGGCAAGAGGAGAGCCAGGAGAAGAACTCAGAGATGAGGGAGCTGAGAACTAGAGCAGTGATGTAACGCTGCACTTGAAAAGAGTCTATTGAATATGGCAATTATCTGGCTTTTAGCAAAATATTAAGCTTTGATGCATGCTAACATGCTAAGTCACTTCAGTTATGTCCAACTCTTGTGACCGCATGGACTGTAATCCAGCAGGCTCCTCTGTCCATGGGATTCTCCAGGCGAGAATACTGGAGTGGACTGCCATTTCTTCCTCTAGGGGATCTTCCCAACCCAAGGATCAAACCGACGCTTCATGCATTGGCAGGCAGATTCTTTACCACTGAGCCAACTGGAAAGCCTTTAGCTTTGAAAGCAGGAAATGAATGACAAATGTAATGCTTCAAGGATAAATACGAAATAGGGGGTTGAGAGAAGGACTTCCTAGGTTAAACTCCTGAGCTTACTCCTCACTATTTGCGTGAACTGGGACCACTCTAAATTTCTGTTTTACAATTAAAATAATTCTTCATTCAAAGAGTTGTCTGGGAACTGGATAAATAGTGAAGACTAGAATACAGCAGATGCTTAATAACGTTAGCCATTTTTAGTTATTATTATACTATTTTCTTGTCAATAAAATTTTTCTCAAGTCATATTGCAATTTTGTAAGCAGATAGATTAGGGGGTCCCCAGACAAAGAGAACCAGGGATGGCTTTCTTGATATAAGAGATGTTATTTCAGCTTAAGCATTTTGTGATTTAATCCCTGCCTTTGAACAAGTCTCAGTAATTAATCTTAAGGAAAGCAAGGGGATGCAAGAACAAAGGAGAAGTGGTCACAAACAACAGTAGCTTTTGTTCAGTCACTCAGTCAAGTCTGACTCTTTGTGACCTCGTGGACTGCAGCATGCAAGGCTTCCCTGTCCTTCACCATCTCCTGGAGCTTGCTCAAACTCACGTCCATTGAGTTGGTAATACCAGCCAACCATCTCATCCTCTGTCATCCCTTTCTTCTCCTGCCTTCAATCTTTCCCAGCATCAGGGTCTTTTCTAATAAGTCAGCTCTTTGCATCAGGTGGCCAAAGTACTGAAGCTTCAGCTTCAGCATCAGTCCTTCTAATAAATATTCAGCATTGATTTTCTTTAGGATTGACTTATTTGATCTCCTTGCAGTCCAAGGAACTCTCAAGAGTCTTCTCCAGCACCACAGTTCAAAAGCATTAATTCTTTGGTGCTCAGCCTTGAAGCCTAGCTTGGAGAATTTTGAGAATTACTTAGCTAGCATGTGAGATGAGTGCAATTGTGCTGTAGTTTGAGCATTCTTTCACATTGCCTTTCTTTGAAACTGGAATGAAAACTGACCTTTTCCAGTCCTATGGCCACTGCTGTTTTCCAAACTTACTGACATACTGAGTGAAGCACTTTCACAGCATCATTTTTTATGATTTTAAATAGCTCAGCTGTTCATAGTGATGCTTCCTAAGGCCCATTGACTTGGCACTCTAAGATGTTTGGCTCTAGGTGAATAATCTCACCATCTTGGTTATCTAGGTCATTAAGAGCTTTATTGTACAGTTTTTCTGTGTTTTCTTGCCACTTCTTAATTTCTTCTGCTTCTGTTAAGCCCATACCATTTCTGTCCTTTATTTTATTGTGCCCACCTTTGTATGAAATATTCCCTTAATATCTCTAATTTTCTTGAAAAGAGCTCTAGTCTTTCCCATTCTATTGTTTTCCTCTGTTTCCTTACACTGATCACTGAGGAAGGCTTTCTTATCTCTCCTTGTGATTCTTTGGAACTCTGCATTCAGATGAATATATCTTTCCTTTCTTCCTTTGCTTTTTGCTTCTCTTCTTTTCTCAGGTATTTGTAAGGCCTCCTGAGGCAACTGTTTTGCCTTTAGGCCTTTCTTTTTGGGGATGGCTTTGATCATGCCTCGTGTACAATGTTATTAATCTCCATCCATAGTGCGTCAGGCACTCTATCAGATCTAATCCCTTGAGGCTATTTGTCACTACCACTGTATAATCATAAGGAATTTTATTTAGGTCATACCTGAATGGTCTAGTGGTTTTCCCTACTTTATTCAATTTAAGTCTGACTTTTACAATAAAGAGTTCATGATCTGAGCCACAGTCAGCTTCTGGTTCTGTTTTTGTTGACTGTATAGAGCTTTTCCACCTTTAGCTGCAAAGAATATATTCAATCCGATTTCAGTATTGACCATCTGGTGATGTCCACGTGTAGAGTCTTCTCTTGTGTTGTTGGAAGAGGGTGTTTGCTATGACCAGTGTGTTCTCTTGGGAAAACTGTTAGCCTTTTCCCTGCTTCATTCTGTACTCCAAGACCAAATTTGCCTGTTACTCCAGGTATCTCTTGACTTCCCACTTTTGCATTTCAGTCCCCTATGAGGAAAAGATATCTCTTTTGGATGTTAGTTCTAGAAGGTCTTATAGGTCTTCATAGAACCATTCAACTTCATATTCTTTTGCATTACTGGTTAGGGCATAGACTTGGATTACTGTGATACTGAATGGTTTGCCTTGAAAATGAACAGAGATCATTCTGTCATTTTTGAGCCTGCACCCAAGTACTGCTTTTCGGACACCTTTGTTGACTATGAGGGATTCCTTCTAAGAGATTCTTGCCTATAGTAGTCAATATGTTGGTCATCTGAATTAAATTTTCCCTTTCTGGTCCATTTTAGTTCACTAATTCCTAAAATGTTAATGTTCACAAACAATAGTACAGGGATAAAATAGTCCTAGTTTCTTCTCAGGGTATATATATCACAATCTGATACAGATCTTTGAGCTCCACAGGAACTGAGGCCACCCACCCAAATGCAGAATGTTAACTACATGCTAAGACCTCACACTAGGCAGGACCTATGGAATGATGGTGGTGACCTTTTCCAACCCTGGTGACTTCAATTAACTGAAGCTTGGACTTTGTTGACTTTGCCCCAGTTCTACACTGAATTCTCCTCTGCTGGAGCCCCTTTTAAGAACATGTGTGCACCCTTCCTTTAAACTTTCCCCTATTTTGCTGTTCAGGAAGGCACTGCTTAGGGAAAGATGTCTGGTCTTTCTCTTTACTTGCTGCAACTAGTAATAAATTTGTCTTTCTTCCCATCTTTACCTGGTTGTGTCTTTTGGGCTAGACACTCACCAAGAAGCAAACACAGTTTTCAGCTAACAACATTAAGACAGAAGTATTTGAATGAGTTTTTATTATTTTCCCCTCTCAACTCATTTATAGTCTGACCTCTCATTTATGTGTCTATTTCAATATTTATTCATATGTTCACTTATTATTTTATTCACTTATTTACTGAGTGCCTATTTTGAAGCTGAACTTCATGATATGATAAAGAAAAACAAGATATGGAATATATACTTGACATTGTTTTTAAAGAAAAGTAATTGTACACTATGTCCAAGCACCTTAAGAAATAGACTCCATGTTTAAAAGGAGAAAGAAAACCAGTCCCTGGCATTCAGGCTCTGACTTTACATCAGGGCTAGGTCTTGGCTATCCTTTGTTGAACATAAAGTAAAAATTTTACAGAACATCATACAAGGTCATTCCATGATGTTGATGAACCAAAACAAAAATAAGGCCATCTTATTGATATCCCTAGACAAAAACAAAACATGAGCATTGTCTGAGCCATAAAATTTCAAACCTCCCCACTCCAGGCTAATATGAGGGACTGCTACCTTTTTATCACCTAAAGCTTTAGCTTTGCTCTAGTCTCCTCAATCTGTAGATAAAATTTAATGAGATATTCAGTTCAGTTCAGTCACTCAGTCGTGTCTGACTCTTTGCGACCCCATGAACTGCAGCACACCAGGCCTCCCTGTCCATCACCAACTCCCAGAGTTCACTCAAACTCGCGTCCATAGAGTTGGTGATGCCATCCAACCATCTCATCCTCTGTCGTCCCCTTCTCCTCCTGCCCCCAATCCCTCCCAGCATCAGAGTCTTTTCCAATGAGTCAACTCTTCGCATGAGGTGGCCAAAATACTGGAGTTTCAGCTTGAGCATCGTTCCTTCCAAAGAAATCCCAGGACTGATCTCCTTCAGAATGGACAGGTTGGATCTCCTTGCAGTCCAAGGGACTCTCAAGAGTCTTCTCCAACACCACAGCTCAAAAGCATCAATTCTTTGGCACTCAGCTATCTTCACAGTCCAACTCTCACACTCATACATGACTACTGGAAAACCATGCTGCTAAGTCACTTCAGTCATGTCCGACTCTGTGCAACCCCATGGACTGAAGCCTACCAAGCTCCTCCGGCAACGGGATTTTCCAGGCAAGAATACTGGAGTGGGTTGCCACTGCCTTCTGCTGTAGGAAAAAAAAAAAATATATATATATATATATATATATGGGAAAACCATAGCCTTAACTTACATCACAAAAATTTTCCTGCTTTCTGAATGCACCCAGTTCAGAGTGAGACCTGCTCCATTTGAATGTCCCCTCAAACACTGTCTCAAAATCTAAATTCTGTATGTTCTTTTTAACATCCCCTTACTGAAGTGCATCATTATTACCCCTAGAGTTATAGTCTCACCAGCTTTAATAAGTAATAAAACCAACCTATTTAACAATAGGTATGTTTCTGGTAGTCTTTAGCTAGAGAATATTGACAGAAAATATAAAAAGATGCATCAGGTAAACATGTTTCAGCTTGGTAAAACTTTTGGATAGAACATGCTGTCCAAGCCTAGCTATCTTAAATCAGATAGTTATTTTTTATTATGTGAGACATATATTAGGATATATTCACACTATTGGATGTGTTATTATTGTTCATATTTGGTATTAGGCCTTATTGGCTTAAGTCTTTATAGGTCATGTTAATAGTTAATAATAACCTAGAAGTTATTACATTTGTGTTGAATGGAAACAAAAAAGAATGAATTTTTTATGCATTCTTAACCATGACAAATCTCCCAGTGAAAGAAGTAAACTTTTCTGTCTGAGTTTAAGGGAATGTTAATGCAATAAGAGTGGATTTGAACTTTAGCTGCTGCAGGATTTCTGAGACACAGTATACTAATTGAGAATATCCAGCTCTGAACCCTGGGCTACAAAATCTAAAGAATGAAGGAGCAAACAAAGGGTGAAGTGAAAGTCACTGGCTTCTCTGACTCTTTGTGACCCAATGGACTATATAGTCCATGGAATTCTCCAGGCCAGAATGCTGGAGTGGGTTGCCTTTCCTTTTTCCAGGAGATCTTCCCAACCCAGGTCTCCCGCATTGCAGACAGCTTCTTTACCAGCTGAGCCACAAGAGAAGCCCAAAACAAATTAAAGGGAAAAAAAAAAAGAAGAAAGAAAAGAAAAAAAAGAAAAGACTTTGGAATAGAAAAGAAACTGAAACATCAAATCACATTGCTTGCTCATCCTCTACTCATTTTAAATTTAATGTTTCCACTTCCATCTCATATCCTATTGTTTTTTGCTTTCAGCCTTTTCCTTTTCAAACAATCTGGAGCTTTAAATATTATGATCTGAAGCAACTTCCTAGTCCTTGCTAATAAATTTGATCTTCTATCACATATATTTAACAGGCACCCAAAGGAAAGCTTCATATTTTGAGACATGGAATAAAGATTATAAGGTGATACTGATGATTATACAGGTAAATTATACACTCAGAAAGAATACTGAAAGGTATAAAATGTGATTATATTTTTTGTTTTATTGTTAAAGGAAAATTACTGTTGAAATAAAAATTATGAAATATCTATTATTTATATGTAAAGCAACATTTCCCATATTGTCCAAATATTGTCTTACAGATAAATCTTTTCCAGCTTGGTGAAAGTAAATGAAACATTAATTATTGTGTCTCTGATGCCTGAAACAATTTAGCTACTTTATCAATATGCCTTTTGGGCAAATCACCCCAGTGATTCTGTGATTATCATAAATGCTGCACATAGGCAATTTTTGCCTGAAATTGAAGATTACATTATTAATTCCACATAGATTCTTCATCCTAAAAATCAACCTACCCATGTTTTCTCATCTCAAACCAAGTATTCAAAATTAATCAACTCTCTGAAACATCATGTTTAGTGACAGGACAGTAACGTGTCTGCCATAACCAATCAGGTGAAACATCATTATAAAGCAGGTATTTCAAAGATAAGACTTTAAAAATTAATGAGCAAAGGGAGTAAAACATGTACATTTCAACCTTTCTTTTCTTTGAAGAATCAAGAGGGCAGATATGAAAACTCAGTTTTCTTCAAAGGTAGTTATTTAAATTTCAAATAAACTGTTTTACATTGCTAAATTCTAGATAAAATTAAGTGTCATATATCAATGTCCTTAACAGCAATAAATATTCCTTCTACAATCTAATTTTATTCTTTGTAAATCTATTTTTTACATTAACTCCCTCTAACCCTCTACATACTATTTTTTCACAATCAATACACTCTTCATCCTATCAACATCCCCAAATTTATTAGCTTTCAAAGACTTTATATCATTAGAAGCATATGAATATATGCTGGTAGAGCTACCAAAAGCATATTTTAATTATTTTAACCTGTCAGACTGTTTTCTATCTTTTTATTATTAACCTAGTTGTATATTGATATTTGAAGTTCACTTTTTGTAAGCTGCATCCAGTTACAGAGTACTTGTTTATCCAATCTGATAAGCTCTATATTTTGGCTTTCATCTTTAGACCATTTACATTTAGCTTAGTATGGGTAGGTATATAGCTAGTAGCTTGCTATGTTTTCTATTTGTCTTTTTTTTTTTCTGTCCATTCCATTTTTCCTTTATTTTGTTCTCGTTTGTCTTGTATTGTCTTTATTGTTGCTGTTTATTTCTACTGTTGGCTTCCTAACTAAAACTATCCATGTGTGTGCTATTTTATGACTGCTTTAAAGTCAAGACTACATATGTTTAATGTGTCACAAGCAATTTTCAAGTGATATCATACCATTTCATATAAAGAACATTAAAATAGTATATTTTATACTATTTCTGTTATATATTTTCTTCGTTTCCACTCTGTGTCCAATTGCTGTCATATATTTCACTTTTATATATGCTATAAATCTTACTTTCATTATTTTTTGATCTTCTAATTATCTTTTAATGGGTTTACATGAAAAGAAAAAAGCATATATCCATCCATTAAATACTATTTCTGATAATCTTTATTCTTGTATATTTCTACACTTTGGTGTCATATCATTTTCCTTCTTCCTAAAGAACTTCATTAAATTTTGGGTATGTCCAAAGGAATATTTAAACTTCTTTAATAAAAGATATTTGTGCTTGGTATAAAATTCTTTTAGATAGTATGTCTTATAACTTGAAATGTGTTGATCTTTGGTTTTTCCTTTTGCATTGTTTTATGTTTGAAATTCATTGTCATTCTCATTTTTGTTCTTTAGTTTATAATATATGTTTTCCTCTTTTTTAAGACACTTTTTTTAATCACTTATATTAAGAAATTTAATTAAGATTGCTTGGTGCAAGTTTTTTCATGTTTCATCAAATTTGGAAATTTTCACTCACTGTTTCTTCAAATTTTATTTTTGTGCCTCCTCTCTATTTTTGTATTTCAGATAATCCATTTAAATAAAATTAAGCTGCCTGAGCTTCATCCACTGCTCACTGATCTTCATATTGTTTATTATTATTTCCCTCTGAGATTTAATGTAGATAATTTATAGTGCTGTGACTTCAACATTTTTTTTCTTCAGTGTCTAATCTTTAACCCCAAGTAGTGTATTTTTATCATACAATTGAAGACCCTTTTATCTCTGAAATTTTTATTTGATCTTCCTGCTTATCTTATTTATTTCAACTTTTTTTTTTTTAATATTTGGAACCTAGTCATAATAATGGTTTTAATGTCCTTTCCTGCTAATTCTAAAATAGGCATTAGTTTTAGATATGTTTTGATTGTCTTTTTTCTCTCCATTATGGAACATGTTTTTCCTATTTTTCCACCTGCCTTGTCAATTATGATCAGATGTTAGACATTGTAAATTTTATCTTACTATGTTTGGGATCAATTAGTTTTCTTTAAGTATCATTGAATTCTGGAACATAGTTGTTATACAGAAAGTTTGCTTACTGTATGTCTTTCTTTAAGCCTCATTAGTTGGGAATGAAATGATGTTCAGTAATTTCCTATCAATGAGGCAAGACAGTTTCATATACTCTACCCAAATCCTCACGAAACTTGAAGCATATTCAGTCTGGTTGGTGTTAGAGGCACCATCCCCATCCTCAGTCCTGGGAATGTGCTGATGACTGTTATCTCTAGTGCTTTCAGGAAATCATTTCCCCTAAGTGAGGTAGTTTTCTCACACAAATGCACTAATTCATCTTAAACTGAGTAGTCAAGGGGACCATCTGCAGATTTCTAGAATTTTCTGTCAGTGTAGCTCTCCTCTCTGATGAGAGGAGTGAATTCTAGTTACCTTATTTTTCAAACACTCAGCTCCACATCTTCAACTCAGGGAGTCTGCCGATTTCCACTTGTGTTCCCCTTCCCTATATCATTGCCTAGAAAACTTTCCAAGGCTATTGTTGTTCAGTCATTAAGTCATGTCTAATACTTTGTGGCCCCGTAAACCGCAGTACACCAGGCTTCTCTGTCCTTCGCTATCTCCCAGAGTTTGATGAAACTCATGTCCATTGAGTCAGTGATGCCATCCAACCATTTCATCTTCCATCTCCCTCTTCTCCTACTGCCTTCACCTTTCCCAGCATTAGGGTCTTTTCCAGTGAGTCAGATCTTCCCATCAGGTGGCCAAAGTATTGGAGCTTCAGCTTCAGCTTCAGTCCTTCCAGTGAATATTCAGGGTTGGTATTCTTTAGGATTGATTTGATATCCTTGCTGTCCATGGGACTCTCAAGAGTCTTCTCCAGAACCAAAGTTCAAAAGCATCAGTTCTTTGGTGCTCAGCATTCTTTACAGTCCAACTCTCACATCTGTACATGACTACTGGAAAAACCACAGCTTTTACCAGACAGGACTTTGTCAGGAAAGTTATGCCTCTGCTTTTCAATATGCTGCCTAGGTTTTTCATAGCTTTCCTTCCAAGGAGCAAGCATCCTTTAATTTCATGGCTGCAGTCACCATCTTCAGTGATTTGGAGCCCAAGAAAGTAAAATCTGTGACTTTTTGCACTTTTTCTCCATCTATTTTCCATAAAGTGATGGGAATTAATGCCATGACCTTAATTTTTTGAATGCTGAGATTTATTCCAGTGTTTTCACTCTTTTCTTTCACCCTCATCAAGAGGATCTTTAGTTCCTCTTCATTTTCTGCTATTAGAGTGGTATTATATGCATATCTGAGATTGTTGATTTTCTCCTTGCAAACTTGATTCAAGTTTATGATTCATTCAACCTGGTATTTCACATGATGTACTCTGCATATAAGTTAAATAAGCAGGGTGACAAAATGCAGCCTTATCATACTTTCCAAATTTTGAACCAGTCTGTTGTTCCATTTCGGGCTATAACTGTTGCTTCTTGACTTGAATATAGGCTTCTCAGGGGGCATGTAAGTTGGCCTGGTATTCCCATCTCTTTAAGAATTCTCTAGTTTGCTGTGATCCAAATAGTCAAAGGCTTTAGCCACACAGTCAAAGGTTTTAGCATAGTCAATGAAGTTTTAGGATGGAGACTTAACTACATGAAGACTCTTTCTGGGATGATGTCAATATTCCATATAGTCATATGAAATATAAATATACTCATAGTGATAGTTACATGAGTGTCTGTGTTTGTCAAAATTTCTCAGTATATATACTTAATACTTGAGCACATTATTTATCTAAATTATACGTCTATAGAAACTTTGGCCACCTGATGTAAAGAACTGACTCACTGAAAGAGACCTTGATGCTGGGAAAGATTGAAGGCAGGAGAAGAAGGGGATGACAGAGGATGAGATGGTTAGATCGCATCATTGACTCAGTGGACATGAGTTTGAGCGGGCTACAGGAGTTAGTGATGGATAGGGAAGCCTGGCGTGCTACAGACCATTGGGTCACATGCTTGGACATGACCAAGAAACTGAATTGAACTGAGAGTTAATTGAAAATATTTAGCTAAATAATATTAGCTGCAACCTTTTCACTGTAAATTTGGAGTTGCTTTAGTGGCCATTATTATTGTTGATATCTGTTAGAAATATGGCTCTTAATTAATTTTAAATTTTAAAACCTATTAACAAATAACATATCTTTTTAAAGGAATGGAAATAGTAACTTTAAAACTCTTATCTGACATATATCATAGGTAAATTTAATAGGGCATTTTCAATTTATCTATGAGATAAAGTTCTAACTAAGTAAAAATGAGACAGCAAAAATTACAATTCAAAGGCATTATTACCATGGATTTTTACTTATAATTCATTTTTAACTCCTTGATGCCTATTGTTACTTTTCTGAGACAAATTGACTCACAAATATTGCATTCAAGGAAAAATTTTCTATTTCCCATATTTTGAAGTTTGTCCTCAGTGTATCCAAGGCTTTGTAGGTCTCACACTCTGAGAAAAACCTTATTCTTCTGCAGAGACAACTAAAACTGGTGCTAAGTCTTTTCCAGCATCACAGTTCAAAAGCATCAATTCTTCTGCGTTTTGATGACAGACTCTCATTCTGTTTTGTTTGTAAGCAGGGCTTAGTCATGGAGGCATCTTAAAATTTTACTTGTGTGAGTGACAGGGAAACGGACTGATGAAGATTGGGATGTGGCAGTAGGGAGAGAAGAAGAAAAAAATCTCTGCTTCATCTATTGTTGGCAGTTCCAAGTCTTACAAATAGGATTTCAAGGAAAAACATCTAGCAGTGGCAAAGGTAATGTACGAAAATGTCCACTTAGCTCTATTTCAAAGTACTATGTATTTTTTTCTTTTGACTGTGCTACTCGGCTTATGGGATCTTAATTCCCTGACCAGGGATCGTACCCATGTCCCCTATAGGGGAAGCATGGATTCCTAAACACTGGGCCACCAGGGAATTTCCTTTTGGCTTTTTTACTTTTCCAATATGTCCATGATAAATGAGATTCAGCTTACTTCCCATACTACATTTACTTTGCTTTCAAATTCTCTAAATATGTATTAGCACATTAAATATCTCTTTCTTAAAGCATGATTCTAGATTGCAAAAAGGACAGGAGAGTCTCATTTATCTGTCTTGAGTTCTGCTCTAAGACCACTCTAAATGAAATCTTAGAAGCAGATAGGCCACCTTGATATCCTTAAATACCCTGTGCAAAGGAAAACACAGTAGACCACTGTACCATTAGAAGAGAATAAGAAGCATTAGTGGCAAGCCAGTGACTCCCCAATAAATTGGGAAATCATGTTAAGGAAATGCAACTAAGATGAATGATAGATTTACTGACAAGCGCCAGCATGAAGAAATGTCAATGACTAAAGTCCATAGTGGGGTAGTTTTCTTAAAAGATATGCCACCCCAGAATGAGAGTAGATATATAAATATATAGAGACCTTCATGAAGTATCACAATACCATGAAAGCCACAGGAAAACTGCCTCTACTGCAGGAAAAAAAAATGGGAGGTGAAGGGGAAAAGCCTGAATTGACTCATCTTACCTCTAAGATACACTGCTTTATCAATGAATTTCCTTTTAAGTGAATTTTCTTGCAAGAGATTAGAAAGCTGTCTGCCAGTAAGTGGAATGGGGCCTGAGATACAGACTAAACTTGGTTTTCAGAAAACCTTAGAGAGCAATATTTTTATATTACTATTAGTGAGCTATAAAAGTGTTAAAATGTATTTTTAATGTTGGAGTTTTTACTAAACAAAGTTCTGGGAAATTATATATTCATTTCTAGAAAATAATATATGTTTAGTGTGATAAACATTTAACATACCAGCCAGCAATATGAAAAATAATAAAAATTGATTACTTTCTAATTCCAGATTTCTATCATGTTCATCAAAGAGTCAACACTATCAAATATAATTAGAGTGTTACAATCACCCAAAATTTCTCCTTTCAATTTATCATCCCATTAAATTTTTGTACCTTCCATCTTCTCCACTTGCAGTAGGGAAAGAAAGAATTAAAATGAAATGGTTAAAGTTTAAAAGGAAGAAGTTTAAAGGTAAAAATTTAGACAAAACGGATGCTCCAATCATGTGTGAATGAAGTGAATGAATAGGATTAGAGAAATTAAGGACTTTATCTGTAGGATAAAAAGAGTTGGATGTTTCACTTTATCTGAAGGCCTCAGTCAAAACACTTTACAACAGTAAGGTGATTTTTTTATTTCACGAAATAATAATACTAAATAAAGCAGCTCTAAGGAGGGAAGTGGGACAATGATGTTATTAAGTGTGCGTTCGTGCTCAGTTGCTCAGTCATGTCTGACTTTGTGACACCATGGAGCCTGCCTGCCAGACTCCTCTGCCCATGTAATTTTCCAGGCAAGAATACTGCAGTGAGTTGCCATTTCCTACTTTACGGAGTCTTCCTGACCCAGGGATTAAATCTGCGTTTCTTGCATCTCCTGGATTGGCAGGCTGATTCTTTACCACTAGAAAGGATGCAGGTTATTTCTTTCTCCCTCTCATCCTCCAGTATTTTGGCTTAATTATCTCAGAATTAGAAGATGGTCACCAAAATCCAGTGGCATGAGTGGATTACTCAAGTGGATAGCTCAAGAACATAGTCAATTATCATTTTATTGGCATTTTTTGGTCACTTGGAAACTAGTATTTGATTTTAAAAACAACAACAGAAAACTCAGTTGTACCAAGAAAATAATAAAATATATTTAACCTAAAAATTCTCCTAATTACTTAATATTTTTACCATGGTAGAATCTAATTGTATTTTAAGTAGTTTAGCAAAGGTTATGCTATACACTCCTGTGCAGCCTGTCTCAAACCAGACATGAGATAAAATTCCAGGGGCTTTTAAACAGCAGGAAAATACATTAGTGTGTTGGAGAATCTTAGTTAAATTAAGCCGTAATTATGAAATATAACAGTTTCCATGGTGGCTCAGAGGTAAAGAAATCCACCTGCAATCCAGGAGACGCAAGAGATGCAGTTTTGATCCCTGGAGTGGGAAGATCCCCTGGAGCAGGAAATAACAACTCATTTCAATATTCTTGCCTGCAAAGTCCAACGGACAGAACAGCCTGGTGAGCTACAGACCATGGGTCATGAAAAGCTGGCCATGACTGAGCATAGACACATATACATTTTTATTTGCCTACAAGTGGGAAATATGTTTTCATTGGAAATCATTTTTTAAGCTAAATAAATCTGTTAGAATGCAGAAGATCCTTTAAAGAGGGGGCAGGGTCTTCCCCTAGTGACTCAGTGGTAGAGTCCTGCCAATGCACGAGACACAGGTTTAATCCCTTAGTTGCCACAGAGCAACTAAGTCCATGCACCACAACTACTGAGACCATGCTTTAGAGCCTGGGAGCCGCAAGTACTGAAGCCCACGGTCCCTAAAGCCCATGCTCTGCAACATGCGAGGACACAACAGTGAGAAGCCTGCGCACCGCAACTAGAGAGCAGTTCTCTCTCTCTGCAGCTCGAAAAAAGCCATGCAGGCAAGAAGACCAACACAGTCAAAAGCAAAAATAACTAACTAATCTTTAAAAAGAAGGGACGGGAGGAAAACAGCAGACATAAACTGATACAGATAGGAGCTTTAACTGTTAGAAGGACACATCCCTTCCAGAAGTTCCTATTATTATATGTTTCCATTAGGTGAAACTAGAAGGAAAAAACTCTACAACTTTAAATATAAAATCACTCAGTATCTGAAGGGAGAGAAACAGGAGAGGTAACTTTTAAAAACGTTAAGTAGAGCTACAGAGAGAGATTTTCAGGTGATTTTTTTTTTAAATTACAAATTCTAAAAATACATGCATGTGATCAAGGACTACAACAAAGGACTAGCAGGGATTTATAAAAATAGTAAGCGTCAACAAAGCTAAACACTAAATTTTTATCTGTCAACAACAAAACAATAACATAAAATGTCAAAGACAGAAAAAATTATTTTTCATTAGTTGAACATCTGAAAAGAATAATTAAGTTCTGGACAGGGGAAATGATAAAAGAGCAATATAAGAAGGCAAAGAAAAGAGACAACTCTTCACTGTGATTAGAAAGAAAATGCCAACAGCTGTGTTTGTAAGTTATGGGAACCAGAGACTTCTCAAGATGGAATTGGGATCTTAGAGGTTAATGATAAAAGTGTTCACAATGAAGGGTATCAAGCAAAATGTGAATTGTTAAGCTAAAGGGATTTTGGATTTCCTTCCACGGATGCTAAGAATCTTTGGCTCTAAAATGATTGTTGACTTGTTTTTTGAAATAATTTAGAAGAGTTATAATTTGAAAACAAATAGAAAAAAAGAACATGGTTTCCAAGCTCCATAGGTAATTATTCTTTCTTAAATTATGAAATTATCAAAATTGAAGATGTTCCCTAAAGTAACTGAATATCCTTAAAGCCTTGTTTATGAAACACTGGCAAGCAAAATATATATTGATTGCTAAGAATTATGATTTTGCAGGAATAATAAAAACTAAAAAACATAAATATGCCTGAAAAATATGAGATAGAGAGCCTGATGCTGCATATGCCTTCTGACTAATCTGTGGTGTATATGTTGGTTCACTTTCTCTTATAGAGTAGAACCAGTTATTTCAGGAATACTGCTCATTTCAAGTGGAAGGAAAATATTCACAAAATTTTCAAGTGCTTTTCAAGTGGCTGTATCATTCTGTATTGAAAGAAGTGTGATAATATCACCAACTAAGGTATAGACATGCCAACAGATTTACTTTTCCTGTAGGGATGAGGATAGACTTTTAAAAGCTGATACAGGAATAGGAATAGGCTGAATCTATAAAAAGCTTCTGAAATAACATTTTCCCAGTAATTTATGGTAGTTTCTTTCAAATCAATAAACTAAGAATGCCTACAATCTGCAGAACACAAAATCTCACCAGTCTGTTTCTACAGAATTCTATGACTCCAGATACTGAAAAAGCACTGGCATATCAGATCTACTTTAACCTATTTTCAAAAGCAGAGCACTATTTGTATTTTTGAGGTACGTAACTACTGCCAGCTGTTATTTACACTTTCCTCTATTTACACTTTTTCCTACATAGAGTGGTAGTTTTATTTAAATTAGAATCCTCTGCAAACTTTCCATTTCTGCACTAGAGATAATTCTGCCAAATACTATCAGCAAGGCCACACCTGGTTAATTATTACAAACATACAAGGTTTACAGTCATAATGTCTTTTCATGTATTCATGCTTTTCAAAGACACATTCTTTGCTGGTCTGCTGTCATCCTGCTCTTTCTCACCTAATACCATTTTCCTATTCCTATTATGGAAACTAGGATGTTTCTTCATGACATTCATGGTTTCCAGAGGTGTAACTGGAAAAAAACTGTCTCCTGTTTTTAATTGTGTATGTGTGTGTGTGTGTGTGCCCATTCAGGTCCAACTCTTTGCCATCCCATGCACTCTAGCAGTGAGTTAAGGAATCTATGCAGTCTATGGGGTCGTGAAGAGTCGACCACGACTGAGCGACTTCACTTTCACTTTTCACTTTCATTCACTGGAGAAGGAAATGGCAACCCACTCCAGTGTTCTTGTCTGGAGAATCCCAGGGACAGGGGAGCCTGGTGGGCTGCCATCTATGGGGTCGCACAGAGTCGAACACGACTGGAGCGACTTAGCAGCAACAGCGGCAGCTTACTCTTGCTTATACTCACTTTCTTCTCTTGTTTTTGTTGTTACTGTGACTTCCAACATAACAGTAATGTTGATGAGGACAAGAAGTAGGTTTTGTATATCATGGCAGTCAGAAATTACCATAGTGCCTGGTAAATAGTAGGTCAGTAATGCATATATATTGAAAGAAAGAGACAGAAATGAACGGTCAAATGAATAAACTGAATACAAGATAATTATATGAAATGAATATAACATAAGTAGATAATCAATACTTCTGCTGCTGCTGCTGCTGCTAAGTTGCTTCAGTCATGTCTGACTCTGTGCGACCACATAGATGGCAGCTCACCAGGCTCCCTCATCCCTGGGATTCTCCAGGCAAGAACACTGGAGTAGGTTGCCATTTCCTTCTCCAATGAATGAAAGTGAAAAGTGAAAGTGAAGTTGCTCAGTCGTGTCCGGCTCTTCACTACCCCATGGACTGCAGCCTACCAGGCTCCTCTGTCTATGGGATTTTCCAGGCAAGAGCACTGGAGTCAGGTGCCATCGCCTTCTCTGATAATCAATACTAATTTATTACATTTCTAAATTGTTAAACATTCTAAACATCTCTTGTTGCTATGTAAATCTCTGAGTCTATTCCACAAGCAATTTCCATTTTGTTGTCTTATCATTACCAGGAAATAACAAAACCCACATGTCTGAACCTTTTATTTGGTCAAATGTTTTCATAATATATAGGCCAATCTCTACTCAACACAGAAATGATGATTTAACTCTCCCTTTTTAGTGTTTCCACTGTATCAAACACTCAAAAAATTATAAGAACAGGAAATATAGAATAGTAGAATCATTCTTAACACATTAGAGCCAATGTCATTTTAGAAAAAAATTATTTGATGTCTACTCTGTGCAGGCATTATTCTAGGAGAAATATCTCCTATAGTTCCTACAAAAACAGTTCTCAAAAATTCATCAGATGGAGGACTCTTTTACACTCAATAATTATTAAGTATCCAAACAACTTTTTATGGGGCATATATCTATCAATATTTTCAACTTTAAAAATTAAAACTGATAAATGCTTGTAATATTCCTTAATTTATTTAAAAGAAACTCATTTCAGAATAGTATTACATAATTTAATGAAAATGATTGTATTTAAAAAAAAACAGTAATAACAATGACACTGGTTTATGTTTTTTACAAACATCTTTAGTTCCTGGTTAAATAGAAGATAGCCAGGTTCTCATATCTGCTCTACATTCAGTCTTTTGTGACATCATGTATCACATAGCCACTGGAGAGTGCACTGTACATTTTGAGAGAAAGGAAGTGAAAAGGACAAATAATGTCTTAGTATTGTTATAAGTATAGTTTCACTTCACAGACCCTGTGAAAGTGTTTCTGAGCTCTGCTCAGGTCCCCAAATCACGCTTAGAGAATCCTTGCCCTGGGACAACCTTTTGAGTTGATGTTATTACCTTTATCTATGATACCTAACTTTGAAGAAACTGAGATTAAAAGACCTGTTAAACATGAGAGAGGAGCTAAGTGACAGATACAGATTTAAACACTCATCTCTTAATTCCAGAGCCAGTGTTAAACCCAGTTACCACAGACAACCTCAGAACACCTTTAACAACAGCTTTCATTTCCATTTATAATAGATTATCCATTCATCAGGGTAATAGAACTTGAATGCCTAAACCCCAAACAGCTCTAGGGAACACTGGGATCCAGAAAATTATACACATTGGAGAAAAGTGAAAACCCACAAGTGTGAAAATACATAAAGGTAAGCTTTATTTGAATGGAGTCAGGAAGCCCTGAGGAAGAGCTCTCACAGAAGTACTGCAAGCTGCAGCCCATATAACCAGCAGGGAGGGAAGAGTATGAGTTGTGTTAACACTGTCTTCTTGCAAAGAATTATCTGTCCAAATTCTTTCCAGGTCTCAGTGTCTTATCCATGGTTAACAATAATGTTACTTTTCTTCCAGTAAGAGGGAGGACATTTTTCACATGGCAATTTCATCTTCTGCTTTTTTTTTTTAATTTTTTAATACTTTATTCTACATTACAATACTGTATTGGTTTTGCCATACATTGACATGAATCAGCCACAGGTGTCCACGATCTCCCAATGCTGAAGCCCCCTCCCACCTCCCACCCCATATCATCTCCCTGAATCATCCTGTGCACCAGCCCCATGCATCCTGTATCCTGTATTGAACATAGACTGGCGCTTCATTCTTACAAGATAGTATACATGTTTCAATGCCATTCTCCCAAATCATTCCCCCTCTCCCTCTTCCTCAGAGTCCAAAAGTCTGTTCTATACCTCTGAGTCTCTTTTGTTGTCTCACATAGAGGGTCATCATTACTATCCTTCTAAATTCCATATATATGTGTCAGTATACTGTATTGGTGTTTTTCTTTCTGGCTTACTTCACTCTGTATAATCGGCTCCAATTTCATCCATCTCATTAGAACTGAGTCGAATTTATTCTTTTTAAGGGCTGAGTAGCACTCCATTGTGTATATGTACCACAGCTTTCTTATCCATTCATCTGCATCTTCTGCTTTTAAGAAAAGAAAGAAAGACAGCTCCCTGCCCTAGCAACAACGTACTAACCACCACTTGTAGCCAATCTGAAACCACCAAAACTTCCAGCTCCTTCATTCCTAAGGAACTTTCCTTCAAAGCAATCCTCCCCAGTTTCCTAAAACCTCATGAAAAGTGACCTTACCTTCATCTCTTTGGACTTCTCTATGATTCACTACAGCCAGCCTTTCCCAAATTGCTATTCTCTGCTATTCCCAAATAACACATTTTGCTGGTAAAATAACTGACAGTTTTATTTCTAAAGTCAACACAAGCAAAGTCTCCTGGAAGTGCCACACAAAAAAGAGTCTGACGCCTGACTGGAGAAAAGCTCTCCAGGTGAGATTATGACAGGAAAGAGAGAAACCAGAACACTAAAGAACAAACAGAAAAATATGGCCAAAACATGAGAAAAATTTCATTTCTTTTGTGAAATAAATTAACAAAAATGTATCTACTTGAATTTTCAAGGGGCCAAGTGAGGCTACTTTGAAGTAAATAACTGACTCCAGAAAGGCAGAAAAGGCTTGCTCTATATTTAGTCATTGATAAGGAAAAGAAAGATCCCTGGGAGATGAGAAACTTGGCTGTGTGTAAAACTGAGGGTTCTCCCTGTCATCGGGCAACCACTAAATTAATGATATTTTATGTTAATTATTGTATTAATATATTAATAAATCTGTGGTAAGAGAACTTGTCACTGAGCTGTATTTAATTATTCTCAAAAGTGCTGTACAGGAGGGCTATATGCAAACTCAGCAATATTCCTTAAAACTAATTACTCAAGGAAATTTTTCTGAGAATACAGTGACACAGATATATCTTATATAGCTAGAGGTACCACAATTTCCTTTACATTTTTAAAGCTGAACAATATGAATGAATTAAAGGTTACCCATTTTTTAAAGTTGTTTTTCTATAAATAATAATATCTCAAATGTATGACCACTCCATGTTGATGTGTGGTGAAAACATTAAAAACCAAGGAAGTGTCATATGCTAGACATTTGCTACAACTTTTACATGGATGGTTTATTCAGTTCTCCCAATACCTCTATGAGAATGTTACTCTGGTTATCCTTATTTTATGGATAAGGACTAAGAAGCCCAGAAAATTCAATCAATTTGCCTGATATCCCTGAGGTAATAAATGATAAGGCTAAGATCTAAATCCACAGAAGTATATCTGTTTAACTACCATTCTTTACTTGTTTGATGACATTTAAGCAGAAATGAAATTGAAATTGCCTCTTTGTCTACTGTTTAGATCTCAGGACCTATGTTGCCCATACACATACTTGGAGCCATCATTTTTCTTGGTGGAAACTTTCTGACCCTGTATTTTCAGATTTTTGATATATTGCTTTTTCTAGATGGTTTAGATGTTTTGGAAAATCTGAAGATCAAGGTTTGTCCAGAACTCTTAAGTGAGCAAGTGTGTATGAGTTTTGTCCTTTTAAAGGCAAAAAAATAGGGCAAGAACTGACAAAGAAAATGAAGTATACTTTTGATGTTTGGCATAAAAACAAAACAAAACAAAAAAAACTTTGATTCTAAGCCCCATTGAAGCTAGTTTCTCCCTCCTCCTCCTATTTTTCTTCAATAGAAACCTAGTTATCTAACTAGATATTTGACCTTTGGGAGGTCTCACTCCTGGCTCATTTGTAAAATAGTTAAACTACAGAATAATAGTAATGGTTATAATAATGATATTGATAATAAACTTAATAATTCTACGCTATGTTATAAGCTCCAGTTGCACACTATATTTTTCTAACTGTTCACATATAGTAACTTTTAACTAATATATTAGTCCTGTCCATTATGATACACAAATCACAGATGAGAAAACTAAAGCAGAAAGGTTAAGAAACTTGTTCACCATGAAACAATAAGTGGCCAAGCTAGGATTGGGATTAACATGCTGATTCCAGATTCACGATATTAACCCAATATGCACTATTACAAAATAAAATTTGGGCTACACCTTGTTAGGATATGTTTTCCCTTCTTAAATATTCTCTAACTTTTCCATTAATGAAATGAGTAAAGAGTAGAAAATGTTCTTTAACCATTGAAATTTCAACAATTTACAATAGAGACATACTTTTTTTTTTTTTTACTGAGATATTTAACATATTGAGTCTTGAGAAAGAACAAAAGATTACATTAAAAAGCCAAAGTAAATAAGCATAGTCATAGATAATAAAGATAGAACACATAAATGGCAATGTCTAGAAAATCAACATTTTTGTTGCAAATTTTCACTGGAATGAAAATGTCAGTTTTGGTTTGATAACACAAATCAACACTAATGCTCTGTCTCTGGTTCTTAGACATAATCTGGTACTGATTCTCGGAGACTGAAATTCACTTTTATTTAATCTGAGAGTAGAGTATAACTTAAGAATGGATACAATTAAAAAAACATTCTCTACAAAAATTCCAGTAACAATCATAAATACAAATTAGGAGAGGAGAAAGAATAACTACAAAGGAAATTAAATGTACATATGGAAGAGAGGCAGAATCAGTAATAAAAGGCACTTGACTTAGTTTGTCTTTACCATATTATTTCTACTACAATTACATGAAAATTCTACCAAATGGTACAATAAAATAGACGTCCTACTTCTCTATTTCCACTTTTTGACAACCATAACATTTAAATTTTATACAATTAAAAATTTTAACATTGAATTTTGACCAGTTTTAATTTTCCTCTTTATTTGCTTACCTGTTTGTTTTTAAATTGTTTGGGTATTCTAAGTCATAAGTCTAAGTCATAAGTCTATATCCAACAGTTTTCTCTCCATAACATTTATGAAGTTTCATTATATTATACTTCAGGGTTCAATTCAGCTCAGTTCAGTTCAATCGCTCAGTCATATCCAACACTTTGCAACCACATGAACTGCAACACACCAGGCCTCCCTGTCCATCACCAACTCCCGGAATTTACACAAAATCAAAGCTATTGATTCAGTATTGCCATCCAACCATCTCATGCTCTGTTGTCCCCTTCTCCTCTTGCCTTCAATCTTTCCCAGCATCATGGTCTTTTCAAATGAGTCAGCTCTTCACATGAGGTGGCCAAAGTATTGGAGTTTCAGCTTCAGCATCAGTCCTTCCAATGAAAACTCAAGACTGATCCCTTTTAGGATGGACTGGTTGGATCTCCTGGCAGTCCAAGAGACTCTCAAGAGTCTTCTCCAACACCACAGTTCAAAAGCATCAATTCTTTGGTGCTCAGCTTACTTCACAGTCACATCCATAAATGACTACTGGGAAAACCAAAAACCTTGACTAGATGGACTTTTGTTGGCAAATTAATGTTTTTGTTTTTGAATATGCTATCTAGGTTCGTCATAACTTTTCTTCCAAAGAGTAAGCATCTTTTCTTCATGGCTGCAGTCACCATCTGCAGTGATTTTGGGGCCCCACCCAAAGAGAAGTCTGCCACTGTTTCCACTGTTGCTCTATTTGCCAGGAAGTGATGTGGCTGAATGCCATGATCTTAGTTTTCTGAATGTTGAGCTTTAAGCCAACTTTTTAAAACTTCTCTTTCACTTTCATCAAGACGCTGCTCAGTTCTTCACTTTCTGCCATTAGGTGATGTCATCTGCATATCTGAGGTTACTGATATTTCTCCCAGCAATCTTGATTCCAACTTGTGCTTCATCCAGCCCAGTGTTTCTCATGATGTACTCTGCAGAGAAGTTAAATATGCAGGGTGACAATATAGAGCCTTGATGTAGTCCTATTCCTATTTGGAACCAGTCTGTTGTTCCATGTCCAGTTCTAACTGTTGCTTCCTGGCGTGCATACAGATTTCTCAAGAGGCAGGTCAGGTGGTCTGGTATTCCCATCTCTTTCAGAATTTTCCACAATTAATTGTGATCCACACTGTCAAAGGCTTTGGCATAGTCAATAAAACAGAAATAGATGTTTTTCTGGAACTCCCTTGCTTTTCTGATGATCCAGCAAATGTTAGCAATTTGAACTCTGGTTCCTCTGCCTTTTCTAAAAAGAACATCTGGAAGTTCCCAGTAGACATATTGCTGAAGCCTGGCTTGAAGTATTTTAAGCATTACTTTACTAGCATGTAAGATGAGTGCAACTGTGCAGTAGTTTCAGATCTTTGGCATTGCCTTTCTTTAGGATTGGAATGAAAACACATTTTCCAGTCTTGTGGCCACTGCTCAGTTTTACAAATTTGTTGGCATAATGAGTGCAGCACTTTCACAGCATCATCTTTTAGGATTTGAAATAGCTCAACTGGAATTCTATCACCTCCAATAGCTTTGTTCATAGTGATCCTTCCTAACTAAGGCCCATTTAACTTCACATTCCAGGATGTCTGGATCTAGGTGAGCAATCACACCATCATGATTATCTGGGTCATGAAGATCATTTTTATACAGTTCTTTTGTCTATTCTTGCCACCTCTTCTTAATATCTTCTGCTTCTGTTAGGTCCATAACATTTCTGTCCTTTATTGAGCCCATCTTTGCATGAAATGTTCCCTTGGTATCTCTAATTTTCTGGAAGAGATATCTAGTCTCTCCCATTTGGTTGTTTTCTTCTGTTTCTTTGCACTGAACACTAAGGAAGGCTTTCTTAACTCTCCTTGCTATTCTTTGGAACTCTGCATTCAAGCAGGTATATATTTCCTTTTCTCCTTTGCTTTTACTTTCTCTTCCTTTCACAGCTATTTGTAAGGCCTCCTCAGACAGCCATTTTGCCTTTTTTCATTTCTTTTCCATGGGGATGGTCTTGGTCCCTGTCTCCTGTACAATGTCATGAACCTCCATCTATAGATCATCAGGCACTCTGTCTATCAAATATAGTCCTTTAAATATTTCTCACTTCCTCTGTATAATCATAAAGGATTTGATTTAGGTCATACCTGAATAGTCTAGTGGTTTTCCCTACTTTCTTCAATTTAAGTCTGGATTTCACAATAAGGAGTTCATGATCTGAGCCACAGTTAGCTCCTGGTCTTGTTTTTGCTGATTGTAAAGGGCTTCTCCATCTTTGGCTGCAAAGAATATAATCAATCTGATTTTGGTGTTGACCATCTGGTGATGTCCATGTGTAGAGTCTTCTCTTGTGGTGTTGGAAGAGGGTGTTTGCTATGACCAGTGCATTCTCTTGGGAAAACTCTGTTAGCCTTTGCCCTGCTTCATTCTGTACTCCAAGGCCAAATTTGCCTGTTACTCCAGGTGTTACCTGACTTCCTACTTTTGCATTCCAGCCCCTATAATGAAAAAGACATCTTTTTGGTAAAGGTTAAACAAAAACATGAGCTAAATTTTGATGTGGAAATTTATTTTGCATTGGAGGCACATATATTTTGTTATAAAAGAAATCTAAAAAGAATTCAAAAATATCTGTTTACCTACTGTCAATAATTATCTTTTTTATGACTTTGGTATTAATTTAGAAATATGTTTCTTTGGTGTCATATTAACACAGTTATCAGAACCAAGGTTTATTACAGATCATTACATACAGCTCTATCTCTTTTATATAAAAACCTGTACACTAATTATAAAATGACTATTTTGTAAAGATATCATTAGTTTAGCAAAAAGTTTGCAGTTGGGTCCCATTTTATAGCAGGTCTCTATTGTAATTTAAATAAAATTTGATATTTTTCAAAATCATTTTACTGTAATATTTCAGAGTTTTATTCACTTGTTAAAATGGTACATCTGTTTGGTTTGGGGGTTGTTTTTGATTTTAAAAATATTTTTAATATTAATTTTAAATATTAAGTGTATTTAAAAGTATATTATACTTTCTTATAAAGATAATACATACATTTCTCAGAAAAAAAGAGAAAAGTGGAGGAAAATAAATTATACCAAATCCTATCTGCCTACAGAAATAATTCTTACTGTTAATTTCCAGTTCATACTGAAAATGCTTTTATATTTCTAGATCCTCAACATGATTATAGCCATCACGTTTTAAAGCAATATCTTATTATTGTCTCATATTTATTTTGTGAACATTCCTTTAGTATGACAAATTTTTATGACTCTTTCCAATGTAATCTACTAAGATCAGTGAGTTCTATTTTAGTTTGTATTGTATTTTGATTACTTATAATAGAAGCAAAAATGCTAAAAGTTTTTCAGAGCTTAAAGGAGGCCCAGAGCACTTGCAATTTTTATGCTTTTGTGATGTTAAACAAACTAACAGCCATATTTGTAGATAATATTCAAAGCATACATTTAGACTCCTTCATAAACATCAGGTCATTCTGTACCCTCTGCTCATGAGTGGATTCAGGTGGCCATTACCGTATTAGAAGCATCTGTCCTCAGTGTTCAGTTTGACTACACCTAGTTTGCATTCACTGTCATGTTCAGTTTGACTGCATGTATTTCACATTCACTGTGTTTCCACCGACTGTTGAACTTACTCAGTGTCCATGCAACAAACTATATCCTAATTAACCTTATGGTGTCACTTCTGCCATCTCAGCTAATTTGTTTTAAAAATTCAGGCAAAACATGCCTGAATTGAGTAGATTTACATAAAGTGAAATAATTGTAACGTTCTTCTAGACAAGCATGAACCAGAGGTACTATATATAATTTATATGATAAGAGGAATATGAATCATCATATATAAAATGTGAAAAGCAGATCCTTTGGAAAGTAAAAAGATGTATCTTCTCTGCTGCACTACACTATGAAAGGGAAAAGTGAAAGTCACTCAGTTGTGTTCGGACTCTTTGCCACTCCATGGACTATACAGTCCATGGAATTCTCCAGGCCAGAATATTAGAGTGGGTAGTTGTTCCCTTCTCCAGGAGATCTTCCCAACCCAAGGACCGAACCCAGGTCTCCCGCAGTGCGGGTGGATTCTTTACCAGCTGAGTCACCAGGGAAGCCCCTTTTAAGGTATCTAGAGTCATGTTTCTGTGGGTGTATTTCTATGTACACAGATAATATTTTCTCTGTGACACCAGCAAATATAAAATGCATGTCTATGATCCACTTTTAATTAAGTAAAACATAAGGAGACTGTAGAACCAAATTGCAAGATCGAAGACATTGTTTTGTTAAATAGCTCTTGATACCATATAAAGAACAGTCACAAATAACTACAGATGAGACAGAAAACAAGGTGAGATTATTAGTATACCTCATCATCACTACTGGGAAAAAGCTGACGATAATAAATTAGTAGGGTGATATCACTCAGAAAATGTACTTTTTGTATCTATTTTTTACTAAAACATGTGTGCTTGGGACAGACAACAAGAAAACACAAAGTAAAAAAGAACCTCATGTATGCAGCAGTACTGTCTGTTTTCTTCAAGACCTTGTGATACATTTACATAATTTCAAAGTTATTTTTAATACAAATGATATATATATATATGTATATACATACACATATGTTATTTTGAGCAATTTTCACTGCTTGTTGGTAATAACAGTAACTTGTAATTTTCTGTGTTGTGAATAGATTGCATTTTAATAACAGTAAAAATTATGTTGTGAATAACATTTATATGTATATTTTATTTCATATATGTATACATATATATGTACATATGTGTCTATGCACAGATGAAATGCATATGAAATAAAAATATGCATACATATATCTTTTCCAGGATTTTAAAGTGATGAATATTTAGGTTATATACAGATTATTGCTATATTTAAGCAACATTGAAATGAATATCTTTATAAAAATCTTTTTGTAAATAACAGTTTTGCATTTATAAAACTATCATAAAGATACCATACTAGAAAGTGCTGAAGTATAAAATCTAATCAAAATTAATAATGGTATATGTTTTTACTTTTTTTCACAATTTTTTGGAAGTTTTATCTCAAGAGGCCACATTCTATCAGGGCAACTCTTTCCCCCATGCAACCTGTGAGGCTGTGATTTCATAATCCACAGAAGAGGTATGAGGCCATTTTCCCAGGAGAGATTTTGTAACCTTCTTCTTTAATAACAGATTTATTACATCTAATTGGATGAATCATGTACTCAAACCTGCCATTTTTGTCATGGCTAGGGTTAGAAATCTGATCTGTCAAGTTATAATTTGTTGAAAAAGAGGGCAGATTCTTATGAATACAAGTAAATAGCCACATTTCCATGAAAAGTGATATGATTCAACAAAGGCACTTTGTATACTTGCCTTAATCTAGCTTCTCCCCCAAAAGAGTAGAGCCTAAGAAAAAAGTAGACTTGCAGGTCTATATTATCAAGTTGTGTAAAGGTGGCCTGCAGTAAAGTTTCACTTAGACCTGTTTAAAACATTATATACTCAAAGATCAATTTTTTCTGAAATATTGTCCTCCTTACAATTTATAGCTTTTGATTTATAGTTTAGATATTTTATGAGTATATTTAGATATCCACATATAATTAAATGAATACATTTAAAGTGTTTAAAATATATTAATCTTATTTATAAAACAATGCCTACACTGTAGGGAATTAAGCATTAAATTTCTAACATTTCACTTAAAAGCAGACAATGCATATCTATCATTTTGCTACTAGTGAACCCAGTGTGCTTTCAGCCCTAGTATGCTACTGCTCTCGGAGAAGGCAATGGCATCCCACTCCAGTAACTCTTGCCTGGAAACTCCCATGGATGGAGGAGCCTGGTAGGCTGCAGTCCATAGGGTCGCTGAGTCAGACACGACTGAGCGACTTGACTTTCACCTTTCACTTTCATGCACTGGAGAAGGAAATGGCAACCCACTCCAGTGTTCTTGCCTGGAGAATCCCAGGGATGGCGGAGCCCAATGGGCTGCCGTCTGTGGGGTCGCACAGAGTCGGACACGACTGAAGCGACTTAGCAGCAGCATGCTACTGCTCAGACCCTCACACTGGGCCTCAAGACATGCCCTGCCCTCCACTTTGAAGGGCCTGCCTCCCTCTGCTGGCCCGGCAGAGCTCAGCAGCGCACTTCAGGCAAGATACCTCTAGGTCAGAGGTGCTCCTGCACTAGCTCCACTGGGATCCGGGCTCAGTGTCTCCACTTCAGAATACTCCCCAGCCCTGTCGTCCATGCAGACAGTCCAGGTCCCTGGAATGTGAGTCTATGGAGTGACTGCCAAGCCCCGTGGCTGTGCCACAGAAGTAGATTCCCCACTGCAGGCCAGTGTAGCATTTCTTTTCCAAAAGTAAGCAAGACTGAGTCTCTAGAATGGAGCTGACAATGACGGCGGTGGTGTCTGGAATGACTCATTCACGTGGGACATGAGACAAGCTCAGTGCTTTGGGAAACAGACAGGAAAACTTTGATACAAACTACATGCATAGGTTTACTTGTCAGTATTTCTGCTATGTTATCATCTCTTTTCTGTAGCATCTGAGGGCAGAGAGGAGACAGCAGGTATTTTTTCTTCTGTGTCCACTCTTTCTCATGTTTCACTTCCATTCCCTCCATAGGATCCTCACCATATGACAGGGAGTCCTCTAGGAGTGGTTGCACCCATTTCCCACAAGGACTTATGGACGCTTGAGGTTACTATTTTGCAATGCTATGGACCCTTCCAACTGATGCCCACTCTTGCCTTTTTTCAAATTGCAACTCTCTGCTTTCTGACATTGGTCTTAAGCTAAGCCTGAGTAGAAATAATCAAGCCTTCCACAGATGGTGCTACTCTTCTTGTACGATCCAAAGCTCCTTACCTCACCCTCTCACTGTGTAGTGTGCAAAAGTGGGTCAGCAGGTGGACAGTCAACACTGAAAAAGTCCATATTCTGGTAATGCAGAGATTACAACATAAACAGTTCAAGAGAAATTGTGATTGGATGATATGTTATTCAACACTTACACTATAAAATTCTGAATAATAAATTTAACATGAGCAGAAAACAAAATATGCCCACATTTTACTGCATATTCTGAACAAGTATTGTATTGTGATCATTATTAATGAAGCACCAAGATAACCATAGAGTAATTGGAAACCAGTATTTGCTGGAGCACAATGGATGATGAATGATGCAGCATTGTGAATAATGATGTAACTGGGTTTAAATAAATAGTACTGGAGAAATGCGTAGCCAAGATCTATGTTATTTCAATACAGCTTCCCAAAGACCATTGCCTTGTAAGTCATAATAGTACTGCTTCCTTTTTCAAGTGTAGGAGACAGGAAATTAGCTATGAATGCACAACTGATAGTAAAGAACATGGAGAGATAACTTCTGGACCTGAAAAGGAAATGATGGTACCTGAACAAAATGTGAAATCTTCACATCTGACAATCCCCAAGTATTTATATGCATTTTTTCTATTACTCTAAGTCTTGGTTGATAAATCACTATCTATTAAACTTCACTAAGGCCTATAATTCATTTTTTAAATTAAATTTTTTGTATCATTAAGATCTTAACAAAAATATATATGGGCACAACACTCACATCCTAGAGGTAATCTTGCCCCAGGAGCAAACTTTAACATCACTTTTATGTTTCT
The DNA here is from genome assembly GCA_917880005.1 of Nanger dama. Classification (NCBI taxonomy): domain Eukaryota; kingdom Metazoa; phylum Chordata; class Mammalia; order Artiodactyla; family Bovidae; genus Nanger; species Nanger dama. The sequence goes on from CAKJTW010000010.1 coordinate 13,389,332, forward strand.
TAAAGTGAGAAAAATTAATTTACACAGGAACACTATAATGTTATTTATTTATTGCTGTGTGACAAATTACCCCAAAATTTAGCAGCTTAAAAACACAAACATTTATTATCTTAATTTCTGAAAATCAGGAATAACAGCTGAATAGTTCTGGCTCAGGATATCAAAAGAAAATACAGTCAACTTGTCACCATGTGGGCCCTCAGATGACTTGCTCCGAGTAAATGGTCCTAGAAAAGTGAGTTCACTCAAGACAGAACCACAGTTTTTGCATATTCTATCAGAAGTGATATCCCATCATTTTTCCCATACACTCCTCTTTGGAAGTGAGTCACTAAGTTCAGCATATTCAGTATTCAAGGGAATCAAAGATCTACATCTTGAGGGGAAGAATATGACAACATGTATATACATATTTTTCCCAGTCTTACTGAGGTACAATTGACAAAATTTTACATATGTGAAGCATAAATGTGATGAATTTATATGCATATATAATACAAAAGGATGGCTAGAATCAAGTTAATTAATACACCCATGTTTTCTGGTGTGTGTGTGTGTGTGTGTGTGTGTGTGTGTGTGTGTGTGTGTGTGTGTGTGTCTGGTATGAATGCTTCAAAAATGTGGTGCACATGTATAGAAATATATATATATATCTCCAATGTGAACATATTTTTAAATGTCACAATAATCTATGAAATCTTTATAAGTTATTTGGCAATGATCATTTGATAGTGCATAAAAACAAGAGACAAGAACACATACAGCTTGGCAATCTAAGGTTGCTATTTTGTAGTCTCAATAATTTTAAATTGAAATCTATTTGCAAATTCTATTTACAGGCAGACAAATTTTGTATATTAATAAACTCAAGTATCATTCTACAGTTTATATTGGTTAAGGATCTTAGAAATTTTATGCTTAAACTGATATTTATAGTATAAAATCATATGTATTATTGATATGCTTTTTTGGTAAGGTGATATTTTAATTTCATTCATATGTTTAAGTAGAATAAAGTTTTTACACAATTTTATATTCTAAAAAATAACATAAACTTAGTTGAACATATTTTAAAATAATTGTATTATTTAAAATACTTTTGCAATTATTATAACTTAATATAGTAATATAACCAGTGTAAGATATTAGCAAGTTTAATTAAATTAATTAGGATTTTTATGAAAAATTACCCAAATTTTACACAAATTATATACACTTACATATTTTTGGACTATGATAAAATCAAAATGAATTCAAATTAGCTAATCATATTAATTTGCTTTGATTAGAAATATTGAAAATACTTTTTAAATTTTTTAAAAACCTTAAATTTTGTTAATATTACTGAAGTTCTCAATTTTTTCCTCTACCCACTAGACATCAATATAAATTTCTTTGCCTTTTATGCTATACCCTGGCAGGCAGTCTTTATCTCCAACTTGTTCATTTCTCTGACCTAACTTTTTTAAATTTAAAAGGCCAGCATTTTTAAGTCATTTGGACTTTTTTCTATAACTGAGATTATTGAGTTTTTTGTTTACTCTGGTTTAGTTTAATTAACTTTGAATTATCTGAGTGCTTAGTAGCCCTATAAGTCAATCAGAATAGGAGCACCAAGAAGCTTTATAATCTAATTTACTAATTTCCCCAGAGTTAAACTAAGGGATATCAACACATACGTTCATAAAACATTTCATATACACAATGGAACTCTCATTAAATTCTCAGAGTCAGGGAGTTTGGGGGTGGCTGCTTTCAGGATGTAAGTGATTTACCATTGGGTTGAACCCTAGAATTATAGTATACGTACAGTGGCAGCACACCAGGAAAAATATTTTTATATGCAGTGGGTCTTGGTCCATTGTTTGTTCTAATTTTTGTCCAAATATCAGTGGACTGGAGACATGGGCTTAACTTAGTTTAGTGTTTACTACACATCTACTTATTAATAATGCAGATTAATAAATTAAATAAAGGTAATAAATTAAATAAAGGTAATAAATGTTTATTTAATATTTATCATTAACACATCTTGTTAGCAAATATTTTACTTACATCTTCACTTGTTTAATTTATGTATTTTCTTAGACGTCTCTAATTCTTTCAATAGAGAGAAAAACTATCTTTCACTTAGGCTAAAATTTCTGGACCAGTCAGCAATAATCTTTCACATTTGATCTGTATTGAAATTATAACATACAGTCAGATATAGTCAAATGATTATGGCATGCAAAAATTCCATAATTTTTAAGACCATATAATACCCCAAATTCCCAAAACAAAGAAAGTGAGAATGTGCCAGCCACTGACTCAAAAAACAAAACAAAATAAAAATAACTACCACTATAAAAGAATATAAAAATAATCTTTTATAAGAAGAAAAAGTCTTAAAATATATCTACATATATATAGACATAGAGAAGACTGTCAGATTTGATTTTACAAATTTAACCATGGGTAAGCACAGCACACAGCTAACTTTCAACAAAAGCTCACCTGTTGGTTTCTTCAACCAGGTAATAGAAATGTTAGGGAAACACAAAAGGTATCCACAATGCATTTGTTATAACTCACTTGCAGTGGTTGCTCTTCACCCAATGACAACAAAGCTTGTTTTTATTTTAGTGTTAGTTTTTGTTCCCTTTGAATGATGTAAGCTTGTAATAGTACACATACAATTAAACATTAGAGTAAGTTATAAAAAGCCAGAAGATAAAATATCCCCTATATTGAAGACAAAAACCGACACAAGAAACTTTTCAACCTCAGAACTGATACAGTCCAATGTCCTACTAATCTATGTCTTATAACCTGGTGGCAAAGATAAAATCATTCCAAAAGAGAAATAACAAAATCGTAAGACTTAAGATTAATGTAAATCACATATAAACCTGCCCATACTGTCATTTGTTACCTGACAAAGACTGAAGAACTATGGATGGAAGTTCTTAACATTGTACAGGAGGTGGTGACCAAAACTATCCCCAAGAAAGAGAAATGCAACAAGGAAAATTATTATTCAAGGAAGCCTTACAAATAGCTGAGAAGAGAAGAGAAAGGCAAAGGAAAAAAGGGAAGATATACCCATCTGAATGCAGAGTTCAAAAGAATAGCAAGGAAAGATAAGAAAGTCATCTTAAATGAACAATGTAAAGAAAAAGAAGACAACAATAGAATGGAAAAGTCTAGACATCACTTCAAGAAAAGCAGAGATACCAAGGGAATATTTCATGTAAAGATGAACACAATAAAGGACAGAAATGGTATGGACCTAACAGAAGCAGAAGAGATTAAAAAGAAGTGGCAAGAATACACAGAAGAACTACACAAAAATGGTTTCAATGAACCAGATAACCAGGATGGTGTGATCACTCACCCAAAGCCAGACATCCTGGAGTGTGAAGTCAACTGGGCCTTAGGAAACATTACTAAGAACAAAGCTAGTGGAGGTGATGGAATTCCAGATGAACTATTTTAAACCCTAAAAGATGATGATGTTAAGTGTTATACTCAATATACCAGCAAATTTGGAAAATTCAGCAGTTGCCACAGGATTGGAAAAAGTCAGTTTTCATTCCAATCCCAAACAAGTGAAATGCTAAAGAATGTTCAAACTACTGCATCATCATGCTCATCTTGCATGCAAGCAAGGTAATGCTCAAATCCTTCAAGCTAGGCTTCAGCAGTATGTGAATTTACAGATGTACAAGCTGGATTTAGAAAAGGCAGAGAAACTGGAGATCAAATTGCCAATATCTGATGGATCATAGAGAAAGCAAGGGAATTCCAGAAAAACATCTACTTCTGCTTCATTGACTATGCTAAACACTTTGAGTGTATGGATCACAACAAACTGTGGAATATTCTTAAAGAGATGGGAATACCAGGCCACCTTACCTGCCTCCTGAGAAACCTGTATGCAGGTCAAGAAGCAACAGTTAGAACCAGACACGAAACAATGGGCTAGTTCAAAATTGGGAAAGGAATATGTCAAGGCTATATATTGCCCCCTGCTTATTTATCTTACATGCAGATTACATCATGAGAAATGCCAGGCTGGATGAAGCACAAGCTGGAGTCAAGATTGCCAGGAGAACTATCAATAACCTCACATCTGCAGATGACACCACTCTGATGCCAGAAAGCAAAGAACTAAAGAGCGACCCGATGAAAGTGAAAGAGGAGAATGAAAAAGCTGGCTTAAAACTCAGCATTCAAAAAAATAAGATCATGGCATCCAGTCTCATCAATTCATGGTAAATAGGTGGAGAAACAATGGAAATAGTGACAGACTTTATTTTCTTGGGCTTCAAAATCACTGAGGATGGTGACTGCAAACATGAAATTAAAAGACACTTGTCCCTTGGAAGAAAAACTATGACAAAGCTAGACAGCATATTAAAATTCAGAGACATCACTTTTCTGACAAATGTCCATATAGTCAAACCTGTGGTTTTTCTAGTAGCCATGTACGGATGTGAACATTGGACCATAAAGAAGACTGAGCACTGAAGAATTGATGCTGTCAAACTGTGGTGTTGGAGAAGACTCTTGAGAGTCTCTTGGACTGCAAGGAGATCCAACCAGTCAATCCTAAGGGAAATCAGCCCTGAATATTCATTGAAGGACTGATGTTGAAGCTGAAGCTCCAGTATTTTAACCCATTGGAAAAGACTTTCATGGTGGGAAAGAAAGGGAGGAGAAGGGGGGCTCTAGAGGATGAGATGGTCAGATGGCATCCCTGACTTAGTGGACATGAGTTTTAGAAAACTCTGGGAGTTAGCCCAGTGCCATTCTCCAAAATCATCCTGCCCTCTCCCTCTCCCCCAGAGTCATAAAATCTGTTCTGTACATCTGCGTCTCTTTTGCTGTCTCACATACAGGGTTATTGTTACCATCTTTCTAAATTCCATATATATGTGTTGGTATACTGTATTAGATAACCCAGAGGGATGGTATGGGGAGAGAGGTGGGAGGGGGGGTTCAGGAGTGGGAACTTATGTACATCTGTGGCGGATTCATGTTGATGTTTGGCAAAACCAGTACAGTATTGTAAAGTAAAAAAAAATTAAAAATGTATATTGAGAAAAATAATAATAAAAACCTCTGGGAGTTAGTAAAGGACAGGGAACCCTGGTGTGCTGCAGTCTACAGAGTGCAAAGAATAGGATAGAACTGAACAACAAGGAACAAAGACAGCTTAATCAGATCCTACAATCAAAATAGCTTCCCAAAGCTTTATCACTAAGGGAAGTCATAAACAGGTAATCAGGTACAAAAGAGAGTTAGATTTAACTGAGAATCAGACATACTCCAGAAAGAGAAACTGAAACAGTAACAATCTCATCAAGAGAAAAACTTCCATCTGTGATGAACAAGATTTATTCTTAGACCTGAAAAAAGACTGACCTTGGTGTGGGGACACAGAAGCTATAGCTCTTGGAAAATACTTTTCTAGACAGCACCAGTGATTAAATCTATCTGAACATTTTGATGGGACCTCCACTTTGGGAGAAAACTCATAGATAAATCCATTAAGAAAAAAAAATTATCTGCATATGGTTTGAGAGTCCAAAGTTCAAAAGAACCAACTCCCTGATAAAAAGATAGAACAAATATTTAAAAATAAAACCACACAGTTACTGTCATTCATTTCACAGTGGGGGAAAACATTATCATATCTTATCTCTTCTGTAAGGATAGTCACATATCTCTAGATGTCAGTGTTGCAAAAGTCAGAGATAAACTTGTTTATCTTAGGAAGTTAGCAACTTACAGGAAAGGGTTTAAATTTGCATTTATTTAGAGGCTAGTGCTAGACAGGATGTTACCTATTTTTAGTTTTTCTAAGGATGTGAAATTTTTTTCCCTCTTACTAAGGAACAAGATGTGCTCAGTTATAGCAGAGTCGAGGCAAGGTTCAATTTTATTGTCTTCAATCAAATGCATACATTGAGAAATACAGCATACTGGCTAAGTGAGAAGGAAATACCATAGGTTAGTTTTTCAGATTTATTGTATTTTGTTCCTAGTACAGAATCCTGGGTTTCAAAGCCTTAGGTATAATATAGGCTATAGTGAAGTCGTTCAGTCATGTCCAACTCTTTGTGACCCATGGACTGTAGCCTGACAGGCTCCTCTGTCCATGGGATTTTCCAGGCAATAGTCCTAGAGTGGATTGCCATTTCCTTCTCCAGGGGATCTTCCCAATCCAGGGATCAAACCCTGGTCTTCCGCATTGTAGACAGATGTACCTCTCCTATTTACTTCAACCAAATTTAATCATCAGGGTAGAGGTTGTTCGACATTATTGTCCAACAAATGCTATGATAAACTGGCATCACAGCTACACTTTTTTTCTATTCTATGGAGGAAAAGTGAGAAAGACTATTGGAATTTATTGTAAAGGGCAAGTATTTGAGTTTTGTGAAACAGATATATCTTGTAAAGCAAGAGTAGTAACTACAGCTCAAAGAAATTTGTTTTGTTTTGTTTTGTTTCCCCATGAAGATATCTTTAATGTCTATACAATCACTCTTATAATATTTTCACTTTTTGTCTTTTAGGTGAATTAAACTTTCAAAACTTATTTTCTGATTCAATATTATAATGAAACTATATAACTTCAAATATGATGAAGCTGCTTAAGTTTTTACTATAATTTATTTTCTGCCTGAAAAATTACTGTTTGATATTACAAACTTCAGTACATAAATTAAGTCAAAAATATAATTTTTTAAAGAAAATTCAAAACCATTCTTTGGGAAAAGAGTTTGCATAAGCATGTACAAACTTTTCATAACATATTATTCTATAGTGTGGACCAATATATGTCCAGAAAAAAAATGTTAAGTGGCCCCAAAATAGGATGGCCTTTCAATCATACCTGTATTGCCAGCTTCACAACCTGTGGAAAAAATTGACAAATAAGACTGGACTCCTTTTCAACCAAGATACAATATTAGCTGTATAGCCGTTTTCTGTCAGACACACATATCCAATTCTATCTTTTCTAGAAAAGACCACTGAACCTGTGATTATCTGCACTAAGCTGTAACCTATCTTTTCCATGCCAGTCAGATCTTGCTGTTCAATACTTCTACTCATTCAGTGCCATAAAATACCTCTATTCCACTTCTCAGAACAAGTAGCTATTCATTTCTGCAACATGACTTATTTTCAGTGACTCAGAAATTGGAGGAATGGAGGGAGATTCATCCCTTCAGATGTTATAAAAATCACTTCAGAATTATACTCTGTCTAACCACAGTGTGTGTAGACTTACTAGCAAACCTGAAACAAATACCAAAAATTCATTAGTAGATTTTTACATGGAGAAACAGGACAGAAAAATTAGAATAAATCTAAAGTGTTTTTTTTTTTTTTTTTTTTTTTAAGACTTTGCTAGTGGCTCAGCTGGTGAAGAATCTGCCTGCAATGCCGGAGATCCCAGTTCAATTCCAGGATCAGAAAGATCCTCTGGAGAAGGGACAGGCTACCCATTCCAGTAATCGGGGGCTTCCTTGGTGGCTCAGATGATAAAGAATCCACCTACAGTGTGGGAGACCTGAGTTCAGTCCTTGGGTTGGGAAGATGCCCTGGAAAAGGGAACAGGCTACCCATTCAGTATTCTTGCTTCTTCCCTGGAGAATACTCTGGACAGAGGAGCCTGTCAGGCTACAGTCCATGGGGTTGCAGAGAGTCAGGCACAAATATGCAAGTTTCACTTTCAAAGCTAAAAAAAAAAAATGTGCATAACCAACAAGGAAAAAAAAGAGTCCCATTATTAGAAGTAAGGTACAAATTCAGAGCAAAACCAAGAAAAAAATAAATGTGATACTAATATGGCTGAGCTAGTTGTCTATCTTATTGAATTGAAAGAGCCATTTACAAGACAGAGTTACTTGCAGTAAGATTCGCTCTTTCAAGCTGTGAAAGTCTATTGATTTTTTTCAAAGAGCCCTGTATTTCACTGAATCAGAGTCTTGTCATTTAAATATAACCCAAATCTTTCATTTGCTTCTCTTCTTTTATCCATAGACTGAGATCAAAGTATAATTTTATTAAATCTGAAAGCAGCATAGTATTTAGTATAGAGATATGCACATATTAATCAGGAAATTGCCATTTTAAAGAACATTTTTAATTATTATGAATTTAAAATTTGAGCATTTTAAGTCTATTCAAATTTATGTTATGAACATCAGTATAGTCAAGACACACTAAATATTTCCTTAAAAACTTGTTTATCAAAAATGACATTTACAACAAAATGAGAAAGACATTAAAGAAATAGAAAATCCTATGTAAAAACTGCCACTTATTATAATAAATAGCTCTATTCCAAGGTTTACATGCTTTAAAATGTCAATAAAATGTTCACACACTGTTATTCTATCAACAGTGCTTTTAACAACTGTGCAAACACATTAGGAAAGAGAACTTTTATATCTTTATAATGTAATGAATCTCCATAGATTCCTCAGAGCTTATCCAAGTAAGTGGTAAATGAACATCCCTTGTGTGTGTATGTGTGAGTGAGAGAGAGAGTATTAAACTCTAGTGATAGCTTTCCTAAAAATTACTGGTTTCTTTTCTCATGGTGAAATATTTCCAAGTGTCACCATCACTACACACAGTCTATTTTTCTACTTTTTTCCTCAGCCATTTAAACAAACATTTAATCAATACCAAGTAATATAAGCACTTCTCACTGTGTGAGGTAAAGACATTTTAGGAAAGACCTTTTCCTGAAATTGCTAAACATTTTAAGGGCTTCCCTGGTGGCTCAGTGGTAAAGAATCCACCTGCCAAGCAGGAGATGAGGGCTCAATCCCTTGGTCAGGAAGATCACCTGGAGAAAGGCGTGACAATCCACTCCAGCATTCTTGCTTAGAAAATCCCATGGACAGAGAGGAGCCTGGCAGGCTACAGTCGTAAGAGTGGGACATGACTAAACCTCCATCATCCTCAAACATTTTCAATCTATGTGAAAGACTATAACCTTGATATACTCTTTCCTATGAAACTCTAGCAGATGATCAGCAGCTGAGGTTGAAGACGGTTTGAAATTTAGCAGCTCTAAAATAGTCTTCTGCTTTCTCAAATCACAGTTTCTATGTTCAAATAATAAACTAGCTATAGTCCAGGTGCAAAAAAGTGTTTTGTGGAAACTGGTTATTTCAAGTATTTAGAGAATAATGTTTTTTTATTAGGAATGCATCAGTACTTCTACCAGCCCTTTATCTCAAGTGAATTAATGGTATGGGAACACTGTACACATTATAATTCTAAATTAATTTAGATGTAATCCACAATCACAACTAAGCAATTTTAAGTTAGAATTATACAAACCATAAAAATACAAACATAACACACAGAATAAATAATTCTATTAAAGTAATATGAAGTCTGTACCCTGGTAAAGACAAGCAAAGAATGGGAACTAAAATAATTAAATCATTGATTCAAGTCCCTTAAACTGAAATTCAAGTCTTCCCTGGTCGTTCAGATGGTAAAGAATCCGTCTTCAATGTAGGAGACCTGGGTTCAATCTCTGGGTCAGGAAGATTCCCTAGAGAAGGAAATTGCAATCCACTCCAGAATTCTTGTCTGGGAAATCCCATGGACAGAGGATCCTGGTGGGCAACAGTCTAAGTAGTCGCAAAGAGTCAGACATGACTGAGCAACTAATGCTTTAACTTTACTTTAAATTGAAATAGAGTTTCTGCCCTTTGTGAGTTAGGACAAATAATGTTTCATTTTTTAAAAAAGAGTATACCTAACTAAATAGACCACCTTAAACTGAACCTATGTATTTGAAATGATTTCTAAAACTGATTTTTTATTTATTTATCTTTCAAGTTGTGACTACAGAACTCAAAGTATATATGTGGCTACATTATTTACTGTTCTTTAATGTTATTAAAGATTACGCAACCAGAATAAGACTTTATTTGCATTATTTTCATTTGTTCTAAATTGTAATCCCTCCAAAAATTAGGAATTATACCTCCTTGTTTTTCAGGGGTAGACATACTAAATTTCAAGCTCTAATAGATAATCAATCAATGATTTTGGATGAGAGAATGCAATTAAAGAAGTTGGACTGGGAATCAGAAAAAGTTATCTTAAAGACTAAAATACTGGTCTATCCTACATACTGAACAATTTTTTGATGACTTTGCTAAAACTTACCCCTATTTTTGTAAATAGCCAGTATTACTTAAAGAGTTTCATCTGATTCCGTCAGGATGCTAACTAAAATCTAGGATACTGTATGTCTATGGTAAATATTCAGTGCACATGTGCTTGCATTTAGGAATGATAAATAAATGTCAATCCCTTGTGGCTCAGATAAGAAAGAATCTGCCCTCACTGTAGGAGACCCAGATTCAATCCCTGGGCCGGGAAGATATCCTGCAGAAGGAAATAACTACCCATCCCAGTATTCTTGCCTGGAAAATTCCATGGACAGAGCAGCCTAGTGGGCTACAGTCCACGGGGTCACAAAGAGTCAGACACAAAATAAATAAATATCTCCACCAAATAAGTTTCAAGCTCCTCTGTGACAGGGACTCAAGTCGGACAGCTTATATATCCTTTACCTTTTTCAGTCTCTCATAGTACCTAACACTAAAGCACAGTGCTTTGATTGGTTGAGTCTTAATGTTTTTAAATAGTCTCAGGGAATAATAACATTAGCAAAATTAAAATAACTATGCATCAAAAACTGCTCAGAACCTTCAAATTATTTTAAAAAATTTTGCCAAATGATAAATTTGCTAATACTTAACAACTAAATATTTTTCCATTTTTGAGTGATTATTGGGACTCAAGTGCTTCTCAGGTATGCTAGTGGTAAAGAACCTGTCTGTCAATGTAGGAGACATAATAGACATGGGTCCATAGGGTCGCAGAGTCAGATATGACTGAGGCAACTTAGCATGCATATGCAACATAAAGAAACAGAATATTTTTAATAGATTTACATACCTTTATTATCTTTCTGACTGGATAAAATCATCAGAAAATTATTAGAGAATTTAAACTACTTTTATTAATTTAAAATTTTTCTATGCCCCTAAACTGTCCACTATCTGCTTATTTTTTACATTAGATGATTCTTTTTCTTCTTCACCAAAACCGGGATTTAAATAAAAGTAGGTGGATCTACTCTAAAGTAAAAACCCACCTGCCAATACGGGAGATCTAAGAGACACAGGTTTGATCACTGAGTTGGAAAAATCCCCTGGAATAGGAAATGGCAATCCACCTCAGTATTCTTGCTTAGAAAATTCCATGGACAGAGGAGCCTCGTGGGCTACAATGAATGGAGCTGCAGTCAGACACAACTGAAGTGACTTAACACGCACGTAGCACACAGTCTCTTAGGAACCTCAAGCATGGACTCAAACCACCATATAAGCATGTTGTCTTTTGAGAGTTTATAACTCATTTGGCTTTGTATATCTTTTTAAAGGTGTGGAAAAGTCAACATAACCTTTAGCATACAGTTCGCTCTCTTATTTTTCCACATTCTTGGCAGGAAATAAGTTAGTCCCTTATAACTATGTAGATGATTCCATAAATATAATGGGGAATTTCGCAAAGGCTGGTTGAGGTTATATTTTTGTTCTTCTAACATTGCCAGGACACCAAGACAAAACATGGGAAATGGAAAAACTGGGCGGACTTTGGGACTCATACAATTCAGACAAAGCAGAAGTGATGTAATCCAGGTAGACACAGATAGAAATAGCTCTTTAATCCTCAGGAATTTCAGTAGCATACATTGCTTTGTGGACTGTGTCTCTAGCCTCTACTCAGCTTAGAAATACAGTTGAGAAAGCAGTTTGTTTTATCATAGTGTTTCCTTGTGAGGACACATTTCCTACAAACCCAGCAGCAGGAATAGTATGACTTTTCTTAGGTAATTGTCTTGTTTTAATCTAATGACTAACTATAGCTTTGAAAGGGATTCTGTTTCTCTTTGTTGCTTACATGCTTAAAGCCAAGTTTGCTGTTCGCCCCTAGAAAAGCAAAGATAGCATGCCACATATTTTGTGAATTTATCCCATAAACATTTTTCATCCGACTTGAACCCCTCATCCCTCTCAGTTGTATCACTCATTTCCTTACTATGGTAGATGTGTCTTACTTCAGATAGTCTGAACGTGATCTGAGCCTGATCTGGAGCCACAAGGGACAAACTGGTTTATCGACTCATTGAAATGGGAGAGACTACATACCAAAAGAAATCAAACCAAGAAAAAGGTAGAGTTTTATGACTGAAGGGAAGGCTGGAGTTTCAGAGAAGTTTCGAGAAAGTAGAATTTTCATAGGCATAAAGCAAGACTGTGTAAAGGCTTATGGCCTGCAAAGTGGATTCCAATTCCTGTTTTCCTGGAAACCATAAAACCAAGACAAACCCAGATGTCATACACAGACAGTCTGGCGGTTGAATCTCTTTTCTCTATGTCAAAGTGGTTTTCTTACTCCAGGAAAGAATGGTGCATTTCATTCTTGATGTGATTTTAAATAGGAAATTTCCTCATTGTCTATGATTTTAGAGAAGAAAATTTATCTATGAGTAAAAAAGCAGTAAGAAGTCAAATAAGGAGGTCATTATGACTCTTGCCAGACATGGTGTACCCTTGGGAGAAATACTGTTTCCTGCTAAATTTGCTGTTAACTTTGTCTCTGTTATTGCAGCTCGTGAATAGCCAGGTGGATTTTTATTTTCCTAGCCCAAAGCTAAACTTTACTTTCTCATATGTTTAAATGTAACAATATATAATTTAGGAATATATAATCAATTAATTAAATGCTGAACTTCATGAACTGGAAAGAAAATGGTAACCCATTCCAGTATTCTTGCCTGGATGATCCCATGGGCAGAAGAGCTTGGTGGGTTTATAGTTCATGAGGTCACAAAGAGTCAGACATGAATAACTGACTGAACATGTCTGAATTTCATGAAAAGTCAAAACACAAAGCTGAAGCAGTCAAAATTTCAGAACAGAATTATCTGATTTTGCTTTCAGCAATTACACTACATACTAAAAAAAAAAAAGAAAAAGTGGTTAGCATGCCACATATTTTTTGAATTAACCCATAAACATTTTTCATCATCTTCCATTCATCCAGCAAAGTTTCAATTAACTTAATGTATAATTACTAAAGTTATGTTTAGGATCTCTCTCCTTCTTTTACTATATCATGTATCACTGATTTAAGATGACAGAATTTGGGAACTTTATCATCTGTGTTAATTTTTATAAGCAAGGAAAATGAGGGTCAACTAATTAAAGTTAGACCAAGCCTGAAAAATATCAGCCTCCTATACCACAGCCTAGTGTTTATTCACCATGCAATTCAGAATATTATGTCTGCAAGGAAAAAAATCTTAAGAATATTTAGAGATAAACTATTTAAAAACTGTTCTTACAATTACAAGAGGAACTTCAGTAGGTTAATCCACACACACACACACACACACACACACACACACACAGACCTGGAGAGAGAAAGAAGATGTGTTTAAACTCTCCCATAGGCAGAAGGCCAGTAGAAAAACTTAACTTTGGTAGTTGGAGTGAATGTAATTAAAATCTGTCTTTTATTTCTCAGAGGCAGTCTCAGTGATAAACTGTATGTTCCTGGATCCCTACAGCTCTATAATAACAACAACATATTTCCCTGATCACTATGGGGAGGTCTAAAGTTTAGAAATGTATTTGACTGTGTACCGAGGATTGGTTTCAATATACGACTAGGTCAGTCTTCAATGATTTTCAGATAATGAAAAGTATTAAGAGCTCCATGGGCATCTGAGGAATTTCAGCATGAAGGTAATGAAAAACAGTAGCTTCTCCTCAAATGCCTGTTTCCAGGAATCAAACAATGGTAGTGAGTGCTTTCTTTTCTTTCCTCTTGAGTTCTACATGTTTCTGTTCAATAATTGCCTTAAAATGGTAAGACCTCACAAGGTCAGGAGAGAAGTAATATAGTATAGCTCTAATCCTTAGGTTCTGGATTTGGGCTGTTTGGGTTTAGAGTCTGGTTCCATCTACACACATCTGTAGATTTAGGAAAAAGTCTTTATAATTTATAAGCTGAAAATTAAATACTTCAACTCACTTATTAATGAAATAGAGATGAAGATAGCATCATTGTACAGAATTAAGTAAGGTATATGTGCTAAAATGTTATTCAGTGCTTATAATGTAGTATGCACTGAATAATGTTGAGTGTTTTATTTTGAAAACAAATACAAATAGAAGTTTTCCCTCCAAAATGGCTTTCTGAATACAACAGTATTTTGAAGATACTAAAAGTGTTTACATTTCATTAAAAACCCCTATCTATAGGAATCAAGTGTGAGTAAAACACTTTTATTGACAAAGAATCATTAAACAACACAATTTAAATGATGATATATCTATATATATGTAATAGCTTATTTAAGTCAAAAGAAAAAGGTGAACCAAATATGGTTTATCTCCATTTTCAAAACTACAGTTGAGTTTCTTACAAAACTCAATATACTCTTACCATATGATCCAGCAGTTGTTTTCCTTGGAATTTACACAAAGGAGCTGAAAACTTATGCTCACACAAAAATGTGCAAACAAATATTTGTAGTAATTTACTCAGTTCAGTTCAGTTCAGTCACTCAGTCATGCCAGACTCTCATGCAACCTCATGAACTGTAGCACTCCAGGACTCCCTGTCCGTAACCAACTCCTGGAGTCCACCCAAACCTATGTCCAATTAATTGATGATGCCATCCAACCATCTCATCCTCTGCTGTCCCCTTCTCCTCCTGCCCTCAATCTTTCCCAGCATCAGGGTCTTTTCAAATGGGTCAGCTCTTTGTATCAGGTGGCCAAAGTATTGGAGTTTCAGCTTCAAAATCAGTCCTACCAATGAACTTACTCATAATTGCCCAGACTCTTATGGAACCAAGATATTCCTCAGTAAGTGAATGGATAAGCTGTGGTATATCCAGGCAATGGATTATTCACAGCAAAAATGAAAATGAGCTACTAAATCATGAAAAGATATGAAAGAAGCTTAAATGCATATTACTAAATAAAAGAAATCAACTTGAAAAGGCTACATGCCTTTCAGTAATGTGACATCTGGAAAGATAAAACTACGGGGTCAATGAAAAGATCAGTGGTTGCCAGGGGTGAAGGAGGAGAGAGATGAAGAAGCAGAGCACACAGTATTTTTACAGCAGTGAAAATACTGTGTGATATTATAATGATGGATGTACATCATTATATATTTGTCCAAACACAAAGACAATGCCAAGAGTGAATCCTCAGGTACACTATGGGTTTTAGGTGATTATGATGTATTAATGTAGGTTCATCCTTGGTAAATAATAATAATAATGATGATGATGCATTATTCTGGTGAGTGATGTTGATTAATGGGGAAGGTTATGTGTGGGTGAGAACTGCAGGTATATGTGAAATCTCTGCATCCTCCTTTCAATTCTAAAACTGCTCTAAAATCTACAGTCTTTAAAGACTAGAAAAAGGATGTTTTAAAAAGGCAATCATTTATTCCACACTAATTTATAACATGTATACCATTAGTAAGTATGCTGCTATATTCTAGGTATCAAAAATGTGATTGTCACAGTATCAGCCTTCAAGGTAATCATAGTAAGGCAAGTGGATGGTAATGTCTGCTCTACTGGAGGTTGGACAGCGATGCAGGTTGTGACCCATGGTCATGTGGATTATCCTCTACACATTCACAATGACACCCCTGGAGTTGTGCAGAATATAACATGGAGGATGTAAGCATGTCCTCAAACAGGGGCTCTTATTTACCGCAAAGTTAAAGAATAAAGAATATCTCCTAAAAGGAAATAATACAATTCAACAAGATTTAAAATATTCTACATGCCATACTTTTAAAGGCTAATATTACTACTTGAGAAATTTAGAGATAATGTAAATAAATTTCAACATGCTGGTACAAAGAGTACAGATAAGAATTATTTTTGATTAAAAAATTAAATGATAAAATATTAAAGAAAAATGGAATAATTCCTATATAACCTTAGCATAAGGAAGGTCTATTTTATTTCTAAAAATAACTCAAAATTAAAATAAAAAAAATTAATGAATTTTACTACATGAAAGCATTTTAAACTGCATATATGAAAAATCAGAATAAAATAATTACTGAGTTGGGAAAATAGTTGCCAACCATATTACAGATAAAGAGTTCATGTTCTTAAATTATTATAGTTCCTAGAAATCAAGGTCAACATTTTAATGTAAAGAAAGTTCACAGAAGACAACAAACAGATTTTCCTTAAATAACATCAAAATGCTTATTCACTATAGTATGAAAAATGCAAATAAATATACACTGAAGTAACATTTTTTTTCATTCAGTCCATCTGGAAAAATTAAAAGGTTGTAAAATGTTTAACGTTTAGTGTAAATTCATAAAATTCTCCTAAAGGGCAATTTGACAATATAAATAAATGCATATATCCTTTGTCCATTGATTTCACTTCCAGGAATTTATTCCAAAGATGGCCTTTCATGAGTGCAAAATAACCTATGTATACAAAGTTACTCACTGTGGCATTCATTCTAATAACAAAAGATCAGAAACAACTCAAGAGGTTATCAACAGGGCACTGGCTAGTAACATGGCAGCACATCCCTGCAAGACGCTACTATGTAGCTACAAATTTATAAAAGAAAAAGGCCTTGTCTATTACAGAAATATTAGTCCCCAAGGTACAGTAAGTGAAAAAGAAAAATGCAGAAGAGTTTGTGTTTATAGGCTATATGTTTGAAGAAAAGAAAGAAAATAAAACTATGGATTTATTTGTATTTATATTCACATAAAACTTTAGAAGCTTATGTAAAACTTCTTAATAAAGACAACTTTATATAAAACCAGTAAAAGTCATTAGCCATGATAGTGGATGATGGAAACTGTATATATGAGTAAGAGGTTAGGTATTAGACTCACTGTATAGCTTTGAAATATTTTAATTTTTGACTCATGTAAATTCATTACCTACTCAGAAATAAAATCTAGTTCACACACACACACACACACACACACACACACATTTGTATATGGGCTTCCATGGTGGCTCAGATGGTAGAGAATCCATCTGCAATGCGAGAAACTTGGGTCTGATCCCTGGATTGAGAAGATCCCCTGGAGGAGGGCATGGCAACCCACTCCAGTATTCTTCCCTGGAGAATCCCCATGGACAAAGGAGACTGGGAGGCTACAGTCCATGGGGTTGCAAAGGCTGGACACAACTGAGCAACTAAGCACAGGGTGTGTGTGTGAATATACACATTTATATTAAAGGAAACATCAGTTTAATCCGTTTAGTAAGAGTGAACTAATATTTATTGATTATCTATTTATATGGTTTTTGTCAACCATTTTGCTAGGCTCTGTGTGTTATGTATTTTACATCATTTATACTATATATAATTCAAATGAGAACAAAAACTTTAAAAGACAACACCCATGATATACAGGTCAAATAATTGAGTCTCAGAAATATTAAGCAATATATCTAAGTCTGTACAATTAGTACTAATATTAATACTAACAATAATAGCTAACACTTTGATAAACTACCACGTACCAGGTACGGTTCCCTGAGGTAGCTGCTAAAACTTTTCCTATTTCAAATTAAGGAAACAGGAACACAGTAAAGTTAACTGGTGTGTCTCAGGTCTCAATACAGAAAAAATGCAAAGTAAGTATTCAACAAGGGAATCTGTCTCTACAGTCCATATTCTTAACTACTTTGCTATTATTTAGGTACTTCTACCAGTTAAAGCCCATATTTTTCCTCTGTAGAATGCTTTATTTATACGCTGAAACATGAAACATTGAAAAATTACCTTCAGTGTTATTCAAAAATTTTATAAAAGCATTGAAATCATGAGGCACACAGACACAGAAATATTGCTATCCCCAGTCAGCTAAAACAGTTATTTTTAAAATAATAGCGGTTCTTTTCAAATGCAGTGTGCTATGATTTTGTGAAAATTGGAATAAGGGTTAGAGGATTGGGTTCTTGGAGCAACTTTGGCACTATGTGGCAGACTGGTGTTTCTCTCGCTTTTTCAAATGTATCAATAGATGGACTTTCTCTAGGGTCTGTAGCTATTTGACATTCCACATTTCAAAAATTCTGCAAGAGTAGCCACTTTCACCAAAAGCTGACACAACAGAAAAACCTTTTCCAACACATTTTTCTAGAATGTCCTTTTAAGAACCTCTACTATTTCTGCAGCACAAGTAGAAAGGCAAGTTCCTGAAGCCATGAGGTCACAGAACACCTGGTTCCTTGAACTGCTAAACAGCAAATTTTTTCTCCATTCTCATGAGATTGATTTCTAAGAGACTGCTGCTGCTGCTCCTGCTGCTGCTGTTGCTAAGTCGCTTCAGTTGTGTCCAACTCCTAGCGACCCCATGGACTGCAGCCTACCAGGCTCCTCCATCCATGGGATTTTCCAGGCAAGAGTACTGGAGTGGGGTGTCATTGCCTCCTCAGTCCTAAGAGACTGGAACAGTGTAAAACATCAAAGTTGAGCCAGCCAGTGGCAAAGGACTGAGCATAACTCTGTATCTAAGTGGGAGAGAAACCAGTGAATCAATTCTACTGAGCTCTGCATTTTGTACTCTGCTGAAAAACCTTACCAAAGGAAGTTGTCAGCACTTAAGAGCCCAGACTTAGAGTAGCAAAACCCATATAAACATCTGGCAATTTTTACAATACAAAAATGTGTCTAACTTTAAATTTAGAATGGCAAAGGAAATTTACCAACATTTTAGATGATTGCAATTATTTATCTTTCAGTGTATACTTACAAACTGTGTTTCACTTCATTTTGAAGTACTTATAATTAAATCTACAGATCTAAAGATCTAAATGTCTGTTCCAGTCAGCAGCCAAGTCAAAACTGACAAGTCTAGAGAAGAGAGTTTAAAATGGGATTGCGTGGTCACAGCCAAGGCATAATGCCTGCTGCTGAGCAGGATGCAGAATGGTGAATAATGCCATCTCAGCAGACAAGAGCTTAACTGCCAAAGCCTGACAGAAAGACTGATTTCCTCTAAAGGAGGCTAAATGTTTTAAAGTAGTAGTAGATTGAATTGGTAAAATATCTACAGCATCTTTTCATCTGAATTATAAAGATTTATATAACTTCATCTTAAATATGTTCCAAAAACAACCCTGTTGTATGTGTACACACACATTAAGATTCAGTCTAAAGCATTATTGCGGGGAATTTTTGGAAGCCTCTAAATCTGAACTCACCATTTAAAGCTACTGAATTTTTGTTTATTTAAAGCAACAGAATCACATAGATGAGTAACTTTGTTGTATACATTTTGGAGCATTAAATTATAGGAGTAGAAAGGATGAAAAACTATCTTGGCGGTATTTCAGAAATAATTTTAGGAGTAGATTTGGATATTCCATTAAACTTGGCCCTTTTACTTATCAATAGTTTAAATCTGCACAAAAATATAAACGGGAACAAGTATTTCATTCCTTAGAGATAGCAGGATATCAGCTATTAAAACTTTCATAAAGGAAAAGGGAAGGGAGAGGAGTGAATATGAGAAAACATACCCAAAGTCATCTGTCCAAATTCTGTTTTTAATATATGTGCGACCTTAGAAAATACAGTTACCTCTTATCTAAAATAGTTGTTAAGTCATATCTACATCTCCAAACTATGATAGTTAAAATAAATGTGAAAGCAATATGCCTGGTGTCTGGCATCCAGATGACAATCAATAGACAGTGGTTGAATCTTCTTGACACAGCTTGTACTCATCACATACTCTTATTACAACATTAATGTGTAGAAGTTTCTTTTAAAAAAAAATTATCATAACTAACTTCCAAAATTTTAAATAAAATAATGGCTGACACACATCCACAAGAACAATTAAATTGATTTTAAATAAATATCAAATATTTGTAACCCATGCCTTTCACATATTTATATTTTGGAGAAGAAACACACTTGAACTATCACCCTAGCCCTCTTTTACTCTTTATTTTGACAGTTAATTCTCAAATATGAACTAGCCATAGTCTTCAGTTTTTAAGCATTTTTAGATTTATAAATATATATTTAAGAGATTTATAGTCTTTGCTTCTCTTTCTGTCTCCTGGATAAAGGTGGTACAGAAATCCTGGACCTAAACTTTTGCTTTAGGTGGTCTATCCTAAGCCTAAACTGACAATACAGCTGTTGGCTACATGCTTAAAGACACATACTTCTTCAATCCTAGAAGTAAGCTTTATTAACAATGAACCTGACATTTTAATGGCCATCTGGCTGTTTCTCCTGTGCTTCTGAATCAGTAGAGGAGATAGATGCTATTTATTGATTCTCTAAAAGCTCAATGATGAAAAGTAAATCTCAAGCTCAAGTGTAGCTGTAAAAGCCTACAGGAAAACATTTATTCAACATGTAGGTAGATGAATGATGTCCTCTACCAGTGTGCGAAAGGAGTCAGAAAGGGGTCTCCAGTGAAGAGAAATTCCACAAGGTATGTGGCTTATCTCTCCCTTATCACATTGTGATAGACATTATTAGTATATACTCATCTACTTCTTCCATTATGCCAAAATACCTTAGAGGGCCAGAGGAGAATATTAGCATAGGCTTGGACCAGAATTTTGGCAAATGCATAAGAGCTACATATAAAAGGGTTTCAGCTCAAGATGGAAAAGATTATAAGACTCAGAGCTACAAACATTATTAAATTAAATCATTGCACAGTGAATGGGGAGTTCCCTGCAATGGAAGAGCAGAAACCAGGCACTCATTCCTCAGGATTGAGATAAAGGAGTCAAACACCAGATGGGTGGCTGGCTTTTAAGCTTCTTTCAATAATGGTATGATATGAACATCATTGTTTAATAATCATTACCTTTCTCTTTCTAATGACTATGTGACCTTAATTTCTTCACTTCTCTTTAAATTAACTTAGCCATTCAATTCTAATATTTCAGGAAATGTAGAGATTTGTTCATTAATTCTTACATACAACTCAAATACCAGAAAGTATAGTGTACAAAGCAGAACTGAATTTCCTTTAGAAAGCTGATGAGTGGACCTATCAAAGACACTATCAGTTTCCAAAGAAAAATGAAAACCAGACCTCATTAAAGTGACAAAGCTTCTTAGAGCAGCACTCAAAATAATTGATTAAATGCACTTTTTCTGTAGTTCAGAATTTTTGCTTATTAATATACAGTCAGCCCTCTGTTCCACAGTTTCCAAATCCAGGAATTCAACCAACAACAGATCAAAAATATTTGGGAGAAAAATTGCAGAAAGTTCCAAACAGAAAAACTTGAATTTTTCTCATGCAGGCAACTGTTTACCTAGCGTTTACATTGTAGTCACAACATTATATTTACAGTGTATTAGATATTAAAAGTAATCTACAGATGATTTAGAGTAGATAAGAGAATGTGCATAAGTTATACATAAGTACTACCCCATTTTACATGAGAGACAGGCATCCATTGATTTTGGTATCCACAGGGTGTCCTGGAACCAGTCCCTTTGGATGGCTAGAGATGACTGTATACATCCCAAAGTGAAGGCACAAATGCACACTGCGTACATCCACAGCCTTTTGCCTTCCTGAAGGGAACTATTTAAAATCGGAATGAATCTGATCAGTTCATCTGACAGTGGTAGTTAACCTACTCAAGGATGTGGAGATATCTGGGCCATGATATATATTGTTTGTAGCTTCTTTAAAATTTTGTTGAATAAAATCAGTGTTGCATGTGGCTGATGATTTACCAGAATCTTTCTAGGTATTGGAATAAAAGTTAATTTAACAGTATAGCCCTTAATTTTTAAGACCTAAATTTGATTTTACAACTGCTTATTCTTCTTGCTTTCTTTCTCTCTTTGTGTCTCTCTGGTAGAACACTTTTCTGATTTTCTCAAAGCCTAAAGATGTGCACACAGAAAACAAAATATACAATTTCATCATTATGTCAAAGAACTCATAACATTTTACATTAAATATTTATATTAAATGTGCTTAAGAGAATTAAAATATATCTTATTTTTCTTGTTTGAATATAGATTCAATTGATTACCAAGAGTATTAAAACTCACTACTATGGCTTGACTGGGAACACTCCACAGTACTAAGATGGATAAAAATCTAAAGTCTTAGAAAAAAACTTTAAGTATTGTTATTATGTTCATGATTATTGAAAAATAGAGAATGAACAAGTTGTGTTGGGTCACATATCTAAAAAGTGGAGTGAAAGAACTAGAATATTGTTCTCATAATACACCTAAATATGTGCAGAAACATGAAAGCTATAACTTTTAATAGTTAATCATTAAAGTAAAACCTAATTAATTCAAAAGTTCTAAAAGGGAAGAAAGGGTCCTAGCTATCTGTATTTTATTTTTTATACCTTATTAAAAATAATTGACAAAATTATATGCATTTAAATATGCGACTTGATGATTTAATATACATAAACATTATGAAATAATTATCAAAATCTAGTCAATTAACACATATATCTCTCATATATCTCTAATTCTTTTAGAATGGGGGCATCATAATGTTTAAAATCTACCTTCAGCAAATTTTATGTATATAAATATCATATTACTAGGTGTAGTCAACATGCCATACATTAGACCTTCAGGACTTCTTTATCTTAGAACCAAAAATTTGTATCTTTTGAGGTACAGACCTCCCTGTTTCTCCCTTCCACAGCTTCTGACAAGCACCATTCTACTCTCTTTTGTTTTAAGATTTAAAAAAAAAAAGCTTAACAAAAAAGGATACCATACAGTAGCTGTCTTTGGCTTATTTCACTTAACATAATGCCTTCCATGTTTATCCATGGCCTCACAAATGGCAAGATTGTTTTCTTTATATGGCTTTATATGGAGTAATAGTCCATTTATTACATTGCTTATATATACCACATTTTTTAATCCCATTCATCCACTGGCAAATACTTAGGTGGCTTCCATATGCTGGCCACTGTAAATAATACTATGCTAAATATGGTGGTTCAGGCACCTCTTGGAGACTCTGATTCTGTTTCTTCCAGTAGTGGGATTGCTGGATCATACCACAGTTCTATTTTTACCTTTTTAGGAACTTTGAAATGTTTTGCATAATGACTGCAACCAATTCACATCCTCTCCAACAGTAAATAAGGGTTCCCTTTTCTCCACATTCTCATCAACTTTTATCTGCTATCTTTGTGATAATAGACATTTCATTGTGGTTTTGATTTGCATTTATCTGACAATCATGTTGAACATTTTTTTTCACGTACCTATTGAACATGTGTATACCTTCTCTGGAAAAATGTCTTTTCAGGTTTTCTGCCCATATTTTGCAATCATATTATATGTTTTTGAAATTGAGTTGTATGACTTTTCTTATGTATTTTGAATATTAACCCCTCATTTATTTTACACTTAGCAATATTTTCTCCTATTTAAATTTACAGTGATAAATACCTACATTAAGAAACCAAGAAAGATTCCAAGTAAACAACCCCTCCTTACATCTGAAGAAACTAGGAAAGAATAATAAACTAGCCAAAGTTATCAAAAGGAAGAAAATAATAAGGATTAGAGCATTGAAATAGAAACTTGAAAGAATAGAAATGATCAACAAATATGTGTTTGTTTTTGAAGATGAACAAAATTGGCAAACGTTTATAGTCAGACTAAGAAAAAGATAGTCTTATTTATTCATGACTCAAATAAAATTATAAACTAGAGAATAAACATTACAACTGATGTCACCAGATATAAAGGAACATAGAAATTGCTGTCACCAATTGCATGCCAGCAAAGTGGACAACCTAGAACAAAAGATAATTTCTAAGAATATTAAACCTTTGAAATCATGAGGAAATAAAAATCTGAACAAACCAATAATGAGTAAGAAGATTAAATCAATAATCAAAAGTATACCGACTTATAAAAACTCAGGACCAGACGGCTTTACAGGTAAATGCTATCGAAGATTTAAAGAGGTAGTACCAAGTTTTCTCAAACAATCCAAAAGTAGAAGAGGAAGGAATATTTTCAAACTCGTTTCACAAAGCCAGCATTACCCTGATCCCAAAGCCAGATAAGGGCACTACAAGAGAAAAATAACTATAGGGCAATATACTTGATGAATATACATATAAAAAATCTCAATAAAATGCTAGCAAACTTAATTCAAGAGCACATTAAAAGGATCATACTTCATGATACTAGAAAAATATGTAAATAATTGAGAAATAAGATGTATCAGGATGCATCAAAATATAGTTAAAGCTTATTTCTTAAACTAGCAATATGATCCAATCATGTGATCTAAGCCAGGTGAGTGAACTTCATTATTCTGAGAATATGTGTTACCATCAACCTTATGATTTAACTCAGAGTAATTATTACAGAGTTCACATACAAGCAAAGAGACCTTAGGTCCCAGGTATCTAACCAAGTAAAGAAAATTAGGAGACATCCCTGGGAAGGAAGATAAATCCTGGGAAGATAAATGGGAATTAACCTGGTAAGCTGGAGGAAGAATGAAGAGTAAAAGGAATAAGCTCATCAATAAAAATCAAATATACAAGGACCCAGGAAAGAAGAAAAACAATTGCAAAAGCCCCTCTCAATAGAGAGAAGCTTAGTGCTTATGGTCTCGATTGGGTAAGATAAATAGTTTGTACTTTAATCTAAATGTAACGAAGAGCCCATGAAGTTCTTTAAGTAGTAGCATGGCAGACTAATTTATTCTTGCAAAAATGTTTTACTGGGGATTACTTTATGTCAGGTACTATAAATGAAATATTCATGGTCTCTGCACTTGGGAAGTTTACAATCCAGTAGTCAGATGACTGTTTTAGGAAAAAGCAGTCTGGTTTCAGAATAGAGAAATGAATGAATGAATGAAGAGAGAAGTTAATGTAGAGAGAAATCTTAGGCACTTTTGCAATTTACCATCTGAATTGAATGAAAGTTATCTGACTCAGATTATTGGCAGAGAGATAATTCAAAACACCTAAATTTGAATGAAGAATTTGGATAAATACCCTGTTGTATTTATTCAGCTATTTTATAAGTTATACTCAGATGAACTTCTGTTTATATGAGCAAGTATTCATAATATACTCTAATGCAAAAATAACTTTAAATAATATTTTATGTCATTTAAAAATCACTTTAAGTATTTATTATGGTGCAACAAATTATTCCCAACCCTAAGTTTAAAATGATTTCCATTTGTTTTTTGGGCCAAGAAAGCAGGCATTGCTTGACTGGGCAATTATTTTATCCTTTGTAGCATTAACTTAGGTCCCTTGGTTTTGTTTGGCTGCATATGGTCTGGTTGGAATAGCCAAAATGGTTTAGCTCAAATGTTGGTACTTTAACAAGGTAGCTGAGGAGGTGGGCTCTGCTATGATTGTTCACCTGAGAACTAGCCAAGGCCTCTCTAACCTGGCAGTCTCAAGGTAGTTGGACTTCTCACATAGTAGTTTATAGACCCTAAAGTAGGGATATGTCTCAAGAGACAGAGTGGATATTGTCACTCACATAAAGGTCACAGTATCACCATCTTCACCTTACACACTCTTTGTCAAAATGATTACTGAGGTCACCCAGACTGAAGGAAAAGAAATGTGGACCCCACCATTCAATTGAATGACCATATAAAAATATTTTAAAAATATTGACACATCTTTAATCAATCAGCCACAGTCTGCCCACTGTCCACCAGTTATCATAATTGATTCCTCCCTGCCAAATGTTCCTTCCCCCATGGTCCCCAGAATCTCTTCCCATCACAGCATATATTCAAACTCCTGGAATCTTGTCACCTAAATCACTCCCAGGATGAGATGAGCCTCCTCGGGGGTTGGTTCCTCAGATAAAGTATCTCTCGTTTTGAAGATATGTATACTAAAGAGGTAAATTATCTATCCTCCACAAACATAACATGCAATGGTGAGATACAGGTAAGATAACCAATACGGAAAACTTTCATTAAAAAAAGAACAAACAACTTAGCAATGAGGGGCACTGTTACTAGTCCTTGCCATTTCTGCAGTCTAGTCAGGCACACGGCTCCTATTCCATATAACTGTTGGGTTAAGACCCAGCAGTAATCTGTAGAACGATTCTTGGCAACACTTCTCAGTGCTTGATCTCTCACATGTTTTTTCCATTAGAAATGCCAAATTTTTAAAATCTTTAGGCTTCTCAACCTGTTTTCTCATTGGATAATTTTGGCAATTCAAAGATCTCTTTTCATTCTGGTTTTTTTTTTTTTTTTTTTTGCCTCTTTCAGTCTAAGCTAATATAATTTCTTTAGAGCTATGGGGGGTGTGTGTGTGTGTGTGTGTGTGTGTGTGTGCGCGCCAATTATAGTTAAATCTATTAAGCAAAAGTAACATCCATTTTCTTTCAGGGATAAGCCTGTTTCAGCATGAGTTAACAGAATGCTATGGGAAAATGCCATTTAGATCCTTGGAAGTCACTGGCTGGTTGAAACACTCTAAACTCACATTCTAAAATTCTTAGAGGATCTGTCATCTAGCAGAGTGTCTAAGGGGAAGGTGATGGGACTTTTAGAAATCTCACTATGCAAGCCTTTAAATTTTTATAAGGTTTCAACAAAAGTTCCCTCAGTCACAGCTTTGCGGTCTCTAGGTTTGGGCCATGTTTACTGACAACTGTTTTACATGTCATCTTTGCCCAGAGGCCATGTGTTACATAACTGAGAGTGCTTTGCTGGGAGAAACCGAGCAAGAGTTTCATTTTCAAACACAGCAAGCCCTGCTATATATTTCCCCTAAATTCTTCTTGAAAACTGAACAGTTTCTTCTGTGGTTCATTCCATTCTTGATGTCTTTTATCATAGGCAAAAGGAAATCAGATTCCTGCCTTACCCAGATCAAGTGACCATTTTATTTTCCATTTTACTGATAGAAACAGTTCTGAACTTTCTGCCAGTACATGAATCGTACCCATTTCCTAGCCTCCACTAATGTTTCCTGACTCTTTTTTTTTATGTTTTACTAAGTATTCCTGAGGCTGCTCCAGCTTCTATTCACCGCTCAATCACAAAGACAAAGCTGCAAGTTTTAGTTGGCACCCCAGCTCTAGGTACTAAATTCCATTGTCGCTTTGTATTATTGCACATAGCATACCAAAACATTTAATTATATATCATTAATATGTGGTTCAGGAATTTGGACAGAGAAATTATTTCACTCCCCATGGCACTGAATGGGTTCCTCAGCATATTTCAAACAGGTAGGCTAATCTGGAGAATCTAAGAAGGTGCTCTTACATATCTAGCACCTTGGCAAGAAGGGTTGGAAGGCTCATCTTTCTATGTTCAGCCCACCAGAGTGGATATATATTCCCTTCTCAGCTTTGTTGCCTCTGACTAGGGAAATTTCTTTCATGGTAGCACAGAGTTTGAACACATCAGGTGCCATCTCTTAAAGGTTTCGGGCCAGAAACTGCATACCACCATGTCTACTTTATTCTAGCCAAAGAACTCATTAGCCTGCCAAGATTCAAGGAGAGGGATACATGATCATCTTTCATATGGAGCTGCTATTTTTATTATTTGTTATTCAGTCGCTAAGTCATGTCCAACATTTGAGACCCCATGGAATATAGACCAACAGGCTTCTCTGTCCATGGAATTTTCCATGCAAGAATACTAGAGTGGGTTGCCATTTCATATAGAGAGTGTTTTTAAATAATTTGCAGCTATCTGTAACATGCCACATTACCATACATAAATAATGTCATTATGGATGTCAAAAACTTTCCTGTGTAGTTATCTGTAATTCTTTTTTCTACTGTGAGCATTTTTTTTTTTTTTTGGAAAAAGAAAAAAAAAGAAGATGTTCCATTTACAGTGAAAGTGAAGAAAATAGGGAGGCCACAAACAAGTGTCTACTACTATGCCACTGGGTCTTCCCAGACAGCTCTAGTAGTAAGGAACACACCTGGTAATGCAGGAGATGTAAGAGACCTGGGTTCAACCCCTGGGTCAGGAAGATCCACTAGAGAGCACAGCAACCCACTCCAGTATTCCTGCCTGGGGAATCCTATGGACAGAGAAGACTGGTGGGTACAGTCCATAGCGCCACAAAGAGTCAGGCACCACTGAAGCAGCTTAGCACACACACCCTGCAATACGGAACTGGAAAGTGCTTGCCGCTTAACCCAACAGATAAGCTAAATCAGCAAGCCCCACTTTTTCTTCTTCTGACACATCAATTACTTGTTAAAGCTCTGAAATCATGTGTTGCACTTGCTCAGAAATATTTAATAGCTTAAACTCAATTAACATTGCTTAAGATGAAAACTGATTTTGTCTCAAAACTTGTGTTTTTTGTCTTAGCTATTCATCACATTCCTAATGAAAATAAATGGCCTCAAAAGAGCCCAGTTTTTAGTTCTTGTTATTAAGTGAGAAAACCATCAAATAAAATAAGGCCCACTCATTTACTTTCATTTTTTCCCCTAATTTTAGGAAAAACTATTTCCACATGTACAGTCATTTGTGCTCTACTTTTCTAGTTCATTAGACTATGCTAGACTTTCTTAATAAAATTTGTAGCAATCACATTCATGCAATCCATAAGACCATAACAAAAATATCTATTTTGAAGTCATTTTCTTAGTTATTAATTCAAATTATTGAAGTTGGAACAATATTTCTTCAAACAGCCTCCATCCTTTCCTTTATTTATTTACTTTAGTGAGCATATATTGTGTCTTGATACTATCAGAGGTATGGGGGAAAATGAAAAGTTAGATTAATTTTCTCTACTTTTATGAAAGTAGTTAGAAACAAGATATTAATAAGGAATTATATCCAATTGTGCCATAAAAAGGAAAGTGACACCGATAGAAGACTCAGTGTAGAGCATAGTAGACACACCCAAATTAGTCCGGGGAGTAGGACAAGATTTTATTAGTCCAGGGAGTAGGACAAGGTTTTTTTTTTTTTTTTTTTTCCTGTTTTTTTATTAAATGCTACTTTGTAAGAGAAGCCTGGGGAAAGCTCTCTGTGGGCCCCATCCCCGCACTGAGTGAGGCCGGCCGGCCCTGCTGCCGAGGCTTCCAGAGCAGACTCCTGGAAGCACACAGGTTTTCGGTTCCCTTCTGCTTGAGCTAGTGCCTGGCAGCCCCAGGTTCCCAGGGTTTGTTAGAATGAGTTAGCTCCTGCCACCTTCTCAAGGCAGAGATCGGGTCTGTGGGCCAGTCTACTCTGGAACAAGGCCCCCAAGTGGCGTCGGAAGAGGTCCTCCAGCTCCACTGAACTGACGGTCCTTTTGCTGTGAGGTCATCTCTGCTCAGCCCACAGCTGGGTTGTTTCCGATCACGCTTTATTAGGAAAATAAAACCAACTCTCTATGTACAGGACACATCGGTGTCTGGGGGGCTGAGGGGGAGCTCACTGGACTCTATGAGGAGGCCCGCGGCCGGAGGAAGTGCTCTCCCCCTGGAGAAGGGCCTGGAGCAGCCAGCTACTCCACGCCTTCCTGCTTGTCTTTGATGGCCACCCGGAAGCGCTCTTCCCGCAGGGACAGCTCGCTGATGAGGTCAGTGATGGCGTTGGTGAAGGCCTCCTGGGGGCTGTAGTCCAGCGTGGTCTGCACCCGGATGATGATCTTGTGCTCCAAGGGGTGCGGGACTTTGTAGCCAGCAAACAGCACCTGTGGGTCCTTGAGGAGCTGCGATTTAATGATGTTTCCTAGCGTGTGGTCCTTCTTGTTGATGGTGAACAAACAGGCATTGGGTACTTTGGTGTCCTTGTTAATGGTGATCTTCTTCTCGCCCTCGAAGAGCAAGAACGACTCGAAGGCGGGAGGGGCGTTCATCCTACCGTCGCGGCCACCTAAACCGCTGCAGCAGCCACCACCGCCTCCAGAGCCCTAACATCCTAGTTGAGATGAATGTTGTTAAGCATGGACCATACATCTATAAAGGCCCAGAGACAAGAGAGACAGAGTATGAAAATAGTTAAGGAACTTTAAAAGAAAAGTTCTGAGAAGGGAAGAAGAGATGCTAGAATTTTGGAAGGACTAGATCAAAATGGCTCTGTAAAATATGATACTGTAGAAAATTTGGACTTTACACTAAAAATCTTAATCCACTGAAGCGATTTAAGTCAGGCAAATGTCATCATCAGAACTCTGCTAATAAGATTATTCTAGCTTCAGAGTAGTGAACTATTTGGAAGAAGAAAGAACTGGATATCAGTGTTCCACTTTTAAAACCACTACAGGCATCCATTAGAAGAGCAGACATTGGCATCGACAGTGGTAACAGACAATGGAAGGATTACAGAGCTACTTAGAATATAATGCTGAGTGTTGATGGCGCTAATGACTAATGGAATAATTATGGTAAAAGCACTAATAGTTAATAATAAAACAGTATATGTCGCACGGGCTTCCCAGCTAGTGCAGGTGGTAAAGAACCTGCTTGCCGAAGCAGGAGACACAGGAGATGGGGGCTTGATCCCTGGATCAGGAATATCTTCTGGAGGAGAAAATTGCAATCCACACCAGTATTCTTGCCTGGAGAATCCCGTGGGCAGAGGAGACTGGCAGGCTACAGTCCATAAAGTCCCAAATGAATAGTCAGACATGACTGAAGCGACAGCAGACACACAGAAAGCGTTACAGTATTTTAAGGTGGATAAATTAGGACTATAATTGGAAAATTGGAAGAGGGAGAGAAAATCTTATTAAATCTAATTTTTAAATATCTAGAGACATATTAACCAGATATAAACGGCCTCTCATTTAATCATTCAAACAATAAAGAACACGTTAGCAAATGAAAAAAACATAAATGTAGCCTGGGTAGTCTAAGAAAAGTTACTGACATGTTAACAATGAGGATCATTATCTGAAAAGGGAAGGCTTTATCAGAAATATATGTATATATGTACTTGTCTAATTCCAAGGATAAAATTCTAGAACTTAACTTCAAAGATTAACAGAGGTCATTTATGGGTAGTGATATGATATTTTTTGTTTTTCATTTTATCTGTATTTTCTAAGTTTCTTTAATATACCAAAATTTATTTTATAATCTTAAAAATTCTACAAATAAAAATGACAATAAGCAAGGCTCCAATTTTCAAAGACAACATATGGGCTCAGGGCCAATTATTACAATAATTATACTTTGTATCGATACTTCCTAGAGGTAGGAAAGGAGATATGTGCCCAGGTAAATAATTAAAACAGTGATGTATCATTTTACTATGATCTGTGGCTCTGACTTAATGCCTCCAAAGCAAAACTGTAGCATGCTGTTGCAGGTTGGGATTCCTAAAAAGCAGACTCTGAGACAGAATTTACATCTAATAGATTAGCGAGGAAGTCTTCTCAGGGTTAAAACTAGGGGACGTGACAAAAAGGGAAGGGAAGGAAAAAGAAGGAAAGACGTATGGTAGGGCAGAAAAAGAAGCTGGTATTGCTTCATTCTCAGGGTAAGACAACCAGCCATGGGGAGATTTTAAAGATGGAGTAAACTCTCAAAGCTGTCTTTATATTGACTATTTACTGGATGTGGGACATCACAGGAAGTGAGCGTGATATTGAGCAGCAGTTTTCAGCTGAGGCAGTTATCTGAGGGGGCTAATAGCTTAAGGCTGTCTGCCAGCAAGAGCTCCAGGAGATGGAGTAACAACTACCTGATTTCTGAAGGAAGATATGGGTATTCCATCACAATGTCTACACAAGAGGACACCTGGAGCACTATCAAAATTGCCTCCTAAGTGCTAATTTCAACCCTGAAAGTGAGAAAATATAAGTGTACAACTTGAAAGCAATATCTAGGGCTCTCCCTGATGCCTAGCCCATGTCACACAGGACACGAAGAATCCACCTGGGCCCTAAAAAAGGAGATATAGAATCAGTTTATGACTCTTACTGCCTAGATGGAAGACAGAGATGAGACATCATGCATAAATGCACATTAAACTTTTTCCACTTTCGAACTTCCTTTTCTGAAAAAATCAAGCTCAATCTTCCTATACTTGCCCTTGAACATAACTCATTCATGGAAGTATAAGAAAGCTCTGTGTGGGGTGTGAAGAAGTGAAGATATTTATTAATTTTTAAGGTCAGCAGTTCAATTCTACAAGACTTTTAATTGATTTGATGGAGGGGTGAAGAAAAGAAGACCCTCAGGGATAATGTCTGTATTTTTAACTGAATGGATGCAAATCAGAGAACATGAGAGAATATTCTACCAATGCTGTGAGAATACTTGGCTATCTCTTCTAAGCAATACTAAAGCAAATCCCTATTTCATATCATATGCACTAATGAATTTTATGTAAAAGCTAAACATTAAAAATGAATAACAACTGAAAATTTTTGAGCAGTCATGCACCACACACACACACACACACACATGCATGCACACACACACACATCCTCCCTGCCACAAGTATACTTCAAATGGCTAGAAATGACAGAAGAAAAAATAAAGCAAAATAGAAGAATAGATATGCTGGAAATGAAAAGAAAGATATTTAGGTAAACAAAAATATATATATAAGTAGAATTGCTAGATAAAATACAGGATGTCCAGTTATATTTGAATTCTAGAAAAACAGCAAATGGGCTGAGAGTTTATTCCAACAGGCAACACATAGACATATAAACATGCACACATATGCCTCTGCATGACCATCACTAAAAAAATATCTTTCAGCCCAGAATTTTGTACTTAATCAAAATGGCATTCAAGGCACACGGCAAATTAAAACATGTTATTCAAACATTTATTTTTCATAGCTTTCTTCTGAAAAATATACTATAAGAAATTTCCTATTAAATAAAAAATTAGGTTAGAAAAAGTGTAAAATGTACAGGTAATCAAATAAATTAGTGAAATATAACCAAAAAGTTCTAACTTGTTAGTAGCCACCTGCAAACAAAATTTCAGGTAATAATAAGCACTGGATCAAAACATACAAAGCTGTTATCTCATATTTGCAGAAGAGGATAAATAGGAATACTTGTTAATTCTAAATGTTGAAGAAAAAATGTTAGTTAAGTATGTTAGCCACTTGAGTGAAAACAATTTTAAATAATACAAAATATATAACTTCAGAACATCTGGAGAGAAAGGTAGAATGCATAACTTCCAACCCAGGAGGGAAATGAAATTTCAATCTGATCAAGGGCAAGAAAGGAAAACAGTAAATATATATAACCAAAATTCACTGAATGAAACAGAGAAAATAAAATCTAGCTATATGCTGTATATTAGAAGCATATTTTAAAAATAAATGTCATATTCATTATAAAAGATATTATTTTACTATTTTGTTCCCACTTCCTCTCATTTTGATCTAAATACTCCTAAGCTAAAGTGGACAGTTCCCATATAAAGCAACTGCATCTTTCTTTTCTGATCCTAAGGTTTTCTCCAGCACCACTGAAGCTTGCTCAGACTGTTCAGGGAAGCCCTAAAGGGCTGAGCATTTATATTCCCCTGGGCAGACTTAAAAACTAAAGACTGTATTGGGAGCATAAATACCCCCAACTTACTATTCCTGTGTAAGATGATTCTGAGGCTCCTCACAGGATTCCCAGCAGGATGGGGCTCCAGTTGCATACAGTGGTAACCTACTTAATACATTATTTATTGGACTTTTCTCTTTCTTTGTGTGACTTAGCTCATGCCCTCCTTGGGCTTCCTGGGATCACCTCCAAAAATAAATTTATCAATACTAACTCTTTGTCTAGGGCTTGCTTTTAGGGGAACCCAAACTAAGACAGTTGTTATCAAAATTGGGTGATAACCTCTCACATGCAGTGCACTACAATTATTGACACTTTCATTGATGGATTAGTGAGGTACAGGTGGGCAGAGAAGCACTAGCTTAAAAAATATGAGAACAAAGGAGATTATAAACATTGTAGAATTGGATGGTTTGGTATGGTTGCTTCCAGAAGCCTTGAAGAAGAGAATAACATACTCAAGTTCAGTTCAGTTGCTCAGTCATGTCCGACTCTTTGTGACCTCATGAATTGCAGCACTCCAGGCCTCCCTATTCATCATCAACTCCTGGAGTTTACCCAAACTCATGTCCATCGAGTCGGTAATGCCATCCAGCCATCTCAGCCATTTTCATCCCCTTCTCCTCCTGCCCCCAATCCCTCCCAGCATCAGGGTCTTTTCCAATGAGTCAGTTCTCCACATGAGATGGCCAAAGTATTGGAGTTTCAGCCTCAGCATCAGTCCTTCCAATGAACATCCAGGACTGATCTCCTTTAGGATGTACTAGTTGGATCTCTTTGCAGTCCTAGGGACTCTCAAGAGCCTTCTCCAACACCACAGGTCAAAAGCATCAATTCTTCAGCACTCAGCTTTCTTCACAGTCCAACTCTCACAACCATACATGATCACTGGAAAAACCATAGCTTTGACTAGGTGAACCTTTGTTGGCAAAGGAATGTCTCTGCTTTTGAATATGCTATCTAGGTTAGTCGTAAGTTTTTTTTCCAAGGAGTTCAGTTCAGTTCAGTTCAGTTGCTCAGTTGTGTCCGACTCTTTGCAACCCCATGAATCGCAGCATGCCAGGCCTCCCCTGTCCATCACCAACTCCCAGAGTTCACTCAGACTCATGTCCATCGAGTCGGTGATACCATCCAACCATCTCCTCCTCTGTCGTCCCCTTCTTTTCCTGTCCCCAATCCCTCCTAGCATCAGAGTCTTTTCCAGTGAGTCAATTATTTGCATGAGGTGGCCAAACTACTGGAGTTTCAGCTTTAGCATCATTCCTTGTAAAGAAATCCCAGGGCTGATCTCCTTCAGAATGGACGGGCTGGATCATCTTGCAGTCCAAGGGACTCTTAAGAGTCTTTTCCAACACCACAGTTCAGAAGCATCAATTCTTCGGCACTCAGCCTTCTTCACAGTCCAACTCTCACATCCGTACATGACCACTGGAAAAACCATAGCCTTGAATAGACGGACCTTAGTCGGCAAAGTAATGTCTCTGGTATTGAATATGCTATCTACGTTGGTCATAACTTTTCTTCCAAGGAGTAAGTGTCAATTTCATGGCTGCAGTCACCATCTCCAGTGATTTTGGAGACCCCCAAAATAAAATCTGACACTGTTTTCACTGTTTCCCCATCTATTTCCCACAAAGTGATGGGACCAGATGCCATGATCTTCATTTTCTGAATGTTGAGCTTTAAGCCAACTTTTTCACTCTCCTCTTTCACTTTCTCCAAGAGGCTTTTGAGTTCCTCTTCACTTTCTTCCATAAGGGTGGTGTCATCTGCATATCTGAGGTTATTGATATTTTCCTGGCAATCTTGATTCCAGCTTGTGATTCTTCCAGCCCAGCATTTTTCATGATGTTCTCTGCATATAAGTTAAATAAGAGTCACAATATACAGCCTTGATGTACTCCTTTTCCTATTTGGAATCAGTCTGTTGTTCCATGTCCAGTTCTAACTGTTGCTTCCTGACCTGCATACAGATTTCTCAAGAGGCAGGTCAGGTGGTCTGGTATTCCCATCTCTTTCAGAGCTTTCCACAGTTTATTGTGATCCACACAATCAAAGGCTTTATCATAGTCAATAAAGCAGAAATAGATGTTTTTCTGGAACTCTTGCTTTTTCCATGATCCAGTGGATGTTGGCAATTTGATCTCTGGTTCCTCTGCCTTTTCTAAAACCAGCTTGAACATCAGGAAGTTCATGGTTCATGTATTGCTGAAGCCTGGCTTGGAGAATTTTGAGCATTCCTTTACAAGCAGGAGGAAAAGGGGACGACAGAAGATAAGATGGCTGAATGGTATCACTGACTCGATGGACGTGAGTCTGAGTGAACTCCAAGAGTTGGTGATGAACAGGGAGGCCTGGCAGGCTGCAATTCATTGGGTCGCAAAGAGTCGGGCATGACTGAGTGACTGAACTGAACTTACTAGCATGTGAGCTGAGTGCAATTGTGCAGTAGTTTGAGTATTCTTTGACATAGCCTTTCTTTGCGATTGGAATGAAAACTAACCTTTTCTAGTCCTGTGGCCACTGCTGAGTTTTCCAAATTTGCTGGCATATTGAGTGCAGCACTTTCACAGCATCATCTTTCAGGATTTGAAAGAGCTCGATAGGAATTTCATCACCTCCACTAGCTTTGTTCATAGTGATCCTTTCTAAGGCCCACTTGACTTCAAATTCCAGGATGTCTGGCTCTAGATGAGTGATCACACCATCGTGATTATCTGGGTTGTGATCTTTTTGTACAGTTCTTCTGTGTGTTCTTGCCACCTCTTCTTAATATCATCTGCTTCTGTTAGGTCCATACCATTTCTGTCCTTTATTGAGCCCATCTTTGCCTGAAATTTTCCCTTGGTATCTCTAATTTTCTTGAAGAGATCTCTAGTCTTTCCCATTTTGTTCTTTTCCTCTATTTCTTTGCATTGATCACTGAAGAAGGCTTTCTTATCTCTTCTTGCTGTTCTTTGGAGCTCTGCATTCAGATGCTTATATCTTTCCTTTTCTCTTTTGCTTTTCACCTCTCTTCTTTTCACAGCTATTTGTTATGCCTCCCCAGACAACCATTTTGCCTTTTTGCATTTCTTTTCCATGGGGATGGATCCCTGTCTCCTGTACAATGTCGTGAACCTCCTTCCATAGTCCATCAGGCACTCTATCAGATCTAGGCCCTCAAATCTATTTCTCACTTCCACTGTATAATCACAAGGAATTTGATTTAGGTCATACCTAAATGGTCTAGCAGTTTTCCCTGCTTTCTTCAATTTAAGTCTGAATTTGGTAACAAGCAATTCATGATCTGAGCCACATTCAGCTCCTGGTCTTATTTTTGTTGACTGTATAGAGCTTCTCCATCTTTTGCTGCAAAGAATATAATCAGTCTGATTTCGTTGTTGACCATCTGGTGATGTCCATGTGTAGAGTCCTTTCTTGTGTTGTTGGAAGAGGGTGTTTGCTATGAACAGTGCATTTTCTTGGCAGAACTCTGTTAACCTTTGTCCTGCTTCATTCTACATTCCAAGGCCAAGTTTGCCTGTTACTCCAAGTGTTTCTTGACTTCCTTCTTTTGCATTCCAGTCCCCTATAATGAAAAGGACATCTTTTTTGAGTGTTAGTTCTAAAAGGTCTTGTAGGTCTTCATAGAACCGTTCAACTTCAGCTTCTTCAGCAATATTGACTGGGGCATAGACTTGGATTACTGTGATACTGAATGGTTTGCCTTGGAAACGAACAGAGATCATTCTGTCCTTTTTGAGATTGCATCCAAGTAATGCATTTCAGACTCTTTTGTTGACCATGATGGCTACTCCATTTCTTCTGAGGGATTCCTGCCTACAGTAGTAGATATAATGGTCATCTGAGTTAAATTCACCCATTCCAGTCTATTTTAGTTGGCTGATTCCTAGAATGTCGATGTTCACTCTTGCCATCTCTTGTTTGACCACTTCCAATTTGCCCTGATTCATGGACCTGACATTCCAGGTTCCTATGCAATATTGCTCTTTACAGCATCGGACCTTGCTTCTATCACCAGTCACATCCACAACTGCGTATTGTTTTTGCTTTGGCTCCATCCCTTCATTCTTTCTGGAGTTATTTCTTCACTGATCTCCAGTAGCATATTGAGCACCTACAGGCCTGGGGAGTTCCTCTTTCATTATCCTATCATTTTGCCTTTTTATACTGTTCATGGGGTTCTCAAGACAAGGATACTGAAGTGGTTTGCCATTCCCTTCTCCAGATTACCACATTCTGTCAATAGGGAAGAACAAATCTGACTCCATAATGAATCTGTTTCTTTAACCTTTGTATTCTATTTTTTGCTATGAATTAATCAATCACTCAAAGAATGTTGCCTATAGCTAAAAGTATACAGAATGGCCCACCCCAGTGAACCTTGCCTCCTGTTCCTTCGCTGTAAGTTGAAATGCTTTGTTTAACTCACAGGAAACATCCTGATCAGGTTTACCTGTGAATGGTTCATGTAAGTCACTTCAGTCGTGTCCGACTCTTTGCACTCCCATGAACTGTAGCCCACCAGGCTCCTCTTTCAATGGGATTTTCCAGCCAATAGTACTGGAGTGCGCTGCCATTTCCTTCTCCAGGGGATCTACCTGAACCAAGGATTGAACCAGTGTCTCCTGCATTGGCAGGTGTGTTCTTTAACACTAGTGCCACCTGGAAAGCTTGTGAATGCCTCAGGGAAAAGCAATTAACACATTCCCTTAGGTGGCTGGCCAGAACCAGGAAATATTTGCAACAACTTACTATCTTTTTACTTTACCTCCTCGCTTCCTTTTGTTCTGTAAAAGAAACTAGCACCCAAATCCAGGCAAGATGGTTCTTTGGGACAGTAGTCCAGTGTCTTCTTTGGTCTGCTGATTTTCCAAAGAGATCACTATTCCTTGCCCCAACACCTCATTTCTTTATTGACTGGCCTGTCGTTTGGTGAGCAGTACAATCATGTATTTGGAAACAAAATCATGTGCTCATTTTTTCAATTTTTTTAAATAAAATACATGACGTACTAACAGTATTGACCATTTATTAGACTACAGAAGAAATGACAAATTCTAAGCAGTTTGTATCATATTAACCTCATTCATTGACTAGAATGCATTAAAATTAGAAAACAAAAACCAAAATAAAGTATCATTGATTTCAGAACTTTATACCTACCTATCAATTATACACTGCTCAATACCTTTGGTAGTAATGAAGACACAAAAGGAATTACAGATTTTAAAACTGAATAAACTATCTACAAAAATCTACCTAAAATTTCAAAATACAATCTTGTGGTTTGAGTATATTTATGAAAAAGGAAATAAATCATGTTTTAAATAAATATAAATAAATAAAAAGAAAAAATCCAAAAGAAATACAAGAAAATACATAGTAACATAAATAAGTCAATAGAGTAGAAGAGAAAAAAATAAATAAAAGCCATCTTTTAGGAGGGAGCATAGAATACATGTATAATACCTAAAACCTTGGCAGGTACTTCCAAGGTGTTTTTTAAAAAAGAAAGAACAAGCCAAAATGGTCCCCAAGGCATCAAATCAAAATTTAATTGTAATTTTCTGCCCTTCTCAGGAATGTGACCTTTACTTACTCAATCTGAAATTTACTGAGTTGCACTAGTGAAGTTTTCATTCTCTCTGCCCCTCTGACAGATAAGAAGAGGCTTCTGGAAGCTTCCCTAATGGGAGACACTAATTATGGGGAAAAACCACAATCACAGAAAACTATTATCAAACTGATCACATGGACCACTGTTGCTGCTGCTGCTGCTAAGTCACTTCAGTTGTGTCTGACTCTGTGCGACCCCATAGACAGCAGCCCTCCAGGCTCCCCCATCCCTGGGATTCTCCAGGCAAGAACACTGGAGTGGGTTGCCATTTCCATCTCCAATGCATGAAAGTGAAAAGTGAAGGTGAAGTCGCTCAGTCGTGTCTGACTCTTAGCGACCTCATGGACTGAAGCCTACCAGGCTCCTCTGTCCATGGGATTTCCCAGGCAAGAGTACTGGAGAGGGGGGTGCCATTGCCACATGGACCACAGCCTTGTCTAACTCAATGAAACTATGATGTGTAAGGCTACCCATGACAGATGGGTCATGGTGGAGAGTTCTGGCAAAACATGGTCCACTGGAGAAGGGAATGGCAAACCATTTTATGTTCTTAGGCTCCAAAATCACTGCAGATGGTGAGTGCAGCCATGAAATTAAAAGATGCTTGCTTCTTGGAAGAAAAGCTATAACCAACCTAAAGAGCTTACTAAAAATCAGAGACGTTACTTTGCCAACAAAGATACATCTATTCAAAGCTATGGTTTTTCCATAGTTATGTATGGATGTGAGAGCTGGACTATGAAGAAAGCTGAGCACCAAAGAATTGATGCTTTTGAATTGTGGCATTGAAGAAGAATCTGGAGAGTCCCTTAGACTTCAAGGAGATCCAACCAGTCCATCCTAAAGGAAATCAGTGCTGAATATTCATTGGAAGGGCTGATGTTGAAGCTGAAACTCCAATACTTTGGCCACCTGATACAAAGAACTGACTCCTTGGAAAAGACCTTATTCTGGAAAAGATTGAGAATAGGAGGAGAAAGAGACAGGATGAGATGGTTGGATGGCATCACCAACTCGATGGACATGTGTCTGAGCAAGCTCCAGGAGTTGGTAATGGACAGGGAAGCCTGGCATGCTGCAGTCCATGGGGTTATAAGGAGTTGGACATGACTGGTCAACTGAACTGAACAGACTGACTAGTGAAATAATCTGCATGATAAAACATGTGCTAGTTCTCTTTACTCTAAAAGAAAATGTCTAGTGCCCAAATAACACTTTAAAAAAATATTTTGGTAATATCTTCTTATTTCACCTTCCCTGCTAGAAAAATCTTCCATTTTGTACAATGCTTCAGAGTGCCTTTCAATAGTTGCTCGATGTCTAATTTATAAACCACCTAATAAAGCCAATTAGATCTTCAAATTTACTTGGTTGAATTTTCTAGAATGCACAATTATAAATATGAGTAAAAACATGTGAAATTAGATATGGTTAAAAAAATAATACATAGGAATTTTTTAAATACGGTTTTTAACTCTAAAAATCTGATATGATTCCAAATCTGAGATCTCTCAACCTCCTTCTTCCTTCCCATGAGTGCTCTCACTCACTTAGGGCAAAGGGCATCATTTCTCCACTCCAGGTAGAATTCTCTTTCAAGTATTAAGGACTACTGGATAAAGCAAAGGAAACTAGATGCTCCTCCATTCCCTTCCCACACCCAGGGGTAATATACAATTCTGAGAACATCCAGAATTACTGAAAACAATCTCTATGGAACTTTCCCCTTGTATTACATTGGTCTCCTTTGAAAGTTTTCTCCACAATGCAATAAAATCAACATTACCCCTTAACATATTTCTCAAGACAACTAAGTCTGGAACGAGTAGCAAGCAGCTCAGAAGCATAACCTGAGCAAAGGTTATGTTGTCACTTGCATTTTCTTATTTCCTTGGTGTTTGCTCATGATTAATAATAATAGCTACTTAGAAGTATTTTCCATCTGAGCAAGATGGATATCTTTAGTAAATGTGGTCTGAAACTAATGCATTTGGAAATTGATCAAGAAATCCTGCTAACTTTCATTATTAGCAAGCTTAAAATTCTCCTAGAGTCTATCATTCTTACAGTCTGAGTTTCTTCAAGGACATCTTTTGATGAATGTATAGCATAATGTGTGCTACAGGAAAATAGGCCCTGGCTCAGGGTTAAGTTCACCCAAGTTTAACAACTTTATTGTTAATTCTAATTTAAGAACATTGTTGTTGAACTTGTCCCCATTACTTTCTTTCTATTTTGTTTGTAAATGAATATAAATGGTCAATAACACCTTACAATGTTATTCCTGATATAAGTATTGTAAGTATCTGAAGTGTCTTCTTATAGCAGTTTATAATGTCTTTGGGATTGCTCAAAAGAATGTAGTCACTAAAATTTGAGGTTCAAAAAATTATCTGAATGTTTCAATTCAATATCAGGATAAATGTTTCATCAAAATATTTTAAATAAATTGTAAAAAGCAAAACAAAATGTCTAAAAGCAAAATTTATTTGTTATATATTACATATTAAGTTCACTTCATTTCAGTCGCTCAGTTGTGTCCAACTGTTTAAGACCCCATGAATCGTAGCATTCCAGGCCTTCTTGTCCATCATCAACTCCCAGAGTTCACCCAAACTCATGTCCATCGAGTCAGTGATGCCATTCAACCATCTCATCCTCTGCTGTCCCCTTCTCCTCCTGCCTCCAACCCCTCCCAGCATCAGAGTTTTTCCAATGAGTCAACACTTCGCATCAGGTGGCCAAAGTCTTGGACTTAAAGCTTCAAGAGCAGTCCTTCCAATGAACAACCAGGACTGATTTCTTTTAGGATGGAATGCTTGGATCTCCTTGCAGTCCAAGGGACTGTCAAGAGTCTACTCCAACACCACAATTCAAAAGCATCAATTCTTCAGCACTCAGCTTTGTTCACAGTCCAACTTTCTCATCCATACATATCCACAGGAAAAACCATAGCCTTGACTAGATGGACCTTTGGTGACAAAGTAATGTCTCTGCTTTTGAATATGCTATCTAGGTTGGTTATAACTTTCTTTCCAAGGAGTAAGCATCTTTTAATTTCATGGCTGCAGTCACCATCTGCAGTGATTTTGGAGCCCCCAAAATAAAGTCTGACACTGTTTCCACTGTTTCTGCATCTATTTCCCATGAAGTGATGGGACCAGATGCTATGATCTTTGTTTTCTGAATGTTGAACTTTAAGCAAACTTCTTCACTCTCCGTTTCATTTTCATCAAGAGGCTCTTTAGTTCTTCTCCACTTTCTGCCATAAGGATGGTGTCATCTGCATATCTGAGGTTATTGATATTTCTCCCGGCAATCTTGATTCCAGCTTGTGCTTAATCCAGCCCAGCGTTTCTCATAAAGGACTCTGCATACAAGTTAAATAAGCAAAGTGACAATACACAGCCTAATGTACTCTTTTTTCCTATTTGGAACCAGTCTGTTGTTCCATGTCCAGTTCTAACTGTTGCTTCCTCACCTGCATGCAGGTTTCTCAAGAAGCAGGTCAGGTGGTCTGGTATTCCCATCTCTTTCATAATTTTCCACAGTTTATTGTGATCCACACAGTCAAAGGCTTTGGCATAGTCAATAAAGCAGAAATAGATATTTTTCTGGAACTCCCTTGGTGAACGATGCTTCTCTGGTTGGATGCCTTATGGGTGAATCTAAACTTTGTCTTTACAACCCTCAGAATGTGAGAAAATAATTGCAAATGAAACTAATAAAGGATTAGTCTCCAAAATATACAGGCATCTCATATAGTTCAATACCAGAAAACAACCCAATCAAAAAAAAAAAAAAGAAAAGTGGGGGGGTGGGACAAAAGACCTGAACATACATTTCCCTAAAGAAGACAAACAGATGACCAATAAACATATGAAAATATGCTCAGCATTGCTCATTATAGGAGAAAAGCAAATCAAAGCTGCAATGATATATCACCTCATACCAGTCAAAATGGTCATCATCAAGAAATTTACATACAGTAAATGCTGAAGAGGATGTGGAGTAAAGGGAACCCTCCTGCACTATTGCTGGGAATGTTAACTCATACAGCCATTATGGAGGACAGTATGGAGATTCGTTAAAAAAACTAAGAATATGTCTACCAGTATACCATCAGTTCAGTTCAGTTCAGTCGCTCGGTCATGTCCAACTCTTTGTGACCCCATGAATCGCAGCATGCCAGACCTCCCTGTCTGTCCATCACCATCTCCCGGAATTCACTCAGACTCACCCCCATCAAGTCTGTGATGCCATCCAGCCATCTCTTCCTCAGTCGTCCCCTTCTCCTCCTGCACCCAATCCCTCCCAGCATCAGAGTCTTTTCCTGTGAGTCAACTCTTCGCATCAGGTGGCCGAAGTATTAGAGTTTCAGCTTCAGCATCATTCCTTCCAAAGAAATCCCAGGGTTGATCTCCTGCAGAATGGACAGGTTGGATCTCTTTGCAGTCCAAGGGACTCTCAAGAGTCTTCTCCAACACCACAGTTCAAAAGCATCAATTCTTCAGCGCTCAGCCTTCTTCACAGTCCAACTCTCACATCCATACATGACCACAGGAAAAACCAAAGCCTTGACTAGACGGATCTTAGTCGGCAAAGTAATGTCTCTGCTTTTGAATATACTATCTAGATTGGTCATAACTTTCCTTCCGAGGAGTAAGCGTCTTTTAATTTCCTGGCTGCAGTCACCATCTGCAGTGATTTTGGAGCCCAAAAAATAAAGTCTGAAATTTTTTCCACTGTTTCCCCATCTATTTCCCACAAAGTGATGGGACCGGATGCCATGATCTTCGTTTTCTGAATGTTGACCTTTAAGCTAACTTTTTCACTTTCCTCTTTCACTTTCATCAAGAGGCTTTTGAGTTCCTCTTCACTTTCTTCCATAAGGGTGGTGTCATCTGCATATCTGAGGTTATTGATATTTTCCTGGCAATCTTGATTCCAGCTTGTGATTCTTCCAGCCCAGCATTTTT
Organism: Nanger dama; assembly: GCA_917880005.1. NCBI lineage: Eukaryota > Metazoa > Chordata > Mammalia > Artiodactyla > Bovidae > Nanger > Nanger dama. The sequence continues at coordinate 13,433,568 of CAKJTW010000010.1, forward strand.
CATGATGTTCTCTGCATATAAGTTAAATAAGCAGGGTGACAATATACAGCCTTGACATACTCCTTTTCCTATTTAGAACCAATCTGTTGTTCCATGTCCAGTTCTAACTGTTGCTTCCTGACCTGCATACAGGTTTCTCAGGAGGCAGGTCATGTGGTCTGGTATTCCCATCTCTTTCAGAATTTTCCACAGTTTATTGTGATCCACACAGTCAAAGGCTATGACATAGTCAATAAAGCAGAAATAGATGTTTTTCTGGAACTCTTTGCTTTTCGATGATCCAGTGGATCAGGCAATTTGATCTCTGGTTCCTCTGCCTTTCTAAAACCAACTTGAACATCAGGAATTCACGGTTCACGCATTGCTGAAGCCTAGCTTGGGGAATTTTGAGCATTACTTTACTAGCATGTGAGATGAGTACAACTGTGCGGTAGTTTGAGCATTCTTATATGACCCAGAAATCCCACTACCAGGCATATACTGTGAGAAAACCAAAATTCTAAAATATACATGTACCTCAGTTTTCACTGCAGCTCTTTTACAATAGCCAGGACATAAAAGCAACCTAGATGTCCACCAAAAACATGAATGGATAAAGATGAGGCACACATATACAATGGCATATCACTCAGCCATAAAAAGGAATGGATTTGAGTCAGTTGTAGTGAGGTGGATGAAGACAGAGCCTGGTGTACTGAGTGAAGTAAGTCAGAAAGAGAAAACAAATATCATCTATTAATGCATATGTATGGAATCTTGAAAAATTGTACTGATGAACCCATTTGCAGAAAAGGAATAGAGATGCAGATACAGAGAATACACTTGTGGACACAGTAGGGGAAGGAGAGAGGAGACAAACTGAGAAAGTGACACTGACTTATATACACTATTGTGTGAAACACAGAAGGCTAGTGGGAAGTTGTTATATAACACAGGGAGCCCAACGGGGTGCTCTGTAATGACCTAGAAGGGTGGAACTCTGGGAGGAAGGGAAGCTTCAGAGGGAGAGGATATATTTATAATTATAACTGATTTGTGTTGTTGTACAGCAGAAACCAACACAACATTGTAAAACAATTTTCCTTCAAGTTAAAATGAAAATTTAAAATGTTGCCTTTATATATTTATATGTTGCCAAAATTTTCTATATAAACATGTAGCATGCATATTTTAAAAACAATATTATTTAGAAAAGTATTAATAATTTAAAGTATTTAAAATTTCAACTATTTTTTCTTCTTATACTTTTAGTAATCTTACACTGAAACCACCAGTATTTACAATTATAATTTGTCAGAAATGGTAAACAGATGATAATTACATTAAAAATATCAAATTTGCTGAGACAAAAGAAACTGTGGAAGTTACTTTTCTTTTATCTTCCTTATGACAAAAGTAAGAATCAGAAAGTTTATTGACTTGATTCATGTTACATCTCAAGCTAGTGGGATATTTGAGAATGTAGCCTCCTGAGTCTCATATGAGGTTCTGTCCATTATCCTCATGAATGGTTTATGTTTCCTACTTCCTTTTATCTTGTCATCCCTACCAGATAATGAGTTTTTAAAGAGAAAACTAAGTCTCCTCCTAGTTTTATTACAATTCCCTATTCAGCAGTAATCTGAACACTAAAACTTCAAATGCATATCAATTTACCAAATATCTTTGCTTCTGCAGAAAACAAAATGCTTTTTAAGCAATAGAGTGTATAAAGACAAGAGTGGTGATAGTGGGGCCATTCAGAGTTGACTGCAAGCAATTCAGTATAAAACAATTTCACAAAAGCAATTCTTAGGTATTGAAAACAATTACTAAGTTGGGAAGATCCCCTGGAGAAGGAAATGACAACCCACTCCAGTCTTCTTGCCTGGAGAATCCCATGGACAGAGGAGCCTGGCAGGCTACAGTCCACTGGGTTGCAAGAGTCAGACATGACTTAACAACTAAACCACCGCCACCAAAACTTTCCCATAAATCATTAAGCATAGTGATAGAAAAAAATAAGGTAATTTAACACAAGTCATAAAATGGTCTCCATAATGTGAATCCTGACAAATATTAGAGGTATCTTATTTTCCATGTTCATTATTTCTAGGTAAGCTAAATGTCTAGAAAAGTTAGTTTATCCCCCAAGATCTAGACAGGATGTATTTGTAGCCTCATCCCATACCTGTTTATATGCAACGTCATGCCTAAGTTATATATAAATTTCCCCAGCATGTATTACCAATGAATTAAACACAACCAGAAATGAGGTCAGGTACAGGGGCAAACCTTTGAAAATTACCTCTGACAGTATTAAGATCTTTCCATTAGCTATATCACACATAGCATTAAAAAACTGGCCAAAGTATTTTTTTTCTGTCATAAGTAGAAAATCTGAGAACTGGGAATTAGTAACTTCTATCCAACTTGGCCGGCATGTAGTAGTGAACTGTGGCAGCATAACAGAGGAATGTGCCTTATTTGCACCTCTGAAATTTTAACTACAAACATGGAGTTTCTTGGTTTTTTCTTTCTTTTGATGATCTTTACTTTCCAAAAAAAAAAAAATTCCCATGTTCTTTGCAAGTTAAAGGCTCTAAGGGTATAATAAATGTTGCCAAATGACCAGAATCTTGGACTAAAAGATATCTGGAATAGTAAGAAGACTCCTGATAATAATGAAATCCTAAAAATCCTCCTAATGACTAGCCGACAAATCAAATATCTAACTAAATCATTACAGGGTTTTGCATTACACTTTTGGACACTGATCTCTACCCTCAAAATAGTAACCAATCACAAGGAAACAGATAAGCCAGCTAGATAATGAACTTTCTGAGAAGAACACTCTTGCGGCTTAGGTGCTTTAAAAAATAAAATGTTTCAAGGACTCAGAAAAATAAACATTTTTTTTTAATGTTACCATCCGGTGAACTTTTTAACTTAGTGAAATATTTAATCATAAAAATTTTAAATTTCATATTTATGATTCAGTGTGATCACACTGAAGTATTATATGGAACCATCATATTTCAGTTCAGTCACTCAGTCATGTCTGACTCTGTGACCCCGTGAACTGCAGTGTGCCAGGCATCCTTGTCCATCACTAGCTCCTGAATATACCCAAACTCATATCCATTAAGTCGGTGATGCCATCTAACCATCTCATCCTCTGTCATCACCTTGTCCTCCTGCCCTCAATATTTCCCAGCATCAGAGTCTTTTCCAATGAGTCAACTCTTCGCATGAAGTGGCCAAAGTATTGGAATTTCAGCTTCAGCATCAGTTTTTCCAAGGAACACCCAGGACTGATTTCCTTTAAGATGGACTTGTTGGATCTCCTTGCAGTCCAAGGGACTCTCAATTCTTCAGCACTCAGCTTTCTTTATAGTCCAACTCTCACATCCATACATGATCACTAGAAAAACCATAGCTTTGACTAGATGGACCTATGTTGGCAAAGTAATGTCTTTGCTTTTCAATATGCTATCTAGGTTGGTCATAACTTTCCTTCCAAGGAGTAAGCGTCTTTTAATTTCATGGCTGCAGTTACCATCTGTAGTGATTTTGGAGTCCAAGAAAATAAAGTCTACCACTCTTCCCATCTATTTGTCATAGAGTGATGGGACCAGATGTCATGATCTTAGTTTCTGAATGTCGAGTTTTAATCCAGCTCTTTCCTTCTCCTCTTTCACTTTCATCAAGAGGTTCTTTAGTTCTTCTTTATCTCTGCCAGTAGGTGGTGTCATCTGCATATCTGAGGTTATTGATATTTCTCCCAGAAATCATGATTCCAGCTTGTGCTTCATCCAGCCCAGCATTTCTCATGATATACTCTGCATATAAGTTAAATGAGCAGGGTGACAATATAAAGCCTGGAGGTACCCTTTCCCTATTTGGAACCAGTCTGTTGTTCCATGTCCAGTTCTAACTGTTGCTTCCTGACCTGGATACAAGTTTCTCAAGAGGCAGGTCATGTGGTCTAGTATTCCCATCTCTTTCAGAATTTTCCACAGTTTATTGTGATCCACACAGTCAAAGGCTTTGGCATAGTCAATAAAGCAGAAATAGATGTTTTTCTGGAACTCTCTTCCTTTTTTTATAATCCAGTGGATGTTGGCAATTTGATCTCTGGTTCCTCTGCATTTTTAAAAATCACCTTGAACATCTGGAAGTGCATGGTTCACATACTGTTGAAGCCTGGCTTGGAGAATTTTGAGTATTACTTTACTAGTGTGTGAAATAAATGTAATTGTGTAGCAGTTTGAGCATCTTTTGGCATTGCCTTTCTTTGGGATTGGAATGAAAACTGACCTTTTTCTGTCTTATGGCCATAGCTGAGTTCTCCAAATTTACTGGCATATTGAGTGCAGCACTTTCACAGCATCATCTTTCAGGATTTGAAATACCTCAACGGGAATTCCATCACCTCCACTAGCTTTGTTCATAGTGATGCTTGCTAAGACCTACTTAATTTCACATTCCAGCATGTCTGGCTCTAGGAGAGTGATCACACCATTGTGATTATCTGGGTCATAAAGATCTTATAAATATCTTTTGGTATAGTTCTGCGTATTCTTGCCACCTCTTCTTAATACCTTCTGCTTCTGTTAGGTCCATACCATTTCTGTCCTTTGTCGAGTCCAACTTTGCACGAAATGTTCCCTTGCTATCTCTAATTTTCTTGAAGAGATCTCTAGTCTTTCCCATTCTGTTGTTTTCCTCTATTTATTTGCACTGATCATTGAGGAAGACTTTCTTACCCAAGTCTGCTGCACCCCGAGCCCCTGCTCCTTCAACAGTCCACTGCTGACCTGTACCTCCACAGGAGACACTCTAACACAATTCTGTCTCAGTCTCTGTGGGGTCTCTGGGTCCTTGTGGACACAAGGTTTGTTTGAGCCTTCTGAGCATCTCTGGATGGAATGAGGTGCTCATTTTTAAATGTGCTCACTAAAAGCTGCTTAATTGGTAATTTGAAAGAGAACATTCTTAGGAAGACAGAGTCAAGCCACCTGAGTCAATCTCTTTTGTCCCCATCCATCCACACCATCCAAGTTCTACTCCAAAGTATGTTTCTGGTATATTCTAAAGGGATATAATGAAATCCATTTTCTTCTGCAGGATATTCCATACATTTCCGATTGATGGCCCAAAACTAGTCAAACCTGTCATTCTGTAAACTCATCCAGAGTGGCTTGTGATTTTTTTTTTTTTTTTGCATTTCATTGATTACTTGGCCATCATATTTAATTTATGATATTTATTTACATTGTTTCATCCTTCTTACAATGTCACATACTAAAAGAAATCAGTCTTGAATGTTTATTGGAAGGACTGATGCTGAGGCTGAAATTCCAATACCCTGGCCACCTCTTGAGAAGAACTGACTCATTTTGAAAAGACCTTGATGCTGGGAAAGATTGAAGACAGGAGGAAAAGAGGACGACAGAGAATGAGATGGTTGGATGGCATCACTGACTTGATAGACATGAGTCTGAGCAAGCTCTGGGAGTTGGTGATGGACAGAGAAGCCTGGTGTGCTGCAGTCCATGGGGTCCCAAAGAGTCAGACACGACTGAGTGACTGAACTGAACTGAACAAAACAATGTCACAATAGAAACAGTTTGGGCACCATCTTGCATGCCACTGTCAGAACTAATAGGGCCAATAATATTGTCTTTACCTAATTAGGTTATTTTAGGTGAAATCTAGGATATGGGAAAACAGATATAGAGATTTGACTCTGAGGGCAGAACTGAGCTTCTGCTCCCAAAGCTAAGGCAAGTCTTGGGGAAGATTTTCAATTCTAACCTATTCTCTTGGGTTTAATAAAAATCTCATGAATTTAATACTCCTCACCAAATATTATGGATTCTTCCTCTCTGACACATTATAAGGAAATTATAACTAGATTCATTAGCAAGTATTAAGGCTTGCACTCCACTTATTTATCTCTCACTAAATAAGAATGGTATTTTTTTTCATTCCTTTACTTTCAGTTTAAAAAGTCATAGGTTTTATTTGAGATGAAAAAGAATTCTAGTTTTGTATCATTCAAGCTAAGAGATTCAAAAACAATATGGTTACTAGTGATCTTACTAAATCTGATTATGCTGTTAACATTTTTAGGATAATCAATTTGAAGTAGCAGTAATCATTTATATTTTTAGTATGGAATTAATATGCACTTATTATGAAAACTCAGAAATACATAGAACATATAGAGAAAACCATAAATGTAAATAAACAGCAAAAATTCCAAATACCAAAAGCCAATAAAGATAGCTATTGCAAACACTGTCAGCCTTTTTTAAAATTCTAAGCACTTATATTTCCAATGAGACAAATTCCAAGACCGACTGCATATTTTCACTTCTGACGTTTCTGCTTTTTACCTATGTGAAGTTTATAAGGACACTGCATTTCTCTCATTACATACTTGGATTAATTTGCATTTCCAAAAGAAATTTTATGTCTCCATTTTTTTAACTTTCTCTTTCTTTCCTTTTTTTTTTAATTCTTCCAGTTCTATTGAGATATAATTGGCATATAGCATTGTATAAGTTTAAGGTATACAGCATTTTGATTCACCTTCATACATCATACATCATGAGATGACTCACAATAAATTTAGTGCATATCATGAAACGTTATGTAGCTACAAAATTTAAAGATAGATAAAAATTAAAGAAACAGAAAAAATCTGATAAGAGCTCTTGTGATTTACTCCCTCAGCTTTCATATACAACATCCAGTATGGTTAATTATATTTGTCATGCTGTATTCATGTCTCTGTTTTTAACTAAGTCTCTCAAGAAGATTGATAACTATTAGATTTTGTGTGTGTGTGTCTATGTGTGTGTAATTCAATTCATAGTCAATAAAGTTTCTAATGCACCTCTTAGAAAGAGAAGCTAAGGAGTGACATTTACACTGGATTGCTTTCTGTACCATCTCATTCATCTGCTGCTACAAGAGAGCTACTAATGGATCAGGGACCCAGAAAAACCAGTCAGCCCATGGCAGCAATCCAGTCCTCCTTCTCAGTGCTTTCTGCATTTGTTTGAGCAGCTGAGGAAAGCATCCAGGAGTTTCCATCTTTCAATCAACCATCTAACAGAGGTTGGCAAGGTTTATGTTTTATGAAATTGTACAGAAAATAATGTCCAGATCACACACAGTTCAGTTCAATCACTCAGTCTTGTCCGACTCTTTGTGATTTCATGGACTGCAGCATGCCAGGCTTCCTGGTCCATCACCAACCCCGGAGCCTACTCAAACTCATGTCCATTCAGTTGGTGATGGCATCCAACCATCTCATCCTCTATCGTCCCCCTCTTCTCCTGCCTTCAATCTTTCCCAGCATCAGGGTCTTTTCTAATGAGTTGGTTCTTCACATCAGGTGGCTGAAGTATTGGAGTTTGAGCTTAAGCAGTAGTCCTTCCAATAAATATTCAGGACTGATTTCCTTTAGGATTGCCTAGTTAGATCTCTTTGCAGTTCAAGGGACTCTTAAGAGTCTTCTCCAACACCACAGTTCAAAAGCATCAATTCTTCAGTGCTCAGCTTTCTTTGTAGTCCAACTCTTACATCTATGCATGACTACTGGAAAAATATCACACAAGGGGTACAAATTAAATTATATGTACTATGCAGGTAAGGAAGTAAAATGTTCTTTGGCTTATTGTCTATAACATAAAAATGCAACTCATTCTCCACAAAATATCACCATGATCACTTAAGGTACAGCATTTAATAGCTTAATAGTATATCAATACAAATAAGCTGTACTGTTTTGGCTTAAGATAGAATCATTCTTACTAAACTCCACCACAGTGTCTTTCATCAATCAATCCAAAGAAATATTACTTTTTTAAAATTATTTATTTTAATTGGAGGCTAATTACTTTACAATATTGTATTGGTTTTGTCATACATCAACATGAATCTGCCACAGGTGTACATGTGTTCCCAATCCTGAACCCCCCCTCCCACCTCCCCCCCTCCCCATACCATCCCTCTGGGTCACATTGAAACATGTATAAAATGAATCACCAGTCTAGGTTTGATGCAGGATACAGAAATACTTTACTTTTTAAAGTCATATTGAAAAGCAGAGGCATTACTCTGCTGACAAAGGTCAGTCTAATCAAAGCTATCATTTTTCCAGTAGTCATGTATGGACGTGAGTTGGACCTTAAGGAAAGCTGAGGGCTGAAGAATGGGTGCTTTTGAACTATGGTGTTGGAAAAGACTCTTGAGAATCACTTGGACTGCAAGGAGATAACACCAGGCAATCCTAAAGGAAATCAGTCCTTTCAATGAATATTCATTGGAAAGACTGATGCTGAAGCTAAATCTCCAATACCTCAGCCACCTGATGTGAAGAACTGACTCATTGGAAAAGACCCTGATGCTGGGAAAGACTGAAGGCAGGAGGAGAAGGGGTTGACAGAGGATGAGATGGTTGGATGACATCACTATCTCAATGGATACAAGTTTGAGAAAGCTCTGGGAGTTGGTGATAGATGAGGAATCCTGGCATGCTGCAGTCCATTGGGTCACAAACAGCTGGACATGACTGAGCAACTGAACTGAAAGTCATATCAGATGCATTATTGTACTTTTAGAAGGCTTTAGTTGAGTATAATATCAAAGTATCATTTTATATCATGCACTGTCCAAATAATTTCATAGAATAAATTTGTTTCAAGTTTCGGTTATAGAAATGCCTATTTTCTCATTGAGAGTAGGCTTGGATTTATCTTTCTATGTAATGAAATTATATAGAATTATGATTTGCACTTCTATCTGGCTTTAAGTAATTAGAGCTAAATATATAGCCTATCTCTAATAGCTATGTGGGACCTATGCTGTGCATTTCAGACAATGTTTCATGAATTCCAGTTTTTGTTATCTTCCTATCATTTTTTAAATTTAATTAATTTATCAACTCTTTATTTTAACTCTTTTCATGGTATCCACTATTTTAAGCAGCTTCAATTTCTCTGTGAAACAAATATAAATTAATAATGTTTATTTGATCAGGCCTGATACTTTTAAAGGAAATTCTATTACTATTTTATCTGTTTATATCTAACTCCTTTAATGATATATGTGTCTGTGCACATGTGAATTTGAATACTCTGAGTTTGTACAAGAATAAAGACACTCAAAACTCTTTTAATAGCATTGCCCTAATCTCCAATTTCTATGGAATTAGGAAAGAAGAAAAAAAATGTTCAAAATCCTTTATTTTTCATTTAGTTCATATACTCATAAAGGATTTTTCAAGCAAATGTAACAAACAAGATAAATAAATAGATTTCTAAAGGAGTACAAATTAATAAACCATAAGCAGCTTCACTAATCCAGTATAGAAAATTAGGTCTTAAGAAATCTCTTGGTAATCCACTTTCAAACCTCTCCAGTTTGTTCAATAACAATATAAGTTTATAGAGGTCCCAGAGTAAGTAACCTCTCTGTACCATGGTTTCAATGTTCAGCTTATAATTAAGCACTTGAAATGCTTGGGAATATATTTTTCAAAGCATCAACGCACTGCATAATATTTTTTTTTCTCTCCTCTTCAGATAAATATTATGAATGTGTCAGCACGAGCCATAGATTTATACAATGCAGTATGCATAGTGGGTTAGTCAGCATTATCTTTGCTCGGTTCTGCTTTGGAGACAAAGTTGAGATTACGGAAATTAAAATACTTTATCATTTTTTGATTTTCTTACTTTATTTTGTATGCTTAAAAATTTAGCTATTTCTTCAAAAGTAAAATCAAGGACAGATTTTTACTCTGTGGATAATATAAGCATTCATAAAACTATAAAGGTAATATTCCATTCATGTAGGAGAACATGATATTAAAAGTGAAACTAGTGCAAGCAATATAGCAGAACTTATAATGTTTTCAAAGAGAAACATCTTCAGAAGTGAGCTAATTTGGCCCCTTTGTTTTGTAGGTGATGCTGTTAGCCAGGAAGCTGAGTAATTTCCCCAGTCACAAAGCGTTAGAATTATGTTAGAACTCAGGCCCTAGATGGCCCAAATCTGCAGGTAAATTATCAAGAGAAGAAAGCTTTCCTCAGTGATCAGTGCAAAGAAATAGAGGAAAACAATAGAATGAGAAAGATTGGAGATCTCTTAAAGAAAATTAGAGATAGCAAGGGAAGATTTCATGCAAAGATGGGCTCAATATAGGACAGAAATGGTAGGGACCTAACAGAAGCAGAAGATATTAAGAAGAGGTGGCAAGAATACATAGAAGAACTATACAAAAAGATAATCACAATGGTATGATCACTCACCTAGAGCCAGACATCCTGGAATGCAAAGTCAAGTGGGCTTTAGGAAGCATCACTATGAACAAAACTAGTGGAGGTGATGGAATTTCAGTTGAGCTTTTCAGATCCTAAAGATGATGCTGTGAAAGTGCTAAACTCATTATACCAGCAAATTTGGAAAACTCAGCAGTGGATGCAGGACTGGAAAAGGTCAGTTTTCATTCCAATCACAAAGAAAGGAAAGGCCAAAGAACGCTTAAACTACAGCACAATTGCACTCATCTCATATGCTAGTAAAGTAATGCTCAAAATTCTCCAAGCCAGGCTTCAACAGTATGTGAACCGTGAACTTTCAGATGTTCAAGCTGGTTACAGAAAAGGTAAAGAAATCAGAGATCAAATTGCCAACATCCACTGGATTATCAAAAAAGTGAAAGAGTTCCAGAAAAACATCTATTTCTGCTTTATTGACTATGCCAAAGCCTTTGTCTGTGTAGATCACAATAAACTGTGGGAAATTCTGGAAGAGATGGGAATATGAGACCACCTAACCTGCCTCTTGAGAAACCTATATCCAGGTCAGGAAGCAACAGTTAGAACTGGACATGGCACAACAGACTGGTTCCAAATAGGAAAAAGGGTACCTCCAGGCTTTATATTGTCACCCTGCTTACTTAACTTATATGCAGAGTACATCATGAGAAACATTGGGCTGGATGAAGCACAAGTTGGAATCAAGATTGCCAGAAGAAATATCAATAACCTCAGATATGTAGATAACACCACCTTTGTGGCAGAAGACGAAGAACTAAAGAACCTCTTGATGAAAGTGAAAGAGGAGAGTGAAAAAGTTGGCTTAAGACTCAACATTCAGAAAACTAAGATCATGGCATCTGGTCCCATCACTTCATGGCAAATAGATGGGAAACAGTGACAGACTTTTTTTCTGAAGGAGGGGCTCCAAAATCACTGCAGATGGTGACTGCAGCCATGAAATTAAAAGACTCTTACTCCTTGGAAGAAAAGCTATGACCAATCTAGACAACATATTAAAAAGCAGAGACGTTATTTTGCCAACAAAGGGCTGTCTAGTCAAGGCTATGGTTTTTCCAGTAGTCATGTATGGATGTGGGAGTTGGACTATAAAGAAAGCTGAGCTCCAAAGAATTGATGCTTTTGAACTGTGGTGTTGGAGAAGACTCTTGAGAGTCCCTTAGACTGCAAGGAGATCCAACTGGTCCATCCTAAAGGAAATCAGTCCTGAATATTCATTGGAAGCTGAAACTCCAATACTTTGGACACCTGATGTGAAGAACTGACTCATTTGAAAAGATCCTATGCTGGAAAAGACTGAAGACAGGAGGAGAAGGATACTACAGAAGGTCAGATGGCTCAATGGCATCACCGACTCAATGGACATGAATTTGAGTAAACATTGGGAGTTGGTGATGAACAGGAAGGCCTGCAAAGTTTCATTCCAGGGTCGCAAAGAGTTAGACATGACTGAGCGACTGAACAGAACTGAACTTGTGAAAAAAAATTTTTATCATCCTCTACAATAAATTTTAGTCAGAGAATATTTGTTATATAATCATATTGATATTTTTCTCAAAAAATTATTATTTGAAATATACAGCATCCTATTAACCTAAAGTAAATAATTTCATAACTTGAGATAGTAATTTGTTTCTGAATAATTTTTCACACCTTATCAGTGGCCCTCTTGGACTTTCCATTTTTATTTTTAAAAATAGCCTTAATTACACAGAGGGGTGGAAGCAGAGTGGGAATTACAGAAAAAGCACTGCAAGAAATAATTAACTTTTAGGGAATTTTTTCTTTCCAGTTGTGTGCACCTTTATTTTTATTATGAAAATGTCTCTCAGTCATTTTTGACTCTTTGAAACCCCATGGGCTATACCGTCTATGGAATTCTCCAGGCCATAATACTGGAGTGGGTAGCCTTTCCTTCTTCAAGGGATCTTCCCAACCCAAGGATTGAACCTAGGTCTCCACTTTGCAGGCAGATTTTTTTTTATCACCTGAAAACAAAGTAAGTCCAAGATTACTGGAGTGGGTAGCCTATCCCTTGTCCAGTGGATCTTCGCAACCCAGGAATCAAAATGGGGTCTCCTGTATTGCGGGTATATTCTTTATCAATTGAACTATCAGGAAAGCCTCCCCCTTTTTTTAATAGGTGTATGCTTTACAAAGTTTTTCTAGATACTAATGTGAGCTACATAAAATGCAGAAACTAACAATCAGGAAGTCACTTGGTAGCATGTGACAGAAAAATCACCCCAAACTAATTGACCTAAGCTATGAATTTCTTGAGGCATGTGGCTTGAAAGACAGAGGGTATTTTCAAGCATGTCTGGATACGGAGAATTAAACACCATCACAAGCACTCTGGCTTATCCATTATGTTTTCTGTATTGCTATACAGTGGTAAAATTCTCAACTCTCCTCCACATGATAGAAAGATGGCTGCGTACACTTTTTAGCTTATACATCATTCTAACCACAATGGCAGTGGGGGAATACTTTATTTCCAGTAGTTTCAACAAAAGTCCGAAATACAGTCTCTAGGCCTCAGATTGGGGAGAAGGCAATGGTAACCCACTCCAGTACTCTTGCCTGGAAACTCCCATGGATGGAGGAGCCTGGTAGGCTGCACTCCATGGGGTCACGAAGAGTCAGACATGACTGAACGACTTCACTTTCACTTTTTCCTTTCAGGCATTGGAGAAGGAAATGGCATCCCACTCCAGTATTCTTGCCTGGAGAATCCCAGGGATAGAAGAACCTGGTAGGCTGCCGTCTATGGGGGCGCACAGAGTCGGACACGACTGAAGTGACTTAGCAGCAGCAGGACTCAAATTGCATCACCTGCTCACTTTTAAATTAACCCCTGGGCTATGATGCTTTAGTTTCTCAAGCCTATGCTCCATGGCCATAGTGTTTGAATCAACTTCACTCAAATTACATTAAAATATGCATGAGGAAAGATTGGTTTTGTCAGAAGACATGAAAATGAGTACTGTGCTTAAGTTATTCATTTGTGTCTGAATCTTTGCTACCTCATGGACTATAGCCTGCCAGACTGAATTGTCCATGGGAATTCTCCAGGCAAGAATACTGGTCTGGGTTGCCATGCCCTCCTGCAGAGGATCTTCCCAACCCAGGGATCAAACCTAGGTCTCTAACATTGCAGGCAGACTCTTTACAATCTGAGCCATCAGTACTGGGCATGTTAAAAATGACAGATGCTCACTGCAGTGCACTTGTTAAACAGAGAAAAAAGTTTGAGGACCATTTCCTTTCTGATTCTTCCTCTTTATTCCTCATAAGAAGTTGTTATGAATTATTTTCTACTAAGCTGAGAGGAAGGAGTACATTCAAATAGTAGATAGAATCACAACATGGTACTAGATTTTGCATGGACACATTTCTCTTCTAACTCTCTCTATCGAAGGGACTGAAATGCTAAGTGGCAGACCTGCTTTCAAAATGGAGGAAGACCTAGATTTCTCAGGCTTTCTCTCAATTTCTCTCTAGTCCATTTTTCCTGTGCTACCTTAATCCACAATGGTAAGAGCCAAGCAAAGGTTTTGATGTTAAGGAGGGAAAGTCTGGGAAAAGAGTGCAGTTTTTATTAGAATTAGTACTTAAGCTGGTAAAGAATCCACCTGCGATGTGGGAGACCTGGGTTCGATTCCTGGGTTGGGTAGATCCCCTGGAGAAAGGAAAGGATACCCTTCTCTCAGTGTTCTGGCCTGGAAAATTCCATGGACTGTATAGTCCATGAGGTTGCAAAGAGATGGACATGACTGAGCGACTTTCATTTTCACTTCATTTTTTCATTATTTGCTTTGACCAGTGAATACTGTATGTGCCGCATCTAATCAGATGCTTTAAACGGAGTGGTGTGTTTGGCTTGCGGTTTTGGGCTTCTGTCATCTGTCATCAGAAGATCTTGCCTAGGTCTCAGAATGAAAGATATGTGAACAGATATGACACTGACTTGCAGACTGAAAAACAGCCACCCCAGTCAACTCCCAGACCCGTGATCATTGTAAGGCTTTCACTGTAAGTCACTGGGATTGTTGGGCTGTTTGTTAGCAGCTCTATAACCCCAAACTGACTGAAACAACACATTGTAGAAGCTGTCTACATTATGATTTATGCCAGAGACAAATCTAAGAAAATGTTATTTTAAAACTTTAGAGCCAAGATTCAATCGGTCTCTTTTTAGAGTACTATTATTATATTAAACTAATTTTTTTTAAGTCTGAAAGCCAAAGTAAGAATAAATTAACTCAAGAGTTAATTAAATACTCAATTATTTCCTACATTTTGAAGTTGATATTGAAGTAAATGCAGGATTTTTAATAATACCCTCCCTCTTTTTTCCTCATATCATACAGTTACCCTCACACTTCTCACATCAAATATTATAGTCTCTGGAAACCCATACACCTCACCCTAATCTGTCTTTAATCCTTAATCTATACTGTTTCTTTTCTTACTTAATTGACAAAGTATCAAATAAAATGTTTTGGCAAACAAGGATCTCCCTGGAGAACTAGGTGAGAGATACTAAGCCAAATCAGACAAATCAGAATTCTCTTTCACAGGGAGAGAAAACTGACACACTTTTTCGTATGCTCTGCTTGGCTACTGTTTGGGAAGAAGTGATTAGTCAGAGCCAGTATTTGGGTATATTTGTCCCCTCAATCCTGTTCATGTCAGTTGCCAAATGTCATTTTAATACTAACACCATACACAAAAATAAACTCAAAATGGATTAAAGATCTAAATGTAAGACCAGAAACTATAAAACTCCTAGAGGAAAACTTAGGCAAAACACTCTCCAACATAAATCACAGCAGGATCCTCTATGATCCAACTCCCAGTATACTGGAAATAAAAGCAAAGATAAACAAATGGGATCTAATTAAAATTAAAAGCTTCTGCACAACAAAGGAAACTATAAGCAAGGTGAAAAGACAGCCTTCTGAATGGGAGAAAACAATAGCAAATGAAACAACTGACAAACAACTAATCTCAAAGATATACAAGCAACTTATGCAGCTCAACTCCAGAAAAATAAATGAACCAATAAAAAAATGGGCCAAAGAATTAAATAGGCATTTCTCCAAAGAAGACATACGGGTGGCTAACAAACACATGAAAAGATGCTCAACATCACTTATTATCAGAGAAATGCAAATCAAGACCACAATGAGGTACCATTTCACACCAGTCAGAATGGCTGCGATCCAAAAGTCTACAAGCAATAAATGCTGGAGAGGATGTGGAGAAAAGGGAACCTTCTTACACTGCTGGTGGGAATGCAAACTAGTACAGCCACTATGGAAAACAGTGTGGAGATTCCTTAAAAATTGCAAATAGAGCTGCCTTATGATCCAGCAATCCCACTGCTGGGCATACACACTGAGGAAACCAGAATTGAAAGAGACACATGTACCCCAATGTTTATTGCAGCACTGTCTATAATAGCCAGGACATGGAAGCAACCTAGATGTCCATCAGCAGATGAATGGATAAGAAAGCTGTGGTACATATACACAATGGAGTACTACTCAGCCCTTAAAAAGAATAAATTCGACTCAGTTCTAATGAGATGGATGAAATTGGAGCCGATTATTCAGAGTGAAGTAAGCCAGAAAGAAAAACACCAATACAGTATACTGACACATATATATGGAATTTAGAAGGATAGTAATGATGACCCTCTATGTGAGACAACAAAAGAGACTCAGAGGTATGGAGCAGACTTTTGGACTCTGGGGGAGAGGGAGAGGGTGGGATGATTTGGGAGAACGGCATTGAAACATGTATACTATCTTGTAAGAATGAAACGCCAGTCTATGTTCAATACAGGATGCAGGATGCATGGGGCTGGTGCACGGGATGATTCAGGGAGAAGATGTGGGGTGGGAGGTGGGAGGGGGCTTTGGCATTGGGAGATCGTGGACACCTGTGGCTGATTCATGTCAATGTATGGCAAAACAAATACAGTATTGTAATGTAGAATAAAGTATTAAAAAAAATAAAATAAAATAAAGAAAAAAAAATTTCATTTTATTCTCATTTTGTTTGTATGTCCCTGTATTTTATTGAATTTTTAATTATGAAAGAAAGGTAGTTTTATTTCAAGAAATTAAATAGTCCAAATTTATAAAACAGAAAATGTTAATAATGTTAACTTCCCACCTCCAGTTCCACTATCTCTGAAGTAATAGGTGCCCTGTGTTAAAAGTATGCATTTTGAAATATTTATCTATATAAATATCTCATTATTATCTACCTTTTTCCTATAGAAATGAACTCATACACTTTAATCTAAGAAGTGCTTTCTTTTCTTCCATATAATAAATAAATGTCATTTATTATACCATTATATAGCAGAGCAAAGTTAATTGGGGAGGATGTGTAATCTTATAGGCAAGAGAGAACAAATTATTTGGGTCAACTATATAATTTGCCATATGGTCTTTTGTAATGTGTGTGCCTGTGTGCTTCTGTTGAGATCTTTGATCTTTTGATTCTTTTCCTTTATTGCTTTAGAACTTCCTGATTCCTCAAAAACAGGCCAGAAATATTGAGCGGAATCAGTTCAGTCAGTTCAGTTCAGTCACTTAGTCGTGTCCTGCGCTTTGCGATCTCATGAATCACAGCACACCAGGCCTCCCTGTCCATCACCAACTCCCAGAATTCACTCAGACTCACGTCCATTGAGTCAGTGATGCCATCCAGCCATCTCATCCTCTGTTGTCCCCTTCTCCTCCTACCCCCAGTCTCTCCCAGCATCAGAGTCTTTTCCCATGAGTCAACTCTTCACATGAGGTGGCCAAAGTACTGGAGTTTCAGCTTTAGCATCATTCTTTCCAAAGAAATCCCAGGGCTGATTTCATTCAGAATGGACTGGTTGGATCTCCTTGCAGTCCAAGGGACTCTCAAGAGCCTTCTCCAACACCACAGTTCAAAAGCATCAATTCTTCAGCACTCAGCTTTCTTCACAGTCCAACTCTCACATCCATATATGACCACAGGAAAAACCATAGCCTTGACTAGACAGACCTTTGTTGGCAAAGTAATGTCTCTGCTTTTCAATATGCTATCTAGGTTGGTCATAACTTTCCTTCCAAGGAGTAAGCGTCTTTTAATTTCATGGCTGCAGTCACAATCTGCAGTGATTTTGGAGCCCCCAAAAATAAAGTCTGACACTGTTTCCACTGTTTGCCCATCTATTTCCCACAAAGTGATAGGACCGGATGCCATGATCTTCGTTTTCTGAATGTTGAGCTTTAAGCCAAATTTTTCACTCTCCTCTTTCACCTTCGTCAAGAGGCCCTTTAGCTCCTCTTCACTTTCTGCCATAAGGGTGGTGTCATCTGCATATCTGAGGTTATTGATATTTCTCCTGGCAATCTTGATTCCAGCTTGTGTTTCTTCAAGCCCAGCGTTTCTCATGATGCACTCTGCATAGAAGTTAAATAAGCAGGGTGACAATATACAGCCTTGACGTACTCCTTTTCCTGTTTGGAACCAGTCTGTTGTTCCATGTCCAGTTCTAACTGCTGCTTCCTGACCTGCATACAGATTTCTCAAGAGGCAGATCAGGTGCTCTGGTATTCCCATCTCTTTCAGAATTTTCCACAGTTTATTGTGATCCACACAGTCAAAGGCTTTGGCATAGTCAATAAAGCAGTAATAGACGTTTTTCTGGAACTCTCTTGCTTTTTCCATGATCCAGTGAATGTTGGCAATTTGATCTCTGGTTCCTCTGCTTTTCTAAAACCAGCTTGAACATCAAGAAGTTCACAGTTCACGTATTGCTGAAGCCTGGCTTGGAGAATTTTGAGCATTACTTTACTAGCATGTGAGATGAGTGCAATTTTGCAGTAGTTTGAGCATTCTTTGGGATTGCCTTTCTTTGGAATTGGAATGAAAACTGACCTTTTCCAGTCCTGTGGCCACTGCTGAGTTTTCCAAATTTACTGGCATATTGAGTGCAGCACTTTCACAGCATCATCTTTCAGGATGAAACAGCTCCACTGGAATTCCATCACCTCCACTAGCTTTGTTCGTAGTGATGCTTTCTAAGGCCCACTTGACTTCACATTCCAAGATGTCTGGCTCTAGATGAGTGATCACATCATCATGATTATCTGGGTTTTGAAGATCTTTTTGTACAGTTCTTTGTGTATTCTTGCCACCTCTTCTTAATATCTTCTGCTTCTGTAAAATGCGATACAGTTGGTATTAAAACAGATTATAAGAGAAAGTTTCAATGCCTGACCATGATGCTGGGAAGGATTGCAGACATGAAGAGAAGGGGATGACAGAGGATGAGATAGTTGGATAGCATCATCAACTCAATGGGCATGAGCATGAGTAAACTCCAGAAGATGTTGAAGGACAGGGAAACATGGCATGCTGCCATCCATGGGAGCAAAAAGAGTTGGACACAACTAAGCAACAACAACATTATTGAATAAGTTGAAATCAGTAATATTCAAAAACAACCTGATCATTGTTTATCACCATCCTTAAAACTAGCTCTGCCAAATTATTTTTCTGGTAGTAAAAATCCGTTCTGATCTAATATTCAAGGTATTGGTGTTTCATTTACACTTCTAAGCTCTCTTGCTCCCTCTGCTTGAGCCTGTCTCAGGCTGAGAAATCTTTAATCTGAGAGAGGCCACGATTGGATTTTCACTGTTTTCCCACTTTATTCTTTCCTCCCTTCTCCCTAACTCATTTTTGCTGACTTTTGGGTTAGAGACAGGAAAGAACAGCAATTTGCTATTTGTGAAATAAAGAAATAAAATTGGTTACCTATATTTGAACACCTGAGTAAATTCTAATTTTCCCTCATTTATTCAACTAAAAATGAGTTTAGAAAAGAAAGGGAAACGTCAAATGCCAGTTTTACTCATCTGACATTTTTTCTAGTGTTCTTGTCATGACAGCAGATTTCAAACCACTTAATGCTACACGTGTGCCATATAGTCTGATCTTGCATGCAATCTCCTGTTCAGCAAACAGATCTTAATAAAGATACATTGATAAGGACTTCATATGTCAGTTGAGATAAAAGTGAAAAAGTCATGAATAGCTAGAACTTTTGTTTCTGCACCAAATAGTTCTAAGCTTCAGGCTCAACTTCAACTCTATTTTACTACTATATGAACAAGACAGACCAAGATTTCTGACTTCACAAAATATACATTCTGGTGAGTGGTAACAGTGGTTACTAAATGTAAACAATTACATATTGCAGAGTGTGTTCAAAGTTGTGAGATGTAATAGAGAAAAAGGAAAACATATGTTAGGTCTAAAGGGGATACAGAATTTACAAGTCACGGGGGGAGGGTTTGGTCAGCAGATTGCAACGTTAAATAGGATGGTGAAGGTAGACTCATTGAGAAGGTAATATCTGGGCAAGACTGGAAGCAGGTGAGGGAGTGAGCCAAATGGAAGAAGTGACAGTTGAAGCAAAGTTCCTAAATTTGGAGCTCACTCAAGTAAGAGCAAAAATGCATGGTGGCTTGAAGCTCAGTGACTGAGAGGGGAATATGAGATGCTATGTTCATGAAGCTAGGGTGCGAGTGAGGTGTTACATCAGGCAGCATCTCTTCAGTCACTAGAACACTTTGACATTTTATTTGTGAAATGAGATAAATCACATGAGCTGATTTACAGTTTTGAAAAGATCACTCTGCCTAATCTGTTGATTAAAGACAGACAGGGTATAGAGAGGGACATTCAATCAGTGTAGACTAAATTCAGTACTGTGGTAGCATGCAACCCTAAAATTTCAGAGGCTTAAAAACCAATGAAAAATGAAAAGTTTCTTTCTCACTCACATCACATAGCCATTGGGCTAAGCTGTGGCTCTGCTCCAACACTGCCTTCTCTCTGGCACCAGGCTGACAGAATAGTTGCTATCTGGGACAATGCCAGTCACATAGCAAAGGCAAAAGAGAGACAGGCTGACCAAGATCCATCTCTCAAAGCTCCTGCTCAGAAGTGCACTCTCTAGATTACTTACAACCCATCTCATTGACCACTGCAAGTCATGGGGTCAAATCTGACATCAGAAGACAAGGAATCTATAATCCTTCCACTGAGAGGAGAAAAATCTCAAGTCACACAAATATTTTGAATAATAATATGATTTTCCAAAGTGGGTGAGAGAAAAATAAAGGGAGATTACCTAGAAGGTTATTTCAATGCTTTATGTGAGAGACTAAAATTACTATTTCTATATCAGTTATCTATCAAACAATGAAATCTGGAAGTTTCCAATGGTATTATATAGAAACAAGCTGGAGACATGACAAAGAAGAGAGACCTATAACAGAAAATATTTAAGATCAAGAATGGTATAGAGGAAACTCAGTGAGGGGAGAAAAAAACTGGCAAAAAAAACCCACAAAAAACACCCACAAATCACAGAAGCATTATAAATATTAACTTATATCTAAATGTTTCAGATACAGAACTCATTTTCATGAGTACTTATAACTAAAATTCTCTAGGAAAGATTCCAAATAAATTTATTTCTAGTGAAAAAATGTGGTGACCTAAGTATTGCTTTCTGTAGACTTAACTGACCTTGTAATTCAGAAGGAACAGTTTCTCAATAGCATGCCAATTTTGCCTCCTTTATTCAATTTGCTCTGTTATCTTAACTTGACAGCAGGATCTCTCTGTTAAATCAGATATTTCATTATCCCCAGTTTCACTACGTGTTGTTGAGTAAGTGTAGAAAGGTGACAAAATTCAATTTATACTTCCTCTTCCTACTCTTACATCTTTCCTTTGCAGATCCTTCTGCACAGTAGTGAATTCCAAAGTTTAACAATAACTATGTCCTTTCTTTTATCCACCACAATTGGTTTATTCATTTATGTTTATTCCTAACATGCCCCAGGGAATATGCTAGATAATAGGGATACTAACATCAAAAGAACTACTTCTTTGCATGAGGTTCTTAAAATCCAGGAATAAAGATAAACTGGATTTACTGAGGTTATTGCTTGTTTGGAGGAATGTGTGATGTGCAAAGATAACAGAGAAAGGAAAGTCAAACTCCACATAAGGAGAATTCAAAAAGAAGAGATGCTTTAGGTAAATCAGTGTAAAGAAAGGGTGACGATTTTTTTTTTAATGCAGTAAACAGAATTTCAAGCAGAAAGAAAGGCATACAAAAAGACGTTTTCAAGTAAAAAAAAAGATTTGAGTAATAGAAACAAATGGATGAAAAACAATATGGAAAAGGGCATTGCGGGAAGATGCAAATGAACAGATAAAGAGATGAGATCACAGAGAAGCCATTGTGTCAAGATTAAACACCAAACAGGGAGTCATTGAAGAGAGTCAAGGAAGAAAATAACATGATTTAATGTTCTTGGCAGTTAATGACTGCTTTCAATAAATGATCATTATTTTTATCACTGTGAAACACAGGAAAACATCTCTGCACAGAACAGTCATTCATGGAAGTCTGTGCTGTCATTCAAAAAGCGAACCAGGTCTGGAGGCCCACCAGAACTCTGGTCTTTACAGTTTTAGAGTTAGAGTTTTTCTCTGTTGCCTTCTATCTCAGAATTTCATAACACACCTCTCAGCATCTTTATCTTAATTTCACAGCTCTGCAGCAATGTTTCTCAAAACTTTTGGTCTCAGGATTTTAGGATTTTAAAATTCAGCAAGTACTCTGAAGAACTTTTGTCTGTATGGATTAACTATATCTGAAAATAAAACAGATTTTAAAATATTTGTTTATTAGTCTATTTAAAATATCAATAATAATGCCATTGCAACTAACTAGTCAGGATGGTTCTGTTGCTGCTGCTGCTGCTAAGTCACTTCAGTCGTGTCCGACTCTGTGCGCCGACCCCACAGACAGAGGCTCACCAGGCTCCCCCGTCCCTGGGATTCTCCAGGCAAGAACACTGGAGTGGGTTGCCATTTCCTTCTCCAATGCATGAAAGTGAAAAGTGACAGGGAAGTCGCTCAGTCGTGTCTGACCCTCAGCAACCCCATGGACCCCAGCCCATAGGCTCCTCCGTCCATGGGATTCTCCAGGCAAGAGTCCTGGAGTGGGGTGCCATTGTTAGGTAGTTGGAAATGGGAAATAGGAGTCCAAAATGGCGATGGCTAAATGAAAGGAAGGGAAAAGCCTGCGAAAATAGAACAAAGGAAGGTCAAAGGAAGGTCCAAGGACCAGAGAGAAGACCTCAGGTAGAACAAACAGCACTCCTGGCTAAGCCCAATTTGCATAGGACAGGCCCAGGGGGAGGAAAAAAACAGATAAAAAGAGGAGCTAAAGCGCTCTTCTCTCTTCCCCACGTGTGTGCGCTCTCTCTCTCTCTCTCTCTCTCTCTCTCTCTCTCCCTCTCCCTCTTTCTCCCAGCACGCTGGCGTGCTACTCCACGCTCTTCTCTTCATGTCTTTGGGTTGGCATGCTTTCATCCTTTGAGGATGGATTCTCCTGCTATCTTCTAAATAAAATAGACCTGTAACACTGATTTTTCTAAGAACTATAACACGGTTTCTCCAAGACCCGAGAGCTGTGATGCGCCGAGGGCCTTAATGTCCATCTCTCCAAATCTTTGCTGTGACAATACAGAATCAAGGAGAATACACTAGCCTGACAGTTTTATTTTATTTATTTATGTATTTATTTTTGGGTGTGTGTGTGTGTGTGTGTTGGCTGCACACCCAGCCCCTCAACAGGGAGAGCTGGAGTTCTAATCACTGAACTGCCAGGGAATTCCCAGGAGTGCTTTTATACTTTTACAAGTTTTATTAATGTCTTGCTTGATGAGCAGATTCTTTCATCTGCATTCAGTCAGCTGCAACATATTGTTTGGTTGAAGTTCATGAAGATAATATCCTCACACACATACATATTGCTAGAAAATCTAAAACCCTTTCATATAATGGTGAATAACCTTTCATAATAATATGTCTAAACTCAGTAAATGGTTTCACAAACTTTGTTGTGATATGCAGTCTAAAAACATGTCAATACACTTTTTGCACTGTTACATTAAAATCTCTTAATTTATCTTTCATTTAATGAGTTTTTGCCCTTGCAAGATTTTGTTACCTCTTGCATTGGTCATTTGTAAAATATTTGTTCATTGAGTTAGGCAGATATTTCAAATTTGGGCACATATAGTATACTATATATTAAAAACCCACATATTTGATAATATCTCATCAGAAAATCTCAAGTTTTGTAATGTTCCAAGTTTACAGTGGAAGATGGAAATTTCCCCAAATTATTTTTCTTTGAAAATTTACATCTTTATTAAAACAAATAATTTTATTTATTCTAAGAAAATTTATACCAAATATCTGAATTAGAATAACTGTACTTTGTCTGTTAGCCATTTCTGAAATGAAATTGATGTTTCATAAAAAAAAAAGAAAGAAAAATTGGCTAGTTTAAGCAGAACTGAATCACTCCAGGGTTTTTTCTTGAGATAACCACCATACTTCAGTGCATGCTTCATGCATACTTCTTATTTCATCTTATACACTATTTAAATCTTTTTCTATTAGGTTGTCTTCCTTTTTTAATGTTATGTATGAGTAATTTGTATTATCTTCACTGGATACAAAAACTTTCTTCACTGGATCTATGTATTGCAAATATCTTCTTTACTCCATGGCTTGCCTTTCCACTCTTTAAACAATATCTTCTAATAAGCTTAAGTTTTGAATTTTCAATTAGTTTATGATTTTTTTCCATCCATGGTTATGGATTTTCTGTCCCATTTAAGAAATCTCTTTCTATCCCAAGGTAAGGATACATTCCTATGTTTACTTCTCAAAAGTGTTTTCTAATTTTCAGTTTAGGGGTTTTATATTTGTTTAAGTGGCTTCATTTTAGATATGTTAAATATTCTGATGCTATAACAAGGACATACAATTTTCTCACTTTCTATATTTTATTATGTCTATATAAGAATACAATTGAGTTTTATATATCTCTGTATCCAGCATCTTTGATACATTAACTTAATAATTCCTATAATTCTGCTGTAGAGGTTTTAAAACTTTTCCATATACAATTATGTCAAATACAGATTATGACAGTTTTGCATTACTTTCTCCAAATTATAAACATTATATGCCATTTCTCATTTTACTGAATGGGAACTCTAGGACAGGACTAAATGGAAGAAACGTTAATGGGCATAATTAAGATTTTTCTTAAATAACTACATTTTTATTTATAGTTTTAATATAAATTTATGGTTTTATTGGAACTATAATCAGACATTATGGCCTATAAGATCTCTTTTGCAAGACTAAATATGTAATGTATATTAATGGACAGAAGAGTACAGAAAGAAAGAACCAACAATTTGAAAATAACTCTGCTGTTTACAAAGGCAACTACTGGAATTCTTTACCCAAGCTGGACATGTCTTTAAAAACTTAGGGCTTTGGCTATTCGAGGTTTTTTGTATTTCCATACAAATCTTGAGATTATTTGATCTAGTTCTGTGAAAAATACTGCTGGTAGCTTGATGGGAATTGCGTTGAATCTGTAGATTGCTTTAGGTAGTATACTCATTTTCACTATATTGACTCTTCCGACCCATGAGCATGGTATATTTCTCCATCTATTAGTGTCCTCTTTGATTTCTTTCATCAGTATTTTATAGTTTTCGATATATAGGTCTTTAGTTTCTTTAGGTAGGAATATTCCTAAGTATTTTATTCTTTTCGTTGCAATAGTGAATGGAATTGTTTCCTTAACTTCTTTTTCTACTTTCTCATTATTAGTGTATAGGAATGCAAGGGATTTCTGAGTGTTGATTTTATATCCTGCAACTTTACTATATTCATTGATTAGCTCTAGTAGTTTTCTGGTCGAGTCTTTAGGATTTTCTATGTAGAGGATAATGTCATCTGCAAACAGTGAGAGTTTTACTTCTTCTTTTCCAATTTGGATTCCTTTTATTTCTTATTCTGCTCTGATTGCTGTGGCCAAAACTTCCAGTACGATGTTGAAGAGTAGTGGTGAAAGTGGACACCCTTGTCTTGTTCCTGACTTTAGGGGAAATGGTTTCAATTTTTCCCCATTGAGGATAATGTTAGCTGTGGGTTTGTCATATATAGCTTTTATTATGTTGAGGTATGTTCCTTCTATTCCTGCTTTCTGGAGAGTTTTTATCATAAATGGATGTTGAATTTTGTCAAAGGCGAAAGCAATCTTGAGAAAGAAGAATGGAACTGGAGGAATCAACTTGCCTGACTTCAGGCTCTACTACAAAGCCACAGTCATTAAGACAGTATGGTACTGGCACAAAGACAGAAATATAGATCAATGGAACAAAATAGAAAGCCCTGAGATTAACCCACACACCTATGGACACCTTATCTTCGACAAAGGAGGCAAGAATATACAATGGAGTAAAGACAGTCTCTTTAACAGGTGGTGCTGGGAAAACTGGTCAACCACTTGTAAAAAAATGAAACTAGACCCCTTTCTAACACCATACACAAAAATAAACTCAAAATGGATTAAAGATCTAAATGTAAGACCAGAAACTGTAAAAGTCCTAGAGGAGAACATAGGCAAAACACTCTCCGACATAAATCACAGCAGGATCCTCTATGATCCAACTCCCAGTATACTGGAAATAAAAGCAAAGATAAACAAATGGGATCTAATTAAAATTAAAAGCTTCTGCACAACAAAGGAAACTATAAGCAAGGTGAAAAGACAGCCTTCTGAATGGGAGAAAACAATAGCAAATGAAACAACTGACAAACAACTAATCTCAAAGATATATAAGCAACTTATGCAGCTCAACTCCAGAAAAATAAACGATCCAATAAAAAAATGGGCCAAAGAACTAAATAAGCATTTATCCAAAGAAGACATACGGATGGCTAACATACGGATGTGTTACCCATGAAAAGATGTTCAACATCACTCATTATCAGAGAAATGCAAATCAAGACCACAATGAGGTACCATTTCACACCAGTCAGAATGGCTGCGATCCAAAAGTCTACAAGCAATAAATGCTGGAGAGGATGTGGAGAAAAGGGAACCCTCTTACACTGCTGGTGGGAATGCAAACTAGTACAGCCATTATGGAAAACAGTGTGGAGATTCCTTAAAAATTGCAAATAGAACTGCCTTATGACCTAGCAATCCCACTGCTGGGCATACACACTGAGGAAACCAGAATTGAAAGAGACACATATACCCCAATGTTCATTGCAGCACTGTTTATAATAGCCAGGACATGGAAGCAACCTAGATGTCCATCAGCAGATGATTGGATAAGAAAGCTGTGGTACATATACACAATGGAATACTACTCAGCCCTTAAGACGAATAAATTTGACTCAGTTCTAATGAGATGGATGAAATTGGAACCGATTATACAGAGTGAAGTAAGCCAGAAAGAAAAACACCAATACAGTATACTGACACATATATATGGAATTTAGAAGACAGTAATGATGACCCTATATGTGAAACAACAAAGAGACACAGAGGTATAGAGTGGACTTTTGGACTCTGAGGGAGAGGGAAAGGGTGGGATGGTTTGGGAGAATGGCAATGAAACGTGTATATTTTCTTGTAAGAAACGAAGCGCCAATCTATGTTCAATGTAGGATGCAGGATGCATGGGGCTGATGCACAGGATGATTCAAGTAGAGGATGTGGGGTGGGAGGTGGGAGGGG
Source organism: Nanger dama (assembly GCA_917880005.1). Classification (NCBI taxonomy): domain Eukaryota; kingdom Metazoa; phylum Chordata; class Mammalia; order Artiodactyla; family Bovidae; genus Nanger; species Nanger dama. Next base: position 13,460,619 of record CAKJTW010000010.1, read on the forward strand.
GCTTCGGCATTGGGAGATTGTGTTCACCTATGGCTGATTCGTGTCAATGTATGGCAAAACAAATATAGTATTGTAATTAAAAAAATAAATAAATTATGAATAAATAAATAAATAAATAAAAATAAAAATAAAAACTTAGGGCTATGCTAGGTAAAACAGAAAGCTCACACTAGAATATATCTCCATTCCCTGAAGAGAAAACAATAAACAAACAAAATAGCTATGTGTATGACTTGAAAGAGATGTCTTAGACAACTGTAAAAATTTACAGCCAAATAAATCCCTGCTTGGACTCTCCATCTGCATCCCAAGATTCAGTCATTTTCTCATACTACCAATATATCATCACAACCAAAGGATGAATGCCTATTTTTATCTGGAAAAGATCAGCAAACATTAAGACAATAGCAAGTACAGCTATGTACATACAATTTTATATACTAATAAACCTATAGATACAATTTCTCAAATGTTGGTCAAATAATAAGAAATTTAAATAGTAGTCAATATTACCAAGTCGTCTTCCCAAAAGGTTAGAGCAATTTGTTCTGACCAACAAGTATCTCAGTATTTATATTTTCAAATATTTTAAGTTTTCTAATCTTACAGGTAAAATAATGGTATTCCATTTTTGCTTTAATTTGCATTTTCCCAACCACTGAGGTTGATCATTTTTTATATATTTATTGCTCACATGCTTTTTCTCTTCTGTGAATTATCTATTTACATTTCATTTCTGTGTTTATATTTAACAACAAACTTATAGAACTTCTTTGTTTTAAAAGACATTAATCTTTTGCCATATGTAATCAAACAAGTAAATCTCTTGTGTGTTATCTGAGCATACATTCTTAAGAAGATCTTCTCATTCTTAAGTAACAAAACACTCTTGTTTGTTTTCTTTGACTGTAAAATATTGCAGTCTTTATATTAAAGTCCTTAGTATATCAGTATTCCATTTTGCCCATGAGGGTGGTAGGGGATAAATGTTGTAGTCATTAGGCTGCAGTCCATGGGAGTGCTAAGAGTCAGGCATGACTGAGCAACTTCACTTTCACTTTTCACTTTCATGCATTGGAGAAGGAAATGGCAACCCACTCCAGTGTTCTTGCCTGGAGAATCCCAGGGACGGGGGAGCCTGGTGGGCTGCCGTCTATGGGGTCACACAGAGTCGGATATGACTGAAGTGACTTAGCAGCATTTTATAAATGTGAAATCTAGGATTTAGAGGTTATGTAAGAGGGCAAATACATTAAAAAAAAAAAAGAAGCAAAAAATGATTGATGGTGGGAAAAGAAAACCATACTAAAGGATCACTGTTTATTTTACTGTGCTAGGCAGTTTAACTTTTTCTTAAATTTAGTCAGCAGTCTTTTCCTCAAGGGCTTCTCTGTTGGCTCAGATGGTAAAGAATCCACCTGCAATGTGAGAGACCTGGGTTCTATCCCCAGGTTGGGAAAATCCCCTGTAGGAGGGCATGGCAACCCACTCCAGTTTTCTTGCCTGGAGAATCCCTATGGACAGAGGAGCCAGGTAGGCTACAATCCACGGGGTTGCAGAGTCGAATGTGACTGAGGAACTAAACCAGCCAGCCAGCCTTTCCTCAGAATTGAGTATGTGAGAGTCTGTAGTGCTTATGTATAGTAAATGCATGCATGTTCTACCTACAATTTATTGGGTTATTACATACCATATTCTACTGTGAGAAGGTTTGGGAGAATGCATTGGGAGAAATGTTTGAGGTCAGGAGAAAGGTTGAAAAAGGTCAGGAGCATCACTGGTGGCAGTCTCTTCCTCCTCAGTCATTTGAAAAGTAAAATCATAAAACTGAGTGCCATATAAACAAGAGCTCTCCTGAGCTCTAGTTAACATGAGAAAATGTTTGTAAGCTTAGATAATTGAAACAAAAGATTAATATGAACACCTTTCAGTTCACTTCAGTTCAGTCAGTCGTGTCTGACTCTTTGTGACCACATGAATCGCAGCACACCAGGCCTCCCTGTCTATCACCAACTCCCAGAGTTCCCTCAAACTCATGTCCATTGAGTCGGTGATGCCATCCAGCCATCTTATCCTCAGTCGTCCCCTTTTCCTCCTGCCCCCAATCCCTCCCAGCATCAGAGTGTTTTCCAATGAGTCAACTCTTCACATGAGGTGGCCAAAGGATTGGAGTTTCAGCCTCAGCATCAGTCCTTCCAGTGAACACCCAGGGCTGATCTCCTATAGAATGGACTGGTTGGATCTCCTGGCAGTCCAAGGGACTCTCAAGAGTCTTCTCCAACACCACAGTTCAAAAGCATCAGTTCTTTGGCACTCAGCTTTGTTCACAGTCCAACTCTCACATCCATACATGACTACTGGAAAAACCATAGCCTTGACTAGATGGACCTTTGGTGACAAAGTAATGTCTCTGTTCAATATGCTATCTAGGTTGGTCATAACTTTCCTTCCAAGGAGTAAGCGTCTTTTAATTTCATGGCTGCATTCACCATCTGCAGTGATTTTTGGAGCCCCCAAAAATAAAGTCTGACACTGTTTCCCCATCTATTTCCCATGAAGTGATGAGACCAGATGCCATGATCTTCATTTTCTGAATGCTGAGCTTTAAGCCAACTTTTTCACTCTCCTTTTTCACTTTCAATAAGAGGCTTTTAGTTCCTTTACTAGATATTAAAAAAAAATCATTAAAAAAATCACTTCAGAGAAACATATAAAAACATTCTAATGTAAAATAGGCTCACTGAGGCATAGAGCTATGTTTAGTCCATTCAATTAATAAGAGATTTATAGGGACTCAAAAGAGCAAAATTACCAAAAAGAAAATTCCTTACAATACTCAGTGGTAGCCAAATAAAACAGAAATATTAATTCAGATAATTAGTTTAGGGCTTAGGAAAAAAACTTCTTTCTCAGTATATAAGCAACAGAAAACCTCCATATTTAGTTAGATAATCTATCATTAGATTCAAACAAAAAAAAATAAAAATTCTGTTCATTTTCCACGGCTGCTGCAAATTACCACAAACAATGGATTTAAATAGACACACACTTATTACCTCACAGTTTCTGTGGGTCAAGAGATCAGGCATGGCTTAAATGGGTCTTCTGTTTAAGGTTTACAATGCTGCAGTTAAGGAGCTTGCCAGGGCTGGGTTCTCATCGGAGGCTGGACTGGGGAGGAATCTACTTTAAAATTTCCTCAGATTCTTGGCAGAACTCATTTCTGTGCAGTTGTGCAGAAAGTAGCTTTTCAAAACCAACAACAGAAAGTCAGTAATACAGGCGCCACAGTCTTATGAAATCATCTATCCATAATCAGTGCACGCCATTGGTTACAGTTACAGGTGCCACTCACACGCAAGGGGAAGTAATGAACAAAAGCAACTAATAACTGTATGGAGAAAATTAGGAGTCAGATTTGAATTATGGCTCAGTCACTTTCTAAATATGCTTACTTGAGATACATTCATGAACTTCAAAGGACTCCAATACCTTTATCTATAAAATGGAGTGAATTTATATGACTTATCTCATATGGTTCTTGTGTCAACTAGAGAAAACATTTAGGTACATTGAATAAGTCTGATACATAAGAGTTGCTCAGCAAAACATGAACGTCATTAGTATAATCACAAGATTCAAAACCCACTGTGTACATAACACATTTCATGACATTATGAGATACTTTTTAGAATTTAGGTAATATCCTCTAAGTAAAATATAATTTATAAGGGAAAATGAGACAAGCAAACTGACTCAGCATGCACCAAAATGAGCAGTCAAAACGTATACATGCACACATATACAAATAATATGTCCATGTTCCTTTGAACGCTTCATGTACATTAAACTTCAAGTTGCTTCTTTTGTTTTTGAGTCACAATTCTTCCAATACGTATCATGCAACCTTGAGTGTACCTCTCAAGCTAGAGTGCCTGAAGTAACATTAAATATACAGATTCCCAGACAGTAATCTCTGAAGATGGAACAGAGTCTACATTTTAAACAAGACCTCTTATTTTAAGGACTGGATTTTTATGTAGAATAAATGTTTAAAACACACTGGCTTACTGTTAATCCAAAGAATGAAAGTAGATACTTGACTTCAAGATCTAGGGAGTTTGGACATAAATATTACTGATTCTGGCCCTGCTTCCACTTCTGACCACCAACAAATGGTTCTGACAATCAATTCTATTACAATTAATTAATTCCAATTAATGATTCTTACAATCAACTCCAAGGTGTATGTGAGTAGGCGAGGGGGAAGATGGTTTCTCACACTAATTCTGGCACTATCTACTTGAAAACAGCTCAGTGCCATAAAGCTGCCTCACCTCAGGTAAGTCCAGGTTGTCTTCCCTGCTCTGAACAATTACCTATAGACTGGAGTTTCCAAATTGGGTTTGGTTACTTTCCTAGAGTAACTCAGAGAACTCAGAAATGTTTTACTTACCAGAGTACTGGTTTACTATAAAAGGCTCTAGTTAGTATTACCCAGATGGAAGAGATGCAGAGAGCAATATGGGGAAGGAAAGTGGAGCTTCTGTGCCTTCTTCAAGAACAGGCTACAATCCCAGAATCACCACATGCCCAACAACCCAGAAGCTCCCTGAATCCTGCCTTCCTGGACTTTTTACAGGGGCTTCATTATGTAGGAATGATTGATTAAGTCATGTCCATTGGTAACTGAACTCAACCAGCCCCTCTCTCCTCACTGGAGGTCTGGGGGCAGGACTGAAAGTTCATACTCTCTGATTATGTGGTTGATTCTACTGGCAAGCAGCCCCCATGCTTAGACTGGTTCCAAAAGTCCCCTAATTAACATAGAAAAGGCACATTAATTACTGTCCTCACTGGGTATTTCAATGACTTTAGGAGTGCAATACCAAAAACTGGAACTAAGGCTAAATAATACAATATTATAAATCACAATATCTTTATAATACTACAAACTTGCAAGTTCCTTTTCATTGGTTCATTTCCCTCTTCCTGCTTTCAGGGACATTAAAATATGAATTAATATGCAGATACATATGAATGAAAACCAGGAAACATAAGTAGTATTAGGAGAAAGATTGAAAAAGAATTTATCATTTACAGAGGATAGCTGGCTTCATTATGCTTCAAAGGGGAAAGTGTTTGGATACTACTTAGAGAACAAAGGACTATGAGTAAACATTTATATAAAAGAAAATATAAGGTTGCAGATGAAGTTTGGGCAGATTGCAATGGATCTGTATCTAGAAAAATAATGAATAATAACCTACAGGTGGTAGGAAGGATCTAATGGATCTAAAGGATCTAATGCTTTTGACCAAGAAAGAGTTCTATTTGCCAAACACTTTGGTTCCTAATGACTTGAAAGATCACTTGGGCCTAGTAAGGTATTCATATGTAATCTGATCCTAATGCAATTAGTTGTTTGCAGGAACAACATAAATATAAACCTTGAGACTAAAGGCAAACCTGAAAGGAATCTAAATTTTAATTAGCTACAATCATTTTAGGAATTAGCTCACAGTTTTGAAGAGAGGGAACAAAGCTACAGAGAAAGCTATTCTAGCCATCTGGGACAACAATATGTAAGGCTTATAATAAGGTGACCAAAACCAAAAACCTGTAATGTCACTGATATATTGGTGGTAACAGTTTACAAGAGTTAGGACAAAACTTGTGGCTGTCTAGCCGGGAGAAAATGGTTAGATCGGGGTGGTATACTGAAGGCAATAGCTATATCAATTCAGTTATTTGTAAAGGTAAAAAAATCCCATATTTTATATTGTGAAGTCTTTAGATTAAAAGAATTGTATTATAATATGGTGTTTGGAAATTTTAAGATTCACCAAGGAATGAGCACAGAGTTGACATATTAAAGATGTAGATTCTTTAACAAGTTATTCTGCTTTTAAAATATTCTTTATTTTTATATTATTATTCAACAAATACAAGCCACCTAATAAACGAGTTACCTAGCACAAGTCAGAGGGAAAACTGGAACCTGTAGTCAAGCCAGCACAGCACTGATCTCCCAGTCAAAGTGAAGCAGAATTTTGAAAAGCTATTCTTATGTTAATCCATTGTGCTTTCACACCTTCCTATAATACTTTTTTCCTTCTGCTTTTAAAATAAAATGTAATTCTGGCCAAAAAAAAGGTTGAAATTGAGTTCTAGAAATTGTCTTTGTCTTCTAATATCACTTTTCTGCAAAAGTCAAATGTTTTTAAGACAAGAAGATCTAGAACTTTTTATTATGCTGGTATTAGTGAATCTTCCAGGTAACAACAGTACAAGCCAACGCCTTTTCCTTGATTCTCAGTGCACAGTCATTTTATTGTACTAAATCAACCACTTACAGTCTTTGAAGTAACTATAAAGTACCATCATCCATTGCTAAAATTACTAAGACCTAGAATTAACTGACACACCAGCATAAACTGAAATTAACATGGTAGCAATTACTAAAAGCAGTTTGTTTCTTGATTAATTGCTTGATAATACTTCATTATGAAACAAGGAAAAATGAATTTCAATAAAACTCATGCCACTTTTTGACAACTGCTAATGAATTCATTGTGCTCTATGCGTATTTGGGTCCTGTTTTGGAACTACTCTTTATAAACTTCATGGGTAATATGTTCTTTTTCAGTCTTCTTTATGACCAGAAATTACCTTGTGTGGCAATCATTTCATGTCACACTTGTAATTACAACCTGCATGCTGATACCCATAAAACTGCATGGAATAAAGTGTTAGAATAACCATATAATTTCAATTATTGCCTTTTTTAAGAAATTCTTCTAATTTTCATCCTCTTCATTAATTTTACTATGATGTATGCATTGTAAAATCTTGTAAATATCACTGAAAGTTTAGTAAATAGAAAGTACTATATTTTCATCTCATCAGATCTATAGGCATTTCAATCAAATGCTGAGCAATGCTCAAACCAGACTTACTATTCAGCCAGTATATGACCATTGAACTTGTTTTAGTTCTGAAAGATTAGTTCCAATGTATGTTTTTTCATAAAATCTTTATACATTTTAGAAGTATACCAATATACTTTGATTTACTGTATCAATCCAAAAATTACTTAAACCTTCAAAAACAATTTTCCATTAATGGGAAGAATATCACAAATATACCACTCAGGTTAAAAATGATTATCATCAAATAGCAATGGTTTTTTCTTTTATAGTTCCTTAGGCTTACATGAGACTTTGAAATACAAATGTATCTCCGTCATTACTAGAGCTAAGTAGGCTGCTAATTAACAGAAGCTTAGGAATTGAAAACATGAATTAATTTTTATTTTGATCAAACAGGTAAAGTTAATGTTAAAAAAAAAAAAAAACGGACAGAGAAGGTCATACTAGACTCACTTGTGTAGACATTCCTGACAACATCATGCTGAGAATAGAATCAGCCTCCAAAGAGTGTCAACGTAAATAAGATCATTCTGGGAAAATCATTGGGTTTTTCAGAGATAGATAAGAGTCAGATCAACACCACAGTAGGGAATCTGTGCAAGAATAAGAAATTTTAAAGGGAAACGTTGCTAAGAAATATGCTGTAATACTGTCTACTTGATTAAACCATCCAGCACTTTCATTGTGCCTTGAGGCTTAAATATAAGTGTATGCCATCACTGAAACAACACAGTGGTATTTGATATTTGGAATATTCAAAAAGAATGCAACTGATAAGATTATTAGAAAAAAAAAACTTTTGCATTCTCTTATGAAATGCCTTTTCATAAGAGTGTCATTTTATAGCTAGATTTCATAGACATAAATAAAACTCTTCCCCTAATGGGGTACTATGTACAGTTATTGATGTTTATGTATTCACATAGATATAACAGCTGCTCATTTTGGCTTTGCTTTGGTTATTCTCTATTTTATTCTGCATTATTATCAGAGAATCTTTGTCCTTTCTGAGTTCCCACTGCTCCATTCAACTTCACTGACAGTTATTTTTCCCCTGAGAGCAATCAATGTTTACCATACCAGACTACACCTTGTGTCTTCACTGATGAACAATGACTTAAGCACCAATGTCAAGCAATGTCATCACAATTAAAGCAAACTGTCATGATAGTATGAAGCCTCCTGTTTGATTTCCTATTGCATAACTACAGCAGAAGCAAAGCAAGAGGAACATATCTTGATCATATAAACGATGTGTCCCTACCACAATATCTTTTAAGTTTCCTCACTATTTAACTATTTAACTAGAGTGCTGAGTATAATTAACAATACTGTATTGCTTATTTGAAAGTTGCTTAAAAAGTGCCCCCAGGTAAAAATAATATGAAGTAATAAAAATAATAAAATACTATACTTTATAATCTAGAGATTCTAAGATTACCAAAATATGTAATTTTTATGTTATGCACTTTTAATAACAAATATTTATTTGATTTTGGTAAAGTCTAATGGTCTGATCTGTTTTTGATGGTTGGAATTTGGAAAAGCAGTCCCTAAAATTCAACTGGGCATCAGAAAATGTGAATCTGAGGATTTTTTTTTTTTTACACATGGATAAATCACTTTAAAGTCCAAAAATGGAGAACGAGATGAAATTGAAAACACAAAACAATTTTTCATAGCTTTCTTCAGCTTTCACCATTACTCTTCACCTCTTTCAAATTTAATTCCCTGTGTGAGGAAATACAGTCAATAGAGTTTTGTGGCACAATGTACCTGAAATCATTCATTCCTCTGTGCCTGAGAAACTCTCTGTGTTACAGGGTGCTGTGTTTTTTGTACTTAGATTCTTTACTCAGCTGGGCATGTATGAGGTACACCTGAAACAAGAGTCATTTTGAAATTTGAGCCCAAAGTTCAAACTGGAGATTAGAATAATTTTCCAATTGAAAATTAGGCTCTGCTCCTTTTGACACTGTTCTTGTAATAAGTTTGTTAAAATATAATTATTGGAGTTACTTTTCTGAATGTCTTAAAAGTTTTCAAGCATTTTAGTTGACTATTAGCCAATAACGTCATTTATGAGACAATGAATCTAGTCATAACATAGACTTGAAGCCTAATGAGGAAATGATATAAATGTTTACTGGTATGGATTTCTTTTGAAACAATGTCCCTATTATAGGTAAAACAATTTTGAATATTTGTATTTTTCCAGTGATTTTTCAGCTCTGGGCATGCCTTATCATTGACCATCAACGATATATTAACTGCTGAAGGACATGACCCCCATAGTTCCCACTCAGATGAAAGCCAGGCTGCCAGAGCATTTTTAGGGCACACAAGAGGAATGCATCATGTCCTCAAACACCAGCTCAATAAGACATCTGGTGATGAAGTGACCACGAGAATAGCAAACCTTCCAACTCGTTTCTTTACGTCTCTTCTGAAGGAGGAATTTTTATGTTAAAAATCATTTATGTGATATCTCTTGATATAGATTAAAATGAAAACAGAATATTTTAGTGAAGATCAACTGAAAAGTGACCTTGTGTTTTTCTTCAAGTTTCAGATTTTCATGGTGAGCCTAAACTGAAGTTGGTAGTTGCTAGGAAATGCCATTCATTTCACAGATAGATATACAGATGTATATATTATAGGAAATCGCCCATGGGGGCTCTCTAACTCAAATGCACTGGCTTTTATGCAACCTTATATTACTTTTACAAAGAAGTATTACTATTCATGTATTCCCTTTTGAAACAGCAAAAACAAATCAAGTAAAATCCAAGTCTTGTTCTGTACCTTTTTAAGGAGTTGTGATTGGAAAAAGCCATCAGCCAACATGCCAAATTCCTCTGTGTTTAACAGAGGAGACAGGGAATGCAGCTATCTTCTGACAATCAGATTAAAATTGATATATGTTGCAATTGTCTCTATGAGCTGAAAGTTTTTTCCTTATACGCCACTATCAATTTATAAAGTGAATAGATCTAACACTAAAAGTAGGTTCCAATCTTATGTCTGTTTTAAAGTATATTAGAAAACCATGTTTTAAAGGTAGCTTCAGTTCAGTCGCTCAGTTGCATCCAACTCTTTGGGATCCCATGGACTGCAATTAGATATTACTAATTGCAGATCCCCTGGAAATATGAGGGTGTGACATGATTAAACTTATAGCAAAATCTGCTGTTAGGAACCAGACTGATATTCTCCTATGCAGAGTATAATAATATCAATTTTCTTTTTTTCAGGTTATGCAAAACATGCAAATAATTATTCCTCTTTTCTTAATTAGCTTTCAAAATAGTTAAAGGAGATCTTCTGTATGTTATTCTTCCTGGAAAAGTGAAAATGATTATACATTTTTTAGACTTCCTTATAAAACATGTGATCGACCTAAGTAGTTACTTTTTCTTGTTTTAACTGGCACATCAAAATCCAAGGGGAAAAGAGATAAGAAATAAGCTCTCTCTACTAAATAACTATTTAAGTTTTATAAAAGTTCCATAAAACTGATGCCTTCACTATCTTTAAAGTGTACATGGCAGGTTATAGAAAAGCCTCTCTCATAGCATAGTTATTTTGATACCATGACTGTTTTCCTCTGTTGGAGCTGGAGTAACCAATTGGATAAAGCCAAGGGCTGTGCTATCACTGACTTTGGAAATAAGAGGACCCTCAAGACTGGCAGACATATTGCTTTGCTTTTTAGCTCCAAGTTGCACCTCCCTTAGGACCAAAAAAGGTATTTTGGGGTGAGCAAATGCACAGCATAAAAATAAACCAATTTGGCTATGAGATCTGTTTATTCTGAATCAAATCTAATAGCATTTTGAGTTAAGGCAGAAGTAAATGGCCCATCCCACCACTGCCCATAGAATTTGATCCTCAAATCAAGGTAACAAAAATGTGCAGGCTTTCTCTCAATGGACATAAAAAAAGAATATAACTGAAATTCCAATCTTAGAAAATATCCTAAAATTTTTTAACATATATTAAGAATGATCTTTATATTATTTATTTTAGGCCTTTTAGTGATATAAAGACTTGTGGTACTTACTTTCTATAATACTGAACACTTTGGGAAGCAGATATTTCTGTTTCAAGCTGTTAACATCTTATTTAATGACTGTTTGCCTGAACAACCTGAGATAATTTAACTTTCCAGCATTTATACAACTATGAGTCAAATGTCCATGCTAGCATAATTCAGGAGACATTGAATTACATGACCATGTGCTATAAGTTTTTATAGATATTTTCCTCTAAATATCTTCCAATAATCTTGGCAGGGGATTTCCATTATAAGAATACAGACAGGAAGACATACACAGCAGCTTCAATCAAAGTCAACTCTCCATATGTTTACAATTAACTTATGGGTAGACAGTCATTTTGAAAGACTCACTTATCCACAAAAATAACAGAATTCTTCTACCCCCAGGTGAGAATCATGTTGAAAAACAGACTATAATGTTTGTCCAGGTATATTTACCAGTTGTCTGTAACTACCTTAAACACAGGATAGGTGAATCTTCCTTGGAACATAGGTTCTCAAAGAATAACAAAATTTTATACAGTACTCAAACTGTGAAGCTACTGAATAAATGTAAATTGCTGGTAATTATAAAGATGGTGAAATAAGTGCACTGACATTTTGAAAAGGTTAGCTTCCAATTTTGAAATGGTACATAAGCAACTGCCTTGACACAGAAGCAGAAATGTAGTTCCTGCTTAGGAATCTGTCATCAGAATTTTGCGGATTCATGTAGACACTGGAAGTGAGGTATCTGCATAACATCTCTTGGGAATGGCCTAACTGTAAAATGTGCTGGTGATGAGGGCTATTTATCCTGCCAAACGGTACAGCAGCATCCTGCTCCAGTATGTCTGTACTCAAGAAGAAACAATAGTTTTGGAATATTTCTTTTTAATATGCTGCCTTTAAGGAACTGACTGGATATTCCTTTAAATGCTTGATTCTGCTCTTTATTCTTTACTTCATTCAAAATATTTATTAAGCAGCTACCATGGTTCAGACACTCTTGCAAGTGCTGGATATACAACAGTTTGATTTCAGATATTTTGAGAATATTGGCCCAGATTCTATCATAATTCCTGACAGAGTGGTGGGTCAAAGGTATGATATGAATTCAAATTAAAAGTTGAAAAACTTGGCAACAGTAGACTCTTGAAACCAGTAACAGTCATAAACAGATGCTTTACTCTCTGTGCTGCTGTTTAATATAGAAAATATGGCAAAATCCTTTTATGAGCAGAAAAAGCATTCTAATTTTTTAATCCAAATATTATCTTCATTCCTGTTTTATTTTTCTCAAAATTTTATTTTGGATCAGATGCACATTTCCTAGCTTTTATTATACCATATCTTACAGAAAATTACACTGACAATCTCAAGAAGTTATCTTTTCGGCTTCTTCTAAACCTTCCACTTATTGAGTACATTTTAATTCAGTGAACTTCTAAAGAATCCTAAGATATATCATTATCCACCATTTCACCTCTGACTCACTTCTGCCCACACCCTAAAGCTCAATTTCTTTTCTTTTCAGTAAACCTCTGTGGCTAAAAATGATAGATAACTGGATAAGAACTCACTAAGAGAAGTTTGAATTTTGCTTTTGCTACATAAAATACAAATGAAATGTTACACAATTTTTAATCTTTTTGAATTATAAGAAAACAGTAAGAAGGAGATGCAGGCCCTAATGTGCACTTCTCCAAATCATTAGTGTAAGCATGACCTGGCAATTTGATAAAAATTCATGTAGGAGACAAACAATCTATATTTTAACAAATTCTCCTAGTGATTCTGATTTACTGAAAATGTTGATAATCTCTGTTCTATTTTTGCACCTATCTTGCTCCCTAACACTGCTGCATCATTTGCTCTTTTCATGTAAGAAATTCTCACATATAAATGTTAAAAAAAAAAAGAGCCATTACTCTCAATTAATAATCTGTATTTAAAGGCATTTTCAATCACTTTGCCAAAATCTGGATACAAGGTCATTGGGAAGACTAGATTTGATCTGTGTAGAACAAGTCCTGAGAAGGAGGTCACTGAAGAGTCTGGAGGGGTGCTGTGTAGCTTCTGAAGCCAAGAGGACCATCAGTGGATATCACTGAACACAACAGTAAAAAGTTATATACCCTTAGTCAAGAAAGTTCAAGTGTACAGGGAATCAATGTGTGAATCAGTGTGTAAAACACAGCTTCAGATCTGGAATTTTTTCCTCATAATAATCCAAGGGCCTAATATGAGTTCAGAATGGTCCAGTACAACACAGGAAAAACCATTTCATTTCAGAAATTCAGAATCATGCATGACTGAAGTTGATGAAAGTGCCATGCTGGTTAATACAGGAATACAGAAGTCACAAATTCAGTCTTTCTTTTTACGTGAAACATAAACCTCCAATGCTTGATGCTTGAGAGAATTAAACCCTGTTTTTACCATTTGCTGAGAACTGACAGCAAGTATCTCAACAAAGAAACATCTGAATGCAACTCTGATGCACCAATTTTAAGTCTATTTTCCAAAAATTTGTGTCAGCCTATTTTAATATAGTATTAATGCAGTATAGTGCTTAAGAACAAAGAGTCTGTAGCCAAATGAACACGCTTTGATTTCTGGATCTACTACTTACCTTAGGTAGTTATTACCCATCTGTGTGCTTCAGTTTCCTCAACTGTAAATTAAGACTCACTGCCTCTTATGGTTGTTATTTTGATTAAAAGAGTTAATATTTTTATTTTAACGAATACTTTTAAAGATTTATAAAGGATAGTATCTAAAAAATAGTAGGAATTTTGAAAATGTTCATTAACAAATATATGCACTATAGATATTTCAATTACAGCTTGAAGGCAATGTGTGTAAGCAAATTCTTACAGCTAAATAAAATTATATATAAAATTAAGACCTGAGTTGTATATAAAAATTTTACATGTAGCATTGCTTTTATTGGTTAATCTTACTGACAATTTTTCTAAGCAACTTCTGTTGAGACAATGTGATTTGCTCAAAACATTATCTCCTTTGTGAAAATGTTACTCATTGACTATGAAAAAGGGAAAGAATGAAAATGTACTTATATTAATTAACAATTAATAGAAGACAATTCCAAGTGATTACTGTTTCATAAACATGTAAATGAATTTATTACTAGCAGTCCTTGGATTGCTGATATATAGTACTATAGTGTCAAGAGAAAAAACTCATTAAATATATAAGTACTCAAATGAAGTATATTGTTTGTATGAATTATTGAGGTATATTATTTCTGACTGCAATAATCCATTTTCATAATTAAGAATCACTGAGAAAACTTTGGAAGAAAGTATATTTTTAGAAGAATCTATAAAAATGTATTTGATTAAAAATTTTTTCAGTGATTATATTAAGTATTGTCCAAGGAAATTAAAAGAAATGTCATGATGTTATTAAAAAGTGGTGCAAGTGCAGACTAATCTCTGTTAAAATCCAACCTATATTCACTCAAGGAAATACAATTAGTTAATTAATATTGAACAAGCTGATCACTCAACTTTCAATTTAACCTCAATTTCCCAATTTAAAAAAATCCTGTTTAATTTTATAAATTTTCAACAGTTTATTTACTTACTTTTTGTGCAACTGCTAGAATTCTTTTTTTTTTTTTATTATTATTATTTTTTTATTCTACATTACAATACTGTATTTGTTTTGCCATACATTAACATGAATCAGCCACAGGTGTACACGATCTCCCAATGCCAAAGTCCCCTCCCACCTCCCACCACATATCATCTCCCTGGATCCTCCCGCGCACCAGCCCCAAGCATCCTGTATCCTGTATTGAACATAGACTGGAGCTTCGTTTCTTACATGATAGTATGCATGTTTCAATGCCATTCTCCAGAATCATCCCACTTCTCCCTCTCCCTCAGAGTCCAAAAGTCCGTTCTATACCTCTGTGTCTCTTTTGTTGTCTCACATAGAGGGTCATCATTACTATCTTTCTAAATTCCATATATATGTGTCAGTACACTGTATTGGTGTTTTTCTTTCTGGCTTACTTCACTCTGTATAATTGGCTCCAGTTTCATCCATCTCATTAGAACTTAGTAGAATTCTTTATATATATATATATATATATATATATACACATATATATACATATACATATATATTTTTTTTTTTTGCATGAGAACCAACAATTTATAATGACGCATCCCATCAAGTAATTTTCTGATCCAGCTACAGAAGCAATAGAAAAGTCACACCTTTTGTCTTTCTCATGATAATTTGGGCTCCTCCCTCAAAGATCATCATCAATTATGTCTCAAGTGAGTCTCCAGTTGTTCCTTTGCTATAGTCAAAGCATCAAACTCATAAAATGGCCCTCTGTCCCCTGGGAATCTAAAGCAGTATCATTGCCAGAAAATTAAGAATAAAAAAATCCACTGTTTCACTAGAGTAATATTGCTGCTTATAAAGGACAAAGTGAGAAAATAATGCTTTCTACTCACTGTGAACTCCTCTCTTGGTCTCTGCCTCTTTCTTCTCCTACTTTGTCTCTGAAAAGCAAAAACATTACAATTTTTAAATGAAGAAAACATCATTGAAAAAGTATTTTACATGATCTGCATGTACAGACATTTCATTATAAATATGAAATGATTAAACAGTGAAATGCTGTGTTGTTGAAATATAGGGAATACGAAGACAACCGGGGTCTTTCAACATGAGAAAAATGACTTTAGGAACAGGAACTGGCTAAGTTACTCTTTCTGCCCAAAAGAAAAGCCTACAGGGAACCACTGCAGAGGGAATATAGCACTGATAAAATTAGCAAAGAGGAAATATTCAAAAAAAGATCAGAGAAAAAGACACAAATAGCTAAGGGGATGGGCCTTGATTTGTAAAGAATTCATAGACAATTAACAGGTAAGTTGTATTAGGAATTTAGAGAAAGCATTATTAGAAGTAACCCTAAGCATTAACAGAACGAAGACTGTCATTTAAAAATCTAAACTGTGAGCCTACATTTATACAAAGGTTAAGTGTTGTGCAATTGAAAAAATGATAAAGTTGGTGATGATACTACTACTGATAAAACCTTTAAATATATCAGACATGTGGTAGACAATTCATAACCATTATTTTATTCAGTTCTCGAACATTTAAGCTAAATCTATTGTTCACTCTTGCAAAAATCAAGGCTTACAATGGATGGTGATTTGTCCAAGATCTCCAAATCAGTAAGTGGTGGAGTCAATACTAGAAAAATGGACATCAAAACCAGTGCTCTTAAATTGTTAAATGAAAAAGATACAGTTTTACTAGAGAGTACCATGGACAACCAAAAATGCATCACCCAAAACCTGAAAGATGAGGAAAATGTAGATTGACAAGATGAGAACAAAGACCCCAGTCTTATCCATATCACCTATTAATTATTTCAGCTTATTAAAGTAGGAAGACAATAAAAATAAACATAAAAATGTCATATATAATATTTACAATTTGTCAGACAAATAATTATGTTACATGAGTGGTGCACTACTGTCATTCCATTCAGTTGATTTAGTCATTTCACTAATCCTTTGGTTAATTTAAAATATTTTAAATTAAAGGTATAATTTTAGTAGCTATCTGACCTGAAGAATACCAATTTATTCTAACCTTTAACTCTGATACATAGAGTGGACAGATAAGTGTTAGTGATTTTGAATGATGTATTATCAAATTTGGGGCTTTCCTTTTTGTAAAAGATGCTTGTAATTCATTACATTAGAGAGTATATTTTATATTTTTTAAATTTTATTAAATTTTAACTGCTTGAGGATAATCTATGTGCCTTTGAAAGTGAAAGAGGAGAGTGAAAAACTGGCTTAAAGCTCAACATTCAGAAAACAAAGATCATGGCATCTAGTCCCATCACTTCATGGGAAATAGATGGGAAACAGTGGAAACAGTGCCAGACTTTATTTTCTGAGCTCTAAAATCACTGCAAATGATGATTTTGCAGCCATGAAATTAAAAGATGCTTACTCCTTGGAAGGAAAGTTATGATCAATCTAGATAGCATATTGAAAAGCAGAGACATTACTTTGCCAACAAAGGTCCATCTAGTCAAGGCTATGGTTTTGCCAGTGGTCATGTATGGATGTGAGAGTTGAACTGTGAAGAAATCTGAGTGCCGAAGAATTGATGCTTTTGAACTGTGGTGTTGGAGTAGACTCTAGAGAGTCTCTTGGTCTGTAAGGAGATCCAACCAGTCTATCCTAAAGGAGATTAGTCCTGGGTGTTCATTGGAAGGACTGATGTTGAAGCTGAAACTCCAATACTTTGGGCACCTGATGCAAAGAGCTACTCATTGGAAAAGACTGATGCTGAGAGAGATTGTGGGCAGGAGAAGGGGATGACAGAGGATGAGATGGCTGGATGGCATCACTGACTCAATGCACATGGGTTTGGGTGAACTCTGGGAGTTGGTAGGGGACAGGGAGGCCTGGCATGCTGCTGTTCATGGGATTGCAAAGAGTTGTACAGGATTGAGCAACTGAACTGAACTGAACTGAACTGATTGGAAGAATCTTCCTCAAAGATATTAAATGCTGTCTAGCCATATTAAGGCCACTTCTCCATCTTTCAGTCTGGGATGGTCTTAACAATGTAACTTCCCCCTCTACTTTCCCTTTCCTTAAACATTGACAAAAGAAAATAAGCTGTGGACAGTGCTTGTAATAGGAATCACCTTTACAAGGCAGTCAAGCAATAAAACAAGCTTTTTTTCTCAAAGCCTTGTACAATTTAAATTTCAGAGGAACGTATCAAAACAAGTAACAGGAAACTACAGCCAACCTAGAGATCAAATTGCCAACATTTGTTGGATTGAAGAGAAAGAAAAGGAATTCCAGAAAAACATCCACTTCTGATTCACTGACTATGCTAAAGCCTTTGACTATGTGGATCACAACAAACTTTGGAAAATTTTTAAAGAGATGGAAATATCAGACCATCTTAGTTGCCTCCTAAGACACCCACATGCAGGCCAAGAAGCAGCATGTAGAACCAGAGGTGGAACAATGGATTGGTTCAAAACTGGGAGAAGATCATATCAAGGCTGTATACTGTCACCCTGCTTATCTAACGTCTATATGGAGAACATTATGTGAAATGCCGGGCTGGATGAATCACACACTAGAATCAAGATTGCTGGGCAAAATAACAACCTCAGATATGATGATGATCCACCCTTATGGCAGAAACTGAAGAGAAGCTAGAGAACCTCTTGATAACAGTGAAAAAGAAGAGAAAAAGCTGACTTAAAACTCAAAACTAAGACTGTGGCATCTGGTCCCATCACTTCATGGGAAATAGCATGGGGGAAAAGTGGAAGCAGTGACAGATTTTATTTCCTTAGGCTCAGAAATCACTGTGGACAATGACTATGCTGTGCTTAGTTGCTCAGTCATGTCTGACTCTTTGAGACCCCATGGACTGTATCCCTCCAGGCTCCTCTGTCCATGGAATTCTCCAGGCAAGAATACCGCAGTCACACAATTCAAAGATGCTTGCTCCTTGGAAGAAAAGCTATGACAAACCTAGACAGTATATTTAAAAGGAGAGACATCACTTTGCCAACAAATGTCCATATAGTTAACCTACGGTTTTCCATTAGTCATGTATGAATGTGAGAGATGGATCAAAAAGAAGGATGAAGGCCAGAGAATTAACAATTTTGAACTGTGGTGCTGGAGAAGACTCTTGAGAGTCCCTTGGACTGCAAGGAGATCCAACCAGTCAGTCTTTAAGGAAATCAACCCTGAATGTCTGTTGGAAGGACTGATGCTGAAGCTAAAGCTCCAATACTTTAGCCACCTAATGCTTAAAGCTGACTCATTGGAGGACACCCAGATGCTAGGAAATATTGAAGGCGAAATGAGAAGGGGGGTGACAGAGGATGAAATGGTTGAATAGCATCACTGATTCAGTGGACATGAGCTTAAATAAACTCGAGATAGTGAAACGCAAAAAGGCTGGTGTCCTGCACGCCATAGGGTCACAAAGAGTCAGAAGGACTTAGCAACTGAAAAACTACAGCAGAAATATTAGACTTATCTAGTTCAGTTCAGTTCAGTTGCTCAGTCGTGTCTGACACTGCGATCCCATGAATCACAGCACGCCAGGCCTCCCTGTCCATCACCAACTCCCAGAGATCGAGTCAGTGATGCCAACCAGCCATCTCATCCTGTCGTCCCCTTCTCCTCATGCCCCCAATCCCTCCCAGCATCATAGTCTTTTCCAGTGAATCAACTCTTCGCATGAAGTGGCCAGAGTACTGGAGTTTCAGCTTCAGCATCATTCCCTCCAAAGAAATCCCAGGGCTGATCTCCTTCAGAATGGACTGGTTGGATCTCCTTACAGTCCAAGGGACTCTCAAGAGTCTTCTCCAACACCACAGTTCAAAAGCATCAATTCTTTGGCACTCAGCTTACTTCACAGTCCAATTCTCACATCCATATATGACCACAGGAAAAACCATAGCCTTGACTAGATGGACCTTAGTCGGCAAAATAATGTCTCTGCTTTTCTATATGCTATCTAGGTTGATCGTAACTTTCCTTCCAAGGAGTAAGCGTCTTTTAATTTCATGGCTGCAGTCACCATCTGCAGTGATTTTGGAGCTCAAAAAATAAAGTCTGGCACTGTTTCCACTGTTTCCCATCTATTTCCCATGAAGTGATGGGACCAGATGCCATGATCTTTGTTTTCTGAATGTTGAGTTTTAAGCCAGCTTTTTCACTCTCCTCTTTCACTTTCATCAAGAGGCTTTTTAGTTCCTCTTCACTTTCTACTATAAAGGTGGTGTCATCTGCATATCTGAGCTTATCGATATTTCTCCCACAATCTTGATTCCAGCTTCTGCTTCTTCCAGCCTAGCGTTTCTCATGATGTACTCTGCATATAAGTTACCTAAGCAAGGTGACAATATACAGCCTTGACGTACTCCTTTTCTTATTTGGAACCAGTCTGTTGTTCCATATCCAGTTCTAACTGTTGCTTCTTGACTTGCATACAGATTTCTCAAGAGGCAGGTCAGGTGGTCTGGTATTTCCATCTCTTTCAGAATTTTCCACAATTTATTATGATCCACACAGTCAAAGGCTTTGGCGTAGTCAATAAAGCAGAAATAAATGTGTTTTTTTTTCTGGAACTCTCTTGCTTTTTTGTTGACCCAGCAGATGTTGGCAATTTGATCTCTGGTTCCTCTGCCTTTTCTAAAACCAGCTTGAACATCAGGGAGTTCACAGTTCACGTATTGCTGAAGCCTAGCTTGGAGAATTTTGAGCATTACTTTACTAGTGTGTGAGATGAATGCAATTGTGCAGTAGTTTGAGCATTCTTTGGCATTGCCTTTCTTTGGGACTGGAGTGAAAACTGACCTTTTCCTGTCCTGTGGCCACTGATGAGTTTTCAAGATTTGCTGACATATTGAATGCAGCACTTTCACAGCATCATCTTTCAAGATTTGAAATAGCTCCACTGAAATTCTATCACCTCCACTAGCTTTGTTTGTAGTGATGCTTTCTAAGGCCCACTTGACTTCACATTCTAGGATTTCTGGCTCTAGGTGAGTGATCACACCATCGTGATTATCTGGGTCTTGACGATCTTTTTGTACAGTTCTTTGTGTATTCTTGCCACCTCTTCTTAATATCTTCTGCTTCTTTTAGGTCTTATCTAGACATTGCCTTATATTCTCTTCAGAGCATCATGAAATGCGCTGTCAACTGATATCACATGAAACTATACCAACATATTTATCCTGGTCCTTACAATGTTTAAGATACTTATTCAAATAGACAATTTTCTGTATTCTGGCACTAATGTTTTCTCCCTCAGTGCCTACAAGAGATTTTTTTGTATATTTTTGACTAGCTAGAATGAACTGAATTATCTTCTATGCCTCCAAACCAAATGCATAAGTAAATATATTAGATTTCTATATAGCAATTCTTAAATTTGTTTGAGTTATATCAGCAAGATAAAGTATAAAAAGTAACCACCTATCTCCACTTTCACACAAAATCAGATGATTGCCTCTCTTACTTGCATCAAATACCAGAATAGTTAATCAGCTAGCTATTTCTATAAAAATATTGAAAACATTTATTGACTGCTTACCATGTATCAGAGATTGTGGTTTACCAATTTTTAAAGTAACTATAAGAGGTACCAGTCTCCTAGTATTTCAGTTTCATAGCTGAGGGAAATAAGATTCTGATAAAATCACTTTCTATGACACTGCACACAAGCTCACACTGTTAGTGGATTGGAATTGGAGCCAAGTCTTGAATCCAAGCAGTTTGTCTCTACGGTTCACGTTGTCTTCACTTCCACTCCCCTGCCTCTCATTTGAAACGTTCTTTTCCCACTTACTCTCATGGCAAGCTTTGCTCATGGATATCATCAGGTCCTTTATGAAGCAAATTCCTAACCACTGGTACCACTTTGTATGCTGCTGCTGATACCTGTCAGTTAAAAGCTACAATGACATTTTTATTATTTCTCTGATCTATATCCTAACAAATTGATCACACATACATCTACCAATAATCATCTATATTTCAATGATCTACAGTGTATACACTCACATTCACATATACCTTCAGTTACAAGATTAAGTTCCTGTCTTACTACACATCTGTTTTATTTCACATCAACCTGTCAAATTAAGTATATCCAAATCTGAACTCCTTCCATTGCCATCACTGTCTCCTGAATTTCTAACATCATTTATGAGATGCTAACACTTGCCATTCTACTATGGCTTAATTATATCCTGTCTAGAAATGTAACATCATTTTACTTAGACTATGTTCTCTAGTTCACGCTTGTATTCCATTTTTTTTCTATTCAATTCATGACCAAACTCTGTTAATATTTCCTGCCTCTCTAAATTGTCACCCTGTTTATTTAACTTATATGCAGAGTACATCATGAGAAACACTGGGCTGGAAGAAGAAGAAGCTGGAATCAAGATTGCCGGGAGAAATATCAATAACTTCAGATATGCAGATGACACCACCCTTATGGCAGAAAGTGAAGAGGAGGGCAAAATCCTCTTGATGAAAGTGAAACTGGAGAGTGAAAAGTTTGGCTTAAAGCTCAACATTCAGAAAACAAAGATCATGGCATCCAGTCCCATCACTCCATAGGAAATAGACAGGGAAACAGTGGAAACAATATCAGACTTTATTTTTGAGCTCCAAAATCACTGCAGATGGTGACTGCAGCCATGAAATGAAAAGACGCTTACTCCTTGGAAGGAAAGTTATGATCAACCTAGATAGCATATAGAAAAGCAGAGACATTACTTTGCTGACTAAAGTCCGTCTAGTCAAGGCTATGGTTTTTCCAGTGGTCATGTATGGATGTGAGAGTTGACTGTGAAGAAAGCTGAGCACCAAAGAATTAATGCTTTTGAACTGTGGTGTTGGAGAAGACTCTTGAGAGTCCCTTGGACTGCAAGGAGATCCAACCAGTCCATTCTGAAGGAGATCAGCCCTGGATTTCTTTGGAGGGAATGATGCTGAAGCTGAAACTCCAGTACTTTGGCCACCTCATGCAAAGAGTTGATTCACTGGAAGATTATGATGCTGGGAGGGATTGGGGGCATGAGGAGAAGGGGATGACAGAGGATGAGATGGCTTGATGGCATTCATAGACTCGATGGGTGTGAGTCTGAATGAACTCCGTGAGTTGGTGATGGACAGGGAGGCCTGGTATGCTGTGATTCATGGGGTCGCAAAGAGTGGGACAGGACTGAGCGACTGAACTGAACTGAAAATCTCCTTATCCTATCTCTTTCTGTGAATTAAAACTGCTTTCATAGAAGTCTTCATTATATCTTACTTGGGTGGCTAAAAGTTTGTCCTATTTTTTTTTCATTTGCTTCTCTTCTCTGTCCTCTAACATATTAAAGATTTAGAATTATCTCAAACTCAAATTCTGTCCATTCACTTACTATGAAACAATTTCCTTAACGCCTATAAGATAAATGTAAATTCCTAAGTTTGACAAACAGCATTTCTGGACCTCACTCTTCCTAATCATTTAGCATAATCCCTTGCCTGCCACTCCAGCTTTTGAACCTGATTTTTCTGTCACATATGATTGCTTGAAATTCCCCCTGCTTTCTCATATTTCAGTGCATACATCTAGATTCTGTTTGTCCTTGTCTTTACCTTGGAATTCATTCCTTAAAGTAGCCATAATACACATGGTCATTCTATATTGTTACTTCTTCTTTTGTGACCGTTGTATATATTATGGTCATGTCATTTTTCTAAATTAATTATAATGATGTTTTTGTTTACATTACTGAATATAAGTTCCTTCAGATCTTGGACTGAAATTCTTCATTTAAGCAGTGCCTGTGAATGCCATAATAAATGTTAACTGAATAAATAAATAAATGGATGTCTGGATGAATGAAAAGTGTCATATGTTCTCAATTTCAATATACAGGCAGGAAGAAATTGAATCCGTGTCAGTTCCCTGTCATAAGTAACTATAAATGTATTTTGCTTCCTACTCTTTAAAGTAAAGTAATACTAGCCTTTAACAATGAGTTTTATTTTAATTTTACTATATATTGCTTAAATTTACTGAGGTAAAAAAAAACTATTTTAGTTTGAATTGTTATAATTAACATATTCAAATTATGATTAAATGAAGCAATCTGTACAACATTTAACACATTCTAGCTCATAAGAATATGTGTTAAGTTCTCAAAAAACTGTAATTGAGTGATATCAGTTATCTAAAAGTATACATTGGAAACTTTACTTTCATAAAGTAGTAACTGAACTCAAACATATTTCTTAAATAATATGTGATCATCTAGAACAAATAGAGGAAATACAAAAGAAAGCATTTATCTTCTAATAACCACTACCTAAATTACCCAAATATAATACCTTTAGCACAAAACATGAAATAGCTCTAATAACCCAATGTCTAGTCCTCTGTTCAATCAAACTGAGTATGGAGAGTTCAGGTTATTAAGTAGACATATTTTCTGCCTCTAAATGTCACTCTCAAATATAATTTGATGAGTTATACAAAGAAGAACATAAATTATTTGCATAAAGTATTCCATGAAATATACTCAACTTCTGTTGAAATAACAAAATAATGGGCCGAAGTGTTTGCTGTCTAATGGATACTGAATAAAATGCTGTCAAACTCTTTTAGAGTGAAGCATAGGCCATATTGATGGAACATAAAGAATAATAAACGAATATTCACTAGCTTTACAAAAAACGATTGGATTTGGATTTTCAATTGCATTCAAAATGACTATTTAAATCAATAACCTATTATTTCAGAGGACTGTCTATTTCATAAGTATGGGGCATAATAATTTAAAGTGTTGTTGTCAATAGGCTAGAGGTTAATTGCAAAAGCAACCAGAAGGCCAGTATTCTCTGCCCAATATTCAATATCAACTGTCAAGTGTAGTGAACATTTGTGCATTTGCAAGAAATGTTTCAAAACCAGTCTTGCAATGAATCAAAAAATTGTAAATATTTCATATAAATACTTTGAACAAACACTAAAACGATATCTAGGAAGTTACTAGAAGATAATTAAAAGTTAGAAATATATATATGTAAAATAGATAGCCAACAGGAATTTGCTGTATGGCTCAGGAAACTCAAACAGGGGCTCTGTATCAACCTAGAGGGGTAGGAGGGGAGGGAGATGGGAGGGAGGTTTAAAAGGGAGGAATGTATGTATACCTATGGCTGATTCACACTGAGGTTTGACAGAAAACAGAAAAACTCTGTAAAGAAATTATCCTTCAATTAAAAAAATACATTTAAAAAAGAAATGGAAGTTTTAAAAAATGTTTACTTTTAAGCATGGCTATGTGAATTTTCAATAATCCCAGCATGTTCTATTATTCAGTAACATGGTTCTGTAGATTCACTGTTATTTTTAACAATTCATACTACTCATATAATCATTATATAAGTTGGCTAATTTGAGATTTACAAGGAACTAACTTAGAAATTCATATTTATAATATAAAAGAAAGGGAACTGTGAAATAAAAGAAATGTAACCTAATTACAAGATTGCTTTTACTTATTGAATTTTTATGTTTACAATGAGGTTCTTAAGCTTACATTTGCTTTACTGACACTGGAATTAACAAAATAATGCATTTAGATCAAATAAAGTAGTGGCATATAAAAAAACAACTCTCTTCTCTGCTTCAATTTTGTATTCTCTCAAATGTAACTCTTATCACTAAACTTATTATATATTATTCCATATATTTCTTTACATACAGACAAACATTAGAAAATATATGCTTATACTTTTCTTGCTTACAAACACTGGTAAAAATATACACAAAGTTTTGCCACACTTGCTGCTTCATCATGTAAAATGCACATGTCTTAAGTGAACAAAAACAGATCTAATCAGCTTTTAATGACTGTATGGTATTTCTTATTATGGCTATATCATAGCTTATTCAACTGCTTCCATATTTATGACATTGAAGTGATTCTCTGTGGGTCTTTTCACATTAAAAATAATACAGAAACACACCCAAATATATGTCCCTATGTGCTAATATACTTATTTAAATCTCTAAGAAAGAGTTTCAAAGGGTGCAATGACTGGGCCAAAGATATACCTGTTCCAAAAATTATTATTAAATATTGTCAAATATTTTACAAGTGGTTGACCAGTTTCCCCAGCACCACTTGTTTAAGAGATTGTCTTTAGTCCATAGTATATTCTTGCCTCCTTTGTTGAAGATAAGGTGTCCATAGGTGTGTGGATTTATCTCTGGGCTTTCTATTTTGTTCTATTGATCTATATTTCTGTCTTTGTGCCAGTACCATACTGTCTTGATGACTGTGGCTTTGTAGTAGAGCCTGAAGTCAGACAGGTTGATTCCTCCAGTTCCATTCTTCTTTCTCAAGACGCTTTGGCTATTTGAGGTTTTTTGTATTTCCATACAAATTGTGAAAGTATTTGTTCTAGCTCTGTGAAAAATAACTCTGGTAGCTTGATAGGGATTGCATTGAATCTGTAGATTGCTTTGGGTAGTATACTCATTTCCATTATATTGAATCTTCCAATCCATGAACATGGTATATTTCTCCATCTGTTATGTCCTCTTTGATTTCTTTCACCAGTGTTTTATAGTTTTCTATATATAGGTCTTTAGTTTCTTTAGGAAGATATATTCCTAAGCATTTTATTCATTTTGTTGCAATGATGAATGGAATTGTTTCCTTAATTTCTTTTTTTCTACATTCTCATTATTAGTGTATAGGAATGCAAGGGATTTCTGTGTGTTGGTTTTATATCCTGCAACTTTACTATAGTCATTGATTAGCTCTAGTAATTAGCTCTAGTAATTTTCTGGTGGAGTCTTTAGGGTTTTCTATGTAGAGGATTATGTCATCTGCAAACAGTGAGAATTTTCCTTCTTCTTTTCCAATTTGGATTTCTTTTATTTCTTTTTCTGCTCTGATTGCTGTGGCCAAAACATCCAGAACTATGTTGAATAGTAGTGGTGCAAGTGGGCACCGTTGTCTTATTCCTGACTTCAGGGGAAATGCTTTCAATTTTTCACCATTGAGGATGTTTGCTGTGGGTTTGTCATATATAGCTTTTATTATGTTGAGGTATGTTCCTTCTATTCCTGCTTTCTGGAGAGTTTTATCATAAATGGATGTTGAATTTTGTCGAAGACTTTCTCTGCATCTCACTACTGGGCATACACCCCGAGGAAACCAGAATTGAAAGAGACACATGTACCCCAATGTTCATCACAGCAAGCAACCTAGATATCCATCAGCAGATGAATGGATAAGAAAGCTGTGGTACATATACACAATGGAGTTTTACACAGCCATTAAAAAGAACATCTGAATTAGTTCTAATGAGGTGGATGAAACTGGAGCCGATTATACAGAGTGAAGTAAGCCAGAAAGAAAAACACCAATACTAACACATATATATGAAATTTAGAAAGATGATAACGATAACCCTGTATGCAAGACAGCAGAAGAGACATAGACGTATGGAACAGTCTTTTGGACTCTGTGGGAGAGGGAGATGGTGGGATGATTTGGGAGAATGACATTGAAATATGTATAATATCATATAAGAAATGAATCACCAGTCTAGGTTCAATGCAGGATACAGGATGCTTGGGGCTGGTACACTGGGATGACATAGAGATATGGTACTAGGAGGGAGGTGGTAGGGGGTTTCAAGATTGGGAACACATGTATAGCCATGGTGGATTCATGTTGATGTATGGCAAAACCAATACAGTATTATAAAGTAAAATTTTAAAAAAGAAAGAAAAAAAATATTGTCAAATATTTTCCAAAAGTTTGTACACATTTATATATTACTGATAATATGTAATTGTTATTCAATTATTATTTAACATATTAGGTAGACTTTAGCTAATATAACAAGATGGGAAAACTGACAGCAAAAATTTGTGAACAGAAGGGCAAGATATTTAAAACTACTCTTCAATATTTAACTATATTGTATCCTTTTGTATATATAGTGACCCCAAGATAGTCTATTAAAAACATTAGAATTAATAATTAACTTGATAATGTGTTTGTATACAAACTAAATATGTAAATTTAAGGTGTTTTTCAGCATAAGCAAGTTGCAAATGGAATTGGAAAAATAATCCATTTGCAATAAAAACCTAGAAATATAAAAATAAATTTAACACAAGCTATAAAAGAAAAAGAAATTAACATAAATATACTAAACCCATAAAAACTAAATAAATGAAAAGAGATAACATCTCGTTATGGAACACATAAATATCACTTTTTTCAAATAATACTCATTTAAGACAATTTTTATCTGACTCTAATATGTTAAAATTGGATTACAATGATTGTAAATGTTACAAAATAATAAATGTGGAAAATTGTCAAAATTTTTGGAAATATGATAGCTACTACACCTACCATCTGTTAAAAGTTATTACAAGACACTGGAGGAGTAAAGTTGTTAAAGTATTTCAACTAGGATTAGATCCATGTCCCTGTCAAGCTAGATGATTTAGAACAATGGATAGAGTTCAAGCAATACAGCAACAGAAAAACAAGGAAGGACATCTTAGAAAAGACATTCTGAGTGGAAGTCTATAATTATGTGTAACTCTACCCAAATTTCTGAGAAGCCCCTCCTTTCACATGTATGAGGGAGAAACCAGGCAGTCCAGCTAAAATTCCTTGGAAGAAAAGTTATGACCAACCTAGATAGTACACTCAAAAGCAGAGACATTACTTTGCCAACTAAAGTCCGTCTAGTCAAGGCTATGGTTTCTCCTGTGGTCATGTATGGATGTGAGAGTTGGACTGTGAAGAAGACTGAGAGCCAAAGAATTGATACTTTTGAGCTGTGGTGTTGAAGAAGACTCTTGAGAGTCCCTTGGACTGCAAGGAGATCCAACCAGTCCATTCTGAAGGAAATTAGTCCTGGGATTTTTTGGAAGGAATGATGCTGAAGCTGAAACTCCAGTACTTTGGCCACCTCATGCGAAGAGTTGACTCATGGGAAAAGACTCTGATGTTGGGAGGGATTGGGGGCAGGAGGAGAAGGGGACGACAGAGGAGGAGATGGCTGGATGGCATTCATGGACTCGGTGGACATGAGTCTGAGTGAACTCCGGGAGATGGTGATGGACAGGGAGGCCTGGCGTGCTGCGATTCATGGGGTCGCAAAGAGTCGGACATGACTGAGAGACTGAACTGAACTGAAACAGAGATTTCTTCTGCCACCAAGTGCCAGAGAGGCACAAGTTCAACTACCATCATTCTTTAATAAAGCAAATACCACTACTCTTTAGAAACAGAATCCTGAATTTCCCAATATAGTACAATATTCAGGAGACAGTTCAGATCCCTAGGCTTAGGAAGAAAGGAGAATATAAGAAAAAGGACCGACTCTGAGATGACCAAGATGTTAAAATAGGCACATACCATAACTGTGTTCAAAGACTAGAGCAATATATGCTCATAATGAACACACAGGAAATCTCAGCTGAGAAACAGAAATTATGAAAATAGCCACATGAAATTATGAAACAAACATATAATATCAATTTGCAAAATTCAGAGAATGATCACAATAACAGAGTGGAGACTTTTTTTTTTTTAAGGCATGCAAATTGGCACATTGCTCAACAGAAACTGTGAAGATAGAGAAAATACATTGTTCTAAAATAAAGAGGTATATTTCTCCATCTATTAGTGTCCTCTTTGATTTCTTTCATCAGTGTTTTATAGTTTTTGATATATAGGTCTTTAGTTTCTTTAGGTAGATATTTTATTCTTTTTGTTGCAATGGTGAATGGAATTGTTTCCTTAATTTCTTTTTCTACTTTCTCATTATTAGTGTATAGGAATGCAAGGGAATGGAATTGTTTTCTTAATTTCTTTTTCTACTTTCTCATTATTAGTGTATAGGAATGCAAGGGATTGCTGAGTGTTGATTTTATATCCTACAACTTTACTATATTCATTGATTAGCTCTAGTAATTTTCTGGTGGATCTTTAGGGTTTTCTATGTAGAGGATTATGTCATCTGCAAACAGTGAGAGTTTTACTTCTTTTTCTCCAATTTGGATTCCTTTTATTTCTTTTTCTGCTCTGATTGCTGTGGCCAAAACATCCAGAACCCTGTTGAATAGTAGCGGTGAAAGTGGGCACCCTTGTCTTGTTCTTGACTTTAGGGGAAATGCTTTCAATTTTTCACCATTGAGGATAATGTTTGCTGTGGCTTTGTCATATATAGTTTTATTATGTTGAGGTATGTTCCTTCTATTCTTGCTTTCTGGAGAGTTTTATCATCAATGGATGTTGAAATTTGTCAAAGGCCTTCTCTGCATCTATTGAGATAATCATATGGCTTTTATTTTTCAATTTGTTAATGTGGTGAATTACATTGATTGATTTGCAAATATTGAAGAATCCTTGAATCCCTGGGATAAAGCCCACTTGATCCATGGTGTATGATCTTTTAATGTGCTGTTGGATTCTGATTGCTAGAATTTTGTTGAGGATTTTTGCATCTATGTTCCTCAGTGATATTGGCCTGTAGTTTTCTTTTGTGTGGCATCTTTGTCAGGTTTTGGTATTAGGATGATGCTGGCCTCATAGAATGAGTTTGGAAGTTTACCTTCCTCTGCAATTTTCTGAAATAGCTTCAGTAAGATAGGTGTTAGCTCTTCTCGAAATTTTTGGTAGAATTCAGTTGTGAAGCCATCTGAACCTGGGCTTTTGTTTGCTGGAAGATTTCTGATTATAGTTTCAATTTCCATGCTTGTGATGGGTCTGTTAAGATTTTCTATTTCTTCCTGGTTCAGTTTTGGAAAGTTGTACTTTTCTAAGAATTTGTCCATTTCTTCCAAGTTGTCCATTTTATTGGCATATAATTGCTGATAGTAGTCTCTTACGATCCTTTGTATTTCTGTGTTGTCTGTTGTGATCTCTCCATTTTCATTTCTAATTTTATTGATTTGATTTTTTTCTCTTTGTTTCTTGATGAGTCTGGCTAATGGTTTGTCAATTTTTTTTACGCTTTCAAAGAACCAGCTTTTGGCTTTGTTGATTTTTGCTATGGTCTCTTTTGTTTCTTTTGCATTTATTTCTGCCCTAATTTTTAAGAAATCTTTCCATCAACTAACTCTGGGGTTCTCCATTTCTTCCTTTTCAAGTTGCTTTAGGTGTAGTGGTAGGTTATTTATTTGACTTTTTTCTTGTTTCTTGAGATATGCCTGAATTGCTATGAACTTTCCTCTTAGCACTTCTTTTATAGTGTCCCACAGGTTTTGGGTCATTGTGTTTTCATTTTCATTTGTTTCTATGCATATTTTGATCTCTTTTTGATTTCTTCTGTGATTTGTTGGTTATTCAGAAGCGTGTTGCTCAGCCTCCATATGTTGGAATTTTTAACAGTTTTTCTCCTGTAATTAAGATCTAATCTTAATGCTTTATGGTCAGAAAAGATGCTTGGAATGATTTTGATTTTTTTGAATTTATCAAGGTTAGATTTATGGCCCAGGATGTGATCTATCCTGGAGAAAGTTCCGTGAGCACTTGAGAAAAAGGTGAAATTCATTGTTTTGGGGTGAAATGTCCTATAGATATCAATTAGGTCTAACTGGTCTATTGCATCAGTTAAAGTTTGCATTTCCTTGTTAATTTTCTGTTTAGTTGATCTGTCCATAGATGTGAGTGGGGTATTAAAGTCTCCCACTATTATTGTGTTATTGTTAATTTCCCCTTTCATACTTGTTAGCATTTGTCTTACATATTGTGGTGCTCCTATGTTAGGTGCATAGATATTTATAATTGTTATATCTTCTTCTTGGATTGATCCTTTGATCATTATGTAGTGGCCTTCTTTGTCTCTTTTCACAGCCTTTGTTTTAAAGTCTATTTTATCGGATGTGAGTATTGCTACTCCTGCTTTCTTTTGGTCTCTATTTGCATGGAATATCTTTTTCCAGCCCTTCACTTTCAGTCTGTATGTGTCCCTTGTTTTGAGGTGGGTCTCTTGTAGGCAGCATATATAGGGGTCTTGTTTTTGTATCAATTCAGCCAGTTTTGCCTTTTGGTTGGGGCATTCAATCCGTTTATGTTTAAGGTAGTTATTGATAAGTATGATCCCATTGCCACTGTATTGTTTTGGGTTCAGGTTTATATGCCCTTTTTGCACTTCCTGTCTAAAGAATATCCTTTAACATTTGTTGCAGAGCTGGTTTGGTGTTGCTGAATTCTCTCAGCTTTTGCTTGTCTGTAAAGTTTTTATTTCTCCTTCATATTTGAATGAGAACCTTGCTGGGTACAGTAATCTGGGCTGTAGGTTATTTTCTTTCATCACTTTAAGTATGTCTTGCCATTCCCTCCTGGCCTGAAGAGTTTCTATTGAAAGATCTGCAGTTACCCTTATGGGAATCCCCTTGTGTGCTATTTGTTGTTTTTCCCTTGCTGCTTTTAATATTTGTTCTTTGTGTTTGGTCTTTGTTAATTTGATTAATATATGTCTTGGGGTGTTTTGCCTTGGGTTTATCCTGTTTGGAACTCTCTGGGTCTTGGGCTTGGGTTATTATTTCCTTCCCCATTTCAGGGAAGTTTTCAACTATTATTTCCTCAAGTATTTTCTCATGGTCTTTCTTTTTGTCGTCTTCTTCTGGGACTCCTATATACCATGCTCATGGGTTGGAAGAATCAATACTGTGAAAATGAGTATACTACCCAAAGCAATCTACAGATTCAATGCAATCCCTATCAAGCTACCAGCGGTATTTTTCACAGAACTAGAACAAATAATTTCAAGATTTGTATGGAAATACAAAAAAAAACTCAAATAGCCAAAGCAATCTTGAGAAAGAAGAATGGAACTGGAGGAATCAACTTGCCTGACTTCAGGCTCTACTACAAAGCCACAGTCATCAAGAGTATGCTACTGACACAAAGACAGAAATATAGATCAATAGAACAAAATAGAAAGCCCAGAGATAAATCCACACACCTATGAACACTTTATCTTCAACAAATAAGGCAAGAATACACAATGGAGTAAGACAATCTCTTTAACAAGTGGTGCTGGGAAAACTGGTCAACCATTTGTAAAAGAATGAAACTAGATCACTATCCAACACCACACACAAAAATAAACTCAAAATGGATTAAAGATCTAAATGTAAGACCAGAAACTATAAAACTCCTAGAGGAGAACATAGGCAAAACACTCTCCGACATAAATCACAGCAGGATCCTCTATGATCCACCTCCCAGAATACTGGAAATAAAAGCAAAAATAAACAGATGGGACCTAATTAAAATTAAAAGCTTCTGCACAACAAAGGAAACTATAAGCAAGGTGAAAAGACAGCCTTCTGAATGGGAGAAAACAATAGCAAATGAAACAACTGACAAACAACCAATCTCAAAAATACACGAGAAACTTATGCAGCTCAACTCCAGAAAAATAAAAGACCCAATCAAAAAATGGGCCAAAGAACTAAATAGGCATTTCTCCAAAGAAGACATATGGATGGCTAACAAACACATGAAAAGATGCTCAACATCACTCATTGTCAGAGAAATACAAATCAAGACCACAATGAGGTACCATTTCACACCAGTCAGAATAGCTACAATCCAAAAGTCTACAAGCAATAAATGCTGGAGAGGATGTGGAGAAAAGGGAACCCTCTTACACTGTTGGTGGGAATGCAAACTAGTACAGCCACTATGGAAAACAGTGTGGAGATTCCTTAAAAAATTGCAAACAGAACTGCCTTATGACACAGCAATCCCACTGCTGGGCATACGCACCAAGGAAACCAGAATTGAAAGAGACACATGTATCCCAGTGTTCATCACAGCACTGTTTATAATAGCCAGGACATGGAAGCAACCTAGATGTCCATCAACAGATGAATGGTTAAGAAAGCAGTGGTACATATACACAATGGAGTATTACTCAGCCATTAGAAAGAATAAATTTGACTCAGTTCTAATGAGATGGATGAAACTGGAGCAAATTATACAGAGTGAAGTAGGCCAGAAAGAAAAACACCAGTACAGTATACTGACACATATATATGGAATTTAGAAAGATGGTAATGATAACCCTGTATGCGAGACAGCAAAAGAGACACAGATGTATATAACGGACTTTGGACTCTGAGGGAGAGGGAGAGGGTGGGATGATTTGGGAGAATGGCATTGAAACGTGTATACTATCATGTAAGAAACAAAGCGCCAGTCTATGTTCAATACAGGATATAGGATGCTTGGGGCTGGTGCACAGGGGTGATCCAGAGAGATGATATGGGGTAGGAGGTGGGAGGGGATTCAGAATTGGGAGCTCGTATACACCCATGGCAGATTCATGTCAGTGTATGGCAAAACCAATACAGTATTTTAAACTAAAATAAAGTAAAAATTAAATTAAATTTAAAAAAAGAGAGATTAATTGTGGGAATTGCTTGGTAGTCCAGTGGTTAGGACTCCATGCTTTCACTGTTGAGGCCTCAGTTCAATCCTTGTTTGGAGAACAGAAATCCCTGGCAAAAATAAATAAATAAAATTTTAAACAAGAAAAATAAAATAAAATAAAAAAGTACTAACGGGTGGTAAGACTATATCAACAGGTTTAACAAAAATGTAACTGGAGTTCCAGAAAGAGAAGAAAGAAAGGAGTAGAATTTTTTTTTTCTTTTGAAGAGACAATGTCTAATAAAACCTGAAATTTGGTGACAGACATAAACATACAACTCAAGAAGTTCAATAAACTTCAATTATGATAAAATGCAAATACAAAAAAGAGTACACCTAGACATATAGTCAAATTGCTGAAAACCAAATATAAAGAGAGAAATCTTGAAAGCAGCTAGAGAAAAACAGCACATTATCTAAGGAGGAAGATGACAGATAGCTAATGACACATTAAAAATAATGGAAGAAACTGTCCAAGAATGATGGTGAAATAAAAGTAAAATATGAAAAAGATATGGAAAAATTAAGCTATCTGTCACCAGCAAGTAAGCTTCACAAGAAATGCAAAATGAATTCTCAGAGTGAAGTGAATTTATATAAGATGGGAATATGCATTTAAGGAAAGGAATAAATACAACTAGGTATTGTAAGTTTGAAAACAAACATTAAAAAATTTACTCAATATCCTTAAATGTAAACAAGTTTTGAAAGCCAAAATTATGGCATCATAGCGTGGGGCTTATAATGTCTGTAGATGCAATCTATATGTCAAAAATAGTATAAAGAGGGCATGGGGAAGTATGGTTGCAAGCATATATTTTATGAGAAGTGATATAGTATTACAATAATTCCAAGTAGGTTGCAGAAAAATTAAGGATGTATATCAAACACTAAGAATATAATTTAAAGAGATTTATCTAAAAAGTCAATAGATTACAGAAAAGTCTCAAAATATTTGACTAGCTCTAGAGAAGGCAGAAATAAGATCAGAGAACAAAAAATAGAGGGGCAAACAATAAACAGTAAAATATATGGTATTCTGAAGTCAGAACATAACAACAGTTACATTTTACATTGTCTAATCACTCCAACTTGAAAAGCAGTGATTATCAGAAATAAAAAATAGCAGGGTTCAACTCTGTGTTGTCTGTAAGAGATTAAATATAAAGACAAAGGGATAAGGAAATTGATAGAAAAAGGAACTATACATGCAAATAGAATGCATAAGAGCATTGGAGTGTTTATATTAACATCATATAAAATATGTTTCAAGACAAAGAATATACCAAAATTAAATATTTTGTGGTAAAAGGTTAATTCAAGGACATGAAAATCATGTATGTTTATGTATCTAATAAATCTTCAAGACTCCTAAAAACAAAAGTTGACAGACTAAATGAATGAAATAGATAAATCTGCAAAATAGATTTTAACATCCTTCTCTCAGCAACTGATAGAATGACTAGAAAAATATAGAAAATCAATACACTAAAATGGGCACTATCCATCAGCTTGGACTAATTAATATTGATAGAATATTATAGATAGCATCTGTAGAATACACATACTTTTAAGTATGCATAAAATTCATCTAGACAGACTATATGCTAAGCCACAATCTAAGCTCCAATATATTTAAAAGAATTAAAATCACACAGAATTTTATTTCTCTCACCAAACAGATCAAATTAAAATGATTTATAAAGGAATTAAAACACACTTATAAAGAATCCTTGGGTCAAATTAGAAACCACAATGGAAATTTTTAATGTCTGAAACCAAATTATAATGAAAATATAAAATACCAAACAGATAAAGCAATGCTTTTGAGGGTTTATAGCTGCAAATTCTCCTAATGAAATGAATATTATTATAAGATCTCTGACTTCATTATACTACATGAATCCATGCATGTTCGCACTCACACTGCTTATGACCACTAGAATAGAGAAGTAGCTAGAACAGACTAGCAACCAGAAATAGTGGGAAGTATATGGGAATATAGCCTTTGCTATAAGGAAACTAAGGTCATAATTTTATTATTATTTTTTAATTTTCACTATGTTTTCTTTTCTTTTTAAATTTTTTTCTTAAATGCCACTTTTATCTTTTAATATAAATTTATTTATTTTTTTTATTTTTTTTAAATTTAATTAAATTTATTTATTTTTTTAATTACAATACTGTATTTGTTTTGCCACACATCGACACAAATCAGCCATAGGTGAACACAATCGCCCAATGCCGAAGCCCCCTCCCACCTCCCACCCCACACCCTCCACCTGAATCATCCTGTGCATCAGCCCCACGCATCCTGCATCCTATACCAAACATAGACTAGCGCTTCGCTTCCTACAGGAAAATACACATGCTTCACTGCCATTCTCCCAAACCATCCCACCCTTTCCCTCTCCCTCAGAGTCCAAAAGTCCACTCTATACCTCTGTGTCTCTTGTTGTCTCACATACAGGGTCATCATTACTGTCTTCTAAATTCCATATATATGTGTCAGTATACTGTATCGGTGTTTTTCTTTCTGGCTTACTTCACTCTGTATAATCGGTTCCAGTTTCATCCATCTCATTAGAACTGAGTCAAATTTATTCTTTTAAGGGCTGAGTAGTATTCCATAGTGTATATGAACCACAGCTTTCTTATCCATTCATCTGCTGATGGACATCTAGGTTGCTTCCATGTCCTGACTATTATAAACAGCGCTGCAATGAACATTGGGGTACATGTGTCTCTTTCAATTCTGGTTTCCTCAGTGTGTATGCCCAGCAGTGGGATTGCTGGGTCATAAGGCAGTTCTTTTAATTGGAGGTTAATTTATTTTAAAATTATGACCTTAAAGGGGGACGTTCTTAAGGTTATAATTTTAAAATAAATTTTTATTTTATTGGAACAGGATAGTTTATTTTAAAAAGTTAAAATTAGCTGGAGATTAGGGAAAATACTATATCACTATCATATGAGTAAATATTTCAATTTAATAATAAATGAACATTTGCATTACATTGTCATTTATTCTTAAAATAGAAAAATGGGAATCCAGAGAGTAAATTATTGATATCATATATCTCATAAATTTTAAATTATTCATTGACAAAATATATCATAAACAAACTTAAAAGACAAATAACAGATTATGAGAAAAGATATGCAGCATATC
The DNA here is from genome assembly GCA_917880005.1 of Nanger dama. Lineage (NCBI taxonomy): Eukaryota > Metazoa > Chordata > Mammalia > Artiodactyla > Bovidae > Nanger > Nanger dama. Next base: position 13,497,830 of record CAKJTW010000010.1, read on the forward strand.
TCAGAATACAGATTTCTTTGCTATATAGTCTACAAATTAATTTTAGAATATGAATAAAATAATGCAATTTTTAAAAGAAGTAATGTTGGAAAATAAATAGGCAAGTTGCTCAGCTTTATTGGTAATCAAGTAAATGCCATTTTAAACAGTGATATTGATATACATTTTTGGTCCAGAATATTGGCAACACATTTTGAAATCAATAAAGTCATGTTAGCATAATTAGATTTTTTTCATCAACTGTTTCTATCTGGAAAGTTAAAGTTCTAAAATGGTATTTGAAGCAAAATAAACTCTGGAGCAAGAGCAGGAAGAGCTAAATTATGAGTACTTAGAACACAAAAACCAATAATTCACAAGCCTGGACAGTCAAGAGTAAAGGCAGCCACAGACAAGATGCAGAAGCAGAGAAACAATCATATCAGGAGTAGTTCAAACTTGACCTCAATAGCAGCTGCTTAAAAATAATAATAAAATGTAGGGACCTATCAAGCAGAAGAAAATTGCTTCAACTTCCCCAGCAGGGCACTATAACTACTAGCTGGCAGGGCAAAAGAATCTCATGGTATCCTGAGCCTGCAATTCATTTCCTCCACAGGAAAACCACCACTAAACATTTTCTGCCCCTAAGAAAAAGTGTAGTTGAATCTATCTGGCTCTGAAGCCAGATGGCTTGCATGAGGATGCCTGCTTTCTACAAAGACTTACTTTTTCATCTAAAAATGTAGATATTACCTACATTGTGAGGATTAAATAAAAGAGCAGAAAAAAGTTAATCACACAGTCTCTGGAATAGAGGAAATATGGACCAAAAGTTAATTCTCCTTCTTTTCCTATCGCCTGTACAGTTCAAACTAAGCATCAAGAATACTTTGTACATATTGTTACCCAGTCGAGTAAGTCAATTGGTAACCCTTTGATTTCATGTTAAGTAACAAAAGTATTTGATAAAACACGAAAAATGAAAGAATTTCTGAAATTGAGTTGAATTTGTCTACTCAGAGGGAAAAAAAAAACACCGTTTAGCACTTACATTTTAACTTAGTTTTATCTAAATGACTCCTTTCAGGTTTATTCTCCTTATTTCATTCTTAGGTACAGTGATAAAAACAATGGAATTAGAGTTTGAAAAACTTCCTTCAAGACGCAACTGTTTTTTAGACTATTCAGCTAACGGTCTTACCTATGTGGTTTAGTCACTAAGTCATGTTCCACTCTTTGTAACCCCGTGGACTGTAGTGTGCAAGGTTGCTCTGTCCATGGGATTCTCCAGGCAAGAATACTGGAGTGGGTTGCCATTCCTTTCTCTAGGGTATCTTTCCAACCCACGAATCGAATCGAGGTTTCTTGCATTGCGGGCAGATTCTTGACCGTCTGAGCCACCAGAAAGGCCCATTGCAACAAGAGAAACCACCACAATGAGAAGCCCCTTGTCACAACAGAGTAGCCCCCGTTCACTGCAGCTAGAGAAAGCCCATGCACAGCAGCGAAGACCCACCACAACCACGAATAAATAAACCAATAAATAAATCTCTGAAGAATTCCACTTCACCTGATCCTGATTCTAGTATTTCTATGAAATCTTACTTGGCATTTATGTTTTTATTTTTGAAGAACCCAAAGGAAGAAATTATTGAATTCATTTTACTTAAATTCATTATTTTTTAATGTCTTTCTAGTATTGTTCTGATAGTTGTGTTTTTTTAATCAGCTTTTATATTTGCAATTTTTTAAGGAATCTCCACACTGTTCTCCATAGTGGCTGTACTAGTTTACATTCCCACCAACAATGTAAGAGGGTCCGAGGAAACCAGAATTGAAAGAGACACGTGTACCCCAGTGTTCATCGCAGCACTATTTATAATAGCCAGGACATGCAAGCAACCTAGATGTCCATCAGCAGATGAATGGATAAGAAAGCTGTGGTACATATAAACAATGGAGTTTTACACAGCCATTAAAAAGAACATTTGAATCAGTTCTAATGAGGTGGATGAAATTGGAGCCGATTATACAGAGCGAAGTAGGCCAGAAAGAAAAACACCAATACAGCATACTAACACATATATATGGAATTTAGAAAGATGATAATGATAACCCTGTATGTGAGACAGCAAAAGAGACACAGATGTTTAGAACGGACTTTTAGACTCTGTGGGAGAGGGAGAGAGTGGGATGATTTGGGGGAATGGCATTGAAACATGTATACTATCATGTAAGAAACGAATTGCCAGTCTAGCTTCGATACAGGATATAGGATGCTTGGGGCTGGTGCACAGGGATGATCCAGAGAGATCATATGGGGTGGGAGGTGGGAGAGGGGTTCAGGATTGGGAACTCATGTACACCCGTGGCAGATTCATGTCAATGTATGGCAAAACCAATACAGTATTGTAAAGCAACATAAAGTAAATAATAATAATAATAATATAAATAAATAAAATCAGCTTTTATAAATTATAAAACTAAGCATACTCTCCTCATCGAAACAGAAAAAGCCATAAATTTTTATATTTACAAATTTTAGTTCCTAGTCTTATTACCTTGAAGTTAAGGGCAATTAAAAGCCAAATGAACCTAATCTATGAAACAGAAATAGAATCAAGGACACAGAGAATAGGCTGATGAATGCCAAGGGGCTGAGGGGTGGGACAGGGTTGGATTGGGAGTTTGACATCAGTAGATGGAAAGTAGTATATATAGAATGGATAAACAATAAGGTCCTACTATGCAGCATAGTGGACTATATTCAATATCCTGTGATAAATCATAATGGAAAAGAACATAAAAATGATTGTATAACATATATGTAAATCTGAGCAACTTTGCTATACAGCAGTAATTAAAACATCACTGCAATCTAGCTATATTTCAAGAAAAAAATAAATTGTAAAAACATGCTAAAAATAAAAATTAAATCAGTATTTAACTACCATAGAAATTTTGAAAAATGCCAAAAAGTTAAAAGCCAATGGCGATATATATAAATTACGATCAACTGAAAATGTTTTAAATTTCCAGTTGCCTGTTCCATTTTGTGCTTCTTTAAGTTTGTTTTTGCAGACAAGTGCTTATGGCATAGTCCCTATAGCCAGACTTCCTGAATTTGAATCTCTGCTCAGCCACTTACTAATTATGTACTCTTTGGAAATAATTAACATTCTTATGCTTCAGAAGGTTTCATTATTGATACAAGGGGAAAAATAATAGTATTATACTTATAGAATTGATATGAGTATTGAATAAGTTATTAAATATAAAATACCTGGAGTAGTGCCTGGCATACTAATATAAAATCTTAATTATTTTAAAATCATAATATAAAATGCAGTACCTAAATTTTTCAGATTATCTAGAGACTCAAATAAATGATAATTCCTTGTAATGTCTTTACACCAACATAACTGAGGCTGTTTGGAGAATCATAACTTTCCTCAGAATACAACAGTTTCTAATGCTTTTATGCTGTCACTTGAACAGAGCTGTCGTGTGCAAGAAGCACTGTACAGAGAGTGAATGGCATAGACCAAGAGGTAGAGATGATAAAAAGCCTTAGTGCAGGCATTTAGTATTTATTTTAAGGCCATCCACAGACTCTCTAAGACTGGGATCTGTGTGCACATTTCAATCAGTCATTTTACTCATTTTTCTTAGTGCAATATCTGCCTTTTAGATTTTCAGATTGAAAATTGGAGTAGATATCAGTATTCAAGTAGTTTTACAGTTTAATGAGCTTAAGCAAAATCTTTTTATAATCCATATTCTCTAATACAATTCAAAATTGCAATTCATGCTTGGGAAAAAAAAAAACCCTCTGGGACAAGCGAGAGAAGGGGAAAAGGATGGAAATGATATTCTTTTACTGTTCTCTCTTTCATATGATGTTCTGTAATTAATGACTATTGTTCTCTGAGTTCCTTGAAATTACTGCTTTACTGTCTTCCCTGCTGGTAACTTTCACAATGATTGGTATCTAAGGTCAGAGACAAAAAATAATACTATGAATTAGGTCACTGCATCCTAAATGACTGACACCTTTTTCCCATGATATATAGCACTGTACCTAAAATCCTAGTCTCTAGCCTTCTCTTGATCTTAACTCTTTACCAGTACTCAAGAGCAGTCCTAAAAATGAATCAAATTGTCTCTAATGCCTGTGACTCTCATTAGGCCAACTAGAACTGATCATGGATAAAGGCTTTCTTCTAAAAATGGTTGGTGGCCAGATGTGCCACTTCTCTGCTCTCTCTTCCTCCTGACACAATGTTCATAATTGTTGAAGTTGGGTCACGTCTTTATGATAGTTAATTTTACTATTTCTCTAGTGAAGGTCTGAAATTTTCATTAATAAGGCTTAAAAAATTAGAGAAATTATTACTCACCTTTATATTTTATGAGAAGCTTTATTTAAACATGTTGTTGCTAAAAACTTTTAAAGATTTTTTTGACAATTTAGCAATCCAGGAAAGCTTTAAACAGTATAGCATGTAGCCAATCTGTTTATTCACCCCCTTCTCCTCCATTGACTGAAAGCAAACACTAAATTAAAAGAATCATAAGAAAAATTAAAAAAAAACTTTTTTCTTAAACATTAACTCTTATTAAGCAATAGTGAACATTTTAATTGGATTGCCATGACTTAAGTATTTCTCAATGAATTCATTGTTAGATGTCTTCTCCACTCTCATACATAATAAAAGAAAGCTCACACCAAGACTTCTCTGCTGTGAGTGAACAATGCCTAATTAAAATGTATCTAAATTCAGCCAAACAAAATCTAATGTTTCTTTCCCATAATTTTACTTCCACTCCTTTCCTTCTCCATGCTTTCTTTTAACATGGACTCAGAAAACTTCAATAACTTTATAAATAGTGAAGTCATATTTCATATTTTATAATTAATTCATAAGGCAAAGTCAAAATTACCCTTTTTAATTTCTTAAAATTTTATCTTCAATTTAACTGAGAATGCAGCCTTGCTTAATAATGTTTTTAAATATACCAAATAAATATTAAAGTATATTTTATCCCATAAAAGAGAAAGAGAGGGAGTAGAAAAGACAGAACAGTAAGACAAAATGTTCAGAATTAGTAAAACTTCCTGGATTAACCATATACTTGCTTCCCTCTAGGTTAACTTTTTTGAACACACACACACAGATAACAAAGCACCTCTCTTAATCCATTTCTCATTTTCTTTCTCCCTTCTTCCCTCCCTTCCTTCTTACCTGTTTCATCACTGGCGTACTTGAAGCAGTGGAGAGACAGTTGTACTTGAATAAGTGTAAGTTAGTCTATGACACAGCCTTACTACATTATATTCTTCTCAGTTAAACAATAAAATATTTCTTTTTAAGAATTCAGAGACTACCCATCCTCTACTCATCACAATGCAAAGCACAACAGTGCCACATTTCACAAATGCATCAGTGATTGCCCCGACCAGGTCTAAAACACAAGCATTCTCAATTTCTCAAAAGGAGGAGAGACACATTATGTTCTAAAAACATCTTTTTCAAAATTTTAATTTATCAAAGTAAGGACTCCTACTCTTTACTTGGAAAATGAATACACTGGTTACAAATGACAGAGAATCAGCTTAAGCAATAAAGAGAAATATATTGCTTCTCTTCACTGGGAAGGAATTCACAAAATCTAAAGCAGCACAGCAAGTTCCAGGCCTCAAAGATTTGAACCAGGATATTGTCAACTGCCAGAGGTTTGGGACACACTTCCCTCAGCAAGGCAATCCAAGCAGGAATAAATATTCTTTCTCCAATGTCTGCATAGTAATCTTAGAATTGTGTGTCTGAGGCTTACTTATAGGATATTTATCATTTCCTAGAAACTGAGTTCCTACAATTGGCCAAACCTAGAACACACATCTATACCTATAGTTTGACCAGTGGATCTCGTCTTAGAAGAAACAAATTAGAGAAAAAGTACCCTTGATAATCAAATACAACAGCTACTTTGTGGACCTTGGGATGTTCACTATGATATGAAGTCAGCTGTGTTATACCAATTTTTTTCTATAATTATTTATAATGTATAGTATAAACATGTTCACAAGTCAGTATCTAAATAGTCTAGAGATTTACATTCTTAGGAAAAAAATTATACTCATTTAAAATTCTACATTTCACTTTCAATGCTAATGTGATAAGCTAGATGTGTTTGGATAGATAATTAGGACTGCATACATCTGGAATTTTAAATCTTTGTATGAGAAAAGGAAAAGGAAAGCTTTGGAGATCTAATGAATTGCTAAAATAGGAGAATAAGAGATATCTGTACCACAGAGTGAAAAATTAACAATGATAAAAAGAATTCTGATCAAAGATTTAATCCAATCTCAGTATATTTTCTTAAAATACTTTTGTCAATTAAAGAAACTATGTCAAAAAAGTGGGCTAAGGCAAATAGACCAACTGATAAAGAAACTTAAAAGATAACATATCAACAGTCTACTTCCTTTCTAAAATCTGAAACTACAAAATTATTTCATCTTATTTTTATCAAAAATTGTTTAAGAGTACTTTGAAAAGCTATTTACTTTTGTTATCATGGAGGTGAATAAATGGGATAAAATCCTAAATAATCAATAACATATTTTTCTTAGATTTATAAATATGTTTGAATATCTTCTGCAAGATCAGAGAATAATGAGATATGATAACATATTTAACTGATTTTTCACAATCTGAAAAAAAATCAGTCTTTAAATTCTTGAAATAAAGTCATTTCATGAAAATTCATAAGCTATATATACATACTTGTGTTAGGCCAAATATGAGTGCGTAAAATATTCAGTTTTTTTTTAATTTAACATAATGTGCTTATACTGCATTTCATTTCCAGTCTCACACAGAAATGTCAAAGCTTCACCCTTTCCTGTCTAAACAAAGTATACAATGGAAATCCAGATAATTTTTAGAGTGTCTATGAGTATATCTATCAAAGTCTCAGCAAGTTGGTTGAGATTCCATTGAAAAAATGATTCATTATTTTCATATTGTCTAAGAAATGATAACAAATTGTTGGGCAGCTACTATTCCCCAGTCATTTTAAAGGCAATTTAAAACATAAATGCTTTATAATAGAACATTTATCACAGATATTAACATATTTTATCAATAAGAAATCAGAAGGCTTGGAGACAATCTACATCAACAGAGTCAGACAGAATTGAATCAGGTTCGACTCCAAAGCCAATTCTATTGTATTTACTATAGTAAACTGTCTCCTAATTATAGACTTATATTGATGGGAAAAATTATCATTCCCAGATATTTTTTTCATTTCCTCTAAGAGGATTATACAGTCCTATCCATTGCCATGTGACTAAAAGCAGCTCCCTGGTGATGAAATATACTTCCTTACTAAGCATCAGGCTTATCCATGTTACTCACCTTAATCCATTAGCCATGGACATGTGTGATGTATGTTGCTGCTGCTGCTGCTAAGTCACTTCAGTCGTGTCCGACTCTGTACGACCCCATAGATGGCAACCCACCAGCCTTCCCCGTCCCTGGGACTCTCCAGGCAAAAACACTGGAGTGGGTTGCCATTTCCTTCTCCAATGCATGAAAGTAAAAAACGAAAGTGAAGTCGCTCAGTCGTGTCTGACCCTCAGCAACCCCATGGACTGCAGCCTTCCAGGCTCCTCGTCCATATGATTTTCCAGGCAAGAGTACTGGAGCGGATTGCCATTGCCTTCTCTGGTGATGTGTGTTATGTCTGAGCAAAAACTTTAAGAGACACTGAAAGTTGCTACCAATTGCTCTTTCCCTCTGCCTTGAGAACAGCATGTGAAAAATGCAGTTTGCTAGTCTTACCTAATTCCAAGTATGAAAAAGACACATGCAAGAAATAAATAGCCAACAGCCATCAACATTTAATATCAAGGAGAAATAAATGTTTATTGGTGTAAACCCTTGAGAACTGATGCTATATGTTATTGCAAATAGCTGATGAGTATAAGAAGTACTAAGACTATTGATGAACAGAATACTATCATTCCAATAGAAATGAAATAAATGTAGCCTTATTAGAATGTTCTGTTTCCTATTATAAAGATAAAACTTCAAATGGAGGATGCTGCAATCTGCATTAACTTTTGGTATGTAGCTCTAATGCCTAAGAATGCATCTGAGGAGCCTGAAGACAAAAATAAAATATTAAAGATCAAAAGAAAATACAGAAAGAATCTGTCTTCTTGACACTGTTGATTTACTATTCCAGGCCTAGACGGCAATGTCCAGACTTCTTGTAGTGGGGAAAAAAATAAACACTGTGCATGTCTAATCTACTAAAATTGTTTATATTGCATTTTTGTGTATGCTCAGCTGCATCTGAGTCTTTGTGACCCCATGGAATGTATTTAACTGGGTGCCTCTGTCCATGGAATTTTCCAGGCAATAATACCAGAGTGGGTTGCCATTTCTTACTCCAGGAGATCTTCCTGACCCAAGGATTAAATCCATGTCTCTTGAATATCCTGCATTGGCAGATGAATTTTTACCACTGTGCCACCTGGGAAACCCTCTTTCTCTCTAGGTTTCCAATTTAATAGATTGCTTTTAGAACAGTGTTTGGTTTACAGAAATATTGAGATGCGGATACAGAGTTTCCACATATCCCCTGTCTCCTTCCCAACACTCTCCTTGTCCCCCTAGAGTTTCACTTATTATTACTATCTTGAATCAGTATAGTATATTTGTTATGACTGATGAAAACTCATGTATTTTATTAAAGAAATCCATAGTTTACCTTACGCCTCATGTTTTGTGTTGTACAATCTATAGGTTTAGACAATGTACATCCTAAAAAATGATACTGTTAAAGTGTTGCGCTCAATACACCAGGAAATATGGAAAACTCAGCAAAGCCCACAGGTCTGGTAAATGTCAGTTTTCATAATCATTCCAAAGAAAAGCCATTCAAAGAATGTTTAAATTACCGTACAATGCTAACAAGATAGTGCTCAAAATCTTTCAAGCTAAGCTTCAACAATACTTGAACTGAGAACTTCTAGATGTACAAGTTGGATTTAGAAAAGGCAGAGGAACCAAAGTTCAAGTTGCCAACATCCATTGGATCAAAAAAAAAAAGCAAGGCAATTTCAAAAAAAAAAAAATCTACTTCTGCTTCATTGACTATACTAAAGCTTTTGACTCTGTGGGTCACAACAAACTGGGAAATTCTTAAAGAGCTGAGAATACCAGTCCACAGTACCTGTGTCCTGAGAAATCTGCATGCAGGTCAAGAAGAAACAGAACCACATATGGAACAAAGGACTAGTTCAAAATCAGGAGAGGAGTATGTCAAGACTGTATATTATCACCCTTCTTATTTAACTTCCATTCAGTACTAGTACATCATGCGAAATGCTGGGCTGGCTGACTCATAAGCTGAAATCAAGATTGCTGAGAGAAATATAGACAACCTCAGATATGCAGACAGTATGGCTTTTATGGCAGAAAATGAAGAGGAACTAACAAGCCTCTTGAAGAAGATGAAAGAAGAGAGTGAAAAAGCTGGCTTAAACTCAACATTCAAAAAACAAAAATCATTGCATCAAATCACATCACATCATGGCAAATAGGGAAAAATTGGAAACATTGAAATTTTATTTTCTCAGTCTCCAAAATCACTGCAGTCAATGATTACGGCCACGAAATTAAAAGATTCTGGCTCCTTAGAAGAAAAGTTAATACAAACCTAGACAGTATATTTAAAAGCAGAGACATTACTTTGCAAACAAAGATCCATATAGCCAAGGTATGTTTTTTTCAGTAGTCATGTATAGATGTGAGAGTTGGACCATAAAGAAGGTTGAGCACCAAAGAATTGATGCTTTCAACCTGTGGTACTGGAGAAGACTTTTAAGAGTCCCTTGGACAGCAAAGAGATAAACCAGTCAATCTTAAAGGAAACCAGTCTCTGAATAATCATTGGAAGGCCTGATGCTGAAGCTGAAGCTCCAGTACCTTGGCCACCTGACTCAAGGTGCCAGCTCACTGGAAAATATCTTGATTCTGGGAAAGGTTAAAGGCAAGAGGAAAAGGAGGCAACAGAGGATGAGATAGTTGGATGGCATCTGTGATTCAATGGACATAAGCTGGAGAAAACTCTGGGAGATAGGGAAAGACAGGGAAGTCTGGCATGCTGCAGTCCATGGGGTCGCAATGAGTCAAGACAACTTAGCGACTGAACAACAGTAACATTTAATCACCATTAGGGTATCACACAAGATAGTTTCACTGCCCTAAAAATGCCCTCTGCTCCACTTATTCATACTTCCCTCCCTCACTCCCTCCAACTTCTGTCAACCCCTGATCTTTTTACTGTCTTCATAGTTCATAATCTCATAGAGTTGGAAGCATTTTCAGATTATCTTTCAATTAGCAATATGAATTTAACTTCCCTTGATGACTTTTTTGACAGGAGGTCTCAAGCTGCCCAGTGTAAAGATGGTAATGAAGAGAAACTGAGGCCTTTTGACAAAAGTCAGTAACAGTTTGTCAGCCATGTGAGACAGCCACCTTGGAAGTAAATCCTCTAACTCCAATCAAGTCTTCATATAGCTTCATCCCTGGGTGACGTGTCACAGCAATTTCATGAGACTCAACCAAACTTTGGACCTAAGGCCTGTCTATGTTCAATACAGGATACAGGATGCTTGGGGCTAGTGCATGGGAATAATCCAGAGAGATGATGCGGGGTGGGAGGGTGGGAGGGGGTTCAGGATTGGGAACTTATGTACACACGTGGCTGATTCATGTCAATGTATGGCAAAACCAATACAGTATTGTAAAGCAAAATAAAGTAAAAATTAAAAAAAAAGAAAGAGAGGAAACAAAAAGAAATTAAGGGAATTTTTCAGAAGGTAAGTTTGGGGAATAATTTTATACATACAGCAGTGGGTAATTAACCCAAATACATTTTCCTCTAAGAATAAATTTTACTGTGTCTTGTTTTGATTGGAACTGATATCAGTGAAGTCTTCTCTAAAGCATTTCTATTCTGTGCTATATAGATTTCCCTTTTATTTTCAAGAATTATCTTTGATTTCTTGCACAGTTCTATTTCCCTTTAACTGGTGAATGACTTTTCCCCTGGTTAAATAATTCTCAAGTTGCAGTCATTTTCCTTCACCAGTTTATAAACAATAACAGCCTCCTACCTCTACCGCTGGGGTGCAAAGTTCAACAATGGTCTGATTTTTTTTCCCCCATTTGTACCTAGCCTTGTTCTTTGCTTTAATTTTCTGAAAACTTGTAAAATATCTTCTCTTGCTAATTTGCTAGGATATGCCTATGAGTGGCATTGTTTTCTTTTTCTTCAGTGCAGCCTTCCTTTAATGAAGTCTATAACTTAGGTGATCTTTTAAATCTGCAAACTAAGACCTTTTTCATTAAAAAAAAATTCTGGTACATTTGCTTCCTCTCCTTCCCGTTTCTTTTTCTCCTTCAGTAGAACCTATTGCTCACATTCTGTCTCTCAGATTTATTCTATGAATTTTTCAATGTCTCCTTTTTTTTTAAACTTGTCTGTGCTTTAAGACATTTCTTACATCTGATCTTCTAAGGTATTAATTCAGTTTTCAATCCAGATTATGCTCTCCTTTATTTCATAAATTCAATTTTCTAGGTTTAACTAGTGTATTTTTATGCCCCAAGAGGACTTTATAATGATGCCACTAGGAGTTTAATTGCTATAACTTTTTGCTGTTCTCGTTTCTCTTTGTAATTCAAGATTTCATCATTTTTCCCTAGTAATTCTGCAATACTAGGCACATATTTGATTATTCACCCTTATTCTTTTCTATGTATGGAGGCTATCAGAAGAAAAGTTACTTAAATACTTACTTATTTATGCATTTATTTATGGGTTTATTGGGTTTCCCAGGTTGCACAGTAGTCAAGAATCTGCCTGCCAATGCAGGAGATGCAAACGATGCAGATTCAATCTCTGGGTCGGGAAGATCCCCTGGAGTAAGGAATGGCAACCCACTCTGGTATTCTTGCCTGGACAGTTCCATGGACAGAGGAGCCAGGTGGGCTACAGTCCACAGGGTTGCAAAGAGCTGGACATGACTAAGCACCACCACTGCTACATTGGCTTTACTTGGGCTCATATCTAAATGTAGAACATCATTAAGATATAAACAACAAAGGGATTTGCTATACCATGAGTCTGTGGATTAAGGGCAAAGTGCTCGCCCCTGTGAGGTAAAAATTTCCCCTTATGGTCTTTCCCAATCTCTGTATAGAGGAGACCCAACCTGTTCCCGCCACTTTTCCTCCAACCCTAACCTTTTCTCTCAGTATTTTGGGAAATTGAACTTGTTCTTTTGGTTCCTTCTAGGCATATTGACAATCTCCCTAAAGGCTATAGCATTCCTCCCAGAACTTAATAATCCTCCCCCACAAAAGCTTCTTCTAGGAACCTCTTTATTCCAGTCAATCTTTGGACTTTCAGGCCACATTCTAGGTAATTTATCATCCCCTCCATCACTCTTTAAAAGGATACCCATTATCTTGATTTCTCAGATCTTCTCAATACTCAGTAAGCATCAAACCACTTAGCTCAAGATTGGCAAAGAATCTAGATTTGGCAGAGGAAGGCAGGGGGAGGAGAGTCATGTCCAGGCTCCATACCCAGAATTCCCTTTATCGTGCTTAGACAGGAAGAGATTCTACAGACGCACTAATTTTCTATTGTTGGCCTAATAAATTACCACAAACCAAACAGGTTGAAACAACATTATATATATATATATATATATATATATATATTTTTTTTTTTTTTAACTGATTGTGCCTGTAAAATCCCAAGTGTGAGCATCAGAAATCAACACTTTGGCAGCATTGCATTCCTGCTAGAGGCTGTAGTTCAGGGTATTGGCTGAATACCCTAGTAGTAGTTCTGGGTACTAGTAGTTCAGGGTATTGGCTGAATTTTGTTGAAATTGTAGGACTGAGGTTCTCATTTCCTTAAGACTGTCAGCTTGGAACCAGCTGTACTCAGAGACATCTCACATTCCTTCTCATGTTTTCCATTCCATGCCTCCAGGTCTTGTAAGTTAAATCTCTCTTATGCCTCTAAACTCTCTCTCATTCTCTCTTGCTATATCTCTTTGAAACTTCTCTGATGTTACAGATTCATGTGATTACACTAAAGCCATCAGATAAACCATAATAATCCTCCAATTTTAAGGTTCATAACCTAACACTTCTGAAAAACCAATAATTTCCACACTGAAACCATAATCACATAAAACTAGTCAATCCAATCACACAAGGAACATTGCCTTGTCTAACTCAATGAAACTAAGTCATGACCTGTGGGGCCACCCAAGACAGACAGCTCATAGTGGAGAGGTCTGACAGAATGTGGTCCACTGGAGAAGGGAATGGCAAACCACTTCAGTATTCTTGCCTTGAGAACTCCATGAACAGTAAGAAAAGGCAAAATAATAGGATACTGAAGGAGGAACTCCCCAGGTCGGTAGGTGCCCAATATGCTACTGGAGATCAGTGGAGAAATAACTCCAAAAAGAATAAAGGGATGGAGCCAAAGCAAAAACAGTACCCAATTGTGAATGTGACTGGTGATAGAAGCAAGATCCGATGATGTAAAGAGCAATATCACATAGGAACCTGGAATGTCAGGTCCAGAAATCAAGGCAAATTGGAAGTGGTTAAACAGGAGATGGCAAGAGTGAACGTCGACATTCTAGGAATCAGTGAACTAAAATGGACTGGAATGGCTGAATTTAACTCAGATGACCATTATATCTACTACTGTGGGTAGGAATCCCTTAGAAGAAATGGAGTAGCCATCATGGTCAGCAAAAGAGTCCAAAATGTAGTACTTGGATGCAATCTAAAAAGGACAGAATGATCTCTGTTCGTTTCCAAGGCAAATCATTCAGTATCACAGTTACCCAAGTCTATGCCCCAACCAGTAACGCTGAAGAAGCTGAAACTGAATGGTTCTATGAAGACCTACAAGACCTTTTAGAACTAATGCCCAAAAAAGATGTCCTTTTTCATTATAGGGGACTGGAATGTTAAAGTAAGAAATCAAGAAACACCTAGAGTAGCAGGCAAATTTGCCCTTGGAATACGGAATGAAGCTAGGCAAAGGCTAATAGAGTTTCCCCAAGAGAATGCACTGGTCATAGCAAACACCCTCTTCCAACAACACAAGAGAAGACTCTACACATGGACATCACCAGATGGTCAACACCAAAATTAGATTGGTCATAATCTTTGCAGCCAAAGATGGAGAAGCTCTATACAGTCAGCAAAAACAAAACCTGGAGTGACTGTGGCTCAGATCATGAGCTCCTTATTACCAAATTCAGACTCAAATTGAAGAAAGTAGGGAAAACTGCTAGACCATTGGAGGTATGACCTAAATCATATCCCTTATGCTTATACAGTGGAAGTGAGAAATAGATTTAAGGGCCTAGATCTGAGAGATAGAATGCCTGATGAACTATGGACTGAGGTTCATGACATTATACGGGAGACAGGGATCAAGACCATCCCCATGGAAAAGAAATGCAAAAAAGCAAAATGGCTGTCTGGGGAGGCCTTATAAATAGCTGTGAAAAGAAGAGAGGCAAAAAGCAAAGGAGAAAAGGAAAGATACAAGCATCTGAATGCAGAGTTCCAGAGAATAGCACGAAGAGATAAGAAAGCCTTCCTCAGTGATAAATGCAAAGAAATAGAGGAAAAGAACAGAATGAGAAAGACTAGAGATCTCTTCAAGAAAATCAGAGGTACCAAGGGAACATTTCACGCAAAGATGGGCTCGATAAAGGACAGAAATGGTGTGGACCTAACAGAAGCAGAAGATATTAAGAAGAGGTGGCAAGAATACACAGAAGAACTGTACAAAAAGAACTTCATGACCAAGATAATCACCTAGAGCCAGACATTCTGGAATATGAAGTTAAGTGGGGCTTAGGAAGCATCACTACAGACAAAGCTAGTGGGGGTGATAGAATCCCAGTGGGGCTATTTCAAATGCTGAAAGATGATGCTGTGAAAGTGCTGCATTCAATATGCCAGCAAACTTGATAAACTCAGCAGTGGCCTCAGGACTGGAAAAGGTCAGTTTTCATTTCAATCCCAAATAAAGACAATGCCAAAGAATGCTCAAACTACCACACAATTTCACTCATCTCACACACTAGTAAAGTAATGCTGAAAATTCTCCAAGCCAGGCTTCAGCAATACGTGAACCACGAACTTCCTGATGTTCAAGCTAGTTTTCGAAAAGGAAGAGGAACCAGAGATCAAATTGCCAACATCCACTGGATCATCAAAAAAGCAAGAGAGTTCCAGAAAAACTTTTATTTCTGCTTTATTGACTATGCCAAGGCCTTTGACTATGTGGATCACAATAAACTGTGGACAATTCTGGAAGAGATGGGGATATCAGACCACCTGACCTGCCTCTTGAGAAACGTATATGCGGGTCAGGAAGCAACAGTTAGAACTTGACATGGGACAACAGACTGGTTCCAAATAGGAAAAGGAGTATGTCAAGGCTGTATATTATCACCCTGCTTATTTAACTTATATGCAGGGTACATCATGAGAAACGCTGGGCTGGAAGAAGCAGAAGCTGGAATCAAGATTGCCAGGAGAAATATCAATAACCTCAGATATGTAGATGACACCACCCTTATGGCAGAAAGTGAAGAGGAACTCAAAAGCCTCTTGATGAAAGTGAAAGCAGTGAGTGAAAAAGTTTGCTTAAAGCTCAAGATTCAGAAAATGAAGATCATGGCATGTGGTCCCATTACTTCATGGCAAATAGATGGGGAAACAGTGGAAACAGTGTCAGACTTTACTTTTTGGGCTCCAAAATCACTGCAGATGGTGACTGCAGCCATGAAATTAAAAGATTCTTACTCCTTGGAAGAAAAGTTATGACCACTCTAGATAGCATATTGAAAAGCAGAGACAGTACTTTGCAAAAAAAAAAAAAAAAAAGTCCATCTACTCAAGGCTATGGTTTTTCCAGTGGTCATGTATGGATGTGAGACTTGAACTGTGAAGAAATCTGAGCACCAAAGTATTGATGCTTTTGAACTGTGATGTTGGAGAAAACTCTTCAGAGTCCCTTGGACTGCAGGGAGATACAACCAGTCCATTCTAGAGGGAATCAGCCCTGGGTGTTCTTTGGAAGGAATGATGCTGAAGCTGAAACTCCAGTACTTTGGCCACCTCATGTGAAGAGTTGACTCACTGGAAAAGTTTCTGATGCTGGGAGAGATTGGAGACAGGAAGAGAAGGGGACGACAGAGGATGAGATGGCTGGATGGCATCACCAACCTGATGGACGTGAGTCTGAGTGAACACCGGGAATTGGTGATGGAAAGGGAGGCCTGGAGTGCTGCGGACAGAGAGTTTGACACAACTGAGTGACTGAACTGAAATGACTGAACCATAGTGACAGAATCTAGGCATCAGGGCTTGGACATCTTGGAGGATAACACTTTTAACATGGCATAATTAAACATTGCTGTGAATAGCTGTAGCTCCCATAACTTTCATGGATCATGAAGTAATCTTGACTAGGAGTGACCTCAGTTTTGACACAAGAATGGTGAGGGCAGTGGGAAAAGAGTTCCTTTAGAAAGCAAAGTAAAAGTTGGCTAGATGGACTAATTAAGAAACCTACTTCTGTCTCTGATCAGGTAATCTTTATTATTCCTGGTAATAGGATATAATAGGATATAAATCTATGTGTTTCTTAATCTTCTTTTCCAAATTGGATAGTTTATGATGGTGAATCTATAATTTCACTATCATGCACTGGCTATGTTAGGAAGAAATGTTCTTTTGTGTTAATAGTTTGATAAATCAAAAATAGCCAAATCAATGCTCAAAGTATAGAACAATAAACAAAGAAATCTTAATCTTCCATCTAGATTTCATACTCTTATGGAACATTAGATTGTTCCCCTAAGGAAGGGGACTAGTTTAACCTTATTATGGAATGAAAGGTGTACATGAACATCTGAGTGAGCTTAGAATCAAAGTAAGGAAGATTTGTCTTTCAATATCCATTCTTGAGTTCTTTCTCAGTAATAGAACTTTCCCACATACCAACTCAAAGTGATAAATAATGACATCAAAATAATGAAAATATCTATTAATGGCAGAACTTGTTGAAACAAAGTAAAATAATCTTGTAATTTCTTCCTACATTAGTGAAGAATATTAGAGACTATTTAATAATACCAGTATTAAGCTTTATTCGATTTTGGCCCTTGCTTTTGTATCAGTTGCCTTCTTTCAAAGGTATAAAAATATTCTGTCAAATTTTAGAGCTTCTAACAGCTTCGTTTCCACAAGTTATTTACCAATTTCAAATAACACTTTTAATTTCTAATTATTTCATTAGTTCAGAAGGTATAGACCTTTATTCACTATTATGTATGATAATGTCTTTCTGTGATTTTTATTAGAATTAACCACAGTTGCTTAATTTAATATTGTATGCTGTGCTATACTTAGGCGTGGCCAACTCTTTGTGGCCCCATGGACTGTATCCTGCCAGGCTCCTCTGTCCATGAAATTTCCCAGGCAAGAATACTGAAGTGGGTCGCATTCGCTACTCCAGGGAGTCTTTCCCATGCAGGGATCAAACCCGCATGTCTTGAGTCTCGTGTATTCTCAGGTGGGCTCTTTACCACTAGTGCCACCTTGTTGTTGTTCAGTCGCTCAGTCGTGTCCGACTCTTTGCAACCCCATGGTCTGCAGCACCCCAGGCCTCCTTGTCCATCACCAACTCCCGGAGCTTGCTCAAACTCATGCCCATTAAGTCGGTAATTCCATCCAACCATCTCATCCTCTGTTGGCCCCTTCTCCTCCTGCTTTCAATCTTTCCCAGCATCAGGGTCTTTTCCAATGAGTCGGCTCTTCACATCAGGTGGCAAAAGTACTGGAGCTTCAACTTCAGCATCAGTCTTTCTAATGAATACCCAGGACTGATTTCCTTTAGGATGGACTGGTTGGATCTCCTTGCAATCCAAGGGATTCTCAAGAGTATTTTCCAACATCACAGTTCAAAAGCATCAATACTTCAGCACTTGGCCTTCTTTATGGTCTAACTCTCACATCCGTACATGACATCCATACATACTGGAAAAACCATACCTTCAATTATATGGACCTTTGTCACAAAATAATGTCTCTGCTTTTTAATATGCTGTATATTTTTGTCATAGCTTGGAAGCCCTAGCTTTAACACTACTGTGTTCAAATTAAAAAAAAATGAAAATGAAAAATGATAGTATTTGGTGTACTATCATTTTTCTTATTCAATAAAAGTAGGAACTGTTACTTTCAAAAAAAAAGGAAAGAAAGAAAAATGATACTATAATGGTCAAATTACTAAGATTATATAACTTACTCAAATATTTTCCTTACAATTTTGAATTAGATCTTTAAAATAATTATTAGGTTAAGTTCTGAAATATTCAATGGCTTTTTCATTTATTCATATAATATAGACATTTAATCAAGGGGTTTTCTGTAATTTTTGTGACAAATGAAAGCTTTTAAAAATTAAGCAATTATTTCTAATTTTGACATGTTTATATCAAGCATATAAGAACAAATTTTAAATTATTATATCTGTTTGCTGCTGCTAAGTCGCTTGCTTCAGTCGTGTCCGACTGTGCGATCTCAGAGATGGCAGCCCACCAGGCTCCCCCGTCCCTGGGATTCTCCAGGCAAGAACACTGGAGTGGGTTACCATTTCCTTCTCCAATGCATGAAAGTGAAAAGTGAAAGTGAAGTCACTCAGTCGTGTCCAACTCTTCGTGACCCCATGGACTGCAGCCTACCAGGCTCCTCCATCCATGGGATTTTCCAGGCAAGAGTACTGGAGTGGAGTGCCATCACCTTCTCCGACTATATCTGTTTAAATATACATTAATGTATAAATTTAGATGCACAGATATAAAGTATAATATACTAGTCTGTTTTAAGTACTCAGGTCTTCAAAATCTTTAGAATTCCTGGCCAGCAGTTTTTATTACAATAGTAGGTAAATTACTTTGGTTTCCTCACACTCTAATAACCATATTTTCCCTGCATATCTTTGTAAAATTTACTATCATTTTTCTGAATTCCTAAAAATCCATGCTATAAAACACATTTCTCTTAATCTACAAATTGATATTCATGGAAGAATAGGAGACAGTAAAGGTGATATAAACAAGATGGGGAACAAGTATTCAATAACTTCAAATAATGGCATATTTTTCATTCTTTTGGCAGACAATTTTCTACATGTTTTCTAAGTGAAATGCTTTTTGTTTTTTTCTCTGCAGTTTCTGCATTGGAGGATAGACATAGTGTCTCCCTCTGAACAAATGCAGGAATGCTCACTGTCTCTTACAAAGATCAGGGTTCCATATAATGTAACCAACTTTATGTGTAGATATCCATCTGAGTCCAGTTGTAACACTTCCATGGGATCTGACAAAGGGGGATGGACACAAGTATACTGATTAACATTCTGCATGTTGAGCCATTGATTAAAAAAATCCTTCATCTCTGATCCAGTGTTCTCATGTTGTCCTGCCAACATTCATGAATACTGTGGCAGTCTAATATATTAGTTGACAAGTATGGTAAAATCTCAGATTTTATACAGGTTTTTTGGCACACCTTTATAATGACAATAGAATTACTTAGCATTTTATTTTTCCTTCTATCTCTTTTCAACTGAATATTGAGTAAAAGGCATATAGGTTTGATCAAATCAAATCTAAATTTAGAATTTAATGCCAGGTAAGATCTGCAACTGTGAAGCTAGTCAAGATCCTGGCCATGCCCAGGGTCAGTTTATATCCTATGTCATTTAGAGTTCTGGCAAAATATTATTCAATAAATCCAGAATGAAAAGAAATAGCATGCTGGATTTAAGTCTCTATTTTCCAATGTACAAGGGAATATTAAATATCCCATAAAGTTTACAATGAGAAACAAATGATTAGTATCTGTAGATGGGTGATAGATACATGAAAAGATGCTTGACATCACTAATTATTAGAGGAATGCAAATGAAAACTGCAGTAAGGTACCTACTACACCAGTCAGAATGACCATCATTAGAAAGTTTGCAAATAACAAATGCTGGAGAGGGTGTGGAGAAAAGAGAACCCTCTTACACTGTTCTTGGGAATGTAAATTGATGCAGCCACTATAGAAAACAATATGGAGGTTCCTCAAAAACAAAGAGTAGAATTGCCATATGAACCAGCAATCCCACCCCTTGACATATATCCAGATAAAACTATAATTCAAAAAAGTTCATGCACACCCCTATGTTCATAGCAGCACTATTCACAATAGCCAAGTCATGAAAACAACCTAAACCTCCAATGAAAAATGAATGGATAAAAATAACATTGTATATATATGTGCAATGGAAATGATTCTGCCATAAAAAAAAAAATGAAACATTGTCATTTGTGGCAACATGTATGGATGTAAGCATTATCATACTAAACCAAAAAGAAAGAGAAAGACAAATACCACATGATATTACTTATATGTAGAATCAAAAACATGACAGAAATGAATTTATCTATTAAGCAGAAATAGATTCACAGACATAGAAAACACACTGTGGTTGCCAAGAGGGACAGGGGTACAGAGGGAATGAACTGTGAGTTTGTTTAGTAGATGTAAGCTATTATATACAGGATGGTAAACAAAAAGTTCCTACTGTAGAGCACAGGGAACTATATATTCAATATCCTATAATAAACCATCATGGAAAAGAATATGAAAAAGAATATGTGTGTATAATGAATCACTGTTATACAGCAGAAATTAACACAACATTGAAAAATCAACTATACTTCAATGAAATACAGTATAAAAATGATTAATCCTTCAAGATAAACTTCAGCAGTTTGAGGACTTCCAGATGGATATAGAAAAGGCACAGGCACCAGAGATCAAATTGTCAACATCCATTTGATCATAGCGAAAGCAAGGGAATTCCAGAAAAACATCTACTTCTGTTTCATTGACTATGCTAACATCTTTGACTGTGTGAATCACAAGCTGGAAAATTCTCAAAGAGACAGGAATACCAGACCACCTTACCTGTCTCCTGAGAAACCTGTATGCAGGTCAAGAAGCAACAGTTAGAACCAGACATGGAACAACAGACTGGTTCAAAATTGGGAAAGGAGTACATCAAGGCTATATATTGTCACTTTGATTATTTAACTTATACGCAGAATATTTCATGAGAAATGCTAGGCTGGATGAAGCACAAGCTGGAATCAAGATTTGCAGGAGAAATATCAATAATCTCAGATGATATGCTGATGATACCACTCAAATGGCAGAGAGTAAAGAGAAACTAAAGAGTCTCTTGATGAAGGTAAAAGAGGAGAGTGAAAAAGCTGGCTTAAAACTCAATATTCAAAAACTAAGATCATGGCATCTGGTCCCATCACTTCATGATCAACAAAGGGGAAAAAGTGGAAACAGTAGCAGATTTTGTTTTCTTAGGCTCCAAATTCACTGTGGATAGTGGCTGCAGCCATGAAATTAAAAGATACTTGCTCCTTGGAAGAAAAGCTATGACAAACAGCATATTTAAAAGCAGAGACATCATTCTGCCAACAAAGGGCTGTATAGTCAAAGCTATGGTTTTCCAGTAGTCATGTACAGATGTGAGAGTTGTTGGACTGTAAAGCAGGCTGAGCACCAAAGAACTGGTTCTTTCAAACTGTAGTGTTAGAGAAGACTCTTGAGAGTCCCTTGGACAGCAAAGAGTCAAACCAGTCAGTCATAAAGAAAATCAACTCTGTACTTCATTGGAAGGACTGAGCTCCAATGTTTGATCACTTGATGCGAGGAGCCAACTCCTTGGTGAAGACCCTAATACTGGGAAAGATTGAGGAGAAAAGGGCAACAGAGCATGAGATGATTGGATGGCATCACTGACTCAATGGACATGAGTCTGAACAAACTCTGGGAAACAGTGAAAGACAGGGAAGTCTGCCGTGCTGCAGTCCATGGTGTCACAAAGAGTCAGACATGACTTAGCAACCGAAAAACAGTATCCGTTACAGTAGCTGCTACTGTTTTTGGTTTCTGAACTGATCTCTGCATTACAAATATTTGACTGAGACATAAAATCTGGAAAAGTCCAAATTATTAGCTCTCTTCTTCACAAAACGCCCCCTATCTTCAGAATCCTGACTGTGATTAAAGAACTCTGTAGTCAAGGACTCACCTTAGCTTTCACCATCCACTGCTTAGCCATGAGAAAACTTTTGCCAAAGGAAAATCTCACAATGGAGTAGACTTGTGAAGGCAAAGTTGGAAGGTGCACAGCAAACACTAAGTGACAGTATATTACCTATTCTATATTCCATGCAACAAAGGCCTTCTAATATGTAGACATTTTCATTGATTTGTAGCAATTCACAATTTTTTAAAAATAATCTAATATTTATTATTATTATTTTTAATATAGCTGATTTGAAAACTGGTAAGCCACTCCCAGAAAATAAAGATTTGATTAAAGGTCTGACATCCAGATATATGTATTTTTATGACAATTGCACCTTCAAGACATCCTTATTGTATTCATATACACATTGTACATGGTCTTTAAATTAGCAAGAATTACATACATTATGTATGTAATACATTATGTATGTTCATCTTGAAAAGAATCCCCTTAAGGATGTTAGCTTAACTTTTAGGAAAGGTACTAGGACAGCTTCACAGCTATTATATGATGATGTATCTTAGCTGCTACCCCTAAAAGACCTGACCTCCAAACTTTAGCTGTTTTCTAGTTTCTGGACTAAATATTAAGAGGATATCTTGAGTTTCGGGCTTCCCTAGTAGCTCAGCTGGTAAAGAATCCTCCTGCAGTACAGGAGACCTCGGTTCAATCCCTGGGTTGGGAAGATCCTCTGGAGAAGGGAAAGGCTGCCCACTCCAGTATTCTGGCCTGGAGAATTCCATGGACTAGGCCATGGGGCTTCAAAGAATCAGCCACAACTGAGCGACTTTTATTTGATTTCAGATTGGAAGTTACCTATCATATAATGTAAGATGGAAATTTGATGTAGCTACAACAGTTCTAAAATCTCAGCAACTTTAGTTTCTTTTTATTGTTATATTAGTAAAATTTCCTAATTAATATGTAACTTTTAAATTGTTCCCTTTTATTTCTCTAAATATATTTTAGCTTTTGGACAATGAAATTACTATTCCTTATTTTTTCATGTTTTATTGGACCATTAACCATGACACTCTATAGGATCTACTTCAGAAATGTTAAACTGATTACCATCCTATACATTATTGCATGTATTCATTTAGTAGATCATAATTAATTCAAGCTTTAGAAATAGTTAAAACAATAAAGTGATTTAATTTCTTATCTTACATTTGTTTAATCACTTATTTAATTAAATCATCTATTTAAACTGTAGCAAGGTTTATAGGATAAGAATTAAATGCTTCCAGAAACGCTGCTCTGTAATTTAGACATTCTAGTATGCATTGGAGAAGGAAGTGGCAACCCACTCCAATGTTCGAGATTACAAGTGAAATGACATAAAACACACAAGACATATGAGACGCACAAGAGACACACACACTCCGGCTGGAGGAAAAGACTGCGCAAATAATTGCGGTTTATTATTATATAGCCCCCTAGGCAGAATTCCAGACTGCATAAATAAGCCTTTTTCAGTACAGTGCAGGTGCATACATGTTATCATACAGCAAGGGGAGTGAAACCTCTGTTTACTGCAAGGTCTGTCCAGAGCCCTCTTCTCTCCTTTTATCAAAAGAAAGGAATGCTCCCTCGTTAGCAAGGGACAATTAAACTCAACGCTGTGTCTAGACTCCTTGGCAGAATGCCTCACTTGCCAGCACGTTCAGCCTTGAGCAGAGAGACCCGCTTGCATGCATATCTCCACTTCCCCTATTGTGGCTGCATTAACCCTTTAATAGGATAAGAATTAAATGCTTCTAGAAACGTTGCTCTGTAATTTAGACATTCTAGTATGCATTGGAGAAGGAAGTGGCAACCCACTCCAGTGTTCTTGCCTAGAGAATCGCAGGGACAGGGGAGTCTGGTGGGTTGCAGTCTATGAGGTCACAGAGTCGGACACGACTGAAGTGACTTAGCAGCAGCAGTATAGAATTAAATAACTAAATAGTAAGGATATAAATATTATCATGCTAAATCAGAAAAAATGTATTTGTAACAGCAAATGAAACAAGTTCCTAAGAGAGATGAGGTAATCATTTAATAAATGCAAAATAAAACCAATTCTTTCTAAGAATAAAAAAAAATTTCACTGAGCTTCTGAAGACTATCAAGAAAATATGTCTTATGTTTAACAACAGACATTAATATTTACAAACAGGCTATGCCACAATAACATAATACAGGCAAGAGTTTTATTAATTAAATGAATATTTATTCAATTTCAAATTTTAATTTAATTTACTGGTAGCTTTTAAAACATGCAGCAGAGTTTTTCTTTAAAAGGATTATCTGTGTATGAGAAATTATAAGAATTTAGACACTTGGATTATAAATGTAAAAAGAAATTACTTATCCTTTTGAAACTATATGTATTTTATGACCTTCTCTGAGTTATATTTTCCATTCCTGATGAGAACATTCTGAAGAAATTAATAATAAACAAGTTTATTAGGGCTCTTGAAAGGTGGGAGGTTGTTAGTAATGAATATATTTCTTATCACTAACTTCAAAAAAGAATATATAATAGTAAGTTTATTAACCTAAATGTGTTATATATACAAGCTATTAGCATCTTGAATGTAACCACTCCCAAGACCTAATTCTCATCTAGGTTTTTATATATTTTGCAGGCATATGCAAATAAGTAGCAGAAATATATTTCTGGAGATTAATAAAGCTATCTAAGCCTAAGTAAGAATTCAGTCTCAAGTGTGCTGTTTATAACTGAAAAATTTCTATCCAGAGAAAATGAGGCTATGTTAATAATAGGTCCAATAATTTAAAAAAGAGAGAGAGAGAAAATCAAAAAAAGAATCCTAGAGTGTTCTAGCATTTAGAGGATGTATGAACCAGAATACAAACATAAGACAGAAGAGACACTGCTTGAAGAACATAACTTTGAACATAAACTAGAATAAACTTTGTAAATTCTCAAGGTACTGTTTTAGTGCATAATTGCCTTTAAATAATAACTTTCAAGACTTATATGTCTTATTTACAGAAAAGAGCCCAATGTTGTCATCTGAGGCACTGTTGCAAGTTTAACAGAAAAGATAAATATATGGGGCAGAAGTAACTTTCAACATCATTCAAAGCATATTATCTAAGCAAAGATAGAGCCCACTTTCCTCATTAAGGGCTTCAAATAAAGAAGATAATTTATAGGAAGGGTCTTTGTGGCATAAAAATCATTCTAGAAATTTATCATCTCTGCATCTAGAAAGGGATACATAGCAAGACACTGTTGAAGCCCCTTTACAGGTATACAGAAAGTTAGAAAATGATTTATATTTTATATTTGGCTCAAGCTTATTTTGTGTCTATATACTAGATTAGAAATGTTTGGAGGAGTTTTACTCCCATCATTCTTTCAATTCCATCCTGATAAACATTTAGAGAGTTTACATTAAAAAATGGAGATGATCTTCTCCCAAATCTTTAACAGATTAAGTTGAAATTGAAGTATTGATCCAGAAGTATTTATTGAGTACCTTAAGGGAAAGTCATCAGAATTAGCTTGGTATAAATAAAAAGCTTCAGAGCTATGGACAAACTTTGGGCAGAAAAATGCAGAGAAAGAGAACCAATATGGGGAGGGGGGAGCATATAATAAAGAGATAATGTCAATTAAAAAAAAAAAGAGGAAACGTAGAATAGCAGGGGTTGACCAACAAAAAAACAGTTCTCTTAACAGAGTTAAATGCTTCTGTCTTGCCTTTGCAAAAGTCTTCCACCTACAGTAGTGGAGTTATAATGAGAAAAACACATATCAGATGAGTCTGGTTGGCTCCATCTTGTGGGAAGTTTGGGAATGTGAAAAGGGAAGTGATGGTGCCTGAGGTAAAGAATTTTCAGTCTGCAGTGCTCCAGATCAGTCTACTCCCAAGTGTGGACTCTACACCAACAGGATGTGGATCATTCAAGAGATTGTCAGAACTGCAGAATTTCAGCCCCATCCCCTGCGTGGGGACTACTGAATCATAATCCACAATTTAATAAGATTTCTATAGAGCAGCTGTGAACTGTAGACCAATGGTTACTGATACTGGCCAATTCAGCACATGCAATAAATCATGTAGTTACTCTTGTCTGTTTTCTCACCTGTTCTCCTCCAGGTTGATGGCTACAAGTCAACTAAGATCAGAATGAGACAGACGTTTCCTTGGCTGGTGCCCATTTGAAAAGACTCTGACACTGGGAAAGACTGAAGGTGGGAGAAGGGACAACAGAGGGTGAGATGGTTAGATGGCATCATTGACTCAACGGACATGAGTCTGAGTAAACTCTGGGAGTTGGTGATGGACAGGGAGGCCTGGCGTGCTTCAGTTTATGGAGTCACAAAGATTTGGACACAACTGAGCAACCAAACTGAACTGAGGCTTGTTCTCTGAGGACTGGCTGCATTCAGTCTAAGCACTCGCTGCATACAAGTTACTCTCCTTGCTTTTTTTCATCATGCTGAGAGGATGTTGCAGTGGGGCCTCAACAGAATGTATCAATATGTCTTAGCCTTATGGTGGCAATACTAATATATTTTATAAAACATTTCTTTAAAAAAATACTATAAGCTTACAGAAATCAAAATACTTCACTTTTTGGAGAAAATAATGCTAATAAAGTGTTCTCTTTAGGGATCAAGAAAAATGTTATTAAAACATTTATATGAAGCACATGAATAAATATGTTAGCATATTAATTAGTTAAAACTGTTTTTGGTTCTAAATAGAAATATTATCCTATTAATGTTTAATGCTCTATGAAAGAAAATAATTCACAACTAAGCTGTTTAATTTCTCATTTTCTGCTTGCAAGTCTAAGTAGGTTTTTATACATTATAATAAAAGATCTTGTCAGAAATTCTTATTTCCTGGGGATTTAGCAAAAGATAATAAATGCACTTTCTAAAAGGTTTCAAATTCAAGTAATCGTCTTTAATAAATTGTGTTTTAGCTCCCTCTTAGCCCATTTACCATATTTATTAGAAAGAGGTTTCCATATTGAGAGCCCAAAAATTAATGTAAGCATATTCTCCTAATCAATTTCATCCAATGGGCTGATCTACAGATAGCAAATACTTTTACAAATTGTATGATAATGGCATTTGGACTCATTATTATATAACCTTTCCTCTTTGGAAATGATATTGGTCTGGAAATTATCCTGTAGAGAGATTTTTAAAACAATTATTTTTATTGTAACTGTGTTTTATATGAAGTTAAAAATGAAAAACACAAATCATTTTCTACTTATAGGAATGCAAGTTGTATTAAACTTTAAAAATTACTTTAGAGATGAAAATGTTTTATGCAAACTATAGCAGATTTTATTCACTTGAGTAGACATCACTTTTCAAAGACTGAAGGTAGTTATTAGCTGATGCAGAAATTATAGTAATATTTCAAATATAAAAATTAAGAAATATTTATTGTAGTTACTAAAAATCAAGTGTTTGATATTAAAATTTTTCAATGTGTTTACACCAACAAGTTAGTGTCAGTAGAGACTATCAGGATTAATTCTTAGTTCTCTGAGAGTAATTTACATCAATGCCCCAGTTAGGCATAACAAACATGATATAAACATTATCTAAATTTTTTTAAATTATAAGTAATAAAATAGTTTATGATTCCTAGAATGTATTTCTCATGTGATAGTAGCAAATTAGTATTTCTGAAGAATGAAAGTGATGAAAACATTAAAAATTACAGAAGTTCTTGTACTAATGACTTCCCTGTGTTACAGTTGCTGAATTTTTTGGTTTAAGCTCCAACAAAATTAATTAATAAAATAATGTTTTCCCTTATGCTACATACACTAAATATTTCTAGAAAGCTCTGAGCACACAGCACAACTACTTAAATTCACAGTTAAGATAGTAAAGAACTAATGAAGAAAGGTGAGAACTTCTTAATTGAAAATTTCCAAGATTAGCTAAGACAAAATTTCTATGAAATGCTGCCAAATTATGAAATATAAACAGCCTTCTGGAACATTCAACAGAACAGATAAGCTATTCCTGCAATCGTGCTGAATAAAAAATGTTAAATATAAACAGTGATGCTAGAACATTAACATTAGTGGATATAATCCACACAATTTCTGAGGTAATATGAAGACTAGGAGATTCAAGATGTTTATCTTAAGTTTATATAAGTTTCTCAGCAACAGTGTGATAGATTCTAAGATGCAAGCAGGGAGAAGAATGATAAGGTTGTAATAGCCTGACCTAGTGAAACTGGGAATCTGGTCCTGCCTTATTCCTAAGCTTCAGCCTCTAAAGTGACTGGAAAACTCTAAATCCAACAAAGTTCATTCCTGACCCAGTCTCTAAGACTATGGATAACTTCAAGCACAAAGACATTAAGAAATACTATACTGGGTGGCTTAGCAGTTAAGAATCCTCTTGCCAGCGAAGGAGCCAAGGGTTGGATCCCTGGGTCAGAAGATGACCTGGAAAGGTACATGGCAACTCACTAATATTCTTGCCTGGGAAATCCTCATGGACGGAGGAGCTTGGCAAACTACATTCCATAGGATCGCAAGGAGTCAGACACAACTTAGCAACTAAACAACAGCAGCCCAACGTGATGGGACACATGGTCAAATTATTCTCACTATTAATCTTACAGGGCTTCCCTGGAGTCTCAGACACTGAAGAATCTGCTGCAATGTGGGAGACCTGGGTTCGATCCCTGGGTTGTGAAGATCCCCTGGAGGAGGGCATGGCAAACTGCTCCAGTACTCTTGCCTGGAGAATCCTATGGACAGAGGAACCTGGCAGGCTACAGTCCATAGGGTCACAAAGAGTCAGACATGACTGAGTGATTAAGCACAGCATATGTACAGACTAATCTTACAAACTGGTCTGTTTGGATAATTGGGCTTCTAATTTGTGAATGAATTTTGCCTATCCTGGCCTCAGTTCTTATCATTGAAATCTAACTTTGTTCCCTGTACCTAAAACTCTGAATTTTTGCATTAAAGATGATTTTTCCAGACTCTAGGATTGAATTCCTGTCCTGCCTTTACTCAACCTGTTCATGTCTCAGGAACTGGATCATGTTGAATCTTATTACAATGGAAGAGAGTCTGTACATGATGTTTCCTATATCCCAAACATACTTTCTATTCCTCAATTTCCCATTTCTGTGGTATGTCAGACTTTTGGATTGCTGGCTGGGTCTATTTGTGAAGATACCCACCCCTTATTGATCACAAAATCCTAATTGCAAAATTCAGACTTAAATTGAAGAATGCAGGGGAAACTACTAGGCCATTCAGATATGACTTAAATCAAATCTCTTATGATTATACAGTGGAAGTGACAAATAGATTAAAGGAACTAGATCTGATAGACAAAGTGCCTGAAGAACTATGTACCAAGGTCCATAATATTGTACAGGAAGCAGTGATGTGACCAAAATTACCCCCAAGAAAAAGAAATGCAAAAATGCAAATGGTTGTCTGAAGAGGCCTTACAAATAGCTGAAGAAAGAAGGAAAATGAAAGGCTAAAGAGAAAAGAAAAAAATAGATTCATCCAAATGCAGAGACACAAAAATAGTAAGGAGAGATAAGAAACCCTTCTTAAGTGAATGATGCAAAGAAATAGAGGAAAACAGTAGAATTGGAAAGAACACTATAGGAAAAAAATGTTAATGACAAGGATAACAAAATGATATAATCACTCACCTAGAGCCAGATATCCTGTAGTGCAAAGTCAAGTGGGCCTTAGGAAGCATCACTATAAACTAAGCTAGTGGAAGTGACAGAATTCCAGCTGAGTGATTTCAAATCTTAAATGATGATACTGTTAAAGTACTGCACTCAATACGCCAGCAAATTTGGAAAACGCAGCAGTGGACACATTCCAATCCCAAAGAAGGGCAATGCCAAACAATGTTCAAAGTATCACACAATTGCACTCATTTCAAATGTTAGCAAGGTCATGCTCAAAATCCTTTAAGCTAGCCTTCAACAGTAAGTGAGCTGAGAACTTTCAGATGGTCAAGCTGAATTTAGAAAAGGCAAAGGAACTAGAGACCAAGTTGTCAACACACACTGGATCATAGAAAAAGCAAGAGTTCCAGAAACTTCTACTTCTGCTTTATTAACTACACTAACGTCTTTGACTGGGTGGATCACCAAAAAAGAAAAAATGTGGAAAATTCTTAAAGAGATGGGAATAACAGACCACTTTACTTTTCTTCTGAGAAACCTGTATGCAGGTCAAGAAACAACTATTAGAACTAGACTGGTTCCAAATTGGGAAAGGAGTATGTCAAGGCTGTATATTGTTACCCTGCTTATTTAACTTATTTGCAGAGTACATCATGTGAAATGCTGAGCTGGATGAAGCACAAGATGGAATGAAGATTGTGGGGGAAAATATCAATAACCTCAGATATGCAGATGACACCACCCTTATGGCAGAAAGTGAAGAGGAACTAAAGAGCCCTCTTGATGAAAGTGAAAGAGGAGAGTGAAAAAGTTTCCTTAAAACTCAACATTCAGAAAACTAAGATCATGGCATCTGGTCCTATCACTTCATGGCAAATAGATGGGGAAACAATGGAAATAGTGACAGACTTTATTTTCTTGGGCTCCAAAATCACTGCAGACAGGGACAGCAGCCATGAAATTAAAAGATAATTGCATCTTGGAGGAAAAGCTATAATCAACTCAGACAGCATTTTAAAAAGCAGAGACATTACTTTGCTCAAAAATGTCTATATAATCAAAGCTATAGCATTTCCAGTAGTCGTGTATGGGTGTGAGAGCTGGACCATATAAAAGGCTGAGCACTGAAGAACTAATGCTTTTGAACTGTGGTGTTGGAAAATATTCTTGATATTCCCTTGGACTGCAAGGGGATCCAATCAGTCAATTCTAAAAGAAATCAGTTCTGAGGATTCATTGAAGGACTGATGCTGAAGCTGAAGCCCCAACACTTTGGCCACCTGAAGTGAACAGCCAACTCACTGGAAAAGACCTAGATGCTGGAAAATATTGAAGGCAGGAAGAAAAAGGTATAAGAGGACAAGATGGTTGGATGTTATTACTGACACAATGGACATGAGTTTGAGCAAGCTCCAGGTAATGGTGAAGGGCATAGAAGTCCAGTGGGCTTCATACAGTTGGACACAACTGAGTGACTGAACAAACAACAGCAAAACCACCCCCTTAGGTATTTTATGCCTTTCAAATATCATGCCAAGTTGCATTACCTCCTACAAACCTTCTTCACGAGATATAAAATTTTGATGATAGGTATTCATACTATATTTTACAGGTTATGTCCTTAGATATAAGAGGCTTTTACATTATTTGAATTCTATTCAATAGGAATGGAAAAAATACTTGTGGAATTCTAGCTATATTCTAAGAGATTAAAATGATTCTCTCTAACAAACTGAAAATGGCATGTGGCAGCCATGAAACTGTGCTAGAGACCATGACTGACTATTACCCTGGAATGTATCTTATCTTTGTGTCAAAGTCACACTTCTCATAAGATGCTCCAGTCAATGACTGAGTGTGGTGAGGGTACTAAGGCAGGTTCCTTCCTGTGAGCAACTTTGGCTGTGGGTACTTCCCAGTAACCTCACAAAAACTTTCTTAGAGTTACACTACAATCACAGATTCTTCCTCCCAACCCACCTTTCCAACCTATATCCTTCACAGGTGTTTGTCCTCCAGTGCTAACACATTTCTCCTCCTCTAACTACCCCCTTTTTCTTCCAAGAAATTTTCTACAACACATCTCTTGCATACTGAATCCTGTTGAAGGGTTGTAGAATATGCCACTCTAAAATATCCCTATTACCCTTACCATAGTTTGGCCTCCAGGCCAAACTACAGGAAGGGAAAACAGCCCTACTGATCAGCAAAAACTGGATTAGAGATTATCTGAGCCTGGCCTTGCCCACAAGAGCAAGACCTAGTTTTCCCCACAGCCAGTCCCTCCCATCAGGAAGTTTCCACAGTCTCTTATCCTCATCAATCAGAGGGCAGACAAAATGGAAACCACAATTGCAAAAAATAATAATAATAATAATAACCAAATTGATCACTTGGGTCACAGCCTTGTCTAACTCAATGAAACTATGAGCCTGTTGTGTAGAGCCACCCAAGATGGAGAGTTCATGGTGGAGAGTTCTGACAAAAGGTGGTCCACCGATAAAGGGAATGTCAGACAACTTCAGTATTCTTGCCTTGCAAACCCATGCAACAGTATGAAAAACAAAGCAATATTACACTGAAAGATGAACTTCCCAGGTCAGTAGGTGTTCAGTATGCTGCTAGAGAAGAGCAGAAAATAGCTCCAGAAGGAATGAAGAGTCTGAGCCAAAGCAGGAAAAACACACACTTGTAGTTGTGTCTGGTGGTGAAAGTCTGTTGCTGTAAAGAACAATAGCGCAGAGCAACCTAGAACGTTAGGTCCATGAATCAAGGCAAATTGGAAGTGGCCAAACAGGAGATGGCATGGGTGAACATCGATATTTTGGGAGTCAGTGAACTAAAATGTTCTGAAATGGGTGAATTGAATTCAAATATCCATTATATCTACTACTGTGGGAAAGAATACCTTAGAGGGGATGGAATAGCCCTCATACTCAACAAGAGTCCAAACTGCAGCTCAGTTCAGTCATCAGTCATGTCCAATTCTTTGTGGCCCCATGGACTTCAGCATGCCAGGCTTCTCTCTGCATCACAAAAACATGGACCTGGCTCAAACACGTGTCCATTGAGTTGGTGATGCCATCCAATCATCTCCTCCTCTGCCATCCTCTTCTCTTCCTGCCTTCAATCTTTCCCAGCATAGAGTCTTTCCAGTGAGTCAGTTCTTTGCATCAGGTGGCCAACATATTGGAGCTTCAACTTTAGCATCAGTCATTCCAATGAACATGCAGGACTGATTTTCTTTAGGATTGACTGGTTTGATCCCATTGCAATCCAAGGGACTCTCAAGAGTCTTCTCCAATGCAGCAGTTCAAAAGCATCAGCTCTTCAGCATTCAGCTTTTTTATGGTCCAACTCTCACATCTATACATGACTACTGGAAAAACCATACCTTTGACTAGACGGACCTTTGTTGGCAAAGTAATATCTCTGCTTTTTAATATGCTCTCTAGGTTGGTCATAGCTTTTCTTCCAGGTACCAGGTGTCTTTTAATTTCATGGCTGCAGTCACCATCGGCAGTGATTTTGGAGCCCAAGAAATAAAAGCTCTCACTGTTTCCATTGTGTCCCCATCTATTTGTCATGAAGTAATGGGAACAGATGCCATGATCACAGTTTTCTGAATGTTGAGTTTTTAAGCCAGCTTTTTCACTCTCCTCTTTCACTTCCATCAAGAGTCTCTTCATTTCCTCTTTATTTTCTGCCATAAGGATGATGTCATCTGCATATCTGAGATCACTGATTTTTCTCCCCACAATCTTGATTCCAGCTTTTACCTCATCCATCCTGGCATCTCACATTATATACTCTGCATATAAGCTAAATATGCAGGGTAACAATATGCAGCCTTGATGTACCCTTTTCCCAAATTGGAACCAGACCACTGTTCCATATCCAATTCTAACTGCTGCTCCTTGACCTGCATACAGATATCTCAGAAGGCAAGTAAAGTGATCTGGTATTCCCATCTCTTTAAGAATTTTCCACAGTTTGTTGTGATCCACACAGTCAAAGCCTTGGCATAGTTATTATTAAAGCAGAAGCAGATATTTTCTGGAACTCTCTTGCTTTTTCGATTATCCAACAGATGTTGGCAATTTGATCTCTCAGTGCTCTGCCTTTTCTAAATCCACTTTGAACATCTGGAAGTTCTCAGTACATGTACTGTTGAAGCCTTGCTTCAAGAATTTTTAACATTATTTTCCTAACGTGTGAAATGAGTGCAATTGTGTGGTAGTTTAAACATTCTATGGCATTGACTTTCTTTGGGATTGGAATAAAAATTGACCTTTTCCAGTCCTGTGGCCACTGCTGAGTTTTCCAGATTTGCTGGTGAATTGAATGCAGCACTTTCACAGCATTATCTTTGATGATATGAATTAGCTAAGCTGGAAATCTGTCACCTCCCCTAGCTTTATTTGTACTGATGCTTCCTAATGCCCACTTGACTTCGTCAAGATGTCTGGCTCTAGGTGACTGATCACAAAATCATGGTTATCTGAGTTATTAAGATCTTTTTTGTATAGCTCTTCTGTGTATATTGCCAAAATGCAGTAATTTGCTGCAATCTCAAAAATGACAGAATGATCTCTATTCATTTCCAAGACAAACCTTCGGATATCACAGGAATCAAAATCTATTCCCAAACCACTAATGCCAAAGAAACTGAAGTTGAACAGTTCTATGAAGATCTACAAGATCTTCTAGAATTAACATCAAAAAAGATGTCCTTTACATCATAAGGGACTGAAATACAAAAGTAGAAAGTCAAGAGATACCTAGAATATCAGGGCAAAGTCTAACAGAGTTTTGACAAGAGAAGACGCTGGTCATAGCAAACACCCTCTTCCAACAACACAAGAGAAGACTGTGCATGCACACCACCAGATGGTAAACATTGAAATAAGAATGATCATATTTTTTGCAACTGAAGATATAGAAGCTCTATACAAGTCAAAAACTAGACTGGGAGCTGACTGTGGCTCAAACCATGAAATTCTTATTGCAAAATTTAGACTTAAAATGAAGAAAGTTGGGAAAACCACTAGGCCATTAAAGTACAATCTAAATCAAATCCCTTACAATTATACACTTGAAATGACAAATAAATTCAAGGGATTAGGTCTGATGAACAAGGTGCCAGAGGAAATATGGATAGAGGTTTGTAATATCGTACAGGAGTCAGTGATCAAAACCATTCCCAAGAAAAAGAAATGTAAAAGACAAAATGGTTGTCTGAGGAGGCCTTACAAATAGCAGAGAAAAGAAAAGAAGCAAAAGGCAAAGAAGAAAATGAAAGATATACTCATCTGAATGAAAAGTTCCAAAGAATAGGAAGAGAGATAGCAAAGAGAAAGCCTTCCTAAGTGAACAATGCAAAGAATTTAGGAAAATAATAGAATGGGAATAACTAGAGATCTCTTCAGGAAAATTAGAGATACCAAGGGGATATTTCATGCAAAGATGGGCTCATAAAGGACAGAAACTCTATGAGTCTAACAGAAGCAGAAGATATTAAAAAGAGGTGGCAAGTATACACAGAAGAACTATACAAAAAGACTTTCATAATCCAGATAAGCACAATGATATGATCACTCACCTACAGCCAGACATCTTGGAGTGCAAAGTCAAGCGAGTTTTAGGAAACATCAGTACAAACAAAGCTAGTGGAGATGATAGAATTCCAGATGAGCTATTTCAAATCCTAAAGGATGATGTTGTTAAAGTGCTACACTCATTATGCCAGCAAATTTGGAAAACTCAGCAGTGGCCACAGGACTGGAAAAGGTCAGTTTTCGTTCCAATCCCAAAGGGCAATGCCAAAGAATGTTCAAAAACCACACAATCATACTCATTTCACATGCTGCTGCTGCTACTGCTGCTGCTAAGTTGCTTCAGTCGTGTCCGACTCTGTGCAACCCCAGAGATGGCAACCCACGAGGCTTCCCCATCCCTGGGATTCCCCAGGCAAGAACACTGGAGTGGATTGCCATTTCCTTCTACAATGCAGGAAAGTGAAAATAAAAATGAAC
Source organism: Nanger dama (assembly GCA_917880005.1). NCBI lineage: Eukaryota > Metazoa > Chordata > Mammalia > Artiodactyla > Bovidae > Nanger > Nanger dama. The sequence goes on from CAKJTW010000010.1 coordinate 13,533,852, forward strand.
TCACTCAGTCGTGTCCAACTCCTAGTGACCCCATGGGCTGCAGCCTACCAGGCTCCTCCGTCCATGGGATTTTCCAGACAAGAGTACTAGAGTGGGGTGCCATTGCCTTTTCGGTTTCACATGCTAGCAAAGTAATATTCAAATTTCTCCAAGCTAGGCCTCTGAGAAATCCCAGATGTTCACATTGTGCTTATAAAAGGAAGAGGATCAGAGATCAAATTGCCAGTATCTGTTGGATTATAGAAAAAGCAAGAGAACTCCAGAAAAACATCTACTTCTGATTCACTGACTTTGCCAAAGCCATTGACTGTATCAGTTCAGTTCAGTCAGTTCAGTCGATCAAGTGTCTGACTCTTTGTGACCCCATGGATTGCAGCGACCAGGCCTCCCTGTCTATCACTAACTACCAGAGTTCACTGAAACTCACATCCATTGAGTCGGTGATGCCATCCAGCCATCTCATCCTCTGTCGTCCCCTTCTCCTCCTTCCCTCAATCCCTCCCAGCATCAGAGTCTTCCAATGAGTCAACTCTTCACATGAGGTGGCTAAAGTATTGGAGTTTCAGCTTTGGTATCAGTCCTTCCAATGAACACCCAGGACTGAACTCCTTCAAAATGGACTGGTTGGATCTCCTTGCAGTCCAAGGGACTCTCAAGAGTCTTCTCCAACACCACACTTCAAAAGCATCAATTCTTCAGTGCTCAGCTTTCTTCACTGTCCACCTTTCACATCCATACATGATTACTGGAAGAACCATAGCCTTGACTAGACGGACCTTTGTTGGCAAAGTAATGTCTCTGATTTTGAATATGTTGTCTAGGTTGGTCATAACTTTCCTTCCAAGGAGTAAGCGTCTTTTAATTTCATGGCTGCAATCACCATCTGCAGTGATTTTGGAGCCCAAAAAAATAAAATCTGATACTGTTTCCACTGTTTCCCACCTATTTCCCATGAAGTGGTGGGACCAAATGTCATGATCTTCATTTTCTGAATGTTGAGCTTTAAGTCAATTTTTTCACTCTCCTCTTTGACTTTCATCAAGAGGCTTTTTATCTTCTCTTTACTTTCTGCCATAAAAGTGGTGTCATCTGCATATCTGAGGTTATTGACATTTCTCCCAGCAATCTTGATTCCAGCTTATGCTTCTTCCAGCCCAGCACTTCTCATGATGTACTCTGCATAGAAGTTAAATAAGCAGAGTGACAATATACAGCCTTGACATACTCCTTTTCCCATTTGGAACCAGTCTGTTGTTCCATGTCCAGTTCTAACTGTTGCTTCCTGACCTGTCTGGTATTCCCATCTCTTTCAGAATTTTCCAGTTTGTGATCCACACAGGCAGAGGCTTTGGCATAGTCAATAAAGCAGAAGTAGATGTTTTTCAGGAACTCTCTTGCTTTTTCCATGATCCAGCAGCTGTTGGCAATTTAATCTCTGCCTTTTCCTCTGCCTTTTCTAAAACCAGCTTGAACATCTGGAAGTTCATGGTTCATGTATTGCTGAGGCCTGGCTTGGAGAAATTTGAGCATTACTTTATTAGCATGTGAGATTAGTGCAATTATTCGGAAGTTTGAACATTCTTTGGCATTGCCTTTTTTTTTGCATTGGAATGAAAACTGACCTTTTTCTAGTCCTGTGGCCACTGCTGAGTTTTCCAAATTTGCTGGCATATTGAGTGCAGTACTTTCACAGCATCATCTTTCAGGATTTGAAATAGCTCCACTGGAATTCCATCATCTCCATGAGCTTTGTTCATAGTGTGCTTCCTAAGGCCCACTTGACTTCACATTCCAGGATGTCTGGCTCTAGGTGAGTGATCACACCATCATGATTATCTTGGTCATGAAGATCTCTTTGTACAGTTCTTTTGTGTATTCTTGCCACCTCTTCTTAATATCTTCTGCTTCTGTTAGGTCCATATTATTTCTGTTGTTGTTGTTGTTGTTTTTTGCTATTTTATTTTATTTTTAATAATTTATTCTACATTACAGTACTGTATTTGTTTTGCCATACAATGACATGAATCAGCCACAGGTGTAAACGATCTCCCAATGCCGAAGCCCCCTCCCACCTCCCACCCCATATGATCTCCCTGGATCATCCCATGCACCAGCCCCAAGCATCCTGTATCCTGTATTGAACATAGACTGGCGTTTATTGAGCCCATCTTTGCATGAAATTTTCCCTTGCTAGCTCTAATATTCTTGACTGCATGGATCACAACAAACTGTGAAAATTCTTAGAGACAGAATGCCAAACCATCTTACTTATCTCCTGTGAAACTTTCATGCAAGCCAAGAAGCAACAGCTAGAATAGGACATGGAATAATCTACTTTTTCCAATTTTGAAAGGAGTACATCAAGGCTGTATATTATCACTCTGCTTATTTAACTTATATGCAGAGTATATAATGTGGAATGCCAGTCTAAATGAATCACAAGCTGGAATCAAGATTTCTGGGAGAAATATCAATAACCTCAGATATGCAGATGACATCACCATTATGGCAGAAAGCAAAGAGGAACCAAAGAGCCTCTTGATGAAAGTGAAAGAGGAGAAAGCTGGCTTAAAATTCAACGTTCAAAACCTTAAGATCAACAACAAAAATCATTGTGTAACTCTGTCTCTGCCTAGGTCAACAAGCTACAAAATGCACTGCCAGTTCAACAAGGATATACAGAACTACATTGGACCATGGAAAATATTGCTCAGCCTTAGATGGACACCACTATAAGGACTCTGAGGCTGCAGACTAGCTAGAGGGGGAGGCCCAATGTCCCTTGCTGTCCCAGCTCAGCAGGAAGTAGCCAGAGAGACCTCATGCCTCTATTCCCAAAGAATTGGGCCTCCCATCTCTTGAAGGGGGAACATTAGGTAGTTAGAATAGGAAAATGGAGTCCAAAATGGTGGTGGCTAAAAGACAAAGAAAGGGAAAAGCCCGCGAAAATGGAACAAAAGAAAACCTGTGGACTGGAGTGAGAGCCTCATGAAAAATAAACACAGACTCTTCTAGGCTATCCCAACTTGCATAGGACAGGTTCAAAGTGGGGAGGAGACAAATGTATAAAAGGATGAAGCCAAGAAGTATTGGGGCCTCTCCTTTGGGTTGACTAACCCTCATGCCTCAAAGGTGTACTTCCCTTTGCTTGTCAAATAAAACTGAGCTGTAACCAAAAAAAAAAAAAAATGTTAAGGTAACAACAAAATTCTCTAAAGCAATTATCCTTCGATAAAAAATAATAAATTAAAAGAAAAAACTAAGATCGTGGCATCCAGTCCCACTCTTCATGGCAAATAAGTGAGAAAAAGATGGAAACAGTGAGACACTTTATTTTCTTGGGCTCCAAAATCACTGAAGATGGTGGTTGCAGCCATGAAATTAAAAGAAGTTTGCTCCTTGGAAGAAAAGCTTTAACAGTCCTACAAAGTGTATTAAAAAGCAGAGACATTACTATGCCTACAAATATCCGAATAGTCAAACTTATGGTTTTTCATCTCATTAAAATGATAATAAAGAGTCAGACATGACAGAGCAACTGAACTGAAAGCACTCATCTAGTTCGATTCTAATGGGAATATATATTAGAAACCAATCAATATTTCAAAGAAATTCATCAATTTTCATAGAGTTATCTGCTTTAAATCACTTGAACTTTTAACTCAATGCAATGAAAATTATGTTTAAAATATGGTTATTCATCATAAAAGTAATTAAATAATGCCATTTGTAGCAACATGGATGCAACTAGAGGTTATCTTACTTAGTGAAAATCAGAAAGAGAAAGGCAAATACCATATGATATCACTTTTATCTAGAATCTAAAATATGACATAAATGAACCTACCTATGAAACAAAAACAGACTCACAGACAGAAAACAAACTTGTGGTTGCCAAGCAGGAGGAGAGATAGGAGAGGAATGGATTTAGAGTTTGGTTTTAGCAGGTGCAAACTATTGTATGTAGAATGGATAAACAAGAAGGTCATTCTGTATAGCACAGGGGACTATATTTAATATCTGGCCATAAACCATAATGGAAAATAATGTAAAAAAGAATGTACATGTATGTATAAATGAATCATTTTGCTGTACACCAGAAATTAGCAACTTTATAAGTCAACTGTACTTCAGTAAGGACTTCCCTGGTGGGTCAGATGATAAAGAATCTGTAATGTAGGAGACTTGGGTTTGATCCCCAGGTTGGGAAGATACCGTGGAGGAATGGGCATGACAATCCACTCCAGTATTCTGCCTGGAGAATCCCCATGGACAGAGGAGCCTGGCAATCTCCAGTCCATGGGGTCTCAAAGTGGTGGACACAACTGAGTGATTAAGCACATACTTTAATAAAAATAAGTAAAATATGGCTATTCAAAAAGCAGACTTCTAGTGTATATCACAACTATAAATAAACATCATAAAATTAAAGGAGAGAAAGTCCCTAAAGATAATTACAAATATAAACTTACCTTTAAGGGTATTTTAAAATATTTAGGTGAAATATTTCTTTTAAATATGTTAGCTAAGAATAGATAAGAATAACTAATAGCAATAACTTAACAAAAATCAGAGATTAATATCCCAACTACAGAGTAGCATCAGAAACGCATCAAATTGTTCAAATATGGCATGCAATTGAATTTATTAGCTTAAGATTTAAAGCGAGAGAAATGCTAGGATTTCTCTGAACTATGGAATTAAGAAGTATTTTTAATTTATAATGTTTGAAAATACTCACCAGTGGTATAATAACTATCATACATTCCAAGTTAAGTAAAAGCAATGAAATTTCCTTGGATTAGTTTACAGAAGTCAGTTACAAAACTATTTTCTAAATATTTGAGAAAAAAACATGAGCAGTAACATAATACTTTACTCTTTGACACTATACTTAAATGTCTGTATCATAAGTTAGGCAGCAGAAAATACTGTAACATAATGCACAGGGTTAATGATGCTGTTATTACTTCTATTTCACAGCTGAGGAAATCAGATAAGTATATTCTATCTGTGTTTTTGGCAAAAATTTAATCTTCAGTCAGAGGAGAGAATGTTAAAATTTAAGTTTGATTCAGAACAGTTTTGTCACAGTCAGTCTTTTATAAGGCCAACTCAAAAATTTATCACTCTCCAAAATCAAAGCATCAGTAATTTTCTATTTCTTTCATATAAATTGTAAGGAACATTTTTGGTTTTTCTTCTTCCCTTTTCCTTAGGTATGACTCACACAGAAATTCATATTTAGAGTAAAAGTGTTCTTCTGAGTGAAAGTATAAGCTTTCTAACTCTCCCCTGCAAAATTAAAGCATTTTGTTTTTAACTATATTCTTAACACTTGTGTGAGATGCTTTCATACATGACTTATTTGGACCATATCTTTGATTTTTCTACTATCTGTTTTTAAGTACTTAATACAGTGTATTTATACATCAAACATTCATAATACATTTTTCATCAACAGTATGTGTAATAATTAATAGTAAGACTGCTGGAAGATGAAATTCTTATTAGCATTTGTCAATGTAATAAATTGCCAGATGGAATCTACATCTCAAAGGGATAGTCATGTAAGTCATAGCACCCCAGAAAACATGGAAATCTCCATGTTTTCAAAATATTATAATCATATTAATCAATATGGTACAACAGCCTTCAGTGAAAAACAGGATGAAATCAAAAGGAAAAAAACTAATAGCATTGATAATGTGTTAAAAAGAGTAATGTAAAGAAATTAATCTTTCACAAACTGGTGCTCCCTCAATTACTGAGATCCACAATGTTGTAATCAATTCTAAAGGTTTGTGCTGTAATGAAATGACAACTTGTTTCTAAGTCATTACTTAGGGGTTTACAAATTTAAAATGGTCTTTGTTGTATCCTAATGAGATGAACAATTCTAAGTTTCCTCCCCTCTCAAGAAGTGAACTTAAAACAACCTTAACTTTTTCCCCACATCAGACACTAGATACTCCATGTACAATGTGTTGAGTAGATAGCCCTAGGGAAGGGAAGCAAGTGGAACAAAGAACCACTTGATCCATGCCACCTGGAATTTGAAGGACACAGAACCTAATGCCCAACATTTTTCTGAAAATTAAACAAAAGCACAAGGCTAATCAGATCCTCAAATTCGAGAGAGACACTTGTGTTGGGAGAAGCTCTCCCTTCTGAGACTCAGTACAGAAGTTCTGTGAGTACAGTGGTACCAAGCAAAGTAGCTGAGCTTGAAACAACTTTGGAGGAACAGGCCCAAGGGAGCTACATGAGAAAGCAAAGTGAACCCAACAGCAAAAGGCTACAGTGGGTATATCATGAGAACTGAGGAAAGTCTCTTCAATTATCATTTGAGAATGGTAAGAGGGAAATAAATAGAATTAAAAGTTTTCTGTATTCATAAATAAAATTATAAGTCCATTATTAATACTGTATTTCTCTTCCTCCTTATTTTTCTATGCTACTGTTGAAAATTATCACTTGGTAGGATAAAAGTATGTGTGATGTGAACATGTTTAAAAACACAGTCACATGATGGATACTACAGAAACAGAGACATATCTATCACACCCACAGGTGGGAAAATGTTGAAGGATGGGTGACCTAGTAAGCTCATTCCCACGCCTGGATAGTCACATTGGATCAAACTGTCAAAGAACACCTTAAAATTACTACAGGGTTAATCATTCTAAAGTTATCAAGCTAATAATATTTTGAGGAAAATTTGCTTTGGGATAGGAGGAGATTGCAGAGGTTCTTCCAATTGATCAACAAATATGTACTGAAGACCTATTATATTAAGAACAAAACTAGAGATCACTACACTTATAAGTTTATGGATATCTAATGAATCTATGTGTGCTATGAATAAAAATGGATAAGGAAAAAGGATACAGAAGGATATCTTCAGAGTGAGTCCAGATGCTATTTTATGCAGTATGGATGGAGAAGACCTCTGGAAGAGCAAAAGGTTTTTCTTAATGTTTTTATGGTTCCTGGATGGCTCTGAAGAGTACTAACAAAGAGAAATTAATAGGATAAAAGCATACAAATTTACTTAATATAAGTTATGTGACACAGGCTCCTTTGAGAGGAAATGAAGCCCCCAAAGAGTGGGATCTTTATTTAAAAATACCCATCAGTATTTTTATGCTAGATTTGATGAAGAATGTACAGTGGTAGAGAAATATGAGAAAAGAAAGTATGAGATAAGTGAAGTAAACTGGGGGAACTTAGAAAGCCCTCTTCAGATTCGTCTCAGTATCCTTTTGTTTTCAGAGATAAGGTTGTTCCTTTCATCCTGGTATAGGGAGGGCAACTCTCACAGGAGGTTTTTATTATTTGTTTCAGGGGAAAAGGAAGAGGAGGTCAGATCTTCCTGCTTCTACCACTTTTTCAAACTCCTTCAGTTTGAATTATTTATTATGCCAAGGCCCCATATTTTGGAGTGGCATGTCTTGAACCTCCCACGTAAGGTAACAAGTAGGTACTAACAATATTCAAATATTTAACACCCTGTAAAACAAAATCATTTATCAATTAGAAAGATCCCTGATTACTCATGGAGATAAGCCTGCTGCATGGTATTAAGCAAGCTTTACTGGTTATAACTCGCTGAATTCCATCCCTGCATAATAATAGTTTAAATAATGGGAGGTCAATCCCTGTGAATATCTAGCACAGGAAACAGTGAATGCATAGACCCTGGGGTTGTTGAATGCTTGATAAGTGTGAGAACCAACAAAAACCTGAATGAGAGAGGGTAGAAGAAAAAGGACAGATAGCTGCTGGACCAGATCATGTAAAAATAATAATAATATTAAGATATGTCTATAAGACATTTAGATTTTTTTTTCTTGAGTACGGTAAACAAGGAAGAAAATAATTTTTTTTAAATAGTGTATCAAAAAGAAAAAACTAGCAAGAAAACATTAGAAGCTTATCATGAGCTACTGAGCTGAGAGACATGATGCTATTACAGAGTAGGATATATGAAGAGAACTTAGTGAGAACTGGTCAACAGCTTTAAGCTACAATCTGAGGCCATTTGCAGGCTCAATGATTTGCTAGAAGAACTCACAGAACTCAGAAAAGCTGTTACACTCACAAAAGTATTAGTTGCTCAGTTATGTCTGACTCTTTGTGACCCATGGACTGTAGCCCATCCAGCTCCTCTGTTCATGGAGTTCTCCAGGCAAGAATACTGGAGTAGATTGCTGTTCCCTTCTCTAGGTGATCTTCCCAATCCAGGGACTGAACCAATGGCTCCTGCATTGGGGCATATTTTTCACGACTGAGCCATCAGGGAAGCCCCTATGAAAAGACAAATGGGTATAGAAATTGGTACTGTCCAAAGGTCAATAGTCCAGAAAACTATGAAATATTTGAAGGAATTGTTCTGATAAAGAAAGAAACAAAAGGAAGGAAGGAAACAGCAAGCCTGATGGCAAAAGCACAATTTTCCTATCACTAAACTAGTCTTTATGAAAGGTGTACTTTCCAATAACCTTTCTTGATGATTGACACAGACATAGAATGTGTAAGAAAAATAAACGTAATTGTACCTTATGTTGTTGTTGTGTTGGTCTCTTCAGTGTGGCAGCTTAACTTTCATTCTAAATACACAGAATCCTAAAAATAAATCTATGAAAATGTTCCACATGAAAAAAAAATTAGTGTTTACTGTCAGATACTAAGGAAAGCTAAATAAATCATGGCATATGGCATGTTTATAGGTAGAAGGATTAATGTGATAAAGATGTTGTTTTTCTATAAATTCATCCATAAATACATTTTATGGATAAGTCAAACTAACAAAAATTTGATACCATTAGTGAGATATAATTGGTATGTGAATACTGCATATATTTATTCAACTTGGTATTTAACAGATACCCATATCAGTGAAACACCACCACAACCATGATGACAAACATTTCCATCACATTCAAAAGTTTTCTCATTCCCTTTGTAATTCACATCTTCATAGTACCTCTCCTACAACAAAATTGCTGGTCTGCTTTTTGACACTATGTATCAATACGTGCCTTTTAGAATTTAATACAATTAGAATCATACTTTTTCTAGATCCTTTCACTTATAATTATTTGAAAATTCATTCGTTTTGCATATATTTATTGCTCATTTTTAGCACTGAGTAAATACAAATCAGCAGGTCAGGAAGCAACAGTTAGAACTGGACATCGAACAACAGACTGGTTCCAAATTGGAAAAGGAATATGTCCAGGCTTTATATTGTCACCCTGCTTATTTAACTTATATGCAGAGTACATCATGAGAAATATTGGGCTGGAAGAAGCACAAGCTGTAATCACGATTGCCGGGAGAAATATCAATAACCTCAGATATGCAGACGACACCACCCTGATGGAAGAAAGTGAAGAGGAACTAAAAAGCCTCTTGATGAAAGTGAAAGAGGAGAGTGAAAAAGTTGGCTTAAAGCTTAACACTCAGAAAACGAAAATCATGGCATCTGGTCCCATCACTTCATGGGAAATAGAGGGGGAAATACTGTCAGACTTTATTTTTGGGCTCCAAAGTCACTGCAGATGATGATTGCAGCCATGAATCTGAAAGACACTTACTCCTTGGAAGGAAAGTTATGACTAACCTAGACAGCATATTAAAAAGCAGAGACATTACTTTGCCAACAAAGGTCCATCTAGTCAAGGTTATGGTTTTTCCAGTGGTCATGTATGGATGTGAGAGTTGGACTGTGAAGAAATCTGAGCACCAAAAAAATGATGCTTTTGAATTGTGGTGTTGAAGAAGACTCTTGAGAGTCCCTTGGACTGCAAGGGGATCCAACCAGTCCATTCTAAAGGAGATCAGTCCTGGATGTTCATTGGAAGGACTGATGCTGAAGCTGAAACTCCAATACTCTGGCCACCTCATGTGAAGAGCTGACTCATTGGAAAAGACCCTGATGCTGGAAGGAATTGGGGACAGGAGGAGAAGGGGATGACAGAGGATGAGATGGCTGGATGGCATCACCAACTCGACTGACATGACTTTGAATGAACTCCAGGAGTTGGTGATGGACAGGGAGGCCTGGCGTGGTGCGAGTCATAGGGTCGCAAAGAGTTGGACACAACTGAATGACTGAACTGAACTGAACTGAAACACAAATCATCTCATAAGATTTAATACAACATTTTTAAAATTTACTAAAAATATTTTCACATTTCCTTGTTTTTGTTTGTTTGTTTTTTGACTCATAGGTTATTTAGATGTGTGTTTTCTTTTTTAGTTTGCAAATATTTGGAGATTTTCAGATATCTTGCTTTTATTGATTTCTAATTTAATTCCATTACAGTAATTGTATTATTGATGAATGATACTTTTCATGATTTGAATACTTCTGAAATACATTGAAGCCTTTCTTACAGTCCAGAATATGGTGTCTTATGAGAAATATCATTTATGTTGTATAATTATTTTTGAACATAATTTGTTTTTCTGCTGTTACTTGAAATGTTCTGTCATTTGGGTCACTGGTTCATTTATTCTTACTGATTCTCTATCTACTAAATATTATTTCAATTACTGAAAAAGTAGTATTGAAATATGTCACTATAGCTATAGATATGTCTATTTTTCTTTAAACTTCTAATATTTTTCTCTATATAATTTGAAATTTTATTAGATTTATAAACATTTAAGGTTGCTAAGTTCTTTGATTGAATTTATAACTTTGTCATTAGTAAAGACCTTCTTTAACCCAGGTTCTGAGTTAGAAATTTATTAGGTAGTCAGTGCAGAGTTAAGGTCTCAGTTTCTCTTTTTAAAAATACAATTCTAATTTCCACTTATTTTTTTCTTTCACACAATTGTCTTCCTCCATTAAATTATCGTCATACTTGCTGTTCCAGTTCCTTGGTGTTCATGGGAAATGTCTCTCTGGACTGGAGGCCATTTAAAACACTCAAACCCATGACAGGACAATCAGTAACTAATGTCTAACCTATTGAGAACTAAAACACCAGGTGAACCATCAACATTAGGACAGACATCTGGTCCTTAAGGAGGGCATGTCAACACACTTCAGTTCCTTGCCCAGAGAATCCCTGTGGACCCATGGATGGAGGACCTGGCAGGCTACAGTCCATGGGATCGCAGGGGTCAAGCACCAGTGAGGTGACTGAACACACACTGGTCCTTAAACAGTGGCCTGAGGTCATGAGAAAAGGTCAGGGAATGGAGACTCAATGTCTTAGGAAAACTCAAGGACTAAGAGATCAAAAAGGCCATAAAATTGACAAATTATGCGTGATGATTTTAAACTGATTGGTCAGGGATTACATACATCCGGACCCCTGAACCAACCAAAAATGAACAAGTCAATATTGGCAAAGGTATAAACTGTTGTGATTTCTGCTGTTTCAGGACACTTCCCCCGCTCAGTGTCTATGCTGAGAGCTTTGTACTTCTACTCTCTGAAATAAAAATCCGCCTATGTGAGTATTTGTGTATCCATGGATTCCATTCTGTAGCTTTGCAAATAAGAGCTCAGATTCCCATTTCAGTACCATTTTTTAAATTATTAAATTTATTTATTTTTTTAATTACAATACTGTATTTGTTTTGCCATACATTGACACGAATCAGCCATAGGTGAACACAATCTCCCAATGCTGAAGCCTCCTCCCACCTCCCACCCCACATCCTCTACTTGAATCATCCTGTGCATCAGCCCCATGCATCCTGCACCCTACATTGAACATAGATTGGCGCTTCATTTCTTACAAGAAAATATATGTTTCATTGCCATTCTCCCAAACCATCCCACCCTTTCCCTCTCCCTCAGAGTCCAAAAGTCCACTCTATACCTCTGTGTCTCTTGTTGTCTCACATATAGGGTCATCATTACTGTCTTCTAAATTCCATATATATGTGTCAGTATACTGTATTGGTGTTTTTCTTTCTGGCTTACTTCACTCTGTATAATCGGCTCCAGTTTCATCCATCTCATTAGAACTGAGTCAAATTTATTCTTTTTAAGGGCTGAGTAGTACTCCATTGTGTATATGTACCACAGCTTTCTTATCCAATCATCTGCTGATGGACATCTAGGTTGCTTCCATGTCCTGGCTATTATAAACAGCGCTGCAATGAACATTGGGGTACATGTGTCTCTTTCAATTCTGGTTTCCTCATTGTGTATGCCCAGCAGTGGGATTGCTGGATCATAAGGCAGTTCTATTTGCAATTTTTAAGGAATCTCCACACTGTTTTCCATAGTGGCTGTACTAGTTTGCATTCCCACCAGCAGTGTAAGAGGGTTCCCTTTTCTCCGCATCCTCTCCAGCATTTATTGCTTGTAGACTTTTGGATCGCAGCCATTCTGACTGGTGTGAAATGGTACCTCATTGTGGTCTTGATTTGCATTTCTCTGATAATGAGTGATGTTGAACATCTTTTCATGTGTTTGTTAGCCATCTCTATGTCTTCTTTGGAGAAATGTCTATTTAGTTCTTTGGCCCATTTTTTTATTGGATCATTTATTTTTCTGGAGTTGAGCTGCATAAGTTGCTTATATATTTTTGAGATTAGTTGTTTGTCAGTTGTTTCATTTGCTATTGTTTTCTCCCATTCAGAAGGCTGTCTTTTCACCTTGCTTATAGTTTCCTTTGTTGTGCAGAAGCTTTTAATAAGGCACTGGCAATAGAGTGAATGCTCTGAGCCTTTATTGTAAGTCTGTCAGTGGATTTCAACAGAGTGCTAAGCTTACATCTAGAGATCCTTGAAGCCCATTTGCTATCTTACCAAAGGCAAAATTCTTGTTGAAAATGGACAAAGGAAACTGAAGGAAATGCAATCCATTTAAGTAGGTTGTAGGCCTTTCAAGAAGGTGCATGGAGATTTCACAGCTGAGATTAGAAGATAGAACAATTAAGACATTAGACAAGAGAACATGGCTGTAAGTTTTAGAACAGGCTATATGTCTGAGGGGACAATCAGAGGAAGTGTTCAACCCTTTAATGTCTTTCCCCTTTAACTTTCAGATTAGCTATATTTTTCAGTAATTTAAAATTAATACATTTCATGTGTTATAATCCCATCCCCCAATTACAGAAAATAACTTTATTATATGGAGGCTTTGTGGGATAAAATGATAATTGAAGCCAAAAGGAGTTATTTCTGACCCAGATTTAACTGTCACACCTGCCCCAAAGCATTCCTTGTTGCTATTCATGCAGTCTATGTTTTCCAGGCTGCAACAATAGTGAAGTGATAGGTGTTCTTAAAAAATTACATTTAAGCAGAAATGGAAGATATGTTATACTTCAGACTTCTTAACTTCTCACTGTGTATATGTAAGAAGTCCTATGTATGTGTGTGTGTATAAATATATATATATACACATATGTGTACACATACAAATATATATATGTGACATACAGATATATACATATGTATATAGTCACAGAAATACATATATGAGAGAGAGATAGGATGTGTACAATAAATGATTTTAGATAACTAAAATATTCAGTCAACAATAAGATAATAGGCTGCTAAATAAATAATCACAAGTATTTTTCACAATAGAAAGAAATAACTATATGGCTGAATTAAAGGTAACTAATTTGTAAGATTTCAAAAGTTAACAATAAAAAGTTACTGAGAGTAATTATTTACTTATGCTTCCTTTAATATATTTTTGAATGTTGCATGTAAAAAATAATATAAGTTCAGTTCAGTTCAGTCGCTCAGTCGTGTCTGACTCTTTGCGACTCCATGAATCACAGCATGCCAGGCCTCCCTGTCCATCACCAACCCCTGGAGTTCTCCCAAACTCACGTCCATCTAGTCAGTGATGCCATCCAGCCATCTCATCATCTGACATCCCCTTCTCCTTCTGCCCCCAATCCCTCCCAGCATCAGGGTCTTTTCCAATGAGTTAATTCTTCACATGAGGTGGCCAAAATATTGGAGTTTCAGCTTCAGCATCAGTCCCTCCAATGAACACCCAGGACTGAGCTCCTTTAGGATGGACTGGTTGGATCTCCTTGCGGTCCAAGGGACTCTCAAGAGTCTTCTCCAATACCACAGTTCAAAAACATCAATTCTTCGGTGCTCAGCTTTCTTCACATTTCTACAAAAAGAGTTGAACGATTTATGAATTAATAATAACAGCATTTGAGGCCAGTCTTTGTGATTCACCAAACATTGAGCTTGGTAATTAGCATACTTTGCAATCCACGACTATAAGCAAAAGCTATCCAAAGTAAAGTAAAAGGTATTATATGCTAGATAATCTTTTATATCATATTATAGTTAAATTTTCAAATTTTCAAAATTTTGAGTATAAAAGGGTATTATGAAGTCAAGAAAAACATTTTTGAGTAAGTTATGAATAACCAACAATTAGAATAAAATCCTCAGTGGTATTTCTTTATTTCTCTACTAGTCCACAATGACCATTCAGATAAAGCCAATGCCAATATAGTGATGATAATCAAGATCTCTCTTATGCTAATAAAACCTCCAATAAAAGAGAGTCAGACATTTAAATTAGACTATACAATGATCCACTTGAGGGAGATTTTAAAATACTCTTTGGACTAAGTATTTTAGCAGCCTGATTCAATTTGAAGTCAATAGGTTGCCCTGAAAAATACCTCCTGAAATATGTTCTAAATTTTTTTGAACCTAAATATTTATTTCCCTGATATTTTCCCCTGTGTGAGACTTTTGTATACACAAAGGGTTTTGCTCTAGGATTCGTAAATAGCTAAGATAGCACTTGCAGTGAACCAGGAACAATTGTAAGTGGTGACCTGTTGAGGTCCTTTAATGGACCAGAACCTGGTTGTCCAGAGTTGACTATAAGAAAGTAAAGGAGAGAAAGAGGCTGATATCCCCTGGGCTATGCAGAGAACCAATAAAGCCCTTGACACAGGGCTGGTGTCGCTCACTAAGGCACCAGGTGCCCTCTCGAGGGGGTCAAGGCACAGTGTGCCTTCTCGAGAGGGTCTTAGAAGCCTGGGCAAGAGAGTGAGCATGAAGGGTTTCTATGCTCAGAGAATTAGCCAGAGAGAGAGAGAGAGAGAGAGAAATAGAGAGAGAAAAGAAAGAAAGAAAGACATGGGGACCCAAACTCTAATGGAACAAGGGTGTTTTATTCAACATAGTGTGGGTATACATACAGTCTTACAAGGTTGTTTTGTTCAGCAAAGATAAAGATCAAAAGTCCAGACTTACAAATTATCAAGGAAACATAAGGCAATCCATATCAAAGAGAGAGGGTTGTAAACAATCACTTATACTCTATGGTTCATAAAAAGGAAGAGGGTCATAGTTACTTATCACCATATGGAAAAACTAACAAAGGAAATGCATGCATTCCTCAGCCTTAGGAGCAGTTTGCCACTCCTCTTAATTCCTGAGTTAATAAGGAACAAAGGATCCATGACAGATCCAAATCAATACACAGGAAGCCTCCTGTTAAATGCTTCCTGACAGTGACCCATGAGATTTGTGTCATTATTTTCCCATTTTATAGGAAGGAAGTCAAAGCAAGAAAAGTTTAGTAACTTTCCTAAAATCACAAAAGTAATAATATGTAGAGTTCAGACTTAAAAGTCTCACACTAAAACCCTTGAATTCCTCTTAAGGCATTTTCTGATGCTCTAGTACTTGCTTCTCATAATTTTTAATATTTTCTTTCAAATCATTTTATTCACATCCAATTTTCTTCTACAATTATTTTAGTCACACTTAAGGTAAAAATATAAATAAATAATAAAATTTAAATTATCTTCAATTAGCATGAGAATTAAGGGACAACTTTCTTTTATTATTATTTTTAAGTTTATATTTATTTATTGTAACTGGAGGTTAATTACTTTACAATATTGTATTGGTTTTCCCATACATCAACATGAATCTGCCACGGGTGTACATGTGTTCCCCATCCTGAACCCCCTCCCACTTCCCTCCTCATTCCTCTGGGCCAACCCAGTGCCCAGCCCAACCATCCTGTATACTGTATCGAACCTGGACTGGCAATTCGTTTCTTATATGATATTATACATGTTTTAATGTCATTCTCCCAAATCTTCCCACTCTCTCCAACAAAGTCCAAAAGATTATTCTATACATCTATGTCTCTTTTGCTGTCTCACATACAGGGTTATTGCTACTGTCTTTCTAAATTCCATATATATGTGTTAGTATACTGTATTGGTATTTTTCTTTCTGGCTTACTTCACTCTGTGTAATTGGCTTCAGTTTCATCCACCTCATTAGAACTGATTCAAATGTATTCTTATTAATGGCTGAGTAATACTTCACTGTGTATATGTACCACAGCTTTCTTATCCATTCATCTGCTGATGGGCATCTAGGTTGCTTCCATGTCCTGGCTATTATAAACAGTGCTGCAATGAACATTGGGGTACATGTGTCTCTTTCAATTCTGGTTTCCTCAGTGTGTATACCCAGCAGTGGGATTACTGGGTCATAAGGCAGTTCTATTTCCAGTTTTTTTTTTTTTTTAAGGAATCTCCACACTGTTCTCCATAGTGGCTGTACTAGGTTGTATTCCCACCAAGAGTGTATGAAGGTTCCCTTTTCTCCATGCCATCTCCAGGATTTATTGTTTGTAGACATTTGGATTGCAGCCATTCTGACCAGCATGAAATGGTATCTCACTGTCGTTTTCATTTGCATTTATCTGATAATGAGTGAGCATCTTTTCATGTGTTTGTTAGCCATCAGTCTATTTAGTTCTTTGGCCCCATTTTTTGATTGGATAGTTTTCTGGAATTGAGCTGCAGGAGTTGCTTGTATATTTTTAGATTAGTTGTTTGTCAGTTGCTTCATTTGCTATTATTCTCTCCTATTCTGAAGGCTGTCTTTTCACCTTGCTTATAGTTTTCTTTGTTGTGCAGAAGATTTTAATTTTAATTAGGTCCCATTTGTTTATTTTTGTTTTTCTTTCCAATATTCTGGGAGGTGGGTCATAGAGGATCCTGCTGTGATTTATGTCGAAGAGTGTTTTGCCTATGTTCTCCTCTAGGAGTTTTATAGTTTCTGGTCTTACATTTAGATCTTTAATCCATTTTGAGTTTACTTTTGTGTATGATGTTAGAAAGTATTCTAGTTTCATTCTTTTACAAGTGGTTGACCAGTTTTCCCAGCACTACTTCTTAAAGAGATTGTCTTTACTCCATTGTATATTCTTGCCTACTTTGTCAAAGATAAGGTGTCCATAGGTGTGTGGGTTTGTCTCTGGGCTTTCTATTTTGTTCCATTGATCTATATTTCTGTCTTTGTGCCAGTGCCATATTGTCTTGACAACTGTGGTTTTGTAGTAGTGCCTGAAGTCAAACAGATTGATTCCTCCAGTTCCATTCTTCTTTCCCAAGATTGCTTTGCCTATTCGAGACGTTTTGTATTTCCATACAAATTGTGAAATTATTTGTTCTAGCTCTGTGAAAAATACCATTGGTAGCTTCATAAGGATTGCACTGAATCTATAGATTGCTTTGGGTACTATACTCATTTTCACTATATTGAATCTTCTGCTCCATGAACATGGTATATTTCTCCATCTATTAGTGTCCTCTTTGATTTCTTTCACCAGTGTTTTATAGTTTTCTATATATAGGTCTTTAGTTTTTAGGTAGATATATTCCTAAGTATTTTATTCTTTTCGTTGCAATGGTGAATGGAATTATTTCCTTAATTTCTCTTTCTATTTTCTATTATTAGTGTATAGGAATGCAAGGGATTTCTGTATGTTGATTTTATATCCTGCAAATTTACTATATTCATTGATTAGCTCTAGTAACTTTCTGGTGGAGTCTTTAGGGTTTTCTATGTAGAGTCTCATGTCATCTGCAAACAGTGAGAGTTTTACTTCTTTTTTTCCAATTTGGATTCCTTATATTTCTTTTTCTGCTCTGATTGCTGTGGCCAAAACTTCTGAAACTATGTTGAATAGTAGTGGTGAAAGTGGGCAGTCTTATCTTTTCCTGAATTTATGGAAAATGCTTTCAATTTTTACCATTGAAGATAATGTTTGCTGTGGGTTTGTCATATATAGCTTTTATTATGTTGAGGTATGTTCCTTCTATTTCTGCTTTTTGGAGAGTTTTTATCATACATGGATGTTGAATTTTGTCAAAGGCTTTCTCTGCATCTATTGAGATAATCATATGGTTTTTATTTTTCAATTTGTTAATGTGGTATATTATATTGATGGATTTGCAGATACTGAAGAATCCTTGAATCCCTGGGAAAAAGCCCACTGGATCATGGTGTATGATCTTTTAAATGTGTTGTTGGATTCTGATTGCTAGAATTTTGTTAAGGATTTTTGTATCTATGTTCATCAGGATATTGGCCTATAGTTTCTCTTTTTTGGTGGCATCTTTATCAGATTTTGGAATTAGGGTGATGCTGGCCTCATAGAATGAATTTCGAAGTTTACCTTCCTCTGCAATTTCCTGGAAGCATTTCAGTAGGATGGGTGTTAGCTCTTCTCTAAATTTTTGATAGAATTCAGCTGTGAAGCTGTCTGGACCTGGGCTTTTATTTGCTGGAAGGTTTCTGATTATAGTTTCAATTTCTGTGCTTGTGATGGGTCTGTTAAGTTTTTCTGTGTCTTTTGGTTCAGTTTTGGAAAGTTGTACTTTTCTAAAAATTTGTCCATTTCTTCCACGTTGTCCATTTTATTGGCATATAATTGCTGATAGTAGTCTCTTATGGAGAAGGCAATGGCACCCCACTCCAGTACTCTTGCCTGGAAATTCCCATGGATGGAGGAGCCTGGTAGGCTGCAGTCCATGGGGTCGCTACAAGTCGGCATGACTGAATGACTTCACTTTCTCTTTTCACTTTCATGCATTGGCGAAGGCAATGGCACCCTACTCCAGTATTCTTGCCTGGAGAATCCCAGAGACAGAGGAGCCTAGCGGGCTGCCATCTATGGGGTCGCACAGAGTCGACACAACTGAAGCGACTTAGCAGCAGCAGCAGCAGGAGTCTCTTATGATCCTTTGTATTTTTATGTTGTCTGTTGTGATCTCTCCATTTTCATTTCTAGTTTTATTGATTTGATTTTTCTCTCTTTGTTTCTTGATGAGTCTAGCTAATGGCTTGTCAATTTTATTTATCCTTTCAAAGAGCCAGCTTTCGGTTTTGTTAATTTTTGCTATGGTCTTTTTTGTTTCTTTTGCATTTAATTCTGCAATAATTTTTAAGTTTTCTTTCCTTCTGCTAACCCTGGGGTTCTTCATATTTTCCTTTTCGAGTTGCTTTAGATGTGGCATTAGGTAATTTATTTGACTTTTTTCTTATTTATTGGGTTATACCTGTATTGCTATGAATTTTCCCCTTAGCACTACTTTTACAGTGTCCCACAGGTTTTGGGTTGTTGTGTTTCCATTTTCATTCGTTTCTATGCATATTTTGATTTCTTTTTGATTTCTTCTGTGATTTGTTATTCAGCAGTGTGTTGTTCAGCTTCCATATATTGGAATTTTTAATAGTTTTTCTCCTGTAATTGACATCTAATCTTACTGCATTGTGGTCAGAAAAGATGCTTGGAATGATTTCAATTGTTTTTTTTTTTAATTTACCAAGGCTAGATTTATGGCCCAGGATGTGATCTATCCTGGAGAAAGTTCTGTGAGCACTTGGGAAAACGGTGAAATTCATTTTTTGGGGATGAAATGTCCTAGAGATATCAATTAGGTCTAACTGGTCTATTGTATCATTTAAAGTTTCTGTTTCCTTGTTAATTTTCTGTTTAATTGATCTATCCATAGGTGTGAGTAGGGTATTAAAGTCTCCCACTATTATTGTGTTATTGTTAATTTCCCGTCATACTTGTTAGCATTTGTCTTACATATTGTGGTGCTCTTATGCTGGGTGCATAGATATTTATAATTGTTATATCTTCTTCTTGGATTGATCCTTTGATTACTATGTATATGTAGTGTCCTTTGTCTCTTTTCACAGGCTTTGTTTTAAAGTCTATTTTATCTGGATATGAGTATTGCTACTCCTGCTTTCTTTTGGTCTCTATTTGCATGGAATATCTTTTTCCAGCCCTTCACTTTCAGTCTGTATGTGTCCCCTGTTTTAAAGTGGGTCTCTTGTAGACAACATATATAGGGGTCTTGTTTTTTATCCATTCAGCCAGTCTTTGTCTTTTGGTTGGGGCATTCAACCCATTTACGTTTAAGGTAATTATTGATAAGTATGATTCCTTTGCCATTTACTTTATTGTTTTGGGTTTGAGTTTATACAGCCTTTTTGTGTTTCCTGTCTGGAGAAAATTCTTTTGCATTTGTTGAAGAGCTGGTTTGGTGGTGCTGAATTCTCTCAGCTTTTGCATGTCTGTAAAGCTTTTTATTTTTTTATTTTTATTTGAATGAGATCCTTGCTGGATACAGTAATCTGGGCTGTAGGTTATTTTCTTTCATCACTTTAAGTATGTCTTGCCATTCCCTCCTGGCCTGAAGAGTTTCTATTGAAAGATCAGCTGTTATCCTTATGAGAATCCTCTTGTGTGTTATTTGTTGTTTTTCCCTTTCTGCTTTTAATATTTGTTCTTTGTGTCTGATCTTTGTTAATTTGATTAATATGTGTCTTGAGGTGTTTCACCTTGGGTTTATCCTGTTTGGGACTCTCTGGGTTTCTTGGACATGGGTGATTATTTCAGACCCATTTTAGGGAAGTTTTCAACTATTATCTCCTCAAGTATTTTTCTTGGTCTTTCTTTTTGTCTTCTTCTTCTGGGACTCCTATGATTCGAATGTTTGGGTGTTTCATATTGTCCTGGAGGTCTCTGAGACTGTCTTCATTTCTTTTAATTCGTTTTTCTTTTGTCCTCTCTGATTCATTTATTTCTACCATTCTATCTTCTACTTCACTAATCCTATCTTCTGCCTCCATTATTCTACTATTTGTTGCCTCCAGAGTGTTTTTATCTCATTTTTGCATTATTCGTTGTATATTGACTCCTTTTTATTTCTCCTAGGTCCTTGTTAAGCCTTTCTTGCATCTTCTCAGTCCTTGTCTCCAGGCTACTTATCTGTGATTCCATTTTGATTTCAAGATTTTGGATCATTTTCACTATCATTATTTGGAAATCTTTATCAAGCAGATTCCCTATCGCTCCTCTTTTGTTTGGTTTGGTGGGCATTTATCCTGTTCCTTTACCTGCTGGGTATTCCTCTGCCTCTTCATCTTGTTTATATTGCTGAGTTTAGGGTGGCCTTTCTGTATTCTGGCAGTTTGTGGAGTTCTCTTTATTGTGGAGTTTCCTTGCTGTGGGTGGGGTTGTACGGGTGGCTTATCAAGGTTTCTTGCTTAGGGAAGCTTGTGTTGGCGTTCTGCTGGGTGGAGCTGGATTTCTTCTCTCTGGAATGCTATGAAGCGTCCAGTAATGACTTAACAGATGTCAGTGGTTTTGGAGTAACTTTGGGCAGCCTGTATATTGAAGCTCAGGGCTGTGTTCCTGTGTTGCTGGAGAATTTGTGTGGTATGTATTGCTCTGGAACTTGTTGGCTCTTGGGTGATACTTGGTTTCAGTGTAGTTATGGAGACATTAGATGAGCTCCTGTCAATTAATGTTCCCTGGAGTTAGGAGTTCTCTGGTGTTCTCAGGATTTGGACTTAAGCCTGCTCACTTCCCTGGTGGTTCAGACAGTAAAGCGTCTGCCTGCAATGCAGGAGACCTGGGTTTGATTCCTGGGTTGGGAAGACCCCCTGGAAAGGGAAATGGCAGAGGAGCCTGATAGGCTACAGTCCATGGGGTCGTAAAGAGTCGGACATGACTGAGCTACTTCACTTTCACTTTCACTAGCTTTTGGTTTTCAGACTTATTTTTACAGTAGTCTCAAGACTTCTTCTTTTATACAGCACCACTGATAGAACATCTAGGTTAAAGATGAAAAGTTTCTCCACAGTGAGGGACACCTAGAGAGGTTCATAGCGTTACATGGAGAAGAGGCGAGGGAGGAGGGAGTTAGAGGTGACCCGAATGAGATGAGGTGGAATCAAAAGAGGAGAGAGCAAGCTAGCCAGTAATCACTTCCTTATGTGCACTCCACAATCTGGACTGCTCAGACATGTTCACAGAGTTATACAGAGAAGAGAAGAGGAAGGAAGGAGACAGAAATGGCCAGGAGGATAAAAAGGGGGAATCAAAAGGAGAGAGACAGATCCAACCAGTAATCAATTCCCTAAGTGTTCTCCACAGTCTGGAACACACAGAGATTCACAGAGTTGGGTAGAGAAGAGAAGAGGGAAGGAGGAGACAGAGATGACCTGGTAGAGAAAAAGGAGAGTCCAAAGGGGAAGAGAGCAGTCAAGCCAGTAATCTTGCTCCCAAGTAAAAATGGGTACTGAAGATTGGGTTCTTAAAGGTACAGAATTGATAACAAAAACCAAAAACCAAAGATTAAAAATCTAGAGTAGAGGCTGGATTTTCAAAACTACAATATTAAAGAAAAGAAAAAAAAAAGTCACAAAAATTGGAGGACTTCCCTGGTGGGAAAGACGCTTCCTGGTGGGAAAGACTTCCCTGGTGGGAAAGACGCTTCCCTAAAGCGTCTGACCTCAATGCAGGAGACCCAGGTTCGATTCCTGGGTCGGGAAGATCCCTCGAGAAGGAAATGGCAACCCGCTCCAACACACTTGCCTGGAAAATCTCATGGACGGAGGAACCTGATGGGCTACAGTCCATGGGGTCACAAAGAGTTGGACACGACTAAGCGAATTTACTTACTTACATATATATATATATGAACTTGTTTTTAAAAATAAGGTCTTTTTTAAAGTAATAATAGGTTATAAAAATGAAAATTAAAGGAGTAATAGAGGACTTAAAATTTTTTAAAAAATTTTTAAATGATAGTAAAAATATATCTAGGACTTTCTCTGGTGGTGTTGTGGGCAATGTGGGGTCAGTTCATTTTCGGATAGTTCCTTGGCCCAGCTTATATTTCTCAAGATCTATAGGCCCCTTCCTACGTAGTCAGTACTAACTACAGGGTCTTAATCTATTGCACCTGTCACTTCCAGGGCGGTTCCCTCTGTTTTAGCTTCTTCTGTTTGCTGCTACCTTCAGTGTCTGATTTCTGCCCTGACACAAGGCAGGAGGTGGTGGACACCTTTTTAGGCTCACTTGTTCAGTCGCACTGTGGGGAGGGAGGGATGCTGCAAACAAATAACACTGGTGTGTGCTCGCAGTGTCTTAGCCACACTGGGCTGCTCCCACTCACTGCACGTGTACCCTCCCTGCCAACACTGCTCAGGCTCTAGGTTGCTTCTCTGGGAACCATCCAAGGCCAGCCCTGGGCTGCATGCACCTCCCAGGTCTTAGCTGCTCAGGTTCAGGCACTCGAGTAGTCCTCAGAGGTACAGACTTGGTTGGGCCTGCGTTTTGTGCTCTTCCCAGGTCTGAGCAGCTCAGGTGATGAGGTGTTTGGCAAGTGCAGTTGCTGTGACTTATCGCCTTCCCCGTCCCTGCTGCTAGGTTTTCTGTGTGTACAACTGGCACACTTTCTCAGGTGGATGTTGACTGTCCAGAACCCCAAGAAGTCTTAGCAAAGAAGCCTGCTTGCAGTTTGGTAGATAATGGCTCCCTGGGGCTGTGATTGCCCCCTTCTGGCTCTGGCTGCCTGTCATCGGAGGAGGATGGTCTGCAGCCGGCTGTCTCTGTTTAGTCCTTTTTTCTGTGCGTGGGTCTGGCGGTGTCTTAGGTTAGGGCTTTTCACGTGGTAGCTATCCCACAGTCTGGTTTGCTAGCCCAAGTTAGTTCACTCTGATTGCCCCTGGGGCATTCAGGCCTGGTCCTTACTCTAAGCAATGCAGTCCACATCTCCCTGCCCAGCCCCCACTTGCTAGTGGCAGATTCAGTCATCTGTGCTGCTTCTCTGCCAGGGGAGCTACCGTGGGGCTCATAACCTGTGGGTTTTAATTATTTATTTACCCCCCCCATTATGTTTCCCTCTGTGCTTCCAAGGCTCACCACAGACTCAGTGGTGAGAGTGTTTCCTGGTGTTTGGAAGTCTCTCTTTTAAGACTCCTTTCCCGGGATGGAGCTCTGTCCCTACCTCTTTTGTTTCCCTTTTTTGTCTTTTATATTTTTTCCTACCTCCTTTCTAAGACAATAGGCTGCTTTTCTGGGAGCCTGATGTCCTCTGCAGCATTCAGAAGTTGTTTTGTGGAATTTACTTAGCGTTTATATGTTCTTTTGATGAATTTGTGGGGGAGAAAGTGGTCTCCCCATCCTATTCCTCCGCCATCTTAGGTCTGCCCCCAACCTTCTTTTAGATATGGTTACTACAAGTCAGTAAGTGTGATGCCAAAAATTAATAGAAACAGAAAATTAGGATTTTCTTGAACAAGTAATGCTTCCAGAAGATCCATGTTGTTTACCAAAGAAAGTGAAAAGTGAAAGTGTGAGTCACTCAGTCATATCTGACTCTTTGAAACCCCATGAACTGTAGTCCACCAGGCTCCTCTGTCCATGAAATTCTCCAGACAAGAGTACTGGAGTGGGTTGCCATTTCCTACAACAAAATACACTGACAAATACAATTCTGGTTAAATATCTTAGAGAAAAAGTGACTTGACTTAAAATATCAACAAAATAAAAATAATGACGTTACCTACATTGTGACAGCTATTAGACCCACATAGAGCATAA
The DNA here is from genome assembly GCA_917880005.1 of Nanger dama. Lineage (NCBI taxonomy): Eukaryota > Metazoa > Chordata > Mammalia > Artiodactyla > Bovidae > Nanger > Nanger dama. Next base: position 13,558,546 of record CAKJTW010000010.1, read on the forward strand.
TAGAAATGGAATTGCTGACTAAAACTTGTCACTTGCCATCTGCCTCTACAAGTATTAAATCACCAGCCAACATAGTCACTGACCTTCTACCTACCCTGAAAGAAGTTCAGGGCAGAAATCAGGAATGAGACACTCTCTGCTCTGGGGAAAACTGGCAGAGCATGCCAGTTAGATAGTTAGATATGAGATTTTTAATTAATTAATTTTAATTGGAGAATAATTACTTTACAATATTGTGGTTTTTGCCATACATGTCAAAAGGGGAAAATATGCACTTGTAGCTGATTCATGTTGACATATGGCAAAAACCACCACAATATTATAAAGTAATTGACCTCAAGTTAGAGTTAATTAATTAATTTAAAAATACATAAGATGTTATTAGCCCAATTTCTTGCATCTTCTCATATCTAGAAAAGCACTAAAATCATTAACAGAGACATTTGCTTCTCTTAACTGGCTGCAAACTTGTGACTAGCAGTGACCTTATGCCAAAATGTGTGCTTGATTAAACATATCTTCCTTCACCAAAATCACTTATATATATTGAGCTCCCCTCTTACTTCTTCAAAGCAGTTCCTCAGAGCCAAATGTGATAGTGTCTCCCAGGCTATAGTCCTCATTTTGCCCCAAAGACAGTCTTCATTTTACTCTCATGTATTTCTTTTTAGTCAATAGGATCTAGATGATAAACACATTTTTATTATATGTGCTCCAAAATTTATTTGGGCTCCAAAATATTATTTGAGCTGCAGAATAACTGCAGATGGTGGCTGTAGCCATGAAATTAAAAGACTCTTGCTCTTTGGAAGAAAAGCTATGACCAAACTAGACAGCATATTAAAAAGCAGAGACAACTTTGCCAACAAAGGTCCGTCTAGTCAAGGCTATGGTTTTTCCAGTATTCATGTATGGATGTTAGAGTTGGACTATAAAGAAAGCTGAGTGCTGAAGAATTGATGCTTTTACACTGTGGTGTTGGGGAAGACTCTTGAGAGTCCCTTGGACTGCAAAGAGATCCAACCAGTCCATCCTGAAGAAGATCAGTTCTGAATATTCATCGGAAAGACTGATGCTGAAACTGAAGCTCCAATAGTTTTGCCACCTGATATGAAGAACTGAGTCATTGGAAAAGACCCAGATGCTGGGAAATATTGAAGGCAGGAGGAGAAAGGGATGACAGAGGAAAGATGGTTGGATGGCATCCTCAATTCGATAGACCTGAGTTTGAGCAGGTTCTGGGAGTTGATGATGGACAGGGAAGCTTGGTGTACTGCAGCACATAAGGTCACAAAGAGTCTGACACATCTGAGCTACTGAACTGAACTGAATAAACACAACTTTTTTTAAATATAGTTGATCAACATATTTTGTTCACTTTTCTAGATGTTCAAGATAGGAGGGAAAATTCAGTCTGTCTTACTCATTTATAGCCAAGATTGGAAGTTTCTAATGGTTTCTAGTGTGGGCAGAATGTAGGATAAATTGAAGTAAATTTCTATCATTTCTTTCATTATTTATAAAACAGTAAAAGTACTAACTTAAGGTAAGTTTTGGGCTGAAAGAAAAGTCATCCAAGATGGAATCGCTATAGAAACTAACAGACAAAAATTAATTGAAATAGCCCATAATTCTAAATATAAAAATACAGTTGGTAGAAATAAATATATATCTCTATGATCTTGGATTAGACAAAGTTTTATAAAACAGGACAAAAATATTAATGTAAAAAACTAATATAGAAGAAATTATTTAGCTTAGAAATTTTTATCAATTAACCTACACCATTAGAAATTTCACTAGTTCATGATGACTCCATGCTTTCTCACTTTAAACGTCTAGAAAATCAGACAAGATATTTGAAGCAAACATTTTTAGACAAAAGAAAATCAGCAGTAAAGCAATTTCTGGGAGAAAAGAAAAAAATGAGGTAAAATCTACAATTAACTTGGCTTACTACCTGGAGAGAAATTACAGGCACAGCACAAAAAAGAGAAAATAGACATTTAGTATAAACAGACCACATAAAAGTTTCCAGTAACACAAAGGAACAAATTATTGCTATATGCAACAAGGATGGATATCAGGGAATCATGCTGAGGAGGGAGAAAGTGTTACATGCTGGATAATTATGCAGTTGCCAGAAGTTAAGGGGGAAGGCAGAACAGAAGGTGAATGTAACTATAAAATGGTACCACAAAGACTTTTTTAAATAGTACTTTTCTTACCTTTCTGTATTTCAGCTGTGGTGGTGGTGATACAAACCTACACATTGGATGAAATTACATAGAAATAAATATATACACATGCACAAATGAGTGGGAGGGAAACTGTCAATGCCCGCATTATATTTCTCCCCTTCAAATAGCACTATCCATTCCTGCAACATCCTGAATTTAGCAACTCTCCTTTTCCTTTCTCAGAAAGGAAAAATAATAGCTTACTCTAGGAAATAATATATCCCTCATACAAAGCTCTGGAAAACTACCTTGGATAATTCTGATTTGATAACTTCATGTTAATGGTTCACACTTAATAACAGACACTAAAAATTCCAAACTTGTAGTGCTATCATGTATTTAAATATACAGTCTCTTCCCAAACAGCTGAACCAATTTCCCTCAATCAAGTATAAGCTAAAAAAAGAATAAAAGAGATGGGTTGAGCAGATAAACATTTCCTTGGAACTATTATTTCTCAATTTTTTCAAGGTCTTGCTTTTTTACTCAATATTTTATTGCTCAACTATTTTCCTCTATCTTCCTAAGTGCTTAGTAATTTCATCCTAGATTCTTCACTACTGCAAATTCAAAGGAAAAGGGATTCATACAATATACAAAATGAATCTCTAGAACATACAAGCTAGATTTTACAATTTCTTTTAACAAAGTTTTTTAACAATGGGGTTTGGTCTTCTAAGCCCCTATGTTTATGATCTATTATAAAGACTAATAATCAATTTATTTCTGATATTTGCCTGTATTGTAGCTTGCTAATATATTGTATCCAGAGTTTATATAAATTTTCATAGTTATTGTCATATAGGATGGTTCAACAGTTCACAGCAAAGCAAAAGGACAGGTAATAGTAATTCTAGTCCAATCACAAATAATATTTTTTAAATAGACTCCTAGTTGATAAAATTTTGGCAACAGTACAGTTCTGAACAGCACAGATTAATGTCGTGGAGTCTGACTTTAACTACATTTGGCCAAGATGGTGAACTGAAAAATAACAAAATAGCCTTATTAGCTGACAGCTAGTAGCTGGCTTGGTTAAATAACAGTCCATGGTGCTCAATGCTGCATATAAATAATTTAATAAAAATCAATATCCAATGTTATTACTCCCTGATTGTAATTAAACAAAACAGAATACAAACATATCACATAATCACAAAAATTACTAAATATCAATTTTTCCTTGTCAAATAATGACCTTTGCTTCTTTTAATATGACAGTTCTAACTCTAATTTTTCATTTTACCTTGAGTGAGTGAGTGAAGTTGCTCAGTCGTGTCTGACTCTTTGCGACCCCATGGACTGTAGCCTACTAGACTTCTCTGTCCATGGGATTCTCTAGGCAAGAATACTGGAGTGGGTTACCATTTCCTTCTCCAGGGGAGCCAGGGAGTGAACCCGTGTCTCCTGCATCGGAGGCAGACGCTTTAACCTCTGAGCCAACTAAATATTATTATAGTTCAGTTCACTTCATTCACTTTGTCACGCTCTATTCTTTGTGTCGCCATGGACTACATGCCAGTCCACTGAGTTGGTCATGCCATCCAACCATTTCATCCTCTGTCATCCCCTTCTCCTCTTGCCCTCAATCTTTCCCAGCATCAGGGTCTTTTCAAAAGAGTCATCTCTTCTATCATGTGGCCAAAGTATTGGAGTTTCAACTTCAACATCAGTCCTTCCAATGAACACCTAGGACTGATCTCCTTTAGGATGGACTAGTTGGATCTCCTTGAAGTCCAAGGGGCTCTCAAGAGTCTTCTCCAACATGACAGTTCAAAAGCATCAATTCTTTGGTGCTCAGCTTTCTTTATAGTCCAACTCTCACATCTATATCTGACTACTGGAAAAACCATAGCTTTGACTAGACAGACCTTTGTTGGCAAAGTAATGCCTCTGCTTTATAACATTCTTATCTAGGCTGGTCATAAATTTCCTGCCAAAGAGTAAGCATCTTTTGATTTCATGGCTGAAGTCACCATCTGAAGTGATTTTGGAGCCCCAAAAAATAAAGTCTGATACTCTTTCCCCATCTGTTTGCCATGAAATGATGGGGCCAGATGCCATGATCTTAGTTTTCTGAATGCTGAGCTTTAAGTCAACCTTTTCACTCTCCACTTTCACTTTTATCAAGAGACTCTTTAGCTCTTCTTCACTTTCTGTCATAAGGGTGGTGTCATCTGAGGTTATTGATATTTCTCCTGGAAATCTTGATTCCAGCTTGTGCTTCTTCTAGCCCAGCCTTTCTCATGATGTACTCTGCATAGAAGTTAACTAAGCAAGGTGACAATACACAGCCTTGAGGTGCTCCTTTTCCTATTTGGAACAAGTCTGTTGTTCCATGTCCAGTTCTAACTGTTGCTTCCTGACCTGCATACAGGTTTCTCAAGAGGTAGGTCAGGTGGTCTGGTATGACCATTTCTTTCAGAATTTTCCACAGTTTATTGTGATCCACACAGTCAAAGGCTTTGGCATAGTCAATAAAGCAGAAATCAATGATATTTTGAACTCTTTTGCTTTTTAATCCAATGAATGCTGGCAATTTGATCTCTGGTTCCTCTGCCTTTTCTAAAACCAGTTTGAACATCTGGAAGTTCACGGTTCACATATTGCTGAAGCCTGGCTTGGAGAATTTTGAGCATTACTTTACTAGCATGTGAGATGAGTGCAATTGTGTGGTAGTTTGGGCATTCTTTGGCATTGTCTTTCTTAATGATTGGAATGAAAACTGACCTTTTCCAGTCCTGTGGCCACTGCTGAGTTTTCCTAATTTGCTGGCATATTTTGTGTAGCACTTTCGTAGCATCATCTTTTAGGATTTGAAAGAGCTCAGCTGGAATTCCATCACCTCCACTAGCTTTGTTCGCAATGATGTTTCCTAAGGCCCACTTGAACTCACATGCCAGGATGTCTGGCTCTAGGTGAGTGATCACACCATCGTGGTTATCTGGGTTGTGATGATATTTTTGTATAGTTCTGTGTATCCTTGCCACCTCTTGTTGATGTTTTCTGTTTCTGTTAGGTCCATACCATTCCTGTCCTTTATTAAGCCCATTTTTGCAAGAAGTGTTCCCTTGTTATCTCTAATTTTCTCGAAGAGAGCTCTAGTCTTTCCCACTCTATTGCTTTCCTCTATTTCTTTTCAGTGATCACTGAGGAAGACTTTCTTATCTCTCCTTGCTATTTTTGGAACTCTGCATTCAAACGGGTATATCGTTCCTTTTCTCCTTTGCTTTTTGCTTCTCTTCTTTTCATAGCTATTTGTAAGGCCTCCTCAGATAGCCATTTTGTTGTTGTTGTTGTTGTTGTTGGGTTTTTTTGTTTTTTTTTTGCATATCTTTTCCATGGGGATGGTCTTGATCCCTGTCTCCTGTACAATGTCACGAACCTCCGTCCATTGTTTATCAGGCATTCTATCAGATTTAGTCCCTTAAATCTATTTTTCACTTACACTGTATAATCGTAAGGGATATGCCCATACTAAATTGACATCATTTCCTAACAAATCCTAAACCAGAATAAATTCCTTTTTTTCCTTAGTCCTTCTAAAAAAATCACCTATGATAAATTCATACTATACTGTATGGAGACAACTTACAGTTCCCTTTTGTGTAGTCACCTTATGACAAGTTGAAAGTATCAGTTGCTCAATCATGTCCAACTCCTTGTGACCCCATGACTGCCTGCCTGTCTCCTCTGTCCATGGGATTCTCCAGGCAAGGAAACTGAAGTGGGTAATCATTCCCTTCTCCAGGGGATCTTCCTGACCTAGAGACTGAACTGGCTGTCACACATTGCAGGCAGATTCTTTCCTATCTGAGCCACCAGGGAAGTAACTTTACTTTGATTCTAGATATGTTCCTGGTGATCTTTAGACTTTATCAAACTCACACAAAACAGGAGAGATTAATTTAGACATACTGACTACTCCAAATATTGGCTAGATTGTGGAGTAAATGATACATTCTTCGCTTGTATAAACTGATACAACCACTTTGGAAATTCTTTGTCTAAAACTATAACTGTCCTGTTTCCCAACAATTCCATTCTAGGTTTATATTCAATAAATAAACAATACATATCCATTAAAAGATAATTATGGAATAATATGGATAATTAATAATAAATGTATTAATGATTATCTTTATTAGTAGTAATAAATATAATTATGGGATAATATGGATAATTATGGAATAATGTAGAATGTTCATAGCTGTTTTATTCATCATACACCAAACTGGAAGCAAGCCAAAGTCAGTCACTCCCTCCACTTTGCATAAAAAATGCTTAAATGAAATACTACTCAGCAATGAGAATGAACAAATTATAGTTGTAATGAATAATATGTGTTAATCTCAGAAACAATGTTAAACAAAGACACCAGATGTTAAAGTGGTCTACATTTTGAATAAAATGTCTTTATATAAAGCTCAAAAAGGGTTGAGACAAACTCATGCTGTTCAAAGTTAGGATATTGGCAATACACACACACACACACACACACACACACATATATATACACACACCCGTACAGTATACATAATGCATATATATGGAATTTAGAAAGATGGTAATAATAACCCTGAATACGAGACAGCGAAAGAAATACAGATGTATGGAACAGTCTTTTGGACTCTGTGGGAGAGGGCGAGTGAGGGATGATATGGGAAAACAGCATTGAAACATGTAAATTATCACATGTGAAACAAATCGCCAGTCCTGGTTCAACGCATGATACAGGGTGCTCAGGGCTGGTGCACTGGAATAACCCAGAGAGATGGGATGGGGAGGGAGGTGGAAAGGGGGTTCAGGATGGGGAACACATGTACACCAATGGCAGATTCATGTCAATGTATGGCAAAACCAATACAATATTATAAAGTAAAATAAATAAATAAAACTGAAAAGGAAAAAAATAGAGTTTCTACAATCACATACACACACACACACACACACACACACACACACACACACACACACAAAGCAAAATTAAGATATTGGGTACACTTGAGAGAGTAGGACCTAAAGAACCATAAAAGGACTTTTAGGGATCTGGTAATCCTCTGGCACTATATAAGTATAGAAAGCCTGCAGAAATTTACAAAGCAGAATATGTATATGAGACACATGCACTTTCTTCTATTAAAAATGTTGAATGTACATTTTTTTAATAGAGAAGGTATGAAAAATTGCTGATCTCAATCCTGCATATAAAGACTGTAAAGAAGTACACTGAGTAGTGTTACTGCATCATTCAGACTCCCACCATGAAACAGATGTTGGACTGGAAAGGTTATTTGAAAGAAATTTTAGAAAGAAACAATCTACAAAAGTCTAAGCAGAGTTAACCAAATCGGTATGTGATGGTGATGCACTTGGAAACTAGCAACAGTGGCAAGTTCTTACCACCCCTAAGACTAGGTGGGAAAAGGAAAGGAGTGAGAGGATCCTAGCAAAGACTAGAGCTGCAAGTGATGAGCTCCTCAAAAGGAGGAAGCACTGCCCAAACCTCAGTCTGGCAAGGAAAGGAAGAGGAATGAATTTACTTGATCTCTCGTCCCTCTCACAATCAGCTCTCTTTTTGCCCAATCCAACCAGAATCAGAGGAAAAGAGATTCAGTGGGTGCAATTTACAGAAGGAAGTTCCCAGAGTGCAGTGCAGAGCAGAAAAGGGTAGAAGAAGGCTCTTTGGGATAAATTAAGGAAAACTAGCAGTTTTAGAGTCTATAAAGTAAATATTTAGAATGGACTTATTTCTGTAAACTGAGTAGTATATATCTCCTTTAGTAAGAAAAGATGTGCTTTCAATTTTGCCACAAATTCCTTCATTTTTTAAATCGTCCTTTATCTGAGACTTATTGCCATCTGAACTTGTTATATTTCCACTGTTGCATTTTTTAAAGGATAAACAGGTTTTTTTGGTTGTTTTTTTTTAGATTTTGATAAAAATAAAATAGTATGAGGCATGAGGTAGACAGTTTCTTCACCAAATGGCAGAAAATTTGTATTTTTGTGGATCTCAAGAATATATTTTTCTGTTATTGTTACAAAACTTGTCCATCAAGGCATTTTGATTTTCATATCATAATCCAGACAAATTAAAAGCATATACTTAATCCAAAACTGTCACTGATAGAGGATGGGTAAGATAAAAGATAACTTAAGATTCACTTGAATTTTTTTTTTTTTTTTACTTTAAATAACTCCAGTCTTATACAAAAACTCAGTTTGCATTTTAGGAAGCCTTCTGTGGATATCTATTTCACCTGTAATTTCCCCTGCCCAAAAAAAAGGCATTTTGGAAGTAAACAAGAATTAACAGTTTTTTTCATCAGTTTGTTAGGTAGTTAGAATAGGAAAAAGGAGTCCAAAATGGTGGTGGCTAATAGGAAAGGCATTACATCAAGGCTATAAACTGTCACCCTGCTTATTTAACTTATATGCAGAGTACATTATGAAAAACGCTGGGCTGGAGGAAACACAAGCTGGAATCAAGATTGCCAGGAGAAATGGCAATAACCTCAGATATGCAGATGACACCACCCTTATGGTAGAAAGTGAAGAGGAGCTAAAAGCCTCTTGATGAAAGTGAAAGAGGAGAGGGAAAAGTTGGCTTAAAGCTCAACATTCAAAAAATGAAGATTATGGAATCTAGCCCCATGACTTCATGGGAAATAAATGAGGAAACAGTGGAAACAGTGTCAGACTTTATTTTTCTGGGCTCCAAAGTCACTGCAGATGATGACTGCAGCCATGAAATTAGAAGACGCTTACTCCTTGGAAGGAAAGTTATGACCAACCTAGATAGCATATTCAAAAGCAGAGACATTACTTTGCTGACTAAGGTCCGTCTGGTCAAGGCTACGGTTTTTCCTGTGGTCATGTATGGATGTGAGAGTTGGACTGTGAAGAAGGCTGAGTGCCAAAGAATTGATGCTTTTGAACAGTGGTGTTGGAGAAGACTCTTGAGAGTCCCTTGGACTGCAAGGAGATCCAACCAGTTCATTCTGAAGATCAACCCTGGGATTTCTTTGGAAGGAATGATGCTAAAGCTGAAACTCCAGTACTTTGGCCACCTGATGCGCAGAGTTGACTCATTGGAAAAGACTGAATCTGGGAGGGATTGTAGGCAGGAGGAGAAGGGGACGACCAAGGATGAGATGGCTGGATGGCATCACAGACTCGATGGACGTGAGTTCGAGTGAACTCCAGGAGTTGGTGATGGACAGGGAGGCCTGGCATGCTACAATTCATGGGGTTGCAAAGCGTCGGACACGACTGAGCGACTGAACTGAACTGAACTGAAAAGACAAGGAAAGGGAAAAGCCTGTGGAAATGCAACAAAGTGTATCTCAGATGAGAGTAAGAAATTCAGGTGAAACACATATGCCTCCTTCTTGGCTAGCCCAGTTTGCATAGGGCAGACTTGGATGGCAGGATGGGGGGAGACAAAATGTATAAAAGGAGGAAGCTGAGACAAATTGATGCCTCTCCTTTGGGGTCAGCCTGCCCTCCAAGCCTTGAGGGTGTACTTTCCTTAGCAAGCAGAATAAAACTCTGAGCTGTAACAGAGCTGTAACACTTGTCTGCTCTTTCAAATCTTTGCTGTGGAGAGACGGAACCAAGGAAATTATATATTCCCCTGAAATATTTGGTGCCATCAGTTCAGTTCAGTCACTCAGTCGTGTCCTACTCTTTGTGACACCATGAATTGCAGCACACCAGGCCTCCCAGTTCATCACCATCTCCCGGAGTTCACTCAGACTCACGTCCATGGCATCTGTGATGCCATCCAGCCATCTCATCCTTGGTCGTCCTCTTCTCCTCCTGCCCACAATCTCTCCCAGCATCAGAGTCTTTTCCAATGAGTCAACTCTTCTCATGAGGTGGCCAAAGTACTGGAGTTTCAGCTTTAGCATCATTCCTTCCAAAGAAATCCCAGGATTGGTCTCCTTCAGAATGGACTGGCAGGATCTCCTTGCAGTCCAAGGGGCTCTCAAGAGTCTTCTCCAACACCACAGTTCAAAAGCATCAATTCTTTGGCACTCAGCCTTCTTCACAGTCCAACTCTCACATCCATACATGACCACAGGAAAAACCATAGCCTTGACCAGACGGACCTTAGTCAGCAAAGTAATGTCTCTGCTTTTGAATATACTATCTAGGTTGGTCATAACTTTCCTTCTAAGGAGTAAGCGTCTTCTAATTTCATGGCTGCAATCACCATCTGCAGTGATTTTGGAGCCCAAAAAAATAGTCTGACACTGCTTCCACTGTTTCCCCATCTGTTTCCCATGAAGTGATGGGACCAGATTCCATGATCTTCGTTTTCTGAATGTTGAGCTTTAAGCCAGCTTTTTAGCTCTCCTCTTTCACATTCATCAAGAGGCTTTTGAGTTCCTCTTCATATTCTGCCATAAGGGTGGTGTCATCTGCATATCTGAGGTTATTGATATTTCTCCTGGCAATCTTGATTCCAGCTTGTGTTTCTTCCAGTCCAGAGTTTCTCATGATGTACTCTGCATAGAAGTTAAATAAGCAGGGCGACAATATACAGCCTTGATGTACTCCTTTTCCTATTTGGAACCAGTCTGTTGTTCCATGTCCAGTTCTAACTGTTGCTTCCTGACCTGTACGCTTAATGCCCCTATCAAGACAAGATAACCCATTCTTTTGTTACTACTTCTGTTATTACCTAGAGTGGGTCTATGATACTGAAATGATTACCCTTAGAAATATCATAGGGCAGTTCAGTTCAGTTCCTCAATCCTGTCTGACTCTTTGCAACCCCATGGATTGCATCACGCCAGGCTTCCCTGTCCATCACCAACTCTCAGAGTTTACTCGAACTGATGTCCATTGAGACGGTGATGCCATCGAACCATCTATCCTCTGTCATCCACTTCTCCTCCTGCATTTAGTCTTTCCCAGCATCATGGTCTTTTCAAGTGAGCAACTTCTTCGCTCAACGTGTTGGAGTTTCAGTTTCAGCATCAGTCCTTTGAATGAACACTAAGGATTGATCTCCTTTAGGATGGACAGCTTGGATCTCCTGGAAGTCCAAGTGACTCTCAAGAGTCTTCTCCAACATTGCAGTTCAAAAACATCAATTCTTCAGTGCTCAGCTTTCTTTATAATCTAAAATTCATATCCATACATGACTACAGGAAAAACCATAGCTTGGACTAGCTTGGACTGGACGGACCTTTGTTGGCAAAGTAATGTCTCTGCTTTTTAAAATGCTGTCTAGGTTGTTGATGACATTTCTTCCAAGGAGCTAGTGTCTTGTAATTTTATGGCTGCAGTTAGACTCTGTAGTGATTTTGGAGGCCCCCAAAGTAAAGTATCTCACTGTTTCCCCATCTATTTGCCATGAAGTGATGGGACCAGATGCCATGATCTTCGTTTTCTGAATGCTGAGCTTGAAGCTAACTTTTTCACTCTCCTCTTTAACTTTCATCAAGAGGTTCTTTATTTCTTCACTTTCTGCCATAAGGGTGGTCCTATCTGCATATCCGAGGTTATTGATGTTTCTCCCAGCATCTTGATTCCAGCCTGTGCTTAACCTAGACCAGCATTTCTCATGATGTACTCTGTATTTAATTTCAATAAGCAGAGTGCCTTGATGCACTCCTTTCAAGACTTGGAACCAGTCTGTTCTTCCAGGTCCTGTTATAACTGTTGCTTCTTGACCTGCATACAGATTTCTCAGAAGGCAGGTAAGGTGGTCTGGTGGTCCCATCTCTTTAAGAGTTTTCCACAGTTTGCTGTGATCCACACAGTCAAAGGCTTTGGCATAAGCAATAGCATAGAAGTAAATGTTTCTCTGGAACTCTCTTGCTTTTTTTGATAACCCAACATAAGTTGGTAATTTGATCTCTGGGTCCTCTGCCTTTTCTAAAACCAGCTAGAATATCTGAAAGTTCGTGGTTGACATACTGTTGAAGCCTGGCTTTGAGAATTTTGAGCACTACTTTGCTAACGTGTGAGACGAGTGCAATTGTGTGGTAGTTTGAGCATTCTTTGGCATTGCCTTTCTTTGGGATTGGAATGAAACCTGACCTTTTCCAATCCTGTGGACACTGCTGAGTTTTCCAAATTTACTGGTGTATTGAGTTCAGCACTTTCATAGCATAATCTTTTAGGATTTGAAATAGCTCAACTGGAATCCCTTCACATCTACTAGCTTTGTTTGTGGTGTGGCTTCCTAAGGCCCACTTGACTTCACATTCCAGGATGTCTGGCTCTAGGTGAGTAATCATACCATTGTGATTATCTGGATCATGAAGGTCTTTTTGTATAGTTCCTCTGAGTATTCTTGCCACCTCTTCTTAATATCTTCTGCTTCTGTTAGGTCTATACAATTTTTGTCCTTTATTGAGCCCTTCTTTGCATGAACTGAACTGAACTTGCATGAAATGTTCCCTTGGTGTCTCTAAATTTCTTTTATTGACTATGCCGAAACCTTTGACTGTGTGGATCACAATAAACTGTGGAAAGTTCTGAAAGAAATGAGAATACCAGACAACCTGACCTGCCTCTTGAGAAATCTGTATGCAAGTCAGGAAGCAACAGTTAGAACTGGACATGGAACAACAGACTGGTTCCCAAAAGGAAAAGGAGTATGTCAAGGCTGTATATTGTCACCCTGCTTATTTAACTTATATGCAGGGTACACTGGAAGAAACACAAGCTGGAATCAAGATTGCCAGGAGAAATATCAATAATCTCAGATATGCAGATAACACCACCCTTATGGCAGAATGTGAAGAGGACTCAAAAGCCTCTTGATGAAAGTGAAAAAGGAGAGTGAAAAACTTGGCTTAAAGCTCAACATTCAGAAAACAAAGATCATGGCATCCGGTCCCATCCCTTCATGGGAAACAGATGGGGAAACAGTGGAAACAGTGTCAGACTTTATTTTGGGGGCTCCAAAATCACTGCAGATGGTGATTGCAGCCATGAAATTAAAAGACGCTTACTCCTTGGATGAAAAGTTATGACCAACCTAGATAGTATATTCAAAAGCAGAGACATTACTTTGCTGACTAAGATCTGTCTGGTCAAGGCTATGGTTTTTCCTGTGGTCATGTATGGATGTGAGAGTTGGACTGTGAAGAAGGCTGAGCGCTGAAGAATTGATGCTTTTGAACTGTGGTGTTGGAGAAGACTCCTGAGAGTCCCTTGGACTGTAAGGTGATCCAACCAGTCCATTCTGAAGGAGATCAACCCTGGGATTTCTTTGGCAGGAATGATGGTAAAGCTGAAACTCTAGTACTTTGGCCACCTGATGCGCAGAGTTGACTCATTGGAAAAGACTCTGATGCTGGGAGGGATTGAGGGCAGGAGGAGAAGGGAACGACCGAGGATGAGATGGTTGGTGGCATCACGGACTCGATGGACGCGAGTCTTAGTGTACTCCGGGAGATGGTGATGGACAGGGAGGCCTGGCATGCTGCGATTCATGGGGTCGCAAAGAGTCAGATACGACTGAGAGACTGTACTGAACTGAACTGAACTTGCATGAAATGTTACCTTGGTATCTCTAAATTTCTTGAAGAGATCTTTCCCATTGTATTGTTTTCCTCTATTTCTTTGTACTGCTCACTGAAGAAGGCTTTTTATCTCTCCTTGCTATCCTTTGGAACTTTATATTCAGATGGGTATATCTGAATACTCTTTCCTTTCCTCCTCTGCCTTTCACTTCTCCTCCTTTTACAGCTATTTGTAAGGCCTCCTCCGACAGACATTTTGCTTTTTTGCTTTTCTTTTTCTTGGGAATGGTCTTGATCCTTGTCTCCTGGACAGTTTCACAAACCTCCATCCATAATTCTTCAGGCACTCCATCTATTAGATCTAATTCCTTGAATCTATTTATCACTTCCACTGTATAATTGTAAGGGATTTTATTTAGGTCATACCTGAATGGTCTAGTGGTTTTCCCTACTTTTTCCATTTAAGTCTGAATTTGTCCATAAAGAGGTCATGATCTGAGCCACAGTCAATTCCTGGTCTTGTTTTTGCTGACTGTATAGAGCTTCTCCATCTTTGGCTGCAAAGAATATAATCAATATGATTTCGGTATTGACCATATGATGTCCATGCGCAGAGTCCTCGTGTCGTTGGAAGAAGGTGTTTGCTATGACCAGCGGATTCTTTTGGCAAAATTTCTATTAGCCTTTGCACTGCTTCATTCTGTCCTCCAAGGCCAAATTTTCCTGTTACTCCAGGTATTTCTTGACTTGCTACTTTTGCATTCTAGTCCCCTATAATGAAGAGGTCATCTTTTGGGGTGTTAGTTCTGGAACATCTTGTAGGTCTTCATAGAACCTCTTATGGAGGACTAGGGGAGGAAATTAATGACTTACCTTCCTTCAAAGCAATAAGAGGATAAGGCTTATGGCTATTTTGCCAGGTTCTCTCTCTCAGGGCACAGGCTTGGATTACTTTACAACATGATCTATTCCCATCCACAGTAGGCAAGCCAGAAATGAGTTAAGATTACAACCCCTTAATCCTACCTAGCACTAGTCATATTGGAGACCTTGGGGACACCCAATTCCAGCCTAGGGATCTCCCATGAGGTCAACCTGCCTAGGGTCTGGTCCCAGGAGGTTGTCATGATTCAGCCTATTTGGGGACCCACCAGCCTGGGGGTTCCCAGGAGATCAACCTGCCTTGACCTGCCTACAGATCTGGTCTCTGGGATGTTGTCATGCCTCAACCTACTCAGGGATCTGCAAGTCCAGTGTCCCAAGAGATCAACATGCCTCGACCTTCCCAGGGGCCCAATTCTCTGGAGGCTGACATGCTTCAACCTGCCTAGGGATTTGATCTCCAGGAGGCTGTCATGCCTCAGCCTGCCTGGGGATCAGCACCCTAACCCGGGGATACCCAGCTCTCAAGTTGCAACAGTACTGGGTACGGTAAGCTTCAGAAAGACTAATCCCTAAGGAAGTCCACCAATGGAAATAGAAGGAAGCCTATTACTTGTGGGACTCTGCCCAGTCCAGCAATAACTCCAAAGTCCAACAAGAACCCCAGTGCCTTTCTGGAAAGTCTAAAAAGGCCCTCCAAAAGTTTACAATTCTGGGCTTAAACTCTTACAAGGGACAGGTGATTTTAAAGGACAAATTCTTGTCCCAGTGTGCATCAGACATCAGGATACAGTTACAACCGCTACAGCAGAAGGACCCTGCTCCCTCTTTAGATGAGATGGTCCAGACAGTCACCAATACCTTTTATAACAGAGGACAGGAGAGGGAGGCCAAGGCCCAGGAAAGGAAGACAAGGAAAGAGATAAGGCATGCCCAGATGTTGGCCTCCTCCAGGGAAGCCCTATGGCAAACCTCAAGTCCTTGAAGGACAAGGCATGAGGCAAATGCCTAGTCTGTAGACAGGCAGGACATTGGGCCAAAGAGTGTCCAAACCATGGCAAGTCTCCTAAAAGAGCTTGCTACAAATGGCATCAGTTGGAGCATTGAGTGGCACGCTGCCCTGGGGACTCAAGAGCCTCAAGGTCAAGCGTCAAGCCTTCCCTCACAATGGTTCAACAGGACTGAAGCAGTATGCTCCAGCCAGCCATCCTGTCACAAATTATCATCATGGGGCTGGAACCAAAGGTGCAACTGGATGTAGCAGGTTGGTCCAAGAATTTCTTGGTTGACACAGGGGCTACCTACTCTATCCTGACCTCCTGCTCCAGAGCCTTCTCCTCCTGAACCTGTACCATTTGGGGTTTTACAGGAAAACCAATTATAAAAGATTCACCCAAGCACTTCTTGCTGGGATGGACAAATATTTTCCCACCAGTTTCTGGTGGTCCCTGAGTGTCCTACTCCCTTATTGGGAAGAGATCTCTCCCTGCCTTCGAAATCTTGCAGCTACTGCAGTCCTGATAGAAGATGCTAAAAAAAAAAAAAAAAAAAAAAAAACACCTCTCTTGGGAGCAAACTAACTATTTTTACCAGCCACCAAGTGAAACAACCCTTGAATGGGAGAGGACATTTATGGATGTCTGATCAAAGTATCCTCAGGTATCAAGTAGTGCTGATGAAAAATCCACACCTGATTATATCTCCTTGTGAGGTTCTTAAGCCAGCTACCCTCATGCCTACCCCTGAGGGCTCTCCCTCTCCTTTCACTCTTGCCTAGAAACTTCAGACCATTGGATAAAACCCTGAGAGGGATTGTAAGAAGATCCTCAGACCAATATTCAGGAAATCTTGTACACTGATGGGAGCATATTTGTCTTAGATGGAAAAAGAAGAGCTAAATATGTAGTAGTCTCCAATTTCGAGACCATAGAGGCTAAACCTTTGCCATCAAGTACTTCAGCACAATTGGCTGAGCTCATAGACCTGATTTGAGCTTTAGAGCTAGAAAAAGGAAAAAGAGTAGACATTTACATTGATTCCAAGTATGACTTTCTGGTGCTACATAGACATGCTGCTATTTGGAAAGAAGCCACTTGACCACCCAAGGATCCCTAATCAAGTATGGTTATTAGATCCAACAAGTTATATGCTTGTGTGGTGTCAACCAGGACCCAAAAGACTCTAAAGAGCCACCACTATATGCTCTAGGGACTCAAGTCCTAATTAAAGTCTGAAAAGATGAGTCCCCAATGGCTCAACTCCAGACCACATGGAAGGGCCCTTATCCTGTAGTACTTTCTACCGCCACAGCAGTCAAGGTACCAGGATCTAACTCCTGAATTCACTACTCGTGAGTCAAGCCATGGAAGAAAACAGAAGAGGACACTCAATACACCTGTGAGCCCCTGGGAGAGCTCAGATACAGGACTACAAATGAGTGCCATTCTAATGAACACCCCCAAAATTAAGTTTCTGGGGATAAGATCTTTCAGGACAGCTCTGAAGAGCCAACACAGTTTGGCAGGGGTTGTACTCAAAAGAGACAGGAGATAGATCTCCTGATCCATGAACAAAGAGAGACTTGAGCCATCTTGAATGAAATGTGATGTTTCTGAGTAAATAACTCCAACCAAGTTAAAGAGTCTCACAGTCCGTAAGAAAAACTTTCAGACCCTACAGGATCTCAAAGAACCAACTGGAGAGTTCTCAGAATGGCTACAATCTCTTTTTGTGGGATTCTTCTCTTGGTGAAGGAAGATTTGGAGTTAGCTAATGCCCCTACTCGGAGAAGGCAATGGCACCCCACTCTGGTACTCTTGCCTGGAAAATCCCATGGATGGAGGAGCCTGGCAGGCTGCAGTCCATGGGGTTGCTAAGAACTGGACTCGACTGAGCAGCTTCACTTTCACTTTTTACTTTCATGCATTGGAGAAGGCAATGGCAACCCACTCCAGTACTCTTGCCTGGAGAATCCCAGGGACAGGGGAGCCTGGTAGGCTGCCATTTTGGGGGTCGCACAGAAGTTGGACACAATTGAAGTGACTTAGCAGCAGCAGCAGCAGCAGGAGCAGCAGCAGCAGTGCCCCTACTGGGTTTCCCTGGTGGCTCAGAGGGTAAAGCGTCTGCCTGCAATGCGGGAGAGCCGCATTCGATCCCTGGGTCAGGAAGATCCCCTGAAGAAGGAAATGGCAACCCACTCCAGTATTCTTGCCTGGAGAATTCCATGGACAGAGGAGCCTGGTAGACTACAGTTCATGGGGTTGCAAAGAGTTGGACATGACTGAACTACTTCAACACCCCTACTAACACCTGTTATCACCATATGGATACTACTTATGATTGCTTCATGTATTATTAATTGTCTAACCTGTTTTTTCTCTGCTCAGGTCAACAAACTACAACATGCAAGCCAGTTCAACAAGAATATATAAAACTACACCCAACCACAGAAAATATTGTTCACCCTTAGATGGACACCATTATAAGGACACTGTGGCTTGAGACTAGCAAGAGGTAGAGGCCAAATGCCCCTCGCCATCCCAGCTCAGCAGGAAGTAGCCAGAGAGACCTCAATGCCCCTATTCCCAAAGAATTCGGCCTCCTATCTCTTGAGGGGGAAGTGTTAGGTAGTTAGAATAGGAAAAAGAATCCCAAATAGCAGTGGCTGAAAGACAAAGAAAGGGGAAAACCCAAGAAAATGGAACAAAGGAAAATCCTCAGACCGGAGTGAGAATTTCAGGTGAAATAAACATGCCCCTTCTTGGCTAGCCCAGTTTGCATAGTGCAGGCCAGGGGGTGGGGGGTGGGGGGTGGAGGTAGGGGTGGGGGTGGGCAGACAAAGTGTATAAAGGAAGAATCCAAGACAGATTGACACCTCTTCTTTGGGGTTGGCCCACCCTCATGCCTCAAGGATGTACTTTCTTTTGCTTGCCCAAGAAAACTCTGAGCTGTAACCTAGCTATAACACTGGTCCACCATTTCAAATCTTTGCAGTGGTGAGAAAGAACCAAGGAAATTACACACTCCACAACAAGCTTAAAAGAATAATATACAGCCAGTAGATTACTATGTTTATCTAATGAGTAAAAAAATCCCAAAATTTGTTTTAGACATTGATAGAAGGAAATGGCAACTCACTCCAGTGTTCTTGCCTGGAGAATCCCAGGGACAGAGGAGCCTGGTAGGAGGCCGTCTATGAGGTCGCACAGAGTCAGACTGAAGCGACAGCAGTAGCAGCAGCATAAATAATTAAAATGTATTATGTATACATTATTAGGGTCTATCACCTCCAGATATTTCTACACTTTGTAACTGATCATTATTATGACCTTAAAACATGATTATTGGCATAAAATAGAGCTTTAGAAAGCCTAAATGATTCTCACTAGTTACTAAAATATGGCTTTTTAAAACTTGCAAATAAGAACAGATTAAAAACATGATCATCCTAATCTATATTCTAATCAAATCTCTGTAAAGAGAATTCAATATTTTAAATTAAAACTATCTTCTGAATGTGTAAATCAAAATTATGCTTATAAATACTAATTAGATTAAGTTTAATTAAATCTGTTATTCATAATAGAAATTTTATATATCATTAAAATTATATGCCAGAAGTAATTACTAAAAAAAAAAAAAAATCTAGTTCTGCAAAAATCCCATACAAACTTTTTTAGCAGACTTCACAGTTTCACTTTATCTGTGTGCTATACTGTGCTTAGTCCCTCAGTCATGTCCGATTCTTTGTGACCCCATGGACTGTAGCCCACCATGCTCCTCTGTCCATGGGGATTCCCCAGGCAAGAATACTGGAATAGGTTACTATACCCTCCTCCAGGGGATTTTCCTAACCAAGGGATTGAACCCAGGTCTCCTGCACTGCAGGCAATTCTTTACCATCTGAACCACCAGGGAAGCACTTCACATAGTGTTTCTGAAATGGGTTAGTTGGAGAATTATTTACCATCTTACAAAATAAGTTTTTCTTTTTCTTCTACACAGCAACAACAAACGTTTCTATTCAATTCACTTGCAGGGTAGGTTGAAGGGAAAACTTGGAAAGAAAGACATTCATAATAGGTGTCCCCACACTCCTATTCTCTCCATCTAGTAACAAGAACGGAAACAAAAAGTTGCACAGTATATTCTCACATAAAATAGCAACTACAGAGCAGAGCTTCTATCTAAAATCATAATTTTTGACCTTGATATTCTTAAATATAATCCATGTATTCAAAGTAAGGGCTTCCCTGGTGGCTCAGTGGTAAAAATCTGCCTGCAGTGTAAGAGAGGCAAGTTCAATCCCTGGGGCTGACAGATCTCCTTGAGAAGGAAATGGCAACCCACTTCAGCATTCTTGCCTGAGAAATCCCATTGTCAGAGGAGCCTGGTAGACTACAGTTCATGGGGTCACTGAGTCGGACATGACTGGTGACTGAACAACAATAGCATCATCCAAAGTAATGAAGACACTGAATAAGTATTAGTTGCAAGCTATTTTGTGTTTGAAAGCATGTATTTTTCCACAGCGCATCCTATATATTAACATACAATGAAATTGTTGTTCAGTGGCTCAGTCATGCCCAACTGTTTGTGACCCCATAGACTGCAACATTCCAGGCTTCCCTGTCCTTCACCATTTCCCAGAGTTTGTTCAGACTCATGTTCATTGAATTGGTGATGCCATCCAACCAGCTCATCCTTCTCCTGCCTTCAGTCTTTTCCAGCATCAGGGTCTTTTTTTTTTTTTTCTAATGAGTCGACTCTGTGCATCAGGAAATATTTGGTTTCAAATGTTAAATTTCTCTCTAAAGGGTAAGCATACATTACCACCTCAATCTCTAATAGTAATTTATCTTTATATGTCAGTGATGAAGAATCAATGTAATATTAATGATTGTTCATAACACTACAGAATAAACAAGGATCATGTCATCAAATAAGATTCACACAAATAAGAAGCCATACCCAGTGACAAGTTTTACTAGTAATTTCAAATGCAAAATGAAGGAAAAGGCAGACAAAGCATAGAGAAACTTGGACATCTCACTTGTTCTCTACATTTTTCTTCTCACATGAGGCATGTGCTCTCCAATCCAGATTAATAAGGTGAGTCTGGGATAAAACTGAGTGAACTTGAATTTTATCCATAACACCCATGAAAAAGAAAAAGGCAACATGCTTCCTTCATGCATAATAATCCTCTAAATTATGCACTTAGATGAAAGTGACATAACTACTAGATGATCTATCTGATCAAATTTTCTAATTCATAATGTAACCCTTATCTTGAACGCCTCCACCATGGTGCTTTCTATTCTCCTTTTTAAAATCCAGGTCTTCCTGAGCTTCATCTATATCCCTCACAGACATGATTAAACATCAGAGCTTCTCAACCTCAACTTTATAAACATTTTTGGCTGGATAATTCTTTGTTGAGAGGACTATTTTGTACACTGTAGGATGTTTAGCAATGTCCCTGGCCTCTCTACCCATCAGCTGTCGGTAGTAGTCACTCTGCTGTGATGTCTCTCTGCAATACCAAATAAATGGTTCTGAGCTACCATTGCACTAGACTGAGAACCACTGCTATTTATTGAGCATCCTTATCTGGCAATTCTAAGAAATTTTAAATACCAGATGTCAGATCACTGCAAAGGCCCAAGATACCTCTCTGTAGGTTTTGCAAGCAAGCTGATTTCAGCCACTTAGATAATCTGTCTAGAATCTAAAGATGGATTCAGCCCCTTATCCAAGTGTATTCATTCTCAACCACAATTCTCATAACTGGATTGCAATTTCTCCAGGCTAGAATAAAACTAACATGGTGTTTTCAGTCATAAGAATGGGTACAATGTTTTTCTCAAGTCACCTAAACATTTTCCTTCAGTTGAGTCAGTTATAATTTCCCCCACCATATCTTTGTGTCTCCTCTTTGTACTTTTTCAAGTGCGTTGGATCCATTCAGTTCAGTTCAATTCAGTCACTCAGTCGTGTCTGACTCTATGTGACCCCATGAATCGCAGCACGCCAGGCCTCCCTGTCCATCACTAACTCCTGGAGTTCACTCAGATTCACGTCCATTGAGTAAATGATGCCATTCAGCCATCTCATCCACAGTCGTCCCCTTCTCCTGCCCACAATCCCTCCCAGCATCAGAGTCTTTTCCAATGAGTCAACTCTTCACATGAGGTGGCCAAAGTACTAGAGTTTCAGCTTTACCATCATTCTTTCAAAAGAAATCCCAGGGCTAATCTCCTTCAGAATAGACTGGTTGGATCTCCTTGCAGTCCAAGGGAACCTCAAGAGTCTTCTCCAACACCACAGTTCAAAAGCATCAATTCTTTGGTGCTCAACCTTCTTCATAGTCCAACTCTCACATCCATACATGACCACAGGAAAAACCATAGCCTTGACTAGACAGACCTTAGTCGGCAAAGTAATGTCTCTGCTTTTGAATATGCTATCTAGGTTAGTCATAACTTTTCTTCCAAGGAGTAAGCATCTTTTAATTTCATGGCTGCAGTCACCATCTGCAGTGATTTTGGAGCCCCCCAAAAATAAAGTCTGACACTGTTTCCACATAC
The DNA here is from genome assembly GCA_917880005.1 of Nanger dama. Lineage (NCBI taxonomy): Eukaryota > Metazoa > Chordata > Mammalia > Artiodactyla > Bovidae > Nanger > Nanger dama. Next base: position 13,580,749 of record CAKJTW010000010.1, read on the forward strand.
CCCAAATATGGTAACTGAGCCAGAGAGCCATATACTTCCCTCTGAATAATGTGTTGACTTCCTAAGAGCTAGATTACATAAATCATCTAAGATTAGAATTCACTTCAGACCGTTCATCTAACATCATTTGCATTGGGATCATTTAATTAGGTGTCCTTCTGGTCATGATAAAGACTGTTAAGTTCACATGTACTTGCAATATTCCAATTATTTAGAAAATTATTCCATTTATGGATGAGGGAGTGAATGAGATAGATACTCCTCTCAGGGTAGTTCTGTCACCTCTATTCCATAAACTTCTACAGTAAATTAACTGTAACACTAGAAGCATCTGCTTATAGAGGTTTATAACCACTTGGAGGAGATCAATTGTCAAAAATCCCTTGTCTAAGAAATGTCCAGTTATATGCACTATATCCTAGGGAAATTCTGTAATCTCATATCTATACATATGGTTACCTATATTATAAATGGTGAATACAGCTGCTTTATAAAATACTGATCACATATAAAGTAATTCTTCATAGAGTTAAAATATTTTGTTTTTAGAGATTTAAACTCTGAAAAGTTTATATTGTTTAAAAATATCTTTAAATCCATCTTCAAATTCTAACTTTTAAGAAAGACCTACAAGACAATTCTTCCTCCTTTCACTTTTTTAGTATCAAAAGTCCAACAAAACAGTTCTATTTTATCCTTAGACCTTTGTCTATAACTTAAAGACAATATCTTACATATTTTAAAAACAAAACAAAGGTCAGGTTGCATGGCTTAACCACAATTGTTGGATGCATTGTAACGTGCATCCAGTAGAGGCTAACGTGCATCCTGTAGACAATCGAGGTTTTTAAAAAGTATTGATGAGAAAAGATTGTCCACTTCTTTGGACTTTGACAAATTTAATCAAGTAGTACAGAAAATGTCAAAGTTAAAGAAAATTTCTAATATTGATTCTCTTAATTTGGAAATTCTAAAATTGGTTACATTATTTAAATATGGTCAAACATTTTCTTAAGGGTTTATGCAAAGTATGTTTCTTTGGAATAAACATAATTATCTCAAAGCTCTTGTTTAATGATAGCCATTATAAAAGCAAACTAACAACAACAACAACAAAATCTCAGACATCCAATCAACTTGGCCATTTTTTCAATATTTATTGTGAGTAAATTGGCCTCCTGGAATTGCTCTACAGAGTCATGATTAAATAAATAATCCTAGTGGTGCTACCATTGTCTATGTGAGAAACAGCCTGATTTCAAATAAAAATCTGCTGTTAAGAGCATTTGCCTTTGTTATTCTTGCTTATTTTCTTTCTTTTAAATTGAAATATAATTAATATACAATATTAGTTTCAGACGTCAAACAGTAATTTGGCATTTATATGTGTTACAAACTGATCACCATAATGTGAGTGAAAGTCACCCAGTCATGTCCGACTCTTTGTGGCCCCATGGACTATACAGTCCATGAAATTCTCCAGACCAGAATACTGGAGTGGGTAGACTTTCCCTTCTCCAGAGGATCTTCTCAAAGCTGGGAACCTCAAACTCAGGTCTCCCACATTGTAGGCAGATTCTTTACCAGCTGAACCACACTGGAAGCAAAAGAACACTGGAGTGGGTATCCTACCGCTTCTCCAGTAGATCTTCCTGCTCCAGGAATCAAACCACGGTCCCCTGCATTGCAGGTGGATTCTTTACCAACTGAGCTATCAGGGAAGCCCATAGTGTGAGTAGTAACCATCAGCTTACCAAAGTTATTACAATTTTATTGACTATGTTATTCCTTATGCTTTACATTTCATCCCCATGACATTTATTTTACAACTGGAAGCTTGTACCTCTTGGTCCTCTTTACCTATTTTTGCCCCAAACTGCCTTCCAGGGAAGGGTGCCTCTGGAGACCATCACTTTGTATCTATGAGTATTTGTGTCTATGAATCTATTGCTGTCTCATTTGTTTTTTAAAGTCTACATATAAGTAGAATCTTATGATATTTTCCTTTTTCTGTCTGACTTATTCCATTTAGTATAACACCTTACAAGTCTATCCACATTGTCACCAATGACAAGAATTCATTCTCTTTTATGGCTAAGGTTCCACGGTATGTATATATCACATATTATTTATCCATTTACCTATTGATGGGCATTAACACTGCTTTCATACATTGCAAATAATACTGTAATGAGCACAGTGGTGCATGCATCGTTTCAAGTTAGTATCTTAATTTCCTTTGGATAAATGTCCACATGTGGATATGCTGGATTATATGGTAGCTCTTTATTTTCTGAGGATTTGTCATACTGTTTTCCACAATGGCTGTACCACGTTACAATTTCTCCAACTTGTGCAAAAGTGCTCTCTTTTCTCTCCCCCTCAACATCATTTGTGTCTCCTGTTTTTGTGATGCTAGCCATCCTGACATGTGTGAGGGGGGATTCTCATTGCGGTTTTGACTTGACTATCACTGATGCTTAGTAATGTTGTCCATCTTTCATTTATCTGTTGGTTGTTTCTGTTATTCTTGATGTAGCATTCATATTGTAGCCATCTTTCCCTTCTCATTACACTTCGGTCCTCTCTCTCCTACCAGCTACTACGTAGGCCTCTCCTGATACATTGGCTTTAGCTGTTCTAAGGACAGCTCAAATAATTAATGTATAATGAGACAACAAATTAATTACATATGTGCTTTAATTTATATCACTGTGTCTTAATTTCTATCACTCAAATTTTAAAAATTTTAAGTTTGGAAATTTTATAAAAATTCATTTAAACATTACTCACCTAAATTGTTGGCAGGTACACTAATATCTCTGTTACATAGATACACCTTGTCAAAAGGGAAAAAAAAAACTAGAGAGAGTTGATTATACATATTTGTCTCAGTCATGCATGATAGCTTCATAACTTTAAAGTAGAATTCTGAGAACTGCTTAAATACATCAGTTTCTAGAAACTGATAAGTTAATGATGCCTTATAACTACAAAGTCTTTTCTACAAGATTTTCTGAGGTAGTATTATATGAACCCTTCAGTCATTGTCTGGAAGGGACATTTTTCTATACATAATATTGGTTTCTTACTATGGAACAATTCCCTGGTGACTCAGACTGTAAAGAATCTGCCTGCAATGAGGGAGACCTGGATTTGATCCCTTGGTTGGGAAGATCCCCTGGAGGAGGGCATGATAGCTCACTCCAGTGTTCTTGCCTGGAGAATCTCCATGAATAGAGGAGCTCGGAAGGCTGTAGTCCATAGTGACACAAAGAGTTGGACACAATTGAGTGACTAAGCACAAAAATGGAAAAACTGGAAACTAAGATCTGATGATATGATGTGAGCCAAAGAACACAAAGCTGCTCTCATGAAGCTCACAATTTAGATATACTAAAAGAAGCACAGCAATAAATTAAAAATGACAAATGATGGTTGGTGATATAAAGAACAAACAGGATGCCAATTTAGAGAAAATGATAAGTGAGTAGGGTGAAGGTAAGAACCTTTATCAAGAGGAAAATCTGGAAGGATAACATTCAAGAGCTAACTTTCTAGTTGAGACCTCAAGAACAAAATTACAGAATTCCACAGAAAGGGTGGCATGAAATGACATTACAGGGAATAGAAGCAACTGAATAAAAGGTCTTATAGAAGAACAAAGAGCTGGGCTTAATGCAAGAAGCTAAAAGAATGACCAGTTGCAGCTTGGAGGCAAGATAAGAGCTTGGTGACACAAAAGACCAGATTATGAAAGAATTTATAGCACATAGTAAGGAATTAGAATTAATATTTGTTTTAATTGCAATGGGAAAACACTGAAGGGTTTTACACAGCAAAATTTTATTAAATTGTATTCATATAACTTATTGTTAATAGAGAAATGATTGCAAGAGAATGAGAATAAAAGGAAACTAGTATGCTTTACGGAACCATGAAACATATAAAGTTAAGTATCATGACAACACAAATAGTTGCTACTGAATTTAATATAGGAATGAAGTAACAGAAAGAATCATAAATGACCCAACAATCCAGCTTCTGGCCTAAGCAACTGGTTGAATATTTCTGCAAAATTTGGAGATGGAGAAGTCAAGGGAAAAACAAGGAAGGGAGAGATTAGAGAAAAGACCATAGGAGTTCAGTCTTAAAGTCCAAAATGTCTTTAAGGCATGAAGTTTCTACAATTAGTAGAGTTTAAGAAAGAGACCTGAGATCTATACACCTGGGAGTCATCAACATAGAAAGAGTAATTAAAACCAGGCAGAGAAATCCCTGAGCAAATTTGCACAGTTTTACTCATCAATACTAGCTTTATCTTAAGGTTGTTGTTTTCTTTTTCAATTGGAACTCAGTGGTTTTTATCTGCATGTTTAACTCTTACTTCCTGTCTTGTCACTTCCACAGGAGGGAATCTGGTTACACTGTTTATTTAGCACTAACATGATACCTGTCACTGAGACCTCTGTGCCTGGAACAAATACCAAATGCCTGTGTTTCCACAATTGTGTATTCCAGCTTTTTTTTTTTCATTATCACTTTTATTAGCAGCCTTTATAAAAACTTGTTTTCTAGTGTCTCTCCATGAAAAAGATCTTCATGACTCAGATAACCATGATGGTGTGATCACTCACCCAGAGCCAGACATCTTGGAATAAGTCAACTGGGCCTTCCTTAAAAAGCATCACTATGAACAAAGCTAGTGAGGGTGATGGAATTCCAGTTAAGCTATTTCAAATCCTAAAAGATGATGCTGTGAAACTACTGCACTCAATATGCCAGCAAATTTGGAAAACTCAGAAGTGGCCACAGAACTGGAAAAGGTCAGTTTTCATTCAAACCCCCAAAATAGACAATGCCCCAAAATGCTCAAACTACCACACAACTGCAACTCACACACTAGCAAAGTAATGCTCAAAATTATCCAAGCCAGGCTTCAACAGTATGTGAGCCATGAACTTCCAGATGTTCAAACTAGATTTAGAAAAGGCAGAGGACCCAGAGATCAAACTGTCAACATCCACTGGATCATCGAAAAAGCAACAGAGTTCTAGAAAAACATCTATTTCTGCTTTATTAACTATGCCAAAGCATTTGTGTGAATCACAGCAAACTGGAAAATTCTTCAAGAGAAGGAAATACCAGACCACCTTACCTGCCTCCTGAGAAATCTATATGCAGGTCAGAAGCAACAGTTAGAACTGGACATGGAACAACAGAGTGGTTCCAAGTAGGTAAAGGAGTACATCAAAGCTGTATATTGTCACCCCACTTATTTAACTTATATGCAGAGTACATCATGAGAAATGATCAAGATCTCTGGGAGAAATATCAATAACCTCGGATATGCAGATGGAATCACCCTTATAGAAGAAAGCAAAGAAAAACTAAAGAAGCTCTTGATGAAAGTCAAAAAGGAGAGTGAAAAAGTTGGCTTAAAACTCAACATTCAGAAAACTAAGATCATGGCATCTGGTCCCATCACTTCATGGCAAATAGATAGGGAAACAATGGAAATGGTAACAGACTTTATTTTTCTGGGCTCCAAAATCACTGTAGATGGTGACTGCAGCCATGAAATTAGAAGATGCTTGCTCCTTGCAAGAAAAGTTATGACCAATGTAGACAGCATATTAAAAAGCAGAGACATTACTTTCCAACAAAGGTCCATCTAGTCAAAGCTATGGTTTTTCCAGTAGTCATGTATGGATGTGAGAGTTGGACCAAAAGAAAGCTGAGCACCAAAGAATTGATAGTTTTGAACTGTGGTGTTGGAGAAGACTCTTGAGAATCCCTTGGTCTTCAAGGAGAGCCCACCAGTCCATCCTAAAGGAAATCAGCCTTGAATATTCACTGGAAGGACTGATGCTGAAGCTGAAACTCCAATACTTTGGCTACTTTCGAAGAATTAACTCAATGGAAAAGACTTGGATGTTGGGAAAGATTGAAAGCAGGAGGAGAATGGAATGACAGAGGAAAGATGGTTGGATGGCATCACAAACTCAATGGACATGAGTTTGAGTAAGCTCTGGTTTTTTGTGATGGATAGGGATACCTGGTGTGCTGCAGTCCATGGAGTCTCAAAGAGTCGGACACAACTGAGTGACTGAACTGAACTGAATTGATTGTATTTTACTGTCATAGGTAGATCATTTATCTGTTGGTGATGTAATGTATCACCATCTGAATTGTATACATAGAATAAATTTTCAAGGCTTCCTCTTTTTATTCAATGCAGGGTCAAGAATGACTAAATATTTTTAAGCAAAAATTTTAAAATGTAAAGTTTGGTAATTTAATACTGCTTTTGTTGAGTAACTTAAAAAACAATTTTTCTACTTAAAGAAACTGTATCAAATTATATATTAAATTAAGAATATATATAAGCAACAAAATAATAGCAATTCAATAAAGATTTTAAAATTGATAATTCAAAGCTTATTTTCCAGCAAAAGCAACAACATAAAAACTAGAATAGTTGCATAAAAGCTACTTGTAGTGGATTTAGCTTTTAAATGAGTGAAAATCACTGAGTAATGTCCAAGTCTTTGTGACTCCATGGACTATACCATCCCTGGAGTTCTCCAGGCCAGAACACTGGAGTGGGTAGATTTTACCGTCTACAGAGGATCTTCCCAACCCAGGGATCGAACCCAGGTCTCTCACATTGTGGACATATTCTTTACCAGCTGAGCCACCAGGGAAGCCCAAGAATACTGGAGTGAGTAGCCTATCCCTTCAGGAGATCTTCCTGACCCAGGAATCGAACCAGGTCTCCTGTATTGTAGATAGATTCTTTATAAACTGAGCTATCTCCTGCATTGCAGATGTATTCTTTACCAACTGAGTTGTCAGGGAAGCCCAATTTAGCTTTTAACTTCTGCTTTATATGAGAAAATAAGTTTAAATTATCAACTAGATAGGTAGTCTTTCAGATATTACAAATTTGTTTTTTTGTTTTGTTTTAGTATTTTACTAATTATGGGTTGTAAACATAAATAATAAACTATCTTTATTTTTAAACTATTTTTATTTAATTCCCAGAGCCAACCTCACCCGAAAGCACTGAGAATCAAACATAAACCCCTAGATCCACAAGGCAGAGGGCAGTGACAACCAACAGACACCTGCAGGCCGCCTCTCACAGTAGGCCTTCCAGACAGCGAGCAGCCGAGAGAGAGCCCTCCAAGCACAGCCATCTAAGCACTAGAATTTGTAACTTGTTCTGTTCTTAGCCACATTTTACGTATCTTCCAAGGACTCAAGGCCAATACTACTACTGTGTTACTCAAAAAAATAATAATCCTATGAGAGAAATTAAATACTAAGAAATAAAACTCTGTAGATACAGTGGAGCTTTGGAGGGCTACATAATATTGTAATAAAAACACTTAAAAAAAAATCCTTTTCCCCTCACCAAGAACAAATTTTCATTCCTTTGTTGATGGTATTGTTCTCATTAGAAATCTATGTCTTATATCACACCACGTCCAAAAGACTGTAATATCATCTCATTATCAGCTCTATTACTATGGACGGACCCCCTGCATAGACAAACTTCCAAGAGATGATATCCCAAACATCTGGCTTTTCAGGACTCATTCATCCTTTTATTACTAAGTAATATATATAGTAAATACATATAAACATGAATAATTGAGTCATAAATCCAAATCTTACTTGAATTAATTCAAGAAACTCTGATATATAATTATAAAAAATATAATAATAAACCACTAAAACATTTCATCCTAATTCTACATGGACTTTCACAGAGGTGTCAATATAAAATGACCCAAAAATAGAAATGGGTAATTGGAAAAAATATTTAATGACTGGCAAATTTTAAAAGATACACTTGTATTCATTTCTATTTCAAGATACCTTAACCTCCTTCTTCAACATTATCAGCATTTTCTTTACAGCAACTGCTGATCCATAGATAATCTGGCCTAAAATTTTCAGAAAGCCTATGAATCATTTCACAAAACTAGGCTAAATTCAAGATAATCCAAAAATCTTGCTGGAGAATGAACATCTAAATAGAATTACTATTTAGAGAAAGATATTCTACATATAGTGCTATGATTTGGGGGAAAATGCTAGTTAACAATCACTAAACTTTTCTACTCGATCTTCAGAAAACTCAGTTGCCCAAAATGCATTTTTAAATGCTGCAAAATACAAGAGAATTGTCTCTGAATATTTTTTCTTAATTATGCAAGTATGAAAAGTTGTGTGGTTAAAAATAGCATGGTTTTCTGAAGAAGTAATGTTTTTAAGTAATCAGCAAAAATCCCAGCTGGACGTGAAATAATCTTATTATAAAATTTAGTAAAGTACAGAGCAAGGCACAAGTGGCAATTTGCTGATGACATGGAGAGGGATGAATCTGGCAAAGCTGAAAAGTAAGCACAGCTCTGGAGCTGTAAAGCTCCCCAGAGCCACATCTACACTCTGAGAGACAGAATAGGCACATTCTACCTACTAATCATATCTCTAAATAGCTAATGAATAGTTATTTAGATCTGCTACTGATTGAAAGAGTTACATAAGGAAAAAATATCCCATGCAAGTTCAGTTTGGCTTATATTCAAAAACAGAAGCTTTCAAATTCATTTTTCCCCCACTTTGAAACATTAGACCTATAGCCTAACATTCAGAAAACCTGAATTTTTTTATTTTTTTTTAGTTACAACATTTATTTATTTATTTATTTTATTTTTTCTTTTTTTAATTTTATTTTTACTTTATTCTACGTTACAATACTGTATTGGTTTTGCCATACATTGACATGAATCAGCCACAGGTGTACACGAGCTCCCAATCCTGAAGCCCCCTCCCACCTCCAAAGAGTTTGGGATTTTTGTTTGTTTGTTTATTTTTTTGGACTTGCAGACAATTTGTCAAACTCAAGTCTCTAATTCTTACTTTCTGTCTAGGTTACTGTTCCTTTTTCTGTTTTAACCTCCTCAAATGCAAGATCCATTAAGTTTTAACTTACTCTGAACAGTACCAAGTATAATACTATTCGTGACTAGGTGCTTAAAAGGCTCTGCGTGATAGAATGATGATATTGACATATGGTCCCAGTAAAGAGCTGAAACTGTTAAAAAGTGGCAGGGAAGTATGAGCTTGGCATAAGCAGGATCTTTATTTCTAAATAATGACTGATTTGCCTAAAAGATGTGTAGTTAGTTGAACTGAAAATAAAATAATTAGCATGGTCTTTCCTAATGCTAAAAGCTTTAAATAAAAACAATAAGCCAGAAGGACTTAATTCTTAGAAAAAATAAAAGGTCATATATCTATCCCCCAGAAACTGAGTTGGCTTGCTGATAAAATTAATGCAAATATCAGAACATAATTTTGGCATTTAGTCTTTGTCTTATTTTAATTCTTTTTTCAGAATTATGCTTTTGATTATAATAACATCTAAAAACTTGAAGATTTTAATCAAATCTTGGAGCTGCTTCTTAACAGATGACTGATAATTACCCTTTATTCAGAGATTCCCTAAATTAGCAGCTAAGAAAGCTGGGTAATTGTCACCATTTGGCAACCATGTGGCTTTGGGAAGGTCATTGTATTTCTCTCAAATTCTAGTGACCCTTTAATATTTTATAAAAATATTATGTTTCTTTCTTGCAAATTTCACATGAACTGGAAAAAAGGTGTTTTATGTAATCAAACACAGCTCTACAAATGTTAGAGATTGTCATTGTCATACTCATGATAGTCATGATAACAATGAGGAGATGAATTAGACTAGTTTTCATATATATTTTATACAACATAATCACTAGAGCTTTCACTTAAGAGGTGTTAGCAAAAGGAAAAAAGAAGACAAAGTTCTACATTTGTAAAAGTCATCTCTCTCACTCTCTATTACCTTAGTTTAATGGGATCATGTGGTATGCATTGCTTTGAATTACTTTTTTCTCAATATTATATCTTGGCTATATTCACTAAATTAATTGCCTTCTTTTAAACTGCTATACACAAAATGTACCAAGATTTGAGGGTATTAAAGTTTATTATTAAACTAATAAAAACTATTCTAGGTGGTAAAATTCTGTATCTAAATCTTCTGTAGAGAATTTCCCTAGAAAAATAAATAAACCCCTAGAATGAAATAGCATGTAAAATAGCTATATTACCAGTGAAACGTGTCTTTTCATTAAGGTACACAAAAAGATTACATTTTGCAGTTCCATTGCATCTGGGTGGATTCATATGACCAATTCTGGACACACTGGCAGAAATCGTATATTTTCCATCCATGTCTAGTCCCTAAATTTGCTATAAGATTTGTCACTTTTTTTTTTAAGTCTCCTAGCCAGATGCAGGACACTAAATAATTTTATGTTATCCAGCCATGTGTATTTATTTTTCTATGACTTGCTCATGTATATTGCTTTTCTGTTTTGTTCACCTCTTTCATTTTTATTTGTAAGATTTATGTGTTGTTCTTTAGTTGCTAAGTCGTGTACAAATTTTTTACAAACCCATGGAATGTAGCCTGCCCGGCTCCTCTGTCCTTGGATATCTAAGGCAAGAAGGCTGGAGTGGGTTGCCATTTCCTTCCCAGAGATAGAACCTGTGTATCCTGCTTGGGAGGGAGGCAAATTCCTTACCATTCAGCCACAGGGAAGCCCCAAGATTTCTATAACTAGCAGTAAAAATATCTTTGTGTCCTATGTGAGGTAGATAGAATTTCTGTAGGTCTATTAAATTTGTTTACATAAATTTCGATCATTCAGAATATTTTCAAAGATTCTGTCATCAAATTAATCTATTTCTTCTCTTTCATATTCTGGTTATTTTACCATATTTGAAGAACCTCACTTTGTCCCCTCAAAAAGCACTCACACAAAATAGCTCAATTTTTATGCTAAGTCTTCTAGAATTTAATATCTAAATAATATTACAATATTGCTCCACATAGTGCTGCACTCAATATGCCAGCAAATTTGGAAAACTCAGCAGTGGCCACAGGACTGGAAAAGGTCAATTTTCATTTCAATTCCAGAAAAAGGCAATGTGGGGCCCTAAATGGGAAACCTTAAAAACAAAGGGGCTAACTTTGTGGTCAAAAACCTAAGATGGCGCCTGGCGGAAGAGATGGGGGCAGGGTCTATGTTGTCTGTCAAAGTTTTTGATTGCCTCTCTTGATTTCTGTGCACGTAGACAGTGTATGATCTCCATAGACTCTTGTTATAATGAAGGGACATGGCAATTTGACCTTTAACATGATTGGTGCAACTATGGAAAGTCCCTCCTAAAACCCTCCTGTTTGTCTATATAAGTTGGGAGTATGCAACAATAAACCGGAAGTGCTTAGACAGAACCCCTGTTGCATCTGATTGTCTCTCGCTGCCCGAGGGGCTGGGTTGGCGGACAGCAGGCTCACCTCTCCTCGGGAACCCCTCGGTTTTGCTGAGGGCAGTTCCACTGCCTCTACTCTTTCTGCAGAGCGCCCCCGCAGGCAATGCCAAGGAATGCTCAAACTACCACACAGTTGCCCTCAACTCACATGCTAGTAAAGTAATGCTCAAAATTCTCCAAGCCAGGCTTCAGCAATACATGAACTGTGAACTTCCTCATGTTCAAGCTGGTTTTCAAAAAAGGCAGAGGAACCAGAGATCAAATTGCCATGCTGGATCATGGAAAAAGCAAGAGAATTCCAGAAAAAAATCTATTTCTGCTTTATTGACTATGCCAAAACCTTTGACTGTGTGGATCACAATAAAATGTGGAAAATTCTGAAGGAGATGGGAATATCAGACCACCTGACCTGCCTCTTGAGAAATCTGTATGCAGGTCAGGAAGCAACAGTTAGAACTGGACATGGAACAACAGACTGGTTCCAAATAGGAAAAGGAGTATGTCAAGGCTGTATATTGTCACCCTACTTATTTAACTTCTATGCAGAGTACATCATGAGAAACGTTGGACTGGAAGAAACACAAGCTGGAATCAAGATTGCCAGGAGAAATATCAATAATCTCAGATATGCAGATGACACCACCCTTATGGCAGAAAATGAAGAGGAACTCAAAAGCCTCTTGATGAAAGTGAAAGAGGAGAGTGAAAAAGTTGGCTTAAAGTTCAACATTCAGAAAATGAAGATCATGGCATCTGGTCCCATCACTTCATGGGAAATAGATGGGGAAACAGTGTCAGACTTCATTTTGGGGGTCTCCAAAATCACTGCAGGTGGTGCTTGCAGCCATGAAATTAAAAGACGCTTACTCCTTGGAAGAAAAGTTATGACCAACCTAGACAGCACATTCAAAAGCAGAGACATTACTTTACCGACTAAAGTCCGTCTAGTCAAGGCTATGGTTTTTCAAGTGGGCATGTATGGATGTGAGAGTTGGACTGTGCAGAAAACTGAGCACCAAAGAATTGATGCTTTTGAACTGTGGTGTTGGAGAAGACTCTTCAGAGTCCCTTGGACTGCAAGGAGATCCAACCAGTCCATTCTGAAGGAGATCAGCCCTGGGATTTCTTTGAAAGGAATGATACTAAAGCTGAAACTCCAGTATTTTAGCCACCTCATGTGAAGAGTTGACTCATTGGAAAAGACTCTGATGCTGGGAGGGATTGGGTGAAGGAGGAGAAGGGGATGACAGAGGATGAGATGGCTGGATGGCATCACTGACTCAATGGGCATGAGTCTGAGTGAAGTCCGGGAGTTGGTGATGGACAGGGAGGCCTGGTGTGCTGCGATTCATGGGGTCACAAAGAGTCAGGCATGACTGAGTGACTGAACTGATCTGATTTATAATTTCATTTTTAAAGTATTCTTCATCCATTACCAAAAATGTAGTTTTTGGTGAGGGAAGCAAATTTGGAATTCAACATTTTTCTTTTTTTCCATGTATTTTAATATATCAACATGATGTTCACAAACCAATATGGCATTTTTCTTCCACAGCAGATGATATAATAATCTTTCCTGGATGCTTTTAGGATTCTTTATATTTAAAGATTAGTCCATTTTTCAGAATATATTATAATCTCTACATTCTTCTAATTATTTTATTGTTATAAACTCTTTCTGTGTACAGATTGAATTATTTTGTAAAAGTTGTTTTCTAAATTTTGTATATGCAGTTTTCTAACAAACTGCAGAAAATTCTTAAAGAGATCGGAATACCACACCACCTTACCTGCCTCCTGAGGAATCTGCATGCTGGTCAAGAAGCAACAGTTAGAACCAGATAATTAATAAAAAATTGTTCCAAATTGAGAAAGTACATCAAGGCTGTATATTGTCACCCTGGTTATTTAATTTACATGCAGAATACATCACGTGAAATGCCTGGCTGGATGAAGCACAAGCTGGGATGAAGATTGATGGGAGAAATATCAACAACCTCAGATATGCAGATGACACTACCTTTATGGAAGAAAGCTAAGAGGAAATGAAGAACCTCTTGATGAAAGTTAAAGGGGAGAGTGGAAAAGCTAGCTTAAAACTCAACATTCGAAAAACAGAGATTATGGCATCCAGTTCCATCACTTCAAGGCAAATAGATGGGAAACAATGGAAACAGTGGAAACAGATTTTATTTTCTTGGGCTCCAAAATCTCTGTGGACAGTGACTGCAGCCATGAAATTAAAAGATGCTTGTTCCTTGGAAGAAAAGCTATGACCTATCTAGACAGCATATTAAAAACCAGAGACAGTACTTTGCCAAAAAAAAAAGGTCCATCTAGTCAAAGCTATGGTTTTTCCAGTAGTCATGTATGGAGGTGAGAGTTGGACTATAAAGAAGGTTGAGTGCCATAGAAGTGATGCTTTTGAACTGTGATGTTGGAGAAGACTCTTGAAAGTCCCTTGGACAGCAAGGAGATCCAACCAGTCAGCCCTAAAGGAAATCAGTCCTGAATATTCATTGGAAGGACTGATGCTGAAGTTGAAGCTCCAATACTTTGGCCACCTGATGTGAAGAACTGATTCACTGGAAAAGATCCTGATGCTGGGAAATACTGAAAGCAGGAGAAGAAGGGAACAACAGAGGAAAGATGGTTGGATGGCATCACCGACTCATTGGACATAAGTTTGAACAAGATCCGGCAGTTGGTGATGGACAGGGAAGTCGGGCATGCTGCAGTCCATGGGTAGTAAAAAGTAGGACAAAACTGAGCAATTGAACTGAACTGAAAATTGGGTTTATTTTGCTTGTTCCATTTGACCTATTCTTTTCACCACAAATGCCTAGAATGCTTATGGTGATCAATCATTTTCTGGCTGTTACATCTATCAACTTCTCTGGAGTAACTTATATCTTTGTTCTTTTCCACCAAATTCTTTTATTTCCCCAATACTGTCTTTTATAACAATCCTGCTTTTCACAGCTTCAAAAAGTTTCCTTTTTTCTAATACTTTATTTTTTTTCTGCCAGTGTTTTTCTATCTCTTCCTTTTTACCCCTTCATTGATAATTATTTTAATCTCTTAATCTCTAATTTCTGAAAATTCACATTTTTATCTCTTTAATGTTGTTCTTATTATTTCAACTATTCTTTAATTATTCTGGAGTAATATATTTACAAATGCCTGTTTCTAAGGTCTGTCTTTTATTTATTATATCCATTTTCTTCACTTTCTTAAAATTGTGGATAGATTTGGCAATTTCCTAAGAAAAGTGAGGCTTCATTATCCCTGACTTCATGACTGAGTACTATTTTTACTGTATCCTTGTAATCTGAGTTGTAGGAGAGGAGATTGTTGGTTTATGATGATTTTTGAGTTTTTTAATTTGCTTCGGAGAAACAGAATGTTTAATGTGCTAAGTGAACTGAGCAGTTCCATTTCAGATTTATCATTTTTCATCTTTTGTCATTAAATTTTATTTATTCTTTGGTACTCAGAAAAATACAGTCCCAAATGAGCTCAGAATTTAGCTCTCAACTCCAAATTTAGTTTTTACATCCCTGAATTCTTAAAACTAGTGTGGATCTCAGTGGCTATATGTGTTTTGGTTTTGTTTGTTTTTAATAACTTTCAAGAAATTTCTGCTTAGGTAATGGTGGTCAGCAGCTCATGGATATGTTTCACATTCCTGTGTCTCTTCTTCTGTCACGCTACATCAACTTCAAGCTGCTTTTATTTTTTTCTGGTGCTCTGCCTGCAGAAACTTACATTTCTTTTTTCATTTTCTTGCCTTTCTTTTCCTTTTCTGTGTGTGCACACGTGTGCACATGCTTGCCTGTGTGCACAAGCTTACTTATATGCCTATGGATACTGTTTGGCTGACCTCTTTTTTGAAAGAGAGAAATGTCATAATATAGCAGTGTCTGGGAGGTGCTTATCACATCACAGCGATTTAGACTAAATTTCATATTCTTCATAATTTATGGTATACTGATACTGCTGATTCTTGATTTTTGTATTTTTTTTTCCATTTCAAATGATTCAGGGAAGGGAAATCAAGTGCATGTACTCTTTAATTCTTACTAGAAGCATTGACTTTTGACTCTCAGGATTTATCTCTAGACTACTTCAAACTACATAATAAAAAAAAAAAAAGAATGAATCTGATTTTAATATTAAAAAAAAAACTCTATTATTCTTATACTCAGATTTGACAACTAAGATTTTAGCTCTAATTTTCATGATCCCTAATTCCTGAATATAAATAAATCCTTAGTGACTGAAAACCAAATATACTACAACAAAGAAAGGAAGAAAGAATGAGATTAAAGGCAATGACAATAGTTGACCCACCAGAGAAAATTCAAAGAACAGAGTTATGAATGTTAAGAATAAACAGTATTTATTGACATGCTTTTGAATTTTTTTTTATTAATAAGAATGAAAAGAGAAAAGACCAAACAGTGGTAGACTGATCAAAGAGAAGAGTGATTATGGAAAGAAGTAAGAGTCAACAAAATGAGGTGCAGAGTCTGGTTTTTATACAGTGAAGTCTTTGGCTGGAGGGACAGGAAAATGACACGTTGTTGAATACTACTTTGATGTGTGTGCTATGTGCTTTGCTGCTCAGTCATGTCCAACTCTGCAACCCCGTGGACTGTAGCCCGCCAGGCTCCTCTGTCCATGGAATTCTCCAGGCAAGAATACTGGAGTGGGTTGCCATGTCCTCCTCCAGGGGATCTTCCCAGTCCAAGGATCAAACCCAGGTTTCCCACATTACAGGCAGATTCTTTACCATCTGGGTCACAACATCTGATAAGATGAGGTAAAAAAATCTCTACCAAGATACTGTTTGGTCCTCATGGGGTTATTTACTCTCAACAAACATAAGTTTCATTAAAAATCTTCATTTAAACAGATTTTTCCTTTTTATGGAAAAATTTAGAAACTTCAAGGTTTTTCTATAGCACTCAGAAAAGTCAGAATAATAATTTAAATAAAAATAAAGTTAGACTGACTGGTTGTTGTATGCACAATTACGGGGGTGGGGCGGGAAGGGTAAAAACTTATTGCAAGTCAAACCATAGTGTATCTTCCTTTATTTTCATCTGCTGATATGGACAGCACATGGGTTTCACTAACTTTTATATTAACAATGTATTTACATAAATATTCACACAGAAAAGCGTTCTGTTCCAATCAGAAAGCATGTCAGCATAACCCCATTTAACTGGAACATTATTCATACCTTTTTCTCAAAATGCTGCCAATTATCAAACTGAAACCTCAGGCCAGTTATTCTGACAAACTAGTGGTATTTAAAGCCTCATAATAGCTGATCTCCACTGAGGGGGATGGAGGGGTCTATTCTGACATCAGTCTTACCTGTTACAACCAGACACCTTATCCATCGTTTCTTCTACTTTGTTGTTGTTTACCTGCTATATTCACTAACTCTTCAAAATAGGTGAAGTTCCAAAGTTCTGACATGATTTATTCATTATTCTGAGTCTTCTATCTAAGGGATTTCAACCTCACATTGCAGAATTCCAGGCATGAACTCTCAATTTCTCAATTCCTTCAATCTTCTTCCCGTCCCCCCTCCCCCCACCCCAATTTTTCACACGGCAATATTCTTTTGTTCTAGCCCTTCAGGGTTAAGAAAAGAGGTCCTTCTTGTTGTGAGCCAAGCTTCCAACTGTTCTAATGATTAAAAACTCTCCTATATTCTTCTAGACTTATTCTTCATTGTATAGGTTTGTTATGAGTTATACTGTGAGCTTCCAAATTTCATATATTGAAGTCCTATCCCCAATACCTCAAAATACAATCTTATTTGAAAATAGGTCTGTCTACATAGTTAGATAAGATAAGGTCATACTGGAATAGGGTGGGTCTTTAATCCTGTCTGACTGATGTCTTTATAAAAATGTAAAATTTTGACACTGATACACAGAGAGAAAATGCCATGTAAAAACCGAGGCAGAGATTGGAATGATGTATACAAGAGCCAAAGGTTGCCAACAAATCACCAGAAGTGAGAAGAAAGGCATGAACTGATCCTTCCCTAGTGCCTTCAGCATGGTCTTGCCAATACTTTGACCCTGGAATTCTAGCCTCCAGAACTATGAGATAATGAATTTCTGTCATTTAAGCAACTAGGTTGGTGGTACTTTGCTATGATAGTCCTAGCAAAGTAGTTCTATGTCCTGTTTTCCATAGTTCAAAACTCTATTTCTATTCCTCTTTCTGAAACTGCCCATTTTAACCTCTCTCTTTCTAAATGCTATAGGAAAAAGATACCTTTTCTGGTGGGATTGATGGAGTGCACAACCTGCCTTGTCTAACTCAATGAAATTAAGCCATGCCCTATGGGGCAATCCAAGACAGTCAGGTCATAGTGGAGAGGTCTGAGAGAATGTGGTCCACTGGAGAAGGGAATATCAAACCACTTCAGTATTCTTGCCTTGAGAAGCCCATGAACAGTATGAAAAGGCAAAAAGATAAAACACTGAAAGATGAACTCCCCGGTCGGTAGGTGCCCAATATGCTACTGGAAATCAGTGGGGAGATAACTCCAGAAAGAATTAAGGGATGGATCCAAAGCAAAAACAACACCCAGTTTTGGCTGGGACTGGTGATAGAAGCAATGTCCAATGCTGTAAAGAGCAATGTTGCATAGGAACCTGAAATGTTAGGGCCATGAATCAAGGCAAACTGGAAGTGGTCAAACAAGAGATGGCAAGAGTGATCATCAACATTCTAGGAATCAGCGAACTAAGACGGACTGGAATGGGTGAATTTAACTCAGATGACCATTATATCTACTACTGTGGGCAGGAACGCCTTAGAAAAAATGGAGTAGCCATCATTGTCAACAAAAGAGTCTGAAATGCAGTAGTTAGATGCAATCTCAAAATTGACAGAATGATTTCTATTCATTTCCAAGGCAAACCATTCAATATCACAGTAATCCAAATCTATGCCCTGACCAGTAACACTGAAGAAGCTGAAGTTGAATGGTTCTGTGAAGACCCACAAGACCTTTTAGAACTAACACCCAAAAATGATGTCCTTTTCATTATAGGGGACTGGAATGCAAGAGTAGGAAGTCAAGAAACACCTGCAGTAACAGGCAAATTTGGCCTTGGAATACAGAAAGAAGGAGGGGAAAGCTAATAGAGTTCCACCAAGAGAACGCACTGGTCATGGCAAACACCCTCTTCCAGCAACACAAGAGACGACTCTAAACATGGATGTCAACAGATGGCCAACACCAAAATCAGATTGATTATATTATTTGCAACCAAATATGGAGAAGCCCTATACAGTCAGCAAAAATAAGACCATCAAATGACTATGGCTCAGACATGAACTCATTATTGCCAAGTTCAGACTTAAATTGAAGAAAGTGGGGAAAACCACTACACCATTCAGGTATGACCTAAATCAAATCCCTTCTGACTATACAGTGGAAGTGAGAAATAGATTTAAGGGACTATATCTGACAAACAGAGTGCCTGATGAACTATGGATGGAGGTTCATGACTTCTTACAGG
This sequence comes from Nanger dama, assembly GCA_917880005.1. Lineage (NCBI taxonomy): Eukaryota > Metazoa > Chordata > Mammalia > Artiodactyla > Bovidae > Nanger > Nanger dama. The sequence goes on from CAKJTW010000010.1 coordinate 13,599,699, forward strand.
AGACAGGGGGCAAGACCATCCCCAAGAAAAGAAATGCAAAAAAGCAAAATGGCTATCTGAGGAAGTCTTACAAGTAGCTGCGAAAGGAAAAGAAGTGAAAAGCAAGGAGAAAAGGAAATATATACCCATTTGAATGCAAAGTCCCAAAGAATAGTAAGGAGAAATAAGGAAGCCTTCCTCAGTGATCAAAGCAAAGAAACGGAGGAAAACAATAGAATGGGAAAGACTACAGCTCTCTTTAAGAAAATTAGAGATACCAAGGGAACATTTCATGCAAAGATAGACTCAATAAAGGACACAAATGGTATGAACCTATCAGAAGCAGAAGATATTAAGAGGTGGCAAGAATATACAGAATTGTACAAAAAAGATCTTCATGACCCAGATAATAACAATGGTGTGATCACTCACCTAGAGCCAGACATCCTGGAATGTGAGGTCAAGTCTGCCTTAGGAAGCATCACTACGAGCAAAGCTAGTGGAGGTGATGGAATTCTAGTCGAGCTATTTCAAATCCTGAAAGATAATGCTCTGAAAGTGCTGCACTTAATATGTCAGCAACTTTGGAAACTTCAGCAGTGGCCACAGGATTGGAAAAGGTCAGTTTTCATTGCAATACCAAAGAAAAACAATGCCAAAGATTGCTCAAACTACTGCACAATTGCACTCATCTCACACACTAGTAAAGTAATGCTCAAAATTCTCCAAGTCAGGCTTCAGCAATATGTGAACCGTGAACTTCCTGATGTTCAAGCTGGTTTTAGAAAAGGCAGAAGAACCAGAGATCAAATTGCCAACATCCACTGGATCATGGAAAAAGCAAGAGAGTTCCAGAAAAACATCTACTTCTGCTTTATTGACTATGCCAAAGCCTTTGACTGTGTGGATCACAATCAACTGTGGAAAATTCTGAAGGAGATGGGAATACCAGACCACCTGACCTGCTTCTTGAGAAGCCTGTATCCAGGTCAGGAAGCAACAGTTAGAACTGGACATGGAACAACAGACTGGTTCCAAATAGGGAAAGGAGTATGTCAAGGCTGTATGTTGTCACTCTGCTTATTTAACTTATATGCAGGGTACATCATGAGAAATGCTGGGCTGGAGGAAGCACAAGCTGGAATCAAGATTTCCAGGAGAGATATCAATAACCTCAGACATGCAGATGACACCACCCTTATGGCAGAAAGTGAAGAAGCATTAAAGAGCCTCTTGATGCAAGTGAAAGTGGAGAGGGAAATGTTGGCTTAAAACTCAATATTCAGAAAACTAAGATCATGAGATCGGATCCCGTTCAGTTCAGTTCAGTCGCTCAGTCGTGTCCAATTCTTTGCGACCCCATGAATCGCAGCATGCCAGGCCTCCCTGTCTGTCACCAACTCCCAGAGTTCACTCAGACTCACATCCATCAAGTCAATGATGCGATCTAATCATCTCATCCTCTGTCGTCCCCCTTCTCTTCCCTGCCCCCAATCTCTCCCAGCATCAGAGTCTTTTCCAATGAGTCAACTCTTCACATGATGTGGCCAAAGTACTGGAGTTTCAGCTTTAGCATCATTCCTTCCAAAGAAATCCTTCATGGCAAATAAATGGGGAAACATTGGAAAGAGTGGCAACAGTGGCAGACTATTTTGGGGGCTCCAAAATCACTGCAGATGGTGACTGCGACTGCAGCTGTGAAATTAAAAGACGCTTACTCCTTGGAAGGAAAGTTATGACCAACCTAAACAGCATATAAAAAGCAGAGACATTACTTTGCCAAGAGAGGTCCATGTAGTCAAAACTATCATTTTTCCAGTAGTCTTGTATGGATGTGAGATTTTGACTATAAAGAAAGCTGTGCACTGAATAACTGATGCTTTTTAACCGTGGTGTTGGAGAAGACTCTTGAAAGTCCCTTGGGTTGCAAGGAGATCCAACCAGTCCATCCTACAGGAAATCAGTCCTGAATATTCATTAGAAGGACTGATGCTGAAGCTGAAACTCCAATACTTTAAACACCTGATGTAAAGAACTGACGCATCTGAAATGACCCTGATGCTAGGAAAGATTGAAGGCGGAGGAGAAGGGGATGACAGAGAATGAGATGGTTGTATGGCATAACCAATTCAATGGACATGAGTTTGAGTAAACTCCAGGAGTTGATGATGGACAGCAAGGCATAACATGCTGCAGTCCATGGGGTCGCAAAGAGTGTGACACCACTGAGTGACTGAACTGAACTGAAAAACCACAATAGCAAAGGGAGAACACAGAACTTCACAATCTTCACACTGGTAACTTCAGAGATAGTTTAGAAAATTCATAAAACAAAACAAAAAAGGGCTGCTATAAAACAGAAACTCAGTAACTTAGACTGAGCTCCTAAAAAGTGAAGAATATCTTCCAGAATTAAAATTCTACACAAGGGTTCGAAATTCATAATCTTTCCCAGAAAACACAAAAACATCAAAATGCTGGACAACCTGAGGGACAATAAAGATAAAAAGATGAACCCAGGAGACTCAGTTACATCATAATATGAGTTCTAAAAAGACATAAAGGTATATTAAGTGGAGAAAATTTTCAAACATACACATACAAATATACGCATATGCACACAATTTTCCAAAGAGAAGCATAAGGACTCAATCTCTAAAATTAAAGAATCTGTACTGAAACTAGGAAATAATGGTGGGAAAGGGAGTCCATTTCTCATCAATCAGAAGTAGGAGTTCAAAATCCAAAGGATATTAAAAGTTACTAAAATCTCCATAAGAATTAAAAAGAAAAACAAATCAACTACTAAGGAGAATGACTCCTCCACAGAAACATGAAATGCTACAGGAAGATGGGACAATCCTTTCAAAGATCTAAGAGTGTGTTTAATCCAGAAACCTGCAACCAAATGTAAATTAAATATTAGATCGCTATAAAAGTATTTTCATACTGAAAGAACTTGGGAGAATAGCCTTCCAGAATTCTTCCTTAGAACATATTAAGAAGTGCAGTGAACATATTAAAGGTGTTATGGAGAAACAATGACTGTTAGACCTACTCTGAAATAGCCTGAGAAAAAAAATGCCCAGAGGAACTCAGGTGGAAAGGGAAGGACTTGTTATTATTGTGGAAAGGATGGATATCTCAAGGGGGATTGCCCTCAGGTGTCTAAGCTGCCCCAAGTCAGGTCTGCAAGAACCACATTGGAGAAGAGACTGCCCTCCGAGGCAGAGTGTACAATGTCACAAACCTCATTCTATAGTTCATCAAGCACTCTATCTATCAGATCTAGGCCCTTAAACCTATTTTTCACTTCCACTGTATAATCATAAGGGATTTGATTTAGGTCATACCTGAATGGTCTAGCAGTTTTCCCTACTTTCTTCAATTTAATTCTGAATTTGATAATAAGGAGTTCATGATCTGAGCCTCAGTCAGCTCCTGGTCTTGTTTTTGTTGACTGGATAGAGCTTCTCTATCTTTGGCTGCAAAGAATATGATCAATCTGATTTTGGTGTTGACCATCTGGTGATGTCCATGTGTAGAGTCTTCTCTTGAGTTGTTCGAAGAGGGTATTTGCTATGACCAGTGCACTTTCTTGGCAAAACTCTATTAGTCTTTGCCCTGCTTCATTCTGCATTCCAAGTCCAAATTTGCCTGTTACTCCAGCTGTTTTTTGACTTCCTACTTTATCATTCCACTCCCTATAATGAAAAGGACATCTTTTTTGTGTGTTAGTTTAAAAGATTTTGTAGGTCTTCTTCAAACCGTTCAACTTTAGCTTCTTCAGCATTACTGGTTGGGGCATAGACTTGGATTACCATGATATTGAATGGTTTGCCTTGGAGATGAACAGAGATCATTCTGTGGTTTTTTAGACTGTATCCAAGTCTGCATTTCAGACTCTTTTGTTGACCATGATGGCTAGTCCATTTCTTCTGTAGTAGATAGGTATAATGGCCCACAGTAGTAGATATAATGGTCATCTGAGTTAAATTCACCCATTCCAGTCCTTTTTAGTTTGCTGATTCCTAGAATGTCGACATTCACCCTTGTCATCTCTTGTTTGACCACTTCCAATTTGCCTTGATTCATGGACTTGACATGCAATATTGCTCTTTACAGCATCGGACCTTGCTTCTATCACCAGTCACATGCACAACTGGGTATTGTTTTTGCTTTGGCTTCATCCCTTCATTCTTTCTGGAGTTATTTCTCCACTGATCTCCAGTAGCATGTTGGGCACCTACTGACCTGGGGAGTTCCTCTTTCAATATCCTATCATTTTAATTTTTCATACTGTTCATGGGGTTCTCAAGGCAAGAATACTGAAGTGGTTTGCCATTCTCTTCTCCAGTGGACCACATTCTGTCAGACCTCTCCACCATGACCTGCCCATCTTGGGTTGCCCCATGGGCATGGCTTAGTTTCACTGAGTTAGACAAGTCTGTGGTCCTAGTATGATTAGATTGACTAGTTTTCTGTGAGTATGTTTTAAGTGTGTCTGCCCTCTCATGCCCTCTTGCAACACCTACCATCTTACTTGGGTTTCTCTTACCTTGGGCGTGGGGTATGTTTTCACAGCTGCTCCAGCAAAGCACAGCCACTGCTCCTTACCTTGGATGAGGGGTATCTCCTCACCACTGCCCTTCCTGACATTCAATGTGGCATGGCTCCTCTAGGCCCTCCTGTGTCCACGCAGCCACCTCTCCTTGACGTGGGGTTGCTCTTCCCAGCAGCCGCCCCTGGCTTTGGGTGCAGGGTGACTCCTCACGGCCACCGTCCCTGGCCTCAGACGTGGGGTGGCTCCTCTCAGCCATCATCCCTTATCTTGGATGCAGGGTAGCTCCTCTCAGCTGTTCCTGCACCGTTGCAGCCTGGCACTCTCGGCCACTGCCCCTGACCTCTGGCACAGGGTAACTCCTCTTGGCCCCACACTTCGGGCATAGCATCCTCTCATGGCAGCACCAAAATGGAGCCTTGTTGGGGGTTTATACCTACCTGCTAAAGCAGAGAGACACCCAATGTTCCTGCAAGAGGAGCAGCCAGAAATGGGCAAAGTGTTTGGACAGAACTTTCTTTTCTTGGTCACTTTTTCGTGATCTCTTTGACCATTTTTTAATTGCATGGGGAATTACAACTACAAGTCTTTGACTGTGTGGATCACAATAAAATGTGGAAAATTCTGAGAGAGATGGGAATACCAGATCACCTGCCCTGCCTCTTGAGAAATCTGTATGCAAATCAGGAAGCAACATTTAGAACTGGACATGGAACAACAGACTGGTTCCAAATAGGAAAAGGAGTACATCAAGGCTGTATATTGTCACCTTGCTTATTTAACTTCCATGCAAAGTATATCATGAGAAATTCTCGACTGGAAGAAACATAAGCTGGAATCAAGATTGCTGGGAGAAATATCAATAACCTCAGATATGCATATGACACCACCCTTATGGCAAAAAGTGAAGAGGAACTCAAAAGCCTCTTGATGAAAGTGAAAGAGCAGAGCGAAAAAGTTCACTTAAAGCTCAACATTCCGAAAATGAAGATCATGGCATCTGGTCCCATCACTTCATGGCAAATAGGTGGGAAAACAGTGGAAACAGTGTCAGACTTTATTTTGGGGGGCTCCAAAATCACTGCAGGTGGTGATTGCAGCCATGAAATTAAAAGACGCTTACTCCTTGGAAGAAAAGTTATGACCAACCTAGATAGCATATTGAAGAGCAGAGACATTACTTTGTCGACTAAGGTCCATCTAGTCAAGGCTATGGTTTTTCCTCTGGTCATGTATGGATATGAGAGTTGGACTGTGAAGAAAGCTGAGGGCCTAAGAATTGATGTGTTTGAACTCTTGAGAGTCCCTTGGACTGCAAGGAGATCCAACCAGTCCATTCTGAAGGAGATCAGCCCTGGGAGTTCTTTGGAAGGAATGATACTAAAGCTGAAACTTCAGACTTTGGCCACCTGATGCAAAGAGTTGACTCATTGGAAAAGACTTTGATGCTGGGAGGGATTGGGGGCAGGAGGAGAAGGGGACGACAGAGGATGAGATGGCTGGATGGCATCACTGAGTCAATGGGCGTGAGTCTGAGTGAACTTCGGGAATTGGTAATGGACAGTGAGGCCTGGCGTGCTGCGATTCATGGGGTCACAGAGTGGGACACGACTGAGCGACTGAACTGAACTGAACTGAACCCAATCTCTCAGATCATAAACTTTCAAAGAACTTGTGATTCATGCCATTAGTGTGTACTTTTACTTAGACTCCAAGGTCGGTAGTCTTCAGGAACCAGACTTACTAGGAGCACGTATGGAATGAGGTGAAACTCTAGCTCCAGCAGCACGTTTGAGAACTAGATAGAACTCTACGTTCAGCAGCATCTCTTGTGGCTGTTTCCATATGGGGCCAGAGTCCTAAAAGCAAGTCCTTGTCATAGCTCTGCCACCAAACTATGTGGATAGAAGCATTGCTGGTAACCATGAGGTTCTTGAGGACACAGATCAGAAACTGCAGGTTGCAGTTAGATTGGGGTTAAAGTGGGCTTCCCTCCTTTGGTAATGCTGCTAGCGGGCCAGAGAAAACTCTCCAATAGCTTTCGTCTCAACTCTCTAGATCGAAGACAATGGCACCCCACTCCAGTACTTTTGCCTTGAAAATCCCATGAATGGAGGAGCCTGGTAGGCTGCAGTCCATGGGGTCGCAGAGTCAGATATGACCAAACGACTTCACTTTCACTTTTCACTTTCTTGCATTGGAGAAGGAAATGTCAACCCACTCCAGTGTTCTTGCCTGGAGAATCCCAGGGATGGCGGAGCCTGGTGGGCTGCCGTCGCACAGAGTTGGACACGACTGAAGCGACTTAGCAGCAGCAGTTCCCTAGATATCTCTTCTGTAGAATCTGCGGAAATAAACTGTAAGGATTTGTCCTAGTAGCTTGAGGACAAAAATCACTTTTTCCTTGTTAGCAAACCCTCCACAACTTCTTTTGCTCTTAAATATACTGGCAGTGCCACTCGAAAGTGACATATTGGTTGTTGTTCATCCCTTAATAACTCACCACTTCTATTGTGGTCAGGATTATACTCAGGAATGTGCACAGGCACATGGGAGATGGATATTTCCCCTAGTAGTCCCAGCTTGGGAAATATTCTGGGAAAGATACTCTGGTCCACCCAGGGTGGCATCAGAGGAAAAGGGCAAATCAAACAACAGTCTTGGTGGTATGAAACTAAGTCAGTCTAGGATGCCATCAAGTCTACCCCAGGTGCATCTCCCCCATCTCGGTGGTAGAACCTGAAGAGGCGATTAAGGAGCCTGTGTTGGTAAAGGACAGACTAAGTCCAACCAGGGAAGGAAAGCTTCAGTGGAAAGTCTGTCTACACCCCCATCTATGGCAAGGAGGGACGCCTGTGGTGGAAAGAAACCACAGCTGTGGATGCCACTTTTTCTCTCTTGCAGATGGGAGCTAACAGTTCCAGAACCACTCTTTTAAAATGTATTTTAAAAACTGGGACAACTTTGATCCCCAGAGTTAAAAAAAAAAAGTCTTATCTGTGATACTGAATGGCCACAGTATCCTTTGGAAGATGGGGAATGCTAGCCAGTTGAAGGGTCTCTTAATTATGATACTGTTTTATAATTAGACCAGTTTTAAAAAACAGCCCATCCTACCATGGCCCACCCTCTACACATGTAACATTTAAACAGTCACTGAAACAAGCTAGAGGTCTAAGCTGCCTCAGGACATTTAATTTCTGGGGCACAAGGACCAAGCAGTGAATACAAAATGTACTTACTTTACTGTCTCCTGTTGGCCCTTGAAAAGTTTTAAAATAAATCAGATGCCTTTCATGCAATCAAAATATTTCATCTCATGAAGACTATAAGCTAAACTTCACAAAACTCTACTTCCTCTCTGACTCAATGAAGTTCAGTTCAGTTCAGTTGTTTGGTCCTGTCCAACTCTGCAGCCCCATGGATTGCAGCAGGCCCAGATTTTCTGTCCATCATCAATTCCCAGAACTTGCTCAAACTCATGTCCATTGAGTGATGCCATCCAACCATCTCATCCTCTGTCATCACCTTCTCCTCCCACTTTCAATCTTCCCAGCATCAGGGTCTTTTCCAATGAGTCATCCTTCACATCAGGTGACCAAAGTATGGGAATTTCAGCTTCAGCATCAGTCCTTCCAATGAATATTCAGGTCTGATTTCCTCTAGGATTGACTGATTTGATCTTGCAGTCCAAGGATCTCTCAAGAGTCTTCTCCAACACCACAGTTAAAGAGCATCAATTCTTCAGTGCATACCTTTCCTTATAGTCCAACTTACATCCATACATGTTTACTGGAAAAACCATAGCTTTGACTAGATGGATCTTTGTCAGCAAGGTAATATATCTATTTTTTAATATGCAGGTTGGTCATCACTTTTCTTCCAAGGAGAAAGCATCTTTTAATTTCATGGCTGCAGTCACCATCTGCAAAGATTTTGAGCCCAAGAAAATAAACTCTGTCACTGTTTCCATTGTTTACCTATCTATTTGCCATGAAATGACGAGACCAGACACCATGATCTTTGTTTTTTGAATATTGAGTTTTAAGCCAGATTTTTCACTCTTCTCTTTCACTTTCACCAAGAGGTTCATCAGTTCCTCTTCACTTTCTGCCATTAGGGTGGTATCATCTGCATCATCTGAGGCTTTTGATATTTCGCCCAGCAATCTTGATTCCAGCTTGTGCTTCATCCAGACTGGATTTTGCAAGATGTACTTCCAGTTAGTTCAGTTGCTCAGTCGTGTCTGACTCTTTGCGACTCCATGAATCAAAGCACGCCAGGCCTCCCTGTCCATCACCAACCGACGGAGTTCACTCAGATTCACGTTCATCGAGTCAGTGATGCCATTCAGCCATGTCATCCTCTGTCGTCCCCTTCTCCTCCTGCCCCCAATCTCTCCCAGCATCAAAGTCTTTTCCAATGAGTCAACTCTTCCCATGAGGTGGCCAAAATACTGGAGTTTCAGCTTTAGCATCATTCCTTCCAAAGAACTCCCAGGGCTTATCTCCTTCAGAATGGATTGGTTGGATCTCCTAGCAGTCCAAGGGACTCTCAAGAGTCTTCTCCAACACCACAGTTCAAAATCATCAATTCTACGGTGCTCAGCTTTCTTCATAGTCCAACTCTCACATCCATACATGACCACTGGAAAAACCATAGCCTTGACTAGACGGACCTTAGTCGGCAAAGGAATGTCTCTGCTCTGCAATATGCTATCTAGGTTGGTCATAAGTTTCCTTCCAAGGAGTAAGTGTCTTTTAATTTCATGGCTGCAGTCACCATGTGCAGTGATTTTGGAGCCCCAAAAAATAAAGTCTGACACTGTTTCCACTGTTTCCCCATCTATTTCCCATGAAGTGATGGGACTGGATGCATTGATCTTAGTTTTCTCAATGTTGAGCTTTAAGCCAACTTTTTCACTCTCCTTCACTTTCATCAAGAGGCTTTTTAGTTCTTCTTCATCTGCATATCTCAGGTTATTGATATTTCTCCTGGCAATCTTGATTCCAGCTTGTGTTTCATCCAGCCCACCGTTTCTCATGATGTACTCTGCATAGAAGTTAAATAAGCAGGGTGACAATATACAGCCTTGATGTACTCCTTTTCCTGTTTAAAAGGAGTCTGTTGTTCCATGTCCAGTTCTAACTGTTGCTTCCTGACCTGCATACAGGTTTCTCAAGGGGCAGGTCAGGTGTTCTGGTATGCCCTTATCTTTAGAATTTTCTACAGTTTATTGTGATCCACACAGTCAAAGGCTTTGGCATAGTCAATAAAGCAGAAATAGATGTTTTTCTGGAATTCTCTTGCTTTTTCCATGATCCACTGGATGTTGGCAATTTGATCTCTGGTTCCTCTGCCTTTTTGAAAACCAGCTTGAACATCAAGAAGTTCATGGTTCACATATTGCTGAAGCCTGGCTTGGAGAATTTTGAGCATTACTTTACTAGCATGTGAGATGAGTGCAATTGTGCAGTAATTTGAGCATTTGGGGCATTGCCTTTCTTTGGAATTGAAATGAAAACTGACCTTTTCCAGTCCTCTGGCCACTGCTGAGTTTTCCAGGTGTACTTTGCATATAAATTAAATATGTAGGGTGATAATATACAGCCTTGACATACTCCTATCCCTATTTGGAACCAGTCTGTTGTTCCATGTCCAGTTCTCACTGTTGCTTTTACAGTTACAGATTTCCCAAGAGGCAGATAAGGTGGTCTGGTATTCCCATCTCTTGTAGAATTTTCCATAGTTTGTTGTGATCTACACAACCAAAGGCTTTAGAGTAGTCAATAAAGCAGAAGTAGATGTTTTTCTGGAACTCTCTTGCTTTTTCAATGATCCAACAAATGTTGGCAAACTGATCTCTGGTTCCTCTGCCTTTTCTAAATCCAGCTTGAACATCTGTAAATTCACAGTTCGTGTACTGTTGAAGCCTGGCTTGAAGGATTCCAATTATTCAATTATTCTTTTCTCCTCTCCCTCAATTCAGCCATTGTGGCTTTCCTGCTGTTTTCTCAAATAGATTAAGCATATCTCACCTCTGAGTTTGTTTCTCTCTCTCTTTTTTAAATCAGGATCTCTCAGTCATGGGGTATTTCTTTATTTCTCTTCAAATATAACTGCATCAATGAGTTTTCTCATAGAAGACTAAGTGATAATACAAGTTAAGGCCCACCATCTGGGACTCCTTATCTCATTTCCTCTACCTTGTATACCTGCATAGTAACTATCCAGCTGCCATGCTAGTTATATTTGCTTATAAATGTATTATATCCTTCATCACACTATAATGCAAACTGTATAAGAGGAGGACTTTTATCTTTTTTATTCAATGCTTTATTCCCAGAACTTTTGAAAATACTCATTTTAAATGACATTTCTTCATGCAAGTCTTTCTTAAACAGCCCCTTATCCAGACTTTGTTTAGTTCTTTCATTGCATTGTCATCAAAAGCCCTCTTGGGTAGTGCTCATTGCCTCAAAAATTGTGTTAATATTATGATCAGTGGAAAATATCTGCTCCACTACAATTTAAGTTTTAAAAGGACAGAGACTGACCTTTTCTGTCTTTGAGTACAGGGGCATCTTCATGTAATGGATATTCAATACACACTTATTGAAAACATGGTTGATTAGTTGGGTGCTACGTTCCACACTTGCCAGTCTATTACAGGTTTATGATGTCTCTTATTTCTCTCTAAAGTTAAATATGCTATTTATTATTCCTCTCTGATTTCTTAAACTTAGAAGAAGCTTGGAAATCTCCAACAACATTGAATCTACTCTCAAAACTGTTATCTGCCACTTTCTGTGCCCCCACAGTCTGCTTATTTATTCATCCAACAATGTCTTGAACAATTTTAAGAGACTGATCTAGATACTGCACACACAAGAATCAATGAAACAAAACCCTTACCATTGTGGAGCTTACATTACAGTTTGTATAAGGAACTTTGTGGTGGGGCTGGAATGGGGAAGAAGAGGAGACACAGATAATAAATAAATGTTTAATGCCACGGATTATATGAATATGTAAGAGAGCAAAATTTGACAACAAAAATGTTTCTTTGACATAAGGATTAATTTAAGTTGATTATTTTTAAGGCCGAAAAGACTGAAGAAGAACCTTTGACCTTCCCTTAACTGCCTAAAAGAATGTAGATAGAAGATCTGTTCCAGGAAGGAGGTGCCACCATATACAACTATAGAATGAACTAGGGGTGGGTAGGTAGGACAGAACGTAGCAAAATCTGTTAAAATTACTATCTATGCCTTATTGTCTCATCATAGCCTAGTAAACATTTGTTTACCAAATATTTGCTTTCCTTTCTTCATGTGAATTGCCTTCCTCCCCCTTCACGATCCATACCACCACCCACAGGATCCTCCTTTCACTTGTGCTGCTGAAGATACTATTAGTATAGTGAAGGTTTCAGCCATTTTAGCAGGTTACTCAGTTTTCCTAATCGCTTCCACATATACATATTATTCAACTTCTGTTTTCTCTTGTTAATCTGTCTCATGACAATTCTATCTTAGATGAGTAAATTGAACCTAAAGGAACAGAGGAAAATTTCTTCCTGCCAAACAAGTGCTATGCTGAAAGTATAAAACAAGGTAAATCTATGAAACATGAGCAGGTATCTTTAGCAAGGGAGAAAAGGAAATCCTCTATGAGAGGGAGCAGAGAAGAGAAGCAGTCAGTGTGTGTGCCCTGCAGACCTGTGTGGTGTCTTTGGGTAAGGGCCCAGATCCCAGCTTCTTTGCACTTTACCATATATGGCTTATAACGAAAACCTTCAATACTGACACCAATTCTGCTGTATGTTTTTTTCCCATATCACCAAGCAATTAGCTCATTCTGACACTATATACCCAGAGATAGAATCAGAGCCCATAGACTGAGGTCCTATGAAATTACTCCCTACCAGAGAAGAGTTGGCAAGAATACACAGAGGAACTATATAAAAAGATCTTCATGACCAAGATAATCATAAATGTGTGATTACTAACCTACAGCCAGACATCCTGGAATGTGAAGTCAAGTGGGCCTTAGAAAGCATCACTACAAACAAAGCTAGTTGAAGTGATGGAATTCCAGTTGAGCTATTTCAAATCCTGAAAGATGACGCTGTGAAAGTGCTGCACTTAATATGCCAGCAAAGTTGGAAAACTCAGCAGTGGCCACAGGACTGGAAAGAGTCAGTTTTCATTCCAGTACTAAAGAAAGGCAATGCCAAAGAATGCTCAAACCACTGAACAATTGCACTCATTTCACACACTAGTAAAGTAATGCTCAAAATGCTACAAGCCAGGCTTCAACAATACATGAGCAGTGAACTTCCAGATGTTCAAGCTGGTTTTAGAAAAGGCAGAGGAACAGAGATCAAATTGCCAACATCCGCTAGATCGTCAAAAAAGCAAGAGAGTTCCAGAAAAACATCTATTTCTGCTTTACTGACTATGCCAAAGTATTTATTGACTATGCCAAAGTCTTTGACTGTATATGCAGCATATATTATGACAAATATTGGGCTGAAAGAAGCACAAGCCGGAATCAAGGTTACCAGAGAAATATCAATAACCTCAGATATGCAGATGACACCACCTTAATGGCAAAAAGTGAAGAAGAACTAAAGAGCCTCTTAATGAAAGTGAAAGAGGAGAGTGAAAAAGTTGGCTTAAAGCTCAACATTCAGAAAACTAAGATCATGGCATCCAGTCCCATCACTTTATGGCAAATAGATGGGGAAACAGTGGCTGACTTTATTTTAGGGGTCTCCATAATCTCTGTAGATGCAGATGCATAATCTCTTTCACTGAAGCCATGAAATTAAAATATGCTTACTCCTTGGATGAAAGTTATGACCAACCTGCTGCTGCTGCTAAGTTGCTTCAGTCGTGTCCAATTCTGTGCAACCCCATCGATGGCAGCCCAATAGACTCCTCTGTCCCTGGGATTCTCAAGGCAAGAATACTGGAGTGGGTTGCTATTTCCTTCTCCAATGCATGAAACTGAAAAGTGAAAGTGAAGTCGCTAAGTCGTGACTGACTCTTACTCAACCTATATAGCATAGTAAAAAGCAGGGACATTACTTTGCCAACAAAGGTCCATCTAATCAAAGCTATGATTGTTCCATTAGTCATGTATGGATGTGAGAGTTGTACTATAAAGAAAGCTGAGCACCAAAGAATTGATGCTTTTGAACTGTGGTGTTGGAGAAGACTCTTGAGAGTCCCTTGGAGTGCAAGAAGATCCAACCAGTCCGTTCTACAGGAGATCAATTCTGGGTGTTCACTGGAAGGACTGATGCTAAAGCTGAAACTCCAATACTTTGGCCACCTCATGCGAAGAGTTGATTTATTGGAAAAGACCCTGATGCTGGGAGGGATTGGGGGCAGGAGAAAAAGGGGATGACAGAGGATGAGATGGCTGGATGGCATCACCGTCTCAATGGACATGAGTTTGAGTAAACTCTGGGAGTTGTTGATGGACAGGGAGGTCCATGGGGTTGCAGAGTCAGACATGACTGAGTGAACTGAACTGAACTGAACTGAACTGAAGCACCCTCACCACCATTTCAAATGCAAATCATAGGTCTAGGCAGCCACTTGTGCTTCTCAGTACTGGCTATAGATTAGTGTTCCAATGACTGCCTCTTTTGGTTCTTTTCATTTGCCAAAATGACTCACAGAACTCAGAGAAACATGTTACTTACTATTAAACATTTTACTTACTTACATTTTACTTACTAGTAAGTTGGAAAAGATGCATAAAGCATGTGGACAGGGACTCAGCTCTTCCATGCTCTTCTGGGCAACCACTGTTCCTGAATCTCCATGCATTCATCAACCTGGAAGCTCTCAAACCCCCTCCTTTTGGCATTTTATGGAGGCTTTATTACATAAGCATGATTGATTAAACCAATAGCCACTAGTAATTGAACTCAATCTCAAGCCTCTTTTCCCTCCCTGGAGGCTGATAGGAGTGAAAGTTATAACTTTCTAATTTATATGGCTGTTTTCTCTGATGACCTGCCCCAAACCTTACTTTCCAAAAGTCACTTCACTAACAAACTCAGATGTGGTTGAAAGAGGTTTGTTATGAATATCAAGACACCTTTATCATCCTTACTAGGAAATTTCAAGGATTTTATAATAGCAATTCTGTGCCAGGAACAAGAACTTCGGGAGGAATACCAAATATATATTATAAATTACTCTGTCACACCTCTGATGTAGAGAGCCACGTGCCAGTGAGATTGTATTTACTGACCCATTTCCCTGTCTCAGGCATCCAAGGTCAATTACTGAATGTAGTGAGGATACAAAAGTCCACTGCCTTTGCTCAGATGCAATTCACCCTCCAATAGGGAAGATTTCCTCAGGGTCTTCCTTCCCACTAAGGCATTACTTGTACCTGAATCCTTGGCTCTGGGTCTTCCTCTAGGAAAACATGATCTAAGACACAGGAAAAGAACATTCCAGGCACAGAATTAGCAAATACAAAATGATGAAGAAGGAATATACATATGAGAGGAGAAGTGTGGTAAGAAACATCAGAGAGGTAACCCAAACATCTTTACTGGTTTGCTTGACCCTCTACACCTCTCCTACACCCACTCATGACTCAGTGAAATTCTGGACGGTGAATTCTTCATTTCTTGTTTGTTTCTTTATCTCTGTTGCCATCATTCTTGAGATGTCAAATAAATACTTTTTTTTCTTTTAAGGTATTATCAAGTATAGATATTTATTTAAACCTAGTGTTTTATTTTCCATTTCACCACTTAAATATTAATCCACCTGATATCTTAGGGATATCTTCAATTCCCACTTTTATAATTGTAAAAGAAAGACTGATTGATAGAACTGTAGAAATATACATAGACGTAAGTTTAGTTTCATAGCAAATAAACTAACTAACTGAAAAATTTGATAAGGTGTAAAAGAAACTGTGAAAAAAATCCCCTAAATGGCTGGGGCATTTGTGTTACATAAACTGTCATAGTGCTGAAAATAAATCCTGCATTTTCCCCACTAAGAGTTACTTATTTTTATGCCAAGTTTAAATACACACACACACACACACACACACACACACACACACATATATTGGATTTTATGATATTTCCTAATCATTTCAAATTCATGATGCAGTAAATTGAGGCATAAATATTAAATTCATTATGTCTATTTATTTGATGTTATAAGAATGGATACTGTTATAAATATTTCAGACTAGCTATGTCTATACAAAGTCAGAGCTTCAAATGCTTCAGTTTAAAATGAATCCAATACCCACACACAAAACAATAAAAATATATTTAAGAGCTTAAAACTATTCTGTGGATGAACTTGTCTGTACCCAGTAGGTAGCCTGCCAAGCATAAAATGAACCATTAAATATTAATAATTATCAATTTCTTATACAGCTATCCTAAAAACACTTTCTGCATCTAATAAGCCTTTTGCCATTGCCTATTGGACTGCATCTCTCAACTGAGAAGGTGGTTCTTCTAACCTTCAGCAAAGGTAAGTCCTTGACTTTAAAGTGAATGATTTTGAGGACCAGTGACCATGTGAAAAGATGCTCAACATTGCTCATTATTAAAGAAATGCAACTCATAAAAACTATGAGTTATCACCTCACACCAATCAGAATGGCCATCATCAAAAAAATCTAAATAATACATTTCAGAGAAGATGTGGAGAAAAGAGAACCCTCCTGCACTGCTATTGGAATGTAAATCAATACATCCATGATAGAGAACAGTGTGGAGATTCCTTTTAAAAATAGGAATAAAACTACCATATAACCCAGAAATCCCACCACTCGGCATATATCCTGAAAAAAACACAATTCAAAAAGACATGTACTCCAATGTTTATTGCAGCACTAGTTCAATAGCCAAGACAGAGGCAACCCAGATGTCCATCAACAAATGAATGGATAAAGATGTGGCACAAATACAAAATGGAATATTTCTCAGCCATAATAAGGAACAAGTTTGAGTCAGTTTTAGTCAGGTAGATGAATCTAGAACCTATTATATGGAGTGAAGTGAGTCAAAAAGAGAAAAACAGGTATAGTATATTTATATATATATATATATATATATATATATATATATAGAATCTAGAAAAATAGTACACTAATGAACCTATTTTCAAGGAAGGGATGGAGATACAGATGTAGAGAACAGACTTCTGGACACAGCAGGGAAAGGAGAGACTAGGACAAACTGAGAAAGTAGCATTGACATATATACATTGCTTGTGGGAAGCTGGTATATAAAACAGGATGCCCATCCTGGTGCTCTTTGAAAACCGAGATGAATGCAAAGGAAGCGGGGAGGGAGAGGATATATATACACATATATACGTATCAGTTCAGTTCAGTTCAGTCACTCAGTCTTGTTTGACTCTTTGCGACCCCATGAATCTAAGCACACCCGGCCTCCCTGTCCATCACCAACTCCCGGAGTTCACCCAAATCCATGTCCATTGAGTCAGTGATGCCATCCAGCCATCACATCTTCTGTCATTCCCTTCTCCTCCTGCCCCCAATCCCTTCCAGGATCAGGGTCTTTTTCAATGAATCAGCTCTTCGCATGAGGTGGCCAAAGTACGGGAGTTTCAGCTTTAGCATCAGTCCTTCCTTCAGAATGGACTGGTTGGATCTCCTTGCTGTCCTAGGGACTCTCAAGAGTCTTCTCCAACACCACAGTTCAAAAGCATCAATTCTTTGATGCTCAGCTTTCTTTATAGTCCAAATCTCAAATCTATACATAACTAATGGAAACACCATAGCTTTGACTAGATGGACCTTTGTTGGCAAAGTAATGTCTCTGCTTTTTCATATGCTATCTAGGTTGGTCATAACTTTTCTTCTAAAGAGTAAGTGTCTTTTAATTTCATGGCTGCAATCACCATCTGCAGTGATTTTGGAGCCCGCAAAAATAAAGTCTGACATTGTTTCCACTGTTTCCCCATCTATTTCCCACGAAGTGATGGGACCAGATGCCATGATCTTCGTTTCTGAATGTTGAGCTTTAAGCCAGCTTTTTCACTCTCCTCTTTCACTTTCATCAAGAGGCTTTTTAGCTCCTCTTCACTTTCTGCCATAAGGGTGGTGTCATCTGCATATCTGAGATTATTGATATTTCCCCCAGCGATCTTGATTCCAGCTTGTGCTTCTTCCAGCCCTATGTATATATAATTATGACTGATTTGCACTGGCATATGGCAGAAACCTACCTAACATTGTAAAGCAATTTTCCTCCAATTAAAAATAAACTAAAAAATAAATTAGGTGGATGATTTTAATAGTGCTCAAGCTTCTTGTAAGGTATTGATCTTTCAATGACAACTTTCATTCATCTAACATACCTATCTCATACATTATCAACAATTTATCATTTTTTAAATAAAATATTATATTTCATCACTGTGCATCATTATTAATAGTATACTCTATTCGTTTCTTGTGACTACCATAAATTTATCACAAGTTTGATGGCTGAGAACAAGAGAAAATTATTCTCACAGTTCTGGAGGCCAAAAGTTCAGAAGTCCAAAATCAGTTTCACCAATTTGAAATCAAGATGTCAGCAGAACTATACTGTAGAGGCTTTAAGGGGGAGAATCTGCTTCTTGCCTCTTCCAGCTTCTGATGGCTGCCATCATTCCTTGGCTTGTGGCCAAATCTCTCGGCTCTGTCTTCACACTGACTTCTTCTCAGTGTGTTTGTGTCAGAATTCCCTCTGCCTTCTTCTTATAAAGACACATATGACTGCACCAAGGGCCTACCTGGATAATCCAGAATATGTACCTTAAAATCCTTAATCTCATAATATGCCACTTCAGGTCATATTCACTATTTTGCCATACAGAGTAATATTCACAGATTCTAGGGATTCGTTTATGAACTTATCTTTAGGGTTAACACTTGGCCTACTACCCATACCCATTAAAAACCCCTTTTAATGGGAAAATCTTCATAGTGTACTCTTACATCTTGCCCATTTAAAACTATAGGCTCACAAATTTAAGATATGCACACACATTTTATTAGAAAAACTGAATCTTTGGCAGGGCAATATTTAACTAACATTCAGTTTTCAGGTTCTTCTCATGTTGCAGTGTAGATTGTCCTAAAGTGCAAAATTACACATTTTAAACAATTCTTTAACAACTTGCTTAACTCCTTCTTCTTGTATTCCTCCACTTTTCAGAGATAAATCTTAATCTCACACAGTCTCAGTTTCTGAGCCTAATATGGTCTCTAAATGGTTAGAACATGAAAAATCTTATAACTGAGATCAGGAGTTGTTAGTCAAACTTTCCTTGTCCTCAAGCCATCCCAAGGAAACATTTCCTGCCATTTCCCAACTGACCACATTAAAAAAAAAAAAAAAAAGACATCTTCCTATTTCAACCTATCAATACTTATATCAGTATTCCAGCTAGAATAAAAGAACTTAGACAGCAACCTGTATATAACTGACAACATAATTTTCATAAATCAGTGTAAAATGAAAATGTGAAACCCTTTTGTTTAAAAAATAATATTAAGAATTTCAAGTGACAACAAAGCATTGAACCAGGTATGGAGTTCTAAACTCTACATCCTGCATGCCCATGAAGCCTCCCCAGCCCTATCTTTAAATCTATTGCATCCATCCCAGTGCAGTCTCCCAAGGCCAGCTTTCTCAGTTTGACATACAACAGTGTTACCTTCAACAACAATTAACATTGTTGTATGTCTTCAGAAAATCCATTTGCAAACCGGTGAAAAATTAATTCAGCTAAACGCTGGGAAATATCTTGAAAAGTTACATGTTGCAACGTGTTTAACTTTAGATGTCACTTTAAAGGTAAATTCAACCCAGACTGACTTGAAAAATAAAGGAAAATTACTGGCCATGTAGTTGAAAAGAATCCAAGCATAGGGTTCAAATCAGACATTAAATAATACGTGGTGTTTTTTTTTTCTAATTAATTTGAAGCCTCTTGGCTTTGTCCTCCTCTGCCTAGAGTCTCTATTCTCTGACCAGTAGTAAGATTGCCTTTTCAGATAGAGGCTTGTTCTCTGCATGCAACAAAATGCAGAAATAAACAGTAACCATCTTGTTCAATAATTCTCCCTTAAGGGTGAAGGACCAGTTACTGGAAGATGCCTCCAGTAAGTGTTCCCCTGGAGCTCACTGATTCATGTAGAGGCATATGCCCATTCTTGAGCTAACATCAGAAGATGAAAATGCCCCAAAGAGGTGCAGGTCTGGCTTCCTGCCTATGGGGTTTCCCTTGGATAGTGGACATTTGGACTGATTAGGTAAAGTGAGAGTGCCCAAAAAAAAAAAAAAAAGAAATATAGACAGAAAAATGAAGGCAAGCAGGGAGATAAAAGCTGTGCCACATACTAACTTTTTTAAAAATTCTTACAGAAACACTAATGCATGCATATCTGAGCCTCTGTCTAGCATCCATGTTGCGATAACTGCTAGTTAAAACTGGGATAGCTGAAACAAACACCTTAATGACTTTATTTAATTGTTTTGAAATGCAAATTCTAAATTATTTAAGTTACATTAAATTGAAATTTTCAATTAGGAAAAGTATTGCCATCTTATATTCATTACCAAATAGATATCATGAAAGGTAGATCATAAATAATTAAGCTGAAAGATATGTATATCATTGTATAACAGCTATGGAATCATGCACAGGACCTACAAAAGCTGTGGAAATATAATTCATTGCTTTTTCAGAGATAATGCATATAAGATCCAATTTTAAGGAATCTTCATTCATATGCAAAAGACTGAATTTTTGTGATATAATCATAAGGAGAGAGATTACTAAAAGCAGTATTATTGATTTTAAAAATTTACTGTCTTTGAAATAAAGCATTCTAACATATTGCCTGTGAGATAATATGTAAGATATCTCGGTAGGTACTGAGCAACTAATATTTTAGTGATATGTCCTGGAAGAAATGAGAGAAAGAAGAAATTCACCTACATGTCATTTAATATATAGTTACTTGAAACTCATCTTGTACTTGATGCTAGGTATTTATCAACCAAAGCATAGCTAAGAGATTTGTGCACAAATAAAATGTATTATTGTATTACTGACAATCTTCCACTTGTATCCATTATAAATTTTTAAGAGAAAAACGCCAGCCTGTTTCCAGTGGCAATAATACATAATTATGCTTCCATTAAATACTTCAATTTTGCCCTGTGACTGTATTATAAGAATCATATTGTTGACAGAATGGAACATTATTCACTTCTAATGTGCTTTCTATGGTTTCTTATCTTCTCTATTGACAACTTTAAAAAGATTTTCTGTATAAATGCCAGAAGGGGGGGAAAAAAAGAACACCTTAGGTATAGAAACAGACAGGAACAAAATAAAATAGGAAAAATGTTACTTACATCTAACCAAAAATTTAGGAAAAATCATATATTTATTATTTTTAAAATAAATCTATGAGGAATTAAGTAATTTTCAGTTATAAAAGTGATTAGTACAACATGAAGTATTGGATCCTTAATATAATTTCTTGCATAAAAATTGTATATTAAAATTAAAAGAAACCATGAAGCCACAGAACATTTGGCTAAAAAGAAAAATATTTTCACAACATTTGAGAATAAATATTGTTATCTCACTTAAGTGTGCATATATTTGTTTCAAGGGACCCTTTAGAGTTCAAGAAAATTCCATTAATGTATTTTTAGGAAGGTTACTTGTAATGGTGTTTTCCTTAAGTCTAATTTTAAAAAGCTTCTTAATAAATCATTGTGTATGCAAAAGCTAAGTATCTGTGAAACAGCCTATTTTTCTTTACTACCTACTGCAAATTTTTTTCTTTACATTTTTTCACATACTTTATCATTCTTCTTGTACTATTTTCTTTCCTGTCATTAAAGCAGCTTGGAAACCAGTATAGCTTTCTTTTATAGTCTGAGAGTACATACCCACCCATATGGATACTATTTTTTTGACTCTAATAATAATACAATCAGGCTATATATGTGTAGAGGTACAACTTTAAGCTTACAGACCTTGTAAGGAATATGACCAAAATAAATACACGAACAAACAAAAGAACCTGAATTGACAAGATTTTTCTTTAAATTAATTTCTCTCATGATTTATTAAAAGAGAAGTGTGATGAAATAATCTGGCAAGGATATGGCCACATCATTTTTAAGGAGTAGAAGGCTGGGTTCCTGCAAAATAATGGAAATTCCATTTCTCTGGTGTCTGTCCCAAGAAGTTATCCAGGGCTGTGTCTTTGAGATCTGGGGTTCCCTTGCTCCATGAAAGAGGTAACAAGCATTTTGTTTTCAAAAGCAGTTATCTGAAAAGGTTAAGGCAAAAATAGCTAAAATGAAGACAGAATGAAACACGTGTCACCAAGTAGTTATGATTCCTGTAGACTGGGAACCGAACAGTGGCTACAGATATGCCCTACTAGGTCCTGCTGGGACACATTCTTGTGGAAGAGGAAAGACTTCAGATGGAAAAACCTATGTGAGTACAAAAGAGAACTGGTCACCAAATGTCACACATGGGCATTTAGTAAAGATTTCTGTGAATGATCTTGTGCTTATTTGGGTTGTGAAGCTCTGGGAAGAAGTCATACCTCAGCCTTCCTAGAATATGGTGACTGCAGCCATGAAATTAAAAGACTTTTGATCCTTGGAAGAAAAGCTATGACCAACCTAAACAGCATATTAAAAAGCAGAGGCATTACTTTGCCAACAAAGGTCCATCTAGTCAAGGCTATGGATTTTCCAGTAGTCATGTATGGATGTGAGTGTTGGACTATAAAGAAAGCTGAGCCCTGAAGAATTGATGCTTTTGAACTGTGGTGTTAGAGAAGACTCTTGAGAATCCCTTGGAATTCAAGGAGATCAAAGCAGTCCATCCTAAAGGAAATCAGTCCTGCGTGTTCATTGGAAGGACTGATGCTGAAGCTGAAATTCTAATACTCTGGCCACCTAATGCAAAGAATTGACTCATTGGAAAAGACTCTGATGCTGGGAAAGATCAAAGGCAGGAGGAGAAGGGAATGACAGAGGATGAGATGGTTGGATGGTATCACCAACTCAATGGACATAAGTTTAAGCAAGTTCCAGGAGCTGGTGATGGACAGGGAAGCCTGGTGTGCTGCAGTGCATGGGATCGCAAACACTTGGACACAATGGAGTGACTGAACTAAACTGAAGGCAGAAAGCATGATAGTTTAACAGCAGTAGCTAGAAGCTGAAGAACAACAGAAGGTAACTATCAGTCACTGAACAATATGTACTTTCTACACACACTGTACTAAAAGCAAACCTGCCTGCCTAACCAGTATTCCCAGGATTATATAGATCCTGAAGTTTGTCTATAATATGGTGATTCCAAATCACTAACAACAAAATAATACTAAATTTCCCTGAGCTTGGCAAGTAATGACCAGGATCTTTAGGAAAACAGTAAAATGATGTAAATTTTCCCCCTTTGCATATTATAAATCACACATGCAGTCACCTACTATATTCCTAAATACAGAGCTGACATGCGCTAGTGCTAGCTCTCAATCCTGCTACTTGTGTGACACCGCTGATGCTGCTAAGTCGCTTCAGTCGTGTCCAACTCTGTGCGACCCCATGGACAGCAGCCCACCAGGCTCCTCTGTCCCTGGGATTCTCTAGGCAAGAATACCAGAGTGGAGTGCCATTTCCTTCTCCAATGCATGCATGCATGCTAGGTCGCTTCAGTCATGTCCCACTCTTTGTGACCCCATGGACGGCAGCCCAGCAGACTCCCCTGTCCACAGGATTCTCCAGGCAAGAATACTGGAGTGGGTTGCCATTTCCTTCTCCAGTGACACTGACTATCACTTTTCCAAATATCCAGTTTTCTCACTTATGAAATGGGAAAATATCTCCATCACTTTTGCAAGATATATTGAGAGTCAACTTCTTAGGCAAAAGCACTGGAAGTGAAGAATCCTCTGTAAGGTTTTATTGACTTCTCAGCATTTCAGTTGCCTCACTTATAAATTGAGGGCAGTTTCTCAATCTCAGCATTACTGGCAGGTTGGGTACAATTTTTTGTTGTAGAAATCATGCTTTGAGCTTTACAGAATGTTTAGTTTCTACCTACTAGATGCCAATAACATCCACCCCTCAGTTATGACAACTAAAAATGTCTCCAGTTCAATTCAGTTCAGTCACTCAATCATGTTCGATTCTTTGCGACCCCATGAGGCACAGCACGACAGGCCTCCCTGACCATCACCAACTCCAGGAGTTTATGCAAACTCATGTCCACTGAGTCGGTGATGCCATCTAACCATCTCATCCTCTGGCATCCCACTCTCCTCCTGCCTTCAATCTTTCCCAACATCGGATCTTTTCAAATGAGTCAGCTCTTCGCATCAGGTAGCCAAAATATTGAAGTTTCAGCATCAACATTAGTTCTTCCAATGAACACTCAGAACTGATTTCCTTTAGGATGGACTGGCTAAATCTCTTTTCAGTCCAAGGAAATCTCAAGAGTCTCCTCCAACACAACAGTTCAAAAGCGTCAGTTCTTCAGTGCTCAGCTTTCTTTATAGTCCAACTCTCACATCCATACATGACTACTGGAAAAACCATAGCCTTGACTAGATGGACCTTTGTTGACAAAGTAATATCTCTGCTTTTGAATATGCTATCTAGGTTGGTCTAACTTTCCTGTCAAGGAGTAAGTGTCTTTTAATTTCATGGCTGCAATCACCATCTGCGGTGGTTTTGGAGCCCTCCAAAATAAAATCAGCCACTGTTTCCACTGTTTCCCCATCTAATTGCCATGAACTGATGGGACTGGATTCCACGATTTTGGTTTTCTGAATATTGAGCTTTAAGCCAACATTTTCACTCTCCTCTTTCATTTTCATTAAGAGGGTTTTTAGTTCTTCTTGACTTTCTTCCATAAGGGTGGTGTCATCTGCATATGTGAAGTTATTGATATTTCTCCTGGCAATCTTGATTCCAGCTTGTGCTTCATCCAGCCCAGCGTTTCTCATGATGTACTCTGCATATAAGATAAATAGGCCAGTTGACAATATACAGTCTTGACATACTTGACAGTCAGTTCTAACTGTTGCTTCCTGATCTGCATACAGGTTTATCAAGAGGCAGGTCAGGTGGTCTGAAATTCCCATCTCTTTCAGAATTTTCCACAGTTTATTGTGATCCACACAGTCAAAGGCTTGGCAATAGTCAATAAAGCCGAAGTAGATGTTTTTCTGGAACTCTCTTGCTTTTTCAGTGATTGAGCAGATGTTGGCAATTTGATCTCTGGTTCCTCTGCCTTGTCTAAATTCAACTTGAACATCTGAAGTTCACAGTTCATGTATTGCTGAAGCCTGGCTTGGAGAATTTTGAGCATTACTTTACTAGCGTGTGTGATGAGTGCAATCATGCCTTAGTTTGAGCATTTTTGGCATTGCCTTTCTTTGGAATTGGAATGAAAACTGACCTTTTCCAGTTCTGTGGCCACTACTGAGTTTTCCAAATTTGCTGGCATATTGGGTGCAGCAGTTTCACATCACTTTTAGGATTTGAAATAGCTCAACTGAAATTCCTTCACCTCCACTAACTTTGTTCATAGTGATACTTCCTAAGGCCCGCTTGACTCCACATTCCAGAGTGTCTGGCTCTAGATGAGTGATCACACCACTGTGATTATCTGAGTCATTAAGATCTTTTTTGTACAGTTCTTCTGTGTATTCTTGCCACCTCTTCTGAATATCTTCTATTTCAGTTAGGTTCATACGATTTCTGTCCTTTATTGAGCCCATCTTTGCATGAAATGTTCCCTTGGTATCTCAAATTTTCTTGAAGAGATCTCTAGTCTTCCCCACGCTGTTGTTTTCCTCTATTTCTTTACATTGATCACCAAGGAAGGCTTTCTTTTTTCTCCTTGCTATTCTTTGAAACTCTGCATTCAAATAGATATATCTTTCATTTTCTTATTTGCTTTTCATTTCTTCCTTTCACAGCTATTTTTAAGGCCTCTTCAGACAACCATTTTGCTTTTTGCATTTATTTTTCTTGGGGATGTTCTTGCTCCCTGTCTCCTGTACAATGTCACGAACCTCTGTCCATAGTTCATCAGGCCCTATGAATATCAGATCTCATCTCTTAAATCTATTTCTCATTTCCACTGTATAATCATATGGGATTTTATTTAGGTCGTATCTGAATGGTCTGGTGGTTTTCCCCACTTTCTTCAATTTAAGTCTGAATTTGGTAATAAGGAATTCATGATCTGAGTCACAGTCAGCTCCTGGTCTTGTTTTTGCTGACTGTATAGAGTTTCTCTAGATTTTGCCAAATGTCCACTGAAGCAAGACCATCCTACCTGGGAACAAGTGGACTAAAGTTGTCCTTAATATCCCTTCAACTGTAACATTTCATACTTCCATGATATTAGATAATAGACCATGAAAACACTGTAACTTAGATGGTGAGGTACAAAAGTTTTATGCTCACTTATTCATTAACAGGCTTTATTAAACATCTACTGAGGAAAGGTTTCATCTACAAGGAAAGGTTTCTCCAAGGTAAGAGAAACCCGAGTAACAAAGTATGTGCTGAGAGAGGTCATCAGAGGGCAGACACACTGAAACCAGAATCACAGAAAACTAACCATTCTAATAACACAGACCACATCCTTGTCTAACTCAGTGAAACTAAGCCATGCTGTGTAAGGCCACACAAGATGGACAGGTCATGGTGGAGAGTTCTGACAAAATGTGGTCCACTGGCGAAGGGAATGGCAAATCACTTCAGTATTCCTGCCTTGAGAACCCCATGAACAGTATGAAAAGGCAAAAAGATAGGACACTGAAAGATGAACTCCCCAGGTTGGTAGGTACCCTATATGCTACAGGAGATCAGTGGAGAAATAACTCCAGAAAGAATGAAGAGATAGAGCCAAAGCAAAAACAACATCCAGTTGTGGATGTGACTGGTGATAGAAACAAGGTCCAATGCTATAAAGAGCAATATTGCATAGGAACCTGGAATGTTAGGTCCATGAATCAAGGTAAACTGGATGTGGGCAAACAAGAGATGGCAAGAGTGAAAGTCGACATTTTAAGAATCGGTGGACTAAAATGGATGGGAATGGGTGAATTTAACTCAGATGATCACTGTATCTACTACTGTGGGCAGGAATCACTTAGAAGAAATGGAGTAGCCATCATAGTCAACAAAAGAGTCCAAAATGCAGTACTTGGATGCAATCTTAAAATCGACAGAATGATCTCTGTTCGTTTCCAAAGTAAACCATTCAATATCATGGTAATCCAAGCCTATGCCCCGACCAGTAATGCTGAAGAAGCTGAAGCTGAACGGTTCTATGAAGACCTACAAGACCTTTTATAACTAATACTCAAAAAGATGTCCTTTTCAGTTAGGGGACTGGAATGCAAAAGTAGGAAGTCAAGAAACAGCTGGAGTAACAGGCAAATTTGGCCTTGGAGTACAGAATGAAGCAGAACAAAGGCTAATACAGTTTTGCCAAGAGAACACACTGTTCATAGCAAACATTCTCTTCCAACAACACAAGAGAAGACTCTACATATGAGCATCACCAGATGGCCAACACTGAAATCAGATTGATTATGTTCTTCGCAACCACAAATGGAAAAGCTCTATATAGTCAACAAAATCAAGACCGGGGAGCTGACTGTGGCTCAGATCATGAACTCCTATGGACTAATTCAGACTTGAAGAGAGTAGGGAAAACCACTAGACCATTCAGATAATACCTAAATCAAATCCCTTACAATTATACATTAGAAGTGAGAAATAAATTTAAGGGACTAGATCTGATAAACAGAGTGCCTGACGAACTATGGACTGAGGTTTGTGATATTGTACAGGAGACAGGGAGCAAGACCATCCCCAAGAAAAATAAATTCAAAAACACAAAATGGCTGTCTGAGGAGGGCTTACAAATAGTTGTGAAAGCAAGAGAAGTGAAAGGCAAAGGAGAAAAATGAAAGATATATCCATTTGAATGCAGAGTTCCAAAGAATAGCAAGGAGAGAAAAGAAAGCCTTCCTTGATGATCAGTGCAAAGTAGAGGAAATCAAGAAAATGGGAAACAGTAGAGCTGTCTTCAAAAAAATTAGAGCTAGCAAGGGAACATTTCATGCAAAGATGGGCTCAATAAAGGACAGAAATGTTACGGACCTAACAGAAGTAGAAGATACTAAGAAGAGGTAGCAAGAATACACAAAAGAACTACATATAAAAGATCTTAATGACCCTGATAATCACAATAGTGTGATTACTCACCTAAAGCCAGACATCCTGGAATGTGAGGTCAAGTGGGCCTTAGGAAGTATCACTACAAAGCTAGTCGAAGTGATGGAATTCCAGTTGAGCTGTTTCAAATCCTAAAAGATGATGTGAAACTGCTGCACCCAATATGCCAGGAAATTTGAAAAACTCAGCAGTGGCCACAGAACTGGAAAAGGTCAGTTTTCATTCCAATTCCAAAGAAAGGCAATGCCAAAAATGCTCAAACTAAGGCATGATTGCACTCATCACACACGCTAGTAAAGTAATGCTCAAAATTCTCCAAGCCAGGCTTCAGCAATACATGAACCATGAACTTCCAGATGTTCAAGCTGGTTTTAGAAAGGCAGAGGAACCAGAGAGCAAATTGCCAACATCTGCTCAATCATTGAAAAAGCAAGAGAGTTCCAGAAAAACATCTACTTCTGCTTTATTGACTATTGCCAAGCCTTTGACTGTGTGGATCACAATAAACTGTGGAAAATTCTGAAAGAGATGGGAATATCAGACCACCTGACCTGCCTCTTGATAAACCTGTATGCAGATCAGGAAGCAACAGTTAGAACTGGACATGGAAAAACATATTGGTTCTAAGTAGGAAAAGGAATATGTCAAGACTGTCTATTGTCACCCAGTTTATTTATCTTATATGCAGAGTATATCACCAGAAATGCTGGCTTGGATTAAGTACCAGCTGGAATCAGGAAATATCTCTAATTTCTCCCAAATATCAATAACTGGGAGAAACATCAATAACTTCAGATATGCAGATGATATCACACTTATGGCAGAAAGTGAAGAAATACTTGGAAGCCTCTAAATGAAAATGAAATTGGAGAGCAAAAAATTTGGCTTAAAGCTCAACATTCAGAAAACGAAGATCATGGCATCTCGTCCCATCACTTCATGCAAATAGATGGGTAAACAGTGGCAACAATGGCAGACTTTATTTTCCTGAGCTCCAAAATCACTGCAGATGGTGACTGCAGCCATGAAATTAGAAGTTGCTTACTCTTTCAAAAGAAATTTATGACCAACCTAGACAGCATATTATAAAGCAGAAACACTACTTTGCCAACAAAGGTCCATCTAGTCAAAGCTATGGTTTTTCCAATAGTCATGTATGGATATGAGAATTGGACTATAAAGAAAGCTGAGTGCTGAAGAATTCATGGTATTGAACTGTGGTGTTGGAGAAGACTCTTGAGTGTCCCTTGAACTGCAGGAAGATCCAGCCAGTCCATCCTAAAGGAGATCAGTCCTGAGTGTTCATTGGAATGACTGATGCTAAAGCTGAAACTCCAATACTTTGGCCACTTGATGCAAAGAGCACACTCATTTGAAATGACCCTGATGCTGGTAAAGATTGAAGTCAGGAGGAGAAGGGGACAACAGAGGATGAGGTGGTTGGATGGCATCACCATCTCAATGGAAATGAGTTTGAACAAGCTCTAGGAGTTGGTAATGGGCAGGGAGCCCTGGTGTGCTGTGGTCCATGGGGTCACAAAGAGTCAGACACGACAAGCGATCGAACTGAACTGGGATAAAACAATATCCTATAAGAACTGATGGTAAATTGAATTATGCTTCAAAGGGCTTATTTACTGGAGTGGGCGGTATCGGTTTCACATATAAATAATATTTTTGATATTCTACAAAACCTAGGAATCTCAGAACTGGAGAGTTAGAGTAACAGACTTTTATCTGGATTAGAAGAGAAGCTTAGTGGATGTTTCTAAGAAAACCTTGCTGTAGACTAGGCTAAGAAAAACTATCACTCTTTGTAGTGTTGCTTAAACTTACCTTACTAGAACCATAAAGTTTTAGAGTCTGAAGGGACCTGAGAGAGCACCTAATACCATCAGCCTCATTTTACAAATGAGGAAAGTGAATCTTTTCTCAACTCTTGTTCATTAGTAGCACATGTACCAGAAATAAGCATGAAAAATCTAAATTGATGCCACAAGCAGCAGGAGGTTGCTCCATTTATATATTAAATGTTTAAGGGAATAACACAAACCATGACCTTCTGCTAAATTAGGAAAGAATCACTAATATCACATACTAGGATACTGCATACAAGATTAAAACTATACTGATGGAAAAAACATTTGTGTTGCCTAGTAAAGTGTATGGGATTCCCAGCTGGGGAGTTCAAGGTATGGGAAGAATTTCTTCAGTTCTGAAAATAGTATTTATAAGAATTCCCTGCAATAGATACATATGTACCTAAAATCAGAGACTTCCCAATTTCAGCTCTTACCTTTGTGTGGTGCATTTATTTTAAATTTAAAAAGTGAATTATAATTTAAAATTAAAATGCTTTGAAATTTTAAATTTTAAAATGCTTTGAAATATTTGAAATGCCTGGTAACTTCTTGAGCAAGTATGCTAATTCAAATGTCTACAGGGACCAAGCAGGCAATGTGAATGTGTAAAGGCAGCCAAGTATAAAACAATAGTTGCCATAATGCTTGCAGGGAATAACCTGAACTGTAGGTGTGAGAGCACTCATAGATTATCCATTTCTTTGAATGCTGAGAAAATAAATGAGAAAATCCCTCAGAAATATATTTTCTGATTTTAAAGGTATCAGAGAGATTTAGAAATATATGCATTAAGAATAAATATTGGGAGAGATTGAGAATTGGTATAAGTTATTATGCCTTTCAATATATTCTCATTTTAAAAGACATTTTAAATGATTTTTGCCTGACAAATAGATAACATAGGGGTTGTCTTTACAAGATTTAAATCAGCAAACATTCAAATGGGGATTCGAGTTTTAAATTACTAATAGTTTGTGTTCTTAATATTTCCATATATTCTCTACTTATTCCCACTCAAGGGGCTAGAAATTCTTATTAATTGTCTTATTGTTGAAAAAGAAGAAACAAACCCTGCGCCTCTCCCCCTCCCCCGCCAATAAAAGGGATCAATTCTGAGGTTTAGAATTTTAATTGGTTAGTGTTGTAGAGTGGTCTATTTCAATTCGAATATACACACTCTTCAATTTGGAGAGCTTTGTTAAAGAAATAGTTAAGAATTGACTACTCCCTTAAAAAGAATACTGGAGAGGGTTGCCATGCCCTCTTCCAGGGGATCTTCCCAACCCAGGGACTGAACCCATGTCTCCTGCATTGCAGGCAGATTCTTCAGTCTGAGCCACCAGGGAAGCTAAAACAGAAACAAAGCGTGGCCCAATTTTTGCCACATACATCACTGTTTACTGGAAACCTAGCTCATATGCACACAAAAGTCATCACTGAACTCTTGAAGATGGCTCATCTTCCTGTCTCTCTGTGTGCTCTAAAACTTTCATGGAAGGTTTATCTGGGGCAAATGTGGCAATATTCTAGTATCAGATGTAATCAATTGTAAGTAAGAGACCAAGAAACCTTCCCACTAGGAGCAGGATTGCAGGACCATTTATGGATCACCCCTACAGATCCATTCTACAAGACACAAGCTTCAGAAAAGATGAGTTTTTATATTAATCTTAAGCAAGAAAAGCAAAGTACCTACCCCCTGTAATACTATAGCCAATCTACTAACTTCATTAATAAAAACTCATTTCCAAAATCTATTCTGTTAATTAATAAGCCATTTATTTCACCAATGTAAACCTATTTCTAACTTTCTTTATGAAAATGAAGACACCTCTGACAGTGATGGGAAGTAAAGATAGCTGAAGCAGTCAGGATAGACTTTGGATCTGAGTCAAGGTTAGCTGGTTACTTCTATGTTGTATATTTACATGAGTTCAATTGAATGCTCTTGAAGAGAGCAGCTGGTACATACCTCAGAACAGAATATTCATGTTGAAATATTTCAAAGAAAATCAAACATTATATCCTGCAGGAATAAGGGCCTAATAATGACTTGAGCAGAGACAATAAAGAAAAATTCATAAGTAAGGACAATTTTTCTCTCTTGGAGGCTGGAAAAGTTTCCTTGGGCTGGTAGATAATGGAGAAAGAGAAATACTTGAGAAAAGACTAAGACCAGTTAGAACAGAGAAAAAGATGAAAGATCAGAACTGAAGAATTTACTCAGAATTTGATTTAACATCCAGAAACTGTTTTAATGAACTTTTTTTTCATTCCCCCAAGGAGCAGTAATATCAGCAGAGCAACTCATGCTTTCTCTGTTATAGCAAGCACTGTATATATTAGCTGTGTGAAAATTACTCAAGGTATTGAAGACACAAAATTTTTTTAAAATCCATCTCCTTTAAGATTTCATCGTGCACTAAGGAAGATGACCATGAAACTATTTTAAATATGATACTATACATTGTACTGTGCTCTGCTCAGTCACTTCAGTCACTTCTGACTCTTTGTGACTCCATGCACTGTAGCCTGCAAATCTCCTCTGTCCATGGGATTCTCCAGGTAAGAATACTGAAGTGAGTAGCCATATCCTCCTCCAGGAGATCTTCCTCACCCACTCTCCCTCTGGTAATAGAAGATAATGAAACCTTAAGATGGAAAGTGATTGGTTTCTAAATCACCTCTTGGAAGAGATGACCCTGCCTATAATGTAACATCATTTAAGACTTAACACTGAATGGGAAACCAACTTATGTCTGAGTGACTACAGGCATACCTCCATTTTACTGTGCTTCACAGAGATTATTTGGTTTTTCTTTGTTTATTTTACAAATCAAATGTCAGTGGCAAACCTTCAGCTAGGAAGCCTTTGGCACCAATTTTCCAATAGCATTTGCTCACATCACATCTGTGTATCATATTTGGGGAATTCTCACAATATTAAAATTTTTTTCATCATATTTGTTATGATCATCTCTGATCAGTGATCTTTGATGTTAATACTACAAAAAGATTACTATTCACTAAAGGTTCACATGATAGTATTTTTTAATTTCATACTAACATTGTTTTTTTAGACATAATACCACTGCATACTTAATAGACTACAGTTTAGTGTAAACACAACTTTTATATGCACTGGGAGCCAGTAATGTGTGTGACTCGCTTTGTTGCAGTGGTTGCTTTATGGTGGTGGTCTGAAACCAAACCTGAAATATCTCTGAGATATGCCTGTACACACTCCAAGTTTGTTGTCACAGTAGGATTACCTTGGAAATGACAATAAAGGAAAACAATGAGATATTTGAACATGGATTAATAGTGATGCTGATATCTGAATTAACACAGATGGAAGGACAGGTCTATGGGAAAAGATGACAGATCAGTTTGTCACATTCTGTATTGAGGTATCTGTGGGATGAATACAAATGGGATATTGAAGAGACACTGGAACATTTGAATGTAAAGGACATGGAACCTTAGAGATTTAAAAAATTTAAATGATAATATTCAGTAGTTTAGGCTTGATTTTAAAGGTGGTGGTAAGACATTGAAATATTATGAAAAAAGAGAGTAGCATAGTTATATCTGCCTTTCAGAAAAATTGTCCTTTAGTATAGTTTGGAGTACATGACTGAATATGCTTAAGGAATTTAATCTTCAAATGATAGTATATTATTTCCAATTGTAAGCAAGGACAAAAACTTCAAACTTGACCAAAGGATGACCAAGGTAAACTGAAACCAGTATTTAAAAGTAAGAAGGAATATCTTTTTCCTTGATTCTTGTGTTCCTCAAACATGTGAACTACCACTGTTGTGAACAGACCTAAGCCAAACTAGCTATTCAGCTCATACCTTATTTTCTTCTTAAACACTGGGAAATCTCAGGAGATCGAAAGAATGCAGGCAGAGGAGGGTACAGAGGAGGACTATACATACACCATCTCATTTACCATCCAAAGAGGGAGACATTTCTAAGACTCAAAGAGGGTACTCTAAATAATCATGCTGAACAAAAATATAAGCCAGAATTGTCCCAGGCAAATATGTGACCACCCTATCCATATGATGTTCTACATCCTATCATTAATTGTTTCAAAATAGATAAAACTCAGATCCCCAGATTCTGTCAGATGCACAGAGAACTTATTTTTATAAGATTAGGGAAGGGAAGTGTTCACTCTCTGTCTTCAGGTTATTGCAACAGATCTTTGCATAAGAGATGTGCTCTTATTAGATAAGTGAGTGCTCTTAGTCTTTAAGTCATGTCCAACTCTTTGCAACCCCACAGACTGTAGCCCACTAGGCTCTGTCCATGGAATTTTCCAGGGAAGAATACTGGAGTGGGTTGCCATTTCCTTCTCCTTCTGCCATCCCCTTCTCCAGGGGATCTTCATGACCCTTAAGGGTTGTTTATTGCTGAGCCAGCAGGGAAGCCCAAGTAAGTGAGTAAAAGATTCTAAAACTTTTTCTTTGAATAAAGAATACAAGAGTGGAAATTATGTCTTTATCATAAATAATAAATCAATCCAAAGAATTTATTTTGCATTTAAAAATGAACCTCACAATTACCTATACCTGACATTATCTAGAAAACCAAAATGTCAATTTAAAAATACTTTAAAAATTATGAAATTACCAAATTTTTTGAAATTATTAGTTATATATTATAGGACATAATAACAATATCATCACATATTTCTTTAGGACATAGGACATAACAATAGTATCATCACATATTTCTTTACAGATTTCTTTTTACAGATTAGATTTTCAAGGATGATTGTATTAATAAAAGAAAACAGAAAAAGAAGTTGGTGATTCATTTTTACACAAGTTTCCACAATGAATAGGGAAGTAAGATGAATACTTTTGTGAATCACTTCATCAACTTACAAGAATTGCTTCAGGGTTACCAAAAGTATCTCCTTTTATGCAACTATTGAGGAAAAGAGTATACCACCTAATTTTTGGTTATGAGGTATATGTTTTCACCAACAAATAAGATGACATAAAAATTTTAAGGAAATAACTAGAATTTCATTAGTTAGCAATGAGACCAAAAAAATCAGGTCCTGAAGCATAAAACTTTCAATATGAAGTGTGCTAAGGACATGACTTAGCAACTAAACCACCACCACCAAGAGAAAACTTTAGCAAATGAGATTATGTGATATTGTGAATCTAACACACTCCCACTCCATGGAAACAAAGATATTATGATAGAAGAACTAATAAACATGAGAGGACAGAATTTTCCACTACATGTGAGAAGGCCAGAACAAATGGAGTTCTAGAACTTGAGAATGAGTCCCCGTGGACAATGGAGCTTGTGGGATATTTACATTTTGTTAACGCAGGAGTACATTAATGCCAATCATGTACCCTGAGTGCTACTAATCTCACCAATGAAAAATGATGCTAATCTCTCTTTGCATGGGTTTCAGTTACATTTTGATGTATTTATCAAATTATTACTCCTACAGTGTTAACACCTGACTATGACATTTCAAATGCTAAGTTACCACCTCCACTTTACATACACAGTCACACAGATCTAACAATATTTATACAGAAGTACTTTTAATTTACAAAGATAATATATAAGCCATAAATTATAAACTATCCCTGTCTCTCTGTGTTCTAAGGCTACATGAGCAAAAAATCCCATTTCAGCCCCTTATGTTTTCAAGGAATTAAAGCAAGTACAGTTCAGTTCAGTTCACTCAGTCGTGTCTGACTCTGCGACCCCATGATTGCAGCATGCCAGGTTTCCCTGTTCATCACTATCTCCCAGAGTTCACTCAGACTCACGTCCATTGAGTTCATGATGCCATCCAGCCATCTCATCCTCAGTTGTCCCCTTCTCCTCCTGCCCCCAATCCCTCCCAGCATCAGAGTCTTTTCCAATGAGTCAACTCTTCGCATGAGGTGGCCAAAGTACTGGAGTTTCAGCTTTAGCATCATTCCTTCCAAAGAAATCCCAGGGTTGATCTCCTTCAGAATGGACTGGTTGGATCTCCTTGCAGTCCAAGGGACTCTCAAGAGTCTTCTCCAACACCACAGTTCAAAAGCATCACTTCTTCGGCTCTCAGCCTTCTTCTGAGTCCAACTCTCACATCCATACATGACCACTGGAAAAACCATAGCTTTGACCAGATGGACCTTAGTCAGCAAAGTAATGTCCCTGCTTTTGAATACACTATCTAGGTTGGTCATAAGTTTTCTTCCAAGGAGTAAGCGTCTTTTAATTTCATGGCTGCAATCACCATCTGCAGTGATTTTGGAGCCCCCCAAAAAAACAAAGTCTGACACTGTTTCCCCATCTATTTCCCATAAAGTGATGGGATCGGATGCCATGATCTTTGTTTTCTGAATGTTGAGCTTTAAGCCAACTTTTTCACTCTCCTCTCTCACTTTCATCAAGAGACTTTTAGCTCCTCTTCACTTTCTGCAATAAGGGTGGTGTCATCTGCATATCTGAGGTTATTGATATTTCCCCAGGTTATTGATATTTCTCTCTTGATTCCAGCTTGTGTTTCTTCCAGTCCAGAGTTTCTCATGATATACTCTGCATAAAACTTAAATAAGCAGGGTGACAATATACAGCCTTGATGTAAAGTACAGTCTCATATTATTACCTTGTAATGTTCAGAAAATCAGTGAGGTCACCGATTTCCTTGTGCGCTTCCTCCTATTCTATAAAGACCAAAGACAGCATGAGAATTTTCTGAATCTGAAGAGTTGCCTTGTGATTCCCAGAGTAACACTACAAGGTCCATTCACCAGCAAATCATGGCACAAATATCTGTTAGGAGGGTCCCAATGTCCAACTCTTGCCTTAAAGCTTAATATCCAGGGTTTGTGACTGCACTTGCTTTATATTTTATGGCACTTCAAAATGGGGGTTCTTCTTTTATAGCTTGGATCAGAATTTTTGAAAAATTAAGCTTTTATATTCTTATTTAGTATTTCTCTATCATCTCAAACTGAATTTACTTCCTACTTCATTAGCACAAAAATCACATTTTTAAGGGAACTCCCAATATATATCCTTCTTTCTAGTCTTTCAAAACATATTGAGAGACTTGCTTCCTAGACTTATTTCCCACACTCTGACCTTTCTCAAACTGCCCTTGTCTAGAAGATACTGTGGTAGAAGATACGATGGTAGCTCAGACGTAAAGATTCTCTCTGAGATGCAGGAGACCCAGGTTCGATCCCTGGGTTGGGAAGATTCCCTGGAGAAGGTAATGGCAATCCACTCCAGTATTCTCCAGTATTCTTGCCTGGAGAATCCCATGGACAGAGGAGCCTAGTGGGCTACAGTCTGTGGGGTAGCAAAGAGTCAGACACGACTAAGCAACACATACACACACACACATACACAACATTTCTCAAACTGCTCTTTCATCTAGTATTTTATCTCCTTCTTAGTCAACCTATCTTGTACTCTTCTGGAAATCTTGCTGTGACAGGAAGCATTTCTATTCTGGAAAGCAGTCCTTTTAAGGCCACCACTACCCTGATACCAAAGCCAGACAAAGATACCACAAAAAAGAAAATTACACATCAATATCATTGATGACCATATAGATGCAAATATACTTAACAAAATACTAGCAAATCAAATCCAACAAACATTAAAAAAATCATACACCATAATCAACTACTATTTATTCCAAAAATGAAAGGATTTTTCAGTATCTACAAATCAATGAATGTGATGCCACATATTAACAAAATGAAGAATAAAAACCATACAATCATCTCAACAGATGCATAAAAAAGCTTTTGATAAAATACAGCATTCACTTATGATTAAAAATAAAAACTCTCCAGAAAGTAAGCATAGAGGGAATTTACCTCAACATGGTAAAGCCCACCCACATAGGACAAACCCACAGCTAGCATTATATTCAAAGTGAAAATCTGAAAACATTTCCTCTAAGATCAGGAATAAAACAAGGATACCCATTCTTGCCACTTTTATTCAACACACTTTTGGAAATCCTAGCCAAGGCAAGCAGAGAAGAAAAAGAAACTCAAATTGAAAAAGAAGTTAAACTACCACTGTTTGCAGATGACATAAAATTTATGTAGAAAACCCTAGAGGCTATCAGAAAACTACTAGAGCTAATCAATGAATTAGGTAAAGTTGCAGGATACAAAATCATTCCCTACGAGATGTGGCTGCTGTTTCTCTGTGCATCCAGTAGTTACTCCACTTTATTAATATTTCCAAACTATTTTCAGGATAAAATGAACTCATTTTCTCTATTTCCATCCCTCCAACCCACACCAATACCATTTTCATTGTACTCTACTCTAACGAAATAAGTATTACAACAAGTTGTGATTAAATAAGAGTTTGCTACCAAGGTAGAGACTTGAAAGTTGGTTAAGTTCTTTGGAATAATTCATAGGTGACTGGTAGAACCATCAATGCTGCCCTATTGCTGAACACAAGTTTATAGATACTTCAAATGCCACTAGTATATAAATATTTTTGAAAATACTAATAATGAAACTTTCAACACTATACTGTAAACTCTCTTATGTCTAGGCTCCCAGGTACACTGACCACACAGGTTAGCAGATGCTATATAAACTTGCTTAACTCAAACTGGAACTATGAAGAAATTAAGCATCTGGATATAATATTGAATGACACATTTTTAAAGATGGTAAGTTTTAATTTATAAAATATCAAAAGGTTATTATGTTCAAACTTAAACATATTTCATCATTTTTTCTGATGCAAATTTTATTAATGAATTTTCTTAAATGAATAGTTCTCAAGAAATTCTCCAAGGCTTTAAGAAATTTCTTTAGCCTTTACAATATTAATATAAGATTGTGAATAAGTAGAAAAACATGAAAAGGCTTAGGCTTTTAAATCAATCTCAGTTTTAATATGCCTATTATTTGGAGAACTCTACTAAATAGATACCTGCAAGCCTAACATTTTTATTTAAAAGAAAAAAGAAGATAGTGCAGCAAAAGAAACAACCAAATGAAAAGGCGAACTATGGAACAGAAAAAAATATTTGCAAGCCATATAGTCCATAAAAGATTAATATCCCAAATATATAAGGAACTCATCCAACTCAGGGCTCAGAAACTGGTGACTCACTGGTAAAAAAAATCCACCTGCCAATTCAGGAGACATGGGTTTGATCCCTGGGTTGGGAAGATCCCCTGGAGGAGGAAATGGCAACCCACTCCAATATTCCTGCCTGGAAAATTCCACTGATAGAGGAACTGAGCAGGCTATAGTCTATGAGGTCACAAAGGGTCAGACACAACTTAGCAACTGAACAATAGCAACAAATATATGTAAATATATATATATTTATATAAAACCATCATAATGCACATTTAGATATCTTACAACTTTATCAATTATACCACAATAAAGTTGGGCTTCCCTTGTGGCTCAGCTGGTAAAGAATCCACCTTAAATGCAGGAGACCTGGCTTCAATCCCTGGGTTGGGAAATTTCTCCTGGAGAAGGGAAAGGCTACCCACTCCAGTATCTGGCCTGGAGAATTCCATGGACTGTATGATCCATCCGGTTGCTAAGAGTTCGACACAACTGAACAAATTTCACTTTCACTTGCAAAGCTGAAAAAAAAAAATGTACTGCATTGTATACTTAAAGTTGTGTACTGTATTGTATACTTAAATTTGCTGAGATTAGATCTTAGTGTTCTCACCACAACCTTCCTGCATAAAGGTAACTATGTGAAGTGATGTATGTGTGAATTAACTGACATTAGTAATCATTTCAGCATATATATTTATATTTTAACATCACATTGTATATCACACTTTTATTTATGACTTATACTGTAATTAAGGGGTGAGGCTGGGGGAGAAAGAAACTTCAATAACAAAAAAGGGAGACAAATTCAGTCTGAGAGTGAGGTAAGAAGCAGGGGCCAGACTCAAGCCTTCTACAGCCACCAGCAGCCTTGACCAGGAACCCAGATACCCTCCCTGGTACCAGATGGCAACGGGCTGGCAAAGCAACAACAGCAGCCTTGAAAGCCTGGGCCATCCCAGGCTAAGAAAGTCAGCTGGCACTAAGGAGAGCTTGGCTGCCTCAGGCTAGGATCCGTACAGACCTGGCCACCCATGTCCCACCTGGAGGAGACGTTACCCCATCCTGACAGTAACAGGAAAAGGCTTTGCAGCCCAGCACATGAGTGGAGCCCTGGAAGATGAAGCAAAGTGG
This sequence comes from Nanger dama, assembly GCA_917880005.1. Classification (NCBI taxonomy): domain Eukaryota; kingdom Metazoa; phylum Chordata; class Mammalia; order Artiodactyla; family Bovidae; genus Nanger; species Nanger dama. The sequence continues at coordinate 13,639,681 of CAKJTW010000010.1, forward strand.
GTTAATGGTCATCTAAACCTTAATATTGGAAGAGAGACAGGAGAGAATAATGGGCTAGATTTGGCCAACAGAAAATGCACACCACCACTTGAGAAGATCACTCTTTCCAGAAGGCTTGTGCACATAATTTGAAAAAAGCTGCTCTAAACTTCACCTGCCATCCTTCTAAAATTCAACTTATTTCTCTATATCTAGGCTTGATAGATATAAAATCAATTGCATACAATAAAGCAAAGTTAAAAATCACCTGGCTTGTAAATATTCTTTTGTACAAGGAAAAAGGGAAAGAAAATTTTAATCATAGAAAAGAAATACCTTCTGGGAATAACTTTTGGACACGTAATTGTTAGACAATCTCCATAAGTGACACTTCCACGTTTGATCAAAGGGTTAGAGCACAAGGCTGTGAAGAGGCTGATTAGATAAGTGAAGGCATTTTTCATCTATAATTGGTGAATGTTGACTTAGGAGAAAGAATGACTAAGAGAAAGAATGAATTGAATAAACTCAATTCATATATGAAGGAGCTAAGAGCTAGTATAATACCTAGGTTCATAAAAATCTATAAAATTATGAACACCAGAGAAGAAAAATACATATCCCAGTATTGCACAAAAACAGAAATGAAATGAGACTATTCAGAGATGATTCTGTTATGAGGAGGAAAAAGGGTCCTATGCCAGATTGCTTGTATTTAGAAGTCATATTTATATTATAACCATCTTACTGTTGTGCACTTTATGCCTCACATACATGCAGTTAATGATGAAAAGGACTTTTTTGAAATAGCTAGCTTTTCTAGATGTTCTAAAATGTACCAAAAGTATTTAGTAAAATAAAATATTTTATAAGTATTTTTAATCATGTTTTTTCAAATACCACTGTTAAGCTGAATGGCCAGACCCCTTCTCTGAACAGTGCATGTCTGTCCTTTGCAGTCGTGTCCAGGGAGGAAGGAGGAGAACGCGGTGCCAAGTGTGTTTAGAGTAAACTGCTGTCCCACGTGCCTGTGCATTTTGTTCTACTTTGCTATTTATGTGTTGTGTGTAATGGACAGACGAGTCTTAATTTTACAACATCTGGTCTTTCTAGATGTGTCAGCATGCGTCAAAGGGAAAATTGAAGAATACATTTTGTGTTAAAATTCATAAGAAAGACTATTATTTAAAAATTTGAGCCATATAGTCCATTGGATTGGTAGATGAGTGAAAGGAAGGCTTCTAAGCCAGAATGTCCACATTTAAAGGACATTTTCAGATTATAACTCTTATTACACTTGTGCAGAGACTACATAAATTAATATGCTGCTGTTGTTATTGTTCTGTCACTAAGCCATGTCTAACTATTTGTGACCTAATGGACTGCAGCATGCCAGGCTACTCTGTCCTCCACTCTCTCCCAGAGTTTGCTCAAATTCATATCCATTGAGTCAGTGGTACTATCTAACCATTTCATCCTTTGATGCCCCCTTTTCCTTTTGCCATCAATCATTCCCAGTATCAGGGTCTTTTCCACTGAGTTAGTTCTTCATATCAGATGGCCAAAGTATCGGAGCTTCAGCTTCAGTCCTTTCAATAAATATTTATCATTGATTTTTTTAGGTTTGACATTGAATCTCCTTGTAGCCCAAGGGACTCTCAAGAGTCTTCTTCAGCACCACAATTCAAAAGTATTCTTTGATGCTCAGCATCTTTTATGGACCAACTTTCACATCTGTACATGATTATTGGAAAAACCATAGCTTTGACTATATGGACCTAAGGTGACATGTCTTTTAATTTCATGCTTGTAGTTACCATCAGCAGTGATTTTAGAGTCCAAGAAAATAAAGTCTATCACTGTTTCCACTTTTCCTGCTCTATTTGCCATGAAGTGATGGGACCAGATGCCATGATCTTAGTTATTTGAATGTTGAGCTTTATGCCTGCTTTTTCACTCTCCTCTTTCACCCTCATCAAGAGGCTCTTTAGTTACTCTTTCATTTCTGCCATTAGAGTGGTATCTCCTGGTAATCTTGATTCCAGCTTGAGATTCATCCAACCCAGTATTTCACATGATGTACTCCACATAGAAGTTAAATAAGCAAGTGCAGGGGGTGCTCTGCAGAAAGAGTAGAGGCAGTGGAACTTCCCTCAGCCAAGCAGAGGGGTCCTGAGGAGAGGTGAGCCTGCTGTCTGCCAACCCAGCCCCCTCACGAGTGAGGGACAATCAGACATGACAGTGGTTCCCTGGAAGCAGTTCCACTTTATTGCTGCAAACTCCCAGCTTATATCGGCAAGCAGGAGGGGTTTAGGAGGGACTTTCCATAGTTGCACCAATCACATTAAAGGTCAAATCCTCACATGCATGGAAATCAAGAGAGCCAATCAAAAACTTTGACAAACATAGACCCCGCCCCTATCACTTCTGCCGGGTGCCATCTTAGTTTCCAACCACTTCCAACTGTAAAGCTAGCCCCCCTTTTTTTCCAAGGTTTCCCATTTAGGGCCCCACGAGCAAGGTGATAATATACAGCCTTGACATACTTCTTTCCCAACTTAGAACCAGTCAGTTGTTCTATCTCTTGTTCTAACTGTTGCTTCTTGACCCACATGCAGGTTTCTCAGGAGGCAGGTAAGGTGGTCTGATACTCCCATCTTTTTAAGAATTTTTCACACTTTGTTATGAGACACACAAAGATTTTAGCATAGTCAATGAAGCAAAAGTAGATGTTTGTTCTGGAAATCTCTTGCTTCTCCACGATCCAGTGAATGTTGACAATTTGATCTCTGGTTCCTCTGCTTCTTCAAAACCCTGCTTATACATCTGGAATTTCTCAGCTCACAAACTGCTGAAACCTAGCTTGAAGGATTTTGAATGTTACCTTGCTGGCATGTGAAATGAGCATAATTGCATGGTAGGGTGAGCATTCTTTGACATTGCTCTTCTTTGGAATTGGAAAGAAAATTAACCTTTTCCAGTTCTGTGGCCATTGCTGAGTTTTCCAAATTTGCTGACATATTGAGTGCAGCACTTTAATAACACCATCTTTTAGGAATTTAAATGGCTCAAATGGAATTCTGTCACTTCCATTAGCTTTGATCATAGTGATGCTTCCTAAAGGCCACTGATTTGATATATATTTCATATTTACACACAAATTGAACAAACTAAGTTCTTAGTTGAAGCAGCTAGTCTATGTTAAAAACAGATATAGTAAAATGTTATCATATTTTAGTAAATATTGCTATATATTTCCAGGGCAGGTAAGTCCTAGGGGACCAAAAGTAAAGGCAGTGAAATAATTCTCCTACAAATGTAATTTTATTGATGGAAAAGATTGTTTGGGGGAAATATTCTTTGTAAACAGATCTCCTGGAGCTGGACTTGCTTCTATACTTAGTTATTTGGATACCGAAGGAGGTAGAAGAAAGGAGAAGAGAATAGGTCTTTGCCAGCCTATCCTATAGCTATAGACAGTAGAGACCATAGTCTTTATTTGGGTATCTTCTAAAGTACCAATGTTTACTGTGGACAGTGTGCAGTCCTTATTTTCTGTTTAAGATTTTTGATTCCTTAAGGTGACAATGAATAAGAAAAACAGGAGTTTGTGAATTAGTCAGTTTCTAGACATCTTTTGTTAAAACTGTGATATCTTTATGTAGAAAAAGAAGCATCTTGAGCAAAAACCTGTTCAAAAAGCTGAGTACATACTTCAGGGCTTATGCTTTGGGCTGGCAGCAGAGGGCCAGAAATACGAGGAAAGGGATTATGAAGTTGTGTTCTTGTTTAAAATTTGAGTTCATCCACGGATGCACAAGGGGCTTCTCAGGGGGCTCAGTGGTAAAGAACCCACTTGTCAATGCAGGAGACTCAAGAGACACAGGTTTGATCCTTGGGTGAGGAGGATCCCCTGGAAGAGGAAATGGCAACCCACTCCAGTATTCTTGCCTGGAGAATCCCATGGACAGAGGATCTTGGAGGACTATGGTCCATATGGTGGCAAAGAGTCAGACATGACTGAAGCAACTTAGCTCGCCTGCAGACATTGATGCATGAATGTATCTCTTATGGTTGTAATACATTTTTTATTTTTAGTAATACACTTTTTAAAATAATTTGATGGAAACCTTTTCTTATTGATATTTTAATAATCTAGACCTGACAATTAATTCTCTCTGAATTGTACTTAATTGCTTTATGTTACATTTTAAATTAAGTATTTAGAGTATACAGTATTTTAATGTTATTCTACAAACATCTTTATTCAGAGGCCTGTTGCCATTTTTATCTTTATGAAAGTTTTGTTTCTACAAAAGATAGGATTTTTTTTTTTCTTGATTGACTTGGTGAAGTATATTCAGTTCAGTTCAGTTCAGTTCAGTTGCTCAGTCTTGTACCTCTCTTTGCAACCCCATGGACTGCAGCACACCAGGCCTCCCTGTCCATCACCAATTCCCAGAATTTACCCAAACTCATATTCATTGAGTTGGTGATGCCATCCAACCATCTCATCCTCTGTCATCCTCTTCTCCTCCCACCTTCAATCTTTCCCAGCATCAGGATCTTTTCAAATGAGTCAGTTGTTCACATCAAGTGGCCAAAGGATTGGAGTTGCAGCTTCAGCGTCAGTCTTTCCAATGAATGTTCAGGACTGACTTCCTTTAGGATGGACTGGTTGGATCTCCTTGCAGTCCAACGGACTCTCAAGAGTCTTCACCACAGTTCCAAAGCCTCAACTGGTCATCAAAATACCCATAACTTTTGAAATTTTAAATAATTAAATATTTATAACGTGAAAAAGCACAATACACGTTATACAAACTCAACCATATAAGCATGTATGCTCAGTTATGCATATGAACATGCACAAGGACTCACAAGGACACATCAAACTCCTTACATTTATAGATGATTTTGTGTTCTTTGTTTCTTATATGTCTCAGGTTTTCTATAATACACATTAAGTTTTAAAAGTTTGAAAAAATGACATTTTTAAAGGAGAGAAGTGCCTTTTTGGGATATAATATGTAACAAAAATTAAAAATCATACATATATGTCTTTGTTTCCATCTGGAACTTTTAAAGAAGAACGTATTGTTTAAAAATGTAATGGCTGATTCGTGTCAATGTATGGCAAAACAAATACAGTATTGTAATTAAAAAAATAAATAAATTTAATTTAAAAAAAAAAAATGTAACTTACTCCCACACTTGCATACCTGCCACTAGAGTCTAAAATGTTCAGATTCTTATAATATTTCAAAATTAACAAAGATTCTCTGATTAAACAGAATTTTATAGTGAAGCGAATCATTTCTGTCACATAAGAAGTGCAAAACCAGATAGCAAAAAGGGATAAATAGAAAAATACAGCCATTTGATAACAATTCAAATTTCTATACATTAACACGTTTTAAATAACATTTTGTTGTAGTAGATTGCTAAAACTATATTCAGTTATCAAAACTAAATGAAGGGAACCAAAAACACCTGGAACAAAATTTCATGGGAAATTCAACAGCTAAAATCAAACATAATAAGAGTTCTTCATTTATTCACATTAAGTCTTCATTGCTTCCTGAGAATCTAGTTATTCCAAGCAGAGACATCTATTTGTGTAAAGGAGAAGGCTTTGGGGGAATAAGAAGGGGTTTGGAGTCAGAGAAAGAGATTCAGAACTGATATTTTAGATTAAAACCATCAGGACATTCAATTTTCTCCCAAATACTTGGACCATCTCATCAAGCAGTACAGCTTTTCAATCTGAAAACCACAGTATCCATTATGCAATTTTACTTTGTGAAAACTATCCAAGGCAGAACTCAGAACTCAAGTTTCTACAAAGTATAAAAATTCAGCTTTTGACTTCTTCACTGGTCTACTTAGCAATAACAAATATGTTGCAACTTTAGTATAATCACACTGTCCTTTTTCAAACAGTAAAATGAAATTATCAAATTTCTGTCAAAGGTCTGGAGGTCAGCTAATAAAAATCAATTTGGCAACATTACAGGTGACACAAAGCACATATTATGAACAATTGCTTAGAATTACTGCATGTACACAGTTCACTGGATAAAACTTCAGAAATTGGCTCCTTGAGTTTTATAGTTCTCACAATAAAGAATTTAATTTTTTCTTAGGTGTTAATATTTTTAGAAGACATCAAATAAGCTTTTTAAGTAGTTTAATTTCTCTTTTAAAAATATATCCTCTAGCACTTTTAACACTTCATTGGTTAATTATATTAGTTGAATAAATATTCAAAACAAATTGTACATTGATATTTACCTTTTTCTGAAGTTAATTATCTTGGAAATGTAAGTCAATGATCATACAGCATGAAAGTAAAGATATATTATAGTTTTTTGTGAGTCAGCTAAGCTGTACTGTTAACACTCTGTTTGTCTCATAAGCACATTTGCCAGTACTGATAAGAAACACCATAGTGGATGCTAAGCAACTGTAATAGCTACAGAGAAAAGCGAATTCCAGATCCTCTAATTTGCAAAGTTTGTTGTCGCAAGATCAGCCATCAAAATTCCCAGCATGCAACCACTTCCTGAGAACCACTACCACCTCTAGGGGGTCAGAAAAGGGGAAAAAGGAGTTGTTAAAGAGTCATTAAAATAGTTTTAGCTCATAAGACCACTTTCCCTTATTCTCACTAAATCTATCCTTGAAATAAACTCCATTTTCCAAAGTGGCATTTCAATCAACAATGCATTTCACTCTTTTATTACTCTCTTATTTTGAATGTAAGTAAAGCATTAGAAGCTATAATGCCATCAATTATAAAGTCTGGATCAAGAATGTTTCTCTAAATGGACAAATGAAGAACATAGATAAAAATAAATAACTTTGAATTTGATCACATGAGTAACAATGAAAAGAAATAGGAATATAGGTCATAAAATTATTTGAAATTCCAGGGATTATAGTATTTCTGTATTAGAAGAAACATGGTTCTTCCAGTCAATATTTGCTGCTTCAACTCAAACATCAACCATATTTCTCAGACTAATTAGCTATTTAAGTGGTGATTTTTCTTCAATTAGAGAAACTTGGTTATTATCACCTAAACTACTCCAAAGGGGCTTTTTAAAATTTGAAATATCAAATAAACTTATCTTCTTTGCAGATTCAATTTCCTTCTTTTCTGCTGATTAGAGACAAGGGAGCAATAAGCCTTCAAGTTGTATATTTGCTAAAATTACTGTGAACAATACAAACCTGATTGGTTTTTGAATATCGCTCATTTTATCAATGCCCATGCCTCCACCATGGTTCACTCTGATAGTAAACAAAACATTTTTTTTTTAATCCAAATACTATGTTTGGATGATCATAGCATAGTACCCAGAGAATTCTTTAAATGCCGAATTTCAAGATAGATAGCCTTTACTTGTTTATGTAGTCAAAATCTTATTGTTTGTCTTACATACAGCAAAAACAACTGCAGCAAATGAATGTGAAAACTTGAAACCCAGAGTACAGTAATAGAAGGAAAATATTGTTCCAGGGCAGAATCATATATCTTAAAAAGAGGGATCCTTTTAAAACCTTTTTCTCTCTTCCTAGATGGAAAACCACTGTCATTAATTTTGACCAAACTTCTCTCTCATTTATATCAATAAATTCCTGACAAGCTTAAAAACATTTTCTACCTTTATTGTCTGACAAAGACAACCCACTGTGAGAAATAATGGTGCTCAGAAATGAGAGGCAAAGAAGCAATAACAGTTTCATTTGCAAATCATTAAACAGGAAACCAGCTCAGAGAGATCTCTGTTTAAGGCTCTGGACTTGGCTGGCATATTTCAGATGGGTAAATTCATAGGAATATCTCACTACTTCTTCCACAAGGAAAGCTGAGGAAAAGCTGTCATTACAATAATAACTATTTGCACTTTTCACCAAATATCATGTCACTATGCTGTAGAATTACATACTCTTGGGAAGACACTTAAATGCTCTCACATTAATAAAATAAAACACTTGTTAAATTGAATGTGTCATAAGTGGAATATGATCTTTATCATAATATCTCAATTTTTGACATACAAGAAAAGCATACACATGTGCATGCTCGCTTAGCCCCACACATGTATAACTCCTAAAGACAGACCACAGAAAGAGTTCTCAAAATATCTGCCTACTAGTTTTGATCCAACAAAATTCAAAAATGTGTTCCCTAAAATAATTCAGAAATGTAGTAAAATCTATCAGTATTTTCCTCTGTACGTTCTTCCACAGCCTTCTAACTTACAAAATACTTTCTTACCCAAATGTCATACTTTTCTATCTGTATTTCTTGATTTTTGCCCTTAAATTCTGTTCTTTGGTGTTCCCTGTCTCAATAAATGGGAAATCCATTTCACTAACTGTACATCACAGATAAATTTTGCCTCTTTCATACTTGAATTTTCTTTTTTATATACAGTCTGTATACTCTATGTCAGTTCAGTTCAGTTCAATCGCTCAGTCCTATCCAACTCTTTGCGACCCCATGAATTGCAGCACGCCAGGCCTCCCTGTCCATCACTATCTCCCGGAGTTCACTCAGACTCACGTTCATCGAGTCAGTGATGCCATCCAACAATCTCATCCTCTGTCGTCCCCTTCTCCTCCTGCCCCCAATCCTTCCCAGCATCAGAGTCTTTTCCAATGAGTCAACTCTTCGCATGAGGTGGCCAAAGTACTGGAGTTTCAGCTTTAGTATCATTCCTTCCAAAGAAATCCCAGGGCTGATCTCCTTTAGAATGGACTGGTTGGATCTCCCTGCAGTCCAAGGGACGCTCAAGTGTCTTCTCCAACACCACAGTTCAAAAGCATCAATTCTTCAGTGCTCAGCCTTCTTCACAGTCCAACTCTCACATCCATACATGACCACTGGAAAAACCATAGCCTTGACTAGACGGACCTTCATCGGCAAAGTAATGTCTCTGCTTTTGAATATACTATCTAGGTTGGTCATAACTTTTCTTCCAAGGATTAAGTGTCTTTTAATTTCATGGCTGCAGTCACCATCTGCAGTGATGTTGGAGCCCCCAAAAATAAAGTCTGACACTGTTTCCACTGTTTCCTCATCTATTTCCCACGGAGTGATGGGACCAGATGCCATGATCTTTGTTTTCTGAATGTTGAGCTTTAAACCAACTTTTTCACTTTCCTCTTTCACTTTCTGGTCACTTAAATTCAGCATAATATTTTAAAGATTTATCCATGTTGAGTATCAGAATTTTATTCCCTTTTATTTCTGTATAGTTTTCCGCTGTATGACATTTCCAGTCAGGGAGCATTCAGAATAAAGTTGATATAAACATTCTTCTATAGGTCATCTTTGTAGTCATTTAAAACATTTCTCTTAGATGCAGATCTAGGGGTAAAAATGTCTGTTATGCCAGTTAATTATTGCCACTCAGCTCCCAAACAGTTCTTCACTTCCAAGTCTGCATCAGTGTAGTGGAGCCCTGTAAATACTTGGTTCTTTATCAGCTGGCACCAAGTTAACTTCGTCAGTAGAGGTTTCTCTTCATGGTTCCAATGAGCGCCTGTCCTCTGTCTCCTGCAGGGCACACGGCTTCTGCAACACTCAGTGGCAATGGCACACAGCACCATCCTGTGGGCAGCTTCCCATAGTACTCTCTTGAAAGCCTTTCTAGCAAACTTCCAAAACACAGAGCCTCTCTGGGGAAGGCTTCTCCTGGACCACCAAAGGGCATATTTCCAGTGACCTTCCCTGGCACAGCACCTCAGCCAATTTCTCAGCCATCCTGTGAGTCATGCATGTTTAGGCACCCCCATGCAGTTGGGACCTCAGCCTGGGATATGAGAGGGAACGGGGTTCTTTGGTGTTACCTCAACTTCAGGGGTAATGGCTGTTCATATATCTACTACTTCTGTATTCTTTTGCTTTAATTAATTTTTATTGGCATATAGTTGCTTTGCAAGGTTGTGTTAGTTTGTGGTGGTGGTGGTGGTTTAGTCACTAAGTCGTGTCCAACTCTTGAGATCCCCATTGACTGTAGCCTGCCAGGCTCCTCTCTCCATGGGATTCTCCAGGCAAGAATACTGGAGTGGGTTGCCATTTCCTTCTCCAGGGGATCTTCCTGACCTGGGAATTGAATCCAGGTCTCCTGCATTGCAGGCAGATTCTTTACCAACTGAGCTACAGAGGAAGTGCTACTGTACAGCAAAGTGAATCACCACTACATATACATATACTCACTCTGTTTTGGATTTCCTTCCCATTTAGGTCACAACAGAGCACCGCATAGCATTCCCTGAGCTATTCAGTAGGTTCTCATTAGTTGTCTATTTTATACATATTGTCAATCAAAAGAAAAACAAATATATTAGTGGATATATATGTAGAATCTAAAAAACTGATATAGATGATCTTATTTGCAAAACAGAAATAGAGACACAGATGTAGAGCTCAAACATATGAGTACCAAGATGGGAAAGAGGTGAGGGTGGGATAAATCGGAAGATTGAGATTGACGTATATACTATTCCTGTATGCTAAAATTTTCTTTACGTTTGGCCAAACAGTATTACTTTAAGCCCATTAATTCTATTAAGCTTTCTCTCTTCAAAATACTCTATTGTTTCTTCTGAATGTACTTTGGGTTACACAAAAAGGATGTTTAAATGTTGCTTTTAAAAGCAGCTGATAAAATAATATTGAAAAAAAGTTCTACAGTCCCAACATCTGCATGAGTAGCAATATATGAGTCTAGACTACAAGTTTGTGGCTGCCCTATTCAGTTCTTCCAATGTATGTGGGGCTTATTTTAAGTGTGTCTCCTGATGAGCAGAAGTTTTTAATTATCATGAAATCTAGTTTATTAGGTTTTTTCTTTTGTGTTTAATAATTTATATGTGTGTGTAGCCCAAGAACACTTTGACCACTCCAAGATTATAAAGATATAATCCTACTCTTTTAGAAAGTTTATAATTTCAGCTTTCATATGTAGATCTATGACTCATCTTTAATAAATACAGATTATGACTTGAGACAGAGTTATTTTCTCCCCCACCCCCTGCTTTACATAATCAGTGTTTCCAGGACAGTTTTTTGAAAATACTTTTCCTTCCCCAACTGAATTGCCTCAGTGCCACTGTCAAAAATCAATTAACTACATGTGTATAGTTTTAAAATCTCTGTTCTGCTTCCCTGAACTATTTGTAAGTCTATCTTTATGGGAATAAAATATTATTATTTAGCTTTATAGTAAATTTGCATTTAGGTAGTTTAAGTCCCCCAGCATGATTTTTCCCAAAATTATTTGGCTATTAAGGCCTTTAACATTATCTTATATTTTACTGCCAGCTTGGTAATTTCTACAAAAATTGCCTGAGATCTTGAAAAGGATTAAGTCTTATATCATGGTTGACAGTGGAGAAGGCGATGGCACCCCACTCCAGTACTCTTGCCTGGAAAGTCCCATGGACGGAGGAGCCTGGTGGGCTGCAGTCCATGGGGTCGCTAAGAGTCAGACACGACTGAGCGACTTCACTTTCACTTTTCACTTTCATGCATTGGAGAAGGACATGGCAATCCACTCCAGTGTTCTTGCCTGGAGAATCCCAGGGACAAGGGAGCCTCTTGGGCTGCCGTCTATGGGGTCACACAGAGTCGGACACAACTGAAGTGACTTAGCAGCATGGTTGACAGATTTAGTGATGACTAAAAGGCATAGTTTGTCTTAGCTCTCTTCTCTACTCACCTTTCCAACTGCTTGCTAGGCTAACCATCCAGATTTACCACCCAGCACAGACCTGGCGGGCTGCAGTCCACAGGGTCGCAAAGAGTCGGACACCACTTAGTGACTAGACAACAACAGGCCCACACAGAGAGAACAGATTCCATGGAGAAGCAGCAGTTCTTCCAGAAAAAGATGGTTTTACAGGAGCAACAACATCTATGCAAGCAATAGCTTCTACACTTCTCTAAAAGTTCCCCTTTAACCGATCCACTTTGGTTCCCAGTCACACACAACTTCAACTTCTCAGATTTACCCCCAAACTCTCACTTACTCCTCTGTGCCCATGCTGAAGGGGGTTGTTATTAATTACTGTTCCTCTGATCTCTCATCCTCACCCATCCATCACCTCTCAGATTATGCAGACACTAATTCCTAGATTAAATATTATTTTCCCATAACTGTAGAGATTCTATTCTCCTGACAGAATGTTCATTGATATGATATTTAGAAAATATAATTAATTTTTTTTTGCATTTTGCCTCCTGCTTTATTAAACTTTTAACTGTTCTACTGATATCTCAGTTGTTTTTTTCTTATAAACATACCATTACCAGCTTTGATACTTCAGTTCTTCCTTTCCAATGCATGTACCTGTTATAATAATGCATGTACCTGTAATAATAATGTTAGTTCTTACATGTTCAGTGATTATGGTAGAGAAGCCTCTAGAATTTTACTATAAAGTAGATGTTCCTCCCCTTGAGGTATATTCTTCATCATATTGAAGCCACATCCTTCTCTTGTTTGTATTGATATTAAAGTATTTTTTGGATTGTTAGAAACATGATCTTCTTCCCATACTTTATTCCTGCAATAAGTAAACAAATTGCAATTTTTCATTAATAGTGTGCTGAATCATTTTTGTTTTAGAATTTTATCTTTGTATCTGTAAGCATGATTCCTTCATTTAACAGTTAGTGCCCTTAGTTGCAAACAAAATTTCCTTCATATTCAGCTTTCACACAGTATAACTGGATTGGCAGAGTGGTTTCAATAGCTGAAAGTAAGACTTTAGAATCTACCCTTGTGAGAAACAAAGAGAAAAATAAAAATACATGCAAAGATGTTGGCCAGCCATGAATGATTAAAGTCCACTATGGCCACTATGACAAGAGAGAAAGGGAAAGATATAGCCAACTGAATTCAGAATTCCAGAGGAGAGACAAGGTCTTTTGAAATGAACAACACAAAGAAATAGAGGAAAACAATAGAATGGGAAAGACCAGAGATCTCTTCAAGAAAATTGGAGATATCAAGGAAAATTTAATGCAAGGATAGGCACCATAAAGACAAAAACAGCAAAGACCTAATAGAGGCAGAAGAGATTAAGAAGAGGTGGCAAGAATACAGAAAACTATACAAAAAGTGGCCTCAATGACCCAGATAATCACAATGATGTGGTCACTCACCTAGATCCAGATATCCTTGAGTGTGAAGTTAAGAGGGCCTTAGGAAGCATTACTATGAATAAAGCTAGTGGAGAAGACAGAATTCCAGCTAGGCTATTTAAAATTCTGAAAGATGATGCTGTTAAAATGCTACACTCTATATGTCAGCAAATTTAGAAAACTCAGCAATGGCCACAGGACTGTAAAAGGTCAGTTTTTATTTTAATCCTAAAGAAGGGCAAAGTCAAAGAATGTTCAAACTACCACACAATTGCACTCATTTCACATGCTAGCAAGGTTATGCTCAAAATTCTTCAAGCTAGCCTTCAACAGTACGTGAACTGAGAACTTGCAAATGTTCAAGCTGGATTTAGAAAAGGCAGAGGAACCAGAGATCAAATTGCCCACATCCACTGGATCATAGAGAAATCAAAAGAATTCCAGAAAGAAAAAAATTAAAAAAAAACCATCTATTTCTGCTTCATTCGCTACGCTAAAGCCTTTGACTCTGTGAATGACAACAAACAGTGGAACATTCTTAAAGAGACGGGAACACCAGATAACCTTACCTGTCTTCTGAGAAACCTGTACATGGGTCAAGAAGCAACAGTTACAACCAAACATGGAACAACTAACTGGTTCCAAAATGAGAAAGTAGTATGATAAGGCTGTATATCATATCTTGTTTATTTAACTTACACACAGAATATATCAAGTGAAATGCTGGGCTGGATGCAAGCTGAAATCAAGACTGCCAGGAGAAATATCGGTAACCTCAGATATGCAGATGACATTACCCTAATGGCAGAAAGTGAAGAGGAACTAAAGAGCTTCTTGAAGAAGGTGAAAGAGGAGTGAAAAAAACTGCCTTAAAATTCAACTTTTTTAAAGAAAGTAATATCAGGGCATCTGGTCCCATCACTTCATGGCAAATAGAAGGGAAAAAGTAGGAACAGTGATGGATTTTATTTTCTCAGGCTCCAAAACCACTGTAAACAGTGACGACAGCCATGAAATTAGGTAGCTTCCTCCTTGGAGTAAAAACTATCAAAAATCTAGATAGCATATTAAAGAAAAAAAAAAAGGAGACATCACTTTGCCAACAATGGTCTGTATAGTCAAAGCTATGGTTTTTCCAGTAGTCATGTAGGTATGTGAGACAATAAAGAAGGCTGAGTGCCAAAGAATTGATGCCTTCTGAATTGTGGTTTTAGAGAACACTGTTGAGAGTCCCTTAAACTGCATGGAGATTCAACCAGTCAATTCTAAAGAAAATTAACCCTGAATATTGCTAAAGGTGATGTTTCAATACTTGGCCACCTGATGCAGAGCCAACACATTGGAAAAAGACACTGATGCTGGGAAAGACTGAAGGCAAAAGGAGAAAGGGGTTGAAGAGAATGAGATGGTTAGATAGCATCTCTGATTCAAAGGACTTGAATTGAGCAAACTCAGACAAAAAGATAGGACACTGAAAAATGAACTCCTCAGGTTGGTAGGTGCCCAATACGCTGCTAGAGATCAGTGAAGAAATAACTTCAGAAAGAATGAAAGGATGGAGCCAAAGCAAAAACAACACCCAGTTGTGGATGGGACTGGTGATAGAAGCAAGGTCCGATACTGCAAAGAGCAATATTGCATAGGAAGCTGGAATGTTAGGTCCATGAATCAAGGCAAACTGGAAGTGGGCAAACAGGAGATGGCAAGAGTGAACATCAACATTCTAGGAATCAGCGAACTAAAATGGACTGGAAGGGTTGAATTTAAATCAGATGACCATTATATCTACTACTGTGGGCAGAAATCCCTTAGAAAAATGAAGTAGCCATAGTCAACAAGAGTCCGAAATGCAGTACTTGGATGCAATCTCAAAAACGACAGAATGATCTCTGTTCGTTTCCAAGGCAAACCAGTCAATAGCATGGTAATGACAGTCTATGCCTCAGCCAGTAACACTGAAGAAACTGAATCTGAACGGTTCTATGAAGACCTGCAAGACCTTCTAGGATGAACACCCAAAAAGATGTCCTTTTCATTATAGGGGACTGGAATGCAAAAGTAGGAAGTCAAGAAACACCCTGAGTAACAGGCAAATTTGGCCTTGGAGTACAGAATGAAGCAGAGCAAAGGCTAATACAGTTTTGCCAAGAGAATGCACTGTTCATACCAAACACCCTCTTCCAACAACACAAGAGAAGATTTTACACATGGCCATCATCAGATGGCCAACACCAAAATCAGACTGAATATATTCTTTGCAGCCAAAATGGAGAAGCTCTATACAGTCAGCAAAAACAAGACCAGGAGCTGACTGTGGCTCAGATCATGAACTCCTTATTGCCAGATTCAGACTTAAACTGAAGTGGGGAAAACCAATAAATCATTTAGGTATGACCTAAATCAAATCCGTTAATGTTTATACAGTGGAAGGGAGCAGCAGATTTGATGATGCAAAAGCCTTTGACTGTGTGGATCACAATAAACTGTGGAAATTTCTGAAAGAGATGGGAATACCAGACCACTTGACCTGCCTTTTGAGAAACAGTTAGAACTGGAGCAACAGTTAGAACTGGACATGGAACAACAGACTGGTTCCAAATAGGAAAAGGAGTACGTCAAGACTGTATATTGTCACTCTGCTTATTTAACTTATATGCAGAGTATATCATGACAAATGCTGTGCTGGATGAATCACAAGCTGGAATCAAGATTTCCGGGAGAAATATCAATAAACTCAGATATGCAGATGACATCACCTTTATGGCAGAAAGTGAAGAGGAACTAAAGAGCCTCTTGTTGAAAGTGAAAGAGGAGAGTGAAAAAGTTGGCTTAAAGCTCAACATTCAGAAAACAAATATCATGGCATCTGGTCGCATAACTTCATGGGAAATAGATGGCTAAACAGTGAAACAGTGGCTGCCTTTATTTTGGGGGGCTGCAAAATCACAGCAGATGGTGATTGCCACCATAAAATTAAAAGATGCATACTCCTTGGAAGGAAAGTTATGACCAACCTAGACAGCATATTAAAAAGCAGAGACATTACTTTGCCAACAAAGGTCCATCTAGTCAAGCAATGGTTTTTCCAGTAGTCATGTATGGATGTGAGAGTTGGACTATAAAGAAAGCTGAGTGCAGAGGAATTGATGCTTTGAAGTGTGGTGTTAGAGAAGACTCTTGAGCGTCCCTTGGACTGCAAGGAGATCCAACCAGTGCATCCTAAAGGAGATCAGTCCTGGGTGTTCTTTAGAAGGACTGATGTTGAAGCTGAAACTCCAATACTTTGGCCACTTGATGGGAAGAAGTGATTCACTGGAAAAGACCCTGATGCTGGGAAAGAGTGAAGGCAGGAGGAGAAGGAGACGACAGAGGATGAGACAGTAAGATGGCATCACTGACTCAATGGACATGAGTTTGAGCCAGCTCCAGGAGTTGGTGATGGACAGGGAAGCCTGGCATGCTGCAGTCCATGGGGTCACAAAGAGTCAGACACGACTGAGTGACTGAGCATAACTGAATCAGCACAAGTAACAATCAGCTCGTATTTTTAACAGATGAGTAATATTTCCCCCTTTTTCTTATACTTTATATTTTTATATATTAACTACTTTTTTCACATTTAAAATTTTACAAATTATGTTAGTGTAACTGGTCTTCTCAGTTGGCTCAATGGTAAAGAATCCACCTGTCATGCAGGTGGATTAATTCGATCCCTGGGTCGAGAAGGTTCCCTGGAGAAGGAAATGGTAACCCATTCCATTATTCTTGCCTGGGAAATCCCATGGATAGAGGAGCCTGGCAGGCTACAGTCCATAGTGTCTCAAAGAGTCTGATGTGACTAGTCACTAAACAACGACTAGCGTTACTCAGTAGGCCTTACAAGTAGTAGCTTGTACTGGGACACAGATATAAATTTCCAGAGTCTGAATTTTTGATTTAGCTCCAAGAAAAGATCAATTTTATAAAACTAAGAATTAAATTATAGTTCTAAATTTACAATGCACTACTTGTATCATCTTTACAAAAACTTCATTTTCTTGGCTTCAGTTACCTCTTCCTATAAGATGAGAGAGATAAGATTTTGCTTTCACACATTCCAAGATTTTATGAAGATTAAAAAAACATACTTTGTGAATTCACATTCAAAACTATAAACTCTTATGCAAATGTAAGATTTTGTTGAACTGTGTTCTCAATAATCTGTTGTTTTTGTTATTATTTTCTGTTTTTCAATTTATAAGCTTATTTGTTTTTTTCCTTGGCTACTCCCCTTGACATGTGGGATCATAGCTCCCCAAGCAGGGATTGAACCAGGCCTTGGAAGTAAAGCGTCTTAAACACTAGACTATCATTCAGGATAACTAGTTTTTAAATTATCTTTTCTCAACATTTTAAAAATTCAACATGAACCAAGATATTCACTTCTAACTAATGACAGATCAGAAACATTAGAAAAGGCAAAGAATAGTCAGAAAG
The DNA here is from genome assembly GCA_917880005.1 of Nanger dama. Taxonomy (NCBI): domain Eukaryota; kingdom Metazoa; phylum Chordata; class Mammalia; order Artiodactyla; family Bovidae; genus Nanger; species Nanger dama. The sequence goes on from CAKJTW010000010.1 coordinate 13,657,301, forward strand.
TTTATGATAAAGCCCACTTGAAAGTTAGACCATCTTGAACACTTAAACATATGCAACATTTGTGAAATAAGAATGACATAAAGTACCATACATTGGAAAAAATTTGTACATGGATATTTCAAAGAAAATTTCTTTAATTAGAAAATAAATTATATTGAATTATTATTTTTTTAGATTTTTAATTTATTTATTTTTAACTACAATACTGTATTTGTTTTGCCATACATTGACACGAATCAGCCATAGGTGAACACAATCTCCCAATGTCGAAGCCCCCTCCCACCTCCCACCCCACATCCTCTACTTGAATCATCCTGTGCATCAGCCCCATGCATCCTGCATCCTACATTGAACATAGATTGGCGCTTCGTTTCTTACAAGAAAATATACATGTTTCATTGCCATTCTCCCAAACCATCCAACCCTTTCCCTCTCCCTCAGAGTCCAAAAGTCCACTCTATACCTCTGTGTCTCTTTGTTGTCTCACATATAGGGTCATCATTACTGTCTTCTAAATTCCATATATATGTGTCAGTATACTGTATTGGTGTTTTTCTTTCTGGCTTACTTCACTCTGTATAATCGGTTCCAATTTCATCCATCTCATTAGAACTGAGTCAAATTTATTCTTTTTAAGGGCTGAGTAGTATTCCATTATGTATATGTACCACAGCTTTCTTATCCAATCATCTGCTGATGGACATCCAGGTTGCTTCCATGTCCTGGCTATTATAAACAGTGCTGCAATGAACATTGGGGTACATGTGTCTCTTTCAATTCTGGTTTCCTCATTGTGTATGCCCAGCAGTGGGATTGCTGGGTCATAAGGCAGTTCCACTTGCAATTTTTTAAGGAATCTCCACACTGTTTTCCATAATGGCTGTACTAGTTTGCATTCCCACCAGCAGTGTAAGAGGGTTCCCTTTTCTCCACATCCTCTCCAGCATTTATTGCTTGTAGACTTTTGGATCGCAGCCATTCTGACTGGTGTGAAATGGTACCTCATTGTGGTCTTGATTTGCATTTCTCTGATAATGAGTGATGTTGAGCATCTTTTCATGTGTTTGTTAGCCATCCGTATGTCTTCTTTGGAGAAATGCCTATTTAGTTCTTTGGCCCATTTTTTGATTGGATCATTTATTTTTCTGGAGTTGAGCTGCATAAGTTGCTTATATATCTTTGAGATTAGTTGTTTATCAGTTGTTTCATTTGCTATTGTTTTCTCCCATTCAGAAGGCTGTCTTTTAACCTTGCTTATAGTTCTCTTTGTTGTGCAGAAGCTTTTAATTTTAATTAGATCCCATTTGTTTATCTTTGCTTTTCTTTCCAGTATACTGGGAGTTGGATCATAGAGGATCCTCCTGTGATTTATGTCGGAGAGTGTTTTGCCTATGTTTTCCTCTAGGAGTTTTATAGTTCCTGGTCTTACATTTAGATCTTTAATCCATTTTGAGTTTATTTTTGTGTATGGTGTTAGAAAGGGGTCTAGTTTCATTCTTTTACAAGTGGTTGACCAGTTTTCCCAGCACCACCTGTTAAAGAGACTGTCTTTACTCCACTGTATATTCTTGCATCTTTGGTTGAAGATAAGGTGTCCATAGGTGTGTGGGTTAATCTCAGGGCTTTCTATTTTGTTCCATTGATCTATATGTCTGTCTTTGTGCCAGTACCATGCTATCTTAATGACTGTGGCTTTGTAGTAGAGCCTGAAGTCAGGCAAGTTGATTCCTCCAGTTCCATTTTTCTTTCTCAAGATTGCTTTGGCTATTCGAGGTTTTTTGTATTTCCATACAAATCTTGAGATTATTTGATCTAGTTCTGTCAAAAATACTGCTGGTAGCTTGATAGGAATTGCATTGAATCTGTAGATTGCTTTAGGTAGTATACTCATTTTCACTATATTGACTCTTCCGACCCATGAGCATGGTATATTTCTCCATCTATTAGTGTCCTCTTTGATTTCTTTCATCAGTGTTTTATAGTTTTCGATATATAGGTCTTTAGTTTCTTTAGGTAGGAATATTCCTAAGTATTTTATTCTTTTCGTTGCAATGGTGAATGGAATTGTTTCCTTAACTTCTTTTTCTACTTTCTCATTATTAGTGTATAGGAATGCAAGGGATTTCTGAGTGTTGATTTTATATCCTGCAACTTTACTATATTCACTGATTAGCTCTAGTAGTTTTCTGGTCGAGTCTTTAGGATTTTCTATGTAGAGGATCATGTCATCTGCAAACAGTGAGAGTTTTACTTCTTCTTTTCCAATTTGGATTCCTTTTATTTCTTTTTCTGCTCTGATTGCTGTGGCCAAAACTTCCAGTACGATGTTGAAGAGTAGTGGTGAAAGTGGACACTCTTGTCTTGTTCCTGACTTTAGGGGAAATGGTTTCAATTTTTCGCCATTGAGGATAATGTTAGCTGTGGGTTTGTCATATATAGCTTTTATTATGTTGAGGTATGTTCCTTCTATTCCTGCTTTCTGGAGAGTTTTTATCATAAATGGGTGTTGAATTTTGTCAAAGGCTTTTTCTGCATCTATTGAGATAATCATATGATTTTTATTTCTCAGTTTGTTAATGTGATGAATTACATTGATTGACTTGCGGATATTGAAGAATCCTTGCATCCCTGGGATAAAGCCCACTTGGTCATGGTGTATGATCTTTTTAATGTGTTGCTGGATTCTGATTGCTAGGATTTTGTTGAGGATTTTTGCATCTATGTTCATCAGTGATATTGGCCTGTAGTTATCTTTTTTTGTGGTGTCTTTGTCAGGTTTTGGTATTAGGGTGATGGTGGCCTCATAGAAAGAGTTTGGAAGTTTACCTTCCTCTGAAATTTTCTGGAATAGCTTCAGTAAGATAGGTGTTAGCTCTTCTCGGAATTTTTGGTAGAATTCAGCTGTGAAGCTCTCTGGACCTGGGCTTTTGTTTGCTGGAAGATTTCTGATTACAGTTTCAATTTCCATGCTTGTGATGGGTCTGTTAAGATTTTCTATTTCTTCCTGGTTCCGTTTTGGAAAATTGTACTTTTCTAAGAATTTGTCCATTTCTTCCAAGTTGTCCATTTTATTGGCATATAATTGCTGATAGTAGTCTCTTATGATTCTTTGTATTTCTGAGTTGTCTGTCATGATCTCTCCATTTTCATTTCTAATTTTGTTGATTTGATTTTTCTCTCTTTGTTTCTTGATGAGTCTGGCTAATGGTTTGTCACTTTTATTTATCCTTTCAAAGAACCAGCTTTTTGCTTTGTTGATTTTTGCTATGGTCTCTTTTGTTTCTTTTGCATTTATTTCTGCCCTAATTTTTAGGATTTCTTTCTTTCTACTAACTCTGGGGTTCTCTATTTCTTTCTTTTCTAGTTGTTTTAGGTGTATTATTAAAAATTAAAAGGTCTCTTTTAATGCATTATAATATGACCTATTTTATTCAGTTGCAATGTGCATATACTTTATATAAAAAATTGCATGTGCTCAAATATGTCTTTATTTTACAAACTGAAAGACTGCACTGGGATTTTACTTTTTTCCTCTTGCTTTCTCCTCCTGTTTCTACTCCTCTTGCTTCTCAAGTACTAATATCCTCATGGCACCTTCTAATGGAAGTCAAAAGTCTTTCACTGAGACACCACTACTTAAACTTACCCCTCCCTCAAATACTTGAACCTTCAAAATGATCTCTCTCTTCCCCTGATCTTCACCACCCTTCAAAAATCCTAGTCCCTTTATACATTTGTACTTAAGGCATCAGTATGAAATTAATTCAGTTAATTTACTTCATAATAATAAATGACAGAATTTTAACCCTTCATTGGATGTTTGCATTTTTAAAGAGGACTTTTACAATTATTTTTCAGAGACTATGTCCCAGTGAAGGACTAAATATCCAATCGAGACTACAGTTTAGGGAGTAGAGTTTCATTGTAGTGTGCTCTTTAAGCTGCCAACACTAGGTCCCTATTTTAGTAATTCTTCCCCCTGGATGTATTATTAAATTTGGCATTTAAACCCAGTTATCTAATTACTAATGGAAAAGGTCATTTATGCCAATCCCAATAAATTTGGAATGGTAACACAGAGCTTTACACAGCAAGTAAAATTTGGGGAGGGTTTTTGCTTCAAAGAACAGAGGCAGACTAAGGACATCATGATCAAATCTAGCCCCACAGCACAGTAATCTCCCTGCACTCCACGAAAATATATTTTCTATTTAGTGTACACTGTACTGAGTAGCTACTGCAGTCTGGAACATTTAGGTCATCTGGGAGCAGTTGGTTTAGTTGGGACAAACAGTACCATATATCTTAATAGCTCTTAGGGGCATCTTTCTAATACAGTTGATTGTACTAACCAATGTTCATTATGATGAGCCTGAGTCATCAAGAAACTGTAAATTATGCTCAACATGCTCTGTCTATTGAGGAATGCCCTTCTAAAAGGAAAATGGGAAAATTCTGTTTAAAGCAGAGAAAATCCAGCCATGGGAATAATAAAGCAGAAAGCCACTTGCCTGCTTTGTTCCTCTCTAAGGAATACTTACAAGTTCTTTCGAGAGAGAATTTGATTTAGGACAGATCTCAGGTTAGTGTGAGATTCTTGCATATACAAAAATTAACATTTTCAAAGACAGGTCACAATCCACAGGTTTCTCAGCTTTTCAGGACCACAAAAAGATCCCTGAATCACTTATTGAAGGTTTACTATCTCAGAAACCAATTTTCCTTTTAACTTAACATTAAGATAAGGTAAGGTAAGGTAAAGTCACTCAGTCGTGTCCGACTCTTTGCGACCCATGGACTGTAACCTACTAGGCTTCTCTGTCCGTGGGATTCTCCAGGCAAGAATACTGGAGTGGATTGCCATTTCCTTCTCCAGGGGATCTTCCTAACCCAGGGATCGAACCCAGGTCTCCCCCATTGGAGGCAGACGCTTTAACCTCTGAGCCACCAGGAAGTCACATTAATCCAGTGAAAGGAGGGAACACAATGAACTGGGGCACCAAGGCAAAGGATGAGAAAGCCCCATACTCTCTGCCACGGTCCTGCCTCATGTTGCCAACTATGCACGGCTTTGTTGTTTTTCAGTCTCTAAGTCATGTCCAACTCCCTGTGACCCCATGAACCACAGCACGCCAGGCTTCCCCGTCCTTCAATATCTTCTGGAGCTTGCTCAAACTATGCATGGGTTAGTCACAGTCAAGCATCTCCATAAGAACATAATTTAAATTCAATATGAATGTGCCCATATTCTTTTTGTACTTTGGTAATATATAATGCACTAAAGACGCCCCTTGGTATTTCATCTTTTTCTATACAAATTTGATTCCTTTAAAAATAAATTTCAAATGAAGCCATTCAAACACCAACACAAATTACCAGAAATTGTGAAAAAAAAATGTTTCTAAGGTTTTTTTCTGAGAATTACTTCTCTGTTGTCTTTAAAATTTTAAACTTTAAATTTATTTTTCTAATTTTCTAATCAAATAATAGGATTAATAAATTTCATTAACAAACTTATTTCTAGTAATTATATATTAAAACATTAAGCATGTCCAAAATATTAGTTAAGAATGCAAAAAAATGATTTCAAAATCTTCACACATCCCTATGTCTCTGAAAAATTAAACACTAGAAAAAATTGATAACCATCACAAGTCTCATTAGAATCCACACATGAGAAACAGGCAAAGTATAAATTTATGTGTGATAAGCACAGTGTGGAAGTATTAATAATAAAGTTTTAAAATTTTAAGATTTAGTTTAAAATCAACCACAATGATAAGTTTGAAATTTTCAGTAAAAATAGAAAATTATTGAAAATAAATGCAATAGTATCTTATTATATCAAAATAGACTAGTCTGAAAGTCTGTATATGAAAGAAATGGTAACTTCCTGAAGCTAACACTCAGATTGAAGATGATACTCCATGTAGGTTTTCTTTTTGTACCCTAGATTCTCCCATAAATCAGAGACACTAGTAAATGTCCAAACTATGAGTTTATTCCTTAATATGCAGAATACAGAGTTGTTCAACAAAGTATATTTAATTCACTCTGTGCTATAAAATATACAGTGTGCACATCTTAAGATATTTTGCAAAATAAATGAGCTGAAAATACAGCTTTAAGTCTACATATTATTTGCTCTTTTATTGAGCATATTTTCAATACTTTTACTTTCCTAGGCTACCTTCCATTATAAGTTTGGTGGTCAAGAAATGCCAGGTTTGGGTAAGCATACTTCCTATGTGCAATTATCAGAGCAACACGAAGAGTAAACAAACAGTAGGAAATCTATTATATAATGTGTGGTCATGTATCCAGTCTTAGAAAAAATCACCTGTTTTCAGATCACTGAGGAAGGGAGAAAGCTCAGAACTATGCCTGTAATAGTTGTGAGACCTTTAGGAGTCTATCAGACTTCTGTAGTAACCATTATTGGCAAAAATTAGTCAATATTTTTTAATTCGCCAAAACAGAAAACAAGCTGGATATTTTCATTTCAACAATTGGAACCAAGAAATGCTATTTCATTTTTGGAATTTACCAGTAATTAAATCATTATTGTGGATCTCTTGTGAAAATCAAATACTTGCTATTGATATATAAAATATAAGAGCCTGATTGAGAATATACAAGAACATCACCAGTTATAGGAAAATGAAAAGAATCAAATTAGAATGTTGATCCATCAGAATGTTGCTATTTCACCATGTGCAAGAGAGAAGACAGGTCAACTTAGAGCAAGGAAGATGGAACTGCTTACCCCATTTTTTCCTTAATATAACAGTAAACCATGGATTTAAAACAAATTTCCAAGTCTATGACCTGTTTATGCTACTGTCTACCTCTTCGAACTGTATAAAATTATTGACATCAAGTATGCCAATTTTCTGAACTGTAAGATGGGGATAATAACAATACTTAATTCAAAAGGTTTGGGAGAAGAATAAATAAACATTTGGTACATGGAAAGCACAGTGTCTAGTGTAGAGTAAGCACTCAACACAACTGTTACACTTTTCCCCATATTTAAGAAAAGTAATGCTTATCCATCAAGCCTTCATTTTCTACACTGTGTAGTTGTTGCTGTTGTTGTTTTTATTTTATTTTTACTTTATTTTACTTTACAATACCATATTGCTTTTGCCATACATTAACATGAATCAGCCACGGGTGTACATGAGTTCCCAATCCTGAATCCCCCTCCCACCTTCTACCCCATTATCTCTCTGGATCATCTCCATGCACCAGCCTCAAGCATCCTGTATCCTGTATCGAACATAGGCTGGTGCCTTGTTTCTTACATGATAGTATACATGTTTCAATGCCGTTCTACCACATCATCCCACCCTCTCCCTCTTCCTCAGAGGCCAAAAGTTCATTCTATACGTCTGTGTCTCTTTTGCAGTCTCACACACAGGGTCATCATTACCATCTTTCTAAATTCCATATATATGTGTCAGTACACTGCATTGGTGTTTTTCTTTCTGGCTTATTTCACTCTGTATAATTGGCTCCAGTTTCATCCATCTCATTAGAACTGAGTCAAATTTATTCTTTTAATGGCTGAGTAATACTCTATTGTGTATATGTACCACAGCTTTCTTATCCATTCATCTACTGATGGACATCTAGATTGTTTCCATGTCCTGGCTATTATAAACAGTGCTGCAATGAACATTGGGGTACATGTGTCTCTTTCAATTCTGGTTTCCTTGGTGTGTATGCCCAGCAGTAGAATTGCTGGGTCATAAGGCATTTTTAAGGAATCTCCACACTGTTTCCATAGTGGCTGTACTAGTTTGCATTCCCACCAGCAGTGTAAGAGGGTTCCCTTTTCTCCACATCCTCTCCAGCACTTATTGCTTGTAGACTTTTGGATTGCAGCCATTCTGACTGGTGTGAAATAGTACCTCATTGTGGTTTTGATTTGCATTTCTCTGATAATGAGTGACATTGAGCATATTTTCATGTGTTTGTTAGCCATCTCTATGTCTTCTTTGGAGAAATCTCTGTTTAGTTCTTTGGCCCATTTTTTTGATTGGGTCCTTTGTTTTTCTGGAGTTGAGCTGCATAAGTTGCTTCTATATTTATGAGATTAGTTGTTTGTCAGTTGTTTCATTTGCTATTGTTTTCTCCCATTCAGAAGGCTGTTTTTTCACCTTGCTTATAGTTTCCTTTGTTGTGCAGAAGCTTTTAATTTTAATTAGACCCCATTTGTTTAATTTTGCTTTTTGTCCAGTATTCTGGGAGGTAGATCATAGAGGATCCTGCTGTGATTTATGTCGGAGAGTGTTTTGCCTATGTTCTACTCTAGGAGTTTTATTGTTTCTGGTCTTACGTTTAGATCTTTAATCCATTTTGAGTTTATTTTTGTGTGTGGTGTTAGAAACTGATCTAGTTTCATTCTTTTACAAGTGGCTGACCAGTTTTCCCAGCACCACTTGTTATAGATATTGTCTTTACTCCATTGTATATTCTTGCCTCCTTTGTCGAAGATAAGGTGTCCATAGGTGTGTGGATTTATCTCTGGGCTTTCTATTTTGTTCCATTGATCTATATTTCTGTCTTTGTGCCAGTACCATACTGTCTTGATGACTGTGGCTTTGTAGTAGAGCCTGAAGTCAGGCAAGTTGATTCCTCCAGTTCCATTCTTCTTTCTCAAGATTGCTTTGGCTATTCGAGGTTTTTTGTATTTCCATACAAATCTTGAAATTATTTGTTCTAGTTCTGTGAAAAATACCGCTAGTAGCTTGATAGGGATTGAACTGAATCTGTAGATTACTTTGGTTAGTATACTCATTTTCACTATATTGATTCTTCCAATCCATGAACATGGTATATTTCTCCATCTATTAGTGTCCTCTTTGATTTCTTTCATCAGTGTTTTATAGTTTTCGATATATAGTTCTTTAGTTTCTTTAGGTAGATATATTCCTAAGTATTTTTTTTCTTTTCATTGAAATGGTGAATGGAATTGTTTCCTTAACTTCTTTTTCTACTTTCTCATTATTAGTGTATAGGAATGCAAGGGATTTCTGAGTGTTGATTTTATATCCTGCAACTTTACTATAGCCATTGATTAGCTCTAGTAATTTTCTGGTGGAGTCTTTAGGATTTTCTATGAAGAGGATCATGTCATCTGCAAACAGTGAGTTTTACTTCTTCTTTTCCAATTTGGATTCCTTTTATTTCTTTTTCTGCCCTGATTGCTGTGGCTAAAACTTCCAGAACTATGTTGAATAGTAGCGGTGAAAGTGGGCACCCTTGTCTTGTTCCTGACTTTAGGGGAAATTCTTTCAATTTTTCACCATTAAGGATGTTAGCTGTGGGTTTGTCACATATAGCTTTTATTATGTTGAGGTATGTTCCTTCTATTCCTGCTTTCTGGAGAGGTTTTATCAAATATGGATGTTGAATTTTGTCAAAGGCCTTCTCTGCATCTATTGAGATAATCATATGACTTCTATTTTTCAATTTGTTAATATGGTGAATTACATTGATTGATTTGCAGATACTGAAGAATCCTTGCATCCTGGGATAAAGCCCACTTGGTCATGGTGTATGATCTTTTTACTGTGTTGTTGGATTCTGATTGCTAGAATTTTGTTGAGGATTTTTGCATCTATGTTCATCAGTGATATTGGCCTGTAGTTTTCCTTTTTTGTGGCATCCTTGTCAGGTTTTGGTATTCGGGTGATTGTGGCCTCATAGAATGAGTTTGGAAGTTTACCTTTCCCTGCAGTTTTCTGGAACAGTTTGAGTAGGATAGGTGTTAGCTCTTCTCGAAATTTTTGGTAGAATTCAGCTGTGAAGTCGTCTGAACCTGGGCTTTTGTTTCCTGGAAGATTTCTGATTACAGTTTCAATTTCCGTGCTTGTGATGGGTCTCTTAAGATTTTCTATTTCTTCCTGGTTCAGTTTTGGAACGTTGTACTTTTCTAAGAAATTGTCCATTTCTTCCACGATGCCCATTTTATTGGCATATAATTGCTGATAGTAGTCTCTTATGATCCTTTGTATTTCTGTGTTGTCCTTTCTGATCTCTCCATTTTCATTTCTAAGTTTATTGATTTGATATTTCTCTCTTTGTTTCTTGATGAGTCTGGCTAATGGTTTGTCAATTTTATTTATGCTTTCAAAGAACCAGCTTTTGGCTTTGTTGATTTTTGCTATGGTCTCTTTTGTTTCTTTTGCATTTATTTCTGCCCTAATTTTTAAGAAATCTTTCCATCAACTAACTCTGGGGTTCTCCATTTCTTCCTTTTCTAATTGCTTTAGGCGTAGAGGTAGGTTATTTATTTGACTTTTTTCTTGTTTCTTGAGGTATGCTTGTATTGCTATGAACTTTCCTCTTAGCACTGCTTTTATAGTGTCCCACAGGTTTTGGGTTGTTGTGTTTTCACTTTCATTTGTTTCTATGCATATTTTGCTTTTTTTTTAATTTCTTCTGTGATTTGTTGGTTATTCAGAAGCGTGTTGTTCAGCCTCCATATGTTGGAATTTTTAATAGTTTTTCTACTGTAATCGATGTCTAATCTTACTGCATTGTGGTCAGAAAAGATGCTTGTAATGATTTCGATTTTTTTGAATTTATCAAGGTTAGATTTATGGCCCAGGATGTGATCTATCCTGGCAAAGGTTCCGTGAGCACTTGAGAAAAAGGTGAAATTCACTGTTTTGGGGTAAAATGTCCTATAGATATCAATTAGGTCTAACTAGTCTATTGTATTATTTAAAGTTTGCGTTTCTTTGTTAACTTTCTGTTTAGTTGATCTATCCATAGGCGTGAGTGGGGTATTAAAGTCTCCCACTATCATTGTGTTATTGTTAATTTCCCCTTTCACACTTGTTAGCATTTGTCTTACATATTGCGGTGCTCCTATGTTGGGTGCATATATATTTATAATTGTTATATCTTCTTCTTGGATCAATCCTTTAATCATTATGCAGTGGCCTTCTTTGTCTCTTTTCACAGCTTTTGTTTTAAAGTCTATTTTATCGGATATGAGTATTGCTACTCCTGCTTTCTTTTGGTCTCTATTTGCATGGAATATCTTTTTCCAGCCCTTCTCTTTCAGTCTGTATGTGTCCCTTGTTTTGAGGTGGGTCTCTTGTAGGCAGCATATATAAGGGTCTTGTTTTTGTATCCATTCAGCCAGTCTTTGCCTTTTGGTTGGGGCATTCAACCCATTTACGTTTAAGGTAATTATTGATAAGTATGATCCCGTTGCCATTTACTTTATTGTTTTGGGTTTGGGTTTATACACCCTTTTTGTGTTTCCTGTCTAAAGACTATCCTTTAGCATTTGTTGTAGAGCTGGTTTGGTTGTGCTGAATTCTCTCAGCTTTTGCTTGTTTGTAAAGCTTTTGATTTCTCCTTCATATTTGAATGAGATCCTTGCTGGGTACAGTAACCCGGGCTGTAGGTTATTTTCTTTCATCACTTTAAGTATGTCTTGCCATTCCCTCCTGGCCTGAAGAGTTTCTATTGAAAGATCTGCAGTTATCCTTATGGGAATTTCCTTGTGTGTTATTGTTGTTTTCCCCTTGCTGCTTTTAATATTTGTTCTTTGTGTTTGGTTTTCAACTATTATCTCCTCAAGTATTTTCTCATGGTCTTTCTTATTGTCTTCTTCTGGGACTCCTATAATTCGAATGTTGGAGCGTTTCATATTGTCCTTGAGGTCTCTGAGAGTGTTCTCATTTCTTTTAATTCATTTTTCTTTTTCCTCTCTGAATCATTTATTTCTAACATTCTATCTTCTATTTCTCTAATCTATCTTCTGCCTCCGTTATTCTACTATTTGTTGTCTCCAGAGTATTTCTGATCTCATTTATTGCATTATTCATTATATATTGACTCTTTTTATTTCTTCTAGGTCCTTGTTAAACCTTTCTTGTATCTTCTCAGTCCTTGTCTCCAGGCTATTCATCTGTGATTCCACTTTGAGTTCAAGATTTTGGATCATTTTCACTATCAATATTCGGAATTCTTTCAGGTAGATTCCCTATCTCTTCCTCTTTTGTTTGGTTTGGTGGGCATTTCTCCTGTTCCTTTACCTGCTGAGTATTCCTCTGACTCTTCATCTTGGTTATATTTCTGTGTTTGTGGTGACCTTTCTATATTCTGGGAATTTGTGGAGTTCTCTTTATTATGGAGTTTCCTCTCTGTGGGTGGGGTTGTATCAGTGGCTTGCCAAGGTTTCTTGGTTAGGGAGGCTTGTGTTGGAATTCTGGTGGGTGGAGTTGGATTTCTTCTTTCTGCAGTGCTATGAAGTGTCCAGTAATGGGTTATGAGACTTCAATGGTTTTGGAGTAACTTTGAGCTACTTGTATATTGAAACTCAGGGGTGTGTTCCTGTGTTGCTGGAGAATTTGCATGGTATGTCTTGCTCTGGAACTTGTTAGCCCTTGGGTGGTGCTTGGTTTCAGTGTAGGTATGGAGGCGTTTGATGAGCTCCTATTGATTAATGTCCCCTGGATTCAGAATTTCTCTGATGTTCTCAGGATTTGTACTTCAGTCTCCTGCTTCTGGTTTTCAGTTTTATTTTTACAATAGCCTCAAGGCTTCTCCATCTATACAGCACCGATGATAAAACATCTAGGTTAAAGATGAAAGGTTTCTCCACATTGAGGAACACCCAGATGATAAAACATCTAGGTTAAAGATGAAAGGTTTCTCCACATTGAGGGACACTGAGTTACACGGAGAAGAGAAGAGGGAGGGGGTAGTTAGAGGTGACTGGAATGAGATGAGGTGGCATCAAAAGAGGAGAGAGCAAGCTAGCCAGTAATCACTTTCTTATGTGCTCTCCACAGTCTGGACCGCTCAGAGGTGTTAACGGAGTTATACAGGGATGAGGAGAGGGAGGAAGTAGACAGAGGTGGTCAGGAGGATAAAAGAGGGAAATGAAAAGGAGAGAGACAGATCCAGCCAGTAACCAGCTCCCTGAGTGTTCTCCACCATCTGGAACACACAGAGATTCCCAGAGTTGGGTAGAGAAGAGGAGGCGGCAAGAAGAGACAGAGGCCACCTGGTGGAGAAAAAGGAGAGTCCAAAGGAGCAGAGAGTGGTCAAGCCAATAATCTTGCTCTCAGGTAAAATTGGGTACTGAAGATCGGGTTTTTAAATGTGCAAAATTGACAACAAATACCAAAAAGTGAAGATTAAAAATCTGGAATAGAGATTGGATTTTCAAGAATACAATATTAAAGAAAAGAAGCAGAAGAAGAAGAAGAAAAAGAAAAAAAAGCCACAAGAATTATTAAAGAACAAGAACATCAACCACAAAGAGACTATATACGTCCTTTGCTTTTAAAATAGGGTCTTTTTTTTTTGAAAAGTAATAGTAGGTTATAAAAATAAAAATTAGAGAAATAGAGGACTTAAAAATTTTAGAAAGTTTTAAAAAAGAAGAAAAAACATTCATGCAACAACATCAACACACACACAAAAAAAGAATTATTGTAAAAATAGTAAACATACATATGGCTGTTTCTCTGGTGTTGTGGGCAGTGTGGGGTCACTTCCAAGGAGGTTACCTCTGTTTAACTTCTTCTGTTTGATGGTCTCTTCAGTGTCTGTTTTCCGTCTTGACACAGGGAAGGTGGTGGTGGACACTTTTTTTTTTTTTTTTTTAGGCTCACTTGTTCAATCGTGCCGTGGGGAGGGAGGGATGCTGCAAACAAATATTACTGGCATGTGCTTGCAGTGTCTCATCCACGCTGGGCTTGCCCCTGCTCGTGGTGCACACCACTCAGGCTCTATGTTGCTCCACTGGGGAACCGTCTGAGGCTGGCCCTAGGCTTCATGCACCTCCCCAGTCTAAGCTACTCAGGCTCGGTGCTCAGGTAGCCTTCAGAGGCGCAGATTTGGTTGGGCCTGCAATTTTGTGCCCTTCCCAGGTCCGAGTAGCTCAGGAGTTTGGCGAGCGCAGTCACTGCGACTTATCGTCTTTCCCTGCTGCTCACTTTTGTGGGTGTACTGCTGGCGTTCCTTTTCCGGCAGATGATGACTATCCAGAACCCCCAGAATTCTTAGTTAGCAAAGAAGCCTGCTTGCATTTTGGTGGGTAATGTCTCTCTTGGTTGCGATTGCCCCCTTCCAGCCCTTAAGGCTCTGGCTGTCTGTCACCGGAGGGGGATGCTCTGCAGCCGGCTATTTCCATTTCATCCTTTGTTCTGTGTATGGTCCTGGCGGTGTCTTATGTTTGAGCATTTTGTGACATAGCTATCCCACAGTCTGGTTTGCTAGCTCAAGACATTTCACTCTGGTCACGCGTGGGATGTTCTGGCCAAATTCTTAAAAAGCACTGCAGTCTGTGCCTCCCGCGCCTCCCTGCCCAGCCCCCACTTGCTAGTGGCGGATGCAGGCATCTGCGCTGCTCTTCCGCTGGGGGAGTTGGGCTCGTAATCTGTTGGTTTTAATTATTTATCTATTTTTCCTTCCTGTTATGTTGCCCTCTGGGCTTCCAAGGCTGGCCACAGACTCGGCAGTGAGAATGTTTCCTGGTGTTTGGAAACCTCTCTTCTTACGAGTCTCTTCCCAGGACGGGACTCCCTTCCCTGGACGGAGCTCCCTCCCTACCTTCTTTGTCTCTTTTTCATCTTTTATATTTTTTTCCTACCTGTTTTTGAAGCCAATGATCTGCTTTTCTGGGTGTCTGATGTCCTCTGCCAGCACTCAGCAGCTGTTTTGTGGAATTTACTCAGCGCTGAAATGCTCTTTTGATGAAGTTGTGAGGGAGAAGGTGGTCTCCCCGTCCTGTTCCTCTGCCATCTTAGGACCGCCCCCACTGTGTTGTTTTTATCAACTGAAAACATGATAACAAGGAAATTGTTTCATCATTAACTGAGGGTTTTCCTGCTTTGCTAAATTCTAAGAATTTCACTTTTATAAGACTTGTGCTTTTCATTCTTAACATGCCCTTTTCAGTTTGTTTCCAAATAACTAAAAATGGGCACAGTGTTATTTTCATGTTTTATGGCACAGTAATGCAATTCTGTATATCATTTAGAAAGAAACAAGGCAGATCTATTAGAAAATCAACATGAAACAATGCTAAATTATATACAATGTTTGGATATATATGACATAGATTTAGTGTCATAGTGTACTATCATAAACCATTTTTATAAAAATAAAAATGAAAAGTTACAAAAATATAAGAGTTATATTGCTGAAGAATTTTAAAATTACAACATTCTAAGGAAATATGAAAGGAAAAAAATGTATAGTGGCAGTGTGGAAAGAGACTATTCAAAGAATACAAAGAAAATAGCATTAAATAGACAAGCCAATTAAATAATAAAAGAATACTATATATCATAATCAACAGATGAATGATACTTTATTTCTGTTTTGCCCTCATTTTCATATGCTCTGATACTGAGGATTTCACTTTTATTATCTTGCTTACCATGCAAAATTCAGTAAAGGCAGCAGGTATCACAGATGAAACTTTTCTAAAAGATAAAGGCCACATTTCTAATGAAGATTTTTCTTATCTTTCTACTATTGCAGGATGATTTTTAAATTACTACTTTGTAGTTATTTTAGTAGTTTCAAGCTCAATGTTCCATTAATAATTAAATAAATGAAAGATATAACCTTACATTTACTTGAAGATTCTATAGTGCTTTAAAATCATTTTCCTTTAGAGTAATACATAAGCCTTTTCACTTATTAAGCACATTATGAAATATTTTAACCATATAAAACCATAAAGAAAAACAATGAAAAACAACCAGATATTAAAATATTTAGCATCTCTCCATATTTCTCCAGAATAATTTTTGTGTAAAAAATGTTATTAGAATATCAAACCCTACCTTTGCACTTTCTCCCAAGTACTTTTCCTCATCTTCTTCCCTAAAGTAAGGCATAACTTTCCCAAGACACATTAATTTTATCTTTCTATACATATATATCTACCAGTAGATAGTATATGCAGTTTTTCTTTCCAGTTTTTAAAGGTAATATAAATAACACTGTACATAACTGTAATTTGCATTTTATTCAAAACAAAGGAATGTTTGAATAAATAATGTTTATACTTATTGATACATGCAGCTATGATTCAAATATTCTTAACTTCTGTGTAGTATTTCACTGAAAATATACCACTGCATATTTACTCATTCTGTGTTGATGGGTATTTTGGTTGTGTTCAATTTTAAATGATGAAAAGCAAAGCTGCAATGAATCTCCTAACAGATGTCTATTTGTCTGATATGCCAGAGTTTCTCTAGGAGATTTATTTCTGAATGAAAACTGTGGGTCAAAGATGATAACTTTCATAGTCATACT
Organism: Nanger dama; assembly: GCA_917880005.1. Lineage (NCBI taxonomy): Eukaryota > Metazoa > Chordata > Mammalia > Artiodactyla > Bovidae > Nanger > Nanger dama. The sequence goes on from CAKJTW010000010.1 coordinate 13,673,615, forward strand.
TCAAATACCATCTTCTGCAGAAACTGCCAAATTCCTCTCCAAAGTGACTATAACATTTACAACACCATCAGTAATGACGAGAATTTCCATTTTTCTACATCCTTACTTGACAATCAGTCTCTTAAATTTTTGCCAAATTTGTGATTATAAAATGACATCTACACTTTAATTAATTTTTAACTTCATTTTACTGTACTATTTACTTAATACTACTAAGTTCCATGATTATGATTATATCCATTGATCAGTTTTTAGAAATTTTTAAATTTTTCTTATGGATTTGTTGGGGATCTTTATAGTTTCAGATATTAAACAAATTTGCATCTCCTTATGACTAAAATATAAGCTGCAATTTGATCTTATTTATAGCTTAAATTTGATGCTTAAATCATTGCATTTTCTTAAAAGTTAGAGTATTTTTAGTATTTAGGGCTTTAAGGAAGAGCTTATTTTTATAAATATTGTGATATAGGAAACTAATTTTTGATTATCAAATATATAACCTATTGCCCTAGCAAATTAACTGGTTAGTCAATCCTTTCACAATTTTTTTGTAATGACACATTCTGCATTCATTATTCTGTTCCACTGGTACAGCTGTCTATATTTGTGCCATACCACACTGTGGAATTCATTATAATTTTTTAAATATTAATATCAAGTGTGACAAATCTCCTTAGCTGTTATTTTGTATATTTTCCTGTTCTATATAAATTTCAAAATGAGATTATAAAGAATTTTACTAGAATTCAAAATAATTCAGTAGATAAATTTGAATAAAATTAATTTCTCTTCATATTGACCTCTCTCTCCATTATTGGTTTATGACCCTCACAAATAATTAAATATGTTTATAAAAATCTTATAATTTTTTGTTTGATTTATTCCTACATACCGTAGATTAGATAGATAAGACAGAAAAATGTAGAGAGATACAGAGTTATACACGCAGATTCTTTACCATCAGAGCTACCAGGGTAGCCCCACATTACCTTTTTCTTAATTTAAGCTTTCCAATCCTTACAGTGAGTTGAAAAAAATATTACTGAATATTATAAGGTGATTATGCTGTTTCCTATCTCGACTCTCTTAAAAAGTTATCTGAAGATGTAGTTTTGATTTTTCTTTATTCTGCTTAGGACTTATTGTATTGCTTGAATATGAAAATTTTTATCTATTTCAAGTTCTGGAACATTCTCATTTCCTGTTTCAACAGTGTTTAATAAAGCATCAGCTCCTTAGGTCTACTATATGGAATTATATATAGATTAATTATATGCTTATTGCTCATCTGTAATATCATCTTTTGTTAAGTATCAGCTCAAAGCTTTTGTCAGTTTTTAGCCAGGTTGTTTGTCTCCCTCCTGTTGTTAGAATTCTATATGTATCCATCATGTATATTCCAAAATCTTAACAGTTTTTTTAAGTAAATTTTTTTTATTTTAATGAGATTTAATTTACCATTTTTCAATTTTATGGGTAATTTTTATCATATATAAGTAGATTTTGCTATTCTAACTTCACAAGGAATTTTTTTAAATGATGCTTTCTTTTTTAACTGAAAGTGAAAGTCAGTCGTATGCAACTCCATGGACTGTAGCCTTCTGCCCACTGGATTCTCCAGGCAAGAATACTGGAGTGGCTTGCAGTCCCTTCTCCAGGGGATCTGCCCCTACAGGAATGGAATCCAGGTCTCTTGCAGTGTAGGCCCTCCAATACTTTGGCCACCCGATGCGAAGAGCTGACTCATTTTGAAGACACCCTGATGCTGGGAAAGAGTAAAGGTAGGAGGAGAAAGGGACAACAGAGGATGAGATGGCTGCATGGAATAACTGGACATGAGTTTGAGTAAACTCTGGGAGTTGGCAATGGACAGGGAGGCCTGGCATGCTTGAGTCCACAAAGAGACACGACTGAGTGACTGAACCGAACTGAGCTAACAAGGAACTTTTTTAAACTATGCTTTCTTTTTTGATTGAACTATAGCTATATTGTGTTAGGTTCAAGTGTACAGGAAAGTGATTCAATTATATATATATATCACACACATATATTCTTTTTCAGATTCTTTTCCATTATAATTAATTACAAGATATAAATATAGTTCCCTTTTCTATGCAGTCCTTGTCTTTATCTATTTTGTATGTAGTAGTGTGTATCTGTTAATCCCATATACCCTTCATTTATCCCTCCTATCACTTCGGTTTTGGTAAACAAGTTTATTTTCTATGTCAGTATGTTTCTGTTTTGCTAAAAATCCTTTTTTATTTTTAATTTCCACATATAAGTGATATCATGTTTGTCTTTCCTTGTCTGACTTGCTTCATTTAGTAAGATAATCTCTATGTCCATCCATGTTGCTGCAATGGCAATACTCAAGGCAAAGAAATAAAACCAAAGTAAACAAATGGGACCTAATCAAACTTAAAACCTTTGCATACCAAAGAAAACCATAAACAAAATGAAAAGACAATTTATTGATTGGGATAAAGTATTTACAAATGATGGGACCTGTGGGGCCCTAAATGGGAAACCTTAAAAACAAAGGGGCTAGCTTTGCGGTCGAAAACCTAAGATGGCGCCTGGCGGAAGAGATGGGCGCGGGGTCTATGTTGGCTGTCAAAGTTTTTAATTGGCTCTCTTGATTTCTGTGCACATAGACAGTGTGTGATCTCTATAGACTCCTGTTATAATGAAGGTGACAATTTGACCTTTAATGTGATTGGTGCAACTACGGAAAGTCCCTCCTAAAACCTTCCTGTTTGTCTACATAAGTTGGGAGTTTGCAACAATAAACCGGAACTGCTTTGACGGAACCCCTGTCGCGTCTGATTGTCTCTCGCTCGCCGAGGGGCTGGGTTGGCGGACAGCAGGCTCACCTCTCCTCGGGACCCCTCGGCTTTGCTGAGGGAAGTTCCACTGCCTCTGCTCTTTCTGCGGAGCGCCCCCGCAGGGACCAGTTTCCAAAATATACAAATAGCTCATACAACTCAGTATCAGAAAAACAAACATCCCAATCAAAAAAATAGGCAGAACACTGAAATAGACATCTCTCCAAAGAAGACATAGATGGCCAGCAGGTACATGAAGAAGAGATGCTCAACTTTACTAATTATTAGAGAAAGGCAAATCAAAACAACAATGAGATATCACTTCACACTGGTCAGAATGGCCAACATCTAAAAGCCTACAAATAATAAATGCTGGAAAGAGTGTAGAGAAAGGGAGCTCTCCTACACTTTTTGGTGAGAATGTATATTGATGCAACCACTATGGAAAACAGCATGGAGGTTCTTTAGAAAATTAAAGTTAACTTATGATCCAGCAATCCACTCCTGGGCATATATCCAGAAATGATGGAAACTCTAATTTGGAAAGATGCATGCATCTCAGTGTTCATAACAGCTTATTTATAATAGCTAGTACATGGAAGCGACATAAGTGTCTCTCAACAGATGAATGTTTAAAGAAGATGTGGTATATAAGTGAAATAGAATGCCATACTCAGACTTAACTATGTTATCTTAACATTTTCTAGTTTGCTTTAACTTTTAGGGCTATGATCAGTTTTAAGTATTTTGTATGTTTATGTATGGTGAGATACAGGGGACACATTTCTTCTTCTTCTTCCCATATAGATGTATTTTGTCCAACAAGCCCTTCCTCAAAAAATTATCTTGGCACCTATGTTGATAACCAGTTTCTTTATCTTGGCCTTTTATTCCATCCCATCGTTATATGGACTATATCAAACTTATGCCAATATAATACTGTTTTGATTTTTGCGAAATCCTCCAAGTTTGTTCTTCCTTTCTAAAACTGTTTAAGCTATGTTCGGTCCTTTGCATTTCCATACACATTTTAGAAAAAGCTTCTTAAATTGTAGAGCAAATTTTGATGAGATTTTGATTGGAATTATAGTAAGTATTTTGATTAATGTGTGGGGAGTTGACAATATTGAATCTTCTGATCAATGAGCATGATTTATATTTTCATTTACTTAGGACTACTTTAATCTTTTCTGACATTGTTTGGCAGTTTTTAGGATACAGAGCTGATATATATCTTATCAAATTTATTCCTAATTATTTCATGAATATGCACACTATTTTTGAACTATTTTAAATTCAGTTTCTAGTTTTCATTGCTAATATACAGAATTGCAACTGATTTTGTATAGTGACCTTGTATCCTGCCAACTTCCTAATTTATTTGCTGTAATAGCTTTATTGTAGATTCCTTAGACGCACATTGCCTTATAACTTATTTAGTTATTTTATTTATTGATATTATTGCTTTGATCAGAACTTTCACAGTGCAGAAAAAAGTGGTGATGTCAAACAACATTGGGGTATTTCCAGTCTTAGAAAAGAACATTGAACCTTTCACCATTAAATAAATTGTTAGCTATAGTTTTGCATAGAAGTCTTCTAATTTCACGTTGAGAAAGTTTCCTTTTACTACTAGTTTGCTGAGAGCTTTTAATATGAATGTTTGACTATGAAATAGATTTTCATCATTTAAGGTAATCAGACAAAATTTCCCATTATTTGTTGCTATGATGAATGGAACTGATTAATTCTAGTGTTAAAACAACCTAACATTTCTCATGTAAACCCTAGATTGGGGAGAATATATACTTATTACATATTGCTGAATTTGATTTACTAGTTTTTAAAAAATTATTATATTTTCATAAATTATATTGATCCATAGCTGTTGTTGTTGTTTTCTTTTTAGTGTCTTCAGCTTGTTTGGGTAGCAGATTATAATGTATGTTAGTTTTACAATCCAGGATGTGTTCCCTTCCTTATACTCTTGGAAAGATTCTATAAGATGGATATTACTTCCTTTTGAATTATTTCAAAGAATTCTCCAGTGAAGACATTTGGTTGTGGGGTTTTCTTTCTGGGAACATATATATAGTTCTTTAAACTATATATATATAGGCCTTTAACCAGGCCTATACTGGTTGAACTTCACGGGTCCATTTATCCATTGATTTTTTTGTTTCAATAAATACTATTATAATACTACCAATCCATAGATAGTTGATCCCACAGATGCAGAATTTTGATGAATGATGTAAATAAGAAAATCTGCTTATTAGTTGGAAATCAAAAGACCTTACTCCCTAGATGTCACCATTCTGAGGTTGCCTGAGTAGAAAAAAAATTTCACCCATTTGAAACACAATAGGAAATATGGATTGTGCAGCAGCCAGAGGGACACCAGCAGCTGTGGTCAGCAACACTAACAAAGGACTGGATGGTGGCTAAGGACATCAAGGCCACCAGGCAGGCAACACTCAAAATCCAGGAGCAGTGTGGTGGCAGCGGTATAGCACAAGGGAAACCACAGCAATAGCCTGGAGCTTCAGTTTAATTCTTTCCTTTCTTATCAAGTGATTTGCTGTAGCAATGACTCCAAGAACACCAACTACTAAAAGCGAGACTGGAATTTCTTACTTGGCCAAATATCCTAGACTTTACACAAGGTGGCTCTAAAAATAATGATTTGGCATATTATTTGTATAATGTCAATATATGGTTTCACATATGAGGAGAAAACTTTAGAGGAAAGAACCTATTTCAATATAATAGATGTTATCTAATAACTTAAAATATGTAACATGTGATATACGGCATATAATAATTTTTATTGACATACATGAGGGGGAAAATCTCTTAAAATTCTTTACTATTTTCTGAGAAAAACAAAAGGGGTAAGGGAAAAAGTATGATTTTTAAAAATTCTTTTAACTCTAATGCTTCTAATCATAATGGCCAAACGATTTTTGTGTTTGATGTTTTGCTTATTTTACCACTGATAATTTAATTTTAAAAATATCTTTAACTTGACTTCAGTCAGTCAGTTCAGTCACTGAGTCATGTCCGACTCTTTGCAGCCCCATGAATCACAGCACGTCAGGCCTCCCTGCTCATCACCATCTCTCAGAGTTCACTCAGATTCACGTCCATCGAGTCCATGATGCCATCCAGCCATCACATCCTCATGGTCCCCTTCTCCTCCTGCCCCCGATCCCTCCCAGCATCAGAGTCTTTTCCAATGAGTCAACTCTTCGCAGGAGGTGGCCAAAGTACTGGAGTTTCAGCTTTAGCATCATTCCTTCCAAAGAAATCCCAGGGGCTGATCTTCTTCAGAATGGACTGGTTGGATCTCCTTGCAGTCCAAGGGACTCTTGAGAGGCCCACTTGACTTCACATTCCAAGATGTCTGGCTCTAGATGAGTGATCACATCATCATGATTATCTGGGTCTTAAAGATCTTTTTTGTACAGTTCTTCCGTGTATTCTTGCCACCTCTTCTTAATATCTTCTGCTTCTGTTAGGTCCAGACCATTTCTGCCCTTTATCGAGCCCATCTTTGCATGAAATGTTCCCTTGATATCTCTAATTTTCTTGAAGAGATCTCTAGTCTTTCCAATTCTGTTCTTTTCCTCTATTTCTTTGCATTGATCACTGAAGAAGTCTTTCTTTTCTCTTCTTGCTATTCTTTGGAACTCGGCATTCAGATGCTTATATCTTTCCTTTTCTCCTTTGCTTTTCACCTCTCTTCTTTTCACAGCTATTTGTAAGGCCTCCCCAGACAGCCATTTTGCTTTTTTGCATTTCTTTTCCATGGGGATGGTCTTGATCACTGTCTCCCGTACAGCGTCATGAACCTCATTCCATAGTTCATCAGGCACTCTATCTATCAGATCTAGGCCCTTAAATCTATTTCTCACTTCCACTGCATAATCATAAGGGAATTGATTTAGGTCATACCTGAATGGTCTAGCGGTTTTCCCTACTTTCTTCAATTTCAGTTTATATTTGGCAATAAGGAGTTCATGATCTGAACCACAGTCAGCTCCTAGTCTAGTTTTTGTTGACTGTATAGAGCTTCTCCATCTTTGGCTGCATAGAATATAATCAATCTGATGATCATCTGGTGATGTCCATGTGTAGAGTGTTCTCTTGTGTTGTTGGAAAAGGGTGTTTGCTATGACCAGTGCTTTTTCTTGGCAAAACTCTATAAGTCTTTGCCCTGCTTCATTCCACATTCCAAGGCCAAATTTGCCTGTTACTCCAGCTGTTTCTTGACTTCCTACTTTATCATTCCACTCCCCTAAAATGAAAAGGACATCTTTTGGGGGTGTTAGTTCTAAAAGGTCTTGTAGGTCTTCATAAAACCATTCAACTTTGGCTTCTTCAGCGTTATTGGTTGGGGCATAGACTTGGATAACTGTGATATTGAATGGTTTGCCTTGGAAATGAACAGAGATCATTCTGTTGTTTTTGAGATTGCATCCAAGTACTGCATTTCAGACTCTTGTTGACCATGATGGCTACTCCATTTCCTCTGAGGGATTCCTGCCTGCAATAGTAGATGTAACGGTCATCTGAGTTAAATTCACCCATTCCAGTCCATTTTAGTTCACTGATTCCTAGAATGTCAACGTTCACCCTTGCCATCTCTTGTTTGACCACTTCCAATTTGCCTTGATTCATGGACCTGACATTCCAGGTTCCTATGTAATATTGCTCTTTACAGCATCGGGTCTTGCTTCTATCACCAGTCACATGCACAACTGGGTATTGTTTTTGCTTTGGCTCCTTCCCTTCATTCTTTCTGGAGTTATTTCTCCACTGATTTCCAGTAGCCTATTGGGCACCTACTGACCTGGGGAGTTCCTCTTTTGGTATCCTATCATTTTGCCTTTTCATGCTGTTCATGGGGTTCTCGAGGCAAGAATACTGAAGTGGCTTGCCGTTCCCTTCTCCAGTGGACCACATTCTGTCAGACCTCTCCACCATGACCCGCCCATCTTGGGTTACCCCACAGGCATGGCTTGGTTTCATTGAGTTAGACAAGGCTGTGGCCCTAGTGTGATTAGACTGACTAGTTTTCTGTGAGTATGGTTTCAGTGTGTCTGCCCTCTGATGCCCTCTTGCAACTCCTACCATCTTACTTGGGTTTCTCTTACCTTGAGCATGGGGTATCTTTTCACGGCTGCTCCAGCAAAGCACAGCTGCTGTTTCTTACTTTGAATGAGGGGTATCTACTTACCGCCGCCGCCTTCCTGACATTCAATGTGGGATCGCTCCTCTAGGCCCTCCTGCTCCTGCGCAGCGACCACTCCTCGGGGTGATCCTCCCAACTGCCAGCCCTGGCCTCGTGCGTGCGTGGCTCCTTTCAGCTGCCACCCCTGGCCTCAGGCTCGAGTTTGGGGTGGCTCCTCAGGGTTACCGCCCCTGGCCTCAAGCGCAAGGTGGCTTCTTCTGGCCGCCCCTGACCTCAGACTCGGGGTGCCTCCCCCACCGCCCCTGAGCAGACAGCTGTGAGAGCCGGTCCGGTGCACTAAGCACGGCCGATAGGAGCTACCCCACGTCCAAGGTCAGGGGCAGCAGCTTTGAGTATCAGGCTGCGACGGTGCAGGAACGGCTAAGAGGAGCTACCCCACATCTGAGGTCAGGGGTGGCGGCCAGGAGGAGGCACCCCACGTCCGAGGTCAGGGCGGCGGCTGGGTGGAGCTACCCCTCGTTCAAGGCTAGGGGCAGCTGGCGGGAGACACCCCTACTTGACTTCATTTCTAAGATATAATTTCAAATCAATACAGTTCATGTGGTTTCACCTATCTAAGGTGATTCATTTTAAGGCAATATGCTACTTTTTCTTCATACACATTAAACCCTTGTAAAGTTAGTGGTGGGGCTAAAAATTTGCAGTTTGCACAAACATATAAATGAGATGTCTTTGAACTTACCCATCTCCAAGTACAGGATTCATTTAGCTCATGATTTATAATAGATGGAAGCCAATGCATAATAAGAAAATAATAATTTAAAAAAAAGAATAAGGAAAGAAATGAACACTATTTTGGTTGGTCCCTGAATACAGGAAAAATTCTCTTGACAGTAGAGTAGCAGCTACTTCAAAGGGTACACACACAGGATATTAAGAGCCTAATGATAAGGAAAAGGAAATCAAAGATCTGTTTGCTATTAAAAGTGAATTATGTATGCACCATTTTCTTATCAAGCTCACCATGAGTTACAATACAAATCTGCCAAAAGTGTAAGAAAGAATGGGGTGACTATTTCAGTTACCATTTTTAACAATGGTTGCTGTGTTATGATGTCAGATATATTTCATCTTTTGAAAAGTGTAAAACTTTGTAGCTCCTAGTCCCAAAGCAGCCACTGCAGTGCACAGCAGTGTGAGAGAGAATGGCAACTGAAAATGGAAAATCTTTAATCTCACCTGTGTAACCCAATGAGAATTTTTTCTTCATGGTTAAATGAATTCTGAACTAAGACTGAAAATATTTTGTGTCTTAGCATTGAAGTTTATGTAAGTTATTTTGACTTTAGTCTAACAATTAGGAAAATACAAATACATAAATTTTCAGGTTAAACTCAACAGAAATCTTTTACTGCCAACTTCTATCTTCCTTTAGTCAATCAGGAGAAGAACATTTCTATGCAGAAGAAATAATGGGAAGAAGTAGCTCTGTCGGCCACTCTTAAATATGTAACATACCAATAGGGCCAGAAGAAATGTTTCTATTGCATCAAAATGACCCATAGAAGAGGCACCAAGATTGATGAGCCTTTTGTATCATCTTGTTTCTTAGCTGTCACTGCCAGATGTGTTCATCTGTGTCTGAGTCAATGCGTTTTCCACTACTTTCCCTGAATTTAAACTTACTCAGTCAAAACTAGTAAAATATCATAAAGCATTAATTAGGCCTTTGGCTTTTATTAATTAGTAATTTGGTAGCAATCTAATTTTTCTCAATTTCAATGGTACATTAGAATAACCTGGGACACTTTTTTAAAATATTGATTCCTGGTACCACTCTCAGACCTTCCTAAGGTGGGATTTAGGCATTCATTTTCTAAAAAAGCATTCTAGGTGAATGAATGATCAGCCATAGCTGAGTCTCTGATCTAAATTGGACCTCCATATGTCGTTTACTAAGCCAGAGAAAGATGGATCCAAAGAATATATCACTAGGACTCCCTCAAACTCTTAATAGACTTTTGTGGTCAAATAAGTTGCATTTTCTAGGACAGAATAGACTCTGAAACAGTCAAAGGTTGATATGCCTGCTCTGCCACTTAGCTGTGCAAACTTGGATAACTGCATCTCATTTTTATGAACTGAATCTCAACTGCATCTCATTTTCAGAATCTCATTTTTCTTATAAAAAATAGAATAATACCATCTATCTTATAGGATGGACTAACAAGGTTTAAATGAAAGATATACTTCACAAGTGAAATATGATATCATTTATATGTATAATCTTATAAAAATGATACAAAATGAACTTATTTACCAAACAGAAACAGACTCACAGACTTAGAGAATGAGCTTATAGTTACCGGGGGTAAGGGAGGAAGGAAGGGACAGTTAAGGAGTCTGAGATCAATATGTATACACTGCTATATTTACAATGAATAACCAACAAGGGCCTGCTGCATAGCACAGGGAACTCTGCTCAATATTATGTAATAGCCTAAATGGAAAAGATTTGAAAAAGAACAGATACATGTTTGTGTATAACTGAATCACTTTGCTGTATACCAGAAACTAATACAACATTGTTAATCAACCATACTCCAATATAAAATTATTTCCTAAAAAAAAAAGCCCTACTAAATTGCAAGAATCCAATGTTAATTCCTTCTTTCAACATTAATCATTTGAAGGAAATTGTTGTCAAAAAAACCAGTTGTTTATTTTTTCATTCAATAAGAATTTATTGAGCATCTTCAAAATGTACATGCTGTCTAATCTTCAGCAGGATTATCTTAACTTTCTCAGATAGTTATTCATATTTACTGAAGAAGCAACCCACTCCAGTATTCTTGCCTGGAGAATTCCATGGACAGAGGAGCCTGGAGGGCTTCAGTCCATGGATCACAAAGAGATAAACACAGTTAAGTGACTAATACTTTCACTTTCACTTTCTTATGTCCCATTTACTCTTCCAACTCATTCAATGCTTCCCTTCTCACTACGTTTTCAAATCAGTCTCTCTAAGTCCACTGATAACCTCTGGTTTGCTAAATCAAGTAGGAAAAATCCCATCTTCTTTTTCATCCACTCTTTTCAATTTCTTTTACTTAATCGTCTTCTTAAAACTTAGGCACCAAAGGTTTAAAATCAGCTCAACATTCAGAAAACGAATATCATGGCATCTGGTCCCATCACTTCATGGCAAATGGATGGGGAAACAGTGGAAATAGTGTCAGACTTTATTTTTGGGGGCTCCAAAATCACTACAGATGGTGACTGCAGCCATGAAATTAAAAGACGCTTACTCCTTGGAAGAAAAGTTATGACCAACCTAGATAGCATGTTGAAAAGCAGAGACATTACTTTGCCAACTAAGGTCTGTCTAGTCAAGGCTATGGTTTTTCCATTAGTCATGTATGGATGTGGGAGTTGGACTGTGAAGAAAACTGAGCGCTGAAGAATTGATGCTTTTGAACTGTGATGTTGGAGAAGACTCCTGAGAGTCCCTTGGACTACAAGGAGATCCAACCAGTCCATTCTGAAGGAGATCAGCCCTGAGATTTCTTTGGAAGGAATGATGCTAAAGCTGAAACTCCAGTACTTTGGCCACCTCATGCGAAGAGTTGACTCATTGGAAAAGACTCTGATGCTGGGAGGGATCGGGGGCAGGAGGAGAAGGGGACGACAGAGGATGAGATTGCTGGATGGCATCACTGACTCGATGGACATGAGTCTGAGTGAACTCCGGGAGTTGGTGATGGACAGGGAGGCCTGGCGTGCTGCGATTCATGGAGTTGCAAAGAGTCGGACATGACTGAATGACTGAACTGACTGTACTGACTGATTCTTAATTTACTCTTTCCTTTTGGTTGTTCTAATCCACATTTTTATCCCCAGCCCAGAACTGTTCCCTGACTACTAACCCATGTATCAAACATCCACCAACACTTAAATACCTCAAATCAATCTCAAATCCCATGCATCCAAAATTTTCCCATGCTCATTTCTTCTAAATTGGTCCACCATCTCTTCAGGCCAACAACTAGGGAGACATCATTTAAGATTTCTCTCATTTACCTTCCATTCCAATAAGCCACTATTTCATATCAATTTTACATCCTAAATATCCCTCCAATTCATTGACTTTTCTCCATCTCCATTATCACCATCTCAACCAAATCATTATCTTCCTTGGCATCAGCCTCCTTCCTTAGGTCTCCAGAACCACTCTTACTCCCCTCTAATCCATTCTTCACAGACTATGTTTGTCAAATACACAGAGTCAATCATGTTACTCCTCAGACTGAAATGCTTTAGAGATTTCTCATTGCTTTTAGATTAAAAGGGGAAAACTACACAACCTATGAGAATATTAGGGATGATTTTCTCCATTTCCTGCTTTTTAGCCTTACTGTCAATCTTTCCTCATTCACTTTGCTACAGTCAAAGAGCTCTTCTTTCAATTCCTCTAATTAGCTGTTCTCTCTACCTCAGGGTCTCAAATAATATATTTCTTCTTCTTTTAATATTCTTTCCCAGTTTACTTCTTCTGCATATGCAAGTTGTAATTATTTTTCAGAAGTCAGATCTAACACCACTTTTCCAGGTAAGCCCAAGGTGCTCCAAGATTTTAGATGCTCTAAAGTCCATTCTAAAGATCATTCCTGGGTGTTCATTAGAAGGACTAAAGCTAAAGCTGAAACTCCAATACTTTGGCCACCTCATGTGAAGAGTTGACTCATTGGAAAAGACCCTGATGCTGGGAGAGATTGGGGGCAGGAGGAGAAGGGGATGACAGAGGATGAGATGACTAGCTGGCATCACCGACTTGAGGGACATGAGTTTGAGTAAACTCCAGGAGTTGGTCATGGACAGGGAGGCCTGACGTGCTGCGATTCAAAGGGTCGCCAAGAGTCGGACATGACTGAACGACTGGACTGAACTGAACTAAAAGTCCCCTATCTGTTTTCTTCATCTAATTCTTATCAATGATGACCTTGTCTGATGTCCTTACAATGTCTTTCCCTATATAAGCCTCACTGAGTAAGAGTCTATCAAACATTTCACTGTAGACCCAGAGAAAAGCACAAAAGATGACTCATAGCAGGCAATACACACATATTTTCAGTGAGAAATGGACAAATGAGTAAATATTTTCTAGGAATATGCATTTAAAATAATTAAACAATTCAATATCCAGCATACTAGACACTATTAAAATGAACTAGATTTTAAAAGGCCAAATAGAAGATTAGGTAAGAGAGTTATATGCTCCAGATAAGTGGCTTTTAAATTTTTTTAATGTGGCCCCACAACAAAATATTTTATCTCCTGATCATATAGACATAACACAACCATATATAAGAACAAAGACATGCACACATCCCCACACACAAACACATACAACCTGAAACAAAAATTTAATGAATCAATATTAATCTTCACTAAATTATATTTTCTTTCCTGTTTGTTTGATTTTTTTAATGTAGGCAGGACACAGAAAATTGATTTCATTATCCACTATAGATTTTACACTATAATTTAAAATTATTTTTCCAGAAAAATGTAAAAGCACCATGGAAGAAGGCCTTTGTCCAAAGAGTAAAGGGTCTGGATAGAGGAAAATAAGAGATGGGCACTTGAGACAAAAGGAACAGGTGGCATTTAGTTACAGAATTAGGAGAATACTCCCACAATCAGAGATATGTTCCCATAATACAGTAGATAAAGTCGGTAGATAGAATATATGTTTTGGTGCTATTTACTAATACAGATAAAGAACTTTGTCTTACATAAAAATGACAAATTTTATAGCACTAGTGTGAAATGATGAAAGTAATTTTGGAAAAAAATAATTTAGAAGTAGTAAGAGTGAGCTGAGAATGGAAGACAGTCAGAGCTACTCTTGATATGAGACACTGAGACTCTATTGATTGGTGTAGAGATTGCAGGGATGGGGAGAAAGAAACCTATACAAAGTTCAGTAATGTTCATATTGATCGATCCAATAGGTACTATCATTTTCTCATTCAACTTTTCAGAAACTTTTGACAGTTTACCACTCTTTCCTTTCATCCATGTACTTGACAGAGATATGTAATAGTGATTTCAGCCTTAAAGAAGTCAAAATAGAACTCTTGGTTTTCACTGAATTTGTTTCACAATTTTCCTTCTCAGATACCACCAGCACTTTTTCCCTGTCCCTAACGTGCAAACAAAGATACTCTCTTGGATTTTAGATCCATTCAGCACCACCCACTCCCATTTCAGGTCCCTAGTAATGTGTGACAAACCAGCCCAAAATAATTCATCTCCTCAGTGTTCTGTAGGTTGACTAGGCTGAACTGAGCAAGGTGCGCATGGTGTATTTTGTGTGTGTGGCCAGATAGCAGCTGGGACTAGAGTCAGCTGAGACTTGAAAGCACTGAATTATCCAAAACGGTTTCTTTAGTTTCATGTCTGACACCATGGAGCTGTTTGGCCTCTCTCCTCCTTTCCACAAGACTCCACCCACAAATCTCACCCTGCAGTTACTCATCCCCCAAAGTTAGTTCATGCAGCAGCGTTCTTTTCTCAGAGAACCATGCCCTTCTATAGTAGCTGGCTTTCAAGCAGCAGGAAGTCAAAGTTGACAGGCCATTTAAGGGCTATTCCTAGAGCTGTACAGCCTCAGTTCTGCCATATTCTCTAAACAGAAGCAGTCACAGAATGCAGATATAAGGCAGTACAGAACAGACTCCAGTCCTTGATGGGGTAGTGGCAAGGGCACATTGCAAAAGAGTATTTATAACGGGAAAAGATGTGACCATCTTTGAAAAGTATAACCTGCCACTCACCACACTATATGTAGTCTTATGTGTTTTTTTCCCAGTCTCCAAAACATATACTCTATCAATCTAGAGTCCATTTCCAGAGCTAACACCCAAATGCATTCAACTATATGACCCCATACCACAATTAATAGCCTCCTCCTTGCACTAACTTTCATCCTTTATAATTTATTCTCTACATAGAGTTGTCAACATAATACAAACTTGTCCGTGATCATTAAAGTGAAAGTGAAAGTGAAGTTGCTCAGTCGTGTCTGACTCTTTGCGACCCATGGACTATAGCCCACAAAGCTCCTCTGTCCACAGGATTCTCCAGGCAAGAATACTGGAGTGGGTTGTCATTTCTGTCTCCAGGGGATCTTCCTGACCCAGGGATTGAACCCAGGTCTCCCACATTGCAGGCAGATGCTTTAACCTCTGCACCGCTACAGGCTATATCATGTCTCCTCCCCAAAGTTCATATGTTGAAGTCCTAAAACCAAAAATGACTGTATTTGGACATCAGCATTTAGGAGGCACTTAAGCTAAGTGGGATTATAAAAGAGGAGTCCTAATCCAATGCAAATCAATGTTCTTAGAAGGTTCACCAGGCAGCTTGTTTTTTTCCTCTCTTCTACTTCCCTCCCATGCAGAAGCACACACAGACACACACACACACACACACACCACCACCACCACCACCACCACCACCAAGGAAAGGCCACATGAAGACATAGCAAGAAAGTGGCAGTCTACAAGGCAAGATGAAATTTCTCACCAGAAGCCTAACTGGTTCAAACTTTGACCTTGACTTGTAACCTCTGAAACTGACAACCTAAATTTCTGTTGAGGAAACCACCTAGGCTATGGTATTTTATTATGGCAGCCTGAGCAGACGAAAATATTCATTGTCTCCAATTTTTCACCTTCCATTCTATTTTGAATCTACTTCACTTTGTTTTCCTTTACTCCACTAATATACTTTTCTTCAATATCATCAATTATCATCAATTTACTAGGGTCTGTTTTCTTTCTTTGGGCTTTCCTGGTGGCTCAACAGTAAAGAAACCACCTGCCAATGCAGGGGATGTGGGTTTAATCCCTGGGTCAGGAAGATCCCCTGGAGAAGGGAATGGAAACCCACTCCAGTATTCTTGCCTGGGAAATCACATGGACAGAGGACCCTGGCAGGCTATCGTTGATGGAGTCACAGAAGAGTCATGCATGACTTAGTGACTAAACAACAACAACTTTCTTTTCTTAGTATTTGACAGAATATTCGTTATTGAAACACTTTTACCATTGGCTTCCAGACTATAATTTCTGCTTTGTCCTGTCTCGTGGGCTTATCCTCATGCCTTTTTAGTTCATTCTTTTTGACTTCTCTGACCTCTGTAGTAGAGTATGCCAGATCAGTATCCTTGGATATCTTTTCTACCCTCTCTTGATGTTCATGTCAAGGTTCATCATTGCAAAATGATGATAATAATACCAATTCTGTTGTATTAAATGAGTTAATACAATATATAAAGTACTTATAAAAGAACATGGTATATTATAATCTGTATGTAAATATTCTGACCACTATATCAGGGCTTCCCTGGTGGCTCAGTCAGTAAAGAATCTGCCTGCAGTGTGGGAGACGTGGGTTCTACCCCTGGGTTGGGAAGATCCCCTGGAGAAGGGAATGGCAACCCACTGCAGTATTCTTGCCTGGAGAATCCCATGGACAGAGGGGCCTGATGGGCTACAGTCCATGGCTTTAGTCCATGACTAAATCAACCACTATATCATTATCTTTTAATTTCAAATACCATTTATATGTTGACAACTCTCAAATATATATTTCTCCACTGGTGTTCTTTAAATTCTAGAATTACAGGTAAGCTTAACTGGAAGGATCACTATTTCACATATTATATAGTAATGTCACAAAAATAAGAGGGCATGCAGAGTATATGAGCATAGAATCAAACAGAAAGTCACCATCCTTGTTGTAGAAATTCTCTCCTAGTTGTTTTTTTGTTCATAGTAAAATAAGAAATGAGGTCATCAGCAAAAGCAGGTCATTCCATGGCAGTGTTAAGAGCTGCCTTGATCCCTGTGGTTATAAACTAACATGAGATTAGACAATATTTTCAGGTGACTTTTCTCCAGCCTTATTCTGCAGCAAGTTTTCAGATCTGGAATTGGTAAGTAGTTGCATTTAACCAGGGTTGAAGTTAATTCCAAGTAACAGAGAGAGAAAAAGGGACAAAGAACTGAGGGAATGAGCAAATGAGTGATTATAATCATGGAACGGTGAACTCTGGGTTGATCACCACTGTTATCTTTGCCCCATTTAATGTTTTTGCCCACGAATATCATTTTATCTGAAGGTTAGAATGCCACTGATATTTCTTGCTCATTGCAATAAGCTGACATTTTCACTTGCCTTTTTACCCTTAACAGTTCTAAGTAACTTGTTCTTAGTTTCTCACATAAAAATTACAGAATTCAGAGCAGTGGTGATAGTGGAGAGGTTTTAAATCCAGAAATCTGTTTCTCCATCTAAAAGCAATATTTTCTGTTCCCCTTTCACAGATGGAATAAATACCTCTCAAGTAGCATTTATGAAGTTAGAGATGATTTCAGTGATAATTTAGAACCCTAACTTTTGTTTCATCTTTTGAGTCTCAAATGTATAAAAATTTTTCTTACTTTGTTACAAACAGAGGATGATCAATGCATTTCTGCTTTGGGATGTCAAGGTAAAACATGAGCATTATCTGAAAGAACAATCAGACACAGATTTAAGGAGAACAGTTTTTTTCATTTTTAGAACTATAATCTGCAAGATAGCAGGTCCAGTTGCTGCGGCAAGTAGTAAGAAGCAGAGCCTGGCTGCTATACTGAATCATTTTTCTGAAAGCTGGCTGGGATAGACTTTCCTGAACCAGCATGGCCGCCCACCTCAAGCAGTGTCTTCACTTTACTCGGCACATCCTCCAAGAGGAGCGCTGCTGCCACAGAAATCTCATCCCTGGTGGACCATGGCAGCAGTGTATTTTTCAAAAGCATTTGCAAGTTCAACATTTGCTCCTGCTAATGTCCAAAGCCTCACTTTGTCCTCAGTCCCTGTTATTTTGAGTTTCCTTGCCTTGTTCCTAATGTTAGATTACAATTCAATTTTGTTCCTATTATAATAAGTGCTGGCTATTTCAGTGGCAGATGAAGAGGATTAAAGTGCATGGGCTCATTCACTGTAAATTAAAAGTGGAACATTACTGACAGAAAAATGTCAGTAAACCCTACAGTGATTAGTCCAGGAGATTTGGAAGTCAGACAAGCCACTGCAAGAAAGATGACAGGGAGGGTACCTGGGGGAAGATACCTAGTTTTGTTTTGATGATTGCAAATACTTTCTAGAAAGTTTACCTCTGAAATCAATACTATGAAGTCTATATGTAACAGGTATTTCTTAATGGAGGAAGCACTCTAATCAGTTAAGGGGATATAATAATAAAATGGTGGCACCTAAGGGAACAAACAGTGTAATAACATTATTGGCACTGTGCTGTACTTAAAATCCAGGATTTATTTGCAAAGAATGCCCTTGAAGGCTTAAGAAACAAAAGTAGTTGACAATCAGAATCTAGGAGAAGCAACATTTTATTTATGAACATTAGAGTTCTAGGTCTGTCATATATGCTTTGTAGCTATTAAAATTGTACTTCAGTGAAATACTGTTAACTAAACAAATTTCACACTTTAATGAATCAAGTAGTTTTTAAAGTCTGCACATTTTAAAGAAAACAGTCTTGCAAAAGAGACTGCAAATTTCATGCATTCTACTTTTGATATCTGCACTGGTTTATTTTGATCTTAGTTTCAAACTTTGCAAAAGCTTTTCAAGGTCTATTTACAATGGCACCCTTTTCAAAGATCAAGAAATTCCACTACTATATAGAGAAATTTCCAGGGATTTTAGACAGGTATTCAAAGCATAGGTATTAATACAAATATTGACTTTATATTTTGTTGAACATCTAGATTTATTGTCCCTCAAGGCAAGTATTGACCTTATCTTCCAGTCAATAAATCTCTATGTTCACTGCCACAAAAGTCAATATCTGCTTCATATCCATTTTCTCAGAAAATAACTACTTCTATTCATGCTGCAATGATCAGCACTTAAAAGCGAATGCGTATTAAAAGGAAAGAGCACATGAAAATATTGTTAATTGGCAAATAAAGAATTTGTTGACTAAGCAAATAAATAATCCTAAAATGAATCTAAGATGCCTAAGCTTTTATATGAAGTGTTTGATTTACATATTATTTTTGCCAAGAAAATAAAAAACTGTTATAATCAGTGAATAGAATGGGAAGAAGAATTAAGCGCTTCTTGAGAATTTAGCTAAGCTACTACATGGTACTGCTGCCTTAGCATCCATTTTGTGTCAAGAGAACCTCGGGGGTCATAAGCCATCATTAGTTTCTCATGCAAGTGTAAGCCCTAAATAAAGCCAGAGAGTCACAAGTAAGTATATATTCCTAGTATGACTTCCCCAACGGCCTTGATGATAAATAGTTTCTCTGCCTTCCAGGGCCTTTCCCTTGGGCTGCTCAGAGATCTTCCCAAACCCCATTCTCTTGGTTTTTAACTGACCAATCTAGCCTTAACCCAGGAACCCCAAAACACTACCTGCAGATCATAACAAAGGCATATGCCCCAAGTCCTGCCACTCTCTCTGTCAGCATGCTCCTTAATCTTTCTATGCGGCCCCTGGAGGCATAAGGTGTACTCTCTCTAGGACCTGTGAACAATTTGTTATTTCAATTACCTTGTGGTCTTTTGTCAAACCATCTGACACTCCAGAGCTCAGCTTACCAAATAATTTAATGAAGCTATGAGAGTATATAAGTTTATGTTTTACAAATTTGTTTTTTTTTCTCCCAAACTACTAAGGTTTCTTCATAGTACAAATTCAGTACAGTTCAGTCACTCAGTCATGTCCAACTCTTTATGACCCCATAAACCACAGCATGTCAGCCCTCCCTGTCCATCACCAACTCCCAGAGTCTACCCAAACCCATGTCCATTGAGTCAATGATGCCATCCAACCATCTCATTCTCTGTCATCACCTTCTCCTGCCCTCAATCTTTCCCAGCATCAGGGTCTTTTCAAATGAGTCAGCTCTTCACATCAGGTGGCCAAAGTATTGGAATTTCAGCTTCAACATCAGTCCTTCCAATAAACACCCAGGACTGATCTCCTTTAGGATGGACTGGTTGGATCTCCTTGCAGTCCTAGGGACTCTCAAGAGTCTTCTCCAACACCACATTTCAAAAGCATCAATTCTTTGGTGCTCAGCTTTCTTTATAGTCCAACTCTCACATTCACACATGACCACTGGAAAAACCATAGCCTTGACTAGACAGACTTTTGTTGACATAGTAATGTCTCTGATTTTTAATATGCTGTCTAGGTTGATCATAACTTTCCTTCCAAGGAGTAAGTGCCTTTTAATCTCCTGGCTGCAACCACCATCTGCAGTGATTTTGGAGCCCCCAAAATAAAGTCTGACACTGTTTCCACTGTTTCCCCATCTATTTCCCATGAAGTGATGGGACCAGATGCCATGATCTTCGTTTTCTGAATGTTGAGCTTTAAGCCAACTTTTTCACTCTCCTCTTTCACTTTCATCAAAAGGCTCTTTAGTTTCTCTTCACTTTCTACCATAATGGTGATGTCATCTTCATATCTGAGGTTATTGATATTTCTCCTGGTAATCTTGATTCCAGCTTGTGCTTCCTCCAGCCCAGCGTTTCTCATGATGTACTCTGCTTTTAAGTTAAATAAGCAGGGTGGCAATATATAGCCTTGATGTACTCTTTTTCCTATTTGGAACCAGTCTGTTGTTCCAAATCTTCAAAAGAGGGCAGGGCTGGGGTGAGAGCTGGGAGGGAGGTTCAAGAGGAGGGAACATATGTATACCTATGGCTGATCCATGTTGATGTATGGCAGAAACGAACACATTGTTGTGATTATCCTTCAATTAAAAATAAATAAAGAAAATATTTTTAAATAAAAAATAAACTTTTGGTTTGAATGCATTCAAAAGAATAAAAGATAAACTTAGAAGTAAATTTAACAAAAGAAGTTAAAAGATTACAGCCTTTAAACTATAAAACATTGTCAAAAGAAATTAAAGATTAAAAATTTAAAAAATAAATTTTCTCTTAAATTGTTGAGAATTTGGGGATTAGAGGTTGTTACTTTAGAACAACCTTGCTTACAATATCAGTATAGTATCTAAAATAGTAATAGATTTACTAATTTTAAGTAGTTCTTTATAACAATTTTCTATTTAATTTTCTATATGCAAGATAGTAAATATTTGTGGTGGCTTCCTGTGATTTTAAGCTTTTTCTAATTCAAGACTTTTGAAAATAAGTAGTCTATATTATGTCCTATGGGAAGCTAGAGTTCTTAACTCTCCTATGTAGGTATCTGAGGAAATGAATGGAGAATCTTGGGGTTATACTCTCTTTCAAGGAAGATGATCCAAATGCGTGCTGTGAGCAACAGTCATCTCCTTTATGTAGAGATCACTAACACTATCCAGTAAATACCCAGTGTGAGCACTAAAACTGTTCCCTAATACTTGATTCAAATCTCTTCCCCTCAGTAACAGAACGGCTCTTCTTCCCCTCTTCTACTCACCAGGAAATATAATCATATGTGGCACACATTATTTCCAAATGGAAATACCCACCTGACCTCACATGAGATGTTAGAGCCAGAAATGTGAAAGCCTGATCACTGAGAGCATGCAGGAAAGCTTACCTGGCAGGTTGCTCAAACCCATGGTGAACTTGCACTAATAATAAAGAGAAAAAACTTTATATTAAGCTATAGATATGGGGGATGGGGAGGGCAATTGCTTATTCAGCATAACCTAAGCCATTGATGGGCTTCACAGGTGGTGCTAGTGGTAAAGAACCCATCTGTCAATGCAGGAGATTTAAGAGACATGGGTTAGATCCCTGACTCAGGAGGATCCCCTGGAGGAGGCCATGGCAACCCATTCCAATATTCTTGCCTGGAGAATCCCATGGACAGAGGAGCCTGCTGGGCTGCAGTCCATGGGTTCACAGAAAGTCAGACATGACTGAAGCGACTTGGCACGCTCATGCACAAACCGTTGATACCTCTATGCTGACTAGTAAATGATCAAGGAATCTAGCTCCAGGCATAATTCTTAGCATGATTTTGCAATAACAGAATCAATGAAATCATGGAGACATCTTTTCTACCAACTCAAAATAAAGAAGGAAGGAAAAAAATGTTTTTAAATGCAGCATATCTCATTTAGAAATATGAGTTCTTTTCCCCTCTTTCAGTACCTTTTACATCATTACTGAATTCTGCTTTCATCTCTAAAAATCACTCTAAGTTCTGCCTTTACCTGAGGTGGCCAAAGGCCAAAAGTTTTCAATCGCAGTTCTCATTAAAATTCTAAACATGATTTCTTCTCCTGTCACCTAATTAAACAAGTTCCCTTTTTGTGTGTATTCAGCAATAATGCTGTCACTTTTTATACACTCTACTGGCTATAATTAATTATTACTTTATCTAGAACTTAGTGGGCTATAATTCTTCAGGCCAATTTTATAAGAAATATGGTCTTGACAGAAACCTAATCTTGAAGAGATTACGGTGCACCATCATTACGAGTCTCTCTATGGCAGTCTATAATGCTGTCATGGAATGAGGAAGCCCGTGGATCTTGGCACTCAGCTACATAAGCTAGTGGCAACAGTATTGAAGGTGGCAGCCTATTCACCTTTCAGGGTGGCGGCACTAACGCAGCTGCTTCTCTTCATTTGAGCTCCAGAGGCTGACTCAGGAGATGGCATGACAGAAAATCTTGGAAAAGGAGCTCATCACAGAGTAAAGAAAGAAAAGCCTCTCAATATGTTGCATTTTCTTTCCTTGCTAAACAATATATGGCTTTTGTCTCCTTAGAAAGGGGTTTCCTAGGCAATTTTAGGGTGCTGAATGAGGGACGGAGGGACCTATGATCTTTGTGACCCATTAGTCCTTGTCATTCCTCTTGAAAATTATACTCACAGTCTTTGACCTTCAAAATTCTTTTTGTTATTTTTTTCACTTTTGGTGTAATGGTCTATACCTTGTTTCCTACACTTATTTTATAGCATTTATTTCTTGTTTAAAAATAATTAAATATCACCAAACTAAAGAACTCATTTCTCAGAACACTTAATTCCCTCAACCCAAGTGAAAAAAATCAAGTTGCACCTTTTAGAATAAAAGCTATTGTTTAACTCCACAAATGGCTAATGTGTCCATATGTGTGTCAGTGTGTATGTGTGTATGATTGCATATACACGCTACCTTATAAATACAATCATTCATACTAAACCCAATTCAGGAACGAATGCTTTATATACAAATGACAAAAAATCTACTATGTCAGGTTATTTTATTCTGTAATTGTTCCCTGTACCATTTTAATCTTCACAGCTACCATGCAAACAGAAATTCTAATACACCAGAAATTACCTACCATAAAGCTCATCATTTTTAAAGGAAATGAATAGTTTCTGTTTAGCACATTGTTTAACTTAGTTAGGGGTAAACAGAAATTTGTCAGGATCTCAGATCTCTTTCTGGAGAAGGCAATGGCACCCCACTCCAGTACTCTTGTCTGGAAAATCCCATGGACAAAGGAGCCTGGAAGGCTGCAGTCCATGGGGTCGCTGAGGATCGGACACAACTGAGCAACTTCACGTTCACTTTTCACTTTCATGCATTGGAGAAGGAAATGGCAACCCACTCCAGTGTTCTTGCCTGGAGAATCTCAGGAACAGGGAAGCCTGGTGGGCTGCCATCTATGGGGTCACACAGAGTCGGACACGACTGAAGTGACTTAGCAGCAGCAGCAGCATATCTCTTTCAAAGCACGCAGTCAGTGAGGTCTGATTTATTTCATTATGTTGGTTTGGTTTGGTTTAGTTTTCTCTTCTAGTGTTTTCATGCAAGGTTTAAATGTAGATGATATATTTTTAAAAACACGTATGAGAATCCTTTCAGGTACCCCTGACCCCCACATCTTTCCTCTATCCATAGCTGGAGATATTTGATCCCCACTCAGCCATGCCTCAGGCTTTCGTATGTCTTTTAAAAGAGACAATTTAGTTTAGTTGATGATTCATCAAGCCAACTGATATTTCCAGTTCTAATTTGATCTCACATAAGAGAAACATAGTCGCCCTACAGACGCTGGACTTGCTAGCACCATGGGTACAGCTGCCCTGCTGAACTCAGGATGTTGGGGCAGAGAGGAAACAGTTATTTCTACACTCAGTGCTCAGAACAGTGGGCACTAAGGATGGTTTATAGCCAGACATCACTGAGGGTTGCCTGAGGGAGCACCTTGTTCCCTTGTGCACAGAAGATAAGACTTGGGAGAATTAACTGAGGGGGCCAGCACGTGGCAAGCTTTGGGTGCAGTGGGACTCACCAGGAGAGGGCCTCCCACCGCAAATGATTGTTCTGCAGATCTGTGTGGCAAGGACTCGTTAGGCATCCTTGGGCAAGAATGGCATGCATCTCTGGCTGAGGGCTGCTGGGCAAGTGTCAAGACCCTCTGGGGCTTCTGGGCCCAGAGCCACCTGGCCCAGAAGTGCTCATGCCCTGAGGGCCTTGAGACAAGGTGTCACTCTGGAAGGAAAGCCAGAAGATCAGGCCAAGGTTGACAAACACTGCTACAGAAAAATACAGTTTGGGAGGAATCATTGATTAGATCCCTCCCCCCACCCACCACCAAAAAAACCCAGAAATACACCTGAGTTCCAATAATTCAGTTCCCATCTTTTTGTCCAGGAGACCCTATTTTAAATACTTGCCCATTATTCTATTTCTAATGGCAAAAAGTGAAGAACTAAAGAGCCTCTTAATGAGGTGAAGGAGGAGAGTGAAAGAGATGGCTTAAAATTAAATATTAAAAACTAAGATCGTGGCATTTGACTCGATTACTTCGTGGCAAGTAGAAGGGGGAAAGGAAGTAGTGACAGATTTCTACTTCTTGGTCTCTGAAACCACTATGGATAGTGACTGCAGCCATGAAATCAGAAGACGATTGCTTCTTGGCAGGAAAGTGGTGACAAACCTAGACAGTGTGTTGAAAAGCAGAGACATTACTCTGCTGGCAAGGGTCCCTATAGTCAAGGCTATGGTCTTCCCAGTGGTCACATAAGATTGTGATAGCTGGATCTTAAAGAAGGCAGATTGCCTAAGAGTTGATGCCTTTGAACTATAGTGTTGGAGAAGACTCCTGAAAGTCCCTTGGAAAGCAAGGAGATTCAATCAGTCAATATTAAGGAAATCAACCCTGAATACTCACTGGAAGGACTGATGCTGAAGCTGAAGCTCCAGTATTTTGGTCATCTGATGTGAACAGATGACTCGTTGGAAAAGTCCCTGATGCTGGGAAAGATTGCACGCTGAAGAAGAAGAGGGCATCATAGGATGAGATGGCTAGATAGCATCACCGATGCAGTGGACATGAACTTGGGCAAACTCTGGGAGATGGTGAGGGACAGAGAGATCTGGTATACTGCAGTCCATGGGGTTGCAAAGAATTGGACATGACGGGGCAACTGAACGACGACGACATTCTGCTTCTTCTTATAGTAGCACCCTGGCTTAAACTATTGCACACATTTAAAACTAAGTACAACTTCTGAATTCAAGTTCAGAAGCAGAAAGAACAATCTGTAGATAAGCAACGACGCTTCTGCTATGTCACTTAATACTGAATACTCTTAGAATGTCTTTTCTTATATACCTACCTAGCTAGCTATCTCTTAGTATTTCTGTATCATCTCTGATACTGAACTAACACCTGGAATGGAACCATACACCCCAGGGAACATCTTCGGGCAGAATATTACTTCTTTGTACTTACACCTGAATTACCCACAAGTACCAGCTCCACATTAATGTGGATATTAGTTTAAACCTTTCTGATTTTACTTAAATGACTGTCTTGTAATATAGTATGTATCTTATAAGCTATTATCAGTGATTTTCTTTTTTATAAAACTTTGTTTCTTTTCCAAAGATCAGAGGTATGCTTGATTATATAAGAATATTATATTTTAAGTGTAATCTGAGACCTCCTATTCAAATATCATGTGGATATCAATAATATTTTGTAAACTTGAACTAGTTTTTGCTGTCATTTTCTAGAAGGAAATTGCCTAATTCATATTTCTGGCCTCAAAAAATATTTAAGCTTTTACCTCAACACAATTGTATGGTATTTTATACAAAAGCCTGGATAATGATGATAATTATATTGTGATAGCCAAACATAAAATAAACTTTAACAAGATTTTTCCTCATGATTTTAGCCAAAATATTTTTTTTGAATTTCAGATTTATATTATTGTAAAAGTAATAGTAGAGACCTTGAAACACCAAAAATACTGTTTTCTGTTATGTCCTCTAAAACAAGAATAAAGGTGTTCTCTTATATTTGTGTTCCCTGAATGAAGTATCTTCTCACTATGTTTCAAATACACATGTGACTGTAATAAACAAGTTTCAGGTAATGCTGTAAACTTATTTCTCATCATCAGAAGTCATCTCTGATTTTCAACAAATGCTGACTTCTCACCTTGAAAGCCAATGCAAGTATGAGAAATAATATCCATATATCAGCTTAAGATTTTCTGAAAAATCAAGATGGTACTTGAAAGTGAAAGTAAGTGACAGTGTTAGTCACTCAGTCATATCCAACTCTTTGCATCTCCATGGACTATAGCCCATTAGGTTCCATGTCCATGGGATTCTCCAGGCAAGAATACTGGAGTAGGTTGCCATGCTCTTCTTAGAAAATGAAAAATAGAAAACCTGTGAACAGCATTCTATCTATTAAAAGTTACCAAGAGAAAAAGAAATACTATAACACCTATCAACCTCAAAATACGAAACAAATATAGTGTGCCTTCATCACACACACACACACACACAATATCTAAAGATTCTAACCTTTTTACTGGCTACAAGCATAACAATTGGATAATGACATATACTTTTCACTTACAATCACTTATATCACTAACATTTTTCCCTGAAACTGGCTACTAAACAATGCAACAAATTTGCTGATGACAACACTTCCTAGAAAAATTGGCATCTTCTGAGTGATTACTAAAATATTTCCCTTTGCAAAAGAATGGCAGTCACCTCAAAGGATGTCAGAAATGGATAGGTTGATAGGGTTTTATGAAGGTACAATGAAAAAGAAGGACAGGAGAAGGAGATGCATTTTCATTATGAATGGATATGGTTAGCTGGCAGCTTTGAATTTTGATCTGAGGCATGGTGAAGAGAACAAGACAGGAAAGATGACCCTATGAGTTATCTGGGCAGCAATGACTGCTGAAAATTCAGGGGGAACACGGGTCTTTCATGAGTTAGAAATGGAAAGAGAAGATATACTAGGTTAAACATAGATCAGAGTTCAGGATCAAAGGAAACACAGCACGTGAAGATGGTGGTGGTCAAAAACTTTACAGACAGTATTTGCTCAAGACAAGCCATTGCATTTGATGATTAGGAGATTACTGGAGACATTTACCATCTGAATCACCAGGGAAGCCTAACATTTAAGATAACAGTCTCAGTGGAGTAATCTCACAGCACCCTATACATCTCTCTAATATAACCCTGATTATATTTTGGAGAAGACAATGGCACCCCACTCCAATACTCTTGCCTGGAAAATCCCATGGACAGAGGAGCCTGGCGGGCTGCAGTCCATGGGATAGCAAAGAGTGGGACATGACTGAGTGACTTCACTTTCACTTTTTACTTTCATGCATTGGAGAAGGAAATGGCAACCCATTCCAGTGTTCTTGCCTGGAGAATCCCAGGGATAGGGGACCCGGGGAGGCTGCCATCTATGGGGTCGCACAGAGTTGGACACGACTGAAGCGAATTAGCAGTTTACATAAATAGTATTTACACATCCCTGTATACTCATGTTTACAGTGTATATTATGTAGTGTTGGCTCCCATACATTCTGTATTTCTGTATGTATATCATAATACAAACAGTGCACACAACATGGGCTTACCTCTCAGTGAATTTTCAAAGTAAGCACACCATGTCTTTAGCACTCAGGTCAAGAAAAGGAACATTACTAGCCACCCACAGGTCCCAGCCCCCTCTCCCTCTTCCAGTATCTATTTCCCAGGCAAGAGTGTGAGTCATGTATCATTTTAACCCCAGAGGAGTTCACAGTCCTTAGAACTAAATACATGCATTTAGAATACTTAGATTTTTATTACAAAATTAGGGAAATTGAAAAGAGTATACTATATTATCAGGACCCAGTTGTTCAATATTTACAGTTTCTATGTCATGTTGGACTTAAACTAAGCTCCAGGAAGAGAGGCCAGAGAAAGGGAAGATGTAATTCTCTCAGTGATAATATTGTAAGCTCAAACCACCTGGTCCTCTTTGAGAATAAGATCAAAATTATATAACTAGTAGCTAGAAAAAAGACCAAAATATTAGAGTTAATTATTTGAAGCTTTTGTAAAAACAGATAACTTCAGATAAAAGAAGCTCATATAAATGTGTTGATAAACACCAAATTAGAAAATTAAATTGGGATTCCATGCTTGTCATCCTGGAACTTGCCAGTAACACTGTGATATTAATTTCCAAATGCTCTCAAAGCTCCAGCCAGACATACTACCAATAATGTCATTCTCAGGAGACAAACTAGTTGCTTACAGAAAAAAACAGCAGTCATGAAGTGAGATTTCCCTTAACAGCCTGCTACAGATCTACAGCCCTTATGACATCTGCATGCATGTCCTCTGTAACCTCTCTCCTCTCTGTGGAGAACTCCATAAACGGCTGTGGCAAAGGGAAATTGACTACTCTTGCACAGAATTTTACAACGTCCTGCCCAATCAAGAGTTTTACACCATCAAATAACTTTGCTTCCTTACATATATTCAACACCTGTCTCTCATTTGTATTACTCCTAATTACATTTATACACGCTTAAGTTTCTCACATCTTAAAAATGTGAAAAGCAGTCCGTTGATTCCCACATCTTCCTGCAGTTATTTTTATCTTCTCTACATAACAATTAATTCAGGAGAGACTCTCTGTATTTGTTCCCTCTTTCTCTCACCTACTATTTACTACACAACCCATTTCATTTGGCTTCTGTTCTCATCACTCTACATAGTTTTTTTTTTTTTTTTTTTAATAAATCTATTAGTCATGTAGTTAAAACTGAAAGAAAAAAAAAAGTCCAAGTACTGGATCTAAATACAAATGTCTGTCTGTGTTAGTCGGTCAGTCTTTTCTGACTTTTTGCAATCCCATGAACTATAGCCTGCCAGGCTCCTCTGTCCATGGAAATCTCTAGGCAAGAACACTGGAGTGTGTTGCCATGCCCTTCTCCAATCAATAATCAAACTAACACAAATAACTAAAAGACCCTTCAGTTCAGTTCAGTCGCTCAGTCGTGTCTGACTCTTTGTGACCCCATGAATCGCAGCACACCAGGCCTCCCTGTCCATCACCAACTCCCGGAGTTCACTCAGACTCATGTCCATCGAGTCAGTGATGCCATCCAGCCATCTCATCCTCGGTCATCCCCTTCTCCTCCTGCCCCCAATCCCTTCCAGCATCAGAATCTTTTCCAATGAGTCAGCTCTTCGCATGAGGTAGCCAAAGTATAGGAGTTTCATCTTTAGCATCATTCCTTCCAAAGAAATCCCAGGGCTGATCTCCTTCAGAATGGACTGGTTGGATCTCCTTGCAGTCCAAGGGACTCTGAAGAGTCTTCTCCACACCACAGTTCAAACGCATCAATTCTTTGGCACTCAGCCTTCTTCACAGTCCAACTCTCATATCCATACATGACTACTGGAAAAACCATAGCCTTGACTAGATTACAGATGTCAGTTAATGCATAGGTACCATACATACAAGTCACAAACTTAAGGAAGGTATTTGTGACATATACACTGATAAAACTTTTATAGTTTTATATATTAAAGTTTATAAAGAACTCTTTACTGGTTTTAATAAGCATCTTACAGAGGAACCACAAATAGTCCATGAAACATATGAAAAAAATGCACAACTCTGTTGACAGTAAGAGGACTACAAGCTAACATTACAATGAGACAACATTTTATACCCAACATAAAATTGTAATTGGCTGATTAATTTTATTGATTATATAGAATCAATGAAATTTATAGATTAGAATATAGAGGAATGGGAATATCCATAACCTGTTAATCTAAGTATGAATGTAGAAAACCAATTTGGAAAACAGTCTGACATTCCATTGGTAACTGTACATCTTATAGAACCCAATATTTTGACACCTTGGTATATATTTCAGAGAAACTCTGGCTAACATGTACCACTAGGCATGAAAACAAATGTTTGTAGAAATAGTATTTATAACTACACAAGCAGCAACTACCCCACATAATACTTATTAGAACGATGGTTATACAAATTGTTGTATATTTGTACAATATGCAGTACCTAAGACAGGTAGTCTAGGAACTCAAACTATATTCATAATAAGATGTTATTTGCATTTTCCACCCTTATTCTTCATATATACTTTAACTAAATCAACACTTTGCAACAAATTGAATAGAAGCATATATAAAAATATCTTTCTTTTAAAACAAGACATTAAATAGGCTTGGGATAATATAAAATAATGTGTCTTTTTTTTAGAAAACTTTTTTCAAAAAATTACTATTTTGTACCTAATTATGTTTAAATTAATATATTTCTCAATTTTAATCCCTTATGTGTGAAACATAAATAGATATAACCATTCCAAATAGACCTACAAGACCTTCTAGAACTAACATCAGAGGAGGAAAAAAAAAAATGTCCTTTTCATCATAGGGGAGTAGAATGCCAAAAGAAAAAGTCAAGAAATACCTGAAGTAACAGGCAAGATTTGCCTTGGACTACAAAATGAAGCAGAACAAAGGCTAATGTACTGGTCATAGCAAAAACCTTCTTCAACAACACAAGAGAAGACTCTACACATTGACATCACCAGATGGCCAACACCAAAATCAGACTGATTATATTCTTCGCAGTCAAAGATGGACTTAGAAAAACAAGACTGGGAACTGACAGTGGCTCAGATTGTGAAATCCTTATTGTCTTATTCAGACTTAAAGAAAGTAGAAGAAATTAAAGAAAGTAGAGGAAAACCACTAGGCCATTCAGGTATGACCTAAGTCAAATCCCTTATGATTATACAGTGGAAGTGACAAATAGACTCAAGGGTTAAGATCTGATAGACTGCCTGAAAAACTATGGAGGGAGGTTCATGACATTGTATAAGAGGCAGTGATTAAAACCATTCCTAAGAGAAAGAAATACAAAAGGCAAAAGGGTTACTGAGGAAGCCTTACAAATAGCTGAGAAAATAAAAGAAGTAAAAGGCAAAGGAAAAAAGGAAAGATATACCCATATGAATGCAGAGTTCGAAAAAATATCAAAGAGGGATAAGAAAACCTTCTTAAATGAATGGTGAAAGAAATAGAGGAAAACAATAGAATGGGAAACACTAGAGATTTCTTCAAAATAATTAGAGATACCAAAGGAATATTTCATGCAAAGATGGGCACTATAAAGGACAAAAAAACATGGACCTAACAGAAGCAGAAGATATTAAGAAGAGGTGGCAAGAATACACAGAAGATCTATACAAGAAAGATCTTAATGACCTGGATAACTACCCTGTGTGGTCAATTATGTAGGGCCATATATTCTGGAGTGTGAAGTCAAGTAAGGCTTTATGAACAAAGCTGGTGGA
The DNA here is from genome assembly GCA_917880005.1 of Nanger dama. NCBI lineage: Eukaryota > Metazoa > Chordata > Mammalia > Artiodactyla > Bovidae > Nanger > Nanger dama. The sequence goes on from CAKJTW010000010.1 coordinate 13,705,370, forward strand.
AGTGATGGAATTGCTGCTGAGCTATTTCAAATCCTAAAACATGGTGCTGTGAAAGTACTGCACTCAATATGCCAGCAAATTTGGAAAATAGCACTGGCCACAGGAAAAGATCAGTTTTCATTCCAATCCCAAAGAAACATAATGCCAAAGAATATTCAAACTGCCACACATTGCACTCTCTTCCCATGCTCGCAATGTAATGCACAAAGTCCTTCAAGCTAGATTCCAACAGTACATGAAACAAGAACTTCCAGATGAACAAGCTATGTTTAGAAAAGACAGAGGAAGCAGAGATCAAATTGCCAAAATCCACTGGATCATAGAAAATGCAAGAGAATTCCAGAGAAACATACTTCTGCCTCATTGACTATGCTAAAAACTTTGCCTGTGTGGATGACAACAAACTGTGGGAAATTCTTAAAGAGATAAGAATACCAGACCACCTTACCTGTCTCCTAAGAAACCTGTATGCACGTCAAAAAGCAACAGTTAGAACTGTGCCTGGAGCAACACACTGGTTCCAAATAGGGAAAGGAGTATGTCAAGGCTGTATATTGCAACCCTGCTTATTTAACTTCTGTGCAGAGTACGTCATGTGAAATGCCAGCCTAGATGATTCACAAGCTGGAATCGAGATTGTTGAGAGAAGTATCAATAACTTCAGATATGCAGATGACATCTCCTTAAAGGCAGAAAGCAAAGAGGAACTACAAGAGCTTCTCGAAGAAGGTGAAAGAGGAAAGTGAAAAATCTGGCTTAAAACTCAACATTCAAAAGTGAAGATCATGGCATCTGGTCCCATCACTTCATGGCAAATAGAAGAGGAAAAAGTGGAAACACTGACAGACTTTATTTTCTTGATTTTCAGAATCACTGTTGATGGTCACTGCAGCCATGAAATTAAAAGATACTTGCTCCTTGGGGAAAAAGCTATGACAAAGCACCTATACACCATACTAAAATGCAGAGAAATCACTTTAGTGACAAAGGTACTTATAGTCAAAGCTATTGCTTTTCCAGTAGTCATGTACGGATGTGAGAGTTGTATCATAAAGAAGGCTGAGTGGTAAAGAATTGATGCTTTCAAGCTGTGGTTGTAGAAGACTTGTGAGAGTTCCTTGGACAGCAAGGAGATCAAACCAGTCAATCTTAAAGGAAATCAATCCTGAATATTTATTGAAAAGGCTAATGCTGAACTCCAATACTTTGGTCACCTGATGCAAAGAGCCCACTCATTGGAAAAGACTCTTATGATGGGATAGATTGAGGGCAGGAGGAGAAGGGGAGACAGAGGATGAGGTAGTTGGAAAGCAAGAATGACTCAATAGACAAGAGTGTGAGCAAACTCCAGGAGATAGTGAAGGACAGGAAAGCCTGGCTGCTGCAGTTCATGGGGTTGCAGAATCAGACATGACTGAGAGACAACAAAGCCATCAGTTACTCTTCATGCATAAGTACTGTGGTATCATTTTCCTAAGCATAAGATAGCTTGCCTGAGAAACACACAGAGACACACAAATACATGCAACTTAATGCTAAATAAACCAGAAACAAAAGCCCAAGCCTATAGACAATATCGAGACTAAATATGCAAGTACTTTTAGTTCATGATGACTCTATTTCATGACTCAACACCCTATATAAGAGAATAAATTTAGTTTGCTCATTAATTCTCTCTAGTAAACTATTATATTTCTAAGTAACAGCATCTGGTATTTTTAGTTATTTATAGGAATATTTCCTGATTTCTCATTAATAACATATCCCCAGGGGACAAATATCATATTAGTTTCTTCTTTGAGACTATATTTTCTCAGAACACCATTAATGCAAAAACTACTAATTACCTAGTTGAATTATATTCTTAAAATTACAATGTGTTCATGATACATCTAAATGATCACGTGAGGAATCACCTCCAATCAGAAAAAAAAAAAAAATTGCATAAATTAAGAAACACTAATCCCTTGAGATGCTCCATCAAAAGGGGCTTCCAAAGTCAGAAAAATATAGGAAGCTATAAGTTAAATCTTGAAGGCTCTCAGAGGGTCTGTGTGAAGAAACAAGATTATAAAACTTATGAAACAGAGTATATACTCAAAACATATTTTTGACCTATGCTTCTGCTACACATCAGTGAGCAAAAGAGATGTATATTGGGTCTCCCCTTAAGATGCTGAAATTCAGCAGGAGAGTCATGGCATATATAAATAACTAAAATCCTAATTATAACTTACGGCTAATGTTATGAAGAAAAATAACAGAGTGATAAGAATGCAATAAGACAGTCACACAGCTAGAAATCCCACTAAGGTAAGACAGAGAAGAATTTCAGGAATTCACCATAAGCTACACACCAACCAGAAAATGCTGAGAACAGGTGGCAGCTAAGCAACACTCAGAACATTTTGAATCTAAACAGACTTATTTAGGTCATTACTGCATTCCGCCTAGGTGAAAGGGGACATTAGACTGATACCAGACATGAATTTTTATTATATGTTTAGGATATTTTAGTATATGTTATCACCTTTAGGCTAATATACATATGAATTAAACAGGGCCATGCCAGTTCCTCTGGATCATTGCAAAAGCAAGAGAATTCCAGAAAAACATCTATTTCTGCTTTATTGACTATGCCAAAACCTTTGACTGTGTGGATCACAATAAATTGTGGAAAATTCTGAAAGAGATGGGAATACCAGACCACCTGACCTGCCCCTTGAGAAATCTGTATGCAGGTCAGAAAGCATCAGCTAGAACTGGACATGGAACAACAGACTGGTTCCAAATTGGGAAAGGAGTACATCAAGCCTGTATATTGTCACCCTGCTTATTTAACTTATATGCAGAATACATCATGAGAAACTCTGGGCTGGATGAAGCACAAGCTGGAATCAAGATTGCTGTGAGAAATATCAATAATCTCAGATATGCAGATGACACCACCCTTATGGCAGGAAGTGAAGAGGAACTAAACGGCCTCTTGAAAAGTTGGCTTAAAACTCAACATTCAGTAAACAAAGATCATGGCATTCCGGTTCCATCACTTCATGGCAAATAGATGGGGAAACGGTGGAAACAGTGGCAGACTTGATTTTGGGGGCTTCAGAATCACTGTAGGTGGTGATTGCAGCCATGAAATTAAAAGATGCTTATCCTTGGAAGGAAAGTTATGACTAACTTAGACAGCATACTAAAAAGTAGGGACATTATTTTGCCAACAAAGGTCTGTCTAGTCAAAGCTATGGTTTTTCCAATGGTCATGTATGGATGTGAGAGTTGAACTATAAAGAAAGCTGAGTGCTGAAGAACTGATGCTTTTGAACTGTGGTGTTGGAGAAGACTCTTGAGAGTGCCTTGGACTGCAAGGGGATCCAGCCAGTCCATCCTAAAGGAGATCAGTCCTGAGTGTTCATTGGAAGGAATGAAGTTGAAGCTGAAACTCCAGTATTTTGGCCACCTGATGCAAAGAGCTGACTCATTTGAAAAGACCCTGATGCTGGGAAAGATTGAGGGCAGGAGGAGAAGGGGATGACAGTGGATGAGATGGCTGGATGGCGTCACCAATTCAGTGGAGATGAGTTTGGGTAAACTTCAGGAGTTGGTGATGGACAGGGAGGCCTGGCGTGCTGTTGTTCATGGAGTCACAAAGAGTCGGACACGACTGAGCGACTGAACTGACATGAACAGAACTGATGCCAGTCCCAGTTAAACTATATAGGATCAGTGGAGGAACACATGATGTGAGCTTTGATGTCTACTCAAAATGAGGAAGAAGGTGCTCTTGATTATAAAAATGTAGCCCTCTTTGTCCTCAGGGCTGTACTCCCTTGCCTGCCTGCTTGTATCTCTCAGAGGCATCTTATGCTAATAAATTTGTTCTTTGCCTGTCAGTTTGCTTCTCACTCAATTCTTTCTCCTCCATCCGAGCTTCGTCCTGAGACTGGCTGCATGGCTCCAATTTAAACACTGATAGTTTGACTCATTTCCTAAATCAGGATTTTGGGTTCAAGTTCCAACTGAAGTGTGGCTAGGTCTGCATCCCTTCCAGGGGGTGCATTATCAAGAGTACCATGATGGAAGCTAACTGGAGGGAGAAACCTACCTATTACTGATTGAGTAGTTAGGTACTCAATCAGATCCAAAAACTCTGAATAGGTGACAAACTGAAACCTGAGGATGAGAACTCACTCATGTGAACACTTAGGAAAATTACATTGACAGAGAATATTATGCGAATACATCTGAACAGGGAGAGCCTGTAGGTTAGAGAAATTAAAAGAAGTCAGATGTTGCTGGAGCCTCAAGAATAAGTGAATGCCATGAGCTAATTCTTTTTTTTAATACTTTATTCTACATTACAAAACTGTATTTGTTTTGCCATACATTGTCATGAATCAGCCACAGGTGTACATGATCTCCCAATGCCGAAGCCCCCTCCCACCTCCTACCCCATATCATCTCCCTGGATCATCCCGTGCACCGGCCCCAAACATCCAGTATCCTGTATTGAACATAGACTGGGGCTTCGTTTCTTACATGATAGTATACATGTTTCAATGCCATTCTCCCAAATCATCCCCCCCTCTCCCTCTCCCTCAGAGTCCAAAAGTCCATTCTATACCTCTGAGTCTCTTTTGTTGTCTCACATAGAGGGTCATCATTACTATCTTTCTAAATTCCATATATATGTGTCAGTATACTGTATTGGTGTTTTTCTTTCTGGCTTACTTCACTCTGTATAATCGGCTCCAGTTTCATCCATCTCATTAGAACTGAGTCAAATTTATTCTTTTTAAGGGCTGAGTAATATTCCATTGTGTATATGTACCACATCTTTCTTATCCATTCATCTGCTGATGGACATCTAGGTTGTTTCCATGTCCTGGCTATTATAAACAGTGCTGCAATGAACATTAGGGTACATGTGTCTCTTTCAGTTCTGGTTTCCTTCGTGTGAATGCCCAGAAGGGAGATTGTTGGATCATAAGGCAGTTCTATTTGCAATTTTTAAGGAATCTCCACACTGTTTTCCATAGTGGCTGTACTAGTTTGCATTCCCACCAGCAGTGTAAGAGGGTTCCCTTTTCTCCACATCCTCTCCAGCATTTATTGCTTGTAGACTTTTGGATCGCAGCCATTCTGACTGATAAGAAATGGTACCTCATTGTGATCTTGATTTGCATTTCTCTGATAATGAGTGATGTTGAACATCTTTTCATGTGTTTGTTAGCCATCCGTATGTCTTCTTTGGAGAAATGACTATTTAGCTCTTTGGCCCATTTTTTGATTGGATCATTTATTTTTCTGGAGTTGAGCTGCATAAGTTGCTTGTATATCTTTGAGATTAGTTGTCTGTCAGTTGTTTCATTTGCTATTGTTTTCTCCCATTCAGAAGGCTGTCTTTTCACCTTGCTTATAGTTTCCTTTGTTGTGCAGAAGCTTTTAATTTTAATTAGCTTCCATTTGTTTATTTTTGCTTTTATTTCCAGTATACTGGGAGTTGGATCATAGAGGATCCTGCTGTGACTTATGTCGGAGAGTGTTTTGCCTATGTTCTCCTCTAGGAGTTTTATTGTTTCTGGTCTTACGTTTAGATCTTTAATCCATTTTTGAGTTTATTTTTGTGTATGGTGTTAGAAAGAGGTCTAGTTTTATTTTTTACAAGTGGTTGACCAGTTTTCCCAGCACCACCTGTTAAAGAGACTGTCTTTACTCCATTGTATATTCTTGCCTCCTTTGTCGAAGATAAGGTGTCCATAGGTGTGTGGATTTATTATCTCTGGGCTTTCTATTTTGTTCCATTGATCTATATTTCTGTCTTTGTGCCAGTACCATACTGTCTTAATGACTGTGGCTTTGTAGTAGAGCCTGAAGTCAGGCAAGTTGATTCCTCCAGTTCCACTCTTCTTTCTCAAGATTGCTTTGGCTATTCGAGGTTTTTGTATTTCCATACAAATCTTGAAATTATTTGATCTAGTTCTGTAAAAATACTGCTAGTAGCTTGATAGGAATTGCATTGAATCTGTAGATTGCTTTAGGTAGTATACTCATTTTCACTATATTGACTCTTCAGACCCATGAACATGGTATATTTCTCCATCTATTAGTGTCCTCTGTGATTTCTTTCATCAGTGTTTTATAGTTTTCAATATATAGGTCTTTAGTTTCTTTAGGTAGGTATATTCCTAAGTATTTTATTCTTCTCATTGCAATGGTGAATGGAATTGTTTCCTTAATTTCTTTTTCTACTTTCTCATTATTAGTGTATAGGAATGCAAGGGACTTCTGAGTGTTGATTTTATATCCTGCAACTTTACTATATTCATTGATTAGCTCTAGTAGTTTTCTGGTCGAGTCTTTAGGATTTTCTACGTAGAGGATCGTGTCATTTGCAAACAGTGAGAGTTTTACTTCTTCTTTTCCAATTTGGATTCCTTTTATTTCTTTTTCTGCTCTGATTATTGTGGCCCAAAACTTCCAGAACTATATTGAACAGTAGTGGTGAAAGCGGACACCCTTGTCTTGTTCTGACTTTAGGGGGAAAGCTTTCAATTTTTCGCCATTGAGGATAATGTTAGCTGTGGGTTTGTCATATATAGCTTTTATTATGTTGAGGTACGTTCCTTCTATTCCTGCTTTCTGGAGAGTTTTTATCATAAATGGATGTTGAATTTTGTCAAAGGCTTTTTCTGCATCTATTGAAATAATCATATGATTTTTATTTCTCAGTTTGTTAATGCGGTGAATTACATTGATTGATTTGCGGATATTGAAGAATCCTTGCATCCCTGGGATAAAGCCCACTTGGTCATGATGTATGATCTTTTTAATGTGTTGCTGGATTCTGATTGCTAGGATTTTGTTGAGGATTTTTGCATCTATGTTCATCAGTGATATTGGCTTGTAGTTTTCTTTTTTTGTGGCGTCTTTGTCAGGTTTTGGTATTTGGGCGATGGTGACCTCATAGAATGAGTTTGGAAGTTTACCTTCCTCTGCAATTTTCTGGAATAATTTCAGTAAGATAGGTGTTAGCTCTTCTCGAAATTTTTGGTAGAATTCAGCTGTGAAGCCGTCTGGACCTGGGCTTTTGTTTGCTGGAAGATTTCTGATTACAGTTTCAACTTCCATGCTTGTTATGGGTCTGTTAAGATTTTCTATTTCTTCCTGGTTCAGTTTTGGAAAGTTGTACTTTTCTAAGAATTTGTACATTTCTTCCAAGTTGTCCATTTTATTGGCATATAATTGCTGATAGTAGTCTCTTATGATTCTTTGTATTTCTGAGTTGTCTGTCATGATCTCTCCATTTTCATTTCTAATTTTATTGATTTGATTTTTTTCTCTTTGTTTCTTGATGAGTCTGGCTAATGGTTTGTCACTTTTATTTATCCTTTCAAAGAACCAGCTTTTTGCTTTGTTGATTTTTGCTATGGTCTCTTTTGTTTCTTTTGCATTTATTTCTGCCCTAATTTTTAGGATTTCTTTCCTTCTACTAACTCTGGGGTTCTCTATTTCTTCCTTTTCTAGTTGCTTTAGGTGTAGAGTTAGGTTATTTATTTGGCTTGTTTCTTGTTTCTTGAGGTATGCCTGTATTGCTATGAACTTTCCTCTTATCACTGCTTTTATAGTGTCCCACAGGTTCTGTGTAGTTGTGTTTTTATTTTCTTTCATTGTGATGCATAATTTGATTTCTTTTTGATTTCTTCTGTGATTTGTTGATTATTCAGAAGGGTGTTGTTCAGCCTCCAAATGTTGGAATTTTTAATAGTTTTTCTCCTGTAATTGAGATCTAACCTTAGTGCAATGTTGTCAGAGAAGATGCTTAGAATAATTTCAATTTTTTTGAATTTATCAAGGTTAGATTTATGACCCAGGATGTGATCTATCTTGGAAAAGGTTCTGTGTGCACTTGAGAAAAAGGTGAAATTCATTGTTTTGGGGTGAAATGTCCTATAGATATCAATTAGGTCTAACTGGTCTATTGTATCATTTAAAGTTTGCATTTCTTTGTTAATTTTCTGTTTAGTTGATCTGTCCATAGGTGTGAGTGGGGTATTAAAGTCTCCCACTATTACTGTGTTATTATTAACTTCCCCTTTCATGCTTGTTAGCATTTCTCTTACGTATTGTGGTGCTCCTATGTTGGGTGCATATATATTTATAATTGTTTTTTCTTCTTCTTGGATTGATCCTTTAATCATTATGTAGTGGCCTTCTTTGTCCCTTTTCACAGCCTTTGTTTTAAAGTCTATTTTATCGGATATGAGTATTGCTATTCCTGCTTTCTTTTGGTCTTTATTTGCATGGAATATCTTTGTCCAGCCCTTCACTTTCAGTCTGTATGTGTCCGTTGTTTTGAGGTGGGTCTCTTGTAAGCAGCATATATAGGGATCTTGTTTTTGTATCCATTCAGCCAGTCTTTGTCTTTTGGTTGGGGCATTCAACCCATTTACATTTAAGGTAATTATTGATAAGTATGCTCCTGTTGCCATTTACTTTATTGTTTTGGGTTCGGGTTTATACGCCCTTTTTGTGTTTCCTATCTAAAGTCTATCCTTTAGTATTTGTTGGAGAGCTGGTTTGGTGGTGCTGAATTCTCTCAGCTTTTGCTTGTCTGTAAAGCTTTTGATTTCTCCTTCATATTTGAATGAGATCCTTGCTGGGTACAGTAGTCTTGGCTGAAGGTTATTATCTTTCATCACTTTAAGTATGTCTTGCCATTCCCTCCTAGCCTGAAGAGTTTCTATTGAGAGATCTGCAGTTATTCTTATGGGGATCCCCTTGTGTCTTATTTGTTGTTTTTCCCTTGCTGCTTTTAATATTTGTTCTTTGTGTTTGGTCTTTGTTAGTTTGATTAGTATATGTCTTGGGGTGTTCCGCCTTGGGTTTATCCTGTTTGGCATCTCTGGGTTTCTTGGACTTGGGTGATTAACTCCTTCCCCATTTTAGGGAAGTTTTCAACTATTATCTCCTCAAGTATTTTCTCATGGTCTTTCTTTTTGGGAAAGACTGGGACTCCTATAATTCGAATGTTGGAGCGTTTCATATTATCTTGGAGGTCTCTGAGATTGTCCTCATTTCTTTTAATTTGTCTTTCTTTTTCCCCCGCTGATTCATTTATTTCTACCATTGTATCTTCTATTTCACTAATCCTATCATCTGCCTCCGATATTCTACTATTTGTAGCCTCCAGAGGGTTTCCGATCTCATTTATTGCATTATTCATTATATGTTGACTCTTTTTTATTTCTTCTAGGTCCTTGTTAAACCTTTCTTGCAACTTCTCAATCCTTGACCCCAGGCTATTTATCTGTGATTCCATTTTGATTTCAAGATTTTGGATCATTTGCACTATCAGTATTAGGAATTCTTTCTCAGGTAGATTCCCTATCTCTTCCTCTTTTGTTTGGTTTGGTGGGCATGTCTCCTGTTCCTTTACCTGCTGGGTATTCCTCTGTCTCTTTATCTTGGTTATATTGTTGCGTTTGGGGTGGCCTTTCTATATTCTGGGAATTTGTGGAATTCTCTTTATTATTGAGCTTCCTCTCTGTGTGGGGTGTTATATCAGTGGCTTGTCAAAGTTTCTTGATTAGGGAGGCTTGTGTTGGAGTTCTGGTGGGTGGATCTGGATTTCTTCTCTCTGGAGTACTGTGAAGTGTCTAGTAATGGGTTATGAGACATCAATGGTTTTGGAGTATTTTGAGCTGCTGTATATTGAAGCTCAGGGGCTTGTTCTTGTGTTGCTGGAGAACTTGCGTGGTATGTCTTGCTCTGGAACTTGTTGGCCCTTGGGTGGTGCTCATTTCAGTAAGGCGTTTGTTGAACTCCTATTGGATTATGTTCCCTGTATTCAGGAATTCTCTGATGATCTCAGGATTTGGACTTAAGTCTCCTGATTCTGGTTTTCAGATTTATTTTTATAATAGCCTCATGATTTCTCCATCTATACAGCACTAATGTTAAAACATCTGGGTTAATGATGATAGGTTTCTCCAGCTTGAGGGTCACCCCTAGAGGATCGCTGAGTTACTTGGAGTAGAGAAGAGGGAGGGGGTAGTTAGAGGTGAGTGGTATGGGATGAGGTGGAATCAAAAGAGGAAAAAGCAAGCTAGCCCATAACCACTTTCTTGTGTGTGCTCCAAAGTCTGGACCTCTCAGAGGTGGTCACAGAGTTATACATGGAAGAGAAGAGGGAGGAAGTAGATAGAGGTGGCCAGGAGGATAAAAGAGGGAGATGCAAAGGAGGGATACAGATCCAGCCAGTGACCAGTTCCTTGAGAGTTTCCACCTTCTGGAACACACAGAGATTCATAGAGTTGGGTAGAGAAGAGGAGGGGGAGGGAGGAGACAGAAGCTACCTGGTGGAGAAATGAGAGATTCCAAAGGGGAGAGAGTGGTCAAACCAGTAATCTCGCACTCATGTAAAATTGGGTACTGAAGATTAGGTTTTTAAAAGTATAAAACTGTCAACAAATACCAAAATGCCAAGATTAAAAATCTGGAGTAGAGATTGGATTTTCAAAGATAAAATATTAAAGTAAAGAAGGAGAAGGAGAAAAAAAGAAAAGAAAAGAAAAGACTCCAGAATTGTTAAACAACAACAGCTTCCTCCACCAAAAGGACTATATATGGCGTTTGCTTTAACGATAGGGTTTTTTTTTTTTTTTGAAAAGTAATATTAGGTTATAAAAATATAAATCAAAATATAGAGGACTTAAAAATTTAAGCAAGTTTAGAAGAAAAAAAAAGACGAAAAAGAAAAGAAGAAAAATAAATTAAAAAAAATTTTAAAAGAAAAAAAAATTCTTTAAAAAAAAAAATCATGCTTCCACATCAACCCCCCAAAAAAAAATTTGATCATAAGAGTAGTAACAGTATGTCTGGCACTTTCTCTGGCGTTGTGAGCTGTGTGGTGTTGCTACCAAGGCAGTTCACTCTGTTTGACTTTCTCTGTTTGCTGGTCTCTTCTTTGTCTGATTTCCGTCTTGACACAGGGAGAGTGGTGGTGGACTCTGCACTGGGCTTGCCCCTTCTCACGGCACACACTGCTCAGGCTGTCCGTTGCTCCATGGGATAACCGTCTGGGGCCTGCCCACGGCTTCATGCACCCTCCCCAGTCCAAGCCACCCAGGTTTGGCTCTCAGGAAGCCCTCCGAGTCCCGGATTTGGTTGAGCCTGGGCTTTGTTCCCTTCTCAGGTCTGAGTAGCTAGGGAGTTTGGTGAGCGCAATTGCTGTGACTTCTGGCCTTTCCGGGTCGCTCAATTTTCTGGGAGTACCGCTGGGGCTCTTTCTCCAGCAGATGATGACTTTTCAGAGCCCCCCAGAAGTCTTAGTTAGCAAAGAAACCTGCTTGAAGTTTGGTAGGTAATGTCTCTCTTGAGCTGCGATTGCCTCCTTCCAGCACTTAAGGTTCTGGCTGCCTGTCGCTGGAGGGGGATGGTCTGCAGCCGGCTATTTCCGATCTGTCCTTTGTTCTGTGCACGGACCTGTCGGTGTCTTATGTTCGAGCGTTTCACGTGTTAGCTATCCCACAATCTGGTTTGCTAGTCCAAGATCGTTCTAGCCACGCGTGGACCCGACTCTGGCCCTGTTACAACCCGAGTCTCAAGAAAACCCCTGCAGCCTACGTCTCCCGCAGCCCAATTCTTAGAAAGCACTGTCGCTGGCACCTCGCGCTCCTCCCTGCCCAACCCCCACTGCTACTGTCGGAAGCAGGCGTTTGCACTGCTTATCCGCTGGGGGTTTTACTGTTGAATTCATAATCTGTTGGTTTTAATTATTTATTTATTCTTCCTTCCTGTTATGTTGCCCTCCATGCTTCCAGGGCTCGTCCCAGACACAGCTGTGAGAATGTTTCCCGATCTTAGGAAACCTCTCTTTTTAAGAGTCTCTTCCCGGGACGGGATTCCCTTCCTGGGACGGGGCTCCCTCCCTACCTCCTTTGTCTCTATTTTCATCCTTTATATTTATTCCTACCTGGTTTTGAAGCCAATGATCTGCTTTGCTGGATGCCTGATGTCCTCTGCCAGCAATCAGAAGCTCCTTGTGGGATTTACTCAGTGTTGAAATGTTCTTTTGATGAAGTAGTGAAGGAGAAAGTGCTCTCCCCATCCTATTCCTCCACCATCTTTTTCCCCTCCCATGAGCTAATTCTTAAGGGATAATTTGTTTTCAACTTATACCATACAAAACCAAGGTAAGGAGGTTGAATTCTATTCTAAGTATAATAGGAAGGACTTTAAAGTTGTGACCTGATGTATCATGATATTTTTATGTATATTCAAAAAGCACTTTGGGTGTTTTGGTTTTTTTTTTGGGGGGGGACAGGAACAAATGTAGAAGATGAGAGGCCATGTGAGAAAGACGACATCCATATAAGAGACAACTCAAGATCTAATAATGTCCTTAACTACTATTTGTAAAATAGATACTGAAGATGCAGTGTTAGCACTTTTCAATCGCTGAAGTGTACCTATTCAATGAAGTTAATGACCTCTATTAAAACTAATGCCCTATAAAGCAAGTTTATTCCTTTAGACCACCAGCTAAGGGATCTGTGAACTTAAAATGACAAATTGGTCACATGGCTGAGTATCAAAGATAGCATTTTTGAAACTGTTCAAGAGTGATGCACTAAGGTTAATTTACCAACACAGATCACCTAATTTTCTAAAATATCATAACCCAGAGAAAAGCTTCTGCTTGCCTCTGGATAACTGAAGGAGTCAAACTTTTTTTTTTTTTTTTTTGCCCAAACTTCTTTGCCTAAAGAGCAACAACAAAAATTCTTAAGTCCTCTATCAGCTTTAATGAAGGTGTGAATAGCTAATGATTGTCTCCTATCAAAGAATTATATAGAATACTTCTTGACTAACAAGGTATCTCTAGGCCAGCTCAGAGAGGATATCAAGGCTTCCTAGGTCACAACACTGTGGTGAGTAGTCAATGCTTATACAGTTCACTTTGCCAGATACTCACCAAGATCCTAAATCTATTTCATGCTATTCAAAATATTGGTAACATCTTAATATCAAATTCCAAGTAAAAGAACTTGAGACTCTCTCCTATCCTGTTACAACAGAGGCCTGAAAAAGAAAGCTATTTTAATGGAGATTTTTTTTTAAGATAAGATGCCTTTAATTTTTCTTTTACCTTTTCCACCTTTTTACTTAAGATGAAAGTCAGCCAGACCTTGCTAAACTTGCTCAACAATTACGTTACAATGAAGCAGAGAAAATTCAATAATAAGCAGGTCTAAATGGAGTCTGGAAAATGTATGCTGTTCAGCTTTTAGTATTCAATTATTTTTAAAATAAGAATAGTTTATTGCCACTTTTTCTTCTTTACTTTAGAAACACATCCATTAAAAATATTGAATTATTTTTTATGAGCTGCACTGGGGGCAGTGGAACCTCTCTAGTGACCTAATGCACTAGTTATAAACACCATAAGGTTTACCAACAAAAACAAAGACATAATTTGATTTTGATATCACTGAAGGGCCAACATATATATAGTATGTGCTAAGTGCACTGACGAAAAGAAGAAACAGATATCTATTTCTTAAAAAATATCTTTTATATATATATGTATATATAGGAAGGAGATTAGTTTCATTGCTCATATTTTTATGAAATTTGTATTAAATTTATTAGCATAATTATACTTTAAATGGAAAATTCTAACAAGGCACCATACATCAAAAAAGAAAAGTCTACTAAGTATGTAAACAAAAATCACAATGTAATTAATCACTTATTGACTCAGTTCACATGCAGAAACCAGATTTTAGTTTTTCCTTAACAATGTCTCCTGATTAGGATTTATGAGTTATAGGAAAAGCTATAAAAACTCATTATTGAAATGTAAGATGCTAAAACTCAAACTGCACAGTTTATACATGTCACTCAAAGTTCAGGTGACCCTAATACTCTAAACTGAGAAATTAATTTGTATAAATATTACACTCTAGATTTTAGAATGGAAAATGAAACTGAGATTAAAAACAGGCAAACTATAAAAATATCATAGAGCTAAAAACATTGTCAATTACCATTTAAAGTGCAAAATTTTCATTAATAAGATTAATGATGATTTACTTAAATCATTAAACCTTTAAAACTTTCGAGTAAAAGCCTCCCCCGTTTCTGCACAGCCACTTTCCTGAGAATAACATTTTAGGCCTTTGTCTGAAATAGAAAACAAAATATGTGGGAAAGCAATGACATTTCTACCTCTTATGCATGCAGTTTATTTTCTTTACTCTATATTAATTTCATGACAAATATCTAATTAATATCAGCAGACAGCAGCAGACAGGTAAAGAAAAACCTGAAGCAAAGTTCTCTCTAATTCAGATAGTTTAAAAAGGATTAGATAATTAGTCAAACTTACAGAATTGTGAAGAGTGGCTTAATGCCTGCCTGATAAATTTATTTTGCTTCACACAATTAGAGCTGTGATTTTAAAAAAGGGGGGGGTTAAAAAAAAAAAAAAAAATGTTCTTAGTAGAACAAGCATGTATTATTTCATTTTTCTAATGGAAATAACACACAGTGAAAAGAAATCTTGATTTGTTTCATTACACAGATTTTGCTCTTAGCATCAATTTAAATGCATTTTAAAACAGTTAAAAATCAAATCTGTCAACAATGAAGCAATAAAATAGCCAAAGCAAATATTGTGGGCATCTGCCTTTTTATAGTCACAAACTATACCCTTTCAACTCATCACCATCTGAAAGACACACACATACCCCTTATCATTTCAAGTTTCTTTTCCTCTAGTGGTTCTATGCCATGTGTTGAGATTTGCATGCACTGAGCTTGCTCTTTCAACCCATACCTCAGGAGTGAGTTAATCCCACTAATCATCAACTCAATCAGGGACCTCCTCCCACTTTTCAGTTAGAACCATATGGAAAGATGTATTCCTTCTACAGGAATTTCTAGGCTGGTAGAATGTACATGTAAACTGTTAATGGCCACCTTATCACCAAGAAAGAACAATGTGTTTGATTCCCCGGTGACAGGGTAAGAAATTTTTCAAAGGATATAGTTCTGAGATAGAGCTGGCATGGCTTACAAAAGGCACTTTCATATATAAGATACCTATTCCAGACACCTCTTATATATTAAAGATATAAGAGCCTTTCTCTGCACCACCTGAGGCTTCTTACAACCTGGCAAGACCCCAGCCTGCCTGAGCAGAATACCATCACATCACATTGAGCATATCTTCTGTGGATAAAATTCAAGAAACTACTCCTACATGCCATATTCCAACCAGGTATGCCTTAAGAACATTTTTTCTTATAAAAGTATCCTTTGAGAGTATCACAGTAAAATGCAATTTTTCTAAGAGTTATGTATTAGAATGCTTGCTTACCCTTGTCAAGACTCAAACATAGCCCTATACAGAGATAAGAAAAGGAATTTTAATTTAAACACTATTGGTAGCAAGACAAGCGGTAGTATTTGCAGGTGTTTGGCAGCCTTCTGGGAAGGCTCTGCCATTCCCAGTGAGCTGATACTGTCCTCTGACATCAGGATAAATTACTCTCTGCTAACCAGTCAGAGATTTCCATTCATCTTAATTTTTGCACATAGTATTCTCTTTCTAGAATTACCTTAATTTTTATGCTGCTCTTTTCACCTGGAAGTTTTTCAACAACTGTTTCTCTGTTGCTGTCTTCCAAGGTAAAGTTCATAGTTAATTCTGTGTTCCTACAGTATTTTCATCATATTTTTGACTCTGATTTCATGTTTGTGTTTCCCTAGCTTTTTATACAGTGTTATCATGTAATATAGACTCATATTAGCTGAATGAATACATGAGTTATCCCTTGCAAATATGTTCTTAAAATGTTAAGTATTAAATAGAATATAAAAACAATAGAACATATAAAGAATAAAGAATTGCATATGTGCCATGGAGAATTAATCTGAAAAAAATCCTTAAACTAGTAATTGCAAAATTGGATTTCACGTAAATTTTAATGTCACATCATATTAGTATTTTATCTACCAGATATTTAAAATACTCTGAAAGGAACTCTATAAATGATAATTACTAAATATTATACCATTAATTATTAGGCATGAATAACAGAAACATTAGAAGCAATTAAAAATGAGAAGACTGTAATAAATGTACAATGGAGAAACCAGTGAGATGTAAAAAGAACAGTAAGTAATATCAAACTCTCTGAATTTAATTTAAATCTACAGTTTTACTAAACAGCCTTTCTGAACCTCTGCCACCCGATTTTAATGAGCTTTATAACAGCTAAGTTTGATTACACTGGTCACCTCTCCAGACCACAATCTGTTATGTGGTAAAGATCAAACAGTGCCAATCTCTTTGTCAGGTTAGTGAATAATCCATTCATTTCTTAGATCAGAACTGTGATCTGTATTTGTGTCAATCAAAGTAATGTACAGGATGTGAATAGATGGTGAAACTTTGAATTCTCTGAATCTAACTATAGCTAGAAAATCCAAGTAGAGAAGAATAATTAAGAATGTTAACAATAGAAACACTGTATTTTGAAAATATCTACAACTCTAAATATTGAGTATGAACCAATAAAATCAACTTGCCACCTACCCTACAGAACATGACAGGTTAAGAACTGATTTATAGTGATTCATCAAAATCTCCCATTTATTATATGTACTATGCACATAAGGTAAACACTGTCTAAGATAATCACCTTAAAAAATTTTACACACCAAAACATTCAGAGCTTTAGAGTTCTGTAATGATTGTCTGTGCTTCAGTAATGAAGATCTATAACCTTTCATTGTAATTCCACAGTGCTGAGAATCTTTGCACCAGGTATCCTTGGTGACAGAGTGACAATGAAACAAACATTAAGAATTGTATTTTAGTTTCTGAAAGAAGAAAATAGACTAGATATGATGAGGGCATTTGAATGCATTGGCCAGCATAACTTGACATTCCTTTGAAAAGTAGTAGATGGCAGTTCTGATGAATCCATTGCTATGTTAATCTCCCTCTGGGAAAGTATTGCTCTATGTGTAACATTTTTAGAGGTTTGAAACTTTATTTCAAGCAAAGAGTAAGAAAAAGAAATTCCTTGGTATCAGAATTGGCCATTGTTTGAATTTGAACAACTAGGCAGTTCCCTAAATTACCAGAATAAGAGACTAGACCTCTAGTATAGGGAAAATAATGCTTTGAAGTAGCAACCTGGTGACCCTGATAGCACAAAAATAAGAAGAATTGCTCATAAGAGTCACTGAAATTTCAGTGTTAATCCACCATAGATGTAAGAGGAATAGTGAGGAAATAGTAAGAACTGCTGAATTCACAAAAAGCTTTTCAACCTGAATTTACTGTTCACACAAAGAGAACTAAACTGTGAGTCACAAGAGATAAAGGAGTAATCATCTCTGTCATTTTATGATCTGTGGTTGGAGTTTATTTTCAAAGGAGACTTGAAAACACATTTGATAATGTAAAAGTTATAAATATCTTAGAGTTATTATTCTACAGAAGCTACAGAAGTGGGGGAAAAAATGTGGCTGATCTCAACAAGATCTGCACATTTAACAGAACAAGAGTCTATGAAATCTGTGGAACAAAGAATATCTGGACATAACTCCATAGAAAACAACTGCCCTGAAGCCTTATCCCTTTTTACTCCACACATCACATTCACTGAATTGTGTTTTCAAGATTGTTACCAAGTGATGGAGAAACATGTTTGCAGTCCCTTAAAATTTTTAGCTTTGTTTCCACTGTCTATATTTTGCGCATGATACACTGCTTGGAGAACACAGATTTTTTTTTAATAAAATGCAATATCTGGATTAAGATTTGAGCTCTTTATTCCCTGTCTCTCTAACTCCAGAAGACCTCCTTGACTCTCCATCACTAAGACTTCTCCTTCATAGAAAACTAGGAAATCTTTCAATTCTTAGGTCCTTGATAAGCACACCTGTCTACATGATCACTTGGACTTCTTTCCTAAACTTATGTTAGAATTATATCTCTCTTCCCAGGATTCCCTGTCTATGGCAAATCATTCTCTAGGGGTAAAGTTTGGAAACATCTTAATGGAAAAGTTTCTAAGTAGCCAAGGTGGTGAAAGGAATTAAACATGGATGGAGCTCCACACGCTCAAGTAGAAAGGCATAACAGAACATAGGCTGTCCAGGAAAGTGGTTTTGTATCTCTCTGGTATAAGTCAAAGGTGTGTGCAGTTGTATCAGAAGCAGGTTGACTGAGAATTGGAAATGTAAGTTATCGCCAAGCTGTGAACAGCATAAGTCAGATTTACACTGGCATCATTAACCAATAAAACATCACTGGTGAATAATATGGTTGGACCGCATTTTAGAAAGATAGCTCCTCACAGTAGATTGTCTGAAGAGCACTAAAATAAGATAGTTGAGGCACAAATTCTGGCTGTGCCACTGTTTGGATGACCATGGATAATTTTGTGTCCTTGTGTCTTGGGTCTCTCATATGTTTAGTAAAAACCTTAATGGCATTAATCTCAATTATGAAGGTAAAAGCAGACAATGAATTTCAAATCCTTAAGCATGCAGCTTTGTATATAGTAAGAATCAATAAACATTAGCTGTTTTATCTGTTATCCTATTTCTCAATATTCATTCCAAGTAAATATTATGGAAGGAGAATTATGTATGTTTTGCAATTCATGGGCTTGCAAAGAGTCAGACACGACTGAGCGACTGAACTGAACTGAACTGAACTGAAGAAGGTATATGAAGAAAGTTTGTGATAGCACCACTTTCAGTTTTAAGAAGATAGGAGGAAAACAGTTGTTTTATGTCTTGATTCGTTTGCTACAAACAGATAAAAATGGCTGCCAAACATGGATAGTATGGTTAGAATTGGCTAACAATATACAGTCTATACTATAGGCTGCATAACATTTCCTTTGGGAGCTGAGATAGGATGGTATACCTGCTGCCAGAAAGCGCCGGGGTCCAGCCCCCACAGGATCCAGGGAAACCCGAAGGAGAAACGGCGTCGGCGATTGATTTAGAGAGGGGGAGAGACAGATAAGAATGTTGTAGATAAGAAAATAGGGGAGAGAAGAAAAGAGGCTGATGTTCCTTGGTTTATACAGAAAATCAATAAAGTCTCAAGACAAGAGACTTGCACTGTCTACATGAGCCCACAGGTGCCTTCCCGGTCTCCCGAGGGAGTGAAGGCACAGGGGCCTTCCCGGTCAGGTCTTAGAAAATCAGGCAAATAAGTAGACACGGCGGATCTCTGTACTCCAGATGGGAACTAGCCTGAAAGAGAGAGTAAGAGGAGGAAAATGATTGACACGAGGAGATCAAGCTACTTTGACGAGCAAGATCCGTAGCTTTATTTTTAAACAGTACTTATATACCTTTTTGTACATAGAGGAAATGAAAGATGCAAGGTCATACAGAATCAGCCTAACATTCCAGCAGTTTTGCCCTTATCGAAACCATGATTTTTTCTGCATACCTTTCCCACAAAAACTGTTGTGTTCAGTATCTTCTGGCCTTGGAGGCCTGTGAACATTGTATGACCCTCTTTTGATAAAGGCTGCTCAACCAAAAAACTTATTTTCCCTCAAAGTGTTTTTTCTTTATATTTCTAATCTATGCCAGCCTCAGAAAGTGCCAAAAGAGTTACGTTTTTCACAGAGCAAAGGTGCAGCGAGTTACAAGAAAGAGCCAATTAGCTCAAAAGTTTGATATGGTTAAATTCAAGGCTATACGTGTTTTTCTTGCATTCTCACTATGTTAACTAACACATTCCCAGGTGCACAGTGGATAAGAGATATGGGAACTTAGCAACAAGCATTGGCCCAATAATGAAATCCTACACCAGCACTAGTACTGCTCTAATAACTTTTAACTCTTTCAAAGGCTCTGTGTCTTAGGCTTTGCGTGCTTCTCACAGTTGGGAGGCTGTAAATAATTGTATGCATAGCTGCAAGAGTTTGGATATATGTGCCAAGCAAGCTAGAATGCTAACAGAGGGGGTTTGATTTGAGATATTCCTTTCATGTCCAGGAGACTTATTAGCTATAGCCCTAAGTTGATTTTCTCCAGAGAAAGGTGGTCAGGGTTAGCCCCCTGTTATTGTCAGAAGAGTTCGTGAAAGTCATGAAACAGTAAAACAGACAGATGCTGATTTTGGGGTAGAATGCTCGAGAAAGCCTAGGGAGCCCCTTGAGCTCTGAAGCCTTGCTTAACAGTTCTCTTCCACATGACCCTGTCATGGGTGGGATCTCCGTGGCAGCTCCCGGCAAGAAAGGAGTATGCTGTCTCAGCAGCAACCAAGGTGGATATCTGAATATTCATCCTCGAGAAAGGCTGAAACTGGGGTGCAATGAAAGACCCCTACAACTATTTATGGGGAGAAGTATGCTCTTTCAAGGGCAATTGAAATATTGTTTCTCAAAGGATAACTGTCTAATACTTGTACAAAATGCCAAACATAGGAGGTTTTCTGTGTGAGGAGAGAAAAGTGCTTCCAATATATATTCGAGTAAAAATATGCTAAAAATTTGAATGCATGTTCAAGGGAAAGATGAATTATAAGTATATCTTGTACAATGTAAGGTCATATTAGAAGCAATTAACTCTATAAAATACTAAATTCTGGAAGCACAAACATAATATAAAGATTCTATGTGACAAAAGTAATTATAGCTTTATATTTGTTATCAAAATTGCATTGAATCACTAAAGCTCCAATATTAATGACATATCAATTAAAGAACATTTGACAATTTTTAAAGATTCTTCTGAGCAATTCAAGGCAGTATATCTCATTAATGTATTACACTGAGTTCATTCATTTAACACAGTATTGCTTAGCCAATTAGAACAAATATGTGACCAATTCACTGAATGACTTAGCACTGAGCTGGTAGAGAGCAAGTAAATGTAACTTTATTCTTTCACTTTACTGTTTTTCCCTTGTGCTTCAGTGAGTCTCTCATCTATACCTCTGACAGATAACATCACAAGGCAATTTCATCATTGTCAGATATTAGCGAATAATCCCATTTTAGGTGCCAGCAAGTCCATTCAAGCCTATTATAGAGTTCCATTGTTATCCAGTTCGGAAATTCTCCCCTTCCCCAGCTAAGTCCTGCTTCAGGCTGGTAAACCTGTACTAGAAAAAGCAAGTCTATCAAACATTAGCTTCAAATGTGCTTGAGCAAGTTCCCAAGGGCCTTAGAAGGGCTAGACATTTCTTTCTGTCTTATGTAAAGATTTCTAGAGGTAGGCAGCCCAGGTCTGGACAGTGGTACCACATAGTCATCAAGGATTCAGGTTTCTTCTCCTAATTGTCCATATTTTTCAGCTCGTGACTTCCATGTCAACTTCAGGATGCCCGAAAGAAATCATATCTTGGAGTCTGTAGTCACCCTAGCAGGAGGAAGAGAGATGGAGAAAGGTCTGCCCATTCTACTTATATACGCTCCTCAAAAGTCACTGCTTAGATCCTATGGGCCAAACCTTGATCACATGACCTCTCTTACTTGCAAGGAAATCAAACTATATTGAGAGGTAGTCATGTGCTAAGTTGAAAATTAAGAATTTATCAAGAAGAAAAGAACAGATTTTAGGGAACAGCTAAGTCGTTTCACCCAGGGCACAAAGTTTTCTTCTTCATTGGTTTCCATTATACTCTTCTATTTTGCTTTCCCTACTCACAACAATGGCACTATTTCTTCTGGATTAGGGTGCACAAAGGAAAACCAAGAGTGTGTTGGTGCCGCATGAGTTCCACAGTGATCCCCTCAATGAGATTCTCTGATTTCAGTTTGCTATAATGGGTGTTGCCTTCTCCAGCTGGCTGTGAACAATTCTACTTCAGGACTGAATCTGTGGCAGTCTACTCCACAGTAGACTATATCCATTGGGCTCATGTCAATCTACAAGTGATCCATACGATCAGAATTCTTTTCAGCACAATGGCCACCAGCAATCTGTGTCATCATTCACATCAGGGCAACGAATACAGGCACGTTTCCTGGCATTTCTGGAATACAGCTCATAGACACTATGGGCTTCTCCCTCAGCTCGGCTGTCAGGCAACTGGCCAGACTCAGCTTCAACCTGTTTTAATACTGAATCAGGTACTAGTCTCTGCCTCTCCGTTTTCAGAGCTCTCATGAGAAAGCTTCAAGGGAAAATTTTCTAGTTCTCTCACCTGCTCACTGGTTTAAGATGACCTTAAGTATTCCCCTAATATATGGGATAAGGGGAAAAAACAGTAGCAGAGGTCTCTAACAGTGCTCAATCTCTAAGGAAATCTCTCCTTCATCGACCGCTCCTGATCAGTCTTCAAACCTTGCCTGTATACTCTCAGAGTGACTAATGGGAAGTGGCTTGTCAGGTTGGGTCACTGCTAAAATAGTTCTGTATAAATACTTCTCTTTTCATCATGGGGTAAATTCACTTTAATTTTAATCCTTACAGCCTCAGTTAACAGCTTATTGACAGAGATTATTAATATGTCGTTTGTTACCCAAACATTTTTGACCAGAGTCTTTCAATATTTACTTACATAACAAATTGCTGGCCACTGAGGGTTTCTCCAAAAATTTCGCAGTCAATAATGTGTTAATATAAAAGTAAAGGAAATTTTTCCATTAAAAAAATTAACAGATTTTTGAAAGATAGCAAAATGCACAAATAAAACTATGTGACTAAGGGCTGACATATATACATCACAGAAACATCACCACAATCAAGTTCACAAACACATGTATAATACCTCCAAACATTCTTGGGCCCCTTAGAAATATTTAGACTTCCCTGGTGGCGCAGATGGTAAAGTATCTGTCTACAACGCAGGAGACCCGGGTTCCATACCTGGATTGGGAACATCCCTGGAGAAGGAAATGGCAATCCACTCCAGGACTATTGCCTGGAAAATCCCATGGACAGAGGAGCCTGGTAAGCTACAGTCCATGGGGTCGCAAAGAGTCAGACATGACTGAGCGACCTCACTATATTCACTATATTAGAAATATTTGCCTAACTCAGACTACACATATTTTTCTTAGATTTTCTCCCAAAAGGATTTGTAGCTTTAGGATCTACAGTTAGTTTCATAAATCATTTGAGTTAGTTTTTATATACATAAGAGGTGTGGATTAAAGTTCATGCTTTTGCATACAGATATCCAATTTTTGACACGTTATTGAAACGACTATCCTTCAGCCACTAAACTTTCTTCTTTTTCCTCAAAATTCAATGTTTAGTTCTAATTCTGTGTTCTCTATTCTGTTTGATTGATCTATTTGTCTATTCTTAGACAAGTACCATAGGCCTAGTTACTCTATCTAAATAAGTCTTAAAATCAAGTAGTGTAAACCCTTCAGATTTATTTTCTTTGTCAAAATGTGGCTATCCTACTCACTTTGAGTTTCCATATGAATTTTAGAATCAGCTTGTCAATTTCTGCAAAAAACTTTGAGAGGATTTTAATTGAGATTACATTGGATATAAAAAAAAAAAACAATTTACACAGGACTGTGGAGAGAATTACTATGATAGTGAATTATTTACCTTGGAAGTGACCAAAGATCATTCTGTCGTTTTTGAGACTGCACCTAACTACTGCATTTCAGACTCTATTGTCAACTACGAGGGCTACTCCATTTCTTCTAAGGGGTTCTTGCCAACAGTTGTAAATATAATGGCCATCTGAGTTAAATTCACTCATTCCAGTACATTTTAAGTTCGCTGATTCCTACAATGTCATTGTTGACTCTTCCCATCTCCTCTGTGACCACTTCCAATTTGCTTTGATTCATGGACCCAACAGTCCAGGTTCCTATGCAATACTGCTCTTTACAGTACCAGACTTTACTTCCATCACCAGTCATATCCACAACTGGGTGTTGTTTTTGCTTTGGCTCCTTCTGTTCTTTCTTTCTTGAGTTATTTCTCTATTGATCTCCAGTAGCATATTGAGTAACAACTGACCTGGGGAGTTCATCTTTCAGTGTCCTATCTTTTTGTCTTTTCCTACTGTTAATGGGGTTCTCAAGGCAAGAATACTAAAGTGGTTTGCCTTTCCCTTCTCCAATGGACCATTTTTTGTCAGAGTTCTCCACCATGACCCATCCATCTTGTGTGGCCCTACACAGCATGGCTCATAGTTTCACTGAGTGAGCCAAGGTTGTGTTCCATACTATCAGACTGGTTAGTTTTCTGTGACTGTGGTTTTCAGTCTGTCTGCCCTCTGATGGATAAGATTAGAGGCTTATGAAAGCTTTCTGAAGAAAGAGACTGACTGGAAGGGGAAACTAGGTCTTGTTCTGATGTTGATGTTCAAACTACGACAAAATTGCACTCTCTCACACGCTAGTAAAGTAATGCTTAAAATTCTCCAAGCCAGGCTTCAGCAGTATGTGAACTGTGAACTTCTAGATGTTCAACCTGAATTTAGAAAAGGCAGAGGAACCAGAGCTCAAATTGCCAACATCTGTTGGATCATTGAAAAAGAGAGTTCCAGAAAAATATCTACTTCTGCTTTATTGACTCTGCCAAAGCCTTTGACTGTGTGGATTACAACAAACTGTGGAAAATTCTTCAAGAAATGGGAATACCAGACCACCTGACCTGGCTCCTGAGAAATGTGTATGCAGATTAAGAAGCAACAGTGAGAACTGGACATGGAAAAACAGACTGGTTCCAAATCAGGAAAGGAGTATGTCAAGGCTGTATATCGTTACCCTAATTATTTAACCTATATGCAGAGTACCTCATAAGAAATGTTGGGCTGGATGAAGCACAAGCTGGAATCAAGGTGCCAGGAGAAATATCATTAACCTCAGGTATGCCGATGACACCACCCTTATGGCAGAAAGAATTAAAAGCCTCTTGATGAAAGTGAAAGAGGAGAGTGAAAATGTAGGCTTAAAACTCAACATTCAGAAAACAAAGATCATGGCAGAAAGAATTAAAAAGCCTCTTGATGAAAGTGAAAGAGGAGAGTGAAAATGTAGGCTTAAAACTCAACATTCAGAAAACAAAGATCATGGCATCTAGTCCCATCACTTCATGGAAAATAGATGGGTAAACAATGGAAACAGTGGCAAGCTTTATTTTGGGGGGCTTCAAAATCATTGCAGGTGGTGATTACAGCCATGAAATTAAAAGACGCTTACTCCTTGGAAGAAAAGTTATGACCAGCCTAGACAGCATATTAAAAAGCAGAGACATTACTTTACCAACAAAGGCCCGTCTAGTCAAATCTGATTTTTCCTTTGGTCATGTATGGATGTGACAGTTGGACTATAAAGAAAGCTAAGTGCCAAAGAATGGATGGTTTTGAACTCTGGTGTTGAAGAAGACTCTTGAGAGTCCCTTGGACAGAAAGGAGATCCAACCGGTCCATCCTAAAGGAAAACAGTCCTGAATATTCATTGGAAGGACTGATGCTGAAGCTGAAGCTCCAATACTTTGGCCACCTGATGCGAAGAACTGACTCACTGGAAAAGACCCCTGATGCTGGGAAAGATTGAAGGCAGGAGGAAAAGAGGATGACAGAATGAGATGGTTAGATGGCATCACGAACTCAATGGACATGAGTCTGAGTAAAGTCTAGGAGTCAGTGATGGACAGGGAAGGCTGGTGTGCTTCAGTCCATGAGGTTGCAAAGAGTCAGACATAACTAAGCGACTGTACTGAACTTAATGGAGAGAATTGACACCTTAATATTGGATGTTTAAGTTTGGGTCTTTCTTTTCTATTACTTAGATCTTTAATTTCTCTCAGCAATGTCCTGAACCTTTCAGTGTATAGCTTTAAACAATTGCGTATTAGCAATTGTTCACTGTTAATACACAGAAATGAAATGGAATGTTGTCTCAGGCTCACTGATGTACTGTTCCTTTTAGGTCTTTTTCTGTTTTTCATTTTGGATAGTTTCTATTGCTGTCTTATAAATTTACTAATCTTCTGTAATACTTGTTCTTACTTCCACTCAGTGTAATTCTTATGTTAGACGTTGCCATTTTTATCTCTGGAAATTCAATTTTGTTCTTTTTTTGGTAAGTCTATCCTGGAGAAGGAAATGACAGCACACTCCAGTATTCTTCCTGGGAAACCCCATGGACAGAGATGCCTGGTGGGCCACAGTCCATGGGGTCACAAAGACTTGGACACAACTAAGCAACTAAAGCTTTCACTTTCTCCATTTTTGGATGTATGGAATACAGCTACAATAACAGTTTTTATGTCCTCATCTATTAATTCTATTATATATGCCATTTCTATATGATGTTTTCACTTATTGATTTTTGTCTTCACTATATGTAATATTTTCCTGATCTTGAACATGCTTGAAAAATTGTATTCAGTTCAGTTCAGTCAGTTCAGTCACTCAGTTGTGTCTGACTCTTTGAGACCCCATGAATTGCAGCACGCCAGGCCTCCCTGTCCATCACCATCTCCTGGAGCTCACTCAGATTCATGTCCATCGAGTTCGTGATGCCATCCAGCCATCTCATCCTCTGTCGTCCCCTTCTCCTCCTGTCCCCAATCCCTCCCAGCATCAGAGTCTTTTCCAATGAGTCAACTCTTCTCATGAGGTGGCCAAAGTACTGGAGTTTCAACCTTAGCATCATTCCTTCCAAAGAAATCCCAGGGCTGATCTCCTTCAGAATGGACTGGTTAGATCTCCTTGCAGTCCAAGGGACTCTCAAGAGTCTTCTCCAACACCACAGTTCAAAAGCATCAATTATTCGGCGCTCAGCCTTCTTCACAGTCCAACTCTCACATCCATACATGACCACAGGAAAAACCATAGCCTTGATTAGATGGACCTTAATCGGCAAAGTAATGTCTCTGCTTTTCAATATACTATCTAGGTTGGTCATAACTTTTCTTCCAAGGACTAAGCGTCTTCTAATTTCATGGCTGCAGTCACCAACTGCAGTGACTTTGGAGCCCAAAAACATAAAGTCTGGCACTGTTTCCACTGTTTCCCCATATATTTCCCATGAAGTGATAGGACTGGATGCCATGATCTTCGTTTTCTGAATGTTGAGCTTTAAGCCAAATTTTTCACTCTCCTCTTTCACTTTCATCAAGAGACTTTTTAGCTCCTCTTCACTTTCTTCCATAAGGGTGGTGTCATCTGCATATCTGAGGTTATTGATATTTCTCCCAGCAATCTTGATTCCAGCTTGTGTTTCTTCCAGTCCAGCATTTCTCATGATGTACTCTGCATAGAAGTTAAATAAGCAGGATGACAATATACAGCCTTGATGTACTCCTTTTCCTATTTGGAACAAGTCTGTTGTGCCATGTCCAGTTCTAACTGTTGCTTCCTGACCTGCATACAGATTTCTCAAGAGGCAGGTCAGGTGGTCTGGTATTCCCATCTCTTTCAGAATTTTCCACAGTTGATTGTGATCCACACAGTCAAAGGCTTTGGCATAGTCAATCAAGCAGAAATAGATGTTTTTCTGGAACTCTCTTGCTTTTTCCATGATCCAGCAGATGTTGGCAATTTGACCTCTGGTTCCTCTGCCTTTTCTAAAACCAACTTGAACATTAGGGAGTTCACGGTTCACGTATTGCTGAAGCCTGGCTTGGAGAATTTTGAGCATTACTTTACTAGCATGTGAGATGAGTGCCAATTGTGCCATAGTTTGAGCATTCTTTGGCATTGCTTTCTTTGGGATTGGAATGAAAACTGACCTTTTCCAGTCCTGTGGCCACTGTTGAGTTTTCCAAATGTGCTGGCATATTGAGTGCAGCACTTTCACAGCATCATCTTTCAGGATCTGAAACAGCTCAACTGGAATTCTATCACCTCCACTATTAGATACCACATATTTTGAGTTTTACCTTGTTGAGTGCTGCATATCTTATATTCAAATATTCCTGAGTTTTTTTTTTTTTTTTCTGGGTTGCAGTTAACTTGCCTAAAACAGTTTAATCCTTTTATCCTTTTAAGCTTTATTATATAGGGATTAGAGAAGAACTCAGTGTAAAGCTAATATTAACCCACCACTGAGGCAATACACTTTGGAAGACTCTATCCAATAGCCCTTGAATTGTGTTACTTCCAACTGTGTATTTGGCAGGAAGAGGAACTATTTCTAGCCTTGCGTAAATTCCAGAGATTATTTTTCAATCTTTTGAGTCCTTTTGAGTGGTTCTCTCTGCCATGGCTAAATTCCCCCACTTGCATATGCTAATTGGTGCTCAGTTAAAGACACAGAGATTTCTAGAGTTCCCTCCCTCGACCATTCTCTTTTCTCTAGAACTCTGTGCTTGGCCTCACAAACTCCCAGTTCCATCTCCTTAACTTCTTGAAACTGCAGGAGTTTTGCTGGTTTCCTACTCCTTATGCTACAGCCTGAAACCTGTCATATGCAGGATGCGATTGTAAGATTGTATACCTTATTCCCATCTTTTCACAACCGCTGTGAAACATCACCTGATATCCAATGATGCAAACACTACTATTTCACATAATTTATCTGTTTTTTTGTTGTTGTTTCAAGAATGTTATAGTAGGCATAATTCCATGATAGCCTTTGTAAGGATTCCAAGGCTCTGAGATACACATGAATTTTTACAGTTATGCAATCAAACACTTAAAGTATTGCTTTGAAGGGATTTTGCAGATGTATTTATAGTCCCATATTAATGTTAAAATAGGGAAATTATCTGGGTGGACCTTATAACTACATAAATCCTTTAAAACTAATGCTTTTTCTCCAGCTAGCAGAGAAAATTTGGTAACTTTAAAGATGGAGGGGACCATATGGCCATGAATATGAGTGGCCTCTAGGAGGTGAGAGCTGCAGTTGTACTCAACCCACAGCTAGCAGGAAAATCGGTGCCTCAGTCTGCTACAGCTAACACTGACTGGACTAGTCGATCTCCATCACTTTTTGCTTCACTTGCACATCCTCTTATCATACTTTTTTTATTTCTTTCTTCCATTAATGATTCCTTTGCACCTAATTGCTTAAAGAAACTCACTTGTTAGTTAAAGCTATATCAGGCATCTCGTGATTTTCCTCTTTGAAACACTCCCTAATATGCATCTTCTTTATAAACATTCTTCATTCCAGAAGAGAAGATCATGGTACGATAGCCCCAGAGAACATTAGACCCCCATCTCTACACATTTTGACAGCTTTGAAATGTTTCATGAGAAGAATCAAACTCCACACCTGCTCTGATCTTTATCAAGAATCCTATTTTGAGCTAACATTTTAAGTTTTACTCAACTCTTTCAGGGAGGACACAGTTGTCAAGGATACTGGTCTGCTGTGGCCTCCTTTGCCTGGCAAAGAAATAAGGCTACTCTTTTCCTCTTCACCCAAAACTCTGTCTCTATGATTTTTATTTGATGCCAATGTACAGAGACTGGATTTCAGTAACAAGTCCTATAGTAGCAAGGAAATTAATTATGCCCACAGCAGGTGAGCGTGTAAGAGGGTTCTAACCACCCCTATACTCAGCGCTATGAAAAACACAGCTTCAGCCAATGCTTTGATATCAGCCTAGTGAGAAACTAAGCAGAGACCCCAGTCCTGCTGTGCCCCGACTTCTGCCTAGTTTTAGGTACGTTAGCACTAATTTTGTTTATTGCCACTGCACATTGGCTGGTTTTCATTAGCAAGGCACGCTCAGAAACACCATATACGCTACTTTTCTTTCATTCATCACAATTGCAATGGATATTAAATAGTTTTAGTCTCATTTGACTAAGGAGTTTGAGGATTCCAAACTCAGAATGGTTAGTTAGAGAAGGTAAGACTCCTGGGAACAGAGACCTAGATTAAATCTGCACTGATACCATATGGAAATCCCATAGCCACTGGGAACAGGATCAATGTCATGTAGCTCTTCTGGAAAGAAAGGATCCTGGGGTGACAATTTCTCCCAGCCATTTATTTTACTCTTTAAATATTTTAGGGAGGAAAATGTGTCCATTATCTGAAATGCTGAGCTCATAAAATTGTACCTCGATCATTAAACCAGATAAAGAAAAGTCTGTCTGTGAGGGAGCCTTATACCATGCTTGGTTGAGTCACATAAGACTGTCATTACAGGGAAAGAAAAATGGTTTTACAACCAGAGCAGCACTAGACTAACACATCCTCCCTCTCACTCTAATATTCCCAATTTACAGCTGTCCTAAACTCAAAAGTTTCCAGTTTGGACAACTATATAGCCATCCTGGCTATCATTACCAGAAAAACCACATAGTTGCATTAGTCAGACTGAAGGCTCAACTACTCTAAGCCAAAGACTGACAAATATACCTGTCAAAGAACATAGAAATGTATTTTCCCTCCTCACATAATAGTCCAAAAAGATGGATGGGCCAAGTTCAGCAAAATCATCCCAGGACCCGGGCTAGCAGGATAGTTCTTTTACTCTTAACATGTTACTTCTGACACTTTTCAAGTTATTTCCATTTTCAATCATCAAGGCGGGAAAGGGCTCCCAGGCTTCTCTGCCTTTGGAATTCTCCAGGCAAGAATACTGGAGGATTACAGGGAACATTATCCAATAAGAGCTCATCAAACGCCTTCATACCTATACTGAAATTGAGCACCGCCCAAGGGCCAACAAGTTCCAGAACAAGACATACCACACAAATTCTCCAGAAACACAAGAACAAGCCCCTGAGCTTCAATACATAGGCATCTCAAAATACTCCAAAACTATTGACGTCCCATAACCCATTACTTGACACTTCACAACACTCCAGAGAGAGGAAATCCAACTCCACCCACCAGAACTTCAACACAAGCCTCTCTAATCAAAAAACTTTGACAAGCCACTGATATAACCCCAAACACAGAGAGGGAGCTCTATAATAAAGAGAATTCCACAAATTCCCAAAATATAGAAAGGCCACCCCAAATGCAGTAATATAACCAGGAAGAAGAGACAGAGGAATACCCAGCAGGTAAAGGAACAGGAGACATGCCCACCAAACCAAACAAAAGAGGAAGAGATAGGGAATCTACCTGAGAAAGAATTCCTAATACTGATAGTGCAAATGATCCAAAATCTTGAAATCAAAATGGAATCACAGATAAATAGCCTGGGGTCAAGGATTGAGAAGATGCAAGAAAGGTTTAACAAGGACCTAGAAGAAATAAAAAAGAGTCAACATATAATGAATAATGCAATAAATGAGATCGGAAACCCTCTGGAGGCTACAAATAGTAGAATATCGGAGGCAGATGATAGGATTAGTGAAATAGAAGATACAATGGTAGAAATAAATGAATCAGCGGGGGAAAAAGAAAGACAAATTAAAAGAAATGAGGACAATCTCAGAGACCTCCAAGATAATATGAAATGCTCCAACATTCGAATTATAGGAGTCCCAGTCTTTCCCAAAAGAAAGACCATGAGAAAATACTTGAGGAGATAATAGTTGAAAACTTCCCTAAAATGGGGAAGGAGTTAATCACCCAAGTCCAAGAAACCCAGAGAGTGCCAAACAGGATAAACCCAAGGCGGAACACCCCAAGACATATACTAATCAAACTAACAAAGACCAAACACAAAGAACAAATATTAAAAGCAGCAAGGGAAAAACAACAAATAAGACACAAGGGGATCCCCATAAGAATAACTGCAGATCTCTCAATAGAAACTCTTCAGGCTAGGAGGGAATGGCAAGACATACTTAAAGTGATGAAAGATAATAACCTTCAGCCAAGACTACTGTACCCAGCAAGGATCTCATTCAACTATGAAGGAGAAATCAAAAGCTTTACAGACAAGCAAAAGCTGAGAGAATTCAGCACCACCAAACCAGCTCTCCAACAAATACTAAAGGATAGACTTTAGACAGGAAACACAAAAAGGACGTATAAACCTGAACCCAAAACAATAAAGTAAATGGCAACAGGAGCATACTTATCAATAATTACCTTAAATGTAAATGGGTTGAATGCCCCAACCAAAAGGCAAAGACTGGCTGAATGGATACAAAAACAAGATCCCTATATATGCTGCTTACAAGAGACCCACCTTAAAACAGACACATACAGACTGAAAGTGAAGGGCTGGACAAAGATATTCCATGCAAATAAAGACCAAAAGAAAGCAGGAGTAGCAATACTCATATCCGATAAAATAGACTTTAAAACAAAGGCTGTGAAAAGGGACAAAGAAGGCCACTACATAATGATTAAAGGATCAATCCAAGAAGAAGATATAACAATTATAAATATATATGCACCCAACATAGGAGCACCGCAATACGTAAGAAAAATGCTAACAAGCATGAAAGGGGAAATTAATAATAACACAATAACAGTGGGAGACTTTAATACCTCACTCACACTTATGGACAGATCAACTAAACAGAAAATTAACAAAGAAATGCAAACTTTAAATGATACAATAGACCAGTTAGACCTAATTGATATCTATAGGACATTTCACCCCAAAACAATGAATTTCATCTTTTACTCAAGTGCACACGAAACCTTTTCCAGGATAGATCACATCCTGGGTCATAAATCTAACCTTGATAAATTCAAAAAATTGAAATTATTCCAAGCATCTTCTCTGACCATAATGCACTGAGGTTAGATCTCAATTACAGGAGAAAAGCTATTAAAAATTCCAACATTTGGAGGCCGAACAACACCCTTCTGAATAATCAACAAATCACAGAAGAAATCAAATTATGCATCGAAATGAATGAAAATGAAAACACAAATACACAGAACCTATGGGACACTATAAAAGCAGTGCTAAGAGGAAAGTTCATAGCAATACAGGCATACCTCAAGAAACAAGAAACAAGCCAAATAAATAACCTAACTCTACACCTAAAGCAACTAGAAAAGGAAGAAATAGAGAACCCCAGAGTTAGTAGAAGGAAAGAAATCCTAAAAATTAGGGCAGAAATAAATGCAAAAGAAACAAAAGAGACCATAGCAAAAATCAACAAAGCAAAAAGCTGGTTCTTTGAAAGGATAAATAAAAGTGACAAACCATTAGCCAGACTCATCAAGAAACAAAGAAAAAAAATCACATCAATAAAATTAGAAATGAAAATGGAGAGATCACGACAGACAACTCAGAAATACAAAGAATCATAAGAGACTACTATCAGCAATTATATGCCAATAAAATGGACAACTTGGAAGAAATGGACAAATTCTTAGAAAAGTACAACTTTCCAAAACTGAACCAGGAAGAAATAGAAATTATTAACAGACTCATCACAAGCATGGAAATTGAAACTGTAATCAGAAATCTTTCAGCAAACAAAAGCCCAGGTCCAGACGGCTTCACAGCTGAATT
Organism: Nanger dama; assembly: GCA_917880005.1. Lineage (NCBI taxonomy): Eukaryota > Metazoa > Chordata > Mammalia > Artiodactyla > Bovidae > Nanger > Nanger dama. The sequence continues at coordinate 13,738,697 of CAKJTW010000010.1, forward strand.
CTACCAAAAATTTCGAGAAGAGCTAACACCTATCTTACTGAAGCTATTCCAGAAAATTACAGAGGAAGGTAAACTTCCAAACTCTTTCTATGAGGCCACCATCATCCTAATACCAAAACCTGACAAGGACACCACAAAAAAAGAAAACTACAGGCCAATATCACTGATGAACATAGATTCAAAAATCCTGAAAAAAATTCTAGCAATCAGAATCCAGCAACACATTAAAAAGATCATACACCATGACCAAGTGGGCTTTATCCCAGGGATGCAAGGATTCTTCAATATCGGCAAGTCAATCAATGTAATTCATCACATTAACAATTTGAAAAATAAAAATCATATGATTATCTCAATAGATGCAGAAAAAGCCTTTGACAAAATTCAACATCCATTTATGATAAAAACTCTCCAGAAAGCAGGAATAGAAGGAACATACCTCAACATAATAAAAGCTATTTATGACAAACCCACAGCTAACATTATCCTCAATGGTGAAAAATTGAAACCATTTCCCCTAAGTCAGGAACAAGACAAGGGTGTCCACTTTCACCACTACTATTCAATATCGTACTGGAAGTTTTGGCCACAGTAATCAGAGCAGAAAAAGAAATAAAAGGAATCTAAATTGGAAAAGAAGAAGTAAAACTCTCACTGTTTGCAGATGACATGATCCTCTACATAGAAAATCCTAAAGACTCAACAAGAAAACTACTAGAGCTAATCAACGAATATAGTAAAGTTGCAGGATATAAAATCAACACTCAGAAATCCCTTGCATTCCTATACACTAATAATGAGAAAGTAGAAAAAGAAGTCAAGGAAACAATCCCATTCACCATTGCAACGAAAAGAATAAAATACTTAGGGATATACCTACCTAAAAAAACTAAAGACCTATATATCAAAAACTATAAAACACTGATGAAAGAAATCACAGAGGACACTAATAGATGGAGAAATATACCATGCTCATGGGTTGGAAGAGTCAATATAGTGAAAATGAGTATACTACCCAAAGCCATCTACAGATTCAATGCAATTCCTATCAAGTTACCAGCAGTATTTTTCACAGAACTAGATCAAATAATTTCAAGATTTGTATGGAAATACAAAAAACCTCGAATAGCCAAAGCAATCTTGAGAAAGAAGAATGGAACTGGAGGAATCAACTTGCCTGACTTCAGGCTCTACTACAAAGCCACAGTCATTAAGACCGTATTGTACTGGCACAAAGACAGAAATACAGATCAATGGAACAAAATAGAAAGCCTTGAGATAAACCCACACACCCATGGACACCTTATCTTCGACAAAGGAGGCAAGAATATCCAATGGAGTAAAGACAGTCTCTTTAACAGGTGGTGCTGGGAAAATTGGTCAATCACTTGTAAAAGAATGAAACTAGACCTCTGTCTAATACTATACACAAAAATAAACTCAAAATGGATTAAAGATCTAAATGTACGACGAGAAACTATAAATCTCCTAGAGGAAAACATAGGCAAAACACTTTCCGACATAAATCACAGCAGCATCCTCTATAATCCACCTCCCAGTATACTGGAAATAAAAGCAAAAATAAACAATTGGGATCTAATTAAAATTAAAATCTTTTGCACAACAAAGGAAACTATAAGCAAGGTGAAAAGACAGCTTTCTGAATGGGAGAAAACAATAGCAAATGAAACAACTGACAAACAACTAATCTCAAAGATATACAAGCAACTTATGCAGCTCAACTCCAGAAAAATAAACGACCCAATCAAAAAATGGGCCAAAGAGCTAAATAGGCATTTCTCCAAAGAAGACATACGGATGGCTAACAAACACATGAAAAGATGCTCAACATCACTTATTATCAGAGATATGCAAATCAAGATCACAATGAGGTATCATTTCACACCAGTCAGAATGGCTGCGATCCAAAAGTCTACAAGCAATAAATGCTGGAGAGGATGTGGAGAAAAGGGAACTCTCTTACACTGCTGGTGGGAATGCAAACTAGTACAGCCACTATGGAAAACAGTGTGGAGATTCCTTAAAAAATTGCAAATAGAACTGCCTTATGACCCAGCAATCCCACTGCTGGACATACACAATGAGGAAACCAGAATTGAAAGAGACACATGTACCCCAATGTTCATTGCAGCACTGTTTATAATAGCCAGGACATGGAAACAACCTAGATGTCCATCAGCAGATGAATGGATAAGGAAGCTGTGGTACATATACACAATGGAGTACTACTCAGCCCTTAAAAAGAATAAATTCGACTCAGTTCTATAGAGATGGATGAAATTGGAGCCGATTATACAGAGTGAAGTAAGTCAGAAAGAAAAACACCAATACAGTATACTGACACATATATATGGAATTTAGAAGGATAGTAATGAAGACCCTCTATGTGAGACAACAAAAGAGACTCAGAGGTATAGAACGGACTTTTGGGCTCTGAGGGAGAGGGAGAGGGGGATGATTTGGGAGAATGGCATTGAAACATGTATACTATCTTGTAAGAACGAAGTGTCAGTCGATGTTCAATACAGGATGCAGGATGCATGTGGCTGGTGCACGAGATGATTCAGGGAGATTATATGGGGTGGGAGGTGGGAGAGGGCTTTGGTATTGGGAGATCGTGGACACCTGTGGCTGATTCATGTCAATGTATGGCAAAACAAATACAGTATTGTAATGTAGAATAAAGTATTAAAAAAATAATAAAATAAAAAAGAATACTGGAGGGGTGTCCATTTTCTTCTCCAAGGGATATTCCTGACCCAGGGATTAAATCCAGGTCTCCTGCATTGCAGGCAGATTCTTTACTGTCTGAGCCACCAGGGAAGCCCAAATCTAGGCTAGTCATCTTAATTAGTTGAACCAGATTTGGATACCTCTCTCCACTCACATGCCATCCACAAATGAGAATTTAATCAAAGGACCACATCAGCAAGAAAGGATATAGGACTGTGGCTTTAAAAACTAGCAGATCTTGCCACAATGGGCCAACTTTGCTCACTTTAATATTGCTTGCTTTGTTCCCCAACTCCACTACACCATAACAGGGTGACTATAAAGCTTATATTCAATATTAAATAGTGGTGACATTCCACAAGAGATATTTTATTTTAGGTATGTGGATAGTTCATCAAAATTCAGAATAAATAATCATAAAACACAAGGCCAAGCGTTACAGATTATGTTACAGTAACGCTTATGTTACAGTCTGTCTCTAACTTTGCAAATAAATATTAAATTCACTTTTGTGTGCCTTTTCTTCAGTATTCACTATACTGACCTGAAGAGTTGGTATAAGAGAAATATAGCAGTAAATCAATAATAAAACTTTTTTCTCCTTAATAACAGACTTAGAGACATTAATATAGACTCACAGACTTTAAATGAATTGAAAAATAACAAACTTCAAAACTTAATGCTAAAAAAAAATCACAATAAATCTTCCAAAGCAAATATATGAAAAGGAAATTTGACTGTCATCAATATTAATTCTAAATGTAACCAAAATCAAACTTAAGATTATCAAATATTTTATAATTATAATTAAATATAAAATAACAATTACAATAAAGGTTTATACATATGGTATTATGCAATTATAAACATGGGAAATCAAGCTATCTCTTTTAGTTTCAAATACCCATACTTGAAACTTCTAAAAGTGAAAATAAAACACATATATCGGACAAATATCAATGCATAGAAAGACCTTCAACAAATGAATTCTCAGTCTTGAATATTGACTGTTTGCCAGCTAACTCATTACACATGGCACCTGGATCTTTCCTGCTTTTCCAGGAGTTCCATGAGCAACGCCGTGGCTTCCTGGTTAGAGAAATATAACAAGACTTCCATACTTGAAAATTATCAGACTCACTAATCTATAAAATCCAATATGTACTCATTGGTACCCAAAACCTTGTTCTTGATGTAATCAAAAGAATCAAAATTGGTTTGAAGGTGAAAGAACTGGAGAAGGGACATCCTATTACTGGAAAGGACGTTTTTTCAGTAATGCACTATTAATTCCATGGAGTTGATTCATGTCTTATGCTCTTTGTGTAGATCACTAAAATAAATGCCACATAAGTAAGAGGGATATACATAGCCACTATCTCATTTTCACTAATATACATTAAAATAAAACCTATATGTGTTATTTTATCAGCATATTTCTTGACTCCTTTTCTCCCTCAGGTCACACTTGTGGTTGGGCTATGATATGGCACAGAGCAATGTGCTATATCTGTTTTCAGAAGTTTGGGGTTTATTTTTATTTTTAATTTATTTATTATTTTTTTATCACATTGAACAATAATTTGGCATAAGGTTGCCTCTGCTTGGTCACACTAACATTCTTTTAAACCCCTCACACTTTCTTGTATCTCAACTACCATTTCTCATTGACTCAATTTAAAGATGTATTTCCTGTTTCAACTAGGTGTTTAACCTAGATAGTGATTTTCAATTTAAGGATCTTGCTAAAATGCCAATTCTGTTTCACTCTGGGGGAGAACCTAAAAGTCTACATTTCTAACAAGTTCTCAGGTGATAGTGATGCTGCGGTACTCAGACCACAGTTGGAACATCTAGGAAACTTCCATGCTCACTGACATAAACTAATATCTCTAGTGAAAATAAGGACTAAAAAAATAACTTTGAGAAAACCCTTAATGGCTACCAGCTCCCTTAGGAAAATCTCTAAGTGTGTCTTAATGGAGAAAACAGTCTGAAAAGTGCCAGACACTTCCAATAACAATAAAGAAGAGATTTTGATAGATCAGAACTCTCAAATGTAACAATGGATAAAAATTTTATGTAACAGATAAAAACTGTTAAATTCTTTTGGTACTTTGGAGCAGAAATTGTGGTAGCAGGTAACTCATGACTCCTCTTTTCTGGTTTATTCCCCTGAATGGGCATTTGATGTGCACTGAACAGTGGTGAGGTGTTAAAGGTTGAAATTTACCCCTAACACTATTAATGAGAACAATTATCATAAACTAGGGAAGGTCTTATTGAGTCCAAGATCATTTCCCAAAATTGAAAATGAGGTACGTTAGTCTGTTGAGTACCCTTTCACATCAGTTTGATCATGAATTATTATTAAAATTGCATGACTTTTACTTTCAACAGCTCATAGACAAATTATTCCCTGCCATATCTAAGTTTTTCAGTTCAATTCAGTCAGTCAGTCGTGTCCGAATTTTTGTGACCCCATGAATGCAGCACACCAGGCCTCCCTGTCCATCAACAACTCTCGGAATTACTCAAACTCACGTGCATCAAGTCAGTGATGCCATTCAGCCATATCATCCTCTGTCGTCCCCTTCTCCTCCCTGTCCCCAATCCCTCCCAGCATCAGAGCCTTTTCCAATGAGTCAACTCTTTACATGAGGTGGCCAAAGTTCTGGAATTTCAGCTTCAGCATCATTCCTTCCAAAAAACACCCAGGACCGATCTCCTTTAGAATGGACTGTATCTCCTTGCAGTCCAAGGAACGCTCAAGAGTCTTCTCCAATACCGCAGTTCAAAAGCATCAATTCTTCGGAGCTCAGCTTTCTTCACAGTCCAACTCTCACATCCATACATGACCACAGGAAAAATCATAGCCTTTCCTAGATAGACCTTTGTGGGTAAAGTAATGTCTCTGCTTTTCAATATGCTATCTAGGTTGGTCATAAATTTCCTTCCAGAAGTAAGCATTTTTAATTTCATGGCTGCAGTCACCATCTGCAGTGATTTTGGAGCCCAAAAACATAAAGTCTGACACTGTTTCCACTGTTTCTCCATCTATTTCCCATGAAGTGATGAGACGAGATGCCATGATCTTCGTTTTCTGAATGTTGAACTTTAAGCCAAATTTTTCACTCTCCTCTTTCACTTTTATCAAGACACTTTTTAGTTCCTCCTCACTTTCTGCCATAAGTGTGGTGTCGCCTGCATATCTGAGGTTATTGATATTTCTCCCAGCAATCTTGATTCCAGCTTGTGCTTCATCCAGCCCAGCGTTTTTCATGATGTACTCTGCATAGAAGTTAAATTAGTAGGGTGACAATATACAGCCTTGACGTACTCCTTTTCCTATTTGGAACCAGTCTGTTGTTCCATGTGCAGTTCTCACTGTTGCTTCCTGACCTGCATACAGATTTCTCAAGAGGCAGGTCAGGTGGTCTGGTATTCCCATCTCTTTCAGAATTTTCCACAGTTGATTGTGATCCACACAGTCAAAGCTTTGGCATAGTCAATAAAGCAGAAATAGGTGTTTTTCTGGAACTCTCTTGCTTTTTCTTGATCCAGTGGATGTTAGCAATTTAATCTCTAATTCCTCTGCCTTTTCTAAACTCAGATTGAACATCTGGAAGTCCATGGTTCACATATTGCTGAAGCCTGGCTTGGAGAATTTTGAGCATTAATTTACTAGCATGTGAGATGAGTGCAGGTGTGTGGTAGTTTGAGCATTCTTTGGCATTGCCTTTCTTTGGGATTGGAATCAAAACTGACCTTTTCCAGTCCTGCGGCCACTGCTGAGTTTTCCAAATTTGCTGGCATATTGAGTGCAGCACTTTCACAGCATCATCTTTCAGGATTTGAAATAGCTCAACTGGATTTCATCACCTCCACTAGCTTTGTTCATAGTGATGCTTTCTAAGGCCCACTTGACTTCACATCCAGGATGTCTGGCTCTAGGTAAGTGATCACACCATCGTGATTATCTGGGTCATGAAGATCTTTTGTGTACAGTTCTTCTGTGTATTCTTGCCACCAAAACCCATAAATAGCATTTATTTTAAATGAATGAAAAGTGCCTTAAATAGATATGTTTTTCATGTTGGAATATAAACAACAGAGTTACTTTACATGTTTAAAGACTTCATCCACAACAATTTCCCTTGCTCTAGAGGAGTATAACACTTTTACTAAAATCACACTGAATAAATACACTATCAGTAGTAATATTTCAAATTATAGGTGTATACAAAGACAAATGCCAATTTATCTACCACAAGTGTTCAGAGAATATCAAATTCTCTGAATATTTTTGCATTGTGCCTTATGTTTGGACAAAAACAAATGTTTTGCAAATATCTGCCAACTAATCTTCTATGACTTTCCCATCTGTATTATGCAAACATGTTATTTCCATGTATTTCAACATAGTCTCCTGTTTTGTACATATTTTGCTCTGAGGGCAGCTTACTATGGTCAGTCTTACAGATAAGTATATAAGAACAGTTATGATCATGGCTACAAACTGGGTGAAAATGTGCTAAAGAAACCATTGCAAAAATAAAGGAAAAGTGCATAGTATAAACTTTAATTACATTTCCTGAGTGAAATATTTACTTCCAAATTGATTCTTATTTTCTTTATTTGAACATGTTTTCATTTTTCAGCTGGTGTATTTTTTTCTGTTTGTGAAAATTTTACTAATATCTTGGGTTGAGGTTTTGGTGTTGACCATCTGGTGATGTCCATGTGTAGAGTCTTCTCTTCTGTTATTGGAAGAGGGTGTTTGCTATGACCAGTGCATTCTCTTGACACAACTCTATTGGCCTTTGCCCTGCTTCATTCTGTACTCAAAGGCCAAATTTGCCTGTTACTCCAGGTGCTTCTTGACTCCCTACTTTCGCATTCCAGTCCCCTATAATGAAAAGGACATCTTTTTTAGGTGTTAGTTCTAAAAGGTCTTGTAGGTCTTCATAGAACCATTCACCTTTAGCTTCTTCAGCCTTACTGGTTGGGGCATAGACTTGGATTACCATGACATTGAATGGTTTACCTTGGAAACAAACATTACTTTGTCAAAAAGGTCTGTCTAGTCCAAAAAGGTTTTTCCATTAGTCATGTATGCATGTGAGAGTTGGACTATAAAGAAAGCTGAGTTGCAAAGAATTGCTGCTTTTGAATTGTTGTGTTGGAGAAGACTCTTGAAAGTCCCTTGGACTGCAAGGGAGATCCAACCAGTCCATCCTAAAGGATATCAGTCCTGGGTGTTCATTGGAAAGACTGATGTTGAAGCTGAAACTTCAATACTCTGGCCACCTGATGTGAAGAGCTGACTTACTTGAAAAGACCCTGATGCTAGGAAACAGTGAGGGCAGGAGGAGAAGGGGATGACAGAGGATGAGATGGTTGGATGACATCACCAACTCAATGGACATGAGTCTGGTTAAACTCTGGGAGTCGGTGATGGACAGGGAGGCCTGGCATGCTGGGGTTAATGGGGTCACAAAGAGTCAGATTCAACTGAGCAACTAAACTGACTGGTTGGGATAAATTTGATTATTTTTTCCATTAAAACTAATAGAAATATTTTTGTTTGTTTAATGCCTTTTTATTTTGGTGCATGAAAGTTCAGGAACAAATTAAAATATTTTAGGGAGCCTCGCTGGTGGCTGAGGTCTTCTGCCTGCTAATACAGGAGACACCAGTTCATTCTCTGATCTGGGAAGGTCGCACATGCGACCGGGAGGAATAGCTGAGCCCATGCGTCACAACTATTGAGCCTGTGCTGCAGATCCCAGAACCATAACTACTTATACCTGCATGCCCTGAAGTCTGTGCTCCACAACAATAGAAGTCATCACAAGGAAAGCTCATGCACAGCAACTAGAGAGCAGCCCCTGCTTGCCACAACTAGAGAAAAGGCTGTACCGCAGTACCCAGCACAACCAAATTTATTTTTAACAATAAAAAAATGTAGTGAAAGGTGGTATATGCATATATCTGCAGTGTATAGTCTACATATAACATGGAAATACAGAGCAGTATTATCAACCCTTTATCTCATTTTTCTCATATCTAACTAAAGAAACAATGTTTGCCAACAGAAAAATTTTCCCTCAAATTACTAAATATCAAAATAATAATTATCTATTTTTAAAGGTATTATTGACATTAACTATCATTATTAGAAATCAATCAGGTATAATTGAAATAAAATGTATCCAATCAGTCAAATGAAATGTTTTAGAATAGATATTAACAGAGGCTGTCAAAATGTAATTATAATAATGGGAATCTAAAATCAAAGAGATATTATGACACAGCCAGACTCTGTTTAAAGAAGGAGTGGAACAAGTAATCAAATAATGATGATAATACTCTATGTAGAGCTACCTTAGGGAGTACTGAGATCATTGCAATTCAGATATTATTCACAAATAAAACAATATACAGAAAGTGAGTTGTGAGAATAAGGAAAATTTCCATGAAGAAATCCTGAGCAGTTTTAGTTAAGTATGAAAATACTGTATAAATGTTGATAAAGTTTTCCTATAATTAGGCAGCCATTAATAGACTTTTAAGATTGAGAGTAAGATGATTTTCAAAATACAATTCCAGACACAAGATTTACCAGTATGGTAATGAAATATATTGATCCTAGATAATACACATGGTATTTGCAGAAATCAATAGCCCATCACACTACACTAATTCAATGCATTCTAATATATTAATAAATGAATCACAGAGTTTAGAAGCTTGAAAAATTCAAAGGAGTAACCCATTCTCAAATGGGCCAGGCTAAATGAATGCTCTCAAAATGACACACATTGCACAGAAATTTTAAAAATGTGTGTAATATTTCAAAACTTATCTGAAGGATGGTTTTCAGTAGCACACAGCTCAACACGCAAGTTCTGAGCTAAACTCCTAAGTCACATTTTCTTTGATATTTTTCTGTCCTTTTCTAGCTCCACTTCCATCCAGATTTCTCTCTCATTCTCAGTGCATTTATTGACACCTCAACATTCAAAAATCTTTGAGTTCTAAGAGTCCAAAAATACCGAAAATACCTTTTACTCTTTCTATTTCCCAGTCAGATTTTCAAAACTCACAATGATACAGATTTTATTCAGATGGAAATCAATTATGTGTTATTGTAGTAAACATATTAAGAAACCTAACCCTCCTAGTTGTTTAGACCATCAATTTTTCATATGGCTGATTAAAAATAAAGACTCATTGGATAAATATGCTGGCATTGTACTAGCAGAACTACTACACAAAAAATTCCACAGCCTGGATTCTCTCTTGCTCTTTCACCAGTAAGCAGATAACACTGACAATCTATTTTACCTGCAGTTACATGTGTCTCACTTGCAAAATTTAAAAAAAAAAAGCTGACTTTTATCATTATTACCCATAATGACATTTTGTGGAGCACTCACTCACCATCTAATGGAAGAAGAACTATAATCCTAATTTTGTTTGTTTGTTTTCAACATCAGAATGCATTTTTTTTAATTGGGGCAGAGTTACTCTACAATGTTGTGCTAGTTTTTGGTGTAAAATTAAGTGAATCAGCTATATATATACACATTGATCCCCTACTTAATGGACCTCCTTCCCCCTCCACTCCTATCCCACCCCCACCCCATCTAGGTCACTGCAGCACACAGAGCTGAGCTCCCTGTGCTGAACAGCAGGCTCCTACTAGCTAGCTGTTTCACACATGGTAGTGCATATATGCCAATCCCACATTAGAATCAACCGTGGAGCTTCTGCTCCAAATACACAGACCTGGACCCACCTCTGAGAGAGAACTGATTTGGCAGATATAGCATGGCACCTTAGTAACTATATGTTCACTAAGCTCTGCTAAAGATTGAAATACACAGACAGGAGTGACATAAAATGTGCCTTCTATACCAACCAATTAAACCTGCTTTCAGTGTTGCCTACGGGCCACATGCTCTGCTTAGGGGCTTTGGGATGCACAGAACGTAGCACTATCCTTTTTCTCAGTTATCAGAGTGTAGTGCAGAAGCCTTCTCTAAATTGAATGAGTGCTATGAACAAGGTTTGAGTACAGTGTTTAGGGGAGCACAGAGAGTGGTGAATGGTCACCAGAGGGACCGTGGAGGATGTTGAGATGGTCCCTGAAGAAGAGTCAGATTTTGCCTGCTAAGTAACCAGGCATTTGTGGCTGTGGCTTTGGTCACATATAGAATAGATGGAAGAAGTGGCAAAAAATGAGAATGGAACTGTCAGTAAAGTTAGAATATAAAGGACTTCAAACAACAACGTCATCACTGTTTCCCTCTGGACAAAGAAGATAATTTAAAGAGGAAACCATAAAATCCATATTTGTTGTTTTTAGCATTGATTCATATAGAAATTTCTGAGTATGGTGCCCATACACTTTTATTAATAACAGGGTGTCAAGATAATCCATTTGTGGTAAAGAACACTAAATCAGTGCCTCTCCAAGTACATAAAAACATTATATTCTCATCTAGTTCTTTAGTTAATAATTTATAATACTCAAGTTTCAAG